>VDFB02058242.1:655237876-656679351 GCA_007258455.2 Sequoia sempervirens | reverse complement strand
TTAAATCTTCATTTTTCATTCAAAAATGGCATCTTTATGGAATATGGTTCAAATTTCAAAAAGTCCCTCCAAAATGACTTGTCCTCCAACATGGCATTAACTCCTCTTACATTGTCTCTTACTTGTCTCCAACTTGGCATTTAAGACTCTTTCTTCTCCCTCCAACAAGCCAACTTTCAAATTTCAAAATCCACCTAATAACATTTATCATGCACAATGACCAAAATGTGCACAACCTTCCCCCATTGACATGTTGAAAAGTGGCATCTTGTCATTGGTTTGTCTTTTATCCCACATTCCTCCTATCTTTCATTCTTCTATCCTTCTATTCTGTAAATAGGGGATTCTTCTATTGATTTGAGGGACACAACTTGATACACCATCTCAAGCATTTTCATCTTGAATACTCATCATCCACATTTCATCCATCATCCAAGAGCTTATCAAGGATTGGGAAAGGGCTCTTTTCACATCAAAGTAGCACCAATCCATTATGTAGGTTTTGATCATTTTTTCACGTGCTTTCATTTAGTTGTCTTTGTTCTATTTATCTAGTTTGCATATTTTAACATGATTGAATATTTCATAGGAATGTTAGGTTTGCTTATTTTAAATTGACTAACTAAACTAATTGTGGTCATTGTTTGAAGTATGCAGATTTAGGGTTCACAGATAGATTTTCTTCCATCAACATGGTCCTTTCCATCTCTTGAATAGTCTTGTTTTTATCCCATTCTACTAAGGATTTCTTACAACAAATAGATGCCTCTTTATTCCATGCTCCTCACAAAAATAATTGAACTCATTTGAAGTATATTCACCCCCTCTATTAGACGTCAAACATTTGATCTTTGCATTCATTTCATTCTCAACCATTGACTTGAAAATAATGAATCTACTAAAGGCATCAAATTTATCTTTCAAGAATGTAACCCATGCCATCCTAGAGAAATCATTAATAAAAAAAAAGGAAATACCTTTATCCTTTCAAAAAATTTGTTTTGATAGGTCTGCACAAATCAGTATGTACCAACTCTAAAGGTCTACAAGAAGAATATTCTTTAGACTTGAAACTTATCCTTGTTTGCTTACCAAACTAACATTCCTTGCAAATTGTACTTGCAGGCTTGACTATCTTAGGCATATCTCTTACCACATACAATGAGTTTATCTTCATAAGATTGTCAAAGTTAATGTGTCCCATTCTCCTACGCCACAACTAAAATTCACTTGCTTGTCCTAGAAGAAATTTTTTCCCATTGACATCTCTTAGACTATATATATCACCACTTGTCCTAGATCCTTTAGCAACTAATTGCTCAGACTTTTCTTTTCTGATTTCACATCCATTTTTATTGAATAAGAGATTGTAACCATTTTTGCACATTTGACTCACACTAAGAAGGTTATGCAAGAGTACTTTAACATAAATAACATCTTCTTTTCTACTCTTTCCATCAATACTTATTGAAACTTTTCCACATATTTGCACTGAAGTATCATCTCTAAGCTTGACTATGCCACCATTCCACTTCACAAGTTTGATAAAAATGCTCTTATCTCCTGTCATGTGGTTTGAACAACCACTGTCAATCACCCATGAATTTTATTCATCCTTTGCATGAAAATTAGTACACACAACACTTGGATCTTTAGCTTTATCTTCAATCTTCTTGGCAGCCAAGAATAAGACTTCATCTTTATTATTCAAACCACTAAAATCATCATCTTTTATAGAGAAAAAATATTCCATAGAGTAGAGACTCTTCTTAACCTTATTTCTTCTAGGTTCTTTACTTCTCTTATCAAAATATTTCAAGAGATATTTTGAAGCAAAATGACCAACCTCTCCACACTTGAAACATTTGAAAGGTAGCTTACCTTTGTACTTGTCAATACCTATCTTCAGATTCCTTTAAAAAATTCCTTCTTCCTCATCAATGTCACTATTCGGATCAGATTCTTCATATATTTCCTTCTTACCAGCTTTGAAAGTTGCTTCCTTCTTAGGACCTTTATCAAAATATCTCATTTCAAATACAATAAGGGAACCATATAATTGATCCATTGAAATTTTATCCAAATCTATAGCTTCCTCAATAGAAGATATTTTAGGACTATAAGTTTTAGGAAGAGATCTCACTACCTTTTTTACTACCATAGATTCTTCAATATCTTCACCAAGTCCTCTAATTGCATTGAAAATTTCATCAACTCATAGCACATATCCTGCAATATCTTCATCCTCTAAAATTTTTAGATTCTCAAACTTTCCTTTGTATATCTACAACTTTGCTTACTTTACTTTGATGTATCTTTCATAAATTCCACCTAGCTTATCCCAGACTTCCTTTTTTGACTTGTAACACATCACCTTTACCAAGTTAGAATTTAATAGCCCACTCAACATATCATTCTTTTTCTTTCCATTGTTCTCATAGGCTCTGATCTCAACTAGATCATTTGAAGGAGTAGCAAGAACAACATAACCATCTTTTAAAAATTTCCAAACACCATACCCCAAGGAGGATAGATGAGTTTCCATCCAAAATCTCTAAAACGTAAAAAATTTCCATCAAACCTAGGCAATGAGATCCTTCTTTTTCCATCCTGAATCTTCCCCAAGATGTTAGACTTATTCTAAAGAACTAGGTTCTAATACCAATTGATGAACACACACCAAAATACTGAGAGGGGGGGTGAATCAATATTCAATCAAATCTCAAACCCTCTAGAGCAAACTATAACTTAATTTTTAAAACACAAACAAAAACATGAAAGATCAACACAATGCACAACACCACATAACAATAGATGTGTGTGGAAAATCTAAAAGGGGAAAAACCACAATGAGAAATTTTGCTAGGAGATATTGTCTCAATCTAGCCTCACAAATGAATAATAGTTACAATTTTTTTTAATCATTCTAGTAGAGTAAAAGATTTGTGATTGATCTAATTTCCAGTAAAAGTTTGTAAAGGTTTTTTTTTTTTGACAAATGATTCACCCCCCCTCTTAGTTGTATTTTTCAACAATTAGTGTCAGATCTTGGTACTTTGGAGAGGAGCTTAACCGCTTAAGGAAGGTTTAGGATGGCAATAAAGATCATTTTTGAGTATCTAAAGTTCGATGGAACCAATTATGCTATCTGGAAAATATTGATGGAAGAATATCTGGAGTATAGTAGATATGATGTAGAGAAAGAGTACAAGACTACTTACACTCCTCCTGCTAATGGTCTGAGTATAGATAATGAAATCGAGGTGCATGAAGTGAATAATAAGTTGAAGTTCATTTTGAAGAATAGTCTTGCACATTTCGAGTTGATTAAAGTTCAAAATCTGAAGACTGCTAAAGAGGTCTTGGATACTTTAGAAAAGGTGCATGAAGGAGATGAAAGGTTCAAAGAAGCAAAGTTGTAGAATTTGGAAATACAGTTTGAGCTCCTGTATATGTCTCAAGATGAGAACATTAAATCCTATGTACAAAGAGTAGATGAAGTGGTAGGTGGAATGCGAGGATTTAGTGCTTTAGAAGATGAACCTAGGATTGAAAAGAAATTTCTTAGGACTCTACTTGATGCATAAAGTGAAAAGGTGTTTGCTATTGAAGAACATATAGACTACAAGACCTACACTAAAGATCAGTTATTGAGAACTCTGAAATCTTATGAAATGAGAAATTTGAATTTGAGAAATGGATCCAAATCATAAACTGCTTTCAAGGCTACAAGAGCTGAAGATCTGGATGAAGAGAATCTTGATGAAGTAGAAGCTAACTTTGTAAGAAGAATGAGGAGAGGCTCTGACAAGTATGAAGGTAAGTTACCTTTTAAATGTTTTAGTTGTGGAGGAATAGGTCACTATGCTTTGAGGTGTTCGGAAAGAGCTAAGAGGAACACACAAATATTTGAGAAAGAAAACAAAGGTAAAAAGATCAATAGAGCATATTATGTGAATGAGAATGCTAGTATTTCTAATGAGGAATCTGATTATCAATATTTTGATGACAATGAATGCTTGTTTTTGGCTATAAAAGATGAACCTACTTCTACTAATTTTGAAATATAGGTGAAAGGATGACCTCCAGAGAAGGAGAAAGAGGAAAGGAAGACGTTGTAATATCTTCCCTAGATGCCAAACAAGAAAAGAACTATTGGGTTGTTGAAAATGGTTGTTCACATCACATGACCGATGATAAGAGTAAATTTGTTAAACTTGAAAAATATGATGGAGGCTTAGTTATGTTTGGAGATGATACTGGTGCGAAGATCTATGTGATAGTTTCAGTAAGTTTTGATGGAAATTATAATACTGATGATATCTACTATGTTAAGGGCTTAAGGCATAATCTCTTGAGTGTTGGATAGATGTGCAGTAAAGGATATAATCTTGTATTCAAGGATGAGAAATGTGAAATTGGGAAAGGATCTAGAATAGTGATTGTTGCAGGAAATAAGTTTGAAGAAAATATATATCAACTTAAAGGTGTTGATGGGCATTGCTTTATGACTCAGATTAATGATAGTTGGTTGTGCCATTGGAGAATGTGCCATATGAATTTTTATAATTTGGTGAGGATTAGTGAAGTGCAAGCTGTGAGAGATTTACCAAAGATTAAAAAGCCTGTTAATTGTTAGTTTGGGAAGCAAGCAAGAAACAACTTCAAATCAAAGGAACAATCTACTACTGGACTACTAGATTTAGTTCATATAGATATCTGTGGTCCTACAAGAGTGATAAGTATACAAGGTGAAAGGTACTTTATGCTTTTGATTGATGATTACTCTAGGTATACATGGGTTAAATTTCTTAGAGAGAAATATGATGCATTAGATAGATTCAAGACATTCAAAGCTATGGTTGAGAATGAAGTAAAATTGAGAATAAAATGCTTAAGGTCTGAAAGAGGTGGTGAATTGACCTCCCATGAATTTAATATGTTTTATGAAGTTCATGGAATATAAAGACAATTATCTTCTTCAAGAACTTCTCAGCAAGATGGAGTTGTTGAAAATAAAAATATAACAATTCAAGAAGTTGTCAGATCAATGATTACTGAAGTTGGTCTACCAGAATTTTATTGGAGAGAAGATATTCAAACTGTTGTTACATGTTCAATCAAATTCAAGCAAGAGAAAATAGTACTAAGAACCCCTATGAGCTATAGTGTGGAAGAATTCCTACTGTTAAGTATTTCAAGGTGTGTGCAATTTTTTTAATCTACCTAAATGAAATAAATCAAGCAAACAACTAAATCCCATGGAAAACACTCAAGATTGGGCGATGAGGAGTTCAAACTAGTATACCAAGTCTCATGTTGTGTAGATTTTCCCATAATGTTCGGTTGGATGTGTGCTCACTCAAAATTTTGACAGCATAATGATGCTCCAGTGGAAAATGGGTGAGAGGTGAAAATGGCTAAGTTTTGGATATATAGATTTTGGAGGCTAATGGATGAATGGTCAAGATTGATTGATAGAGATCAATGGATGAGATTAAGAGATTGACCAAAGGAATTAAAAATTCCTTTGTAATGTGCATGGAAAGGATAAAAGGAATTTAATATTCCTTGGGAGATGAGAGAGGAATTAAAAATTCCTCAAAGGACCTTGGGAAGACAAAAATGAATTAAAAATTCCTTGGGGGATGGGGAGAGTTGACCAAGGGGCTAATTAGACTAGCTAATCAATGATTAGGGGAAGGTTAGGTGGCTAATGAGGATTAGGAGCCAACTTGCAAAAGTTGGAGGATGTGACACATCCTAATCATGAATTAGGAATTTTCACATCACTAATGATGAGATTAGGAGGTGGATTTGTTGGATGTTGTGGTTGTGTTGCTTAGCATTAATGCATTAAAAGTTGTATATGTCAAGGATATTGAAAAAATTATAATTGAATGAACTGCAGATTGTCAATGGTGAAATGAAGTTCAGTCTATTAGTGAGTTCAATATGTTGATGATCAGAGGTTGTGGATTAATGGGTTTGTTGTCGAGTATATCTAGTTTATCCACATTGAGTTTCAGAGATCCGCATGAAAATTTGATCGAGTTATGAAGATTTGTGTTCTGACAGTTTTTCTATTGCTTTAGTTGGTGTTCCTGAATGAAGATGATGTGATTCTAATAAGTTTAGTTGTTGTGGATGCTTCTATTGATTCATGATGTTTGTGGATGTTTCTAGATTGTACTCTATCTGTGTTGCACATCTGCATTGATCGTTGTGATCGCAATTGGTGATTTTCTCTTGCGTGTTCATGTTTTTCATGTTCATGGCTGACATGGTGATTGTAATGTGTTGTGGATCTTTGAGGAATTAGTTTTGAAGGTGGTTCATGTTCCAAGATGTTATTTGGGTCTTCACTATGTTGTGGCCGACCTTGGTTGATTTGCATTGATAATTGTTATTATTTTGGTCTGACAGTTTATATTTATTTTATTATTTTGTTGAAGCCCAGATGTAACGATATAATTTCTTGTTGCGGATATATATAAGTGACTATTTATTCTATTTGAATGTATGGTGTGCACGAATGATTTTCTAAATCATTCAAAGGTAGAGAAGAGTGTGAAGAAGAGTGAAGAAGTGTTCATGTACTTAACCAAAACTATAATCAGGCATTAGCAGATGTTATTTTCTCAGTTCAAAATCCTGCGGATGTAATCTGAATGTTTCTATACGACAATGTGTCTTCCTTTGGGCAGTAATCCTTGTTGTAATTGAGCAGTGAGCTCTAGGCAGTGTGCCTAAATGCATGTGCATCCCTCATTTATTATTCTTATACATTTAATAGGGTATAATATTGTGAACTGACCTCCACCATGGTTTTTCCCCTAACAAGGTTTCCATGTAAAAAATATTGGTGTTATGTGTGTTTCTGATGTGTTGATGATTTGTGGTTTCATGGTTATTAATCAAATCTAAGAATAAGGGTTAATAAGTTTAATAAGTTTTGAATTTATGTGACAACTGATTCACCCCCCCTCTCAATGGTTTGCCCTTGTGTTGCCAACAATTGGTATCAGAGCAAGTTCCTTGGAAGAAGTTTAACAACTTGAGGTGGTTTGGGATGGCAACATATAAGAAGGATAGTCTGAGATTTGATGGAACAAATTATTCTTTGTGGAAGACTCGAATGGAGTGTCATCTGAGATGCATTGGTGAACCCTACTGGAGCATTACAAGTAATAGGTATTCATGTTATCCCACATAATGTTCCTACTACTACTACTGAGATTAGGGAAGTTGAATACAATATCAAGGCTAAGGAGTCATTGTTGAGTGCTTTGACTGATTTTGAGATGACAAATGTTATGGATCTAAAAACTTCTTATGAGATTTGGAAAAAGTTGGAAACTTTGTATGAAGGTGATGCTAATGTGAAGATTGTTAAGCTACAAAGTTTGAAATGGAAATATGAAATGTTGAGAATGGGTGATGATGCTAATATTACTACTTTCATGCAAAGAGTGAATGAACTTGTGTGTGGAATCAAATGTATTGGTGGATAGTTGGAAGAATCAGAGATTGTTGCTAAAGTGCTTACATCCTTGCCTATTGCATACAAAGTCAGTGTTATAGCTATTGAAGAGCTCCAGACTGTGATAAATGTAACAAGAGATAAGTTGATTGGTAAGCTTATTGCTTTTGAGCTGAGTGAATTTGGTGATGCCCTTCCTAAGGTAGAATCTGCATTCATGGCTACTACTTTTGGAAGAGATAAACAAAGATATGATCTGGGTGAAAGTTCTTCTAGAAAGGTATTCAAGTATGAAGAGGAAATGCGAAAGATTGAAGAATAAGAGAGAGAATTGGATGAGCTTGAAGCATTTATTGTCAAGAGAGAAGCCAAAGGAGAAGGTAAGTATAAAGGGAAATTGCCTATTAAATTTGTCTCTTGTAATAAGATAGGTCATTTTGCATCAAGGTGTCTAGAAAGAGTTCCTAAGTCAAAACCTAACAAGTTTCAAAGGAAGTGTTATTATGTTGTTGATGAAGGTGTGATAGATGATGAATCTGATAAAGGAAATGGAAGTGAGGATGAATGGGTATTCATTGCTATCAAGGAAAATAATCCTATGTCTACTGAATCTTCTAGTTGTACAAATGTGGAGAAAGCCCTAGCTACTTGAGTTGAAGAGAAAGATGAATGGGTGATTGACAATGGATGCTCTCATCACATGACAAGTGATAAAAGTAAGTTTGTGAGCTTGGAAAAGTATGCTGGTGGTGTTGTAAGATTTGGTGATGACAAATTTTGTGTGATCTGTGGAAATGGATGCATTTCTCTTGATGGTAAGCATAATACTGATGATGTCCTATATGTGGAAAGTTTAAAGCATAATATTTAAGTGTTGGACAGATGGTAAGTACGAGATACAATCTTCAATTCAAGGATGGAAAGTGTAGAATATGGGGAGTTCCAGAAATGTGATTGCGTCAGGTACAAAAACAAAAGGTAATATCTGTATACCTTGGAATTTTATCCTACTCTAATGTGCAAAACAACTTAAAATTGCAAATGATAAAATACCCAAGGACACCTCAAGATTAATCAAAGGAGTGATAAAACAAGAAGGAAATGGATAAAACGAAATAGAAACAATTTCACCTTCCTTGTTGTTGATGTCTCCTTGATTGGCCCTTGCTTGGAATGATTTGTGTGCTCCTTAGATGATTGCTTGAGTGACTAAATGCAAGGTTAGATGTGCAAAATGACTAAGTAAAATGCCTAAATGATGACAAATGATGCAATTTGGTAGTATGTAGTTATGAAAATACAAAGTGTTTAAAATGCCCTTGAGAAGGGGGTATTTATAGGAGAATTTGAATTCTCTAGAGAATTCAACGGTTGAGATGCATCCAACAAGGCCAAGATGAAGGGCTATGGTGGGTTGAGAACCCACAAGCCCTCACATCTTAACATGTGGAGGGTGAAGTGGACAAAGGGATATGAGGTGTGAGTGAGGTGTCAAGAAGGTACATGAGGTGGAGGAAGGACATGCACCTTGGGGAGTGAGGAGATTTCCTCAAAAAGGGATTCCTTGTCCCCAAGTGGGAGTGAAAGGGACATTTGAGAAAATTTGGAATTCCTCAAAAATCTACATGGAAAAGGAAAGGTGGTTGGGGATATAAATGTGAATTAAAAATTCACATTCTTAGGAGAATCTAAAGGATAAAAGGTGGGCTCCAAAAATGTGGGACTTGGTCACATGTGGAGATTGTGACAAGTCCAAGGTTCTTGAAGCCCACCTTTTATCCTTTAGATTCTCCTAAGAATGTGAATTTTTTATAAATAAAATTAAGTTATACATTAAATAAATGATAATATATTAAATAAATAATAATACACCGCTTGCATATCCCCTTGGTACTCTCACATTCCTCCACAGAAAGGCGGCAACGCCCTCTTGGCCACTACAGAAAGGCGGCAACGCCCCACATCTAAAAGTTTTATTCCTTCTAACACGTTTGTTGCAATTAGAGATATATTTAGAAAGTTTTTCTAACACTTTTCTTGCAGTGGGAGGGGCACAACTTTCCTTTTTTCTTAAAAATCTGACAAAGTTTACCACAGAAAGGTGGCAGTGCCCTCTTGGCCACTACAAAAAAGTGACAACGCCCCACATCGGAAAGTTTTATTCCTTCTAACACGTTTGTTGCGATTAGGGATATATTTAGAAGGTTTTTCTAACACTTTTCTTGTAGTGGGAGGGGCACAACTTTCTTTTTTTCTTAAAAATCTGACAAAGTTTACAGCAGAAAGGTGGCAGCGCCCTCTTGGCCACTACAGAAAGGCGGCAGTGCTCCACATCTGAAAGTTTTATTTCTTCTAACACGTTTGCTGCGATTAGGGATATATTTAGAAGGTTTTTCTAACACTTTTTTTGCAGTGGGAGGGGCACAACTTTCCTTTTTTCTTAAAAATCTGACAAAGTTTGCTGCAGAAAGGCGGCAGGGCCCTCTACCTTACCGTAGAAAGGCGGCAGCGCCCTCTTGTCCACTGCAGAAAGGCGGCAGCGCCCTCTGCTTTACCGCAGAAAGGCGGTAGCGCCCCCATTTTGCTACAGAAAGGCGACAACGCCCTCTCGTCCACTGCAGAAAGGCGACAGCGCCTTCTTATTCACTGCAGAAAGGCGGCAGTGCCCCAAAACAACACAGTTTGGAAGGTAAAATAGTCATTTTGACTTTGTTTTGGCTCTCGTTTTTTGCTATTATCAAGTAATAACCCTCTAACATTGTTTTGGTAAGGATATTGGTGTTTTTTGCTAACAATTTGCAGCGTATTAAGGTGTAATTGATCAAGAACGAAGAAAAATATAGCTAACATTTTATTTATTTATTTATCCTACTCTAATGTGCAAAACAACTTAAAATTGCAAATGATAAAATACCCAAGGACACCTCAAGATTAGCCAAAGGAGTGATAAAATAAGAAGGAAATGGATAAAATGAAATAGAAACAATTTCACCTTCCTTGTTGATGTCTCTCCTTGATTGGCCCTTGCTTGGAATGATTTGTGTGCTTCTTAGATGATTGCTTGAGTGACTAAATGCAAGGTTAGATGTGTAAAATGACTAAGTGAGATGGCTAAATGATGGCAAAGGATGCAATTTGGTAGCATGTAGTTATGAAAATACAAAGTGTTCCAAGCAAGGGCCAATCAAGGAGACATCAACAAGGAAGGTGAAATTGTTTCTATTTCATTTTATCCATTTCCTTCTTGTTTTATCACTCCTTTGGCTAATCTTGAGGTGTCCTTGGGTATTTTATCATTTGCAATTTTAAGTTGTTTTGCACATTAGAGTGGGATAAAATTTCAAGGTATACATTTCTGGCACGCCCGGTGGGACTTGGTCACATTCTTGATAGGAGGAAATAAAAGGTACCACTGGATAGAGCTTGAAAAACTAAGCAACTTTGGTTTTTGAACGAAGTTAATCTGATGCACGGTTTGTAAATGACAGCCTCAGGAAGTTAGGGGTGTAGTTAGCTTTCTGCGGTAAAACAGAGGGCGCTATATAAAACAGGGGCGTTGCGTAAAAATGGGGCGCTGCGTAAAAACGGGGCGCTTCATAAAAGTGGGGCGCTGTGTAAAATCGGAGCACTGCGTAAAACTGGGGTGCTGCGTAAAACTAAGGCGCTGTGTAAAAGTGGGGGCGCTGCGTAAAATCGGGGTGCTGCGTAAAACTGGGGCGCTGCGTAAAAATGGGGCGCTACGTAAAAACGGGGCGCTGCATAAAGTGGGGGCGCTGCGTAAAACTGGGGCGTTGCATAAAACTAGGGCGCTACGTAAAAGCGGGGCGCTGCATAAAAGTGGGGCGCTGCCACCTTTCTGCGCTGATTATGAGTGGTGTTTGGTGATGTAAATGGTAAAAATTATGGCGTTTACTAAGTGAAGGTATGGACTTTTGAATGGAATATAAGGAAATTAGAATGAACGGACAGATTGAAGATGATTGTAGAGAATGAGTCGGGATTTAGAATGGTTAAACAAAGATTTGGAATGATGAGATGGAGGTTTAAACGGATCAAATAGAGGTTTCGGGAGGCTTAGATTAACAAAATGGAAGCTTAGGATGGTGAGGTAATGGTTGGAAACGATTAAATGATGGTTTAGAGGCTAAATGAATCCAAATGAGACGATTTCGGGTGCTCAGGAGGGCAAATCCGCCCCTCTACAACAAAGATTAGGGCGTTGACAGCAAAATCAGGGGCGTAGTCAGCAAAATTAGGGGCGTTGACAACTTTCTGCAGTAAATTAGGGGCGCTATCACCTTTCTACAGTAAAATCAGGGGCGCTGCCACCTTTCTGCAGTAAATCAGGGGTGCTACCGCTTTTCTGCAGTAAAATCAGGGGCGTTGCTGCCTTTCTGCAGTAAATCAGGGGCGCTGCCGCCTTTCTGCATTAAGACAAAGTTTGGTTTTGATGGCAAAGGCTATGACAAGGATGCAAAATGATAAAGTAAGGCCAAAGTATCAAAAATTTCACAAATTTTTCACAAGAAAACACTTCAAGCAAGCACAATCCTATGATTAATATTAAGGGTATAGCAAGACAAAGTCTTAATATAGGATGCACAAGGCTTCTAAGGAGTCCTCGATATACTCTCCATATGTGAGGCACAACCGTGAACACCAGTCCGTCACAAGCGTGAGTCGGGAACCCCAGCGAGATACTGAAAGGCTCGAACCAACTCTTCACGTCTATCTAGGTATCACCCTAGCTTCGACGCTCCGCCAATTATGATGTGAATGGATTGGGGTACAACTTTCATTCTCCCCCCTTTATATACCCCGCTGGTACGCGTGGTTGGAATCGTCCCTTAGGGTGATGAAATCCTCAAGCAGGTCTCACTAAAAAAAAGACACTGACCGTTTCCAACTACTCCCCAGGCTCACACAAAGTGCAAGGGGAAAGCGAAAACAAATTAATGCCCCCTTGGGTAACATAAGAACAAACAATCACAGCAAGCAATGAATTTTATTCCCCCTAATTAGACTATGTTCTAAAACAACAAGGATAATTTTTTGCAGATCTGATCAAATAGATGGCCCTGTAAAAAAAAAATGTTAGCTATCTTTTTCTTCGTTCTTGATCAATTACGCCATAATACGCTGCAAATTGTTAGCAAAAAACACCAATATCCTTACCAAAACAATGTTAGAGGGTTATTACTTGACAATAGCAAAAAATGAGAGCCAAAACGAAGCCAAAATGACTATTTTACCTTCTAAACTGTGTTGTTTTGGGGTGCTGCCGCCTTTCTGTAGTGAACAAGAGGGCGCTGCCGCCTTTCTACAGTGGACAAGAGGGCGTTGTCGCCTTTCTGCAGCAAAATGGGGGCGTTGCCACCTTTCTGCGGTAAAGCAGAGGGCGTTGCCGCCTTTCTGCAGTGGACAAGAGGGCGCTGCCACCTTTCTGCAGTAAGGCAGAGGGCGCTGCCGCCTTTCTACAACAAACTTTGTCAGATTTTTAAGAAAAAAAGAAAAGTTGTGCCCCTCCCACTGCAAGAAAAGTGTTAGAAAAACCTTCTAAATATATCCCTAATCGCAGCAAACGTGTTAGAAGAAATAAAACTTTCAGATGTGGGGCACTGCCGCCTTTTTATAGTGGCCAAGAGGGCGCTGCTGCTTTTCTACGGTAAACTTTGTCAGATTTTTAAGAAAAAAGGAAAGTTGTGCCCCTCCCACTGCAAGAAAAGTGTTAGAAAAACCTTCCAAATATATCCCTAATCACAACAAATGTGTTAGAAGGAATAAAACTTTCAGATGTGGGGCGCTGCCGCCTTTCTGCGGTAAACTTTGTCAGATTTTTAAGAAAAAAGGAAAGTTGTGCCCCTCCCACTGCAAGAAAAGTGTTAAAAAAACCTTCTAAATATATCCTTAATCACAGTAAATGTGTTAGAAAGAATAAAACTTTCAGATGTCGGGTGTTGCCGCCTTTCTATAGTGGCCAAGAGGGCGTTGCCACCTTTCTGCGGTAAACTTTGTTAGATTTTTAAGAAGAAAGGAAAGTTGTGCCCCTCCCACTGCAAGAAAAGTGTTAGAAAAACCTTCTAAATATATCCCTAATTGCAGCAAACGTGTTAGAATAAATAAAACTTTCAGATGTGGGGCGCTACTGCCTTTCTGTAGTGGCCAAGAGGGCGCTGCCGCCTTTCTGCGGTAAATTTTGTCAGATTTTTAAGAAAAAATGAAAGTTGTGCCCCTCCCACTGCAAGAAAAGTGTTAGAAAAACCTTATAAATATATCCCTAATCACAGCAAACGTGTTAGAAGAAATAAAACTTTCAAATGTGGGGCGCTGCCACCTTTCTGAAGTGGCCAAGAGGGCGCTGCCACCTTTCTGCGGTAAGGCAGAGGGCGTTGTCGCCTTTCTGCGACCTTTTCCTGCAAAATTCTTAACAAAAAGGGAGATTAAATACAAAAACCCGTTTATTTATAAATAATACATTAAATAAATAACTTAAATTCAAATTTTGAAAAGAAGAATGCAAGATGCAAGAGAAAGGATGAAGAGATAGGAAAAAAAGATGGAGGGATGGAGGGATTGTGAAAAAGGATGAAGGGATGGGGGATGCATGCAAGATGATGAAATGGAAAATGAAATGCAATTTTCCATCTTCAGAGTACTGATTTTTGCTATAGCATAAGACACCAAGTGCCAGGGTATGTGGAACCAAGGCGAATTAATGTCTAATGCATAAAACAAACACAACAGACAAGAATGCTACCCCAACACCCTAAAGTCACAAAGACTTTGGTCAGACCAGGTATTGAGATAACCACAAGTACAAAAGGATGCCCCAACATAACACAAGACCTCAGGGATCTTGGTGGGTACTACGTGGGACAACCAAGAAGACACAATCAAACAAAAAAGCAAGATATGCCCCTATGTTGACCAATCAAAACACACTATACTATGATGGATCATGGCGGCCTTGACAAGTGATGATAGGGAGCTCAAATAATAAACAAAATCCAAAAGTATCAAAATACCACAATCAATTTCAAACGTCCTTTGTCATAGGATCAATGGGAGGGATGAGATTGATGAGGTATGTTAGGAAGGATGCATCCTGTTGAGACCGATGATGGGTACTAAGCTAAAAGATTGATATGACGTAAGATATTCAAAACTGATTGGATTTGATGATACAAGTGGCTCTTATTTGTTGAGAACCAGCTAGATAAGTAAGGGCATTGCTTGACGACATGACACAAGGGAGATAAGACATGAGATTGACACACCCTGAAGACCTAGGGGCTCAGGGGCCGATCAAAAATTAGCCTTGCCTACGTAAAAGCGCAGAGCCCTCGTAGTTTGATAAAAGGCTGACGATTGACCAAGATGGAGACCTTGATGGATGGTAAAGATAGGATGGACAAAAGGAGTAAAGTGGATAATGGCAATCAATGAGAGATGATAGACGATAGATGATAAAGGAGCCCCAGGGGCTGATTAAGTGATCGACCTTGCCTACGTGAAAGCACAGGGGCAACGTGGTTCGACAAGACCAAAGGAAAACAATGGATAAATGATGATAAGATGATAGGATAAGTGGATAAAAAGATGGGACCGATATGACAAGATAGGATAGACTTGTTGGATTGGATAGGATGATGACGATCACATAAAGCTCAGGAATGGGATACTTATCCAAAGCATTAAAATGACTTGGAAGGATGATATGATAGATAGATGAGTGATGAAAAGTGATAGGGGATTGGAAAGATGTGCAAGAGAAGCAGGGGTGATGATGATGAGATAAATTGCATTGGGTTGCATGGGGGGAGGCTTATAGCCAGATACCAATGACAAGGGATTGTGATATGGGATGAGGATAAAGATGAAAGAATGGATAGAGATATAGGGATGGGGGATGGGAGGGATTGTTTGGATGGATAGGAATATAAGGATTGGGAGATGCTAGGATAGATGGATATAAAGATAAGGATGGGGAGATGGAAGGGATGCTGTGATAGATGGATAGGGACAGAAGAATTGGAAGATGAAAGGGATGCTAGGATAGATGGAAGGGATGTTGTGATAGATGGATAGGGACAGAAGGATTGGGAGATGAAAGGGATGTTAGGATAGATGGATACGAAGATACGGATGGGGAGATGGAAGGGATGTTATAATAGATGGATACGAAGATGAAGGGATGTTATGATAGATGATTTCTCCAAGGACTATGTCACAAAGGAAGCAGATGCCCCCACTCTAGATATGTCATATATGAGGAGGCATGAGGGATGGAAGACAGGTGGATGGGAAGATAAAGGAGATAACTAGATGAGGATAGGATGGGTGACTAAAGAATATGATAGAGCATGGATGAAGGGAATGTATACCAAGAGGTGTCCAAAACATGCATAGATAGGTGCCCCTATTTTGATCAAGATCACAAGAAGGATGGAGGGAATGAGAGATAAATGAGATATGATGGTAGGATGCAGAAGATAGGCGGGACGAAGGGATTTATGAAAAAGATGAATAACAGGAAGACGGGTGCATAGCTAGAAGCATAGCGGATGGAGAGAATGCATATCAGGAAGTTGCCCCCAAGTGCAGATGGGGATTTACGCATAACGCATGTTTGCCAGGTTTTCATCATGGTACTTATCCAAGGTGCTTGTTTGCCAAGTTTTCACCATTGGATGAATTATTTCTCTTTACTATTTTATTTTTTTGATTTTCTGTGGATTTTTGGACTTTTTTGGATTTTTGTGGATAGCAAGAGGATGAAAATGGATAAGGATAGGGATGTTGATAAGGGGATTTAGGAGACATGCGATAAGGATATGGATGAAGGACTTCAAGCATCAAGTTCTATATGAGGTATTAAGAGCCCATGTTCAAACTGACTATTGGATGTTGGTACAACCTTATGAGGATAAATGGATTATGCAAGAGGATGAATTAGGGGGATTTGAGAGGGGAGATACATGGGATAATGGATGGGATGTTGCAAAGGGTATGGATGGAATGATGAGGTGGATATGTGATGGGGAGATGTGTTCAGGACCAACATTGGCACATGTGGTGGTGGGTGTGAAATGATAAGAGGATTAAGGGATGAAGAATATGGGGATAATGGAGGAGATGGAATGGTGAATTTCGGGACATAGGGACCCAAAACAGACTTAGGAGATGAAAGGGGTGTATGATTAGCTTTTGGATTAGCGACTTTGGATGTTCTTACTAATTTTTCATGTGATAGCATTGCATCTTTTTTCTTTGGGATCCACATGGTTTTGATCTTTGCTTTGGTGGGCCTTTGCGGCCTCTGATTTGATTTGGATTTTGGATTTGATTTTGCTTTGCTTTAACATGTCTTTTAGAGGGGACATGGGAAGCTTTTGATTCATGTGGATGTTTAGATTGATGCATTTTTTCTTTAACAACCAAAGTGCTTTTAGTAGCAATGGGATGGGTGTGAGGAGATGGATGATGTGGAGTGATGGGGGTAGGAGTATGGGGATTATGTGTAGATGGAGGATGTTTAGGTAAGTGCCTTTGTTGATCCTGACTATGGGGTATGTGAGAGGGAAGTTTATAATGGATGAGATGGATAGGTGATGAATGGATGAAAGGATGGATAGGACGATATGGAGGAGTGATTTTGGGATATAGGGGCCCAAAATAGACGTAGGACCTGGACGAAACAAGGGCATGGTAGATGGAGGATTGGAGATGGTAGATGGAGGGATGTAAGGACCCAAAATGGATGGAGCAGATGAAGGAGGAAGATGGACAGTTGTTTTGAGGTGATATGATAGAGGAGGAGGGATGGCAACATATGATCTGGTGGGGCGATGAGAAGAGTCGACATTTCTTTTGGAAAAGGCTTGTTGAGGATGTCTAGAGGTTGTACCAACATTTTTGGATTGCGAGTCGTGAGTAGTACATCCAAGACCTTGCGGATACAAATGTTCTTTAGCTTGGATGGGCTCTATAATACCTTGCTCATGAAGGCCCAAACCTTTTCCTTGATAGTTCATTCTCTTGAGCATTCGATCTAGGATAGGATTTTGTTATTCTGGAAGAATGATGTGAGTTCATTATTAGGTGGAAGAGGAGGGTCGGTGTATATGATTTGTTTTTCTTCTGCGAGGAGACCACCATGGAGGAATGTGAGAGTACCAAGGGGATATGCAAGCGGTGTAGGGATAGCAGTTTTAGGCGATGATGGGGGATCATGAGAGGGAGATGGTGGGATAGCAGCATGTGGATAGGTGATATCAGGAGAGGGATTAGGGGATATGATAGGATCTGGATTTTTGGTAGTGGGCTCATGCGATGGAGATGGAGTGGTGGAAGATTGAATGACAAGGGGATCATGGGATGGAACGGATGGGGGACTGTGATCTTGAGGTGGACTAGATGAGATGGTAGGATCTTGATTTGGAGAAGGGGATATGTTGGCATGCTTTAGATTAGACTCTTGGCATGACTCATCTTGTGTGGATGGCATGATAACAGACTCTTTTTGGGACTCTTCAAGTGGAGAAGATGGAGGGACGGAAGATCCATGAGGTTCATTGGAATGGGTTTTAGTGCTACTAGGAGTGGGAGGAGTGGATTGGATTTGGGTGGATCTAGGAGTAGAGGGAGTGGATTGGAATTGGGTGTCTTCGATGGATTCGGTGGTTCTTGGAGTAGGAGGTGGGGGTTCAATAGATTTAGTGGGTTCAATGGTTTCAATGGTTTGAGTAGTACTAGGGGTGGTAACATCAATAATAGGTGTGGTATGGAGAAGGGTCTCATCACTAGTGGTCGTGGATGATGGATCTAGATGGCATGGTTCCATGACTTCAAGATGTGGAGTTGGGGATGGCTTCTTTGTAATGAGTCCTTGGAGAACTTCTGAAATAAGAGACTTGCATATGGTTGGCTTGGCTAGGGTGGTAGAAATGGATGAGGGATTATGGATTGGTGGACTAGGGTTAGATGGATGAATGGGATTGAATGTATGACTATGAGTAGGTGGGGGATTAGGATTGGATGGAGGACTAGGAGTAGATCGATGAATGGGATTGGATGGAGGACTAGGAGTAGATGGAGGGCTAGGATTGGATGGAGGGTTAAGGTAAGGATATTGGAGTGGTGAATTAAGATAGGGGGACATGGATTGTGGATTAGGACAAGATGATATAGGTGGTGTGGAGGGATAAGAGGATGTGGGGGATGGATTATAATAAAGGTATTGGGATGGTGGATTATGATTAGGATATGTGGGTGTAGGATTAGTATGGGAAGATTGGGAAAGATGATTAGGATAGGGGGTCATGTATGGGGAATTATAATAGGAATATTTTGATGGAAGATGAGGATAAGAGGATGTGGATGTTGAATAAGAGGATGATGTAGATGGGGAAGGGGAAGGTACTGGATATCCCTTGTCAAAGGTAGCATAAGAAACATGATTAGGCTTAATTGGATTTTGGAAAGTGGGTGGAGAAAGCTTACTAGAAATGATAGTGTCAAGGGGATCTATGTCATATATCTCTTGATCGACAAGACTTTCGTTATCGTCGTCAATGTAATTAGGGTTTCCCTTGACTACTATTGATGGAGGAGGAGGATTCATGATGACGATGGATAAAAGATTTTGGATGGGAACATATTAAAGCTCAAATCAAGATTTTGGTCAAGCTCAGATCAGGATTGGACAAAAGCTCAGATTAGGATAATTGGATGATGCGATGGGATTGATTTTGATTTTGATGGGATCAGATTTTGATTTGGCAAGATTGGATTTTGATTGAATTGGATTATTAAGATCAGTAGGATAGCATTGGTTGAACGGATGTGATTTGATTGATTGGACAATTTGATCGAATGATTGATTTTGATAGATTTTGATTATTGGATGGATATGATTGGATGATGAAAGATGTGAGAGGGACCTTAAGTTTGATCAAAGGAGGTTACCCTTAGTGGCCTAGAGCTTTGATTGATTAAGAGGATGTTTACGACACTGAATCCACCTTAAGGTAAGAATGGATTGATTGGGCTGAGGATGATAAATTACGACACCGAATTCACCTCAAGATGGAAGCAAATTGATTGGGGTCGAAGTTAAAGACTAGTAATCAAATTCAAGTGCTATGGTCAATTCGAGTAACCACTTTGTAATACAAGTTTAAGGCGGTTTGGTTATGAGTGGTGTTTGGTGATGTAAACGATAAAATTATGATGTTTGTTAGGTGAGGGTATGGACTTTTTGAATGAAATATGAGAAAATTAGAATGAATGGGTGGATTGAAGATGATTACAAAGAATGAGTGGGGATTTATAATGGTTAAACAAAGGTTTGGAATGATGAGATGGAGGTTTAAATGGATCAAATGGAGGTTTCAGGAGGCTTAGAATGACAAAACGGAGGCTTAGGATGATGAGATAATGGTTGGGGATGATTAAATGGTGATTTAGAGGCTAAATGAATCCAAATGGGGCAATTTCGGGTATTCAGGAGGGTAAATCTGCTCCTCTGCAACAAATATTAGGGCGTTGACAGCAAAATCAGGGGCGCTGCCGCCTTTCTGCGGTAAATCAGGGGTGTTGCCGCCTTTCTGTGGTAAATCAGGGGCGTAGATAGCTTTCTGCAGTAAATCAGGGGCGCTGCCGCCTTTCTGCGGTAAATCAGGGGCGCTGCCACCTTTCTGCAATAAAATTAGGGGCATTTCCGCCTTTCTATGGTAAATCAGGGGCGCTGCCGCCTTTCTATGGTAAATCAGGGGCGCTGCCGCCTTTCTGCAGTAAAATTAGGGGCGCTGCCGCCTTTCTGCAGTAAGGCAGAGTTTGGTTTTGATGGCAATGGCTATGGCAAGGACGCAAAATGATAAAGGCCAAAGCATAAAAAATTTCACAGATTTTTTACAAGAAAACACTTCAAGCAAGCACAATCCTATGATTAATATTAAGGGTATGGCAAGACAAAGTCTTAATCTAGGATGCACAAGGCTTCTAGGGAGTCCTCGATATACTCTCGATACGTGAGGCGTAACTGTGAACACCAGTCTATCACAAGCATGAGTCGGGAACCCCAGTGAGATACTGAAAGGCTCAGACCAACTCTTCACGTCTATCTAGGTATCACCCTAGCTTCGACGCTCCGCCAATTACGACACAACTGGATTGAGGTACAACTTTTGTTCTCTCCCCTTTATATACCCCGCCGGTACGCGTGGTTGGAATCGTCCTTTGGGGTGATGAAATCCCCAAGCAGGTCCCACTAAAAAGAAGACACTAACTGTTTCCAACTACTCCCCAGGCTCACACGAAGTGCAAGGAGAAAGCGAAAATGAATTAATGCCCCCTTGGGTGACACAAGAACAAATAATCACAGCAAGCAATGAAGTTTATTCCCCCTAATTAGACTATGTTCCAAAACAAAAAAGATAATTTTCTTGCAAATGTAATCAAATAGATGGCCCTGCAAACAAATGTTAGTTGTATTTTCCTTCGTTCTTGATCAAGTACGCCCTAATACGCTGCAACACGTTAGCCAAATGCACCAATATTCTTGCCAAAACAATGTTAGAGGGTTAATATTTGAAAACAACAAAAAACCAGAGCAAAAACGAAGCCAAAATGCCTATTTTACCTTCCAAACTATACTGTTTTGGGGCGCTGCTGCCTTTCTGCAGTGGCCAAGAGGGCGCTGCCGCCTTTCTACGGTAAGGCAGAGGGCACTGCGTAAAACTAGGGCGCTGCGTAAAAGCGGGGCGCTGTGTAAAAATGGGGCGCTGCGTAAAACTGAGGCACTGTGTAAAAATGGGGCGCTGCGTAAAAGCAGGGTGCTGTATAAAAATGGGGCGCTGCATAAAAGCGGGGCACTGCCGCCTTTCTACAGTGAACAAAAGGGTGCTGCCGCTTTTCTGCAACAAACTTTGTTAGTTTTTCAAAGAAAAAAAGTTAGTTATGCCCCTCCCACTGCAAGAAGAGTGTTAGAAAATCCCTCTAAATATATCTCTAAAGACAACAAACACGTTAGAAGAAAATAAACTTTCAAATATGGGGCACTGCCGCCTTTCTGTAATGGCCAAGAGGGCGCTGCCACCTTTCTACAATAAAATGGGGGCGCTGTCGCCTTTCTGCGGTAAAGCAGAGGGCGCTGCCGCCTTTCTACGGTAAAGCAGAGGGCGCTGTCGCCTTTCTGCGAGTTTTTCCTGCAAAATTCTTAACCAAAAGGGGAGGTTAAATGCAAGACCCGTTTGTGGGTCCCACTGGGCATGCTAGAAATGTATACCTTGAAATTTTATCCTACTCTAATGTGCAAAACAACTTAAAATTGCGAATGATAAAATACCCAAGGACACCTCAAGATTAGCCAAAGGAGTGATAAAACAAGAAGG
Source organism: Sequoia sempervirens (assembly GCA_007258455.2). NCBI lineage: Eukaryota > Viridiplantae > Streptophyta > Pinopsida > Cupressales > Cupressaceae > Sequoia > Sequoia sempervirens. Next base: position 656,657,475 of record VDFB02058242.1, on the reverse strand, counting down.
AAATGGATAAAATGAAATAGAAACAATTTCACCTTCCTTGTTGATGTCTCCTTAATTGGCCCTTGCTTGAAATGATTTGTGTGCTCCTTAGATGATTGCTTGAGTGACTAAATGCAAGGTTAGATGTGCAAAATGACTAAGTGAGATGGCTAAATAATGGCAAAGGATGCAATTTGGCAGCAAGTAGTTATGAAAATACAAAGTGTTCAAAATGCCCTTGAGAAGGGGGTATTTATAGGAGAATTTAAATTCTTTAGAGAATTCAACGGTTGAGATGCATCCAACAAGGCCAAGATGAAGGGCTATGGTGGGTTGAGAACCCACAAGCCCTCACATCTTGACATGTGGAGGGTGAAGTGGACAAAGGGATATGAGGTGTGAGTGAGGTGTCAAGAAGGTACATGAGGTGGAGGAAGGACATGCACCTTGGGGAGTGAGGAGATTTCCTCAAAAAGGGATTCCTTGTCCCCAAGTGGGAGTGAAAGGGACATTTGAGGAATTTTGGAATTCCTCAAAAATCTACATGGAAAAGGAAAGGTGGTTGGGGATATAAATGTGAATTAAAAATTCACATTCTTAGGAAGAATCTAAAGGATAAAAGGTGGGCTCCAAAAAGGTGGGACTTGGTCACATGTGGAGATTGTGATAAGTCAAGGTTCTAGAAGCCTTGGAAGGATGGAAATGAATTAAAAATTCACATATAAAAGGAGGGGAATCTAAAATAGAATAAAAGGAATTAAAATTCCTTGGGGAATGGGAGAGTTGACCAAGGTACTAATTAGGTTTGACTAATGTAATTAGAAGGGATAATTAGGGGTTAATTAGGATTAAAGCCAACTTGCAAAAGTTGGGATTATGACACATCCTAATCAAGGATTAGGCATGTGCATTCTTAATGAAGAATTAAGAGATGGATTAGGATTAGATGAAAATGACATGTGAAATTAAATAAATGTATTATTTATTTAATTATTTGATGAAAAGAGGATTAAGGAGGTATTTAATTATTAATTAAATACCTTAGGGATTTGGCAGAATTAAAGATATTAATTAAATAATAGTAATATTACTTAATTAACTCGGATAAGAGGATGTTTAGATGAGAAGTGATAAATTTGGATAAATTAAGTAACCAAATTTGGATGTCTACAATATCTTTCACCTGAGTGCTACTAGTAAAAGTTGTTTGATTGCTCAAGTTGATGAAAGTTGGTTGTGGCATAGGAGAATGTGTCATGTAACTTTTATAATATTATCAAGATAAGTTCTACTAAGGTTGTGAGAGATTTTCCTAAGTTGATGAAACCTACTAATGCCATATGCAAGGAATGTCAGTTAAGGAAACAAACTAGAATTTTATTTCAGAGAAAACCACATAGTTCAAATGAATTGTTGGAGCTTGTGCATACTGACTTGTGTGGTCCTTCTAGAGTCAGAAGCTTACAAGGATACAAGTATTTCATGTTACTCATTGATGATTATTCTAGAATGATGTGGGTTACTTTCTTAAGGGAGAAATCTGAAGCTCTAGAGAAGTTCAAGATCTTTAAGGCTATGGTTGAGATTGAGATAGGTCTGAAGATTAAATGTTTGAGATCAGATAGAGGTGGTGAATTCACTTCCAGTGAGTTTAATTCTTTTTTGAAGAATATGGGATAAAGAGACAATCATCTGCACCACAAACCCCTCAGCAAAATGGAGTTGTGGAAAGAAATAACAAGACAATTCAAGATGTTGCTAGAACTATGATGCTGGAAGGAAATGTTCCTCATATCTACTGGAGAGAAGTTATGAGTATTGATGTTTACACTCTCAACCGGGTACAGATCAAAGGTGATACAAGTAAGACTCCTTTTGAGCTATCGTTTGGTCACAAGCCTACTATTAAGTACTTCAAAATATTTGGGAGTAAATTCTTTATCATAAGAGATGAATATATAGGAAAGTTTGATGCTAGGAGTGATGAAGGAATCTTTCTTGGTTATTCTACTAAAAGCAAGGCCTACCAATGCTACAATAAGAGATTGAGGAAAATGGTTGAAAGTGAAAATGTTGAGGTTGATGAAGACATAGCTAGACCATTTGGAACCTACGGATATGATTCAGATGATCAGAATGACAGTTCAGGACAGAAAGTTTAGACTTCAAATCAAGTTCAAATCATTTTGGTGAATCAAGAAAATTAAGAGGAAGGAGAAACTAGTGAATATGTAAAAGAGAGATCACAAGAGCCTAAAGTTCCAGAACATCCTAAGACTCCAAGGTATATAAGATTAAATCATTCAGAAGATCAGATCATAGGTGATAAGAACAAAGGTGTCCAGACTAGGAGAAAGATTGCAAAAGAATATTGTTTGATTTCAAAGACTAAGCCTAATAGTGTGAATGAAGCATGCAAAGATGAACATTGGGTTGAAGAAATGAAAGAACTACAACAAATTGAGAAGAATGATACATGGATTCTTGTTCTAAGACCTAATGATAAAAATGTAATTGGAACTAAATGGGTCTTTATAAACAAACTGAATGAGCAAGGTGAAGTTGTTAGAAACAAAGCAAGACCAGTGTGTAAAAGATATTCTCAGATGGAAGGAATTGAATTTGAAAAAACTTTTTCCCCTATTGCAAGGATTGAAGATGTGAGATTGTTTCTTTCTTATGCTACTTACAAAAACTACAAGGTTTATCAAATGGATGTCAAGTCAACATTTCTAAATGGAAAATTGGAAGAAGAAATGTATGTTGAGCAACCTGATGGATTTCAATTGACTAATTAGGAAGACATGGTTTGTCTATTGAAGAAATATTTGTATGGACTTAAGCAATCCCCTAGTGCTTGGTATGCCAGATTGGAAAATTATTTGTTGAAGCTTGGATTTAACAAAGTTACTGTTGATAGTAATTTGTATTTCAAGATTGATGATGATAAAGATTTGATTGTGGAAGTCTTTGTTGATGATATCATTTTTGGAGGAGATGATAGTTTGTGCATGAAGTTTCCTAATGAGATGAAGACTGAGTTTGAGATGTCTATAATTGGAGAGATGAAATTATTTTTGGGATTACAAATTACTCAGTCAGATAAAGGGATATTTATATCTCAATCCAAGTATGTGAAAGAATTGCTAAATAAATTTGGTATGGAAGATTCAAAGCTAGTTGGTACACCCATGGTGACCAGATGTAAGTTGATAATAGATGATGATTCTCTGAAGGAAAATCAAACTAGACACAGATCAATGATTGTTGAATTGCTTTATTTGACTCAAACTAGGCCTGATATCATGAATGCCATATGTATTGTTGCAAGATTTCAAGTTGATCCTAAGGAATCTTATGTGACAACTGTGAAGATGATTTTCAAATACTTGAAGGGGACAGTTGATTTTGGTCTATGGTATCCTAAAGATGATTATCTTACTTTGAGTGCCTTTACTGATGTTGATTGGGTAGGAGATGTGAATGACAAAAAAATTACTAGTGGTGGCACATTTTGCTTGGGAAAGAAGTTGATTCTATGGTTAAGTAGGAAGCAGAATGCCATTTCTTTATCTACTGCAAAGGCAAAATACATTGTTGTTGCTAACAATTGTACTCAAGTATTGTGGATGAAGTAGATGTTGAAGGATATTAGAGTTGTGTATGATGAACCTATTTCCATATTTTGTGATAATTCAAGTGCAATTAACATTTCCAAGAATTTGGTGCTGCATTCAAAGACCAAGCATATAGCTATCAAGTTTCACTTTTTGAGAGAGAAGGTGAGTGAAAAGGAAGTCAGATTGGAGTGTGTGCCTACTAAGGAACATATTGCAGACATCTTTACTGAGACATTGCCTAAAGATAATTTTGAGTATCTCAGAGGGAAGTTAGGAGTGATTCCCCTCCTAATCAAAACTAAGATGCATTGCTTTGCATTAGTCTATGCATTTCAGAGTCATATCTTGATCCGGATTGATGTTGTGGTGGCTGCTACTTAGGGGGAGTAGTTAGATGTTCAGATGTTCAGATATGTGGTTCAGAGTTTATGTGGAGAAAAGAGATATTTGTCATGTGAAAAACTATGAACTATCTGGGGAGAAGAGTCATGTAAAAGAGTCGAGGAGAAAAGAGTCAAAACCTAAGGGGGAGTAAGTGCTAAGAGACAGTTGTGTTAATGGTGTTTTTCACATCATGTGTTGCCATCAATGCCAAAGGGGGAGATTGTTGGATGTTGTGGTTGTGTTGCTATATGTGGTTTTCATTGATGTCAACACTATTAGCATTAATGCATTATAAGTTGTATATGTTGAGGATATTGAGAAAATTGTAATTGAATGAGTTGCAGGTTGTTAGTGGTGAAGTGAAGTTCAGTATGTTGGTGAGTTCAGTACGTTGATAATCAGAGGTTGTGGATTAAAGGGTTTGTTTTCGAGTATATCTAGTTTATCCACATTGAGTTTTAGAGATCTGCATGAAGATTTGATCAAGTTATGAAGATTTGTGTTTTGACATTTTTTTTCTTGCTTCAGTTCGTGTTCCTAAATGAAGATGATGTGATTCTAATAAGTTCAGTTGTTACGGATGCTTCTCTGGTGATTCATGATATTTTTGGATGTTTCTATATCATTCTCTATCTATGTTGCACATCTAGATTGATTGTTGTGCTTGCAATTGGTGATTTTCTCTTGCGTGTTGATATTTTTCATGTTCATGGATGACAGGGTGATTGTAGCATGTTGTGGATGTTTGAGGAATAATTTTTGAAGGTGTTTCATGTTCCAAGATCTTATTTTGGGTCTTCACTATGTTGTGACCAACCTTGGTTGATTCACATTGATAATTGTTATTGTTTTGGGCCTACAGTTTATATTCATTTTATTATTTTGTTGAAGCCGACATGTAACGATGTAATTTATTGTTGTGGATATATATAAGTGACTGATTATTCCATTTGAATGCATGGCATGCATGAATAATGTTATAAATCGTTCGAAGGCAGAGCAGAGTGTGAAGAAGAGTGAAGAAGAGTGAAGAAGTGTTCATCTGCTTAACCAGAATTGTAATCAGGCATTAGCAGATGCTATTTTCTTGGTTCAAAATTCTGCAGATGTAATCCGAATGTTTATGTAAGACAGTGTATCTTCCTTTGGGCAGTAAGTCTTGTTGTAATTGAGTAGTGAGCTCTAGGCAGTGTGCCTAAATGTATGTGCATTCCCCATTTATTATTCTTATAATTTTAACAGGGTATAATCTTGTGGATTAATCTCCACCGTGGTTTTTCCCCTAACAGGGTTTCCACGTAAGAAGTCTTGGTGTTATGTGTGTTTCTAATGTGTTGATGATTTGTGATTTCGTGGTTATTAATTAGATATGAGAATAAGGGTTAATAAGTTTAATAAGTTTTGAATTTCTATGACAACTGTTCACCCCCCCCTCTCAGTTGTTTTTTCTTGTGTTGCCAACAGGATTAGGATATAAGAAAAAGTGATGCAGGATGTTGTTGGTTCCCAAATCAACAAACGTAATGAGTCCTAAAGAGTAGCCACTCTCTCATATTCAAACTCAATGGGTTGATGTTGCCAACGAATGAGATTTAGTCAGGGACTGAAATCTCCTACACTTTTGGCTCTGTTAAACCAGGGAGGGTAATCCCAATTAGTATATTTATAGATACTTATGTGCTAAAGTATCAAATACACTATAAACAAATGTTTCTCCTTCAATTGTTTGAATGGCACAGTACCCTAAAGGTTTGGCTGACCTTCATAACAATGTTTAATTCAAAACTAAGAGATGTAGATCATTAAATTCTACACACAAACTAACTGGGACTGATAAGTACTTTTGATTTAAAATTTGTAGTTGCTCACAATCAGTTTTAGGAAAGTGCAACATTAAGAGACCAATGTTATATCCCAAGGTGGAGTCATCTAAACCATGTAATTCAAAACCTAACACAACATTCAATTTTTCATAAGCATATATATCAGATGATGCATTACACCATTGATATTCAACAGCTAAACTAGTTATACTTAGCAAACCTAGCACACTGTTGCATAAACCTTCATTTGTATTACTAAAAATTAACTCATTCTTTGTATGAGAGTAATAACATCAAATAAACATACAAGGAAAGACAAGAAGCTGAATAATAACAATCTTTGATCACTCCTATTAAAAATTTATGCAAAGTGAACAATGGAGACAACTAGTCCAAAATGATATGTCATTTATATTCAACTATGACTATGTTATTACATTCTTCATTCCAAAACTCAGACTACTCTAGAGACCTGAAAACTAGCAATATACATTAAACCCCTATTACAAAATGTTCCTGTGAAAACTAAACAATGTGCAACCTCTATTCAGAAATAGAAAATCTATACTTAAAGAAAGTGAAAAACCCTAAATGGAAATCTTTTGATGACACCTGGCACATTCAAGTCCATAGATCAATAAATTCCTTTGCTTGCAAAACAATCTTCAACCTACTCTCTATTTTCTTGCTCCTCACTCCACTGCCCTGCAAATTGCCTTGCCTTGCAATTGAAAGAATAATTTGTTTGTTGTGAAAAACTCTTTGCTGTAAAAATCTTCATTTTCACCTTTTCACTTACCCTTCTTCTCACCCACCAATGAAAATCCCTTTATTTCATGTTTGTGAAAAAACTCGTGAAATATTTTATCTCATTGCCCCATTCAAAGTTTTTATTTTAAAAACTTTATGAAGACTTTAAAAATTACAATGGATGTAAAAACCATTTACCCATGAGTTTAGATTTTAAATGCCCAACATTTAAATATTACTTTATTTACTCATGGGCTTTAATTTTTAAATTACCAGACAATAAAATAATTTACTTGCACTACACAATTCATCTCCAACAAAGAAAACTATTTGATTTTCACCTATGAGAGATCCAATTTATTTATTGGCTGCATAAAATCACAATACCCATGATTTTTACTCATCTTTTAATTTCCATCCACTTTTCACCGCAACAAATAAAACTTTATTTTATTTGTGAAAAATTTACTTACAGCAACCACCATCGCAATTCGCGGATGTAATTGGAAAAGCTGAAATTGATTAGCGATTGGCACAGATGAATATATGATATCGCCTGCAGCTTCTTGATGAAATTTGGAGGATTTAATTAATTTTTATCAACCCCATTTACCTGTGCAAATATATTTCATCATTTAAGATCTTCATTGAATATTTTCATAGTTCACTGGCCCACTGTTGTCGTGCACAAACTTTGAACTTTTCCTAAGACCATCACACATCTCTGATGTGAGAAAAATGAAATCAGCAATGGGCAATAAAACATCACTCCATCGCTGATACATTTTGGAAATGGTAACACCAATCAACGATGCGTGATGGACACAACAACCATCACTCATCGCTAATTTTTTTCATCACTCTTACAACAACGACACGCAATGCCTACTGGAGAACTTTGACAAATTGTTAAAACTTTTATTTTGCTTCAAAGCCTTAATTTAATCCACCCAAATGAAGACTCATTGCTGAAAAACATTGCATCTCTGATTTATTTCTTCATTTGCACTTCAAAGTGGGCGATGAGTTTTTGAAAGCCGCCTTTGGACCAATTAGAAGCAAGAATTAAATTTGCTTGTCCTCCAGAACATTTGAATTACATTTCCAATTTTCCCTAAATGCATTTTTCATATTTGTATAATGTTTAAAATATTCAAAAATATTTTAAACATAAGCATTCAAAACTTTAGAAAAAAATGCAAATTTTAATTATGCCTATAGACCAAACAAAGAAAATTCACTGTGGACAAACGGTGACTCCTGGAGTCGATATTTTTTGTGTGCGGTCATAATCAATTATTTAGAGAAAACCCATTTCCTCAAATTTTTTCCAGCCTTTAAAATTTAGGTACCTCCTTTGTAAACTGGCCCCAAGGACATGTTTACCACACCTGAAATGCATTAAAATAACACATCATATGACCTTTGTTTTTTATGAAAATGGAGTTGTCAATGTTTTAGACCAAAAAAAGAAATGGGTTGTCCTTAGATTTTGAAATTTTGAAATTTTTCGGGACACCATTTTTAGCCATGTTGCAATTAAAAGATGATTAAATAACCCATCAAAACTTATCTTGAGAGCCTAAAACTGAGTAGGAATGTAGACACTTGACCCAAGAATGTAGTGCAATAAACAGATCAATAAAAGGGATCCTGAGGTGAAATATATCAATCCTCAAAGTTGCCTTCTCAAACTTCTTTGAAAATGTTGATTATGAAACCCTGAAAAGTTCATTTGAAATGGGATTTGAAAAGATAGAAAATGAAGATCCGAGGGGCTAAAAACCGGAAAAGTGGTAGATGATTATATAGGCAATCATGGGGAACATTCACTTTGATGTGCAGGTTATTAGGTCACCAAATATAAAATCAAATGTAGGGGCACTTTTTGCAGATTTACACAGTTTAATTTGCAATTCTGAACAATTTACAAATAGAATCAAGCATGGAAACTTGACAAATGGATTCACGTGGCTACGCCAACTGACATGAGGCTTCATAAAGATGCAAAGAATCATGGAAAACTATTAGTTGGGATTAATATTCAACAGGTAGAAAGATACAACATCACAAAGATGGCCTACTCAGAATGGTGCAACATGTGTAAACAACAAACCAACTTCTGGACCTTGAAACCAAGACTTCAAAATCTCACCAAAACTAATCCAAGGAGGCTGCAAATGGTCACACACCATCTCTGATAGGTGTTAAACACTTCCCCAAAGTGATTTTTCATGACAATTCGTGGGTGTCAAATTTATAGGCTCTCAAACTGGGCCACTTAGGCTTATTTTGCAGGGTACTTCTAAGTGCATTAGGCAAAAAAATTCATGGGCCCTCAAAAATCTAGCCAAATTTGTGAGATCCCAATAGTGGCTCCGACTAGGGATGCATGCCCCTTGCGAGCATGGAGAGATTCTAGATCTATGGGAGAGTAGACCAGGTGCCTTATCCATTGGGCAACCTAAATTGCTCCATTATGATGTATTGGAATTCATTTTTTGAACTTTATTTGGAGTCCCCAAGCCCCTAAAAATGAAATACCAAAATTTACCTCTGCCAAACACTCTGTTCTTTGTTGTTTGTAGTAGGCCAAGTCTGAAAACATTGTCATGAACTACCCACAGGCTATTTCGGTCATTGACATTTCCCACTATATCACTGTGCTTTCCAATGTCACCAACAATTTTGTCAATTTGCAACATGTAATCAGACACTAATTGAAATTCATAATCACTGTGACATTTTACCTTGGTTAGCTTTTCATGTTCCATTAAATACTCACTCACTTGAATTGAGAAATAGAAGCATTCATAATCCATTTGATCATTGGCATCACAAACTTTGACATCAAAATCAGTTTGCACATCAAACTGAAAGATCTCATAAAAAACTTGTTGTGTGTCATGCAAATCATCTTGGTATATGTCAAAGATAAAAGATGCATATTATGGAGCATCCTTATATGGATCACTACAACATGGGCACATTTTTTGAAATTTCGGTTCAGATACATCAGAACACACCTAGGTATCATAGAAACATGGATCATATGCATCATCAACATCCAAGAGATGAGTAAATGCATTTATCTCAAGTTTAAAAACATATTATGATGCATTCTTCTCATCATCATTCAACTCAATGCAAAATACCTCAAGAGTAGGCTCAATCAATTCAACATCAACAGGGACAGTAGAAAGACACCCATGTGCATTGGTATCTTCATGTGCAATATAAGTTGATATGTGTGTTGACCCAAAAGTGAAAGACTCATTGCTAGCTAAAAATTCCTCATTAGCAATAAAACTGGAATCTTCATTATCTTTCACATAAATGCTTTCCCCAAGGGATGAGAACATGTCCATGTGCACACTCTGAAGATCAGGAGCATCAAACAAGAAATAATTGTAATCAACTTCACACTCATTAACATGAGATCCACCATTATTTTCACTTCTTGGATGCTTTATACATGGATCAAGAATTTTTGTAGTATCAACACAATCGGCAACTTTATTATCATGTGAATCAACAAGCTCTTCAATATCATCCATGGGTAATAATGTTGACTCAAAATCCATATACTTCTCACAATGTGCTACTTGATCAGCCCTAATTGAATCCCCCATTTCACCATCATGTACATCATTGTCCTCTTCATGTATCACAAACATTTCTACTTCTACTTCATATAAACAATCAAGAGCAATAGGGGCATGTGGACAAGTGACATCATGAGCATCTATATCATTGCATTCTTCAAGTGAGGAATATGCTTCTATATCATCCTCAGAAAAGAAATCACAATCTTCAGAGAAGCAATCAGAACTATCAACCTCATCATGATTCTTGTCACAAGAAAAAACATCACTACACAAACCATGTTCAAAATCTTCAGAATGAATGTTTGAGGCTGCACTTTCAGGATCATAATCACTAGTTTGTAATGAAAAATCAGCAACACATACATTGTAATTGTTGATCACATTATGACATGGAGTAGCACTTTGTATCTCATTTACTTGTCCATTATCTAAGATATCACAAGAGAAGCATTCTTGCATATTTACTTTGTTATCATCCCATGTATCATTTTCTTCATCACTGTTGTGTTGATCTATATATGTGTTGTTTGTGAGTTGGTCACAATGTTCATCTTCTAACATATGACAATATGGATGTTCTTCTTCTGACATACTCTTTTCACTTATTTGCATTTTCATCTGATTTTTCTCAAGAGGACAACTACTGTCTCCATTTTGAGAATCCACATTTTGTGCATAATCACACTTGGTTGATTCTACAATCCTTATCCAATTACGAATTTGATCAAAGCTATGGGGCTTCAACTCCTTTGGCAAAATACTCAGCCCAGATTTATAAATCTCAGAAAAAAAAATCAATGCACATAGAATCCTCAAGTCTGAAATCTTTGGGGACTTCTATCAAAGCATCCAAAAATATCAAAAATACTTTATATGGTGATTCTACCTCATGTCTCTTCATTTCATACAACTCTTGTACTAAAGATGTTTGATCAATAGTGCTCAAATTTTGTTAACACTCAACTTGGAGCTCACTATGATCTTCATACTTTGATGATGGAGAAATCATTATAGCAGAAGCATTGTCATATTGAAAATCATTTCCATTATCTGATTCTAGAATTCTATTTGCATGAGGTGTGTTGGGATAACCAACACTTGCAGCCAAATACCCTTTCATCATTGAGTATTTCAAGTTGTTCTCAATATTCATGACATTTTGATATGCCTGTTGTAGTGTTGCGGGCTCTTTATCCCTTAATAGATAGCTCATCTTGCTATCAAATGCACCAAGATACACAACCAAACATTTTGCATCGTTTGGCCTTATGTGTTCAAGGATATTTCTTATTGCCTTTGTAAATCAAATATTGAAAACAGAAACCAACTCATCTTTGTTTTTTATGGATTTCCATAAAGTTTTTCCTCACTACACTTGGATTTACCCTCTCACCAAATTGTTCAACAAAGGCTGCCATAAATTGATTCCATGAAGCTATACAACATGTTGGTAAATATGAGAACCAATCTCTGGCATCATCCTTCAATCTCTGGCATCATCCTTCAGAGATTGAACAAAAAGCTTCATAACAACATCCTTATGGTTTACCTCAGAATCCCCCATCACATCTATGAAGGTTTGCAGATGTTTATAGGCTGATTTTGAATTTTTCAGTGTGAATTTGGGAAGATATTTCCTAACCTTTTTAGGAATCAGGTTTGGGAAACCTTTAATGCTACTAAAAACCAATGGAATATACCTCTCAATAGAGAAATCCCTTTGAGGGCATGATAAAGATGGTTTTCCCTGCATACTTTTACTTGCTACTTTTACTTGTTATTTCATAGAGAAATCCTCTAAAAGGTAGAATTCAAAAATATGACATACTTCTCAAATAATTATAGATATTACATATCAGAAGTATGAAAAGAACTACTACTACCATTCCCTTTCTTAGTGCTTAATTCACTTAATAGGGAATCCACATTTTTTCAAGACTTGAATACTTCTCATAAACTACTTTCAAACATAATAATACTTTGTTTAAATTTATGAGAATACCTAGAAACTTGGAGCAACTGTTAAACTTTCTTCTTGATTGAATTTTTTTTGTAGATCTGAGATTTTTTTCAAATCTTCAGCAGATTCTTTAGACAGAGTCGCCACCTCTCTTCACAGAGGACTAAACATCAAGCAGTATGAAGCTCCTTCAAAAAAGAATTTTCTTTTGGGTCTTCTTCCATAGCAGAGTCACACAAATTCTTTGAAATTTTGCTGCAACAAACTCACTTCCAGGTATAAAAACTTCTCTATATCTGAACCAGATGTCCAAATTTACCAAACTCTCGACTCTATGATGTAATAGTTTGCAACTGGAGATTCAAAGTTCTCCCTAGCGGAGTTTCCAATCTGTTGGTGACTCAGATGGGAAAAAAAAATTTCTCAATAATTTTCAATCTCTAGTACAAAATATTGTAAAACTTCAATGACTTCTAAGGCAATATGATCTTCAAGTAAGTCCCCAGCAGAGTCGCCAATTTGTTGGTTCTCAAATCAACAGACACAATGAGTCCTAAAGAGTATCCACTCTCTCATATTCAAAATCAATGGGTTGATGTCACCAACGAACGAGATTTTGTCAGGGACTGAAATCTCCTACACTTTTGGCTCTGTTAAATTAAGGAGGGTAATCCCAATCAGTTTTATTTATAGATACATATGTGCTAAAGTATCAAATACACTGTAAATAGATGTTTCTCCTTCAATTGTCTGAATGACATAGTACCCTAAAGGTTTGGCTAACCTTCATAGTAGTGTTTAATTCAAAACTAAGAGATGTAGAGCATTAAATTCTACACACAAACTAACTGGGACTGATAAGTAATTTTGATTTAAAATTTGTAGTTGCTCACAATCAGTTTCAAGAAACTGCAACATTAAGAGACCAATGCTATATCCTAGGGTGGAGTCATCTAAACCATATAATTCAAAACCTAACACAACATTCAATTTGTCATAATCATATCTATCAGATGATGCATTACACCATTGATATTCAACAACTAAACTAGTTATACTTAGCAATCATAGCACACTGTTGCATAAACCTTCATTCGTGTTACTGCAAATTAACTCATTCTTTGTATGAGAGTAATAACATCAAATAAACATATAGGGAAAGACAAGAAACTGAATAATAACAATCTTTGATCATTCATATTCAAAATTTATTCAAAGTGAACAATGGAGACAACTAGTCTAGAATGATATGTCATTTATATTCAACTATGGCTATATTGTTATTACATTCTTCTTTCCAAAACTCTGACTACTTCAAAGACCTGGAAACTAGCAATATACATTAAACCCCTGTTACAAAATGTTCCCGTGAAAACTAAACAATGTGCAACCTCAGTTCAGAAACAAAAAATCTATACTTAAAGAAAGTGAAAAACCCTAAATGGAAATCTTCTGATGACACCTGGCACATTCAATTCTACAGATCAATAAATTCCTTTGCTTGCAGAACAATCTTCAACCTGCTCTCTGTTTTCTTGCTCCTCACTCCACTACCCTGCAATAGAAAAATATTCTCCATGGGAAGACTTCATCATTCTTCATCATTTGTCTTGCCCCGCAGTTGAAAGAATATTTTGTTTGTCGTGAAAAACTCTTTGCTGTAAAATCTTCATTTTCACCTTTTCACTTACCCTTCTTCTCACCCACCAATGAAAATCCCTTTATTTCATGTTTGTGAAAATACTTGTGAAATATTTTATCTCATTGCCCCATTCAAAGTTTTTATTTTAAAAACTTTATGAAGACTTTAAAATTACAATGGCTGTAAAAACCATTTACCCATGAGTTTATATTTTAAATGCCCAACATTTAAATATTACTTTATTTACTCATGGGCTTTAATTTTTAAATTACCAGGCAATGAAATAATTTACTTGTACTGCACATTTCATCTCCAACAAAGAAAACTATTTGATTTTCACCTGTGAGAGCTTCAATTTATTTACTGGCTACATAAAATCACAATACCCGTGCCTTTTACATTTTGATTTTATAATCATCTTTTAATTTCCAATCACTTTTCACCGCAACAAATAAAACTTTATTTTATTTGTGAAAAATTTACTTACGGCAGCCACCATCGCACTTCGCGAATGTAACTAGAAAAGCTGAAATTGATTAGCGATTGGCACAGAGAAATATACGATATCGTCTGCAACTTCAATGAACTCTGGAGGATTTAATTAATTTTTATCAGCTCCATTTACCCGTGCAAATATATTTCATCATTTAAGATCTTCATTGAATATGTTCATAGTTCACAGGCCCACTGTTATCGTGCACAAATTTTGAACTTTTCCCAAGACCATCACACATCTTTGATGTGAGAAGAGAAAATAAAATGAAATCAACGATGGGCGATGAAACATCACTCCATCACTGATACATTTTGGAAACGGTAACACCAAACAACGATGTGCGATGGACACAACAACCATCACTCATCGCTAATTTGGTTCATCACTCTGGACTTACAACACGCGTTGCCTACCGGAGATCTTTGAAAATTGTTAAAACTTGTATTTTTCTTCAAAGCCTTAATTTAATCCACCCAAATAAAGACTCATTGCTGGAAAACATGGCATCTCTGATTTATTTCTTCATTTGCACTTGAAACTAGGCGATGAGTTTTTTTTGTAACTGTGAAAGCCGTGAAAACCGCTTATGGACTAATTAGAAGCAAGAATTAAACTTGCTTGTCTTCCAAAACATTTGAATTACATTTCCAATTTTCCCTAAATGCATTTTTCATATTTGTATAATGTTTAAAATATTCATAAATATTTTAAACATAAGCATTCAAAACTTTAGAAAAAATGCAAATTTTAATTACGCCTGTAGGCCAAATGGAAAAAATTCACTGCAGACAAACGCTAACCCCTAGAGCCAATATGTTTTACATGCGGATATAATCAATTATTTAGAGAAAACCCATTTCCTCAATTTTTTCTCAGCCCTTAAAATTCAGGTACCTCTTTTGTAAACTGGCCCCGAGGACATGTTTACCACACCTGAAATGCATAAAAATAACACATCATATGACCTCTATTTTTGATGAAAATAGAGTTGTAAAGGTTTTAGACCAATCTGGAAATGGGTTGTCCTTAGATTTTGAAAATTTGAAAATTTTTGGGACACCATTTTTGGCCATGTTGCAGTTAGAAGATGATTAAATAACCCATCAGAACTTATATTAGGAGTCTAAAACTAAGTAGGCATGTAGACAATTGAACCAAGAATGCAGTGCAACAAACAAATAAGCAAAAGGGATCATGAGGTGAAAGATATCAATCCTCAAAGTTGCCTTCTCAGACTTCTTTGAAAATGTTGATTGTAAAACCCTGAAAAGTTCGTTTGGAATGGGCTTTGAAAAGATAGCAAATGAAGAGCTGGGGGGCTACAAACTGGAAAAGTGGTAGATGATTATATAGGAAATCATGGGGAACATTCACTTTGATGTGTAGGTCATTAAGTAACCATATATAAATTCAAATGTAGGGGCACTTTTTGCAGATTTACACAGTTCAATTTGCAAATTTGAACAATTTACAAACGAAATCAAGCTGGAAAACTTGAAAAATGGATTCACAGGGCTACGCCAACTGACATGAGGCTTCATAAAGATGCAAAGAATTATGGAAAAATATTAGTTGGGCTTAATATTTAGCAGGCAGAAAGATACATCACAAAGATGGCCTACTCAAAAAGGTGCAACATGTGTAAACATCAAACCAACTTTTGGACTTTGAAACCAAGACTTCAAAAACTCACCAAAACTGATCCAAGGAGGCTGCAAATGGTCACACACCATCTTTGATAGGTGCTAAACACTTCCCCAAAGTGATTTTTCATGACAATTCTGTTGGACTCAAGGAATACTGAGAGGAGGGGTGAATCAGTGTTCAACAAATTAAACCATTTACAACACATAAACAAAAATAAAGATGCAAGAACATGAACAAGATGATCAAAACACCATAACACCAATATTTTTACTTGGAAACCCTTTTAGGAGAAAAAACATGGTGGAGATTAATCCACAATTTATACTCTATTAAAAGTATGAATAAAAGGGAATGCACTTGCATTCAGGCACACTGCCTAGAGCTCACTACTCGAATTAAGAAAGGTTCACTGCCTTACAAAATGTTTGTGATTACTAAAAAAATTGAACTAAGAAGGTAACATGAATTTGATTTTGAACCTTCTGACTGATTCTGCAATTCGCTCTGCTCTGCTTTGCCTTAATTCACAACAATTTTCTTATGTTCAAGCAAAATTTACTCAACTGATCTTTTGATATTCTGTCATACATCTATTTTTCTCTTTTCGCACATTCACACATTCTCATCACTTCATCCTCTCTTTAAAAATGAATTACCAATCTCACATATATATATCTGCTAGCAAATATTTTAATTACTTAAGTCGGCTTCAACAAAAACATGAAATATCCTTCAATGGTCAGCTCAAATCACAAGTTATATTTAACGCACACCCACAAAGGTTGGCTAAGACATAGTTGGGACCCAAAAAAATATTCTCAAACTTAGAAACAATTAAACAACTAATCCTTATACATTCGCAACATGCTACATTCATTGAGTCGGCCACAATGAGCAAATAAACAGAAAATCATTCTACCAAATCTCCTAACTCGTACACTGATTGTTACAACACCACAAAACTTACCAATAAGGTAACATACATGCTTAAAAAACTTTCCTGGGGATCCACAACACAAAATGATGATCCGGTGAAGCATACAAATCGACTAACTGACCGGATACCTTGTTCTTCATGCTTTCTGTCGGTAACACACTATCTTCTACATTTCCTGCCGGTATAAGTAGATCCTAATCTGTGGACCGGGATAATGACTTTAGTTTCCATCAATGACAACACTAGAAGCCACATGCCATCAAACAAGTCATATGCCAACAATCTCCCCCTTTGGCATTGATGGCAACACTTAGTGAAAAATGACTAAGTGTTGGAACCAAAACTCAAAATTTCAAAACACAACAAAACCCTGCTCCCCCTTAGAATGTCAAGTAATTTTTCAGTGCTCTCCTCCCCCTTTGACATCAATGATAAAACTTTACTACTTACTCTCCTTTTTTTGCACTCTCTCACCCTTTTATTAATGCAAAAATTGATCAAAATTTGAGAAATTACAACTGTTGCACAAATCAGAGAATGATTTTATACTTATCCTTTATCTCTAAAATAAATTTCTTCCAAGCATCTACAAAAATCCCAATAATTATTAACAAATTGTTGTTTTCTGATGTTCGGTTGATGATCTAGATAAGGGATTCTAGAATTGTAATCGCTTCTTCCAACTTCTCTCCTTTCTTCAGAATCTCAAATTGCTACTCCAATATGCATTCAATTAGATCCTTCACTTTCCAAAAAGTGTCCACAAGAGTGTTTCTGACAAAGTGAACCTTTGCATGCTCAACTTGCAACTCATGAATCTTTTTTTTGACTGCTCCATCCTGGTCTTAAAACATATTGTAATCTTGACCAATTTTGATCAAGTCACTCTCAATTTTCTCTAGCTTGTCCTTGTATTTACCAACCACATGAGGCCACTGAAGACAATAATTGTATAACTTATTTGTTGAGTCAATGCATTTCCTTAACACATTCATTTTCTTTTTTAGTTTGGCGAAAGATAGCCTAAATTGCTCCTTCAGATGTAAAATTACTTCTTCCTCTTTCCTATCCTAAGGAACAAAGGTCATAGTTTCCCTTAATGCATTCAATCAATTCTTCTGGAAGTACATTCTGAAAAAATTCCAATTCGATGTTATTGTGCACAAAGTATCTTCCTAGAGTGTTCTCAATGAAGTCATGTTCATATGATGGTCCATTTAACCATATGTTAGCAATCTTTTGCATTCCATCTTCCTCCTAAACAATCTGTAGTATCTTTGCTTTGAATAAAGCACCTTCTTCATTGCTTTCTTCTACTATCATCACATCCAATTCAACTAATTCCAGTTCATCTCTTGGAGTGTAATCATTAAAATCTTCATCTAGTATATCCACAATTACTTTTCCTTTTTCTTTAGTTCTTAGAGATTTGTGTGTCAGGGAAATGTCATCAACAAACTCTAGATCCCTTTTATGCTTCTTCTCCACCTTACCAGAAGATGACCCAACTTCAACTGCTCTTACCGGAAGAGAGATGCCAACTATTCCAAACTTTCCCAACAACTCTCTAAAGAAATTTTCATAAACTTGCTCACAATTTTTCAGAGTATTGAAATGTTTAAAAAATTCTTACAAACGGGTTCATTTTCCTTCCATACCACATCATCATTTTGAGGCAAGCAATTCAGAAAATACATCATAATACATATAACTAGGGTACCAAACCCAAAGGGATAGTATGCATATTTCATCAATTGTATATTTTCCATCAATTGATCCTTTTGTAATCCACATAGATCAAATTCTTCATCTTCCATTATCATTTTGTGATCGATATTTATTGCACTTTCTGAGGTTGATCCTTCCCTATTTCTGAAGAAAAATTTATATGAAATTCCGTGTGCAATGTACCTCATTATTGGATCTTTTGTTGTTGAAATTACTAGAGCCCTTTGATCACTTGATTCTGAATCAACTTCTTTTTCAAAACATCTCCAATATTGCATAATCATGTTACATTTTTTATCAACTCTTTTGAAATTTGATAGGGTTTATCTACAGTAAGGATATCATCATCCAATCTGTTCAAGATAAACCTAACCACTTTTGCGACACGCTACATTCATTGAGTTGGCCACAATGAGTAAATAAATAGAAAATCATTCTACCAAATCTCATAACTCGTACACCAATTGCTGCACCACCACAAAACTTACCAATAAGGTAACATACATGCTTAAAAAAAATTCTTGGGGATCCACAACACAAAATGATAATCTGATGAAGCATACAAATCGACTAACTGACCGAATACCCTATTCTTCATGCTTTTTGTCAGTAACACACTGTCTTCTACATTTCCTACTAGTATAAGTAGATCCTAATTTGTGGATCGAGATAATGACTTCAATTTCCATCAATGACAGCACTAGAAGCCACATTCCATCAAACAAGTCATATGCCAACAAATTCATGGGTGTCAAATTTATAGGCTCTCAAATTGGGCCACTTAGGCTTATTATGCAGGGTACTTCTGAGTGCATTAGGCAAAATTTTACATGGGCCCTCAAAAATCTAGCCAATTTTTTAAGATCCCAACAGATGTGACATGTGAGGAATTAAATAAATATATTATTTATTTAATTCTTTGAGGAAAAGGGGGATAAAGGTTAATGTATTTAATTATTTAACTAGATACCTTAAGGATTTAAAGGACTTTAGGAGTATTAATTAAATAATAGTAATATTACTTAATTAATGTAGATAAGAGGATATTTAGATGAAAAAGGATAAATTTGACCAAACGTAAGTGGCCAAATTTAGGTGTCTACATTTTTCCCCTTCTTTGAGATGATTTTACGAAGTAGCATCATTTCAAAGAAGATTAAAAGATAGCACCAGGAAGAAAATGATTAGATTGGGAAAGATGCCCCAGTCATTAAAAGAGATGACTAGGAAGAAGGGTGATAGGAGTAGATGAAGGATTAGGGATTGAGGATGCCCCCTCGAGAGAATATGCAGGTTCAAGAGAACCCAAGTGTGATCTCGAAATGGATGAGATGATGAAAGGGGAGATGAGGAAGATGATGTAAAATGATGGATAAGAGAGGATGATAATTGATAGGAGATTGGGAAGAGAAGATGAGAAGAAATGAAGCACAAATAGATGCAAGGACAAATGTGATGTCCCATTCAAGCTACAAGCTGAAATGGGTTGATGATGGAGGGAGTGTTATTGAGGATAGGGAAGGATACATCCCAATGGTGATGATGAGAGTGTTGTTGACGAAGGAAGGATACATCCCAAAACAACACAAAATAATAAGGAAGGAGACATCCTAATGATGATGATGATGAAAGTGTTGTTGATGAGAGAATGATACATCCCAAAACAACACCAAAGGATAGGGAAGGATACATTCCAATGATGATGATGATGATGAAAGTGTTGTTGATGAGGGAAGGATATATCCCAAAACAACACAAAAGGATAGGGAAGGATACATCTGCCTGATGATGTCGATGATGAGGATTGGATCAAGGCTTGTAGCAAGGTTGGGAACAAGAACAAGGATGCAATTAGATGAGTTTTGCTAGATTTAATGGATTAGGATAGATATGTTGAGGATGAAGAAAGTGGAGGAATGAAAACAGATAGGATAGATAGATGAGGAGAGTGATGATAGAGAAAGGGATAGTAACCAAATCAAGCAGGTTAATTGTTATGTGTTATACTACCATGTAAGGAGAACTTTATTTGATATAGCATGAGATACTATGCACCAGGGTATGAAGAACCAAGGTGACTTCGTATCACATGCATGGGACTGGCACAAAAAACAAAAGGTTAATCCAACATCCTAAAGTCACGGGGACTTTGGTAGGGCCAATGTTGGAAAACCACAAACACAAAGGATGCCCCAGCATAATACAAGACCACAAGGATCTTGGATGGTACTACGCAGGACAAACAAGCATACAACAACAAACAAAAGATCAAGATATTCCCCTATGTTTACCAGTCAAAGCGCACCATAATATGATGGATCATGGCGACCTTGACAAGGTATGATAGGAAGATAAAATGATAAAAAAATGTCAAAAGTATGACAAGAAAACAATCAATTTCAAATGTCCTTTGCCACAAGATCAAAAGGTGGATGGGATGTATGTGGTCTGATGAGGAAGGATGCATCTTGTTAAGACCAAAGATGGAAACTAAACTAAAAGATCAACATGACGCAGGATACTTGAGACCAATTGAACCTCATGATACTAGTTAGTGGATCTCATTTGTTAAGAACCAGCTAGATAAGGACATAACTTTATGACACAACACAAGACACGAGAGACAAGAAACAAGATAGACACAACCTAAAGACCTGGGGGCTCAGGGGCTGATCAAAGATTAGCCTTGCCTACGTGAAAGCGTAAAGCCCTTGTAGTTCGATAAAAGACCATGGATAAAAGTAGAAAGGGGACAATGGAGAGAAATGATGGAAGACAAAGAACGGATGAACAAAATCCCCGAGGGAACATCAAATGATCGACCTTGCCTATGTGAAAGCACAGAGGCAACATAGGTCGAAGAAAGGCCGATGAATGACCATGGATAAAGGATGATGAGATGGCCATGATAAGTGGATAAAAAGATGGAAATGATATGATGAGACAATATAGACCTGGTGGATAGGATGGTGGTGATCATGTGTAGCTCAGGAATGGGATAGTTATCCAAATCATCAAAAGATGGATTGGGAGGATGATATGATGGAGAGATGAGTGATGAAAAGTGATAGGAGATTGGAAAGATGTGTGAAAGAAGTGGGAGTGATGACAATGAGATAGATGGCATTGGGTTGCATGGGGGGAACCCTATAGCTAGATACCAATGATAAGGGATTATGAGATGGAAGGAAAATAGGGATAAAGGGATGGATAGGTAAAGATAAGGAGATGAAAAGATGCTAGGAGGGATGGATAGAGGGATAAGGATTTGGATGTGGACAAGGTTACTGGATGCATAGATGGGAACGTAAGGATTTGGAAGATAGAAGGGATTTATTTTTTTGGATAGATGGATGGGAAGATAAGGATGGGGAGATCAAGGGGATGGTAGGATCAATGAATGATATCTCCAAGGACTATGGTACAACGTCAGAATATGCCCCACCCTAGATATGTCATGTATGATGAGGCAGGAGGGATGGAAGATAAAAGGATGGGAAAATAAGGGAGTGAGATGGGTATGGATAGGATGCATGGATAAGGAAGGGAGATTTATGGTATCATGATGGGTGGACAGGGAAGGTAGATGGATGTGGAAAAGGAATATAGTAGTGTATGGATGAAGGGAATGTATACCAAGAGGTGTCCAAAGCATGCATAGATAGGTGTCCCTGTATTTATCAAGATCACAAGGATGGAGGGATGGGAGATAAATAAGATATGACAGGTAGGATGTGAAAGATAGGTGGGATGAAGGGGATGTATAGCATGAAACTACCCCCTAGTGTGGAAAGAAGCGGATGGGGATTTAAACATGATGCTTTTTTTCTAGGTTTTCATCATGGTAATTATCCAAGGCACTTGTTTTCCAATTTTTCACCATTGGACGAATTATTTCTTTTTACTTCTTTTTTTGTATTTTTGACTTTTTTTTTGGATTTTTGACTTTTTGACAATTTTTTACTTTTTTTTGGTATTTTTAGATATTTGGATAGCAGGTAGATGGAGATGGATAAGGATGGGGATGGGGATAAGTGGATTTGGAATACATGTGATAATGACATGAATGAAGGACTCAAGCATCAAATTCCATATGAGTTATTAAGAGCCCATGTGTGAAGTGACTATTGGATGTTGGTACAACCTTATTAGGATAAATGCATTATGCAAGAGGATGGATTAAAGGGATTTGATGTGAGAGATATATGGGATAGTGGATGGGCTATTGGAAAGTGTATGGGTGGAATGAATGGGTAGATGTGTGATGGGGAAATGTTTTCAGGACCAACATCGACACATATGCAAGAGGATGTGAAAGGATGGGAGGATTAATGGAGGAGATGGGATAGTAAATTTTGGGACATAAGGGCCCAACATAGATTTAGGAGATGGAGGGTGTGTATGATTAGATTTTGGATTAGAAACTTTTGATGTTGTTATAGATTTTTCATTTGAAGGCATTGCATCTTTTTTCTTTGGTGGGACTCTGTGGCCTATGGGTTTGATTTGGATTTTGGATTTGATTTTTCTTTTCTTCAAAATATCTTTTCAAGGGAACATGAGGGGCTTTAGATTCATGTGGATGTTTAGATTTATGAATTTTTACTTTGGCATCCAAAGTGTTTTTAATAGCAACGAGATGGGTACAAGGACATGGATGACGTCAAGGAAACATGAATGGAGTGATGGAGTTTGGATTTTAGGGATGATATGTGGATGAAGGATGTGTAGGTACATTCCTTTGTTGATCCCGATTAAGGAACATGAGAGTGGGATGTTTATGATGGGTGACATGGATAGATGTGTTAGGACTATAAAATTTTGAAAATTTTATAGTAGCCTAGATTTATAAACTCCAAAAGATAGCTTAATTTTGAGTACAAAATTGCTTTAATCCATTCCATATATCATATTCCCCAAGTAATCCCATCAGATTTGATCTTTTGAAACACCAAAATCCCTCTGATCATCATTGAGAAAGAGCTTTTGAATAAGTAATCATATCGGTATGAGTAGGTCTATGTCTCTTTGACCCATAAGACATAATCTTTCAATTCAAGTGTTTCTAGAATATCGGCAAAAGATCAACACTGTCACATCAATCAATAACTTAAGAGGATATGTATTCGGGAAGACAATGCTTTTTGTTTCATTGACGAAAAGTTATCGGTAAGAAAAATGCTATTGGAGTAAGATCTTCAAGTCACCTCGAGCATACATGTCGTGCTGATGGAATTCCATTGGCAAGATACCCACTTTGTCTCATCGATGAAGCACAAAAGAAACATGTCTGGGAGACATGTGCTATCGGAATGAGTTTCAGATGTCTTTTCAACCCCATATGTCACGCCAATGAATTTTCATCAGAGAGAGTCTTGTCGACTCATCTGAAGGAGGAGGATGATACATCGGGGATACTTGTAACATCAGTCTAACCTTCAAATATTTCAGTGATACCTATTATCTTACCAATGGAAATACAAAAAGATTAAAATTTCATCGGTAGGAGTGGTAATTGGTCTCCCCGACCATATAAGATGCCTAATGAATGTTTGGCTTGATTCAAATGTATAGATTATCTACAGTTTAAAATTTCTTGCCAATATGATCACCTGATTTGATAGTGGGAAATTCAAAAAACTTACTACACTCGTGCTAAGACCTAAGCATTAATGGTTGCATAGATACACACTGAATAGATAATCCTCTAAATCAAAGAAGAATAATTAAGGAAGATTTGTAGGGTTGGCAGCGAAAGAAATGGGAGAATGGAAAGGAGCCAGAGAATTTTGTGAAAATGAAGATTTTCAAGTAAGCTTATAAATTCTCTACACTCGTATTTCAAATATTGTTGATTTGATAAAATAAAATGGAAGGTTCAAGCTTTGGAAATCAAAAAGTAGAAAGCAAGGTGAGGGTAGTCATCCTAAGGGAAAAAAGAAAAATATTGAGAATAAGGATGAATCATAAATAGTTGGAAGGAAATTGAATCATGATCTTATTGAGTAGCTACTTGGCTCAAGACCTAAAACCAGGCGTTCTACACAACTTAGGGCAGATGTGGATAAATTTGAGGACAAATGCAAACACATTAGGGGATGTGTGGACTTCAATTCGGGGGTATGAACATTTTATGTTCCACTATCATAGTAGGGATAGGTTCGAACCGGTGTGCAATCCTTGGAAATTCAACCTAGGAAAACTAGTTGTCCCAAATGTGTTTGTAGATGTGGAACTACTGAAACTCTTAGTTGCCCATTACAACCCAAAACTCAAGTATTTTCAATTCATTGTGTAATCCTTTCATACATGTGTCAGAAGCTACAATCTCTAAAGTTTTTAACCTAGAAGGCACATGTGACGAAGCCATTGTGCATGAGAATTTAGAGAGAGAATTTTGGAGAAACGATACCACATATAGGGGTTGGAGATTGTTGTTGCATAGACCAAAGAAGGATGAAATTTTGGTTCCACTGGATGATGATGACGGGCCTCCATTTCATGTAGAATTATTTGAGACCTGTTTGAAATATACATACTTCTCAGTATGTCAGGTGTTGGGGATGGACACTCCTGAGCTTATGTTTAGTATCACAATGCCAGGTGCTTTGACTATGCTCCATACATCTTCAAAGGAATTGATTCAAGGCTAATGGAAATACGAAATGGATCCCCTATTTTACATTTCAAACATTACTCTATTTTTATGCATATTGTAGTGTATTATGGACAAGAATTGGGAATGTGGTAAGATGAGTTGAGGATTACACAGTTTGATAGGGAAGGTAAATTGTTACCTATTTAGTTATGGAATGCTATTTGGGATAGCAGGTTTTCAAGTTCAAGTTTTGTGCATTTTGAAGAATATTGTGTTAAACCATTGTACAAATTCTTCAACCATTCTTGTGACTGTGTTCTCTGATGATATAAAAAGGTTCCTTAGACCTAAATATTTCAATGGAACTATTGGTCATAATTGGGGAGATTGTTATTGTTTTGCAAATGCTACTGTGATCAGAGTGTATGGTTTTGAAGATACACTGTTGATCTTGCCTAAGACATCACCTGATAGAATTTCCTACTTGGAAATTGTTAGGCAAATGGATTACTCAAGTGTAATGAATTTAAGTTCCTTTGGAGAATAGGCATTTAGTCCAAGCACTTTGTGCTTTGGAGATTTCACTATATTGTCAAAGGAAGGATATGATTTGATTATGGATAAGATATTACATTTCAATTTGAAGAGAGATCCACCACGAAAAGGGTTTGATCCAGAGGGATACATTGACTTTGCTAGGAAAAAGATGAATTTAGGAGGGTATGATCATATACCTTATCAATTTGATGATATGATCAAAAATTTGAAAGAGAAAGAAGCTGAGAGGGTTGTTGATGAACATAACAAGGTAGTAGAGCAGAAAATAAAAGAGACACAAGACATGGAATTGTTATCTTCTAGAGACGAGGCATCTGGTGATGAGGGATCTCAGGGTTCTACTGATAAGATCTCAAAATTGAAGACTAAGGATTATAAGCTTCCTCTTAGAGAACCAGAAATTGAAGAAGGTTTAGACACAAACACAAGGGAAATGGCTTATATATATTTTGTAGTTGATGACGAGTTTGTGAAATCTCCAAAATTCAAAGGTTTCTTATATAAAAAGAAGGGAAAATCCATAAGAGAATCTATTGGAAATATAACACCAAATAATGAGGAGCAATTGTTGAATAATTTGAAATCAAGTGTGGAAAAAGAAATAAAATATATGACTCCAGAGAAGGGGAGAAAGTTGTTAGAAGATTCAAGTGTCATGATTTTCCCAGGATTGGATCTAAATTTTTCTCTAGTTTTTGACAGTTTCTTAAAGGACAATAGTGCTACACATAAGCTTAGCCCTGAGGGAGTGACAGAAGTGTACAAAGGGTCAAAGTATAACCATGATGAAGGTTCCCTTATGATTTGGGCCTTGTATCCACCACATAAGAAGTCTATTGTTATTGACACTGAGAAGGATTTTGGACATGTTATGACACTAAAATTTGGAGAAGCTGATCTTGTGGCTACAGCTAAGATTGGTATAAATGTTGCCAAGCTAAATAAAGCCCAGATCCAAATGTTAATAAAAGAAAAGGAAATGTACAAAATAAATAATGAAAGGATACTTAGGTAAAATGATCACCTGAAGGATATGGTTAAAAACACATTGAAAGGATCCACTAGGTTTCTAATGCAAGGAGAAAGTTCTCAAACAAGGAACAAGTGGGAAGGGTTAGATGTATACTCTCAAGGAAAATTTGATACACTTTCTATAGTGATTAGAAAGAGACAGGCCAACTTGATGATTTGGTTGAGCAAGCTTTGGGAAATTCACTCAAAAAATTATGTTGCAGAGTAGGAGCATAGCAACATTAGTGACAGAATCCAAGAGAAATTTTAGGAAATATAGAAGAGGGATCCTCTTGATAATGAGGCTATCAAAACTGCTAAGGAGATCATGAAAAAGCACAAAGGTTACCATGAGGAACTTCAAGGAGATGAAAAAGGATTAATTGATGTCACAAAAGAAGGAATACCAGCATTGTTTGAAAATAATGGAAAAACAAAAGAAAAGGTCAAATGGATTGAGGAATGCAAGTTGGTGTTACAAAGGATTCTAGAAACAGCTACAGGAAAAGACTTGACATTGGATGAAGCATGTGAGAAAAATGAGAAAATGGTGAACACAGAGATAGCAGTCAAGAATGCATTGGGAGATGTTGATACTCATCAAAGACGGGATTATTTGGACCATTTGTCAAAAGTTCACTTATGGCTAAA
This sequence comes from Sequoia sempervirens, assembly GCA_007258455.2. NCBI lineage: Eukaryota > Viridiplantae > Streptophyta > Pinopsida > Cupressales > Cupressaceae > Sequoia > Sequoia sempervirens. Next base: position 656,630,083 of record VDFB02058242.1, on the reverse strand, counting down.
TAGAGCCTAATTTTTTTGTTTTAATTATTGTTAGTTATAATCAAAAGACATGTCATTTGATCTAAAATTGGTTGCCTCTCATATAAATAAGAGAGAGAAAGACCATTAGAATTCATTAGATTAGATATAAAAAAAAGTAACAGGCAAATAGGGATAATGTCTACATTTCAAAACACCATGATGTATGTATAAAATTTTGGAGGAATCAATGAAAGAACTCTGATTTTGTGGTGTCCTGGTATCAATTGTTTGTTGAATTAATTGAAAATATTATCAAGTTGTCTCCAAGGTTGATATTTTTGTGTTATTTAAATTGATATATCAAGTATATACTCAATTTATCAATGCACAGTTGTTGTAATTGTGTGGTATGATTAATTGGTTCTTTCAAGTAAAGATTATATCCTTCTAGTCATTCACAGTAATTTGGAAGTGTCATTTGGATCACTAATAAGAACCTGGTAATTACATTCTTGCATGTTTATACAAGTTATACACTAATATTGGTATGCCAAACAATTAGAATTTTTGCCAAATACAAGCCCCTCATCTTTGACTTTCATCTGACTTTGTTTTACCCAACAAGGCACTGGTCTCACCCATTTTTATTTAGTTTTACCATATCAAATTCAAACTTCACATCTATTAACTAAACATATTAAATTTTACCTTGATATTGCTTATACAATTCATACCAATTAGAGTAAAAAATCATACACAAGACTCCTCTGGGAATAAGAAGTTATAAAAAATTTTCACTTCCACATAAGTGAGTGGCGACTCTGATAAAATAAAATACACATCAAACTATCACAATAGTTCACAATATGCAAGGCAGAAGATCCCTATATAAAGGAGGTCCTAGTGACAATAGTAAATGGACACATAAGAATGATAAAGGTAAGAAGGTGTATGATGAAATGTGCATGAAAAATAAGGATAAAACATCAAAACAACATTTTGAGACATATAATCGCTACAATACATTGACAAATGAAAATAGCTCAGCTAGAGAACCTTGTACTCCTGAATAAAAAAGGAATCCTTTTTATAAGTTAGATCCTCAGAAAGAGGAAGAATTCAAGGCTGAAATTGAGGCAAAAAGAATCAGGAGACAACATGAATATGATCATGGAATGGAAGGAAATCAAAATGAGCCTATTGATAATCTAGCCCCTAAAGAAAATTATGAATTCATGACTTAGGAGGAATTAGATGCACACTTGGAGTATGAAAGATAAAAAATGGAACGATCAAAATCAGAATACGAATAGAGTCTCCAAGTGATAAAAGAAATAGAATATTTGAAGCTGCAAAAGGCCCAGTATAATGCTCAGATAGCTAGCCTCCCTAAATATGTACCACCCCATAGGAAGGGGAATAATAATGCAGGACCTTCAAATCCACCAAAAGCACAACAAAATAAATCAGGGAATCAATACAGACCCCCAAATGTTCCACCTAAAAATCCATCACAACATATAAATGCTCAGCTACCCCATGGCCAACAATATATGCCACCACCCCAAGTACAATATAATAATCCCTTATATCAATACCATCATCCTCAAAACCCACCTCCTCAAACATACACAACCATGATCATACAATTTGATTTGGTAGGATTCCAAGTATATCCTTACCTATGGACAACAATTGGAGAGGTCTTGTCCCAAAATTCATAGGAAGTAGTGAAATCACCACTAAGGAGCACTTGAGAAGTTGTAATTCTTTTATTCAATATCTAGATATGCAGTATGAAGATGTACAAATGAGGTTGTTCATGATGTCATTAATTGAAGAAGCTAGAGATTGGTTTAATACTTTACCAACAACCTCTATTGATTCCATTCAAGAGTTTCATGATCAGTTTCTTGAATAGTATGAGAAACAGTGTGCACCAAATTTTTCCTTGCATGAACTAATAAGTATCCAAAAAAATCAAAATGAGTCAGTCTATGACTTCAATCAGAAGTTCTCCAAATTACATAACAAGATACCATTGGGGTCTAAGTTGGCAGACCCTGCAACATTGAGAATTTATCTGAAATCATTTGATCTAAAGACTGGATATAAGCTTAGAAATAGGTGCCCCAGAGATTTAGCTGAAGCTCAAAAAATAGCATTAACTATTGAAAACAACAAGAACGTTGTTGGGATGATTAGTAAGAGAGATAATCCTAGGGTTCCCCAACACTTCAATAATCCTCAACATAGGAAAGAAAATACATATAGGAATGAAAGGCCTAGGCTGCATGATATTCCTTATAATACAAACTAGATGGAAGATGGATAGGTCTAAAAGTAATGAAACCCCTGACCCTTTGAAGAAGAGAGGAGTGCATATGGTAAACAATAATCCTTGGTGTCAAGTTTGTGACTTGTCACATTCCCCTGACCATTGTATTGTAGCTCAATCAATACAAGAAGAGGAGATTCCAGTGGACAATAATGATGAAGATAACACAATTTATTTGACTTCCCACACCCTTCATCCCATTGAGTAGGAACATTCATCTTCAGAAGAACAAGGGTATGAATATTCAAATGGCTAAACAAAAAGTTTTTTTTGATGATGAAGGAAGCAATGATGAACAATGTTTTGTTAATACACCACCTCAGTCAAATAAATACAGTGTAAGAAGACTAATGGAGGAAGAAATTAAGAAATTTATCATTGCTGCAGTGGAACATGCAAAAAGCAAATATTGGTTGAGAAACAAAACAATAAATGAAGATGAGGGTGTCCCAAGAGGGATATTTGTGAAAGATCAAAGGGAAAAATAGGGAGCACAAAAAAAGATAGAAAATAAGCATCCTAATAAGAATGTGCAAAAGCATGTTCAGAAATAGGAAAGCAAAGAGTTGCATAAAAATAAACAAAAACCTAATGACACAAACAAAAGAGAAAAAGAGGAGAACAAAGGAGATTCGCTTGAATAGAAGAAGATGATCAAAATAGAAAGTGCCTCTTTTGATTTTACACAAGCTTTATCCTAGGTAAAGATGTTTGTACCATTGCTTGAAATGATGAAAATAAAAGAATATAGGGACAGTGCAATCCAACTAATATCTAATGGGAATAGTAGGAGTACAAAAACTAATAGAAAATACATTACTAACAATAAGTAGGGAGATGTAAAAGTTCCTAATCAGGTTTGTTTAGGTGATGCATTAATAAATCATCCACAAGTTGATCCATTCTTCACTACATTGCTTATAAACAACAAGTTGGCTAGAAATTGTATGATAGACTCAAGCATTGCCATCAACATCATGCTAGTAGGGGTCATGAAACAAATTAGCATGTGAGTAGACATTACAGGTAGAAAATGTTATGTTATGGATAGCAGACCCATTCTAGTGGTGGGAGTCATGAAAGATGTGGAAGTAAAATTGGCTACTTATCGACAAGCAACTTATATTATTGACATAACTGTGATTGATACACCTCCTCATTTTGGGATACTTTTGTCAAGATAGTGGATTGCAGTAGTTGCGGGAAATGTACAATTTGACTTGTCATATGCCACACTACCAGTCAATGGTGAAGAAGTTAAGTTATATAGAGAACCAAGAATGAACCATATTGTGGATTATGTTCCTCAAGAGCAGCTAAATTGATTTTGTGATGTGGATTTAGGGAGCTTCAGAATAGAGCCTTCTCATCATGAATTAACAAACACTGGCCCAATTGATAGACATGTTTCCAAGAATGAGCACGGTGTGTGGAAAATGTATTTTGATGGAGCATGTAGTCAGGAAGGCAATGGAGTTGGGGTAGTTTTTTTTTCACCCGAAGGTATCACATTCAAATATTTTTTTCTGTTGACTTTTGAATGTACAAATAATGTGGCAGAGTATGAGGCTTTGTTGATTGGTTTAAATATGGTTGTCAAACACAAGATTAAGCTACTAACTGTTATGGGAGATTCTGAGTTGATCATTTTACAAGTCAAGTCGAAATATGCTACAAAGAAAAAAAGGTTAAAACAATATAGAAATGCCATGTGGGATACAATTGAATTATTTGATGATTTTTCAATTGAATGGATAGACAGATCAAAAAAATTGATGGCAGATTTCCTAGCTAATATAGCCCTAAAAAGAGATGATATCACCTTGGTTGGAGTATCTCAGGTTGAATTCAAAACAAGGCCTATTATCCCTGATAATATATATAGTTGGAAAGTTTTCAACGATGACATTGATCTCATAATATTACTCCATTGTATAGACCAGTATGAAGCTCAGGAGATTGACTTTAATGCTTTTGTGGAAGAAATAGATGGGAAACAGACTGTGTTTCGGAAAGAAGTTTTGTAGCTCAAAACTAACAAACTTCCCAAAGGACTTGTGGCACTAGAAAGGATATATGATAGAAATGATCATTCTCTCATGAAGTAGACACCAATAAAGAGAGAAGATGTTGAAGAAGTCAATCTAAGGATTGAATTAGCACCCAAAAAGGTATATATTAGAAAGAAAATAAGTCCAACAATTAGAAGAATGTTAATTGCACTATTAAGAAAGTAAAAACATGTGCTTGCATGGTCTTATGAAGATCTCAAGGCATATAGAAAGGACTTATTCCAACATGAGATTCCATTAAAACTAGACACAAAACTATTCAGGAAAAAGCAAAGGCCTATTAACCGAACTCTGGAACCAAAAATGCAAGAGGAGCTGGAAATCTCAAAGATGGAGGAATTATCGAACCCATTAGACATTCAACATGGGTCTCAAACTTGGTTCCAGTAAGAAAGAAAAATGGGGATATCCGACTATGTGTAGACTTCAAAAATTTAAATGTTTCCTCCCTTAAAGATAATGGAAAACAAAGCCTTATGGGAAACTCAGTTTAAGGGGGACCTCTTGCACTAAACTGAGTAACCTCCAGATTTTTAAAGAAGTCAGCTTCTTCTATAATGGGGTTTGGAAAGGGAAAAGGAAGCAAATATAATAAAATGAAGTCTAACCTAAGGCGATGTGCCAAGACTTAATGATGGGCACGATAAATCATAGATTTAAGGGCTTGAATGGTGTTGTAGTGTTCCAGAACATCAAAGACTTAAGATTATAGCATATACAATTCATTCATTGACATAAAATAACATTGCATACATTCCTACTACCAAGAAGAGTCCTTAGACATGATCTAGGTAAGCAAACTTGCATCCAACATATATAAAAGTTCTCAAATGAAGTGTCAAGACAACAAAAAAAACAGTTCACAGTTTGATCAAATAGCATGAAAAATAGAAAGGCTGAACAATTGGCACAGTTTGAGAGTTTTTTGCAATCAAATAAAATAGTAATAAAGGCCTAGCATCTTTTACTAAAACCAGTATTTTTCTCCAATTCTAAACCCATTTCTCATCAACAGAGAAAGTATATATAGCAGGAGGACCTCCCACCGCCTCAAAGAGTAGCAACATAAAAGATTTCACAATCCTTGACAATGATGCAAGAATTAGAATATTCCCAAAGCCGTTACAACAGAATTGATCAGGAACCAAGCATCAGGTCATCCCAGGCACAGGTGCATCCTCTGGTATGATGGTGGTGGTCCCGGCTAGGCGTGGTCAAACAAGTGTCACCCTCCTGAGCTAATGATAATGACACGTAGTGGCCAATAGCCTCATTCGGTTCATATAATCCATCACCTGCATATGAGATCCATTGGCTAGGCACGTGGCAGCCTTTCGATGCTCGTATGAACCACTTCTCCTTTGCCGCTGAGGATTTGCGTAAACACCGCATGTGTTGAAATGGCCAAATACTCCATCAATAATAAAGGGAATGATTACCAGTCAGGCGCAAAAGAGAAGCATAGTAGCATTTCGTTGCTCGCAGTTGCTACTTCATTTCCATGCTGAAATATTTGCGAATAGTAGACACGTAGCAAGTGTACACCGTAGTTAGCAACCGTGGGGCCTGCCAAAAATTTTTTAGGAACAAGGGCTTCGTGGCAGCATTTTGGAGCCCGATGAGGTGTCAAGGAAACAAGAACAAAAGTATCCCACAACCGCAACACATGGAAGCATAGTGGAGTTTCCTAGGATGCAAAAGGAATGTTGAGACTCAGAGTTGTGAAGAGTAGACACATGGAGAGGCAAAGCAAAACCTTGATAAAAGGCCGAGCAGACTTTGCGATGCATGGGCCGGTGCATAGAAAAATAAACCTGAAGGGAGCTGATTAAATATTTATTAACAAATTTTGGTGACTATTAGGGGTATTTCGACTAAGGAATGGAGAACCCAAAATTTCTCTAGTTTCATAGACTAGAGTGTCATCTCATTAGGTCAATGAAGTCAGAGATTGGAAAGAGCCACCTACAAAGGTGACCATTCATCCTCAAACGATTTCACCATGTTGCGAAAATTCTCCCGTGCTCCTCTTAGATCAATAGTTTCTTTGTGAGGCAACACATTGGGTAAACCGACCCTTGCTTCACAATGGAATAGTAGCTGTGAGAGTGGATGAATGACTCCCTCAATGTTGCTCACCATGGGAGGATGACTGAAATCCCTGAAAGCTTCTGGATTGTTTTCTATCTCTTCTATCTTTTTCCGTAATCTGCTCCATCGTAGCAACAGAACCATCTTCAAGGAACGAGGACGGCAATCCCATCTTGCTTAACTCAGAAAAACTTCCCCATATGTTATCCAGTGTCTTACTCAGAACAACCATAGCTGCTTTAGTGTGTTGGAAGGCAGAGTGGCAATGGATGAATTTATTTGTTGTTTGAGCAGCAACATCCTGATCTTCAATACCCGCTCTAGCAAGGCTCTCATCAGAGATTGAGTATAGCTTGATGAAAAGATCTTTTGTTTCAGGAACCTTCTCCAAAATGAACTACAATAACTGCTCAACCATATCATGGGCCTCCTAGCTCAACTTTGATTCCTTGGCGATGAATCAGAGGGTAGGCTGCAGTGTTAGGCAAAAGGCTTTAATTTTTTTCTAGTGGAAAATGTACAATTCCCTAACCAGCAGAATGATGCCTGACTATGTAGGGGGAGGTAAGAGAGAGCTTTTAAGAGAAGCAATCTCGGCATCCCTTGAAATAATGGCCTTAGCCAATTTTTCCCTTTTCCTTTTCTTGGACACTAGCTGTTCCGCAGAGCTGCTCATTTCTTTATTCCAATTTTCCTTGGCTCGAGAGTGATTTGACAAGTGCTTTTCCAGAGAAGACTTTGTCTCTCAAAGTTCTCCCTCTATTTGAGCTTTTAGTCCTTTAAATTTAGCCTCCTTTTCTTGTATTTTTTTCTCATATTGAGCTTGTTGGTGCTCCATCATTTCATTCTTTTGCGCCATTCCTTGACTAAACTCAAGGCGAAGTCACTCCAATTCTTCTTTCTTTAGTTGTAGATTCTGCTCCGCTTCCTAATTCTTAGATTGTAGCTCTTTTATCATGCAAGGGTCAACAACCTGAGCATTCGCAATCTCGCCTTGAAGTTTGTTCCTCTCATCCTCTGCTGCTAGTGCCCTTTCCGTCATACGGGAAACATCCGCCTCAAGGGATTTTTCTTTTTTCTCTAAGAAACTAACCCTTTCTTTTGTTCCTTTAAGCTGCTCATCCTTCTTCTTTAGCTGGTGGCCAGTTTTGAGGAAGTCGAAAGTGACTACCCATTGCATTTCCTCCATGATTTCAACCTTATCTTGTGGTCAGGCCACCTTCATGTCGAGTCCTACCGCATATATCTCATAATCTTCCAGGCGCATTTCCCCCTAAGGCTTGCTTACTCTCGGGTACATGGTCGCAAATTTCAATTCTTGTCGGGCCTCATCATAAAGAGTGCATTTTCGGCTTGGTGGAAGCACTATCATCTTTTTCTTTTCGCTTTTGCATTCTACTTGCACGAGCCTCCTTTCCACAATCAATTTGTGCCATAAACTCAGCTGGCGATGGAACTAGTCCACATGCGAAGGGAACACCAGAAGGTAGGGCATAGGGATAGGTAATTCTCATGGGCGCGGGCATTTGCTTCTTCTGGAGAGTGATAGTTTGTGGGAAGAAGTGGGGCATGTTCCATAGTTTGGTTTGAGGCCCAATAGCAGGGCTAGTCATTTGTAATGACTGAATTGGGGAATCAGCAGTAGGACTCATTGGTTGGGATGGTGGAGGAGTTGGCAGTGTGGTATCAGCCTGTTGTGATGGACAAGGATGTGCAATAATAGTAGAAGAATAATGGGCACTCACTAGGGGTATATTTTCTGAAAGCGAGGCAAGGAGGGTCTGAGCAGTAGCAACGGGTGTAAGGGTCCGTGAAGGAGTAAAGACAAGCTGAGTGGTTTGCGAAAACTGGGCAAAGCCTACTGAATATGTCAGACTAAAAGTAGAAGGCAGAGGGCCAGTACTTATGGTAGGGATTGTTAGTGAGGCAGGGGTAGATACCAAGGAATGAGAAGCAAGAGGAGCGAATTTTTCCTATTGACTAGTCGATGGCGGCTCCAAAATCATCAGCGACTCCTCCTCAGCCTTAGGCTCCTAGATAGTTGCAAGCACTTTTCTTCCAGCAGGTTCTTGTGAACCTTCTCCGATAATGCTCTTTGTGCATTGTCATTTCGCAGGTGGGGTCTCTCTAGCTTTGGCAGTCATCTCCATTCGCTGTAGTGATAACCTGGCTGGTTTAGCAGCCCAAGTGAGTGTATGCAAGCCCCTTGATATATTAAAGCACACATTTGTGGCCACATAGGCGGGCTATCTGAGGCCTTTTTCCTTTGGTACAGATGAGGCCGATGTCGCCACTTCCTCCTCTTGCTCTTCGGACTCTTCCTCCGGGTCTCCACTCCTATTAATACTAGAGCTCGGGCTGGGGTGACCCTCCTTCCACCATCTTTCAAATTCTTGGTCATCCTTCAAATTGTTGTAAGGAGCATCCAATTGTACTATTTCTTGGCGATATTTCCATAAAGCCTCTATTTTTTCTTCACTCCATTCCTCATCCTTTTTCAACCTATTGTACATGTCGCGCTCCATGTGGAAATTATCCTGGGCCACCGCCACAGCAAAGTAGAATTTGTGCCATGGTCCTCTAGTATCTTGCGTAGGAATATGCGCCAATTCAACAAAATTTTCATCTTTGTCTGCCTACGGGTTATGTTGCTTCTCCCAGTAAGGTCGGGGAACATGGGTAACTCTCATGTGTGGCTCTAGAAATTCATCGAAAGGGTTGTATTCCCACATATCATTTACCAGCACCAACCCTAGATAAGCCAGCTTATCCTCCAACAACTGGTCTGATTATTTCTTTATTAGAGTTACTGACTAGAAATTCTTCGGACAAGAGAAGAATCCCTTCTTCTTGACACTTTTTCTACTACATAAGGTAAAATCAATGATACACACTTGTCGAAACATTTCCAGTGTGAGCACCCTATCTGTGACACAGGCCGGAAGCAAGAAAGGTTTACCAGTAAAGCCCCGCATCTAGAGAATCATAAAATCATTTCCTAAGAACCAGTCATAGGTGGGAGTGAAACTCTACATATATCCGGTCTGCTCCTTATCGAGCCGAATTATGTTGCCCTTTCTGATTAAACCATGCAAGACTGGAGCTATGAAATAGTCTGAAAATGCATAATAATCATATGATGCAGAAAGAAAAGGCATCCACATGGACACTGACTTCCTTTTATTCTACTCATCAAAAATTGATAATGGAAAATATCGGGCAAAGAAATCAGGGTTTTGATACAGAAACATGTTGACCAGGAAATAAACAAATCTAAAATTTCCCTCTGCCAAGTAATTCTTTCTTTGTCGTATCATTTCTTCTCCCAAAAACTCAGCAAAATCATACCAGAAGATATCATATTGCTTGCAAAATTAGAATGTCGGTCCTAGTTGAAAAGTATCCACCTTCTCATCAGAGTCTCGACTGCACACAAAAACTAGCATGGACATGGCATCCTATAGGTCATCGCGTAACGTACTGCATGACAAAGGAATACTTGGCAGTTTAGTGGCTGGGATATCTTTCCTACCAGTCTCCTCCAATAAGAACTCTAAGCTCTTTTTCATCTTCTTCCATATTTTCTCTCCTTTTCTAGGGTAAAAGGACTCAATATTCTCTCTTCTTTTACTTGGGTCCAGGATACATAGGATGTGCTAGATGGCCTGTGGGGTGATGTGAACCCTTAAGTTGTGGCCTTCAATGTAGTGGGTGTTAGGGTTATACCACTGGATAGCAGCGTCAAAAATCTCCGAGTAGTAGTGCACTAGTGGGACCATGTATTGAGGTAGACCACTGTACCAAATTTTCTTTGCTATAGAGTTATCCGCCTTTGCTGTCGTCAACCTCGCATAGGCTACTTCTCTTAATGACTTAGGGTTTTTCATGAGCCGTGGATCGTAGATATTATCCCATTTTTCTTCAACCCTTTTCTTATTTCTACAATCTTTGGGCCTTTTCAGCTCTTTTGTATAGGCCCTCTTTGGCCTGCTGGGTATACCAAGCATAGCATATGCCACCTCCTCATAGACATATACATCCTCTGAAGAATGTATAGCTGTAAATAGCTCCTGGCTAATTTCTTCCTGCATTGGCTAAGATGAAGTCTCCGACATTTTTCTTTGGGTGAAGACCTCTGCAATTTCTTGGCCCTGCAACTTTCCTCGAGTTTGGCTACACAAAAGAAGAACACTGCACCTCTAGCTTTGGCGTTTGTGAAAAGACTTTAAAATATTAAGCCTTTTCATGCAATATTTGGAAATCTTTCCTTAAGGTGGTAGACGAAAGCATGCCTTTTACATTTAATTTGGCATGTACCGTTAATTTTGTAATTCGTGAAAAATGCACTGCTTGCCATTTTGAGGTGGCATGAGTTTATTATTGCGTTTGGCAACTGTGCGATACATTGTGATTCCCTTGGAATTTGAGTTGGCAATTTGCTTTCTAACCTTGTGTTAGTATGCGCTGGTAATTAATATCTCAGTCAGAATGATTATGCCAAAGCAAATGATCACGGCCTGAAAAGATATAAATATCGCCTTGGGCTTTGGGAAATGCTTGGGAGATGACACAATAGCCTATGACCATACATCTTACTGTCAATGAGGGTCACATTTTTAAAGATAGTTAATTAGCTCTTACTAATCTAGCACGCATTGAGTCGTACCATCATAGATGCAACTGGCCTGAAAATGTGAGCAAACACAGGCACTCCTGTCAAGTTGGCAACTGGCTATTATCACATTTTCTTGAAACGGATTAGCATGCATGTTGTCATTTTTTCTATAAATAGGCCAGTAAGTGGTGAGGAAATCATACTTAGCATTTGAGCATCGATAGGTTGGTAGCAGAGTTTTAAGCAAGCCTTCTCATAGGTTAGGTGATAGATAAATTTCAGCATTAGCTCAAAAGCATAGGAATAGTGTCAGAACTATGGACACTCCACTTCGTTTAACCTCATATAAGTTGCAGACGACATTTCTAGGGGAGGTTTCTACTAGGAGGCTGAAACGGATGACCAAGAATAAGCATTCCTTGGTCCTGATAGCCATAAAGTGGGTTCTAGGTAAAGACTACATAGAGTATGAGGACAAGTATCAGGTGAACACCGACATATGCTCTCACTTTGTGGCATCCATGCTAGACATCAACATCCCTCAGCCTCTTATCCTGAAACTTGTTAAAGAAATGTTTCCCAAAAAGTACCTGAATGGTCTTGGCGAGGTTGTTGCTCATGCCGCCTATGGAGTAGGTCTTCCATCAGCCAGCGACCTCCGTTGCTTTATCGAGGAAGAAGTTGTAGTCGTTTGGCTGTCATTTCTCACCAAATTCTACCTTCAAACATGCAGCAAGCATCAGCAGACGGTTACCTAGGCCTTACATTTCCTATTCCACAACTACAATGTAATACCCTTCTACGACATAGATTGGTATACTGATTTTAGGAACCTAGTATTTCCCCCGCCAATGGCAGTTATGCCGAATAATGTTGTCAGTGCTGCTAAAGAACCTGCTAACGAGGAAGAGGTGGACACTGCTGTTGATGCATCAATTGCTGCCTCCCGTGCCATTGGATGAAAACCCCCTATTGTTACTCAAAAATGTCTCCCTGTTTACTCTATTTCCTGCTACTGCTCAGAATACCTACCTAATAGCTTGTATATAAGCCTAAAAAAAAGGCTATCATATTGCATATATAATAGCTCAAATACTTATAAATTTTTGGATCATGGCTTCCCAGCCATTTTTGCAATGTAAAGAATATGTATAAATAGATATATATCCCTTTAAAAAAATCCATGCTTTTCTCATCATTTTGTATTTCAGTTTTATGGTCTCTTAACTTTGTTGGAAATATGTGCCTCAAACATTACAGGTTGAAACCTCCATTAGAGTCAAGTCAGTGTGACATCCTGATTGTCTAGCCGACTAGCAGTTTGTTTTATTCAATTCTAAATAGGTAGTCGTGACCTTTTTATTGTCTTGCCAAAAGAGTTCACTGTGGAGCCTATTGCTATAGCATGATGTATTCATTATGACATCAAAGCGATCAGGAGATATTTGGCCGAAAGGCCATTCAATCGTGTATTGGCGAGACTCTTGGCGACTATGGGCTTCGAGATAACTAAAGGTTCTCGCTAGGATGTCTTAGTGAAGTGTTAATCTCTCACTGACAGTGTATGTATTGAGGTCCTCAGGATAACCCATATTGACTCAGTAATAAGTCACCGTGAAAGCAATTGTTATGCCGACAGTGTTTGTTTGTTTTGTTTCATTAGGGAGACTTGGCCGAAGGAAATGTCATCGATAAGATGTCCTACCGATGTGGACATGTCTCAGCGATGAAGACTCAAGTGAAAGCCTTCGGTATAACTTAAAGCTATCAGAGAAACCTCTTAGCGATGGTGAATGTCTTGCCGATAGCCGATGGCTATCGGGGTAGCTCTTGGCGACAGTTGGTCTTCGGTGAAACATATGGAGATCAGTAAGTCCTCTCAACGAAGGGAAATGTCTTGGTGATGGGTGAAGCTTTTGGGATAACATATGGAGATTGGTATGAACTCTCGGCGATAGATGTGAGTCTTGCCGACTTCTACTTGGTGCTCGATCAAAATGGGGATTTTGGTGCAACCTTAGTGACTCGCTATGACCTCCTGGCGAAAGCGATAGATCAGGGCGACTACGTGATGACTCAGTGTATCTCTTAGAGCTCGATATAACATCTTGGCGACTTCAGAGGCTCTTGGCGACATCAATATGAGGTCAATGTGGCATCGGCGAGACACTGTTAGTGTCTCACCGAGATGCCAGTACATTGCGAATTCTATTGACCGAGTATTACCTCTGATGTGGCATCTTGTGGACGAATCAGAGGAGCCGAATTGGAACCGTTGGGAGTTTGTTCATTGCGACGGTTCTGTGAGAAAGCTCGACAGTTAGCGAACACCATGGATATAGTTTGGAGTTGCAGACCCTTGGGGGTTGGATAGTGGTTCGATCAATAGTGAAGTGTGAAGAATTCAAACTATATGAGAAAAGGAGTTAAAATTTGTAGAGGCTATAACTTGGAAGTTTTTGTTTGAAGAATGTATATGATGAGTGCTGCTGTATAATGACACCAGAAAGATAAGTCTGGAAGTTGTATGTAATTTCATTACTGTAATACAAAGTGATTTCTCTTGGTGTGGTGGGTTTTTCTCCCGAAAGGGTTTTCCCACGTATATCTAGTGTTCATGTGTGATTGTCAAATACTCTATTTTTGTAATATGTTTCATAGTGCATCTTAACTTTGATTGTAATTGTAAATTTTAAAGTGTATCTACATTATTTCCTCAGGTATTGATGTTAGGAGAATTGTTTTCTGCATCTAGTTTTCCTTACAAGTGGTATCAGAGCCTGGCCAGTTGTGTTATCCTTGGGGGTACATTGGGTTTTTTGTGTCAATACTGTTCAATGGGAGTCTTGTAGAGATTGTTATTTCTTTTTACAGATTAAGATGTCTAGTTCATTTGGAAAGATTGAAATAGAGAAATTCAATGGCAGTAACTTTGAATTGTGGAAACTCAAGATGGAGGATCTCTTAGTAGATCGAGATCTTTGGCTTGATGTGTCTGGAACTAAACCTACAGGCTTGAAGCAAGAAGATTGGGACCTTGCAGATAGAAAATCTAAGGGGCTGATAAGGCTCTGTTTGGTAGACTCAGTTCTTCTCAATGTGCATGAAGAGAAGACTGCCTCTCTCTTGTGGAAAAGACTGGTGTCCATTTATCAGGGGAAATCCTTGGTGAATAAGTTGTTCCTGAGAAAGAAGATCTACTCTTTGAGAATGCAGGAAGGAGGGTCTGTAGCTGATCATTTGAATGCATTTAGCATGCTGCTCACACAATTAACATCTATTGGTGTAAAGATTGAAGAAGAGGATCGCTGTATGCTTTTGTTATGTTCTTTGCCAAACTCGTGGGATCATCTGGTGATGGCTATTGGGAGTACAACATCCAGTTTCAAGATGGAAGATGTTATTGGTTCTTTGTTGTCAAAAGAGATGAGAAGAAAATATTCTGAAATGGCGAAGGAGGCTCTTGCTGTCAAAGGAAGGTCAAAGGAGAAAGGCAAGAAGAAGGACAAGAAGTCCAAATCAAAATCAGAAGGGAGATCAAAATCTCCTGGCAAGAAGTCAAAGGTGAAGTGCTGAAATTGTGGGAAACTTGGTCATGTCTGAAAGGATTGTAAAGAGGAGAAAAAGAAGAAGGGCTCTTCTGATAATGGTTCTTCCCATAGTGATGGTGACGCCTTCATTGCAGCCTTGGCTACACAGGCATCAAATGATGTCTGGTTGATTGATTCTGGAGCATCATTCCACATGACATCTCACAGAGAATGGTTCACAAAGTATGAAGAATACAATGGTGGAAAGGTGTACTTGGCGAGTGATTCAACCTTAGAAATTGTTGGTCGTGGAAGAGTCAGAATCTAATTCCCTGATGGAAAAATAAAGGGGATCAATAATGTTATGCACATACCAGGTCTGGCTCGAAATCTTCTTTCTGTCAGTATGTTAAATGATATCAGAGTACAAGTCTTATTCTCGGAAAGTGGCTGTAAGATGACTAGAGGTTCAATGGTGCTGGCTAGAGGTGCTCGAATTGGTACCCTGTACAAGCTAGATGCACAAGCTGTCCAATGTAACAGTGTCTTTTTGAATTCACTGAAAGCTGCTCATGGAGGTAAAGAGGGAAATATCCCTAATTATGTAAACTCTACGAAAGTAAAACTTCCTACAAAGAAAACTATGCTTTGGCATCATAGGTTAGGCCACATAGGAGAAAAAGGTTTAGAAACCTTGAAGAACAAAAATCTTGTTGAGGGGCTTGAAGATTGTAATTTTGAATTTGAATTCTGTGAACACTGTATATATGGAAAGTAGCACCGTGTTTCATTTTATGACAGTCCTCATAAATCTTCTGGTTTGTTAGATTATATCCATTCAGATGTGTTTGGTCCAGTGAATGTTCCTTCATTGTCTAAATCAAGATACTATGTGTCATTCATTGATGATTATTCAAAGAGAGCATTTGTTTATTTTTTTAAAGGCAAATAAGAAGTGTTCAGTCGATTTAAGGAGTTTAAAAATCTTGTTGAAAATCAGACTGGTAGAAAAATAAAATGCTTAAGGACTGATAATGGCGGTGAATTATGTTATGATGAATTTGAAAGATACTGTAAAGACCATGGAATCAAAAGACACAAGACTACACCTTATACTCCACAATAGAACAGAGTCATATAAAGGTTCAATAGGACAGTGATGGAGAGAGCACGAAGTATTCTTAGTAGTGCTGGTTTGGAGGAGAAGTTCTGGGTTGAAGCTTCTGCTACTATATGTTAGTTAATTGGTCTCCAAACTCTGCTCTTATTGATAAGACACCTTTGGAAGCGTGGTCTAGTAAGAAGCCCTCTCTTAGACATATTAGAGTCTTTGGCTGTGAAGCATATGCTTATGTGCCTAATGTAAAAAGATCTAAGCTGGAGAACAAGGTTGTCAAATGTATTTTCATTGGATATAGTGCTAACATTAAAGGATACAAGCTTTGGAATCTTGTTACAGAGAAGGTTGTATACAACAGGAGTGTAATCTTTCGTGAGCTAAAACCTTCCACCTTGGATCTGCAGTCAGAGACAAAGTTTGAAAGCAGTAAGGATGTAGCATCAATTCCTCCTACACCAAAGAAAGAGGAATTCAAAATTCAAAATGTACTTGAAACTGAGGAGAGCTCAAGCAGTTCTGAAAGTTCTAAAGAAGAAGAACCTTAGCCTCAGCCAGTGAGGAGGTCAACCCGAGAAAGGAAACAACCAAATAGGTATGGGTTCTCATTAATTGATTCTACTTGTGCCTATGCTTTGATTTCTAGTACTGATGAGCCTAGGACGGTGAAAGAGGCATTTAAAATGTCTGATTCAGACTCTTGGTTAGATGCCATGGAAGAAGAGATAGCATCATTGGAAAAAAATGAAACTTGGAGTTTGGTGCCCTTGCCTAAAGGCAAAAAACATGTGGGCTGCAATTGGGTATTTAAGAAAAAGATAGGTTTGGATGGTAGTGTAGAAAAGTACAAGGAAAGACTGGTTGCAAAGGGTTATTCCTAGGTAGAGGGAATTGACTACGGGGAAATCTTTTCTCCTATAGCAAAGCTGACGTCCCTTAGATTTCTATTGTCACTTGCAGCTGCATATGACTTAGAGGTTGAATAGATGGATGTGAAGACAACATTTCTTCATGGTATTCTTGAAGAAGAAATCTATATGTCTCAACCTGAGCACTTTGTTGAAAAAGGTAAAGAAAAACTGGTATGCAAATTAAAGAAGTCTCTGTATGGGTTAAAGTAGTCACCTAGAATGTGGTACCAGAAATTTGACACTTATGTATTATCTTTAGGCTTTGTAAGATCAAAATCTGATCATTGTGTATATTATAACGCTGAAAGTGATCAAGTGCTTGTTATTGCTCTTTATGTTGATGATATTTTGTTCATAGGAAATAGCAAGCTAATGATTTCTGATCTTAAGTCTCAGTTGTCTGCTAAGTTCAAAAGGAAGGATCTTGGTGTAGCAAGGTATATTCTGGGGATGGATATAACCAGGGACAGGAAGAATAGAAAGCTTTGGCTCAGTCAGAGTAAGTATATCAGGATTGTTCTTGAGAGATTTTGTATGAATGATTGCAAGCAGTTAGTTCTTTCAGTCATGCAGGGAATGAAGCTATCTGCTGAGGATTGTCAAAAATCTCCTACTGAGATGGAGGACATGACCAGTGTGCCCTATGCTAGTGCAGTAGGTAGTCTTATGTATGCAATGGTCTATATAAGACCAGACATTGCCCAAGCAGTGGGAGTACTTAGTCAATTTATGGCTAATCCAGGAATAATACATTGGGATGCTGCGAAGAGAGTGTTTAGGTATTTGAAGGGAACTTCATATTTTGCATTGTGTTACCATGGGAATTCGGTTGAATCACAGAGAACTCTCAACATTCGGGGTTATGTAGATTCTGATTGGGCATAGGACATTAATAGCAGGAGATCCACCAGTGGATACATTTTCATATTGAATGGTGGTGCAGTGAGTTGGATGAACAAGCGGCAGGCTGTAGTCGATTTGTCCACTACAGAGGCTGAATACATGGCAGCTACTCATGCTTGTAAAGAAGTTGTATGGTTGAAACGTTTGTGTTCTAACATTAGTTTTGATGTAGGGGAAATAACAATCTTATGTGATAGTCAGAGTGCAATTTTTCTGGCAAAGAACCCAACTTTCCATACCAGAACGAAACATATTGATGTACAGTACCACTTTGTA
The DNA here is from genome assembly GCA_007258455.2 of Sequoia sempervirens. Taxonomy (NCBI): domain Eukaryota; kingdom Viridiplantae; phylum Streptophyta; class Pinopsida; order Cupressales; family Cupressaceae; genus Sequoia; species Sequoia sempervirens. Next base: position 656,612,269 of record VDFB02058242.1, on the reverse strand, counting down.
CGAGATATGGTTGAGGATGGAAAGGTCATTTTGGAAAAAGTTGATACTCTGGAGAATGTTGCAGATGCATTGACAAAGCCAGTGAGCACAGACAAGTTCAGGTGGTGTGCCAGTTCAATGGGCCTTAGTGCCCATGATTTTTAGTAAGTACTATTTGTGCTCTAGAGGTGCCTGAATGATCTTCATCAAGTGGGAGATTGTTGGAAATATGTGCCTCAAACATTACAGGCTGAAACCTCCATTAGAGTCAAGTCGGTGTGACATCCTGATTGTCTGGATGACTAGCAGTTTGTTTTATTCAATTCTGAACAAGTCACTGTGACCTTGTTATTGTCTTGCCAAAAGAGTTCACTGTGGAGTCTATTGCTATAGCATGATGTATTCATTATGACATCAGAGCGATCGGGAGATCTCTAGCCGAAAGGCCATTCAATCATGTATCGGCGAGACTCTTGGCGACTACGGCCTTCGGGATAACTGAAGGTTCTCACTAAGATGTCTTAGCAAAGTGTTAATCTCTCGCTGACAGCTTATGTATTGAGGTCCTTGAGATAACCCATATTGACTTGGTAAGAAGTCACTGTGAAAGCAATTGTTATGCTGACAGTGTTTGTTTGTTTTGTTTCATCGGGGAGACTTGGCCAAAGGAAATGTCATCAGTAAAATGTCCTACCGATGTGGACATGTCTCAGCAATGAAGACTTAAGTGAAAGCCTTCGGTATAACTTAAAGCTATCAGAGAAACCTCTTAGCGATGGCGAATGTCTTACCGATAGCCGATGGCTATCGGGGTAACTCTTGGCGACAGTTGGTCTTCGGTGAAACATATGGAGATCGGTAAGTCCTCTCAGCGAAGGGCAATGTCTTGGCGATGAGTGAAGCTTTTAGGATAACATATGGAGATTGGTATGAACTCTCGGCAATAGATGTGAGTCTTGCTGACTTCTACTTGGTGCTCGGTCGGAATGGGGATTTTGGTGTAACCTTAGTGACTCGATATGACCTCCTAGCGAAAGTGATAGATCAGGGCGACTACGTGATGACTCAGTGTATCTCTTAGAGCTCAATATAACATCTTGGTGACCTCAAAGGCTCTTGGTGACATCGATATGAGGTCAATGTGGCATCGGCGAGACACTGTTAGTGTCTCACCGAGATGCCAATACATTGCAAATTTTGTTGACCGAGTATGACCTCCGATGTGGCATCTCGTGGACGAATTAGAGGAGCCGAATTGGAACCGTTGGGAGTCTGTTCGTTGCGACAATTCTGTGAGAAAGCTCAATAGTCAAGGAACACCATGGATATAGTTTGGAGTTGTAGACCCTTGAGGGTTGGATAGTGGTTCGATCAACAATGAAGTGTGAAGAATTCAAACTATATTAGAAAAGGAGTTAAAATCTGTAGAGGCTGTAACTTGGAAGTTTCTATTCGAAGAATGTATATGATGAGTGCTACTGTATAATGACACCAGAAAGATAAGTCTGGAAGTTGTATGTAATTTCATTACTGTAATACAAAGTGCTTTTTCTTGGTGTGGTGGGTTTTTCTCCCGAAAGGGTTTTCCCACGTATATCTGGTGTTCATGTGTGATTGTCAAATACTCTGTTTGTATAATATGTTTCATAGTGCATCTTAAATTTGATTGTAATTGTAAATTTTAAAGTGTATCTGCATTCTTTCCTGAGGTATTGACATTAGGAGAATTGTTTTCCGCATCTAGTTTTCCTTACAAACTTTTCACTCTGTAATTTCTTCGCACATTGGTGTATTTTGTGTAAAGCAATCTTGGTATTCCACCCTCCGTAATAATGGGTTAATTTCGCAGAAGCACAAACTAATTCAAAAAATACCGGCCAAAGAAATGGAAATAAAATTAAAGCACTATTCACATATGTACAAAAATAGATCTCAGTACCTAATGGAACAACTTAAGATGAATCTCATTAATCGGGATTCCTAAGGGTTCATGTTCCATATTTTCTAGCTCAAAAGCGTTATGTTCTTTGCACCGAATGATTTAAAGGGACCCTCCCATAGGCTATCAAATTTACCGTGTTGACCTGGCTTAGCAGCCCTTTCATCATACTTTAGTACCAAGTCTCCACACTTTAAACCTTGGTCAGAAACCTTCTTGTCAAACCATCGCTTGACCACTTGTTGACGGTTTGTCATGGCTATTACTGAATTTTCCCTTTTTTCCTGTACTTCTAATAGTTCGGCAATTTGAACTTCCATGGCACCATTTTGTTCTATCTCAAGAGATTTCAACAATTGGAGTGCTAGAATCTTCATAGATACAGGTAATAGCCCCTCTTTCCCGTATACCAACTCATAAGGAAAAGTCTTAAGGACTTGCTTAGGAGTTATGCGGTTTTCCCAGAGGGTTGCTTAGAGATTTTTATGCCATTCCCTTTGGTATTTCGAACCAATTCTCTTAAGGAGTCGAACTAGGCTCTTGTTTGTTGACTCCACTAGGTCATTTCCCTATGGGTAATAGTTTGATGATGTCTTGAGGAATATGCCATTATTTAATGCAAAGTGACATAGCTTTGCGCCTAAGAAAGCTCTAGCATTATCCGAAATGATAGTTTTCAGAGGACCGAACCTTGTCACCAGCTCTTTGAGGAAATCTACAATTTCAGTTTCTGTTGCGCTTTTAAGCAGAATAACCTCTGTCCATCTTGTGAAGTAATCTGTGGCGGTCATAATCCACTTGTGTCTAGCGCTAGAAATCGATTTGATCATTCTGATGAAGTTCAGGCCCCATTGTGCAAATGGTTTGTCTGCCACTATGGGTTTGAGGGGCATTGCAAAATTCTTCCTTCTATCAGTAAAGAACTGGCATTTTTTGCAAGACTTTACCAAAGAGTGGGAGTCATTAAAAAGTGTAGGCCAATAATAGCTAGCACGCATGATTTTAATGGTGGTGGTCTTAGCAGAGAAATGTCCGCCCACAGTGTTGTTGTTGAACGCTTCGAGGATCCTCTTCGCGTGTTCCGAAGTAACGCATCGCAGGAGAACACCATTGAAATTCCTTTTGAAAAGGACTCCCTCTATTAGCGTATATCCACAATTTTGCAGCTGGTAGTATCTCCTTTTTTGGGATGAGAGACCTAGCGGATACTTTCTAGTTTGCATGTACCTTATTCTATCAGTCAGCCAACAACCTTCCGATTCTAGTTCATTTATCAAGACAAGAACAGGTTGTTCCCCTGCGGCAGGTACTTCCTCGTTCTATGCCATATACTCACACAGTCCTCTTCCTTTAATATTTTTAGTAGGCTTGACTTCAATGTCATATTCAAGGATCTTGGTGATCCAATTAGCCTTTTTTTTTGTGATCTTCCCTTCCATAATATATTCACGCACACTAGAATGTGCGACATACACAAGTACCTTGTTGCAGGAAATTAGATGGCAAAACTTTTTAAGTCCCTTCACTATGGCAAAGGCCTGTCTTTCAACGAAATTATAATTCACCTCATATTCCTTTAGGTTCTGGGAGTAGAACGCCACTAGATGTTCTCTTCCTTCATCATCCTTTTGGGTTAGGACAGTAGCGATACTAGACATGCTACTGAATGCATACATTATAAAATCCTTAGATTGATCTAGATTAACCAGTACTGGAGCTATGGAAATAGCTTCCTTGACCTTTTTCAAGGCTTCTTGAGCTTCAGTTGTCCACTTGAATTCCTAATCCTTTTTAGGCATCCAGGTGATCGGTTTAATTATCCCCGCAAAGTCAGAAATAAACTTGCTGACAAAATTTACTTTGCCTAAGAAGGACTGGACACCTTTCTTATTCACCAGAAGGGGAAGACCCCTGATAGCTTTCACTCGTTCAGGGTCAATTGAAACCCCTTCCTTAGATACAACATGTCCTAGCAGCTTGCCTTGCGGTACTTTGAATATGCATTTCTTCAGATTTAGGGAAACTCTGAACTCTTGGAATTTTTGAAAAACTTATTCTAAGTGATCAAAATGATCATCCTTAGATTTAGAGAACACAGTAAGATCATCCAAATAAATTAGAATAAACTTATTGATTAATTCACTGAATGCGATGTCCATCGCCCACTGAAATGTTGCCCTTGCATTGGATAAACCAAAAGGAATTTTAGCATATGCAAATGTTCCCCACTTTGTGGTGAATGTAGTCTTGTGTTGATCCTCTTCTTTAACTCGGATCTGATTGTAGCCAGAGAAACCATCCAATAGAGAAAACATTTCTAATCCCGCAACCATTTGTAGGATTGACTCCATTGAAGGTAGTGGATAGTGGTCCTTTAGGGATGCTCTGTTTAGGTCTCAAAATTCCACACATAAACGGATATCTCCATTCTTCTTTCAAACTAGGACCAGATTCGATACCCAAGTACTATGCTTGATTGGGAAGACAATGCATGACTCAATGAACTTAGTTAGCTCTTGTGCCATTAGGGCTTCAATTTTAGGGTTGACGGGCCTTTCTTTCTGTTAGACTGGTTTTGCACCTTCTATTAGCTCAATAGTGTGTTGAATGATGTCAGGATCATATCCCTCTAGATCATCATAGGACCAGGCCACTACTCCATATTTTTTGCAGAAACTAATGAGTCTTTCCTTATCATGGTGCGGGACATTTTTTCTGACTTGGAGATTCCTACCATCAGAGACCTGAAGGTCTACATAGTCACTTTTTTCCGCTACGAACTTCCATTTATCATTTAGGGCATCATCACCATCAAATTTTTTTTTGAGAGTAACCAATCCTTTTAGAAGTTTATTAGATTTGAGTTGCATAATTTTTCCTTCATTAGCCTCGTCAATCTTTGGTTGAAGTTGATCAGCGAACTCCCCTGAGTGTTGGATAAACGAGGTGGTGTGTTCATCGCTTTCAAAAACTTTCCAACTCTAATCATTGTCGGGGATCGCTGGTCGGACTAGTACTCGTATTGAATGTTTATTATGAAGAAGGTTAGAGACAAGATCAAACTAAGCACCAATCACGACCATGTGATCTACATCGCTATTTTGTCCTCGGGGAGCGGTTTGGATGTTGAAAGCTTCAAAACCATCAATCAAGTCCCAAACTCGGTGCTAATAGGATCTCATACGGACATTTTTTACCGCAAAAATTCCTCGGAATTGGTTCACTACTAGTTCAGAATCTCTGAACACCATTAATTGCTTAATGCCCATTCGTTCCGCAAGGATTAAGCCTTGGACTAGTCCTTCATGCTCAACCTCATTGTTTGAGCAGGTGAAATGAAAGCAGAAAGACTTCAATGATTTTTCATTTTATGGGGATATTAGATATATCCCTACTCTAGCACCCACTTTGCTCCTTGCTCCATCAAAGAATAGTGTCCATAACTCATTTGCTTGGCTACCTTCGGATTCTTTGGTGACCCTCAAAAGCACTTGGTATTCATCATAAATTACATATGTGCTCAATCTTGTAGCATGATAATTGTCGAAAGGATCATTGTCTATGTGTTCACTCAATAGAGCATCTTCTTTATCATTCTGATCTCCGCTCACCTTCTCTTCCTCTAGCAATTCAACGCAATAAATTTCTTGCTTGGTGATAGAGGTATGCACGACTTCATCTACTACATGTTCAGAATGTAAAGCCTTCAATTCTATCTTCATTTTTGTGCCATGCTTGGTCCTAAGTATCAGATGTGACCAATCCAAGGATAGGTATACGCCCACCTTTGAAGTATATTCTCAAGATAGACAGAGACCAAACATAGGAGGAACATCTATGATCACCGTGTCTACGAGACCGTGATACTAGGACAAGCAAATAGAGTTAAAGGAAGTGATTTGATGACACCTACGGTTTCAACTTTGTTCCCATCAAGCTACATTACAACCCTTTTCATAGGTTCATAGCTGAGTCCTAAAGCTTCGGCTATATTTTTAGGCATAACCATGGTACTAGCGCTAGAATCAATCATAGCATTGTGTAATAACTTCTTTCCTATAATGAGAGTCAGGAGGAAGGGTCGAGGTTTTAACTTATCCCTAACCCTGACAAGAGATTCCTTTGTGTTGTTTGTAAGGAATTTAGCTGGTGGTATTTGATTAACAACCTCTGCACTGGAAAAGGACTCATTTGGTGCCAAGTTGACCTCTTCTTGAAGCGCCTTCCACAATAGCGTCTTTTGTTCTGGGATAGCTAGAATGTCCCACAGAGATACATTAGCGGATGATTTCTTCAATTTTTCTACCACATTAAAAGGTGACAAACTCAGAGGTTTCTGCTCCCTACTTCTTGCTATAATAATTTCCTTCCACAGTTGAGATGATGACGTGACGGTTGAAGTACTAGGAATCTGATTGGAAACACCTTTGAATTGCAGGTTGGTTGGTTGCAAAACAACTGACTCATCGGTGAATCTCCTCTTTCAGTGTGTGTTATAATCAGACTGTACTTGCAATGTTTTGGATATGAATGTGTCATTAGCAAACATTGTTTCTTCTTCCTCCATCTAGGAGAAGAGCGCATGATCAGGAGCAATAGCAGATTCTTGTTCTAAAGACATTCCTTGCATTTACGTGGTAAGGACTGCACTCTCCATTTTTGGTCAGGCATATATATAACCTCCATGTTTCATTGTTGTGCCTTGGTTGCGTTGCTCTACCACCTTTTATTGTAAGTTACCACGCGGACAGTTCTGAGGCATATGCGCATCGCTGCAGGGGAAGCACCATGGATTGATATCATCAATAAGGTTGTTCTGCCTTGCAATTAATTCCCTACTCGAGCTTGGTGACACGCTCATCAGTGGAGTAGGCACCGACACCATTTGGTTTGCATTCGGGGTTGGTGGATTAGCACGAGGCGTGCCCTGGTATTGATTCTGTAGATAAGAAGACCGCCCGCCTTGATAGTTTTGATATGTAGGCTTCAGAGGTGTTGATTGGTTCCACTTAAGAGTGGTTATATCATTTTCCATGGTTCGCAACATCTCTTTGAGGTTGCTCATTTCATCTTTGGAAGAACCTGATGTAGAAGCAACATTTTGTGGGCTTGTTGCATATGTGTACATTGACTGGGCAGTTGTAGGTGAACTAGTTGATGCACCCTCTTGCGCGGAGACCGATATTTCAAGAAATATCAGCATAATAGGTCAAGGAGGCAATTTTATGCAATCTATTAAATGATTCTCAGCTTTGATAGCAATACCATAAGCATCTAGTAGAGTAGCTCCTCCCAAAGACTTGATCATCATGGAACTGTCGGAATTGATGGACTTTAGATAAAATATAAATTCCAACTCAGGAGTCGAGCATATGGTAACAGGAATCCTTTGCCAATTTGTGTGAAATCGGGCATTAAAGTCTATTAGAGCCTCCTGAGGGGCTCGTTTTATGATAGATAGTTTCTAATACAATGAAGAATGGTCTCCATCATTTGAGAACCTCTCATAGAATGGATCTCCGAGCTCGTCCCAGGTGCGAATAGAATTAGGTGTCAGGGCTCGGTACCAATCCAGTGCCTTACCTTTAAAAGACATGGTGAGAAGACTTAGGGCTACATTCTGTGTTATAATACCATGTACCAGACATATGTCCGCCACATCTTGCAAATGTTTTGCTGGTGTTCTTGAGCCATCTCTAGTAAATTTGGGTATAGCTTTCATGGCCGAAACTAGGATAGTGCCCTAGACAGCGGGTACTACTGGAGCTACCAGGGGACTTCTGACATCCCATGTCACATAATTTCTATTGGCGGCTGGAAACATGGTGATAGGGATAGGTGGTGAGAATGGAATGGTTACCAACTGATTTGCGACTTAGACTGTCCTTAGTGGAGGTACTAGTAAACTGGGGTTGCCTGCGGTTTGAGATCTAGTTACAGGCCGATGGCTCATACACCCTTCTAAAATGCAATTTCATTTAAGCTCTTTCCCACCGGGCATGCCAGAAAAAGGAACAAACTATTGACGCCAAAATTTGACGAGGTAACAGAGCCTTATGGGAAACCCAGTTTAAGGGGGACCTCTTGCGCTAAACTGAGTAACCTCTGAATTTTTACAGAAGCCAGCTTCTTCTATAACGGGGTTTGGAAAGGGAAAAGGAAGCAAATATAACAAAATGAAGTCTAACCTAAGGCGATGCGCCAAGACTTAATGATGGGCATGATAAATCATATATTTAAGGGCCTGAATGGTGTTGTAGTGTTCCAAAACATTAGAGACTTAAGATTATAACATAGACAATTCATTCATTGACATAAAATAACATTGCATACATTCCTATGACCAAGAAGAGTCCTTAGACATGATCTAGGTAAGCAAACTTGTATCCAACATATATAAAAGTTCTCAAATGAAGTGTCAAGACAATAAAAAGCACAGTTCACAGTCTGATCAAATAGCATGAAAAACAAAAAGGCTAAACAATTGGAACAGTCTGAGTATTTTTTGCAATCAAATAAAAAAATAATAAAGGCCTGGCGTCTTTTACTAAAACCAGTATTTTTCTCCAATTTTGAACCCATTTCTCATCAACAGAGAAAGTATATATAGCAAGAAGACCTCCCACTGTCTCGGAGAGCAGCAACAGAAAAGACTTTGCAATCCCTGGCAATGATGCAAGAATCAAAATATTCCCAAAGTCGTTGCAATAGAATCGATCAGGAACCAAGCATCGGGTCATCCCAGGCACAGGTGCATCCTCTGGTATGATGGCGGTGGTCCCGGCTAGGCCTGATCAGACAAGTGTCACCTTTCCGAGCTAATGATAATGACACGTAGTGGCCAATAGCCTCATTAGGTTCATATAATCCATCACCTGCATATGAGATCCGCTGGCTAGGCACGTGGCAGCCTTTCGTTGCCTGTATGAACCACTTCTCCTTTGCTGCTGAGGATTTGCGTAAATGCCACACACGTTGAAACAACCAAATACTCCATCAGTAATAAAGGGAATGATTACCAGTTGGGCGCAAAAGAGATGCGTGGCAACATTTCATTGTCTGCGATTGCTACTTCATTTCCACGCTGAAAGATTTGTGAACAGTAGACACGTAACAAGTGTACATTGCAATTAGTAACCGTGGGGCCCACCAAAAAAATTTTAGGAAGGAGGGCTTCGTGGAAACATTTGGAGCCCGATGAGGCATCAAGGAAACAAGAACAAAAGTATCCCGCAGCCGCAACACGTGGAAGCATAGTGGAGTTTCCTGCAATGCGAAAGGAATGTTGAGACTCGGAGTTTGGAAGAGTAGACACATGGAGCGGCAGAGAAAAACCTTGATAAAAGGCCGAGTAGACTTTGCGATGCACGGGCCGGTGCATAGAAAAATAAACCCGAAGGGAGCTAGTTAAATATTTATTAACAGATAATTACCCTCTCCCAAATATGGATGCAATATTACACAAAGTAACAAGATGTGAGTTGCTATCAATGATGGACGGGTTTTCAGGGTATAACCAGGTTAAATTCAAAGAGACTGACTAATACAAGACAACATTTACTACACCTTGGGGGAAATATGTCTATGTGAGAATGCCATTCGATCTCACAAATGCAGGGGAAATTTTCCAAAGGGCCATGGACGTGGCATTTGTAGATTTAATCAATGTTACAATTGTGGTGTACTAGGACGACCTCACTACTTATTCCAAAAAGGTAGAAGACCATGTGGAACACCTGGAGAAAATATTCATCAAGGCTCTTGAATATGGTATTAGTCTCAACCCTAAGAAATGTCATTTTGTTGTCACAGAGGGTAAGCTTTTGGGGCATATTGTATCAAAAGATGGGATTAGAATAGACCCTAAAAGAGTAGAAGTCATAGACAAAATCCCCATTACCAAAATTGTCAAAGCCATTCAATCATTTTTTTTGACAAATTAACTTTGTTAGGAGATTTGTGTCAAATTTTGCTGAGATTGTTAAACCCATATCCAAAATGTTGAAGAAGGGATAAAAAATAAACTGGAATGTAGAAGCCCTAGAGGATTTTATATCCATCAAGAAAGCTATCAAATAAGACCCCATTCTAAAATCCTTTGACTTTTCCAAACCTTTCCAAATATTCTCATTTGCCTCATTTCATACCATAGTAGATGTCATGTTACAAAAGAATGATGAAGGGTATGAACAACATGTATCCTTCTTTATCAAATCATTATAGGGGTCAAAGCTAAAGTATGATATTATAGAGAAGCAAGATTTTGCATTGGTCAAAGCAACAAAAGCTTTCAGACTATATCTAGTTGGAGCCAAGGTAATTGCATTTTTACCACATGCAGTTGTGAAAGATATTTTGGTACAGACAAAGGTGACAAGGAAGAGATGTAGATGGATTAATAAAATCCAAGAATTTGATATGGAAATTTAGATTACCAAGTTAGTGAGGGGAAAGGGTCTATCCGAACTAATGGTAGAAACAAACATTGAAGCTAACCAAATCTGCAATGTAGAAAATGAGGAGAGTGTAGTTGCAAGCATTGAACATACTCCTTGGTACACAAACATAATGTATTATCTCAAACACATGAAGTGCCCTGAAGGATTGAATGATAATCAGAAGAGAAATCTAAAGTTGTAGGCATCCAAGTATGTATTCATAGAAGGGGATCTGTTTTGGAAAAACAAGTACAGAGTGTTATTATTGTGTCTAGATGAATCACAGGTAGAACATGTCTTAAGGGAGATGCATGAAGGAGTGTGTGGAGGTCATTATTCTACCAAAATACTGCACATAAGATTCTCAAGGTAGGATATTACTGGCCTAAGGATTTCAATGATTCTTTTTCATATTACTGGCCTAAGGATTTCAATGATTCTTTTTCATATGTAAGGAAATGTGAAGCTTGCCAGAAGTTCTTAGGAAAGATGAAATATCAAGGAGCCCTACCACTTATACCTTTGCAAATAGAAGCCCCTTTCCACCAATGGGGAATTTATTTTATTGGGGAAATATAGGAGAAGTCAACTGGAGGACATAGGTGGATACTAGTAGCAACTGGTTATTTCACTAAATGGGTGGAGGCAATCCCAACTAAACAAGCAACAAGCAAGGTGGTGATAAAATTCCTCATGGAGAATATCATAACTAGATTTGGCACACCAGTAAGATTGATCCCAAATAATGGGATGTGTTTTAGGTTTGATGAATTCAAAAACTTCTCTAACACATATGGTATTACTATTTCTTATGTTACCCCTTACAACCCACAAGCAAATGGTCAAGCAGAATCCAACAATAAAAATATTTTGAAAATCATAAGAAGGATGCTGGATGGAAATAAAAAAGCATGGGACTCAAAATTAGGAATGGTTGTATGGGTAGATAGGATTACTGTGAAGAAAGCAATTGGAAAGTCTCTATTTGAACTGGTGTATGGAACACAAGCCAGGATGCCATTGCAAACCTATTACTAGTTTATAATTTCATCCTTCAAGAAGATTTAGATATTTCAAAACCAATGGAGGAAAGGATGGAGCATCTTGCAGAACTTGATGAAATAAGGAGAATGGCTCAAAATCAAAATGTGAAGTTGCAATCATAGATGAAATATCTCTTTGATAAGAAAGCCAAAGATAGAAAATTTGAAGAGAATGATTTGGTATTAATGTGGAATGCTAGATGTCAGGAGAAGGAAAAGCATGGAAAGTTTGAGGCCTTATGGTTAGGTCCCTTTGTTATCATTGGCAGAGGTGGGGAGGACTCCTATTATTTGCAAAACATGTCTGGAGAGGAACAACAATTTCCTATACATGGGCAGTTTCTGAAGCACTTCTTTTCTTGAAGAACATAGAGGATTAAGCGTTGCTAGTGCATGCACAAATCTTGAAAAACCTCTTAAAATAAATTATTTCCATGCACAATAGAATAGGTGAAGGTTAGGGATTTCCAATGCATGGACAATTCCTGGATAACCTTTTAAAGTCAATAAAATTTTCTCCATGCATAGTAGAATAGGATTTCATATCATTTCCACCACTCTTCATTTTCTCTCATTTCCACTGCCATCCCATGTCACATACTTCTTGGTCTACTCTTCTAGAGATTTGAATTCTTGCAATGATCTCACAATCATTCATCCCCAGATGGAGTCACTGTTAGGACTATAAAATTTTAAAAAATTTATAGTAGCCTAGATTTATAAACTCCACAAAATAGCTACATTTTGATTAAAAAATTGCTTTAATCCATTCCATATATCATATTCCCCAAGTAATCCCATCAGATTTGATCTTTTGACACACCAAAATCCATTTGATCATCATTGAGCAAGAGCTTCTAAATAAGTAATCATATCGGCATGAGTAGTTCTATGTCTCTCCGACCCATAAGCCATAATCTTTCAATTCAGGTGTTTCTGGAATATCGGAAAAAGATCAACACTTCCACATCAATCAATAGTGATGCAGGAGCATCCTTGGTTCTTGGCAATCTTGCATCAACCAAAAATAATTTCTTTTAGTTTTGTTCTTATTTTGTTCTTGCTTAGTTCATGTTGGTGGAGTCTTCATATCTGCTCACCAAACCCTATGAATCTGTGTGTACATCATGGACATGTTCATTTTCCTTATTCCAAGATTTGAGAAAGATTGGATCTTTTTTCGGCAAGTTATCACTTCCAGAGTTCATGACAGTTTCTTGAACTGGCACCGAAATAGTTTCCAAGCCTAACAGCTAATTTGATCATTCATGGATCATCCCCATGACTTGCAGATGTTAATGGTGTGATCTTAAATGTCTCCTGGAGTGTCTCTGACCTTCGTTATAGGTCCACACTTCCTCCTATGCACTTTTTGATGGAGTAATTCAAATTTGAGGCTGACCTATTCATGTGCTCGTTACATTTTCTTTCCTTGGAGAATGTGATGATCTTTGGCTGACACAAATGTTTCTAGAATCACAGATATGATATAAAGCTTGTAATCAACATTAGAAGGGTAGTAGTCAAGTAGTAGTCGATTGAGTAGATAAAGGTTGATCTGAATTGTAATATTTCAGCTCGCATATAGGAGCATATGGGAATATTGTAATTAGGGCATGTTATATCAGGCCTGTGAGCCAAATCTATAAGCTCGGATGTTGTTGGTTGAATGTAATTGAGATTTCTGTTAATGAGAATGTTTGAATCTACATTTTCTTCCATATTTTATGTTGCTTTTTTTGTGTTACTCTTGTTGCACAGTCTGGATTGTTCTCTTTGAGGAGCCTCCTACTGTGACTGCATTAGATTGGTATCAGAGTGAGATTTGTTCCTTGTGCAATTGTCAAAGTTTGCAAAGTCTTGTTGAAGATTTATCATGGGGTGGCGAATTGAGGATTCAACCTACAACTACAGAGGACTTGTGTAAAGATGGTGAGAAGAAGAAATGTTAGAGGAAATGGAGTGTGTGGAAATGCAAACCCAACTTTAATGGAGATGTTGAGAGGAATTGTTGCCAGATCAAATGTAGCCGAAATGGCCCAAAGAAGAGGTCAGCCATTTGATGATGTGAGTGATGAAGAGGTGGAAGTTTAGGACGAAAGAGGAAGAGAAGAGAAACCTGGCCTAGATAATGGAGAAGAGAGGTTCATAAGAACCCTAACCAAAGCAAGTAAAAAACTACATTTCAATTGACTAGATTATAATGGTAAGTTGGATTTAGAAGAATTGCTTGATTGGATTTTAGGGATGGAAAAGTATTTTTTAATTTGAAGGTACTACTGAAGATAAGAAGGTGAAGTTTTCTTGTACAAAGTTGAGAGGACATGCATCCCTTTGGTGGGAACATTTGCAGATAGATAGGCAAAGAAAAGGAAAAGAGAAAATCAAATCATGGGATTGGATGGTGAACAAGTTAAAGACAAAGTTTATGCCAATAGGTTATTAGATTAGTTTATTCTGAAAGTTGAAAAATTTGTAGAAAGATTCTAGTGTGACAGAATATACTGAGGAGTTCTATAAGTTGAACATCAGATTTGGACATTTGGAGGAGGAAATTAAGAAAGTAGTTAGATATGTGAATGGTTTGAGGTCGTCTATACAAGATGAGATTAGTTTGATCAAGTTACAGAGTGTGGAAGAAGCATATCAGTGTGCCCTAAAAGAATAGGAGAACTAAACAAAATAAATGAGTAGAGACAGAGAGGAAGAGGTGGAAGATTTCAAAGAGGAATAAATTTTGCTAGAGGAGGAAGAGGATGTTTTCTAGATTAGAATAAGGATAAGGAGGTCAATAAGAATGAAAATTCATACTAGATAGGTGATGGAAACTCTTATAGAAGAGGAGGATATGGTTATAGCAGAGAAGATAAAGGAATGAGAAAAGAATATTCAAAGGAACTTGCTTTAAATGTGGCAGAGAAGGACATAGAGCATTTGAATGTAATCAAGGAGAGACAAGTAGAAAGATAGAGACCAATAGAATGAAAGCATTTGTTGAGGAAGAATATACTGGATCATCTAACAAACCGAAAGATGGAGAAGTGTTGGTGAATAGAAGAGTATTATATCAAAGTGAGTTAGAAAAGGAGCCATTGCAAAGAAAAAACTTGTTTCGAACTAGATGCAAGGTGAATGGTAAATTTTGCAAGGTGATTATTGACAGTGGAAATTCTGAGAACCTAGTTTATGAAGAGATGGTGACTAAACTATAGTTGGAAAGGTTGAAACACCCAAAGCCCTACCAAATTGCTTGAAGAATGAGCATAAGATACTGTTAAGTGAACAATGTTTGGTAAAATTAAAGATAGGAAATTACCATGATGAAGTTTTGTGTGATATTATTCCTATGGATGTATGCCATATTTTGTTGGGAAGACCTTGGCAGTATGATACACAGGCTATTCATGATGGGAAAAAGAACATATATATAAGTGTTGCTAGTGAGATGAAGTAGACTTTGTTGCCTTTGGAAGATGTTCCTATGGTTGAGGTTTGTACGAGTACTAGAGTTTGTCTGGTTGATGGAAGGAGATTCCTTGATGGATTGAGACATGAGAAAATGTGTTATGCCTTAGTTCCTAAGAAGATTGAATATTTGAAGCATGTAGAAGCACAACTAGAAGAGATAAAGGAATTGCTGACAGAGTATGAAGAAATCATTTCAGATAATGTACTTGATGGATTACCACCTGTGAGAAGTATTATTCATTGTATGGATCTCATTCTTGGAGCTAGTTTTCCTAATAAAACAGCACACTAGATGACACCGGTAGAGAATGAAGAGTTGAATAGACAAGTGCAAGAATTGTTGAGGAAGGATTTGATCAGAGAAATCTTAAGTCCATATGCAATACCTATTGTTCTAGCACCTAAGAAGGATGGGGAATGGAGGATGTGTATAGATTCTAGAGCCATAAACAAGATCATGGGGAAGTATAGATTTCCTTTGCCCCGGATGGATGGCATAATGGATTGTTTGAGTGGAGCTAAATACTTTACAAAGATAGATTTGAAGAGTGGATATCATCATATCAGAATCAGAGAAGGGGATGAGTGGAAAACAACATTCAAGACAAATGAAAGATTGTATGAGTGGTTGGTGATGCCTTTTGGATTAACAAATCATCGAGTACTTTCATGAGGCTGATGAATGAGGTATTGAAGAAATTCTTGGGTAAGTTTTTGATTATTTTTTTGGATGAAATATTCATTTTTAGTAAGAGTAGAGAAGAAAATTTCTTGCATATAAGACAAGTTTTACAAAGATTGAGAGAAGAACAGTTCATGATAAACATTAAGAAGTGTAGCTTCATGAAGGAAGAACTGGTATATCTGGGATTTGTAATCTTTGTGGATGAATTGAAGATGGATCCAAAGAAGGTCAAAGAATTGTTGAGTGGCCTATACTAGATAGTATTGGAGAGGTAAGATCATTTCATGGATTGGCTAGTTTCTACTCAAAGTTTATTAGGAATTTCAGTTCTATTTGCAGTCCTATGACAGAAACAATGAGAGGAGATAAGAAGTATTTTAGATGGACATCTAGAGTAGATCAAAGTTTTGAGTTGTTGAAGCAGAAGGTGACTGAGCAGCCTATGTTGGCTTTACCATATTTCAATAAGGTATTTCAAGTAGACTATGATGCAAGTGGAAATGCAGTTGGAACAATGTTGAGTCAAGAAGGAAGACTTGTAGCTTATTTCAGTGAGAAATTGAATGATGCTAGGAGAAGATATTTAGTGTATGATTAGGAGTTTTATGCCATATTTCAAGCCCTGAAGAAGTGGAGACATTATTTGTTTCCTAAGGAGTTTTTGTTGTATACGAATCATCAAGAATTTCAATATTTGAACATTCAAGGTAAATTGAATCAGAGACACATGAGATGAGTAGAGTTCCTGCAAATTTATACTTTTGTTTTGAAGCATAGGAGTGGAAAGTCAAATAGAGTTGTTGATGCTTTGAGCAGGAGAAGGAATTTGCTGACAAATATGAGAGTGGAGGTATTAGGCTTTGATGAATTGAAGAACTTGTATGAGGGAGACCCGAATTTTACAAAACCTTGGAGAGCATGTAACAAACCAATTTCGGAGATAGAAGTTAGTGGTTGGATTATTTCATTCATGAGGACATGTTGTTTAGAGGTAATTAGTTGTGTATACCCTAAAGTTCAATGAGGGATAACCTAGTGAAGGAGAAGCATAGTGGAGGAATGTCAGGACACTTTGGAGTTGATAAGACAATGGAATTGGTGAGTGAGAATTACTTTTGGCCCAGATTCATAAGGATGTTAGGAGACTTGTACAGAGTTGTAGAGTTTTTCAAGTTGCAAAAGGAAGTAGTCAGAATGTTGGATTGTATAAGCCTTTGACAATTCTAGAGAGACCTTGGGAGGATATCAACATGAATTTCATACCTGGTTTGCCGAAGACACAAAGAGGTAATGATTCTTATATTTTTGGTGGTAGATAAATTTTCTAAAATGACACATTTCATACCCTGTAAGAAGACAACAGACGTAGTACATGTAGCAGACTTGTTTTCAGATAAGTGGTCATATTGCATGGATTACCTAGGAGTATTGCTTCAGATAGAGATGTAAAGTTTTTTAGTTACTTTTGGAGGACACTTTGGAAGAAGTTGAAGAAAAATTTGAAGTTCAATTCTACTTTTCACCCACAAAAAAAGGTAGTAAATAGGAGTTTAGGGAATTTTCTGAGACATTTGGTTGGAGAGAAGACCAGAAGTTGGGATTTAGTCCTTGCACAAGCAGAGTTTTCTTAGAATAATTTAGTGAACAGGAGTATAGGAAAGAAACCTTTTGAGATTGTTATTGGAGTTCATCCTAGAGGTTTATCAAAATTGAGAGACATCAATACGAAAGGAAAAAGGAGTGCAGAAGTAGAAGAATTTATAGAACACATTAAAAAGTTGCATACTCAAGTGAAACAACAATTGGAAGACATGAACCGGAAGTACAAGGAGAAAATAGATGAAAAGAGGAGACATAAGGAGTTAAAATTTGGGGATGAAGTGATGGTATATTTGAGAAAGGAGGGATTTCCAATTGGCATGTACAACAAGCTGAAGATGAGAAAGTTTGGACCTTGTAAGATCTTGAAGAAATTTGAGTCAGGAAATTCCTACGAAGTGGAGCTATTGAAAGGTATGGGTATATCACCTATATTCAATATTGCAGATCTATGTCAGTACCATGAAGCAAAGTTCAGTAAAGACAGTGAAGCGAAATTGGGGAATCAATTTCCTAAACAACAGTCAAATGAGATTGAGGAGATTTTGGATGTTAGAAATGGGAGGAAGACTCGTGCAAGACATTACAAAGAATATCTTGTGAAGTGGAAAGGTAGACCAGTGGAGGATTCTTCTTGGATTTCTTAGGATGAGATAGACCATCTTGGTTTTCCTTTAGCCCTAGCGAAGTGAGGGACTCAATTTTTACTAACCCCAGATGTTTGATGCAGGAGCATCCTTGGTTCTTGGCAATCTTGCATCAACCAAAAATATTTTCTTTGAGTTTTGTTCTTATTTTGTTCTTGCTTAGTTCATGTTGGTGGACTCATCATATCTACTCACCAAACCCTACAAATCTTTGTGTACATCGTGGACATATTCATTTTCCTTATTCCAAGATTTGAGTGTGATTCGATATTTTTCCAGCAAGTTATCACTTATGAAGTTCATGACAATTTCTTGAACCGACAACAGAATAGTTTCCAAGCCTAACTGCTAATTTCATCATTTGTGGATCGTCCCCATGAATTGCGGATCTCAAAAGTGTGATCGTAAATGTTTTTTGGAGTGTCTCCAACCTTTGTTATGGGTCCACACTTCATCCTATGCACCTGTTGATAGAGTAATTAAAATTTGAGGCTGAAATATTCATCTGCTCATTACATTTTCTTTCCTTGGAGAATGTGATGATGTTTCGCTGATGCAGATGTTTCTAGAATCACTGATATGATATAAAGCTTGTAATCGATCATTAGAAGGGTAGTAGTTGTTGATGATGTTTTCTACACAGCTACAACTCAGACATAATATAATATCCTATCTCTCTTGAAAGTTAAATCTCTATCAGCAAGCCTCAAGAGATAACCCCAAGCTCTCTAATGTCAGGTCTTGACAATGCATAAAAAACTCAGTGATAAATGTGAAAATGCTGGTAATCACAATGGGACCTTACTACAAGAAAAATACTGAATCTCAATTTATTAGATCTAACAATATGATGATACTTCAATCCTAAATTTAATCCAATAATCAAAGAAATAACAAAAGATAAGGGTTTCAAAGATATTTCTAAACTTAATATTAAACCTAAGATTAACAATTCAAATGACCAACACTCGAAATGGACCAATCCCTCAAAATTAATTTCTACTTGACCCAGATGAATCTACAATCTTATAGAAATAGTGCAATCTTCTAAGGTGTTAAGATTTTCAAATCATGAACATTCATTCAAACAACCCCATTGCAATTGAGATGAATAAACCCTCATCATTGAACTAAGTACAATGAATATAAAGTCCAGGCTAACTTTGCAAAGCAACTAACAATCAGTTGGTTGCGAAAAGTATGGACCAGGGATTGTTGCAACACTTCAAATATCAAACCATAAACATCATTAAATCAAATCTAATTCTAAATATCAATTTTTCTCAAAGAAATTCTAAAGATAGAATAACAAGAACCATGCAAGATAAAAGAACACAAGTATAGCACCAAATCACAATGTCATTACTTGCATCAAATTATCCACTGTAGCAACAATTCTAGCTTTTTATTACAATATTTTCTTGAGAACAACTACTTGCTAACTCTTGCTCTACTTAATTTGCTTCTAACTATCTCTCTATTTGTCTATGTCTAAAAATTCTTAACCCTTACAAATGAGGCAAAATGCCATATTTATAGAACCCCCAAAACATGTCAGCCTAGATAAGGTTTTACAATAATAATAAGGCACAACAAGTCGGCCAAGATAAATTTGAAATGAAATAAAATATGCATTAAATGCATGAACTTCATCCAGGTCGGCCTGGGATCCCCAATGCAGCTCGGACCAATGCATGGAAAAATAATAGGGAAGCAAAAATATCGATGTAACCAATCATTAACTACCTTCCCCCTTGTCTTTATTCTAATCCAGCATTTCATGAACTTTCAAAAGCACCCTATCCAAGTCGGCCACAGGTGGTAAAGGCAAAACCCTAAGTCGCCTTTCAATTGATGTTATTTCTTCCCTGGATTGTTTCACCGACTTATCCCAATCCACCTTATATGTTAGGTACTTGTCAATGACAACAATGTAGGTGGCTGCATCATCCAACTGGTGCTCAAAAATGGAATCATCATTAATTGGAGCATAAACATCATGCCACCACTTCCTCAACTGTTCTACACTCAAATACTTAGGGGCAATATTCCTCCTTCCTTTCATAATCTCAAAGAAAGCAATGGATCCATTATACACACCAATTAGGGTATCATCAATCTGCCTCCTCTGTTTGTAAATCTTTTTCAAAACCTTCTGCCTAATTTTCAATGCTTCAAACCATTCCCAAGGTTCAGCAGCTCGGGAGGAAGGAAGAATTTTATCATTTACTAACTTATCCCTAGTGTATTCCATGATGGTTTTCGTTTTCTGCAGCAGGAGATCTGTATCTTCCTTATCCTGAGCTAATACCTCTTTCAACCAATCTGTTGCCTTCATAGCATCTTTTCCAGTTGAAAAAATATTCTTAATGGCCTCATTACCTTTGGTTCACACTGCTTGCAGCCAATTTGTAGTAGCAAGAGTGGAAGCCTTCATCTTTTCCAGCTCGGTGATAGTTTCCCGGGGTAAAGGATTTGCAGCAGAAGCGGAGGGGTTAATAGATTGTAAGGGTTTCATTAAATCCTCCAAGCATTTCCTGAGATTCTTATTTTCCTTTTTTAGCTACTGCTTAGTTTTTATTTCCTTCCTCAATCTGCCCAAGATGATTGCAGTAGAACCCTGATAATCTTCAATATCCTCCTTAATGGATGTAGGCCCTAAATTGAAAGTCTAAACATTATAATCCTTTCCAACCACATCATCTCTACTCTTATCTGGGGCAGGAGTTGCAATATGGACAACTCTATTGTGGACCTCATCTCTTTCAATCCTTGAAATCACCCTAGCCTTCTTTTTACCTTTATCTTTTCCAATTTTGGCTAGCAGCTCATCCCAATTAGGTGGAGTATTTTCCACAACAACTTGTTTTCTCCTTATTTCCTTATCCAACTAATCAGGGATAGTGGATTCTAATTGCACTTCAGTTTGTTTCTCTCCTTCCTGTTGATCTTTAGGTGCTTCTTCGCTCAAACCCTGCTTCTCAGGAGTCTCTGTCTTGCTCTCCTTCTCTTCAACATGTTCCTCCTTGTGCTTAGGTAATGGAATCTTTTCCGCTTCTTCTTCTCTTGGAGGATATTTAACCTCTTGAGTTCCAACAAGTGACTCTGCATACGCAACCAAGGGAGATTATATTACCTTTTCAATTTCTGGCTTCGCACTATAAAGGTAACCCTCATGAAATTCCTCCCCTTCAGTGTCTGGATGTTCTTCAACTTTCTCAAATTCACTTGGTTTGTTTTGAGCTTCATGGGCGGAAGGAACATCATCATGATGCTCCTCATAAGAAACAACTAGAGGAAGGTCTACTTTAGGCACACTATCCTTGGGAGAAGGAGTCCTTGACCTCCTTGTATATAATCGTGCCTTCTCCCCTGAGCTTTCTACATTTACCACAGGTGGGGTAACTTCTTCTTCTCCTACTCTGGAGCTCGCCTTCTGTGACAATCTTATGACTCTTCTTCTTTTGGGCACAGGAACATCATCCTCATCAGGACCCTGCTTTTCACTTTCTTTCTGCTCAGACTTCTTAGTCCTTGACCTTTTCTTAGCAATTGGCTTCCTATGCTTTTCTGTTTCTTGGACTTCCTCCTCCTGAACACCTTTTATCTTGATCTTGAAAGGAGAATCCAGCTTAGCTTTTCCCTTAGGATCCTGCTCAGTTGACTCTTCATAAGTGGAATGAGGGTCCAAATCTCCCATCAGCTCATAGGTGCACTGTACACCTTCATTTTCCAACTCCCATAGTTTATGCCTTAGCCACATTCTAGTAAACTTGGTAACTGGATCCATCAATTGTTTTAGTTCTTTTTTTCCTCTTCTAACCAATCCACATCACCAATTGGCCTGTCCTTCACTACCTCATAAGCATGATCCTGAATCAAGTTGATTAGGGACTGCCTTCCCATTATATAAATGGACTGATTCAACCGAAAGGTGAGAAAACTTCTTCCTAACCTCATATTCATCGCTACAATTGTACCAGTAGTTCTCCAAATCAACATTATGGCTATACTCTCTATTGACCCTCTTTTGGCCTTCTCCTGTGATATCAAATCTAGACCTCTTGGAATGGAAAGATAAGCCAAGAGTACTCATCTCCTCCTCTGAAGTCTGGGTAGAAATAATGGAAGGGCATGCTTCTCCAGTGCCAATCCTCAAAGGGAAGTCTCCACCAAATCCAGTCTTATGTTTGTCTCTTTTAACAATGGCATCAAAGTCACATATCTGTCTAGTGACTTCTAGAAGTATGATATGATCAGTAGGATACCTCAAAAGCCTGTAAGGAGCCCTTTGGAAGCCATCAATCCAAATGTAGGAGAAAGTTGGGAACTAAATAAACCAAGCACCATATTTCTTGATGAGTTCTTTTGCTTGATCCAAAATTCTGACATGTTCTGCACCTTGAAGTAATCTAGTGATGTGCATGGTGAATGCATCGTTCACCCTCCTATAGCTAGAGCTTCATAGGTGCAATTGAGGGTAAACCTCATAGATGTTATCCTGCCCAAAGATTCCCCTTGTACTCAATCCTTTGTAAGGGTTAAATCTCGCAAGTGCATAGACCAAATATGAAGTCATCGTGAAGGTCTTGGTCTGCAACACATTGGAAAGCTACTCATGAATCACCCTACTAATCACACCAGCCCAATGATAGTCGATCAACTCTTGTTCCATCCTCACAATAGCGTGGCACATCCAATTCTCAAACACACCTGTATTCCTCAATCCAACCACCCTGTTGAGCAATGTGATGGCATCATAATATTCTTTCTTGAACTTTGCCCTAAATAGCTGCTTGGGCAGCTTGGAATAGTGGGACTTGGGCTTCTCCAGCTAGGAATTGATAAGCTGTTGTGATTTCACAGTTTGTTCTTCATAGTACTCCTGAGCTACCTTCATATTGAATTCCACCACATGAGTTCTGTCTGGCATATCAAAAGTTTGGGCAATAGAAACAGGGTTGAGATTCGCTACAACTCTCCCTTGAGGACCAATAATTATTTGTGTGTCCTGATCATAGTGTCTAGCGCACTCAAGGACAAGCTCATAACACTAGACTGTGGAAGGAAAACCAACCACATGTGACAAGCTTGACTCCTTCATTCTTCTAACCACCAAAGGAAGATCCTTGGCTGCCATTCTTCCTTTAAACTCTTTGTAATCCCACAGTCTGACATTTGTATCAGTCACCTCTGACCAGATTGATGTAATTTTACTCTCAGGGATCCTGCTTTTGATGTCCATTTTAATATTCTCTGCTTCAGACATTGAAGATCCAATCACTACCTTGCTAGGTTTAGCCTACACTTGTCAAACAATCCACAATAAAAACCATAGGAAAGCAATGCTAATCCATCAAAAACATCGTTAGAATGAACCCCCATATAAACAAGATGTCATTGAATCTCATATAAAATGATCTTGATGAAATTCGAGTTTCAAGACCAAAGTAAGATGAAACCTCAAAATGAAAGGGCCAAGACACCAAAAACCAAAGTGAAAGAGGGTCCCTACTTTCAGCGGGTCATGTGTGTGAAAACTGCACAATAGTAGTCAAGTAGTAGTCGATTGAGTAGATAAAGGTTGATTTGAATTATTAGATTTCAACTCGCATATATGAGCATATGGGAATATTGTAATTAGGGCATGTTATATCAAGCCTATGAGCTGAATCTATAAGCCTGAATGTTGTCGGCTGAATGCAATTGAAATTTCTATTAATGAGAATATTTGCATCTGTATTTTCCTCCATATTATGTTTTGCTTTCATTGTGTTACTCTTGCTTCACGGTCCAATTTGTTCTCTTTGAGGACCCTCCTATGACTGCATCAGATAACTTAAGAGGATACATATTCAGGAAGACAAGGCTTGTTGTTTCACCAATGAAAATTTTTCGACAGGAAAATGTTATCAGAGTAAGATCTTCAAGTCACCCCTAGCATATATGTCATGCTGATGGAATTCCATCAGCAAGATACCCACTTTGTCTCATTGATGAAGCACAAAAGAAACATGTCGGGGAGATATGTGCTATTAGAATGAGTTTTAGATGTCTTTCTAACTCCATATGTCACACTGATGTATTTTGATCAGAGAGAGTCTTGCTGACTCATCGGAAGGAGGAGGATGATAAATTGAGGAGACTTGTAATGTCGATGTAACCTTCAAATCTTTCAGCGATACCTATTCTCTCACCAATGGAAATACAAAAAGATCAAAATTTCATCGGTAGGAGTGGTAGTTGGTCTCCTCGACCATATAAGGTGCCTAATGAATGTTCGGATCGATTCAAATGTATAGATCATCCAGAGTTTAAAATGTCTTGCTGATATGATCACCTAATCCGATAGTGGGAAATTTGAAATACTTACTACACTCATGCTCAAAGCTAAGCATTAATGGTTGCATGGATACACACTGAATAGATAATCCTCTAAATCAAACAATAATAATTAAGGAAGATTTGTAGGGTTGGCAACAAAAGAAATGGGAGAACAGACAGGAGCCAAAGAATTTTGTGCAAACGGAGATTTTCAAGTAAGCTTATAAATTCTCTGCACTTGTATTTCAAATTCTGTCAATTTGATAAAATAAAATGGAAGGTTCAAGCTCTAGAAAATCAAAAATTAGAAGGAAAGGTGAGGGTAGTCATCCTAAGGGAAGAAAGAAAAAGATTGAGAATAAGGATGAATAAAAAATAGCTTAAAGGAAATTGAATCAAGATATTATTGAGTAGCTACCTAGCTTAGGACCTAGAGTTAGGCATTCTGCACAACTTAGGGTAGATGTGGAGAAATTTGAGGACACGTGCAAACACATAGGAGATGTGTGGACTTCAATTCGAGGGTATGAAATATTTATGTTCCACTATCATAGGAGGGATAGGTTCAAATCGGAGTGCAATCCTTGGAAATTCAACCTAGGAAAACTAGTTGTCCCAAATGTGTTTGTAGATGTGGAACTACTGAAACTCTTAGCTGCCCCTTACGATCCAAAACTCAAAGATATTTGCAATTCATTGGGTAACCCTTTCATACATGTGTTAGAAACTGAAATTTGTGAAGTTTTTAACTTAGAAGGCACATGTGACGAAGCCATTGTGCATGAGAATTTAGAGAGAGAATTCTAGAGAATGGATACCACATATAGGGGTTAGAGATTTTTGTTGTATAGACCAAAGAAGGATGGAAGTTTGGTTCCACTGGATGATGATGATGGGCCTCCATTTCATGTAGACACATTTGAGCCCTATTTGAAATATACATACTTCTCAGTATGTCAAGTGTTGGGAATGGAAGCTCCTAAGCTTATGTCTATTGTACCAATGGTAATTGTAGTTGATGTTCAGTATCACAATGACATGCCCTTTGACTATGCTTCATACATATTCAAAGGAATTAATTCAGGGCTAATGGCAATAAGAAATGGATCCCCTATTTTACATTTCAAACATTACTCTATTTTTATGCATATTGTAGTGTATTATGAACAAGAATTGGGAATGTGGTCAGATGAGTTGAGGATTACACAATTTGATAGGGAAGGTAAATTGTTACCAATTTAGTTATGGACTACTATTTGGGATAGCAGATTTTCCAGTTCAAGTTTTGTGCATTTTGAAGAATACTTTGTTAAACCATTGTACAGATTCTTCAACCATCCTTGTGACTATGTGTTGTCTAATGAGATAAAAAGGTTCCTCAAACCTAAAGATTTCAATGGACCTATTGGTCATAATTAGGGAGATTGGTATTGTTTTGCATATGCTACTATGATCAAAGTGTATGGTTTTGAAGATACACCATTCATCTTGCCTAATATAGTGCCTGATAGAATTTCCTACTTCGAAATTGTTAGGAAAATGGATTACTCAAGTGTAATGAATTTAAATTCCTTTGGAAAATAGACATTTATGCCAAGCACTTTGTGCTTTGGAGATTTCACTATATTGTTAACGGAAGGATATGATTTGATTTTGGATAAGCTATTACATTTCAATTTGAAGAGAGCTCCACCATGGAAAGGGTTTGATCCGGAGGGATACATTGACTTTGCTAGGAAAAAGATGAATTTAGGAGGGTATGATCATATACCTTATCAATTTGATGATATGATCAAAAATTTGGAAGAGAAAGAAGCTGAGAGGGTTGTTGATGAACATAACTAGGGAGTACAGTAGAAAATAAAAGAGACACAAGACATGGAATTGTTATCTTCTGGAGATGAGGCATCTGGTGATGAGGGATCTCAAGGTTCAACTGATAAGATCTCCATATTGAAGACTAAGGATTATAAGCTTCCTCTTAGAGAACCAGAAATTAAAGAGGGTTCAGACACAGACATGAGGCAAATGGCTTATAGATCTTTTGTAGTTGATGATGAGTTTGTGAAATCTCCAAAATTCAGAGCTTTCTTATATAAACTAAAGGGAAAATATATAAGAGAATATATTGGAAATATAACACCAAATAATGAGGAGAAATTGTTGAATAATTTGAAATCAAGTGTGGAAAAAGAAATAAAATTTATGATTCCAGAGAAGGGGAGAAAGTTGTTAGAAGATTCAGGTGTCATGATTTTCCCAGGATTGGATCTAAATTATGCTCTTGTTTTTGATAGTTTCTTAAAGGACAATAGTGCTACACATAAGCTTAGCCCTAAGGGGGTGATAGAAGTGTACACAGGGTCAAAGTATAACCCAAATGAAGGTTCCCTTATGATATGGGCCTTGTATCCACCACATAAGAAGTCTATTGTTATTTACACTAAGAAGGATTTTGGACACGTTATGACACTAAAAGTTGGAGAAGTTGATCATGTGGCTACAACTGAGATTGGTATAAATGTTTCCAAGCTAAATAAAGCCTAGATCCAAATGTTAATAAAAGAAAAGGAAATGTACAAAATAAATAATGAAAGGATACTTAGGGAAAATGATCGCCTGAAGAATATGGTTGAAAACACATTGAAAGGATCAACTAGGCTACTAATGCAAGGACAAAGTTCTCAAACAAGGAACAAGTGGGAAGGGTTAGATGTATACTCTCAAGGAAAATTTGATACACTTTCTGTAGTGATTAGAAAGAGACATGCCAACTTGATGATTTTTCTAAGCAAGATTTGGGGAATTCACTCAAAAAATTATGTTGCAAAGCAGGAGCATAGCAGAGTTAGTCACAAAATCCAAGAGAAATTTCAAGAAATAAAAAAGAGGGATCCTCTTGATAATGAGGCTATCAAGATTGCTAAGGAGATCATGAAAAAGCACAGAGGTTACCATGAGGAACTTCAAGGAGATGAAAAAGGATTAAATTATGTCACAAAAGAAGGAATACTAGCATTGTTTGAAAACAATGGAAAAACAAAAGAAAAGGTCAAATGGATTGATGAATGCGAGTTGGTGTTGCAAAGGATTTTGGAAACGACTACAGGAAAAGACTCGACATTGGATGAACCATGTGAGTAGAATGAGAAAATGGTGAACATGGAGATAGCAATCAAGAATGTGTTGGGAGATTTTGATACTCATCAAAGATGGGATTATCTGGACCATTTGACAAAAGTTCACTTATGGCTAAACAAAGCCTTATTTTTCTATTTTAATTGTTGTTAGTTATAATCAAAAGACATGTCATTTGATTTAAAATTGGTTGCCTCTCGTATAAATAAGAGAGAGAAAGACCATTAGAATTCATTAGATTAGATATAAAAAAAGTAATAGGCGAATAGGGATAATGTCTACATTTCAAAACACCATGATGCATGTATAAAATTTTGGAGGAATCAATGAAAGAACTTTGATTTTGTGGTGTCCTTCTGGTATCAATTATTTGTTGAATTAATTGAAAATATTATCAAGTTGTCTCCAAGGTTGATATTTCTGTGTTATTTAAATTGATATATCAAGTATATACTCAATTTATCAATGCACATTTGTTGTACTTGTGTGGTATGATTAATTGGTTCTTTCAAGTAAAGATTAAATCCTTCTAGTCATTCATAGTAATTTGGAAGTGTCATTTGGATCACTAAGAAGAACCTGGTAATTACATTCTTGCATGTTTATACAAGTTATAAACTAATATTGGTATGCCAAATAATTAAAATTTCTGCTAGATACAATCCCCTCATCTTTGACTTTCATCTGACTCTATTTTACCCAACAAGGCACTGGTCTCACCCATTTTTATTTAGTTTTACAATATCAAATTCAAACTTCACATTTGTTAACTGAACATATTAAGTTTTGCCTTGATATTTCTTATACAATTCATACCAATTAGGATTTCATCTCTCCACTTCCAATTTCCATTGTGGATAGATTGCTTAAGTAGGAAACACACAATCTAAGTCTGCTCCACTTGCATGGGTATTCCCACCTAGGTTTGGTAGAGCCTAAAGAGAAGAAGGTTCAAATTCATCATTTGGCCTTGTACGTTAGCCAAAAACGTATCAAGAGCTTGGCAACCTCTTGTGGTTTCAAACCAACATTTTTTAGACCTAACAAAGTGATGGATGGATAAATGGATGAATAGGAAAAGATGGAGGAGGTTATTTTTGGATATAAAGGCCCAAAATGGACTTAGTACTGAAAGGATGTGCGATGGTGGATGAAGGGACATAAGGACCCAAAATGGATGAAGTAGATGAAGGATGGGAGATGGTGGATTAAGGGACATAGGGACCCAAAATGGATTTGGAAGACGAAGGAAGAATATGGATTTTTGTTTTGAGGTGATACAATGGAGGGGGTATGGTGGCAAATGGTTTTGTGGAATGACAAGAAGAGCCTATTATTCTTTTGGAGGAGGCTCGTTGAGGATGTATAGAGGTTGTACTAACATTTTTGGATTGTGAATCTTGAAAAATATATCCAAGACCTTGTGTACACGAGTTTTGTTTGACATGGATGGGCTCTAAAATACCTTGCTCATGAAGGCCTAAACCTTTTCGTTGATAGTTCATGCTTTTAAGCATTCATTATATAGTAGGATGCTTGTTATGTTGGAAGAATTATGTGAGTCCATTATTAGGTGGAGCAGGATGGGTGGTGTATATGCTCGGTTCCTCTTCTGCAAGGATACCACCATGGATGAATGTGAGAGTATTGAGGGAATATAAAAGTGGTGTGGGGATAGTAGTGTTAGCTAGAAATGGAGGATCATGAGATGGAGATGATGGGGTAGTGGCATGTTGATCAGGAGGAACAAGTGGTAAGGGATCCAAAGAGGGATTAGGTGATATGCTAGGATTTGGATTTGTGGCAGCGGGTGATAAGGTCTCATGAGATGGAGTGGTTGGATCTTGAGTGTCAAGGGGATCATGGGATGGAATGGATGAGGGACTATGATCTTGAGGTGGACTAGATGGGATGACATGATCTTGATGTGGAGAAGGGGATATGGTGGTAAGCTTTGGATTAAGCTCTTGTCATGATTCATCTTGTGTGGGTGGCATAATGATGGAGTGTTGAAGGGACTCCTCAAGTGGGCAAGATGGAAGGATAGAGGATTCATGAAGTTCATGGGAATGGATTTCAGTGCTACTAGGAGTGGGAGGAGTCGATTGGATTCACATGTCTTTGATGGATTGGGTGGATATAGGATTAGGAAGAGTGGATTAGATTTGCGTGTCTTCGATGGATACGGTGGATCTAGGTGTAGGAGGAGTGGATTACATTTGGGTGTCTTCGATGGGTTCAATGGATTTGGTAGATTTGATGGTTGCAATGGTTTGGGTGGTGCTAGAGGTGGTAATAGTAATGATAGGTGTGGGATGGAGAGGGGTCTCATCACCAATGACTGTATATGGGGGAGTTGAGCAGCATGGTTCCACGACTTCAAGATGTGGAGTTCAGGATGTATTCTTTGTCATGAGTCCTTGGAGGACTTCTGGAGTGAGAAACTTACATATTATGGGCTTAGTTGGGGTGATGGGAATAGATGAAAGATTATGGCTTGGTGGAGGATTAGGATTATGGACTGGTGGACTAGAATTAGATGGAGGAATTGGATTGGAGGTATGACTATGAGTAGGTGGAGGATTAGGACATGATGGAGTGACATAGGAGGATATCGATGAATGATTAGGAGAAGCAGACATGGATGGTGGATTAGGAAAAGAGGATATGGGTGGTGGATTGTAGTAGAATTATTGGGATAATAGATTAGGATGGGAAGATTGGAGTGATGGATTAGGATAGGAGGATGCACATGTTGTATTAAGATAGGAATATTGAGACCGTGGATTAAAGTGGGAAGATGTGGATGTTGGATTAGGAAAAGAGGATGCGAGTGGTGGATTGTAATAAGGGTATTGGGATAGTGGATTAGGATGGGAAGATTGGGATGGTGGATTAGGATAGGAGGATTTGGATGGTGAATTAGGATAGGAGGACGTGGATCTGGTGGATTAGGATAAGTGGATGTGGGTGGTGGATTGTAATAAAGGTATTGGGATAGTGGATTATTATGGGAAGATTGGGATGGTAGATTAGGATAGGAGGACATGGACGTTGGATAAGAAAAATATGTAGATGAAGGATATGATGAATATGTAGATGGGGAAGATACCGGATATCCCTTGTCAAAGGTAGTATAAGGATTGCTAGTAGGTGTGGGTGAAGATGTAATGGGATAGCTTGGATGAGTGATTGGATTCAGGATGAAACTTGAGGAAAGCTTGCTAGAAATAATAGCATCAAGTGGGTCTATTTCATACTCATCTTGATCAACAAGACTTTCCTTATCGTCATCAACATAATTGGGATTTCCATTGACTACTATTTTTGGCTGCATTGATGAAGGATAAGGATTCATGATGTTGGATGGGATGGATATCGGTTGAAGGTATGGGAATGGATGATTAGAAGGAAAGAAAATATTATGAAAAGATAACTAGGATGGATTGGAAGAAGATGGAAGAAGGGATCTTAAGATTTTTTTCAATATTAGAAGATCTTGGATGTAGATGGACTAAAGCTAAAATTGGGATTTAGGTTAAGCTCATATTGGGATTGGATTAAAGCTTGATTTTAGATTGGATTGAAGCTTAGATTAGGATGATAGGATGATGTGATAGGATTTATTCTAAACCAAGTTTAGGGGTTAACTAGATGACCTAAGGTGTTGACAATCGGATTTTGCCAGATTTGGCAAATTTCAACAATTGTCATATTTTTCCATTTTAAGTAACTTCACATGCATATCTTTGAGAGTCTAGTTTTTTCCCAAAAACTTCCTAAAACTAAGATAGGATGAATTTCCAACTAAAATCCTAAATTTGAAACATGAGTTTCGAGTTATTAATGAAAACGACTTTTTAAAAACTGGAAAAAATACTGAATTATCATTTTGAGGGTCAAGATGAAAGTTTCAAGCCTCAAAAAAGTACCAAAATGGGGGCCAACCAACACAAGGTCTGTTGGGAATCCACATACCACATCACAACACATCCACCCATAAAATTTCAGCCCAAACGGATATCTGAGTCAAAAGTTATGACCTCTGAAAGTCCCTACATCAAAATCAAAACCCCTAAAACAAAGTCTAGGTGATTGGGATCGATGAATCGATGGTGGATATGCGATATAAGGATATCCTAAGATGCACTATATGATTTGGTCAATGAAATGATGACTTTAGATGGATGAAAATGACGATTGCAGGAAAAAGGATGGTGGGTTTTTTTGAGCATACTCGCCTATGCTTGGAAGCAAATTCGCCTATTTTGGGGAGGAAATTTTTCCTAAACTTTAGATGGCACAAGAGACAGGAAAATTTGATGAGAAAATTCACCCAAACTCTAGATGGTACAAGAAAAAAGCGAATTTGAAAAGAAAATTTTCCTAAAACTGGACTGGTACAAGAAACAAATGAATTTGATGAGCAAATTTGCCTATCCAGAAGATCAAATTCGCCTCTATCTGGGCTGACATAAGAAATAGGAAAATTTCTCAATCCAAGCAAATTTGCCCAAAAACTCAAGTGGTACTAGAAATAGGTGAATTTGAAAGACAAATTCACCTACTAATAGCAAAATCGCCCAAATTGCTAGCAAGATCACCCAAACTCTAGAAAACAAGCGGATTTGACTTTCAGGATCGCCTAACAAGGTGAAAAAATTTCCTATTTATTGAACGGTAAGGATGGGGAATGACTTCACCTAAAAATGGGATCAATTGTTTGACAAGAAAATTCACCTAAATGTTGAAACGAATGGATGGAAGACTCAGACGAGAAGCAAAATTGCCCCTGTAGAGAGTAAATTCACCCAAGAATGTGGAAAATTCACCTATCCCAAAAGAATGGGTGAATTTGACAAGAGAAAGAACAAATAGACAAACTTACTTGGATTGATAGAAGGTTCGCCCCTAAAGGGGGAAAATTTTCCTATTCCGTGAAAATGAGAAAATTTGAAAGAGGACAACTGACAAGATGAGACATAATGAAAACAAGATCGCCCCTGAAGAGGACAAATTCGCCTATTATGTGAAAATGGGCGAATTCGACAGAAAATGACTGACAAGGTCGCCTAAGGGATGGATAGACTCGCCTATTCCAAGGAACGGGAAAAAATGGGGTCACCTAAGAAAGATGAATTCTCCCAAATGGATGACCTAAACTAGACCAGGATGCAAAACAACTGACTATGGCAAAGGATGACAAGCACGACAAACAACAGACAGAAGGCTAAGCTGACTCAATTTAAAATGAAAAGCACCCGTATCGCACAAATAAGACACTCCAAGCAACACGATCCTAGAATTAGTGATAAGGGTTTACAAACTTGATGTAGGCCCACCACCTTGAGTGGACAACCCAAGGTTAATACTCTATGATACCGAGGTGGTTCTCTAGATCACCCTTTCTCGCAAAGGTGGATAGCTAACGTTCTAGTGGCACAGGGTCATCAACAAACGCCGCGAACCTTCACACTCTCACTTGAGGACTATCATAGTCCACCATGAGGATTTCTATCTCAACCGAAGGGAGTACGTGGTGAGTAACTTTAGGGTATGGTGTGCATCCTGTAAGGAAAGCTAAGGTGCGAAAACAACTCTCCTAACGTTAAAACCTCAAGGAAGAATGCAGATATACCTTTTAAATTTTACAATTACAGTCCAATTAAGATGCACTTGAAAGAGATAACAGAAACAGAGAATTAAACATACATATATGAACACCAGATATACATGGGAAACCCCTTATGGGAGAAAAACCCACCACACCAAGAAAAATCCCTTTGTATTACAGTAATGAAATTACATATAGAGTACAAGCTTGACTCTCTGATGTCAAATTACAACAGCTTTCACAATGATCAACCTTGCTACAAAACACTCAAGTTACAATACACTCAGAATTCAATTCACTCTAATCATTCATCAAACTATATATCCAACTGTTCATGCAACCATCGAACCGATCCTTCGAACCAGACTACTTTTGCAATCTCTGAGTATATCCATGATGCCCCTATCTATTGAACTTCCTCCTAGTAACAACCGTAACAGTCCAACTGCTAGCGGTTCCCATTCGGCTTTTCTGACTGGTCGAATACAAGCCACGTAGGATAGTCTTCACTCAGTCAAAGGCATTCACCCTATGTTGGCATGTCGATGAGACACTAACCGTGTCTCCCCAATGACATGAAGTCAACATTTGATATCACCAAGAGTCCATACTATCGGCAAGATGTTACACCAAGTCCAGAGAGCTATCGCTAAGACTTCGCCATGTCACCAAGACCTTATACTAATGATCATCACTTGTATCACTATCACCAAGACTTATCGCTTTCGCTGAGATATCATACTAAGCCTTTATGTTATACTGAAACGCTTAATAGTTGGCAAGACTTACCGCTATCACTAAGACGTTACTCTGAATTCTTAAGTCATACCGAGCACCAAACAACAGTCGGCAAGACTTCTCTCCATCACTAAGACTTCATACCGAAGCCTCCAGGTTACCCTGATGACTCCAAATAAATACCTATCGGCGAGACATCTCCATATCGACAAGACTTCATACCGAAGCATATGAGTTACTCTGATGACCACATGTGTAACACTTTGTCAGCGAGACATACAATCTCGATAAGACTTCATACCGAGATAATCCTTTCGGCCAGGGGTCTCCCTAACACCGCTTGTGGCCCAAAGTCTCCCCGATATACGATAAGAGTGGCCTGTCGGCCAGAGATCTTCACTCGGCAAAGGGTTACAGCGATTGCCACAAGTCACAGCGACAAGTCCACTTGACATGACTGAAGCAAGGTCACAGCGACCAGAACTATTCACCAAGGTTTCAACTACTAGTCAGCCAGACACAAAGCATGTCACACCAACTTGGCTCTCTTAGAGGTTTCAGCCTGTGGGATTGAGGCACATATTTCCAACACATCCCCTGCACTACACCAAGTCATGACTACAACACGGTTCTCTATCTAGGATGAACAAGTCTATCTCATGAGTCCCTAATATACACATGGTACGTGGGGTACAACCATGAACACCAGTCTATCACAAGCGTGAGTCAGGAGCCCGAGTGAGGTATTGGAAACTCGGACCAACTCTTCACGTCTTATTTAAGTATCTCCCTAGCTTCGACGCTCTACCAAACATGATGCAACTAGATTGGGGTACAACTTTAGCTCTCCCCCCTTTATATACCCCTCCAGTAACACGTGGTTGGAATCATCCCCTAGGTGATGAAATCCCAGGTGGTTCCCACTAAAGGAAGAAGATACTAGACATTTTCAGCTGGTCTCCAGGCTTTCACATAGTGCAAGGGGAGAGCATAGACGCACTAACACCTCTTAGGAAGACATGACTAGACTAGATTAACTATGATTTCTCGTCACCCAGGATCGCCAAGTGGTGCAAGGTGATTGGATACGTCAACAGTCACTCCCATGCATGACAAACAAGTTAATTGACCCTCTAATTAAGTCTATGTGTGCCTAGCTAGTATGGAAAAACAACAGACAAACTACCTAAAGATCTTGGACTGATCATCCTACAAAAAAAGCATCAATAGTTTGCAACCACCAGTCTTGGACGAATGAGAGACAACTGCACAAAATGTTAGCAAAATCTAGGCACACTCACAAATAGACAAGTTAGTGGATTAGTACCTAAAACCGAAGCCAAAACAATGTTGAAAACTAAAGATTCAGGTCTCAAGTTTACCTCAGATTCTCCTCTGTATGAGGCAAATTTTCCTGTTTGGATGAGAAAATTTGGTCATTCTATGAAGATGGGGGAATTTGCTTGAGAAATTTTTTTCTTGTTTTTGGAGCAATTTCGCCTGTTTTGTGAAGATGGGAAAATTTTCCTGAGAGAAAATTTGTCTGTTTTGTGAAGATGGACAAATTTTCCTAAGAGAAAATTCACCTATTCAGTGAAGATGGGTGAATTTTCCTGTTCTACAACTTCATCTCTTAATCAGGTAGATTCACCCATTCTGTCAAGTTTGCTTGTTTCCTAAAGCAGATTCGCCTCTGTGAGATGTAAATTTTCCCATTTAGGGCAGATTTGCCCCTGTGTGAAAACCTGAACCTGCAAAAACTCAAATAATAGAAAACGTGAAAGAAAAGAACCATGACGTGGATCCCACCGAGCGTGCCAAAAATTTGTAAGTGTAGTGTTTTTAATCTACTTAAAATGCAAGAAATCAAGTAAACGACTAAAAACCATGCAAAACACTCAAGATTGGGAAATGAGGAGTTCAAACTAGCATACAAAGTCTCCTGTTGTGTAGATTTGCCCATGATGTTCCATTGGATGTGTGCTCACTCAAAATTTTGGCAACATAATGGCGCTCTAGTGGAAAATGGGTGAGAGAGGTGAAAATGGCTAAGTTTTGGATATATAGATTTTGGAGGATAATGGATGAACAGTCAAGATTGATTGATAGAGATCAATGTATGAGATTAAGAGATTGACCAAAGGAATTAAAAATTCATTTTTAATGTGCATCAAAAGGATAAAAGGAATTTAATATTCCTTGGGAGATGAGAGAGGAATTAAAAATTCCTCAAAAGGACGTTGGGCAGACAAAAAGAAATTAATAATTCCTTTGGGAATGGGGAGAGTTGACCAAGTGGCTAATTAGACTAGCTAATCAATGATTAGGGGAAGGTTAGGTGGCTAATGAGGATTAGGAGCCAACTTGTAAAAGTTGGAGGATGTGACACCCTAATCATGGATTAGGAATGTGCACATCTCTAATGATGAGATTAGGAGGTGGATTAGGATATAAGAAAAAGTGATGGAGGATGTGACATGTGAGGAATTAAATAAATGTATTATTTATTTAATTCTTTGAGGAAAAGGGGGTAAAGGGTAAGGCATTTAATTATTTAACTAGTTACCTTAAGGATTTAGAGGACTTTAGGGGTATTAATTAAATAATAGTAATATTACTTAATTGATGGAAATAAGAGGATATTTAGATGAAAAGGGATAAATTTGACCTAATGCAAGTGACCAAATTTAGGTTTCTACACAAGGTATTTGGAAGAAAATGCTATATTAGACACGATAAAGAAAATTTAGGAAAGTTTGATGCTAGAAGTGATGAAGGTATTTTTCTTGGATATTCTACCAAAAACAAAGCTTATAGATGTTTTAATAAAATACTGAGAAATATTATAGAGAGCACAAATGGCAAGGTTGATGAAGCAATGAAGAACTCAATTGAAGTTGATGGATATGTATCTGATGAACCTGATTGCATAAGGATTGAAGAAGATGTGGAAGAATAGGAAATTGATGAGCAATAGAATCAAAATGAAGAATAGGAAGAAGAAGCTCCAATGGTGTCCCCAAACACACCTAAAT
Organism: Sequoia sempervirens; assembly: GCA_007258455.2. Classification (NCBI taxonomy): domain Eukaryota; kingdom Viridiplantae; phylum Streptophyta; class Pinopsida; order Cupressales; family Cupressaceae; genus Sequoia; species Sequoia sempervirens. The sequence goes on along the minus strand of VDFB02058242.1, from coordinate 656,575,622 downwards.
ATATGTAGGAAAATTGTTCAAAAAGTCAAATCATTGGAGACAAGACAAGAGGAGTATTGACAAGAAGCAAAGTTGTTGCTAGTGAGATAAATCTCTGTTTACTTTTTGAGATTGAACCAAAGACCATAAATGAAGCATGTAAAGATGAGCATTGGATGGAAGCTATGAAAGAAGAATTTATGCAAATTGAGAAGAATCAAACTTGGGAATTGGTCCCTAGACTGAAAAAATAAAACATAATCAGATCAAAGTGGGTATTCAGAAACAAGTTGAATAAGAATGGAGATGTGGTTATAAATAAAGAAAGGCTTGTGTGTAAGGGCTAATCACCAGTAGAAGGAATAGGTTTTCAAGATAATTTTTCTTTGGTGGCAAGAATGGAAGTTATTAGGATGTTTTTAGCATTTTTTTCTCATAAAGATTTCAAGGTCTATCAAATGGATGTTAAGTCTACTTTTTTGAATGGTGAGCTAGAAGAAGAGGTCTACATGGAACAATTGAAAGGATTTCAATTGTCAGATCAACTGGATATGGTCTACAGATTGAAGAAATCTTTATATGGATTGAAGCAAGCTCCTATAGCCTTGGTATGCAAGGTTAGACAGGTATTTGATTCAACAAGGTTTCAACAAAGGTATGATAGATAGCAATATGTATTTTAAAATTGAAAATGACAAAATATTGATTGTGGTTGTATATGTTGATGACATTATCTTTAGAGAAAATGAAACTATGTGTAAGATTTTTGTAGAAGAAATGCAAAAATAATTTGAGATGTCCATGTTTGGTGAGATGAATTTATTTCTTAGGCTGCAAATTAATCAAATAGAGAAAGGGATTTTTATTACACAGTCAAAATATGTAAGAGAGATGTTGAAGAAGTTTGGGATGGATGGTTCCAAACTGGTATGCACTCCTATGGTGATTGGTTGCAAATTAAGTAAAGATGATGATTCACCTACGGTTGATCAGAGAAAATATAGATCTATGATCGGTGGATTGTTGTATTTGATTGCTACTAGACTAGATATTATGCATGCATTCTATCTTGTGGCTAGATTTCAAGAAGATCCTAAAGAAGCACATGTTGTTGTTGTTAAAAGAATATTTAGATATTTGAATGGAACTCCAGATTATGGCTTATGGTATCCTAGGGATACTAAATTTACACTAAGTGCTTATACAGATGCACATTGAGTTGGTTGTGTAGATAACAAAAAAAGTACAAGTGGTGGTTCATTCTTTCTTGGTTGCAGATTGGTGGCTTGGTTGAGTAAAAATCAAAATTCAATTTCTTTGTCCACTATTGAAGTTGAGTATATTGATGTTGCATCTTGTTGTACCCAAGTTTTGTGGATGAAATAGACATTGAAAGATATCAAAGTAATGTATGATGATCTTATTTCTATCTTATGTGATAATACAAGTGCAATTAACATTTCAAAGAATCCAGTGATGCATTCAAGGAAAAAGCATATATCTATTAGGCATCATTTCTTGAGAGAGAAGGTTTTGGAGAATGAAGTAAAAATTGAGTATGTACCTATGAAGGATTAGATTGTTGATATATTTACGAAGGCTCTTCCCAAAGATACTTTTGAGTATTTCCAGGAGAAGTTAGAGGTGATTTCCCCTCCTTTATTGAACTAGATGCATATTGAGGTGCATTAGTCTGATGGGTCTATGGATCTATCTTTCTTCTGGACTGATGTTTTGGTGGCTACCTCTCAAGGGGAGTAGGTAGTGTCATGTGTTGTCATTGAAAGAATATTTTGTGCTTAATTTCAAAGGGGAAATCAATGTAAAACATCTTTTTCCTCTACCATTGATGTCAAAGGGGAGATGAGGAAGATGGGAAAAAGATTATCTATTGAGATGAGGAAGATGTGAAAAATATTATCTACTAAGGGGGAGAAACAAAAAGTAAAATCATGAAAAGTGTGTTTAGAGCTAGAATTTTGTCTTTGAAGGTTTTTCACATCATGTGTTGTCATCAATGACAAAGGGGGAGATTGTTACAAGAATGAAGGTTTTTTCATTGATGTCAACTAGTTAACTGGTCATCAACTAGTTGTTGTTGTCATTGATGTCATGGTTGTAGGTTATCGGTTGTGTATGTCGAGGATATTGAGAAAAATTGTACTAAAGAAAGGTTGTAGGTATTTAGTGGTTGCTCTGAGATTTTCTGCTATGTTCATTTGGTTCAGATATGTTGATCATGGTTGTTGAAAGCTACTATATCCAGATTTTTGTTTTCTAGATTGTTGTACAGTGTGAGTTATGTTCACTAGTTGTGAACTATGTTTTTCAGGGTATTTGGCTGAGGTTCGGGATAAATATAGTTGCTCTGGATTTCTTCTTAGTTGAGTCTTATGACTTGCAGTTCTAGAGTTAAGCTTTTATGATTGTGTTGAAGATAATTTGTTTTCCAGAAAGGTTGGATCACGTTAAGAGTTGTGTGTGCTTAATTGTTCTATGTTTTTTAGACTAGTTTGGCCAACATTGTATTAAACACTATTTTCAAATTTAATGAATTGTGTTGGGACTTTTCTAGGTCCTCATCAAGCATGTTTCTATGTTTCCCTCATTCTAATTTCACCCTAGAATGATTTGGCACTGGCCTAATTTGAATTTAAATGATGTATGGCTGACTTTGCATATATTTCAAAGTTGAAGATGGTATAAACATAGGATGAGATATCAGTGAGAAGTATGCAAAGAAATAGAGAAAGACATATGCAAAACAATGTATATGTGATGTGAGTTTGGAAGATTAGTGCAAAATCTAAATGTTGAGTTTTTGGATGCAGTGAGTTGAAGGTGTACTCTATTATTAATGCATTTTTGCAAGTGATTGAGTGAATTATGGTCAAAATATCTATTGCATTGAGCTTGTATTCTCTCTATAACATATCTCTTCTATCTTCTTTATATCTATGTAGCAGTGAGCCCCTCAGGTGGTTAACCCTTGTTGGATAGTGAGTCTTTTTTCAGACATTGAGTCATGTTTTGGTAGTGAGCCAACTCTAGCAGTGAGCCCCTCGAGTGGTTAACCCTTGTTGGATAGTGAGTCTTTGTTCAGACATTGAGTCATGTTTTGGTAGTGAGCCAACTCTAGCAGTGAGCCTTTGTAATCGGTTTTGATATTTTTTATATTGTGAGCTAATCCTCACCATGGTTTTTCCCTTATTGGGTTTTCCACATAAATCTAGTGTTACTGTGTATGTTGATACTTTTTTAGTTTCTTCCTTTGCACTTAATGTTTAATCATTCTAGTAGAGTAAAGGATTTGCGATTGATCTAATTTTTGAAAAAGTTTGTAAAGGTTAAAAAATTTCACAACTGATTCACCCCCCCTCAGTTGTCTTGTTCAATGCAACCATAATGCAATGCCCTCATAAAATAAGGTTTCCTTCTAGGGAAAGGCAGGGGAAAAAATATATTGTCAAATCTAAGACCTAATTATGAATGGTCCAAATTTACAATAATAAAATATAAATAATATGTTTTTCGGGGGTGTTTCCCCCAAACCCCTGTTGGAACAATGAAGAAGAATGTCTAACTATACAACTTTTGTGTTGTCATTTTTTTCACCATGTTATATGAGTTGTAACTACAAGACTAAGTCATTGTTTGATCTGGTATTCTAGATTGGTATCTAAACTGATATACAGTTTAAATCCTCTGGTATTTTGGTCTACAATCCTCTGCAGTTGATTGTTGTTGCTTATGGTTTATGGATTTTGGAAGCATGTACATTTAGAATCTCTCATGCATAGGTGCTTGTGTGGTGTATTGACATTATTCTAATTGATGTTATGGTGAATTAATTTTGTTATGCGCATGTATGTGTGACCTATCTTAGGTCTATGCCAACATGATGTAGTGTGCTACATGTTTTAATTTATTTTTTGGAAAGGTTTTGTAAATGCTTGAAGCTGACAGTCAGTCTTTTGGCTGCATCTAATTAGGTCGACTTAATTGATGCTTGTGAATAGGTCAGATATATATGTCAGACAGTTTTGAAGATTATGGGGTGAGACGGATTGTAATTATGTGAATGTGAAGAAGTGCAAAAATTATAAAGTGTGTTAAGTCAGTTTATTGAGCATCACCAGAGCTGAATCAACACTTGCTAGGTGCACTCTTACTAGTTCATTTTGGCTGTAAAGCCACTTTTTTTTTGTAATCCTCTTATAGCCAATGAGCCTCCTTGTCTGGATAGTGAATCCTCTTGTAAGTAGTAAGCTTTTGTATCTGAACAATGGGTCCTATTCTGGGCAGTGAGCCTTATATATTCAGTTTTGGAATCACTTTATATTGTGAGCTAATCCTCACCATGGTTTTTTCCTTATTGGGTTTTCCACGTAAAATTTGGTGTTCATTGTGTTGATATTGCTTTTTGTTATCGACATTTCATGTCCATACTTAATAACAAAATTGTGTGGTTTTGGAGTTGATAAGTGTTTGAAGTTTGTGTTTGAATTTGGAGACAATTGATTCACCCCCCTCTCAGTTGTCTTGTACCTTTTAACAATTGATATTAGAGCCCTGGTTCCTTGGAGAGAAGCTTAACAACTTGAGGTAGATCCTGAAAGATTAAGCAAATGGATGATAAATAAGAACTTCAGACTGCTCTTGAAGATCTTGCAAAGTTGAAAGTGAAAACAGTTATTTGAGAGAAAATCTTGATGAAGCAAATGAATGCATCTGGAAATTGAAAGAGCAACTGAAGAAATTCAAAGAAAGATATAGAGAAGTAAGTGAGAAGTTGAAGCAAGGTAATGAAGAGATCACCGGTTTGAAGGTGCAAGTGGAGAAGAAGAAAATAATTGAAGAATGTCTTAATATTGTGGTACAAAGCAAGACTGATGTATGCATGAAGCTTGAACAAGAAGTGGTAAACCTAAAAGAAAATCTAGAGAAAGAAAAACTATGTGAAGATAATTTTAAGATAAGCTCCACCAAACTTGAAGAGTTGATTGTAGGAAAGAGACCCTCTAAAGAAAAAGGAGGTTTGGGAATTGAAGCCGGTGAAAGCTCTAAGGATAAACAGAACCCAAACTTGGTATATAATCAAAAGACTCAAGACAAAGTAAAGAAGAAAAGAAATCCAAGGAACTTTGCTAGAATACTTCCTGTGAGATAGCCAAATGCACAAAGGTATCCATATTTTAATGGTGTTTGCTTTACATGTAATAAATTTGGTCATAAAGCAACTAAGTGTAGAAGTAGGATAAATCAGAATGTTGGAAGCTTTTCTAGACAATGTTTTTCATGCAAGAAATTTGGACATAGAGCGACTGAATGCATATCTCAGGTGAGGATGATTAGTCAGGTGATTATGAATAGGTTTAATGGAGGACGAATGAATTAATCTTTTAATGGATACTGCTATACTTGTAACAAGTTTGGACACAAAGAAAATTAGTGCAGATCAAAGGTAAATGGAAGTCAAATAAGTCAGAGAAATGTTGTTTTCTAAGAGCATGAGCAAAAAGTAAAAAGGGAAAGTAATCTAATACGTAAAACATAATGAAGCAGTGAAGGAAATTGACAAGGAAGAGGTTAAGCAAGAAATGAACAATATTTGGAGAAAGAAAGAAGAGCTAGAAACAATAGATGTGTCTGTGCCCTCATTTGGTGCAGACAATTCCTTTGGCAATTAGACCTAGCATGGTCTTAGGGGGAGCATTAACAGAAAACTATACAAACCCCCTAGATGTATAGCGTGTCAGAAGTTGGCATGAGGATATGTTGTAGAAAATGAGTAAACAAAGGTTATGCAAAAGAAACTAAAAGAAAATTTGTAGAAATGTTCATTTGCAGAGCAATTTAGGGTTTATAGTGCAGAGAAATAGGGTTTTTATCAGATTTTTGAAGACTATCACATTTAATACAAATTAGGGCAAACCAATGATGTATAAAGTACAATTCATAAGTCTTTTTGATCACTTGTGCAATTGAAGAGTTTGAAAAATGACTTGGAGCAATCTTGAAGTGATCTCAAAATGATTTGGAGCAATTCTAAGGTAATCTAAAGGAATCATTACGGATAATTAGGAATAAGAGATGGAAGCTTTCAAAATCATTTCTCAGTTTATGAAGGGGAAGAAGGGAAAATGAAGAAGTTTTGATTGAACAATAAATAATTCAAGAAAGATGAGCACGACGATGGATAGAGGATCATGTGGCAATATTCCGCTAAAGTTGAAGGGTGTTGAATTGGAAGAATTTGATCATCGGAAGATGAAGGAAATGGAACTAGGGTTGAAGACAAATGAATTGTAGAGCATAAAAACCCTAGGTATAGATTTATGGGGAGAATTTCCCTGGTTTGTAAACAAAGAATCTATCTTGTTCTTGTTAAGTCAATTCAAGGATGACAACATTATTTTGGAAAAACCCTATCCGATCACAAAGGAGGCAATCAAAGCTATTACTGGTTTATGCAGTGTTTGGGACCTCCTTGGGAAGAAAACCGTGAAATACAGAGATGTGGAGGAACTTACTGGTATCAACAAATATCCCCGAGCTCTACTGATAAATAGTATTGGAAAGAGTTTTGACTTCTTCAAAGACAAAAATGGAAAACATAGAATAAGATTTGGTGAATTTCAAGTAGTTTTGTTGATTTCTCAAAGACAAAGATAAGTCTTGGTTAAAACCTTCTAGTTGGTTAAATAAGTTGTTGATGTACAATTGGATCATCTCTTTAGAATACTTTCTAATGCAGAAGATTGTGAATGACAATGTCTATCTTTGGACCAGACATCCTCATTTATGTTGTTATCTTTATTGGATAGTATGAGTGCCAAAATGAATTTGGTTGTGCTTGCTTGGAAGAGGATTCTTCCAACCATAAGAGAAAGGTGCAAGAAAAATTTTCATGTAAAAAGTGTTATTTTCACTTGAATGTTTGAAATGGGGAGTTGGAATTCCTTTGTATATACAATGTTACCATGTACATACATTCACATCCTTTTTTTTGGTCGCCCTTTACCATTGATGTCAAAGGGGGAGAGAGTCATGTGAAGAACAATAAAAGGGGAAGGAATACTAGTGATAGGGGGAGAGAATGTTGTGGCACATGTTTCCATCAATGACAAATGGGGAGATTGTTGGAAGAATGAAGAATGTCTAACTATACAATTTTTTTGTTTTCATTGATGTCACGATGCTATATGAGTTGCAACTGGAAGACTAAGTCATTGTTTGATCCAGTATTCTGGACCGATATCTGAATTGTTATACAGTTTACATCCTCCAGTATTTTGGTCTACAATCCTCTGCAGTTGATTTTTTATGCTTGTGGTTTTGGGAAATGGCAACTTATGGATGTTGGAAGCATGTACATTCAGAATCTCTCATGCACAGGTGCTCATATGGTGTATCAACATTATTCTATTGATTGCATAATTGGTGTTATGGTAAATTAATTTTGTTATAAAAATGTATGTGTGCCCTATCTTAGGTCTATGCCAACATGATGTAGTGTGCTACACATTTTGATTTATTGTTTAGAAAGATTTTGTAAATTATTGAAGTTGACAATTAACCTTTTTGGTTGCATCTAATTAGGCTGACCTAATTGATGCTTGTGAATAGGTCAGATATATATGTCAGAAAATTTTGAAGATTGTGGGGTGAGAAGGATTGCAATGATGTGAATGTGAAGAAGTGTAAAAATGATGAAGTGTGTTAAGTTAGTTCATTGAGCATCACTATAACTGAAACAACACTTGCTAGGTGCACTCTTACTAGTTCATTATGGTTGTAAAGCCACTTTTTTTTTGTAATCCTCTTGTAGGAAGTGAGCCTCCTTTTTTGGACAATGAGTCTTCTTGATGATGTTTTCTGCACAACAACAACTCAGACATAATATAATATCCTATCTCTCTTGAAAGGTAAATATCTATCAGCGAGCCTCAAGAGATAACCCCAAGGTCTCTAATGTCAGGTCTTGACAATGCATAAACAAATCAGTGATAAATGTGAAAATGTTGGTAATCACAATGGGACCTTACTACAAGAAAAATACTGAATCTCAATTTATCAGATCTAACAATATGATGATACTTCAATCCTAAATTTAATCGAATAATCAAAGAAATAACAAAAGATAAGGGTTTCAAAGAGATTTCTAAACTTAATATTAAACCTAAGATTAACAATGCAAATGACCAACACTCGAAATGGACCAATCCCTCAAAACCGATTTCTACTTGACCCAGATGAATCTGCAATCTTATAGAAATAGTGCAATCTTCTAAGGTGTTAAGATTTTCAAATCATGAACATTCATTCAAACAACCCTATTGCAATTGAGATGAATAAACCCTCATAATTGAACTAATCACAATGAATATAAATTCGAGGCAAAGGGTTTCATTAGATCCTCCAAGCATTTCCTGACATTCTCATTTTCCTTTTTTAGCTCTTGCTTAGTCTTTATTTCCTTCCTCAATTTTCCCAAGATGACTACACTAGAACCCTGATAATCTTCAATATCTTGCTCCATAGATGTAGGCCCCAAATTGAAAGTTTGAACATTATAATCCTTTCCAAGCACATCATCTCTACTCTTATCTGGGGTAGGAGTTGCAATATGGACAACTCTATTATGGACCTCATCCCTTTCAATACTTGAAATCACTCTAGCCTTCTTTTTACCTTTTTCCTTTCCAATTTTGGCTAGCATCTCATCCCAATTCGGTGGAGTATCTTCCACAACAACTTGTTTTCTCCTTATCTCCTTATCTAACCAATCTGAGACAATGGATTCCAATTGCACTTCATTCTATTTCTCTCCTTCCTGTTGACCTTTAGGTGCTTCTTCGCTCAAACCCTGCTTCTCAGGAGTCTCTATCTTGATTTCCTTCTCTCCAGCATGTTCCTCCTTGTGCTTAGGTGATGGAACCGTTTATGCTTCTTCCTCCCTTGTAGGTGATTCAACCTCTTCGATTCCAATAGGTGACTCTACATACACAACCAAGGGAGATTGTATTACCTTTTCAATTTCTGCCTCCGCACTATAAAGGTCAACCTCATGAAATTCCTCCCCTTCAGTGTCTAAATGTTCTTCAACTTTCTCAGATTCACTTGGTTTTTTTTTTATCTTCAAGGGCGAAAGGAACATCATCATGCTACTCCTCATAAGAAACAACTGGAGGAAGGTCTGCTTTAGGTACACTAACCTTGGGAGGAGTCCTCGACCTCCTTGTATACACCCCCGCCTTCTCCTTTGAACTCTCTACATTTACTACAGGTGGAGTAACTTCTTCTTCACCTACTTTGGAGCTCACCTTTTGTGACAATCTTATGACTCTTCTTCTTTTGGGCATAGGAACATCGTCCTCAGGACCCTGCTTTTCACTTTCTTTTTGCTCAGACTTCTTAGTCCTTGACCTTTTCTTAGCAATTGGATTCCTCTGCTTTTCTGTTTCTTGGACTTCCTCCTCAACACCTTTTGTCTTGATTTTGAAAGGAGAATCCAGCTTACCTTTGCCCTTAGGATCCTACTTAGTTGAATCTTCAAAAGTGGAGTGAGGTTCCAAATCTCTCATCAGCTCATAGGTGCACTGTACACCTTCATTTTCCAACTCCCATAGTTTATGCCTTAGCCACATTCTAGTAAACTTGGTAACTAGATCCATCAACTATTTTAGTTATGTCTTTTCCTCTTCTAACCAATCCACATCACCAATTGGCGTATCCTTCACTGCCTCATAAGCATGATCTTAAATCAAATTTCCATCATCTTCAAGTTGATCAAGGACTGCCTTCACATTATATAAATGGACTGATTCAACTGAAAGGCGAGAAAACTTCTTCTTCCTGACCTCATATTCATCGCTACAATTGGCCTAGTAGTCCTCCAAATCAACCTTATGGCTATACTCTCTACTGGCCTTCTTTTAGGCTTCACCTGTGATATCAAATCTAGACCTCTTGGAATGGAAAGATAAGCCAAGAGTACTCATCTCCTCCTCTGAAGCCTAGGCAAAAATAATGGAAGGGCATGCCTCTCCAGTGCCAATCCTCAAAGGGAAGTCTCCACCAAATCCAGTCTTATGTTTGTCTCTTTTAACAATGGCATCAAAGTCACATTATTGTCTAGTGACTTCCAGAAGTATGATATGATCAATAGGATACCTTGGAAGCCTGTAAGGAGCCCTCTGGCAGCCATCAATCCAAATGTAGGAGAAAGTTGGGAACTGAATAAACCAAGCACCATATTTCTTGATGAGTTCTTTTGCTTGATCCAAAATTCTAACATGTTCTACACCTTGAAGTAATCTAGTGATGTGCATAGTGAATGCATCGTTCACCCTCCTACAGCTAGAGATTCCTAGGTGCAATTAAGGGTAAAAATCATAGATGAAATCCTACCCAAAGATCCCCTTGGTGCTCAATCCTTTGTAGGGGTGAAATCTCACAAGTGCATAGACCAAATATGAAATCATCATGAAGGTCTTGGTCTGAAACACATGGGAAAGTTGTCCATGAATCACCCTACTAATCACACTAGCCCAGTGATAGTCGATCAACTCTTGTTCCATCCTCACAATAGCGTGGCACATCCAATTCTCAAACACACCTGCATTCCTTAATCCAACCACCCTGCTAAGCAATGTGATGGCATCATAATATTATTTCTTGAACTTTGCCCTGAATAGCTGCTTGGGTAGCTGGGAATAGTGGGACTTGGGCTTCTCCAGCTAGGAATTGATAAGTTTTTTCGATTTCATAGTCTATTCTTCATAGTACTCCTAAGCTGCCTTCATGTTGAATGCCACCACATGAGATCTTTTTGGCATATCAAAAGTTTGGGCAATGCAAATAGGGTTGAGATTCGCTACAACTTTCCCTTGAGGACCAATAATCTTTGTGTGTCCTAATCATAGTGTCTAACGCACTCGAGGACAAGCTCATAGCACTAGACTATGGAAGGAAAATCGGCCACATGTTACAAGCCTGACTCCTTCATTCTTCTAGCCACCAAAGGAAGATCCTTGGTTGCCATTCTTCCTTTAAACTCTTCATAATCCCATAGTTTGACATTTGTATCAGTCACCTCTAACCAGATTGATGTAATTTTACTCTCAGGGATCCTGCTCTTGATGTCCATTTTAATCTTCTCTGCTTCAGACATTGAAGATCCATTCACTGCCTTGCTAGGTTCAGCTTGCACTTGTCAAACAATCCATAATAAAAACCATAGGAAAGCAATGATAATCCATCAAAAACACTGTTAGAATGAACCCCCATATAAACAAGATGCCACTGAATCTCATATAAAATGGTCTTGATGAACTTTGGGTTTCAGGACCATCCACGGAATCTGAGCCAGGAAGGAATTTTGGGAAATTCTAGACCAGACGGATTCCAACGAGATAATTATGAAACACCTATTGACAATTAAATCCAATCATTATCAATCAATAAACCACATAGGAGATCATAAGATAGCATGAATTAACCATAAAATGCATCATAAATCACTAATAAATCCAACTATTCCATATTTGCTTACACTTCATCAGATTTAGAGAAAATCCGCTAGAGACGAATTTCCGTGAAGGGGTACACACTTTGTAAACTTTGGAAAATCTAGATGGCACAGGACTTCAGGAAAATCCGGGGTCAACGAAAATCCGCAGAATATATGAAACTCTGAAAATGATAACGGATTCTAGAAAAATAGAGGCAATCGGGAAAATCTGCCAAAGACAAAAAATCTCGAGGTGACTACGAAACCCGAACATCAGTACTAAATCACGTTTTCACTCAAACTCATGAATTGATTATGAATTTCAAATATTTAAGCTTGAGATGAGTTATCTACGGGCTCTCTATGGATTCTCTTAGCATTCTAGGCCAATTTTAAGGCGAAATAAGGTGGAATGGTGTTGCCCTAGGTTTCAAACCCTATACATCTATCATTAATGCATATGCAAGCTCAGAATTTAAGCATTTCAACTGCTAATTCTTTACTAGGGGGAAATCACGGCTCTCAAGCAAATTCATCAAAATGCAAATAAAAAAAGGACCTCAAAACTCACTTGGGAGATGATAAATAAAGAAATGTTGGGCAACCCTAACCGTGAAATTCTTCAAGCATGCAAGAACTCAAACCCCAATAAACCAAGACACCGAAGAGTTATCCACAATCAAAAAATGAAAGGGAAGGAAACTAGATACATACCATTGATGAAGCAAGGATTGATCTCAAAAGCAGCAAATGTGAATCAAATGGCGCCCAACAAAGAGCACAATGGCAATACCCAAAGAAATCATCAGCAAATCAAATAATTCATGAATCAAATGTCTTAAATCAAGTCAATTACCCAAAGAGTGCACTCCTCAGCTCAATCAAGCATAGATGATAAAGCACAATGGCATAAATGACATCAAAAAATTGTTTAAATACATAGTTTCAAGTTCGTACGAAGGGCATCAATGTCATCGACAAGACAGCCAGGAAAATCCGGGAACCCAACGATAGGACGAAGTCCAGAAAAATCCAGCCCACTCAAAATTCTACGAAGACTGAAAATATCTGAATGAAAATGCTCAGCCGAAGTCCGAGCAGGATCTGGGAAAATCCGGACGGTCGGGGTGGAAAGTCCCGAACTTCAGTGAAAACCCAAACTTAGCTCAAAATTAAAGATCTTCAATGAATAACTTAGGGAAATAACGCAGGAAATCAAAATAAAAAATTCAACACATGCCAAAGTAAGATGAAACCTCAAAATGAAAGGGCCAAGACACCAAAAACCAAAGCGAAAGAGGGTCCCTACTTTCAATGGGGCATGTGTGCAAAAACTGCACAACAAGTCCTCTTATAAGCAGTGAGCTTTTGTATATGAACAGTGGGTCCTATTCTGGGCAATGAGCCTTATATATTCAATTTTGGAATCACTTTATATTGTGAGCTAATCCTCACCGTGGTTTTTCCCTTATTGGGTTTTTCACATAAAATCCGGTGTTCACTGTGTTGATATTGCTTTTTGTTATCTGCATTTCATGTTCATACTTAATAACAGAATTGTGTGGTTGTGAAGTTGATAAGTGTTTGAATTTTGTGTTTGAATTTGGAGACTTGAACTGATTCACCCCCCCTCTCAATTGCTTTACACCTTTTAACAACCCCCGCTAGGGTGTGTGTCCCCCAAACCCCCCACCAAGGGGGTGAGCCCCTAGAACCTCGTAGGGGGGGTACCCCCTGCACCCCACGCTCAAATATATTAACCTATTATAATCAAAATGTTGAGACACCATTTTTCCTAGAAATCTATAGTAGCACCTCAAGTAATCCTCATTGGTTTAGCAAAGCCGAAAATAAAGGAGTTTTTACCCACCTCAATAATTGGTCCTTTGTTTCCTAACCCTAATCATAAGTGTGTGGCATCTTACCAATTTAACACCTTGGTATTTGAAAAATGATTCAACTTCAAGTATTTGTATTTTGCAACTCATATAACCAACAAATCAGTGTCATTTCCAAGGATTATTTAAATGGTTAATAAATAAATTTTGTAGCTAAGAAGACAATAGTCCTTATGTGGTATTTTATAACATATCTACTAATAAAGAAAGTGTGTCTCTCCCAGTTGGATAGTGGAAATTTTATTCAATTATTGGACATAGAACGGTGTGCAAAGCAAAAATAATAGAAATGAAAAATTCCAAAGACATGGAAATTAATATGAATGAGAGGTCTACTTGCTAAATAAAAGAAACAACATTCCAAGTGGAAAGCTAAAAATATACGTAATTCATTTTCTCAAGATTCCCATGATATTAAATAAATTAGTACATTTAGTAGAGGTAATACTTTCATTGATTTGAGAGATCAATATCAATACACGACATATGATTCAATTGATAACATGGTTAGAATGGGTAGGAGAAATTTTATATACAATTATGTTATGCCTTGGAATCAAGAAAATGTGGACCTGAGAAATAGAAGTCCATGCCATGAATTACACTCTAATAATGTGAACATAGCACCACCACATGTGAGAATTCAAGGGGATGCTTCACATCCTACTCCTCTTATTACCTTCATAGAAATTGACCAAGAATAGGAATTCCCTTTCCATGACACTAATGTTGACATTCAATTAGAATTTGAATATAGAGAAAGAAGTTGGATCAACATAAAAACTTAATTGACCAACTTAGACAAAGGTAGCATGTGATATAGACACAAATTAAGCTAGAGTAAGATCAAATTTCTTTAGAAAGCCCAAAAAATGAACCCAAACCAAAATATTAATCAAAATATTCTAAATCAATAAGCATACAACTTACAAGACCACCAATGAATTCCTAATAAAAATAGTAGCAACAATAAGTTATCAAGCAATGTAAGAACCCCTCCTATCATACATTCTCATATATTTTCTCTATTTTGATAGCCTTTAGGAATGGAAATATACAAGCAGTTATATTTTTATGGAATTTTGCCCGTTATCCTAATTTGATTCCAAATGAGATTAGGAGAAAGTGCCAAAGTTCCAAGGAAACAATGTTGACACTAGTGAAGATCACTTGAGATGCTTCATCAACATAATATATGGTATGAGATAGATAATGAAGATGTCATGATGCAACTCTTCATGAAATTATTGGAAGAGAGTACAAAAGAATGATATAGAGTCCTTCTAGATAATAGTATAGACCCGTGGGATGAGTTTATTGTTAGGAAATAATGCATATAATACCCATAATGTTTAATCCATATCCTACATAACCCCATGAGAGAAAACCATGTATACAATCTTTTAAAATTACCATAATGCATAGATCAAATAGACAAGCTACAAGATAACACAAGATATGCCTTGGGAAAACCCTTAAGAGAGAAAAACCCAACCTCCAAAAGCATCCATGCTCCATCTATTATTCAACAATAAAATAGTACATGCACTTACAGAGTTATAACGAATACTTCTGAAACATCAAGCCTCTCCAATTCATCCTCCATATGTCCAAGAATGAACCCACACATCCCATGCCATGCTTCACATATGCACTTCTCAAAAAGATTCAATAATATGACAACCCACTTACCCTGCCAACCTTAACAACTAAAAATTTATTTTCTTTTATAGACACAAGCTCACACAAATACAATCAAGTGGTAAGATGAAACCATGTGCCACAAAAACATGTGAATGCAAAACCATTGACCCCTCATTTTTAATATTGGGTGCTAATTTTACACATTATTAAATACTTTCTGCAAATATTAAATGATTATCATAAGTCTCCTACATAAAATAATTAACCCAATATTATAATACAACTTTACAAGTGGCCCCAAATAATTATCTAATGTAGCCAAACACACCTCCTAGGTGCACCACACTAAATAATTATTTAATTGCAACATGATAATAAATTAATTTTTGCACTGGTATACAACACCAAATCCTAACATTTATGTGAGTTTTTAGATTGCAATATAGAGAAAGTGTTTATCCAAAGTTTGTAATCCATGAGATAACAACCATAACAAAAAAAGGTAAATGAAAATGTTTCTAATTTGAACAATAGGTTTTTCATGACCATGAAACAAGTGTCTATACATGTGAGGCCAAATAAATATGTGTGGTTTGTGTTGTATTGTAGAATGTTTGATGAAAACCTATGATATTGCTTGCATGATAAGAACCCTCCAAATTTGAGGGAGGATTATGCCTTGCAAATTAATATAAAAATAAACATGAGAAATTTTGGCAAGAATGTCAAGAGAGCTAATATAAAAATCTTAAGACCATATGCAACCACTTCAATTAAGCCCCTCACTACTAAAGACAAACTAGATTTAAGTTAATAGGGTAAATCAAGGATCTCTCATACAAGGTAGCAAGAAATGAGAAGTGATTGCCTTCTAACACCACTACCACACATTTTAATGGGGTTTAAAGGTTACAAAATAGGCCTTACAATTATATTTTTTCAATTCGACCTGAGCAGAATGAAAATCAAATGACCCTAAGACAAGGAAATCAAGAATGTGAGAGAGAGAGACACACACCCTTGATCCCTTGAGGAAGGATCACATGAATCTCCAAAAAGATTCAACTTGGTGTTATGATCTAATCTAAAAAAAAATACTACAAAAATTGTAGAGTAGAAAAATTCAAAAACAAAGATGGAAAACCTAAGTACTACGAAGATGACAACGCGGACTGATTTTATGTGTATCATGCATATGAATTCTTTCAATATGATCATGACAACCATCATGTTTAGTACGATCTAACTAATCAATATTTAAATTGAAGTTCAATAATTGATACAATAGAGGTACAAGAGAGAAAATCTAACAAATGAATACATTAAATCTCTCACAAAAGGTTTTTTTCATGTAGGTTCAAAGTGAATGTCAACTAAGAAACAAGAAATCGGGTTCCAAAGGTGAGATAGAGAGGTTGTTGTACTAGAGGTTAAATGAGTATAGAAAAATAAAAGAAAGATGATGCAAAGAAATATTTGAATAAGACTTCATGAAGGTCACCACCAAAGAAAAGGATGCAAATGTCAAATGCATTTCTATAGAAAAGGTATGCCCCCAAACATAAAATTCTTGGTGTTCCAATCAAAAACATGGAAATTTTAAGCTTGTCATAAATAATACTAAGAAAAATAATATTGAGAAAGTATAAAATGTCATTGAGAAAGTATAATAAATGGTTTTTGGATACACAATTGCATGCTAGATGCTAGAGCTTCTAGTAATGTGATGCCACTAGAAGTCATGAACTTGCTAGGGCCTTATGTCTCCAAAAACTATGTAAAATGATATACCATGGATTCTTGTGAGGAAAATATAATTAGAATTGTAACCAATGTGGAAGTGTAGCTTCCACCATACCCAAGTATTTTTCAATGAATATTATCTTAAATAATTTTCTAGCTAAGTGGGATATGATGTTGTTAAGAAAATATGCAACTTGAATTTGTTATATCATTTATATGGCTCTATTAAATGTTACCATAATTCAACAAGAAAAAAAAGTCCAATTACATAGGGAAAAGAAAATGCTTCACATTGTCGAGAATTTAAATGAGGAAAAGAATGAGATATGTTACATAGCCATGGATCCTAGTTGTTTGGTTGGGTATTGTTGATGAGACTGGTAATCATGTTAATCCTAATGGACCTACTCAAACTCAAAATTTTAGAGACAATGGAATATGGAATATGCATTTTGATTGTGCATGTTTCAAAGAAGGAAATACAGTGGATATATTATTTTTGTCACTAGATAGCACAAATTATAATTTCACTTTCAAGTTGAACTTTAAATCCACCAAAAATGTAGTTGAATATGGAGCACTATTACTTGGTCTAAATATAGCTTCCAAGTGTAGAATTGAATGCTTAAAATTTTGTGTTAATTTATATCTTTTTGTGTCTCATGATAGAGGCATGTATGTTGTTAAAGAAAAATAATAATGTATATTAATTTTGTTTCGAAAAAATTAAAATTTTTAAAGCCTTTGACACCAAGTGGGTGGATAGAGAAGAGAATGTGATTGTTAATGCACTTTTTTTTTATCATAAAAATTTTATCCTTTGTTGGAATCCTCCCATTACGTGTATAGTGTAGAAATGATTTCTATTCCTAGTATTACTAATAGCATCTACAATTAGAAAATATTTAATGATGACCAATAGATTTACTAGTTTATAAATTAGTACAATATTTTTGAAAATTATCTAATTGATTGGAAACCCATGGTGGAAGAAAATAAGGATGAAAAGGAGAATTGTTTGAGAACAAGATTATACAACTAAAAAAACCTATTCCAAGAGGTCTTGTTTCTTTGGAGTAGATGTTTGAAAATTTTGATTATTACAAAACAAGAAAAAATTCTATAGGTAGTAGTGAAATTAGGAATAGATGCAACTCCTAGAATGATCTACCTCAATAAGAATTTGAAAACAACAAAGAAGTATATTTTGATTAAATTATCTAAAAAGTTTCTTGTTTGGTCCTATGACAAGCTGAAGGCATATAAGGAGGATTTTTTCCATCATACCATCTCTTTGGAGCTTGGTATAAAACCCCTTGTGGTAGAAACAACAAACCATCAATATTACAGTTGCCCCACAAATGAAAAATAAATGATGAATCTCAAAGAGGGAGGTATAATCAAACTAATTAAACATTTAGAGAGGGTTTCTAATCTTGTTCCAATAAGAGAAGAATGAGAATATTAATATTTACATGGATTTCAAAAATTTAAACATCAAGTCCCTCAAGGAAAATTGTCCACTACCTAGTATGGACCATTTATTATAGTAGGTTATAGGGTCTAAGATGATGTCTATGATCTATGGATTCTTATCATATCATAGGATTGATTGGTTGTAGTTTCAGTGCAAGAATCTTTAGAAAGACCTGGCATAAGTTTTTAGGGATCTCATGCCCTCATATAGTTTGGACCAAATTTTGGGAGATTTTGGAGATCTGCACAAGCCTCCATTCCCAAATGATCTTGCATCAGATTGCCTCATTCCACTTGATTATGTTGACAATGTACCTTTTCATGATGACACATTAGAGAAGCTTGAATATGATGCAGAACTTGAGCATCTTGATGATCTAGAGGCTTCTCTTGTAGCTCCTACTTCTCCATTTGAGATCACACATCCATCTTCTATGGATGATTCATTGAGTACTTCATGTGATTCATTGCAACAAATATATGTTTGTCTTTCTGATTGGGATTCCTATTTATCGGGCATTGTATCTTTGTTTGTGGAGTCTACATTTCAGATTTAGAAGACCAATTTAAGGTTTATCTCTCTTATTTGATGATAGTCATGGGTCAACTATTGTCACTTCATGTTTGTCTATAGAGTTTGTTCAAGATCATTTTCCATTTGTTCTTGGTTTTTCACATTTTTTTGTGATAGGTTATGTACCTGATTGGATTGTAGCATCATCATTTTCATCATCCAATAACCTAGAAACACATGAGAAACTTTAAGAGGCACAATATTCATACATATGGATTCCACTTCCTACCAATTCATATCTGGAATGAGAAGCATTCCTGCAATTTTA
Organism: Sequoia sempervirens; assembly: GCA_007258455.2. NCBI lineage: Eukaryota > Viridiplantae > Streptophyta > Pinopsida > Cupressales > Cupressaceae > Sequoia > Sequoia sempervirens. The sequence continues at coordinate 656,556,525 of VDFB02058242.1, read as the reverse complement.
CTTGGTGTATCTTCTTCCCAATGGGAGAAACATTGTCTGTCGGTATTGGATTATGTTTTTTTATGCATTCTTCATCGGTATTGGAGCTTCTTCATTGTGGAGAGATCATTTATTATATATACATGATGGATGTATTCCTTGGGGTATCATTGAGTCCTCCTTGCATCATCTTGTTTGCTTCTTTTCTCTCTTTTGGAGAGGATTTTTTTCCCATTGGGTTTTCTCCTTTTCTCTATTTGTTAGAGATTGCATTTGCATTTGCATTGTAAATGGATACCTAACATGGCCTCGTAGCTTGGACCCATCTTCATATTCATCTTTGCATATTATTTATAGTAATATTCTCCCTAAGTTACACTTAAGGGGGGGTGTTGGTGTGAATAAATGTCTTGTACCTAGTTAATACACTCACTAGGGAATTAGGAGACATATTTACATGTTAAGTTTACTTCAGATCATAATATTCCTTCCAAAAGTATTAGTTGCCATCTCTAGATCTTATCTTATCCTAGGTTTTTATGACTTAGTTGTCTCATTTTAGAGGATTAAGACACTTGTCATGATCTTGTCTAATATTATCTCTCACCTTGTCTTTATAAGAAATTCATCTCATGTACATTTGCACATTCAACCAATATTCAATCTTGCATTGTTGAAGCAAGTATTCTTGCCATTATCTCTCTTGTGGAAGATATTTTGGTCTAGCAACTAGTCTTGGGGGTGTTGAGGAGTCACCATTAACTCCTACAGAGATGTAGAAGATTGAATCTAACCCATATCATCTTCCTTGTTAGTGAAATGATTATACTTAGTATAAGGATATTGTGTTTTATTTCAAGAACTTGAGCTATTATTTAACATTTAATGATAAGAAAAAGAGAACATTAAAGTTTATAACTCAAAAGTATGTGCTACTCCAAGGCCAATTAATTTGAAGAAGCCTTGATGGTGTACTCCTAAAATGTTTAAATGAGGGGAAAGCTATAAAATTTATTGAGGAATTCCATTAGGGGCTATACAATGTAAATTTCATGTCAAGGACTACTACTCATAAAATTAAGAGAGTAGGAGATTGGCAGCCCACATTGTTTAGATATGTGGAAAAATTTGTCAAACATTGTGATGCTTGCTAGAAGTTTTTTTGAAAGATGAAATTTTTAAGTACACTCCCCCTTATTGCCATCTTAATATAGACTTTGTTCTTGCATTGAGGTATTGAATAAATTTGGGGAAAATTTATAAGAAGTCCAATAATGGATATAAATGGATTTTGGTACTGACTACTTGACTAAATGGGTGGAGGCAGTCCCTACAAGAAATGCTACATCAAAGGTAGTGGTTAATTTTTATTGAATAATATTATCACAAGATTTACTATTGATGCAGGAGCATCCCAACCAAACAAGCTATATGCATCACCCAAAAACAACTCGGTTTGGGTTTTCCTCCATTTTGGTCTGATTTTCCATTTAATGTTGCATTTTGGATTTTGTGGTGGATTCTAGAGTTTTGGTGAAACAAAATGGCATTGTTGTCATTCCTTTTGGAAAATGTCATGTTTGGCATATGTTGTAATTTGTCAATTTCACTTGGGTGTTGTGACAAAATTTGGATTCCATTTGCATTTTGGTGCATTTAGAGATCATTGACAGTTAAATTAAAATACTTCTCATGCCATTGGCTAGAAACTTTCCTTGTGCATCTAATTTAAATTTCATTTAAATCACAATGGAAATGTTAAGGATTTTTTTTTCTTTACTGAAGACAAAAGGTCCAAGAATAGAGATTCATTTTTTTGTGAAAGATAGGTTGGGCATATTGTCATGCCATTCTAAACATGGCATTTAAAATTTAAAACTAAACAAATCAAAACATATTATTGTAGAAATATGAAGAGGCATGAATAAAATGAAGGGACATGGAGAAGTGAATAGGGCACCATTTTGTTGGAAGATAATAAAAATTTCAAAGGGAATTACCAATGTGAAGGAGGGAAAGTTAAGCCTCATCTAACACTCAAACAATAGATTGAAAGCAAGAAATTCAAAGATAGGGGTTGTAAAGATAATAGGAGGCATGTTAGGCCAAAGATAAGGACAATGAAGGGTGTTGTGGGTAGTAAGGTGAGGAGGAAGCAAGGCTATGAAGAGGAGATTGGGATATATAGGTTTTTTTGCCATGATAAAGTATTTAAAATTTAAAATAAAGACTAATTAGAGGGGGCACAATGGGAGAGAGTGCCAATTTAATTGAAGGAAGATAAATTTTAGAGGGAGATTGGCTATAAAAGGAGCATGATAAGAAACATAACAATTAGAAAAATAAATAAGAACATATTACCTGAAGACAAAGGAATCATAGAGAAGTATTGTGGATGATTGGTGAAAAGAGGAAAGAGTGGGCACCATTTTTAGTACAGGGGAGAATAAAAAACCAAGGGTTTTGCCATTTAAAGATTACTACTTGAAATTAAATAAGTATGCAGATATAGATCTATGGGGCTACACTAATCTAAAAGGAGACATGAGGGAAGTAAAGATAGATTGGAGAAATGTAGCATGGTGGAGAAAGGGAAAAGAAAATGTGCATGTCAACCATTCCAAACAAAGAGCGGCATATACTTCAGTTGACTAGAATTAAAATTCTCAAATAAGATGAGAATAATAGAAGCTACGAGTAGGCAGAAAGGAGAGAGGTGAAGAAGAGAGATAAGAGGAGGAGTCCATTAAAATTTGATTGTAACTATTAAATTTTCATTTTGATGTAATTATGTGATTGATTTAAATAAGAGAAATATTTTGCTATTTGTTGCAATCTTGGAGTATTGAAATTAAAATTTGAATGGATTTTCTTGGTAAATGAAATTGTCAAGGAAAATTGAGTTTTAGTTGGTTGAGAGAGGGGAAGGCTCTCTGAATTAATTGGTATTAAAGTGAGGGGTTCTAACCATGTAGATAGAATGCCAAACGTGAGGCAATCTACACCAGGATAGGTGGGTGAAATTATGTGAACATAATGCCGACTGTGAGGCAATTCACACCAAAGATAGGTGTAAAGCAATTGTGGAAAGCTCGAGAGAATTGTTGCAGGTGAAGAAGCCCTGATCAATTGAGAGCTAGAATCCATGAATAGATATGAGTTTTAGTGAGATTGCAGTAGACAAAATGGGATAGGTCATGAGGAGACCTGTACAAAATTTGTTTTGAGAGCAATATTAAGAGAAAGTGGAGAATGGGAAGTTTAAGAAGATGGGATAGATAGTCTGTGAGGAAGTGGGAAAGATTAGGGTGAGGATCGAGAAATTTGTAAATAATGAGAGGAAAGTGGTGAGGAAAAGTGAGAAGAAGAATGAGGACAACAACCCGAAATGGAAAGAGGAAGATGTGAGAGTTGCCCCTACTAAAGAAGTTGTAGCAAAGACATGCCATGAGGAGGGCATGAAGAAAATGGAAGAAAAGAAGGAAGTGAGTAGCGAAGAGGTCACAAAAAATGGTGAAGGAAACAAATATTTGTTAGCACAATTGATGGTGATTGAAGCGGATGTTGAAGCTCATTGTTGTAGCAAAGGGAGAAGAGGGAAAAGTTGCAGCTACAAATGAAGATGAGGCAAATCAATTTTATGATGTTATTTTATTTTCAGATAAGATGGTAGAAGAGGAGATGGATAAAAATCAAGAGCAAGTTGTATATTTTGTGTGGTTGTGTGTAAAAACTATAGAGGATATTGCAGGTAATGTTTGGTGGAGGTGGTCGATTAGAGGTGGGTTTGATCCCATGAAGGAGAAGAGGAAAATAGAGAGCATTTGACGGAGGAAGTCAGGATATGGTGGACAGGAGTCCATGATGAGGAGGAAGAGAATGTAGTATTGTTAGAGGGAGGTGGCATGTGTTTTAGAGGGCATACGGAAAATTCATCGCCAACAATTCATCGATGGAAAATTCACCATCAACAATTCACTGCGGGAAAATTCGCCGACATGACAATTCACCGTGTGAAAAATTAGTTGCATGAATTTTTGTAGTTAATTTTCCCTAGGATGAATTGTTGGTGGCGGTGAATTATTGATGGTAAATTTTTCGTTGATGAATTGTTGGCGGTGAATTTTCCTAGAGCCATTTCAAAGAAGTGTTGGAAAAATAGGAAGAAGATATAACTTGGGCACTTTGCACAGCAATGGAGTTTGTTGCAAGTTGATTGCAACCTAGAAGAGTAGTTTGACTACTCAACTCCACCATTGTGAGTCTATACTCACAATATTTATACTTGACATGTTTGGATTAGAAGCATCCTGGGTGAACAAGCTATCTGCATCACCCAAAAATAACTCAATTTGGTTTTCCTTTGTTTTGGTCTGATTTTCCATTTAATGTTGCATTTTGGAGTTTGTGGTTGATTCTAAAGCTTTTGTGAATCAAAATGTGCATTTGATTGTTGGTTATTTTAAATTTCAATTAAATATAATGGAAACATTTTGGAAAATTTCATGTTTGACATTTGAAGAGGCACGAATAAAATGAAGGGACATGGAGAAGTGAAGAGCATGCAATTTGTCAATTTTTTGAGCAACAACAGTTGGCTACCATCTGCATTTTGGTGCATTTGAAGATCATTGATGGTTAAATTAAAATAGTGCTCATACCACTGGTTGAAAACTTTCCTTATGCATCAATTTAAATTTCAATTAAATATAATGGAAACATTGAGGAATTTATTTATTTTTCATTTTAGCAAAGTTTTTTGAAAGGTAGGTTGAGCATATGGTCATGCCATTCTTAACATGGCATGCATTTGAAGAGGCACTAAAATGAAGGGACATGGAGAAGTAAGAGCATGCCATTTTGTTGGAAGAAAATAAAAATTTCAAAGGGAATTAAATTCATTGAGCCTCATGCAAGAAATTCAAAGGATTTGTTTCCAAGCCAAAGATAATCACTGTTATAGCACCTCATGGGTACTAAGGTGAGCCAGGAGGCAATTCTTGCAGCGCTATTGAGAGAAGTTGGGCTTTATGACCTAGGTGGTTGTAGAAAATTAAAGGGGAAGAAGATGTCATTCCTGCAGAGAGGGACAAAATTTTCATTCCTGCAGCGCCATGGAAATTTTGATGCCTTATGATCACTGTTTTAGCGCCCATGAGTCAGTTTTAAAATGACCATATCTTGGTCATACGAAGGTCTTTTTTTAAAATTTTTTTTTTTTGAAATAGGGTATAATTTCGTAAGCTATCCAATGGTGTAAGTGTTTCTTAACTATAAATTAGTTAAAATTTTCAAATTTGCATTTAAAGTAAAAACACATGATAACTTGGCTAAATTTTAGGGTGTTTTGGTTAATGATTCTTCTAACCCCTATATCCTTTTGTTTTTTTATCTCATCTAAAATTTTGATCACATTTTCAGGTTGGAAATCAAAATCACAAGAAAGAGGAACATGGGGATGATATTTTGTCTAATCAAAGTGTTTTTTAATACTTAAGTGTTTGTTTAACACTTCTTCAAAGAATTTGTCATCCTTCTCCTTCTGTTGACACTTCATTTAATATGTTTTAACCTTTTCCATCACTGGACTTAATGAACTTATCATCTCACAACTTACTGGGAGACCAATCTATTAACAATTGAATCATGAATTTCACACTTCATTTTGGAGAAGTTCAATTGCTAAAATGGAGGAAAAACTATTAATTAGAAACTCATCAATTGCTAAAGGGTTTAAAAAGCATATGTAGCTTTTGTTTAAGTGGCGCTATTTTTGGGACTTGACTCATCTAAAGGAGGATAAGCGCTCGCTTGATAGCTCATCTAATCAAAAAGGTCTTTTCCATGACTCTTCATGAGATAAAGCACCACCTCCACACTCGATTTGGCTTAAAATTGAACAAACTATTTAGCGAGTGTGAGTGGGGGCTTTGTTGCAGATATTCTCTCCCTTTCTTCCTCACATTGATTGAGCTATGAATATTGTTCTTCATTTGATTTTGTTTATCCTAGAGGGCCTACCTTGGGGAAAAAGTACTCACCCAAGGGAACGACTCAACTGGTAACACTCTAAAGCCAAGAGTATTTCCAATCAGGATATAAATGTGGATATTGGAAGAAATGCCAATATCATACATACATACTCCAACATATGGATCCGATAGGGGACTCTTGCCACGTTGGGTCAACTCCTACGAATGGAAAGTCCTTATGCAAAACCCTTGTTTAGAAAAGGCCAAAATCCTATCTATTTGTTGGTGCAAGAACGGTCGTTCTAAAGCCGCCCCACAATTTTACGGCTCATGCCATGGGAGTTTCATGGGTGTTGGTGCTTGGCTGCCCCGTATAAGTGAGTGCCGTGGAGGGGAGCCAGCTGGGGTCAAGCATCTAACCATTAAAAGTAGGAGCCAAGTGGGGACTCAACAAACATTGTTTATCACATCCATAGATTGTACATTCTTGGGTTGCAAAATGCATTGCTTGATCGAAAACATCATGAAAACAAAACTTAACATCATCATCCAAATTTGAAGACAAATACCATTGACCAATCCATATGTTATTGGGGATTCACATCCTTAGAGGTTTCTAAGCCTCAATTTGACTTCTTGTAAACAATAGGAAAACCCCTAAGTTCATCAAATTTCCACATAACATATCTTGTGGGGTTTGAAGAAGTTAGGACATTGGACATTTAGTTTGAAAATATAATCAAGAAAGTGTTTGAGGTAAAATAAATTCACTAATCAAGATGAAATCAATTGAACCCAACACATGTGCTTGTGTATCTTTTGTCTTATGGTCTTTTGAGCAAACATTGATCTTTTGGTTTGAAGGGAAAAGCATGTTCTTCAAAACCTTGGCCTTGTAAACAAGTCCTTCTTAGGTTCATTTAGGATCAAAATCAAACACTTCATCCATCCAAACATTTATCAAAATTCATCCATCCAAACAACTTTAGAGCTTTTAAAACATCATTCTAGACTTGGGTAAATCATCCTTAAAACCAAATCAAAGTCAATTATTTAATTAGGTGTGTGGGAATGCATCCTTTCTCATACATTTAATTAAATCAACCATCTTTTGAACAAGTTCATCCTAAGATACATCCAACATCTTAGGGTTTACAAGTTCATCATTACATCAAACAATCAAAATAAAAATCGCTAAGATAGCATTGATCCAAAGTCCCTAAAGTTAACACTCACATCATTCACCTTTCATCCTTCATCTCATCATTGATCCTAAGAACCTTAGAGGTCACTTTTGTGACAAGGTTGAAATCACAAGAAGAACATGGAATATTAGTTCATACATCATGAGCGGTCCAAACCAAAAATATCCAAGTCATGAAACCATGGGATTATGGAAACTCACATCCATAACATAGGATTACTATCTCCTAAAATATCAATACACAAGAATGTGAGTATGCCCAATCTGAATTTTGGAACACATCTCCCCATGATAGATTTAAATCAAAGTCCAAACTTACAAATCTATCCTCCAAACAATCAATACAGGAGTCTTCAAACGAGCAACATCATTCCACCTTATCCATCAAAGAAATGTGGATGACCAAATGCAAGTTTTTGAAACATGAATCCTAAAGAAAACTTTGGAAAAAGAAATATGAACAATGTTTTATCATGCCAAATAGAATATCCCACATAGAACATTGATCCAAAGTCAATTGAACTATAATCCCATTCAAAAACTATTAAGTAGCATCCTAAATGTTAAACAAAATGTAAAAAATTAAGGAGGAAGAAAAATCAAGATAAAGATCAATTAAGGAACTTTAAAAGAGTTGAGGATTGAAGGGGAAATCTCTACCATATACCACATCATTCCTTGGTTTAGGGTTGTACTAAAGAATCAATGAGGGAAATCATTCCACCTAACATCAATCAAACCATACGTCAAGCTTGAATATTTCGACATCACACTTATGGATGGTATCTAATAATACAAGGATAAATCAAAATACAGTCTCCCAAGGACCTATCATGGAGATTCCAACCATCACTAGTTCATCATTAAACACAATCACACCCATACGGTCAATCTCATACATATATATAAACATTGCATACATCCAACATGATATATAAATCCATACATATACCACAACTTATACATCATACATATACAATACATTACAAGCTACTTTTCAAAAGGGATTCCATACAATATCTAGCATGCAACAAGCATACATAATCAATAATGCAACAATTTCAAGTTGTGCCTCTCAATATATATCATGAGCACAAACACATGATGACCTATTTTAAACAAGGATCATTATCAATCATCCCACATTTATTCTCCAATGAGATAGACTATGAATTTCATTTTGCTCATGAGGCACATCCTCCAACAAAACCACTGAGCCAATTCAAGAAATATCTTTGTCATTATGCTATTCTCTTAGACATTCACAATCTTCCATTGCAATTGTTGAAAACAATGTCAAAAGTCTCCATTAGGAGCACATTGAAGATTTCTACACAATGATGAAACCACCATACATCCAGCCACTTTTTAGTATCTCTTTCTGTTAGGATTTTTGTCCAATCACACCATTCCAATGATCCTATTGAAAATGTCTTACATTGCCTTATGACATATCTCAAGAAGTTATTAGCTGCAAGATCAAAATCTTTCCTAAGAGCAATGTGTCATTTTCAAAACATGTTGATCCCCTTTGACCGAAGGTTAAGATACTTTGGAACCAATGAGCTAGGATATTAACCCATCATGTCTAATGTGACATCCACCAATTTTATAACAATCCATCCTTTGAAACTGATCCATGTCAAAAGTTGATCCTAAAGAACTCTGTTAACTTCATGATCAAGAATTTGTATCTTCAAGATACATAATAATTAATGGACACCCTCCTAATGCAAGATGAATTTGTATATTCTACCCATGATGATGCTTTCTATAGATGGAATGTAATTGATTTCATCTTAACAAAATTGTGTTACACAAAAAGAGAATGGTTTTTAACTTATCAAAAGAGTTGTTGACATCAGGATTTATGTCCCAAAATGATTGAGGACATATGAATAAAGATATTTCATTACATCACAAAACAAGTCAATAGAACATTCCAAGTTAGCATAAAATCAAATTGAAATAATGCCATTGTGTTGGTTTTATCAGAGAGTAATTTAAACAAGAGATCTCAAATAGGAATAATCAAGGAATGAAGGTATACTTCACCATAAAATGGGAGCAATTTTCAAGCAAACTCCATAGGGAGCATGAAGTTTTATGATGAAACATCATTCAATACACAACAATCAAACATGAATTTCACCACCCATTAATCATTTTAAAAATAAGTGTAGAATAATGTCAAAGAAATATTTAATCATGTACAGATCATTCTTGCACAACCAAAGTACCAAATGATCTGGTGAAGCATTCCAACTTCTTGATCAAATTATATTCAACTAAAAGTAATAGCTCATCATAATGGTGCATACATATAATGAAAAGAAGGAAAATACATGTAACCATTCATGCAACATGGTCTTTATGAATTCTATTCCAACAAATATTGTGGGATTTCCCTTGGAAATTGGCAAGGGAGGTTGGCCTTTTTGTAGAACACATAGAATACTAATAAGTGAATTAGTATTCCTCTAAAATTAAACACAACCCATCTAATTATTTGAAAGAAATAACTACAATGAAGAATGAAAGCATGAATAAAACAGAATCGCATGACATGTGAACACCAGTGGAAAAACCAAGAGGTAAAAAGCCCGGTGAGGGTTAGTTCACAATATGTTACATCTAGATATAATATATTATAAAAGGCAAAATTGTCCAGGAAAAGAGCAAACCCATTGAGTTTGGAAAACACTGCAAACTAATATAACAACATCTATCATATGTTAGGTTATAGTTCCATTGAAGTATAAAAGTGATATTCACACTGTCTAAATTGATACTCTGCTTTATTCACAATCTACTCAATACATCACACACATGTAGGTGAATCACCATAAATGTCATAAATTGCAGACAATCTGCTCTACTCTACCACATTCACATATATTCTTTTCCCCACACTTATTTCTTTTCTCTTTCTCACACCCACTTTCTAAAGACTTCGATGATGATTTCATATATATACCCACATCAAGTAACTTCAATTAGGTCATCCTAATTAGAAGTAACACAAAAAATTAAACATGTCGTCCTCATATTTTATCCACTCTTAGCACCTAAATTCAAAATACAATTTACATCAAGATAGGTTGGAATGGACCTAATATAAATACCACATAAGATAGAGTTGCTCAATTATTCTCCACAAAACATCAAACGTGTTAGGTCGGCCCAAAATAGACCTAAAGACAAAATTCTTCAAGTGTACAACAATTCATCAATTGTGCCACCTTAAAACTCAATCTCTCATCGAAATCCCATTCAACTAAGATTTATTGGCTTATCTTCATTATCACAAGACAAAATAATTATTCACAAAGAAGTGCAAAGTCTCCCACACTAGTACACTCTACAAAAGATAACTGTGATATACAAAGCTACACACTATCATTCATAACTTTCTAGAAACTATACAAAATGTCAAAAAAACTTGAATGTTGCTACATCTGATGACCATAAAATTATAGTTACCCCAAAAACTTAAACCACAACACTATCAAAGGAAATACTTAGCCGATTTCTTGATAAACTATACATTTTGGATCATTGGGTCACCAAAATTACTTCCACACTATGCTAGATGATCATAACAATGTTGACATCAATGACAACATGGATATCAAATTGTATCATCAATGATAGACACTTCCATCAATCTTGATGTGTGCATTATCTCCCCCTTACACATATCTCTCCAAGCATTTTGATAAAGTTATCACTCCGATATCACATGATCTCTCAGGGATCTCAAAAAAATGTTCCTCAGTATCTTAGCAAAATCAGCTTCTTCACTGGGATATCAATATGCATTATGACAAAGCTCTACATTCCATATCATGATTTGCTGAGCTTAAAATCTTTCAAAATCAAAAACCAAAATAAAAAATATGAAAATTCAAAAAAATTAGAAAAAAATTGAAAACAGTAAAGATAAAAAATTCCTCTTTAGTTCCAATATCACTTTGAAGATCATTGGCAGTTCATGTCCCAAAGTCTTTTAATGCATTCCATCTAGAGTTCTGCCTTTATCTTCATTTTTGCAAGCTTTAACTTTTTATAGTAGAATCTCCTTCTTTCCCATTCTTAGCCTAAGAGTAAATATCCTGGCATCCTTTGTTCTCCATCCATTCTTCTATCTCTACAACTTATTATAATTCATACAGAGGAAGTGCTCTTTCTTTTTCATTTGCTTTGGGAATAACCTTGGCTTATTTCCCTTATCTCTAATCTTGATTTTTCTAGGGATTTTTGCTTTCCATAATAAAACTTCTCCTCAGTCACTTCATATTTAACAAAAAATCCAAATTTATTTGGCTCAGTTTTTCCTAAAGCAAAAGTCAGTAGAGACAAGAAAATTAATCTCTCTTGAGTACCTTTCCAACATCTCTTAGGTATTCTCTTTTTTCTTCTCATTTGAAAATTCCAAAGAATGTTGCAAAGCTTGAGCATCCAAACCTCCAAGTCTTGCAAGTGATGTGTTATCAATATGCAACATCAATATGTTCCATCTCCTTCCCATTACCATGCTTCCTTCATGTGTAGAAAAAAAACAGATTACCATGTACCTACCAAATTTATGCTTTTTTTTTTTTTCCTCCTTTAGTTTTCTCATCAATGTTCCAGAGTTCGATCAGAGGTCATAATCAACACTTTTTCAATCATGTCATGTGAATGTGAACAGAAATGGCAGAGATTGTATTGCCTTATTTGGTCAATAAATTTCCAAAAATAATAATTGTAGCATAGTGAAGCATTCTCATTTGTGTTTAAACTGAGTTCCTCTTCTTCAAAGTTGTACAATCTTCTCCATTATATCCTTAATTTTCATGAATTTCAAAAAGAACTGGTCCAGAGAACCACAAAAAATTATTTTTTTAATAGCTTCCTTGGTTATTAAGTATGGGCCATCAATCCAGATGGATTCATGATGAATTATTCTTGACACCATTCTGGTGTACCTCTTCTTGAATTCAAACAATGAAAACTTCTCCCACACATCCAATCTTTTCTCATTTAGGGTTTTGTATTTTGGTTTTACAGTGTCATCATTTCCTTCCAATTCACCTACCCATAGAACATATAATTTATCATAGGAAATTTCTTCTATTTTCTCATGAATGCATGCATTGATCTCCTCAGTCGATAAAAATCCATAGGGAGTGCAAGAAAATGCACCTGCCAGATTTTCCAATAAAAATTTTGAAGAATGCCTCTTAAGTTTAGGTTGCAGTCTCTTTGAGACATCTACAACCCTCAATCCTTCGATTACATCTAAATTGCTTTCAAATTGAAATTTTAGAAAATTGGAGTACATAGAATACCTTTTAAACTGCTCGACAAAGTTAGTGTTTTGATGATTTGCTACCGGGAGACACATTGAATGCTTCCACTTCTTCTTCTTCACCTCACTTCTCCTTTGCATATGTTTAATGAAATTAATTTTTCTTCCCAAGCACAATTTTAACTCCTTGATTTTACCCATTTTAGCAATAAATATTTCAAACAAAAAGCTGGTAAACTTTGAAACCTTATATGCATAGTCAACTTTCAAAAGCTCCACAAATTTCACATTAAAATATTTTATCTTGCAGTTTTCACCAACAAATTCATGACATTCATCTTCATCTTATCTCTTCATGTCAAAATGCTTAGTGCCATGATGCATTGTCTAGAAAAGGAGCTCACATCCTACTGAGTAAAAACAAAGAAGGGTTGGCAACACTCCTATTTGAAATGATATAATAACATCTATCATATGCCTATTACAGTTCCATTGAAGTACAAAAGTGATCTTCACACTGTCTGAATTGATACTCTGCTTTGTTCATAATCTACTCAATACAACATCACACACATGTAGGTGAATCACCATACATGTCATAAATCTTATACAATCTACTGTACTTTACCACATTCACATATATTATTTTCACCACTTATTTCCTTTTGCTTTCTTACACCCACTTTCTAAAAAATTCGGTGATGATCTCATATATATTCCCACATTGGGTGTAACTTCAATTAGGTCGGCCTACTTAGAAGTAACACATGACATTAAACATGTCATCTTTAAAGCATTTTATCCACACTTAGTGCCTAAATTCAAAATACAATTTACACCAAGATAGTGTTGTTTTTTTTAGAACCAAATTTAATCTCACCAAATGCCTATGAATTTTCCAAAATTCATTGATAAGCAAAGGTAAGGATTGGCCAACAAACAAGTAAGGATTACAAGGCCCTTACTTCTAATCTTTAGGCTTTGTGAAACCCAGGAGGGTGATCCTAACAATGTTCATAGGATACTCTTGTGCCATTTTATCATGAACATTGAAGCAAATATATACATTCCTATCGAATTCTAATAGATAAAATCCCTCAACGAGTTGGTTAACCCTTAAGCGAATTGCCACCTAAAGCAAGGAATGAGAGATACTTCATAAAAGGACGTTGTGATTAAAGATGTTTAAATGATTTTCATTCTATTTTTGTGCTCTTGGTCAGGTGCGGGCACACTTATTTATGTAGACATCGAAAATATACAGATTGATATCACACTCTGATCTACTAACATCGTTTCTTCCTAAATCATCCCTCGGTCTAACTGTTTAATCAAATTCCCTTATCTGATTAAATTCATCAATATTCGTCTCTTAATTAAATAAATTATTTTGTCTAATTAAGTCACTTTCCCTTGTTAATTAAATCAATTCATCTGATCTAATTATCCCTATTTAATTAATTAATCAATTTATTTGATTAAATCTCTAAAGTCTATCTGTTAAATTAAATAAATTAAAACCTTATTTGATTTAATCTAACACCATCCCTTTTAATTAAATAAATCAAAATCTTTATTTAATTAGCCTCTTATCATATTCCTCTCTTTTTATTTAAATTAATCCAAAAATCTAAATCAAATTGTCAAATCACTAAATATTCCTTAAATTAATCAAATCGATTAATTTAATCCTAATCACTCAAATCCTCTAGATTTTGCAACTTGCACAATTAAATCATTTATTTGATTTAATAATTCCCTATTTTCATTCAAAAAAGGCATCTAAGTGGGAATATTCCTCAAATTTGAAATCTCCCCCCAAAAGGACTTGTCCATCCAACAAAGCATTTAAATCTCTTACATTGTCTCTTACATGTCTCCCACTTGGCATTTAACTCATTTTTCATCCCCCCTAAACATGTCATCTCATCAAATTCAAATTTCAAACTTGCACATGGATCAAAACTTGCTCAACCTTCATCCTCTCACATGTTGACAAGTGGCATCATATCATTGGTTGAATCTTTGTCCCACATTGATCAAATTTGGACATCTCTTCAACTTATCAATCTATAAATAAAGATCTTATATCCTTATTTCATCATCCACATCTCAAGCAAAGTTACCATGCTAAAATACTTAGCAATTCTCATCCATCTCATTGAATCATAGCTAGGTTTTTTGCATTTTAGCTTGGAGCATTCATCAATCTTCATCAAAGTGGATCACAATCTTCATCAAATCATCAAAGCTAGCATTGGAGTTGGGAAAGGGCCAATTTTCACATCAAATTGGCACCAACTCAACTGGAGATCAAGGATTTTCATTGCTTTCATAGGATTTAATCTCTTTTGTTGATTTCTCATTGTATTGCTTTCATTTTCCTATTTAGAGCATTGATAAATGGATTTCTTGAGGAATCATGTTTCTAACTTGCAGTTCAATCTTCTAATGTGTTTGTTTGTTGTGTTTTACAGGTATTAGGATCATGGTTCACATTTACATCCAAGATGACCAAACAAATAGACCAGTGCTTTATCTTTGGGTAACACAGTGACATTTGTAACAATATGTAATACATTAGCAATTAGACTTAGCATTTGTAGACTATTGCCATATTGCATTACAATATTCATCTCACTGTGTCGAAAACAAAACTACTTAGCAATCCTTGAGTTTCAACTCACAAACCTATGATCTTATTTAAGCATTTAATCAATTCTTTGAACCAAAGCAAAAATAAAATCATTCATTCAACCAAAACGATTAAAGATAAACAAAAAGATTCTTGATCATTTTTATTTATAATTTGGAAGACAAAATACATAGGATAGAATTTGTTCTTGAACTTGTATTTTCATTCATATGTTGTTGCTACTGTAAAGCTAATTAAGCCCATTACAAATTAGAATGTACCCTAGACTTCATACTATTCTATTCATTTATGCATGAATTACATACTGCTCTTACATGATCTCAGCTTTCCAACCTAGACCACTCAAGACCCAAAATTTGAACACCTATAACTGGCCCTAAATTACCACTTATAGAAACATGGGAGCCAACAAGCCTTGGGCCAAATTACAATTTCAGTCTCATTTACATTTGACATTCAATTTCACTTTAATTCCAAAACTCCCCAGACAGTTACATTTACATTTTTGCAAAGAGGGGGAAATCACAAAAGACAAAAAGAAACCATTCCATCACCAAATATTTACTCACCTTCCAAAAGGAATCACTTGTTGTCATAGTAGCATTCAAAACCACTCGTCCACATCAACCAATGAAGTTCTCCTCGTTAGCACCCAAACAAAAACTTATTCATTCGTTGAAGATTTCCCTACCTTCCAAAAGGCATCACTCGTCATTGCAATAGTGTCCAACACCTCTCCTTCATTTCGGTCATAAAAAAAACACCAAAATGGGACACTACCTTTGCAATTTTTTAGAATCAAAGTATGCATGTTCCCTTCATGATTTTTCTCAAAATGGAAAAGCTCTCTAAATCATTAGAATCATCTCAACCTATGAGTGTGAGAAGGTATCGAGCATAATCTAGGTCAATAGCTACCTTATCTTCCAAACAACCAACCCCACCTTCCATGGGTGTATCGGGATTCCCCATATAAGAATCATAAGCCTTGTGGTACTTATTCTTCTTCTTCCTCTTAAACTTAGCCAATTTCCCTGACTTAGTTTCCTCCTTCTCAAAAAATTGTTCCTTCAAAGGCACAACACTAGGCTCACTCCGGTTATGAACAACAACCCTACTTCTCAAGTTGTAAGTGTCCATGGCTTCACTTTTCATGGCCCTATCAAGAGCTCTCCTCTTGTCCTTTGGTTTTGCAGGAGCTCCTAGTATACCATGCTTAGTTTCAAGTGTATCATCCTAGGGTTCAAGCATATTGATCCTCCTAGACCTCCTTACTGGTTGGGAAAACTTACTAAACTAACTCATTCTTATAGGAAACAAAACAAGAACTAGTAAACTTGTGCACAATTGATGTGGAAGAAAGAAAACCACCTCACCCTAGGAAATTATCTTCAATGCTCCTGCAACTGCTTACCAAAGCTCTTCATGCCACCTTCTCAGAAACAAGATCAATTTCTCAGCTCCTGATGATTACAATTATGAAATAAATTGGCTGACAATTCTCATTATATTGAACAATTGGAGCATGTCAACCATTAATGCTCATAGGAAGCTTGTGTGATGAAGCTGACAATCAACCACTCAATTTTAAATCTCAGTCGTTGATCAAGCAATGAGATAGATCGACTGGTAGTCCACATCAAAGCAATTAATTTTTGAAAAAGTTGACTGCATGCATCCATTGGATTTGTCCAATCAGAAAAACCCATGTGGATAAGCATCCACTCTGTCCATGGGCTCCACCATCCACTAAGCGTTGTCGAACAACCTATCGTGTCAAGTTTCCCCCTGCCTGTGAGATTTATCTTGCTTACAACCGTTGGCAATGGGATGGCAGGGAACGGTTGAGATTAAATCTTTGACCTTCAGCTTGTGCCTGCCTTATCACAAAACCACTACTCGCATGTACAATCTTCTTATAGAATTGAAGGCCGAGATCACAAGATCTTCCTCATATCTTGAAGACATTCCAAAGAAATCATTTTAATGGCGCAAACTTTATCCCATATACTTTATGGAAAGATTTTTCTTTAATATTTTCCCCCTCTAATGTCAATTCCTCCTTTCAGATTGCTCCACGTGGCACTCTCCCACCTTCCCATTGAGAGACGGGAGGTAGAGATGGGTCCCCCATGGGATGGTGGGGAGTGCTTAAGATTGACCCACACTGTCTACCCTCAACCATTAATATTGACATGCTTCCATAGCCCGGTGGGTCCCTCTAACAATGGGACACATGTCTTCAACCCGTGGCATTATTTTAATGTGAAGCCAAAACATATGGGGTGGTGGGGAATGGCCATGATAATGACACATCACCAAATAACTACCGTGATCCTATTAACTCATCATCTACCGACTACTCAAAGGTGTTGGGCCTGCCAATGGAGAGAGCACATGGTGCTCACTCGCCAACCCACCAAATTATTCTAATGAAAAATGAAATAGAGTGAGGGCATGGGGAACGACAAGGATTTGCATGCGGTAATCGAGCAATCCTCATAAAACCATAAATCTGCACATGCCAAATGTTAGTTCATAAAAGGGGGCCATTGCTAGGCATACAATAGATGGGGACATAAGGATTAAGGCCAAAAATTTTGACAAATGATGGAAAATTTAAGCTCGAACCTAAGGCCCGACAAATATTTGAATGAACATCAACCCACATTAGCATAAGGCAATATTTTTAATAAAGCAACAGGCAACGACCAGGATCATTAGGACTTAGGGGCTGGTAATGAAATGGACTTGATGGCATAAGTCATGACTTAACAACCGAGAACCAGTGATAAGGGGTTAACAACGAATTATAACGTTGCTGAGGACACAAAATTAAGGGTTATTTAGGAAGGGTTTTAACAATACAAACCCTAAGGCATGACAATAGACCAAACCCTAAGCCCATGGACATGAAAGTAACCAAATGTTGTAAAATTTTGAGATGGAAATAAATCATTTTTAGGGGTTCCATAAAATAGGTCGGCATGGACCTAATATAAATCCCACATAATATAGAGTTGCTCAATTATTCTCCACAAAACATCAAACGTGAACTAGGTCGGCCCAAAATAGACCTAAACACAAAAGTCTTCAAGTGTACAACAATTCATCAATCGTGTGACCCTATAACTCAATCTCCCATTGAATTCCCATTTATTCGACATTTATTAGCTTATCTTCATCATCACAAGATAAAATAATTATTCATGAAGAAGTGCAGAGTCTCCCACAATGGTACACTATACAAAAGATAACTGTGATATACAGAGCTACACACTGTCATTCATAACTTTCTGGAAACTGTACAGAATGTCACAAAAACTTGAATGTTGTTGCATCGGATGACCACAAAACTGTAGTTACAATTGGTGAAGTGTGAACCCAAAAATTGATGCACTGAACCACAACACTATCAAAGGAAATACTTAGCCAATTTCTTGATAAACTATACTTTCTGGATCAGCTTGCACTGTACATAGGACACCAAAAGTACTTCCACACTATGCTAGGATGATCATAACAATGTTGACATCAATGACAAACTTCCAACACTTGTTTGGTGTTTCATTTTATGACTAGTGTTTCATTTGAAATTTGAAACCCATGATTTTTCTCTTTTTTTAAGCTTGGAAACCCAACCTTCACCCTTGGATCTGCAAGTACAATGCCATGGAAACAAGAAGAGAAAAACTGACTTTTGTAATATGGATAACAAATTTCTTTTTTCATAATTTTTTGACAAAATTAATACCCATTATAGATGATGATGTTTATTTTTCAAATATGTATTTTTTTTAATGATTGGACACATTTTCTATTCATTATTTAATTTTGTAGGAAAGTGGTCTATAAACTTGAAATGTCAGGTATTAGTATTTTTTAATAATTTTTAATTTTAAAGTTTAAAAAAATATGTCATCAATCTAGACATCATTCTTTACACAATTAAAAAAAATAAAAATTCATTTAGCTCAAATTATGTTTTTTGTAGACAAGGATTTTTCAAAGATAGCAATTAGGGCCAATAAAAAATTAATTAAAAAAAAATTGGAAAAAAATCATAAAATAATATCCTCATCAAACTTCACTATAATATACATATTTTCCCAAAAGGAACTAGAAAAATACTTTTATTTAGGTCAATTATTCTTGTTGTATATGTGCATGTTATGGCCCTATGAAAATGACTTTAAAAAGATAATTTTTGTACATCCTATACAAAATTAACTTGTATCATTTGGGTATTAGAATAAATTACATATTTGTAAACTAAACTCAAAATCCTACATTTCACATCATTGGACTTTCTTAAGATTACATGTATTAATGGTTTAAATTTTTAGTCCAACTACAATAACCTTTGATTTTCAAGAAAAATCCTTCCATTTTTTGACCAAAAAGTGGACCCAACTTCTTGCTCTTACTCATAACTTATGGCTTGAAAGAGTGTAACTAGTAGATCTAACATTGTTTGAGTGCCTCCAAGAGTAATTTGTATATTTTTTGGGTGAGTTCTTAACTACCAAAAGACTATAAAACCATTCCAATGCTTTTGTAATGTATGTTCTGAAGACAAATAAAGAAATGCACAAGTTTATTGCTGGATTAGTAAGTAGATTTTTATAATTTTTTGTAACTTATGTATTTTTTCATTTGTATGTATAAAACATAGTTTATGCATGTATTTGGATAAATTTGGTCTTCAATAAATATTCATTAAAGTATCCCATTTGGTTTCAATCATTACATTTTGACAAGAATCTTTGACTATGTTATCAAGCTGGGATAGGCACCCATCTACATGAACTAAATCTTCTTCATCATCCCAACACATATCCGAATTATCAAAATAAAATGTCATTTAATATTGTATTGAAATTAGTTTTATTCCCTACCATGTTTAAATACATGAAATGGCTTTAGGGTTAGTCTTTAATCATATTTTAAACAATTAGTGTGGCAGTCCATTTGCTCAATCAAGTGCTAAACCTTGAGTTTTTCAAAATAGCATATAGATATGGAGTGACAACCTAAAATGAGATACACTCTGCATGGGTAAGGTTTGTGCCAAGGTATGTGTTTAGTTTTGTGATGACATCTATAGTAACACCGTAGGGAAGGCCCCTTAGTTTAGTAGAGTTAGAAGTAGAGGAGGTTTTATGGGCCTCAATAATTGGTCCTCAATTGCCTAAACCTAATCATAAGTGTGGTTTTCTTCACAAATTTGACAGACTTACATTTGGGAAAGGATTCAAATTTAGGTATTTGGGTTGACAACTCAAATCACCAACAAATGGTTTGGTTTCAAATTTGATTTATGCACTTGTCTATTTAACTATTTTGAGTATAAATGAACATTGGAGCACGGGAGTTTAGACATGTTGGAGCATTAGAGAAGGATAGTTTTGGCAGCCAAATCTCATTGGAGGTCCATGGAATAACCATAATGAATAGAGGGCTAGGGAATCCAACTAAGAACCTCATGAAAGTTGGATTTCCATTATAGGACCATTTAGTGGCTATGTTGTATGGTTGCCTAGCTTGAAATCTCTTCAATATGTTCACATAATATTAGATAATTATGTTTGGACAATTACAAGTATCTATGTAAAAAACAATATGAATTTTAAAAAGAATTCAAACAATTTATTTTGATTATTTAAACATATAATCATCATGATATAATTTTAATTATAGAGATAATAGGTATAGAAGCCTAATTGACCTTACTTTCCTTCCCACATACAATTTTTACGAGAATAAATCCTTATTCTTCAAATCTTAATAGATATTCATATTTACAGTTTTATCTCTTTTCCAAATTACCCACAACGTTGATAAACTAAGGTATGGAATTGTGATATTGCTATCAAGATTCAACCATGTAGTTTTTCGAGTCAAACACATTGACCCATGTTTCATGAGTAGTGGTTCACAAGAACCCAGCTCTCATGATAATGAATGGTCCACTTAGCACTCATTGCATCTAAGTGATACTCACAGAGGTGAAGCACTGGGCCTTCCCTGGAGGTCACCCATCCCGGTACTACTCCAGCTCAAGCACGCTTAACCATAGAGTTTTTTCCCAAGGTTAAGCCCGCTTAACTTGCAACCCCATTTGCAAAACCTTCAACAAGTGTTGTGCCTTATGAACCATTCATTATAGAGCCCCTTTAACTCATCAATTGATAAATAGGAATATTAAACTCTGTAATTTTTAGGAATCACATAATAACTTACATTCTAATTCAGATTATGAAAGTTCTCTTCTTATTGTTAAAAAAAGACAAATACAAAAACCAAGGAAACCAGGTCAGATTTGAATTCTTCTTGCATAGAGCAATCACGAGAAACCATAGCATGATTTCCAGACTTAATTTATTCCATGTTTGGTAAGAGTACACGCTATGAAAAGCTACTCAAAACAAATCAAACCCTGTAAAACTTCAACCCAATAATATAAAAAGCTGTCTTTCTTATTCTGGTTTTCTGCATTAGTACAATTTCTAGTCACGGGTTTCTTAAGACCCAATTTTAATATAGTGAAGCATACTCATTTCAATCTGGCATTTTCTCTGGAATGTGTTGTTAAACATCAATATATTATTGCCTGCATTTTATCAAACTATTACAGTTGAAGACAAATTGGGCGGCCATGACAAAATGCAAGGTAAGAAATCTTTAACAAAAAGACTTTCCAATTGAAATATAAGATTAGTTTAATGTTCATGTGTTTTAAACAACAATAAGAGCTAAAAAATTGGTTGACAGCACCATATTTTTAAACACTAAAAACCAAAACAAAAAAGTTGACAGCAACAAAGATTATGACAATAGTTATTTGTGGCAATCTATCAATTGGAAGCATGCTTGATTCTTCACAATAACAATAATATCATTGACTCCTTTTTTCAAAGATTACACTGGCAGAAATTGGTTTAGCTTGATCTTCAAGTTATCTTAAGCTATCATATGCTAGTTCTGTCTATTTTTCCTTCTGGGCCACTTGTTTCTTAGGTTGTAAGAAGTCCTCTAAATGGTAAAATGTGTACTTTCATTAATTAAATCATTATCTTAATAAAAGGGTCATTTTTATTTTAAAATTAAAATATTTTTTTAAATCTTGAAAGAAACTTAAATGATTCAATTTATCACTATTAGTGATCTATTACATCATAAATTATCCTTAAAGATGTAAGCTTGGTTCATACTACATTTTGTTTCTTTTGCTTAATCTATCATGTCATATACACAACAATATTATTGTGAATATGGCTAAATAATGTTAACTTGTTATGTAAATTGTAATTAGCTATATTTTTAGGATATTGTTATTGCAATTGATTTTTAATTTTGGAACATAAAACAAAATGTAAATAAGCATTTGTAGTTATGGGTATTAGAAGGGGTGATATAATTGTTACAAAATATAGCTATTGGTTAAAAATGAGTGTTAAATTTTATTTGTGCATATCTTTTTTTTTATATTGAGCAAAGCAGTTTACAATGAATAAAAGCTATCAACATGTAGCTGAAAGAAAAGAATAAACCAACCTAACCATAAATACATTGCAGCCACAAGAAGGCTGGAAGAAAAAATCATTTTATCTACTAAGTAACTCTTTGTACATATCTTAATGTATAGAATTAGAAGCATTAAAAATGTCAATTCAAAAAGACAAAATAATTTTAAATGCAATTATATTAAAGCTGACATTCACTTTCATATTAATTTGCTAACAACTATTATAACATATAGAATAGTGCTCATTTAATTCAATATGACATTTTAACAATTATATAATAGTGCTCATATAATTCAATGAATTAATAGAAATGAAGATAAATGACATTTTAACAATTATTTAAAGTACAAAATTAATTTTAGCTGATAGGATTGTTGCTCATGTTTTTTAATTCAATATGTTCATTGGTTAAATTAATAAAAGAAATTGAATTCAACAATGCATTAGTATTCATATGCTTGTAGGAACCAACAATAATATATCTATTCACCTAACCTATTATGTTATATACACATCAATATTATTGTGAAAACTCTCTCTTCATATTTTACAATAAAAATAATTTATCTCCCCACCTACCAATCATATCATATATACAACAATATTATTGTGAAAATCCTTTCTACAAACATTGTAATAAAGATAAGCCATCTGTTCTCCTAACCTATCTATATCTATAAAAAGTAATATTATTGCAAAAGATCTTTTGCAATCTTTATAATAAAAATAACAAATTTCTTCACCTAACCTATAAAAATTCTTTCTACAAACTTTATAATAAAAATAAGATATTAATATTAATATAAAAAAATATCTTAAATATTTAGTACTCCTTGTAAAAATAATGAATAGATATGTTGAGAACTTTCTAAAGAGGAAGTCTTTAGATCGGCTACTTTAATATACAGAAGCATTGTATTTTTGGGAGATGTTTGCAGCAGGAGGTGAAAGTAGAATATGTTGATTTTTGGGTGGAGTGTGGAATTGTTTGGATTTTCAGCAATAGCAGATTTATTATTTATTTATAGGAAAGTTTCTTTTTTTGCATGTTGATGTAAATCAATAGTAAACTAGTATTGTATTGGAAGACAAGTTGGGGTTTCCTGGGTATATCTCTTTTATTGTCTATTTGTGATTGGCTTCTTGTTATTTTTGCTTCCGCTGTTATTAGCTGTTAATTAATTCAGTATATTAATTGTTATAAATTAGATTTCTTTTCTATGATTTTATTGTGCAATTAATCTATTGCTAGGTTATAAGAAATTAACATGCTATCAAAGCTCTAAACTCTGAATACGAAGCCAAGATCTGAATACAAAACCAAGATTTGTGACCCAGATTTCAAAGAAAAAAAAATCAACAAAATAGTAGCAAGCCATTGAAACAAAACAGTTCAAAAATAGAGTAAAACAGAACACAGTTTACTTTTCTATCACATCTCAAACAAACCTGTTCAAACAAACGAAATAAAATAATTCAATATATGGGGACCAACACCCCAGCTTTGAACTTTTACCTTCTCCACGCATACAGAGGCTCTTCACCATGAGCCCACCTGGGTCCAATTTAATATTTCCCATAGGGAAGATTGAGTGAGTGACAAGGTAGTTTGGTCGACCTGTCAGCTTAGCAGGATCCCAAAACTCACGAGACCATAAGTCCTGTCACTTTTTATAAACAGTCTCCGAAGGAAAAGAATCCCTTAAATTGTCTAGACAATCAATCACCCATTCATAGGTCTTAGTCATTATACAATGGAGTTGGAAAGATGTATTGTAGTTCTGTACTCCATAGTAATTGTATTTCTCTCAAGTCATGCAAAATGTAGCCCTCCAGGTCCTGTGGTAGAATGTTCTTCAAGTGGACTGACAGACTGTGTGGTCACAAATGCATATGGTGTCTTTCCTGATAGAAGCACCTGCAAAGCTGCCCAGGCTGTATTTCCTTCCACAGAAGAAGAGCTCTTGGCCTCTGTTGCAAATGCTGTCAAGAAGCAGCAAAAGATCAGAGTTGTAACAAAGCATTCTCACAGTATTCCCAAACTGGTATGCCCAGAAGGGGACTCAGGACTCATCATCAGTTCCAGTGATTTAAACCATGTTGTCTCTGTAGATGAATCATCCATGAGAATGACTGTTGAGAGTGGCATGGGCTTGAAGGATTTGATTGACAGTGCTGCTGAACATGGGCTTGCTCTGCCTCATTCTCCATACTGGTTGGGAGTAACTGTTGGAGGAATGCTGGGCACTGGAGCTCATGGCAGCTCTCTCTTTGGCAAAGGCGGTGCAGTTCATGAATATGTTGTGGGGATGAGATTGGTAGTCCCTGCTTCCAAGGAAGAAGGATATGCTAAAGTTGTGACTCTCACTGAAGAAGATGAGGACCTCAATGCTGCAAAGGTTTCTCTTGGAGTTCTTGGTGTTATTTCACAGGTAACAACCATTAACCACCCAAAATAATAGTAATAATATGTGTGTGGGGGGTGTTCTTTGCTTAAATGAGATCCACATGGCTCTTAAATCTGTTTTACAGGTGTTCGTATTTGTTTAGCATGCTTAAACCTTTTCAATTTGGTTGGGATTAAAAAGCTTGACTAGTTAAATTTATTACAGATTATTAAAAAGAAAAGTTTTGGTTTATATAATTATATATATTATTAAAATCAAAGTTGAAAAGTATAAACAATCTTTGAAAAATTGTGGTTGAGGAATGAAATGAGAGTTCAAAATTAAATTAATGAGAATGTAACGTCTTAAAAAACCACCATATAATTATAGTTGGCGTATGTTTTCTACAGTTTATGTAGTATTTGTAAGGTTATTTCTGAAATCAACTGTATATTTTTTGTATCGATATTTTAAATCAGACTTAATAATCCATCAATTCTGAAAACAATCTTTCCAAAACCACACAAAACACTTCTCAAAATAAAAATAACCATCTAAATTATATATTTAAATTTATCAACATAAATATAAAGAAAACTAAACTTAAAAGGAAAATATTAGAAGAATCCACTTTGAAATTTAGAGTATTGAAGCAACGCATACTAATGAGAACAGATTTTCACAATTTACGAAGATTATTGAACAGTTTCTGGTTAGATTGTGTCAGTATTTTTGGCGGATCACACTTCTTATGCTCTCTTCTGCATCATAATAGGGGAGAGGACCCAATAGTTGAGCATGTTTCAATAGTTCTGATAGTAGTTGTTAATATAATGTCTAATAGTTGTGATAGTAGTTGTTTATATAATGCCAATAGTTGTGACTTGACTACCCATAATTAAACAAAATGTATTCTTTTGATCTAAAAAGTAATCAATCATGTGATGCCACATCAGCGTTCAACTATCCATGATGTGAATGCACAAGTATTGGTAGCACTTTTTTTTTGGGCCTTTTTAGACACCTTGACAAAAAGCATGCTGATGTGGCATCATATTTGATGATGTGGCCCTGAAACGAAAGTTATAAGCAGGGGACTTGCCAAGTAAGCTGCTGTAAAAAATTGGGAGTGATTTGAAATTTCCACATAGGATAATTAGAAGCCCGAAGTTAAGGACTTGCCAAGTAAGCTGCTGTAAAAAATTGAAATGTGATTTGAAATATTGATACCAAAATACTAATACAATCTAATCCAAAAACTATTCAATATACAACACATACTCCCAAACTATGTTGATTGTCAAGAGGATGTACAAAAGCACATATTGTACTATCTGGAGGAACTCGTAGAACCTAAGAAAGAAGTGACCC
The DNA here is from genome assembly GCA_007258455.2 of Sequoia sempervirens. Lineage (NCBI taxonomy): Eukaryota > Viridiplantae > Streptophyta > Pinopsida > Cupressales > Cupressaceae > Sequoia > Sequoia sempervirens. Next base: position 656,530,134 of record VDFB02058242.1, on the reverse strand, counting down.
AAACACACAGTAGACTGAAGTAGCTTATAATGACAAAACGTAGCTTATAATGACAAAACGCCTGGCCTAGCGTAACTTGAAGGGCAAGCTAGAATAAACTGTCCTTCGTAACCTTTGAAAACAGTGTCACTGATGTTAGTATGCTTCCAGTTGATAACTTGCCAGAAATAACCATTATCATAATCTTTGGTGCTGCAACTGTCTTTTTTTGTTGGGGAGGGGGGGGGGGGGTTAAATCTTTAAATATTTGGTGCTGTCAACCAGAGTTTTATTTTTTTTAGCGTCGTTAAAAATATATGAACATTAAGCTCTTACAAATATCTTGCCTTGTATTTTGTCATTGACATCCAATTTGGCTTAACCATGTCATTTTGATAAAATATTGGCACTAATCCATTGACGTTTAATAACACATTCCATGGAAAATGCATGAACTTTGTGGAAATCAATATTAAAATGGGGTATATTGTAACCTGCGACTAGAATATTGTACTACATGCACAAAATTAAAACAGGAAAGACAAGTCATGGCAACTCTTATTTTCTTTCTTTATTTCTTATCTTATATTCTTCTATTTCTCTCTTCTTTTCTATCTTTTCTTTCTTTTTTTAATTTTGAAGGTAATATATTTTTATTATTAAGGTTATGTAGGTTTTATCTATTGTATATTCATGTGTAGTTGGTGAGAGTGGTGTCTTCTCCTTCTATGGAACTATCTTATAATTGAGAATCTTATATTTGATAGAATCTAGACACTCATCAACAATGAGATATCAAATGTCAAGTGATAAAACTTTCCCTAATCATTAGGGAGGGCTCACCCACACCTTTGAAAGGACAGAAATTTAAGTGATACATAGGCAACTACCATCCACTTTAATGGCTAATAGGTGGAATCTAGCTAGAGGGATGCCTAGTCAATAGAAAAGAAAATTATTTTTGACAACTGCAAGGGTGGCAAGGAGAGGACTCTGACCCACCATGTTACTGCCCCTAGTGGGGTATCTATCATAAGAAGGTGAAGAGGGTGGGACCCTTGCAAAAGTGCAAGGGCCATTCCCCTAATAATCAAGTAGGATTTGAAGATCTTAAACTTTAAGGGCCTCTTTATTGGCCCAAAATTATATCCACATGAACACATTAGAAACCACAAGCAATTTGGAGTGAATAGAAGATTGGAATCCACAATTGAATTAGCAAATATAGTAGAGTTCTTATCTTTCCAAATATAAAAAATTATTTCCAATATGGAAGCTATAGCTAGGAGAAATTGGTTTAAATTTTGGCCCCATCACCTAGTTGAACATAGTGCCAAGCAAAAGTCTCAAGCCTCAATGGCTATAAAAGTCAACAATCCATTGCCAAGTCTTTTGTACATGAATGTAGGATAAAAATGATGCAAAAAAAAATTCTAGTTTCCCAAAAAATAAGCATCTTAGATTTGAAAGACCTAGATGCATTAGATGGTTGCCAATATGAAGGTCATGGTAAAACAAAAACCATGCAAAGTAAGCAATAGTGGGCTTCATAATGACTTTCTAAACCATTTGAAAGTATTTATTCTACATAAAATAAGGAGACTATAAAGACCACCTATAATTTAGCTTTTGAATCATAGGAAGATGTAGCGACAACCATCTTGTATTTTTTAGTGGTATAATTGTGGAAGTGAGTATCAGTGTATACAAATTCCAATCCTTCAACAAATAGTTTTTAAATACAAGTGTTCTAAAGGCGCAACCTCAATTATCATTTTGATATTTTTTATGTTTGTTTAAAAGGGTTGAATTAAACATATCCCTAGCCTACAACCATTAGAACCAGGTGGAATTGACCTTGGGAACTTGTAAACCTCTTAGATCCCTAACTCCTCTTCTAAAGATATTAAGGGAGTGCATCCAAGTAACCATAACCAATGAATTTTATTAACACAAAAGTATGGGATAGCACCATAAGGATTGTTGGTTAATGGATAAACCACTATGAAATCCATCCTCATCCCAATTTAGCTATTTTTTAACTGCTTCACAATCCTTCTATATTGTTTTTAACAAAAAAAGTGCCAATAATTTTAATGAGGAGAAAAGAAATCACAAGGGAATGGAAATTAAGACCATTCTAATAAATTATCCCATATTGAGAGCTAGGTGTAATGCAACTATATATAAAACCATTATAGGCTTCATTATCATCACAAGCTTTAGCAATCCGTTTAGCACAAAGTGCAATACCTTGTATATTAAAGTCAATAAGGCCTAGACATCCATAGTCTCAAGGAAGACAACATATAATCCACACAATTTACTGAAAGCATTTATTGTGGTATGAATTGGAAAATAGAAAAACCTAGCAAATATTAAATTAAGATTATGATATGAATCTTTCAAAGTGACCAATAGGAAGAGCAGTAAACATGCATGAAAACAAGAAATTTAGAGCATATTTGAAACTTAGCTAAGATTGTGAAATTGGCTTGGCAATTCAATATGCTAACTTTTTATATACTCAATCAACATGACAAATTGCCATATCATAAAATGGAAAGCTTGGAAAGCAAAGGGAATCCTTAGAAACTTGAAGATCTCCCATGGTTAGATTCCAATCAAAATAAATAATCAAAGAAGGATATAGAGAGAAGGATCACCTATAATATTGTATTTTATTCAGTTGGATGCTAGAAAGTAAAGCTAAGCAGAAGGTTTCAAGACACTTGAAAGCTTGTTTGATATTATCTTTGTTGTCCAATAATGTGAGGAACATGAGTCATGTCAACAAAATAACTATTGACCAATTATTGTTGGTCACTACCAAGAAGTGAAATTTATTCAACTCTTCTATGCGAGATGACATTAACAAGAAGATAGATAAATCCTTTAATTACAAAAAATATGAAGAAAAGGAACTTAAGAGAAACCCTGCCAAATCAACCTAAAAGGTTCAAATTGTTTGGATTGAATAGAAATTGTATTGCATGCACAAAAATAAAATAAAAAAGACAACTCATGGTAGTTCTCTTCTATCATTTTCTTTATTTCTTATCTTCCATTCTTTTCTTTCTCTTTTTTTCTTCCTTTTCATTTTTGGGATATGAAGGTAATGTACTTTTTATTATTAAGGTTATTTAGGTTTTTTATATTGTCAACTCATTTGTAGTTGGTGACATTGGTGTCATCTCCTTCTTTGCAACCACCCTACAATTGAGAATCTTACACTTGGTGGAATCTAGGCACTCATCAACAATGAGATAGAAAATTCCAAGTGAGAAAATTTCTCTAATCATTAGGGAGGGCTCACCCACACCTTTGAAATGACACAAGGAAGTGATATGTAGGAAACTACCATCCACTCTAATGGCTAATAGGTGGAATCTATCCAGAGGGTTTCCTAGTCAATAGTAGATTTTTTTTGGTAACTATAAGAGTGGCAAGGAGAGGACTCTTACCCGCCATTTTACTACCATGAGTAGGGTATCTATCATGAGAAGGTGAAGAGGGTAGGACCCTAGTAGTAGTGCAAGGACCATTCCCACAATAATCAAGTAGGATTTGAAGATATCAAAATTTAAGGGCCTCTTTATTGGCCTAAAATTATATCTAGATGAACACATTAGAGACCACATATAATTTATCTTTTGAATCATAGGAAGATTTAGCATTTTTTAGGTGTATAATTGTGGAAGGGAATATCAATGTATAGCAATTCTAGTCCTTCAATATATATATATATATATATATATATATACACACTAGTGTTTTAAAGGTATAACCTCAATTCTCATTTTGAATTTGTTTTGTCTTCTTTAAAATGGTTAAATTAAACATAACCTTAGTTTGATTAATCATTTCCCTAGCCTATAACCAAGAGAGAAAAGTGGAATTGACCTTTGGGTGTAAATTCTAATTTAGCTATAGTTTAACTACTTCACAATCATCCCATGTGATTTTAACAACAAAAGTGCCAATAATTTTGATGGGAACCAAAGAAATCACAAAGAAATGGAAATCAAGGCCATTCTTAGCAATTTTCCCATAGTGAGAGCTACATGTAATGCAATTATGTAGAAAAAATTCTAGGATGCATTACCATCACAATATTTGGCAAGTCACATTTATGTCCTCGATTATATTTTCTATCATACTTAAAACATGACCCTTTTCAATCTCTTCTCTTTAATTTATTGTGGATTCAACATAGTATGCTAAGTCCCTATCTAGGAGAGATATTATCTCTTATTTTTACCAAACCTTTCCTTCTACTGGTCATAAAAATTTATGTCTAACAACATTTCCATTATCATTGATTGAGACATAGATCTTGGATGGAACACATATACCTCATACCTAATGTAATCTTTTAAACCCATAGGAATATTTTCAACAATTTTTCATTTGCAACATTCTCTACCTTAATGATAATGTTTGGACTTGATGAATATAATCCTTTCAAATACCTATTTTGTTTAATTTGGTAAGTTAGATGAAGTATCTATCGATAACATTGTCACCATAAAGTGTAGTGAGTTCCTATTGGAAAACAAACCATGTGACAACATTTCCCTTCTTTTTCTTCCCTTTACTAGCCAACGATACCAAATGAATTTCTCAAGTTCTAGGTGTAACGATGATATTGCAATTTTTTTTTTACATTTAACATGATGAGAATCAAAGAACTATTCCACTTGGAAAATCCAATTGGTTGGATCCTTACCATCAAAATTTCCCATATCCATATTTGGTGTGAAATTCCTAATCATAAAATAACTTAAGTGACCACTCATCTTTAGTTTTGATTGAAATGGTCTAAAAGTATTGTTCCCCTTAAGAGACTTGTTTTATTTTGAAGTCTTGTTGTGTGGATCCGTATGTTTGGAATCTCTGGAAACTAAGGTAGAAGCTATTTGTCAAATCATCCTCTTAAGACCTATCTTTCGTCCATGTTTTCCAAGATTTATTCCTTCATCCTTTTATTTTATCCCATGACTTCTTCCCTTATAGATTCATTATATATGGGGCCAATCTCCCCAGTAACCACATCCTCATTGCCTAGATATTTTTTAGGTGCGATAAAATCCTTTTTAACCCTTGTTGTAGGCCTTACCATGATGAAAATTTATTTTTTTAATAAATTACACATAATCTAAATGATCTAAAAAATTAACTATAACTTACTTGGGCCTAGATATTTCCTTTCAAACAAATCTCTAAGAAATTTGTTAATTTGCAACCTTAAGGATGAATTTGGTGGAAACCTTAATTTTTTAAACTTTTTGAAAACAATTCCAAGTTACTCCAAATTAGAATTATAAGTAATTCAACATTTCTTTGTTCAATCCTCCATAATTTGGGGAAAAAATTCTTAGTTATTGCCTTAGAACCAAATTTTCTGAAAAAATTAATTCTATAATAGCTCCTTGAATTCTACTATAAATGGCCTAAAGTATAAACTAAAGTTTATTCAACATTTCTTTTAAAATACATATCCAAATTAAGAGAGATACCCACTTTCCAAATAACCTCCAAAATTAAAAAATTACCTTGTTTCTTGCCTTCATGGTGCAAATATCATACTTTGATACCACTTGTAATGAAATAATTTGTATAAAAGACTAAAAATGTTACAATTAGTTGGAAGTTCTTGAGAATAATAAGCCACTTCAAGGGAAAAAAAACCAAAAAGTCTCCAATAAGAAATTAAATTATAATAAGATGATAATAAACTAACCACTAGCTCCTATATATATCTTACTATGCCTTGGATGACACCCAGACTAACTTAGATACCTAAATATAACACCTAAGATTACCTAAATTCTTAAATAAGAATATAATAATAATCATATAATTTAAGTAAAAGTTAAGGTAGCCACAAGCATACCACTCATAACTCTATATAATGAAGGGTGTAGGAAATTTCCTTTCAATTGCATCATTTGATGTGTGCATAGATATTAACAATAGTCAACAAATCAATTGGCGATGTTGAAAATACCCCACACAACCTTGTTAGATAGTTCACATAGATGTATAACATAGTGAGAATTCCACTTGAGATTTAGTAAAGTTACCATGGTTGAAATATACTAAATTTACTATGGTTCCCAAACATTGCTCATGATTATCATTAAAACATATTGTCTATCCATAGACATGATGCATGTTGATAGTAGAAAAATAACATTGACCTCATAAAGATAAAGAATGTCTAGAGGAGAAAATGTATATTAAAAATATTTTACAAGGAACTTGTTGTGTTGGTCTTTTAGACCCCTAAAATTCTATGATATATAGTTCATAAAGCTATTATGTATAAATTGGATTTAATTATGTGGACAATTTTTTGAAAATTACATGTCGCTTTTTAGGCATAAATAATCCTTCTTTAATCTCATGAGGATGGTTGTGTGAATTTCAAGCACTTTCTAATGGAGAAGTAATTTGAATCACCAAATTGAAAATAGTAAAAGCATTCATCGAGTGTGGAATTATAGAATAATAGTTCTTAATAACCTCTTTGAAAGGTTCACTAGAAGGATTTTTAGGCCATTACTAGGTTGTCATGACCTACAATGCTTTGTCATTATAATTAGGCTAAGAAGGGACCATTGGCATTGGGGTTTTAGAAGTTGAGTTGTCATTATTTCTACCATTGCTAGATAGAGAGCTTTTATTGGGCCCATTGTGACCACCTTTGTAATCTCTAATATTAGTCCAACCATCCTCATTCTTATATATATATATATATATATATATATATATATATATCATCCACTAACTTTGAGGTTTCTTTTGGCTTATGATTGGTGAGAAGAAAATATCTAATTTCATGTTTAGAAGATTGACACTTAGAACAAGTATTGAGAAGATTGAAATATAAAATGTCTATTGCACATGGTTCACATCACCAATTTATATATCAATGGTTTTTAATCTTGGGAGAGGTCTACCTCAATAAAAATCAAACACTATAGATGAGGTAAATAAAACTTGTATATGTCAACACAAACCACTCTCCTAAGGAAGGAGATGATATGGTTTAAAAAATCAATAATGTAAAGGTGAAGTAACAAATTTGATCAATTTAGACACTTAAAGAGATTTCTGATCAAGCCCAACAAAACCCCATGTCTAGCGAGAAAAAAAAAGTAGACTATGAAAATAGGAAAGGTCATGTCAAAAGACTACATTTTCTTGGTTAATTTTTAGAATGTGAGAGGAAAGAAAAATATTCGGTCAAATTATGCACAACATCTAGTTTAAAGCCATTTCTGAGAACAATTACTGAGAACAATTACATGTAGCAAGATTATACTACAAAATTTTGCAAGTACATTCAAATTCAACCATCAACCAATCACTTAGATCACAATAATTAGGTCATAAAAGGTTTGTGTGGTAAGAAGTTCATTGTTTTTTGGTCATTTTTTACATATCTTTTTTCTCTATTTGAGGCGCACATGATTGATATAGGGTAGGATTCTTATTTTGTGCTTCTTTCCTAGTTTCCCCCTATATTATAGTGTTTACATTTTGGCATGCCTAATGGGACCATGTCCCAATCTTATTTTTGTCATTTTCAAGTGTTTTTGGAGGATATTTTGTAAATTTTTGCATCCATTTGACATCTTTTCTAATTTGGTATACATAGGTAATTTTCTAGATAATTTTATCTTTTAAATGGCATATCCCTACACATCCATGTTTCATCTACACTCAAAATACCATAAATCCTAAACCCCTACTTAGTGGTGCAAGTTATCTATAAAGTGGCACATTTGTAACATTTGGTGGCATGTTTGCACCTAGTGGTGCATCTGCAAACCTAGTGGACATTTTGCACAAAGTGGCATTATCTACAACACCTAAGGGAATTATGCATAAAGTGGCACATTAAAACCTAATGGAATTTCTATAGCCCTAGTGGCATTTATGTAATCTATCTAGCATGTGTGCAAAGTGAATAGAATTTTTAAATGTTGGAATCTTTGGATCTATCTACTCCATGTAATGGAATACATGCACTTCTAGTGGCATATACACTATATGTAATAGCATAAATTCATGTGATGACTCATTTTCTCATGTTTTAAACTTTTATTGCTAACATGCATTATTTGAAAGGGCCTCTTGGTCTTTTCATATCATTTTCTAACACATTTCTACAAGTTAATTAATAAATACCATTTATGAGTTCAAACTACTAATGTACAGTGTAGGTCTATTTAGCTAACATAATCTCAAAAATCTTGTATTTTTTTTATTTCTTTCATGCATTTTATTTTCTAAGGTCAATGAACTTGTTTTTCATGCTTGTTTGATTAAGTGTGTGTATTCTCTTCCCTCATATTGTAAGGTGGTATTGGGAATAAAAATTGTTATAAATACACCTTGCTTCATGGAATCATGCTTCACATACCTCAAGTATATCAAGGAATCCCCTAGATGTCTTGTTTAAACCTAACACAATGAACCCATTAGTCATTTGGTCTTTGTACCGATAAGAAATTAACCCTAGGAAGTTACTCACATTGTACTTCCAAAAAATAAATAGTATGCCACATATTATCTATGCTCACATCCTAGTGTGACCTTGAGAATCAAAATTATTTGACACCTTCAAATCAATAGAACATACTATTTATCATTGGGTCAAAGTATATTTTTGGGCTTACAAAACCAAACACTCTAACTTGAATAAATATGTAATTCCTATGTATTATATATCTTATTTCTAAAGTTAAACCCATGCAAAAACTTGAGTCGAATCTTTGCAAAATATAATCCACTCAAAGCAACAAATCATGACCCTCTTTGGATAAGATGATGATGATGATGATAGTTTTTTTTATCAAGATGAATATCATGAGGATGATAGTCTTGCATATCAAGATAAATATATTGATGAACCCTTCAACAAAATTATCTTAAACAATCTTTTCATAGGCCCTAATTGCCCAATCATGAAAAATTAAGAGCCTTTATCCCAATAACACCCTAGTACTAGTTATCTTTCAAACTCAATTTCAAAATATATGGATCAGATCTCTATAGAAAGACAAACACCCAATTAGGTTATATCTTGTAGAGAGACAAAGACACCATGGATGTATACCTCATGATTATGGGAGCCATGATTCCCCAAAAACAAAACCTTGAAAATATACTTAGGGAAGACCTTCCAAATAAAAAATCATACATGACTAATCCACATCCATCAAATCCATCAAAAGAATTCCATCCATGTACATTAATCCTAGTCCATCCAACCTTCTAAACCCTAAACCATTGAATAATCCATCTATATATCCTCCCCCATCCCTATAAATACTAATCCATCTAAACCTATAATCCCTTATCCATTAAGTCCACCATCTACCTTTATAGATTCCAAATCATTACACCCCCATTAATCCCTCTAAATTCTAATCCATGAAAAAATCCCTCACCCACTAAGAAGTACAATGTGAGTAATTTCCTATCCATTAATAATTAACCATTATCTATCTGTATCAACCCTATTCCATCCAACCTTCTAAAGTGTAAATTTTTTAAATCATCCATTAATCCTTATAGTCAATAATCCATAGAAACTCCATCCATCCACATAAATCCTAACAATCATCCATAAATCCATGTAGATCCTAATATATTAATCAATAAATCTCCTAATCCAAATGACCCATGTGTTAACCCTCACCAAGAATAAAATGATCTAGCATAAGAGGGTCTTAATGTCAAAACTAAAGCCAAAATTGAGATGTTCTTAACCAAATGCAAACATAAAATAAGTAATTAATAACCCTATCTCCTTACACAAACTCTCCACAAACCTTCAAATACTAAGCTAAAATAAAATAAAAACAATCAATCTAATTAAAATAATCAACCCAAACTATAGGATGATGTCCAAGGATTACTATAAATGAATCAAATCCATGAACATAGCAGTTGTGTTTCATCCCTGGCAATCATGAGCATGTTGATTGCATCCCAAATCAACCCATGTAAAAAGATAAGAGAAGGCAATCCACCTTGTTCATGTGATTTATAAGCTTCATATATTCTAAGATCAATAAGCCTTAAAAACCATAAAACATCCCACTTATCAATGCTTGAAGTTGATAAAATAAATCCAAGAGCTAATTAATCAAGGAAACACAAGCTAAAGGGAAATGTGCCAACATCACATGATGAACACAAAAAAACAAAAAACAAAAATAATCAAACTTATCTGCAACCAACTCATAGTTTAAGTGTTTGCATTAATCCCATTGATCCTAACCAAGCACACAAATCTGATCAATCCCCCATCAAACCCATCCTATATTCAAAAATCCTACCCATTAGGCCCAACTATCTTTGTTTGGTTTGGTTTCCTCATAAATGAATAATTTTAAAATCCTAATAGTGCCTAACTATCTAATGATGGATTCACATCTTATTTATAAAACCAAACATTCCTTGCCCCCTTTTAATCTTAATCCATCTATCCATCCATTACTCATCATAATTAATGAACCATTATCTATCTATAATATTCATATTACATCCAACCTTCTAAATTGTTTAACCATCTAACAATATTTATATTTCATCATTTATTAGAAACTTCACCCATCCACACTATTCCTAATCCTAATCTATCAATCCATATAGATCTTAAACTATTGACTAATGAAGATCCTACCAAATGACCCATGTGTTAATTCTTGTTATAAATAAACCATTCTAGTACACAAGGTTCCTTCATGCAAAAACCAAAGACAAACTAAAGATGTACTTGACCATCTCCACGTTCCAAATAAGAAATCAAAAAAATCATTTCCTTGCACAAACCCTCTATCAAATAAACCTTCAAAGACTAAGCTAGAATCTAATCAATCCAATCAAACAAATCAACACAATTAACCCAACCTAAATGATGTTTTTTAAGGGATACTATCAAGGAATCAAAGCCATGAATGTGAGGATTCATATTGTAACCCTAGCAAGCTTGAGCATTTCTAGGTCATCCCAAATATCCCTATCATTTCCATTCCTAAAAATCAACCCATACAAAAGGACAAGAGAAGGTAATCCACCTTGTTAATATGATCTATAAGATTCATAATTTATAAGATTGATAAGCCTCAAAAACCCCAAAGAAACCCCACTTATCAATGCTTGAAGTTGAGAAAATACATCTAAGAGATACTTAATAAGGAAACATAAAGCTTAAGGTAAATTCATGCCCATATCACAAAATAAACGCCGTATCATATTAATGCACAAGAATCCCTTCAATCCTTCATCAACCCCATCTACGACCCAAACTCCTATTTATTAGGTCCAAATACCTGTGTTTGGTTTTGTTTTCTTGAAAATGAAATATTTTAAAATCCAATAGTGTCCAACTATCTAATGATAGATTCATGTCATGTTTCCAAATTCATAAATGTCCCATTGGAAATTGCATACTTAGAATCATGAACTATCAAAGCAAAGGACTAGGCCTTCATGAATAAGGAATCATTAAACCCATATATGTTTATACAAACCAATGATTTCAAGGTCTTAGATGTAAATTTTTTATAAGAAAAATAATGATATAATCCTACAAGAACTAGGGTAACTTCTCCCAACATCAAAATGGTTCTCTCTCATCATTCCTACAAAGATATTTCTACCATCAACCCTTTCACTAATCCTATTACCAATTTTAACAGCCCACCTCTTGAATCTATCACCCTAGATTAAAAAATCACACACCATTCTACATTTTCTATAATGATGAAACTATCACAAACTTCATGGGGTTTCAAGTTAATATCTTCTTGAGGGATCATAAATAGATTTGAAATAGACTTGGATATATTAGTGTATCCCAAGGAACCCCTTTAAAATCGTAAAATTACCACACCTTAAAATTTTAAATCCTAATCATCTCAAAGTCCAAAGGCCCCAAAATCTACCTAGATATAAAAATCCAATACACCTAATCTTTCCATTCTAAATCTAAAGTACCAGAATCCCAATATTCAAAAATCCAAAAACCCAAAGTTCACTTGGGATTCAAAATTAAGTCTTTTGAATCCAATGACCTCAAAGAAAGAATCCATGAATCTAAAACCACAATTCAATGGTTGATAATCACAAAGTCCAAAAATTGGCAATCAAATTGGACCCTAAAATCTAATAATCTCAAGGACAAATAATTCAAATATCTAAGAAAAACTATAAAATTTATTTAGGTTCAAAAATATAGTAATATAGATACTTGATGCAAAATTCAAAGTACCATCATCCAAAAGAATAAAAAATTGTAATCTTCTAGACCAACAAATCCCAAAATTAAAAAACTCAAAATCCACCATCATATTCAATAAAAAATCCAATATTTGAACACAACATGGTGTGTGAACTCATTGATTCTAATCCCCAAGGCCCCTTGAAATTTATGTAGACATTCATGATCTCATCTTCCCATCCACCCATTTTATCCAACCCAATCCATCATCTAATACATCCATATTTAAATCTCTTTCATCCAACCCTTTTCATAATTACCATACATCCTTCATCCAACCTATTGACCACTCCATTTTTGTATGGAAAAACCTCAAAAAATCCAACCTTAGCAATCATAAAATATTATAACATGGCATCCATAAAAGTGAAACACTAGTAGAATGATCCACATGAATCAACTATACAAAAATGAGATATTATCATCTTACTGTGAAATTGGACACTTCAATCCAAACTACAAAATGTAAATAAGATAAAAAATAATAATTGCAAAATTAAAGATAAAAAGTGTCAAATGGTGAGAACCATTTATGTGGAACCTTGATCAAGCACCACTATGAAAAGCCCATTTTTTGGTCTCATGCATAAGTCTACTACTCATGTGTACCCTACACTTGGAGGCAATCTTATTTCACCCACACATCCCATATATCCTTCATAATTATTAGTCACTCACTCATACCATACCATCATATCATCTCATCCATCAAATATGCATCCCCATACCATCATACCTATCCTCATTCCCATTTTTAACCTTGATAAGGAAGTGGACAAGATCTTGCAACAAAAAAAAATAGTAATCCCTTGATATGACCAAGAACATCATAATATATGGTACATAATAGAATGGTTTATATTATTCATATGAAATGTAGTCCTTGGAAATCATATTCTACATCCAATCCTTCATTTCCATTGCAAATATCATCCCTATCACCATCCATAATCCCATCCTTCCATGTCTATCAAAATATTCCACCATTGGTGATAGAATGGGTTTTATCCTTAATGGTTTGAAGGTCAACCAATCTTAAGCATACCGCATATTAAATATAATATCAACATGTGATCCACAATCCTAAATCATAAATTCTCAAACCTTCACACTTATGATCCTCTTCCAAGTCTCGACATATAATCTATGCAACTACTTAAAAAGATAATGCTCCTAATTACAAAGAACTACATTAGAAACTTGTATAAAAATATTACCACATGTAGCCAAGCAACCCAACACATATATAAACACATCTATCGATTGCATCCTTAATCTTTCTAAAATTCAAATATTGTTTCAATCAACCAATCATCATCATTGGGATATATCATTCTCAATCCTTGCATTGTTCTCAAGATATATTGTTCTCACATCAATAATTCTATAATCATCCTCATCAAATCAATCAATCATTGGCTTTTAGTTTGATTAAGGGAAAATCTCATTTATCTTTTTATCATTTGTTCTTACTTTCTTATGTGTATTTATTTCATCACTTTCATTTATGTTTTGATCCTTAGGACATATCATAACCAACATCATTATGACCTTCCATATAATGGTGCATTGGGGGGTGAAGCCACAATAGTGGTTTACAATTTGGAGGAAGGAAAACTCACAAAAAATGAGCCCATGGAAAAAAAATTGGTTTTAAGGGTTTAAACGGACCTACAGGTTCAAGTGAACCCACTTAAATGCTTGCCCCCCATTTCTCACCCAAAAAACAAGGGAAAATGTAAATTAAAAGGTGGTTCACTCAAACCCCCCTTATCCCTCATTCTCCCCCTCAAACACAAAAAAAAACTAATTTTTTGCACTTTGAAGCTCAAGTTGAAGATGAAAATGGTGGAGACTTCACAAACCCAACTAGAATCTGGTAGTCCTCAGAACAAGCTATCCAACGAATATAATTTTAATATGTTTTGGTTTTATTATGTATTTATTTTTTTAGTTTTATTAAACATAGGTTTTTCACCGAAAATCAAGCTCTTTGTTCTATACATGTGGAAAAATAGCAGATTATCAAAAAAAAAATTGAAAAATATGTGTGCACCAGATATTGAAGTCCTTGATCCAACAAAAAAAAAATTGAATTTCAATACATACAAAAAAAGTTACACGTTATATGGTCATGCTATGTCTAAATTGTAATTGGTTTGACTTTGAAACTTGATTAAAGAAAAAATATTCAATAAAAAACTATCTAACCAAGTGGAAGCACTAGATATTGGAGTTACAAATCTAAATTCGGAATAATTGGAATTTTATCCTTCATGGAAAAAATTTTATGTGTTATACAGTGAGCGTCACTTTTTAAAAAATGTTGTTTTTTGAAAAAAATTAGTTTTCGAGGAAGATGGAAAAAGAAGTACAAACTAATTCCAAAAATTTTGAAAAAAATATATTTAGAATCTACAGACAAAATGTCACAAAAATCTAGTTTGCATCATCTTCAAATTCCTCACGGTTTGGCTGCTATAGGTGCCCGAAAGTAAAGATTTAGTTAAAAAAATTATTTCAGTGTCCATTTTGGCCAAAAATTGTAAACCACTATTGTGGGATCACCCTAGGTCATGTTCCTCATTGGAAATCGATCCCTCACACAAGGCACATCATCACTATGGTCCTTATATTATGGTGCTTAAGGGAACAAGTATTGGTTTCTTTCCATATTATAGCGTATACCTACATATAATCTCCATAAAACCATATCATACTAAATCCACCATACTTATCATCCTTTATATCATTATCTTATCCTCATTCGATTAATTTAATTATATCCTAGCATCAGTTCTTCCTTTCCTTACATCCTTGCTTTCATACATCTAACTGTCTCCCCTCTCCCTTCCTTTTATCTCTTCAACCCCTCTATGCATTCATTATCCCTTTGGACCTAGTTTTCCTTTAAAGAGACCACCCACATCCTATCAACCTACCTACCCTTTGAAGGGGGCCTCTCTAACCCATATCATAACCCTTGTTCTTCAAAATAGCTAGGAAATCTTACTGCCAATTCAATCCACCAAATTTTTATACTTATTTTATTTGAAATAGCATTGCTTATGGTAGTCACAACACTAGATCTCAAAGAGAGAAAAATTTAGACACCTAAAATCAGCCACATCCTACTAACAAATCTAACATCACCATTGTTTCCATTTTTTACATCATACTAGGCATCACAATCACACTTGCATCATGTTGAAGTGCTAATTATTATAGTTAATTAATTAGGACTTATTCCCTTCATCATCAAACCAACTAAAAATGTTACATTTATTTAATGAACTAACATCCTACATCCATCTCGCCTAATTGATTAAATAACCTAATCATTTTATTATCCTAAATCCCCAAATTCTAGTTTAATCCTCCAATAATTGGACAATTGTGTCCCATCCATAATTAAAATTAAATTAAATATAATTCATCAACCCAAAATGATGTTAACATTCATTCCTAGTCATCAAATCAATTAAACTAATTGTAGTCATTAATCTCCAACTATCTTCAGTCAAAATTTAAAATAGAATTTTATCCCAACCATTCATCCAATCAAGCCAATCTTAGTCCTCCATTCAACAACTACTAACATTTAATCTCTCCTCCCTCTCAAATTAAAATTAAAATTTCCTCGCATGCAACCTAGCCCTTCTTTTATCCTCATCAAATTTATAAATAAAAAATATATATATCATTTCTAAGAAGAGTAATTGGATACAACAAGGTTATGTTATATAAACTTTCAACCTCAACCATAAAACAATCACTTAGATCAAAAAACTTAAGTCATCAAAGGTTTGTGTGGTAAGAAGTTCATTTATTATTTTATTGTGTACATGTTTTTTTTCTCAATCGAAGGTGCATGCTTGTTTCCTATCTCTTTCCCCTATATTTTAGTGTTCACAAACCCCATAGAGAATCCAAGAAATATCGACCCAACCATGTGGCATGCTTTTAAATGTATATGACCTACAAAGTAACTAATAAAATAAAATACTCTAACTTCTCTCTAGCAATATCAAAAATTAAAAGTAGAAGAAGAAAATCTATACGGTTTTCAAGGTTTTTCATATTATTTTCAATTGTTGAAGTTTATGATGATGAATATGCTAATTTTTAGTGTCTTTTAGTCTAAATTATTGTATAAGATATTTGAAAGGTATTGTTCAATTATTTAATATAGCTGCATTTAATTTCACTATATAAAAGTATTTTAATGATTCTTTATATATTTTTTTTTTATTTCTCTATTATTAGAATGTTATAATAGAGGCAAAGCATAATTTTTTTAAATCCCTCTTTAGCCACAAGAAAAGCTACAAGGTTAAATTCATACACAAACATGTGTGGTTTGATCAAAGGGAAAGGCTAGTCAAAATCCCTCATATAGACTAGTTTCCTACCACTATATCAATAAGGTGTTTAATGTAAGGGGGTGTAATTAGAACCCACTGCATAACATAAAGATCAACGAGTAGAATAGTTTGAAACTACTCTACTCATTTGCCCATATGGATGGTGGATTGAGCAGGACCTACTTTGATAGAATCTGCCTGGATTGGAGCCCCTTTATAGAGCCTACTTATATGGTACCATTTTCTCTTCTAAGTTGCATTGATCAGTTGTATTGGTCTAAATTTATCATCAAACCCCAAATTATGAGGTCAACTGAATTTATAAAAAATTATATACCTTAATATACATCATCTTTTCTTTCTAAATGTTAGGTCCCTAATATTCTTTTTTTAAATATAATAAGGTGAAGCACTTGTGGTATGATTAACCTTAACATTAGGTTTTAGTTAATAAACTAATTTCTTTTAATTAGGATGAGGAGGTGTGTCTCTATTAGCTAAGCCTATAAATAAGGAGGATAAGTATCTCCCAAATCATCATAACTTCAAAATACTAATTCATTTTTATTTTTCTATTATTGAAGTTCACCTCCTCAAAGTGGTTTGCTAATTTGCTTTTTTTTGCATTGTTAGTTATCAAAAATAAATAACCCTTACATTTAATCTTTCGAAGAAAATCTAAAAAATGAAACATCTAACAAAGTTATTTATACGTAAATTACATGAAATTGGATGTATTCAATTTTGAATAAAAGTCATGCAAAATGTTCCAATTTTTATTTTTACCCAAGGATTAAATCAAAGGGACTTTATAAAATATTTTAAATATAAATTTTAAATTAAAATGAAAGAGAATTACATACTCAATAAAATAATGGTAAATGTAAAATAAAAATATTATTAAAAATAATAAAAAATAATTTATTGATATATGCAAATAAAGGTAGAACATAACAAAAGAATATACATATTAAATTTAAATCATTTTATTTTTTTAATATAATTTTATAGTATTTATTTATGAATAAAAATATAATTCTAATCATCAAATTAAAATTTAAAAGACAAATTATATTCATCTTATTAATTTTACATCCACAAATATTATAAACTTAATTATTTATCTACTATTGAAAAATATATTAAACTACTATGATGAGAAGGTTATTTTTCATACAATTGTTTTATTGTATTCTCTGAGAGAAATTTTTACAAACCTTAAATCAAATGAAAATTAAGGTGAACATATGTAACTCATATATTAACCAACATGCAACCCAACCTTAATACATAATAACTTTGAAAATTTAAAAATATTTCCTTTAGAGGTATATTACTATTAATTATCCTTATTTAATTTAAATATTAATGTTTAAATTAATATACATTAATGTGATGTATTGTCCACCTAGTGAATTGTATTTTTCTATTTTTAGTGCACCAAAATTTTAAGAATTCCTTGTAAAAGAAGAAAGAGCTAAAAGATAGTAGTTCATTTTCACATGGATGAAATAGATACAATATTAAGCATTCTTTCTAATTTAATATGGTGAAAATGATCATACTCAATCATTTTGATTATTTTAAGTTAAAAATCATTAAATGTTGTTTGAATGATGAAATGAAGTAATGTTTCTCAAATTAATAATGATATGTCAAGCTATATAAAAATAATTTTCATCCTCATTTTTATTAGTATTTTAAAATTTTAAAATTTACTCTTTTCAAAGAGTTTATAAGTTAGTTCAATAATGTATTTCATTATGCAACTTATGAATATTAATTCTTATTTCAACAATATTTTAATTTTTATCTATTAAGATTAATAAAATAAATCATTTATAATATCTTGACTTTTTTTCATTAGCAATTTTAGTGTTTTTAATACTTTTCTGGAATCAAGTTGATGTCAGATCAATATTATTAAAGTTGTTGATAATATTATCATCTTCAAAATTAAGATAAAAAGGGCATAAATTTTTTATTGAAAAATCAAGAAGAAATATAGAAAAAGCCAAGATATAATAGGATTCCTGAACCACAAACAGAACCAAGTACATATTCTTGTCCTCCAAAATAACCTCATCCAAAGCCACCACATAATCCAAAGGTAGAAGGCCCCCAATATCTAGCATTTCACCCCTCCTCATGTTATGAAGCCCACTTACTACTTATCCAAGCAATATGTTGCTTTGTTCCACTCCCTAGGAATATGATGAAAGGAGATAGACTCCAAAGAACCACATAAACTCAAAACCTACTTAACCACCAAAGCCAACTACTAGCTAGCTTCCTCCAACATTTGATCATTTAGCATATCCACAACAATTTCTAAATTAGATTCACAAATAATTTGTCTCCAACCAAGGGAACACCCTTATAAGGGCCTCCATAAGATTATTGGTTTGTTTCCCTTTATACACAAAAAAGAAAAACATTGTACCTCCTCCACTATCTCTACCAATGCCACCAATTCTTGTATTCCCAAGGTCCCCCTAGAGGAACCATCAGTATTCACCTTCAAGAAACCACTAGGTTGGGGAGTCTACTTGCCCCACCCATTGAACATTTTGCTCGGTATGATGAGGCCTTCTGCGAAAAGGGGAACCCAACCTAACAACCTCAAGTTTCAAGTTCCTTATGATAGTCACATCACTAGGATGCACAATCTTAGATAAAACACATTTGATGAAAATGGTCTCCTAGACCCTGCATAGGATCTTTTTCCATAACTAAGCTACTATCATTTCCACCCCTTGAAATATCCTTGGATTCCTTTCCAACCATAAATTCTAGATGATAAAGTGGGGCCAATAATCTAAGAAATCTTAAGAAAAGAGGTTTGAGCAGGAAGTCTACCCATACTATCCCATAACTCAACTAGAGAAGAGAAATGAACACAAGCATGAGTCCAAGCCTCCCACCAAAGGTGTTAAATCACCTGAGAAAAAGAGCACTAGAAGAACAAATGAGGGGAATCTTCCTCACTATTCTTATAGAGAACACAAAAAGAAGGGCCCTAAAAACCCCTCTTCCACAAATTGTCCTAGGTAAGGTATCTATTTTAGACCACCAGCCATAAGAAGAAATTACATTTTTAGCTAGGATAATTTGTTCCAAACTTGCTTCCACCAAGGCATTCTAACTCTCCCATACACCTATCTATCCAACTCCAAATTGCTTGAGGAAATAGAAATTTTTCCTTTCAGATCAGGGCCCCGATCTAGAATGTCCCTCCCAGTAGGGGAATTACATAGCATGTTAGCCAAAATCCTCACAAGCTCCTAATGAGCCTCCTTAGTGCCACCTGATGGCCATTCCTAAAGAACCTTCTAGTGCATCACTATCATCTAACCAAAAGCTTGAATTTTTTTAAAATTATCCACCTTACTCCAACTAGCAACAAGGAAACTATCACAGAGAGGTTGTAAATGAGGAAACATAGTCAATATGGTGGGATGCCCATCCATGAGTCATGTTAGTCATGTTAGAAGAGAGCATAAAATCCCTATTACAAATCTAGAATAGACCCTTCTTGATAAGATTTTCCCCTTTTTGAGAGTATCCCAAATCATGGACCCCTTCCCTGAAAGGCTACACTGAGGAACATCAATAGAGCTCACCCCCAAAAGATACTTAAGAATGAGAATTCTAGACCAATCTTGATCTTGGAAGGTACATCAATGACAATATAGCTTAGCAGCTAAGACTTGGCCATTCAAACTTGTAGGTTTAAGCCCAAGATCACCCTCTTTTTTCGACTTGCACATAGAATCTCACTTGACAAGGCTCCATTTCAAAGAAAACAAATTACCTACCCAAAGAAATTGATGGGAAAGGGTATCAAAATCCTTAACAAAGCATGAGGGAGCAACCTGCACAAAGCATCTATAAATAGGAAGGGCATGTACAACTAACTTCAAAAGTGTCACATGTCCTGCCGACAAAAGCCATTGACAAGTATAATGACTAATCCTCCCATGAAACTTATCTAAGATATCCTACCACAAATCCCGAAGGTGAGACCCCACCAAGATGGGAACCCCAAAATAAGACAGTGGGAGAGAGTCAATCTAAAACTAGAGAATTTGAGAAATCTCACTTTGAATAAGATGACAAGTGTTAAAGAAGAAGATTGAAGACTTGCACTCATTGATATCTTGACCAAAAGCAACCAAGTAGATATCCAAAGTCTTCCTTAAATTCTGATATGATTTAGGATCTAGACTAATTGCATAATTGAATGCTTAATGTTTACAATCTTTAAAATCCAAATTACATAAACGAAATTAACACATTAACATGGTTAATTAATCAGAAATGATCAAGTGAAGAAAATAGAATGTGAGAGAGAAGGAGAGAGAAAATGAAAAACAATCTGATAATGAAGTTCACCACAATCATGACTACGTCTCTGGGTCTGCTCCAATGGAGTGAGACCGATCCGATTAATCTCCAGAAAATGATTACAAAAGGTCTTCCACCTGTTACAAGATTTTTGTCTCCTTGGACGATAATGAATTACAAAGAAATCCTTCAATAAATGCAACAAGCTTAACTAAGCTTCAAATGCATAAGGACCAAATTCACTATCACTTGGAAATATTCTCACAACTCTCCCAAAAATTCACTTCCAACACTTAGCAAAAAAAATCTTCAAAAATTACTTAATCTCACACCCCCATTCTACCCTTTTTATACAAAAAAATTACTCAAATTGTTTCATAACCAATTGATTTTCAAAACCTCCCAATATCCCCTTTACATAGAAAATATAATTTGAAAATCCCCCCTTATTTACATAGGGATATCCTCCCGTTAAAATGACCCATCCAATTTTACATAAAATCTTCATTGATGGCCTCTTTTAATTTTATTCCATAATCCATTTCAAGATTTATTAGGAGATCTTAATAATTCATCTTTGAATATAAACGGGCTTGATTTTGTTAAGGATTTAATCCTTAATTATAGGGGGTGAATTGGTTGGCAATTTGTTTTTTTCTTTAAAAATAATGTTTAAGTTCCCCTTAAAAAGGGGATCTCCCAACCACATGTATTTTTAAATATTTAAAGGGGTTTTATCCCATTTAAATATGGGTAAATTTATTTTCTTTTAAATTAAGACCCCACCTACTTTTTCTCACGTAGGCCTTAAATTAAGGCTTTTAAATGGGAGGAGTGGTAGGCTTTTATATTTTTATATATTTATTATTACTTTTTGTTATTAATTTTTTTATAAAAAAAGCAATAATATTGCAATTGGAGGGATGAGGTGATGCCATGTGTCAAGGGCTAATTGGTCATTGAGTTGACCAGATGCTTACATCATCATGCAACTTTGACCCAATCTTTGACCTTCCATAACTTTACCATAAAGACTATGTTTTCTATGAAACGAACTCTATCGGAATTGTGACGATGAGCACTATGCAATGGTGCTGACTTTGACTACTTTTGATGACTTTGATTTTTTCCCTTTTTTTGCCCTGGTTCTAAGAGTTGACTAGAGGTTTGACCATATATATCTTGAGCTACGGGACTCCGATTGACTCCATTCGAGTTGCATTGAAGTCAAGTCCCGAGCACTTTTGATGATGCCAAAACTAGAGAGAATTGGAGAATTTCAAAATTGACAAAAAAAATCATCTAGATCAAATTCACTTCTTCTTGAATCCTATCCAAACCCAATAAATTATATCATCCACAAGTTGCAAGTGAGTGTGAAGGCACCCTACCACCCTAGCTCCAACCTTGAATCAATCCTTGATTAACCCAAGACTTAACAAACCTTCCCAAGCCCTTAGTCATAATAATGAATAGGTAAGGGAAAAGAGGATACCCTTGGTGAAGATCCCTTAAAGCACTAAAAATTATAAGGCTTAAAATTAATAAGAGAAATTTCCTAAGACTCTTGGAAGAATTCAATAGGAAAGTCATCCAGAATAGGGCTTTACCTTTTTCATTTGAAACACAACCTCTTTCAATTCGATAGTGAGATAGGGTGCATGAGATCCAAATTCATCTCACTAGAAACTAAGGGGGGATGCAATCCAAAATAAGGTTCTCCTCACCACAACAAAGAGAGGCATCCTCAATAAACAACTCTAAAAAGAAATGAGAAGCCTCCCTAGAAATCTCACCTCTAGAAGCTAGTAGCACCACTTCCAAAAACACTAGAGAGGGAATAATATTTGCAATCCTTCTAGATTTAAAATAAGTAATGGAAGAATGCAATATTATGATCCCCTTCCTAGAGCCAATCCACCCAAGACTTTTTCTTCCAGGAGATCTTTTCACATAATCTCGTTCCTCGAGATCCTTAATAGCTACAACTTCCTTTCTAAGAAAATCATTTGTAAGACCATGATCCTAGATTTGGCAAGTGATAGTGTCTAACCCAGTTTGAGCCAACATTTTTTTAAAGTGAAGGTTTCCAAAAAATTGCTTGTTTCATTTCCTGAGTTTGTACTTCACATACTATAGTCTCTTGGAAAAAGAGTATATAGCCCTAATATGATCATGCTCCCCTTGAAGTCACTAACTACTCATAAGATCATGAAGAGAGGGGTCCCAAAACCACATTATTTGGAACTTAAAGGAAAGGCTCCTAGAAGCTCTAAAATAAACAACATAAAGCTTAATCAACCAATGATCAAACCCTTTCCAATCCAAAATATTTGAGTTGGTAGTTCACCTATCTCCAACCCAAAAGCAAGAGACAAGAAATATATCAAGCCTCTCAGAGATAACATTATCACCACACCTCTTGTTATTCCAATTGAAAATTGTGTTACTTGACTTCACATCCACTAAATTTAGGAGCTCTATTTTATCCCTTAGCAAGCTAGTAGGCGAATCTAGCTTGACATTTTCACCAAGTTTTTCCTCAAGGAAAACAATTGCTTTAAAGTCCCTAGAAATTACCCATAGGAGCAAGGAAGCCAGAGATCGAATATATTTGACAACAAACCACAACTAAGCTATACTAATAGGGTTAGAAGGAGAATTAATATTAGTAAAGATCTAGGTTTCACTTGAATCTAGACTAGTAGCAATCATAGACATAGAAGAGTGACTTGAAATCTACTAGAGAGGAGCAATCTTCCTTGGATCCCAAAAGCAAGCCACACCACCACAATTTCCATGAGCACCAATACAATGACATGAACCACAAGACTAGATATAAGGGGCTCCATTTAACATACAGTCCATAAATAACTTAGTTTCCTGAAGAAAGACAATGAGCACTAATCATCTCACGATAGCCTTTTGTCGAGCGATGCTATTCATACCCCTCACATTCCACGAAATAATAATCATTTCTAAGAGTGGGAAAAGTGGGAGACAATGGTCTCCACTAACCCCAATTCCACCAGATTCTCACCAATTGACTTAACCTTTTCTAGGTCCTCCTTATGAACCACCTTAGAAGCCTTCTCTAGAGGCCCCTTTTTAAGAGGATTTGACTGTAAACCCAGTACTTGTAGGGTCCCACTATTCTTACCAGCATATAGAGTCTCCCTTGCCTAAGAAGGAACCAAGTCCATCAAGGTAGCCACCCCCTATAAGACCAAAGGCCCACTTGGATTAGGTTCAATAAGAGTCTAAGATGGAATTTATGTAACTATATGCTCAACTTGTTCTTCCCCCAAAGGCAAGTTCAAAAGTTCATTCCCTTTATCCCTTGGAAAATCCACTTCCAAAGACCCAACACCAATTTCCAATTCAGCCAGGATTCCCTCCCCTTGATCCAAGTCCTCTAAAGCATTAAACCAATTGAAAACCCCATCATATTGCTTATCCTTTAGGGTTCTCTTCAGACCTCTTCCTTTATTGTGATGCTTGACTAGGATGAAAGCCTCCTTGTCCACCACATCAATAGCCATAGGAGCCTTCCCTTTATCCTTCTTAGGATCTAGGAGCTATGAATCAAGCTAGTCATCCCAGCTGCCTGATTGAATTAAGGACAGTTCCTTTTAAGGTACCCATACTCATGACAAAAGTGATATTTGAACGGAAGAGTTTCATAGTATAGCTATTGAACACAAGAGTCATATCTAAGGCATAATTTTAGAGATTCTGGAAAAGGGTTATTTAAATCTATTTCAACACAAACATGGGCATAAGTGATAACCTTTTTTTCCAAAGTTTGTTGAGTTAAGTCAATTGTCTTGCCAAGAAATAGAGCAATCATATGTAGGATGCCACTTCGTCAAAACTCCAACAGGAGTCATAGAAGATAAACCTGGACGAGAATCCACGAAGGAATCTCCTCAATGAAATTGAAACCCACATGTTAGGATTTCATGAAACATCCCATGAAGGAAGCCCCTCAGCCAAATTGAAACCCACATGCCATGGTTTCATGAAAAGTCCAAACTGATTGAAAAAATAAGGTCCGCCTTCAAAATCCCTATTTCGTTCTATCATGCATGTGAACACAACAATGAAATAATTATTGGCAGCCAAATTTATCTCCATGTCACCCTTGTCATTCCAAACATTTTGGGTCCAAGATTCCAAAAT
The DNA here is from genome assembly GCA_007258455.2 of Sequoia sempervirens. Classification (NCBI taxonomy): domain Eukaryota; kingdom Viridiplantae; phylum Streptophyta; class Pinopsida; order Cupressales; family Cupressaceae; genus Sequoia; species Sequoia sempervirens. The sequence continues at coordinate 656,504,958 of VDFB02058242.1, read as the reverse complement.
TGGCAACAAGAGATGGATTCCCATGAATTTACAAATCAACGCACCATTGCTCAAATAAGTGAATCCTCTGTAATAGACTCTTATTGGATCACCAAAATGGAATTCTCAAGGCATCTCTCCAAACAACCATTCTCTTTTTTGAGCCTAGGTAAGCCCCTTGAAGAAGAAGAATCATCACCAGTCAAAATATTGCTATGGAGCCCCATAACTTTTTGTATACAAAGAGGAAGATGGATCTACATGATCCATCCCTTCAAAGAAAACAAAACGAAAGAAAAAACATAAAGGCAACAAACCCACCAAACTTCTACGCACAACCAAGAATCAAAAAAAGAAACTACACACCATAGATTTGCACTCCTTCAACACACTACGTCACTTGCAAACCACCCCAAACCAACTCCATTTACAAGAAAGAAAATAAGCACCCCCTATGCTACAAAAAACCCCCACATGAACCCTCAAATCATTGCCAATGATTCAATGTACCTCTAAATTGAGCATGCACAAAAAATGGACCAACATGCATGCCACAAAGTAAAACTAGCCATGTCCCAATAGACACCCTGTTGCTTTCATCATGTCCTTGTCTTAATTTTTAATATTATCATCTTCATAATTAAGATTAATAAAATAAATTATTTATATTATCTTAAGTTTTTCTTATTAATAATTTTAGTTTTTTCAAATATTTTTTTAACATCATATCAATGTTAGATTAATGTAATTGAAGTTGTTGATAATATTATCATCTTCAATATTCTAAGAACTAATCCAATATTCAAGATCTTTATCTCACCCTTTTTAGTCTATGGTGACAACTACTATTATTATAAGTAATAACACAAAACATATTAAAAATGTATCTTGACCTTAAACTCCACCAAAATATATCATAAGTTGATCAAAATAATATGATATAATATATCATATTTTATTTTAAACATCGTAAAATACTTTAAAATTTATTATTTTTTAAATCTCATGAGAAAAACTACAATCGCATATCTTGAAATCACATCAGAAACTTAAATTACTTTAGAATTGAAACTAAAAAATTGTTATGCTAATTCCATAACCCAATATTTATACAAATGTTCTAAATATCATAATAATATTTCTAACTACTAATGGTTCCATATTTACATCATGCTTCTAACTTAAATGGAAGTTAAAATGAATGCCATGATGTTTTTAGTATATCCACCCCTTCAAGGGTAATAGAGTGTAAGATGCATTATTTTGATATAATTATCATTACATTTTTTAAATTAATAATAATTTTATATTTTTTAGAAAATTATATATATATATATATATATGGATTTTTTTCTTAAATAACAATATTGTCAATATCTAAAAGTATGAAATTGATCCCAATTATATCAGTACCAACACAATGGTCTTTTTCCATTTTTTTTTTACTTTTGATCATTGTTGTTTTTTAATTCAATTGTGTGAGATTTTTCATCTCCTTGAGATCTCTATCATTCTAATAATGTCCATGAAAAAGTGTGATCCAAAATATTGATGTAAAAAATATCACTCAACCAAATCGAAAACAATGATGATCAACTTTATGAATAGTGGAACTATAATAACATTAATTCTTCACTTATGCCAATATAAATTTCAAAGGTAGTGGAAGAGAGGAAGCATGCTTTCTTTACCCTATATTATATATAATTATATTCATTTCCCATTAATTTTAGTGTTTAAATTCAAAATTAGCTTTTCCTAAACCCTAATCATTGCACTACACATATTAAGAAGGATGTTGATCTATTCTCATTTTTTTATAGATTAGTCTTTGTCAAATTAGTTTTTGAAATAAGAAAAATTGATTTTTTTTATTTGATAAATGTGACCCATTGCAGATCACACTTATATGCATTAATAGTAAAAATGATCACATATAATAAAGATGCCTAGCTAAAAATATCTCAAACTAAAATGGTGTAAATTAAACTACTTTGAATGTTAAAGTAGATTAACTTATACACCACACTAATGGACAAACTAGGCTAACAATCTAGCCCAATTAGAATAAGAAAAGTTGAAAATTGTTATTTTTTTTATGCTTATATTAAATTGAAACACCATAAGCTAAAGAAAATGGAAATTTTAGCAATTGATCACTAGTAGAATGTGGAAGTGCTTACTCCTGTAAAAATGTGATTCTACAAGAGAAATAACAAGGAAAAACTAGAAATTCAAATTGGAAGGAGTCACACTTAAAAACCCTAGCATAAAACTACTATAGACTATATGCTCACACTATCACCCAATACCAATAGAAAAATAAAGTAACAAAATTAAATTTGTAACACCTACACACAAAGTGAACAAAAACATATAGAGCATAACATAGGAAATAATCAAGAACTATAGAACAATAATAAAATGACCCTGATAATATTTATCCTAGTTAAATGATTAAATAAAAAAGAGGGGTTTGAGAATATAGAAAATCTATATGAAAATTTTTATTAAAAATATATGTAGTTGAAATAGAGAAAAAGTGGGTGACTATGAGGAAACTTGCAAAAATGATCAAGCTACTAGTTTGATCTTTTAACCTCCATGAGTAGTTACTAAAAATAGATTCAAATTAAGTGTGAGATCCTATCCTGCATGTGTCTAGAACTAAGAGCAACACATTGAAATCAAATATGAGAATAAAATTAAATGTATATTAGACTATACTAGTGTTTATGAAAATATAAATGAGAGATGGAATATGATATCCAATTATGCTAAAAAAGGTTTAAAGAATATCAAAGTGAGATAGATAGAGGGTTTTGTATTTTCTACCCAAAAAAAATGTAGATTATAATGAAAATTATTAATATAATCCAAATACTCACAATTCATAAAATAAAATATACTTTGTCACTATAAAAATTAAGGAAGAGTTAGAAATGAAAAATGATTGTCACCTTTTTTAAATTCTATAAAGAGATTTTTTTTAAAATAACTAAAGAGTTGTCCTTGTTTATGTTAGAATCCAAGATCACCTGCATGCAAATGAATACCTGTCACATGCAAAAGACATGAAGAACCAAAAAAGATGTTCTCTGTAAAACCTCTCAGTAAAAATGCATTAAGAGAATCAATTATTACAATGTGATCAATCCTTATGAAGGAGATCAAGAAACCCTAAAAGGGAAACCCTAAATGAAACCCTAGTGTGCACACTTAATAATTAATAATTAATTATTAATGTGCCTAAGTTTAGCTTAAGTAATAAAGAGGAATAAGTGACTTAATTAATTAATTAATGTGATGTAATTAATTAAGCATAATAACTTATTACTCTAACACCCCCTTAAGATGAACTTAGGAAGAAGCTAAAACACTAGAATAAGATGCATGAAAGCAAAGATGGGTCCGGCAACTAGGCCTGATCAGGTACCCATTTACAAATGCAATAAGGAGTAAGAGAAGGAAAAACCCAGTGGGACAAAACCCCCCTTACAATGAGATAACATGCTGCAAAGAAGCACTGGAAGAACTCTGTAGAGTAACACTGGAACTTGATATAGGCAAGCAAGTAAATATTCTTCTGTATACTACTGAAACCGGATGAGAGTCACTGATTGACTCAAGGAATCATGATTAAAGCAACAGAAAACCCGATGCCACAGAACACTTGAAAACTCCAAACAGGAACAACTCTGGAATCTATGAAGCAGCAAGAAATTATTGAATGATGCATTACTGAAAACGAAGTGCAAAGATGCAAGATGCACTCTCCCAACTGCCAAAATATCCAAGTAATCGCCAAACAACCCATCGGGCCAAATCTGGACTAATTCATAAACCTGGGACAGATACAGAAAAAGTGCATGGACAGCAACCTAGAGCTCCTCAATACCTTTCCGACGCTTCAAACGAGGCGAAAAACAGAGATTGTGGCAAAAAGTTATGAGCTCGGAAGTCCAAAAACAACATCTGACTTCAAACAGCAATAAATTTAGTAAAATAGAAAAATACTGTAAAATAAACTGCACCAAATGAAAGAGCTCAGAACCAGCTTTCTGGCGATATCTCGTTTGCCCGATTTTGATACCGTATGCCCAAGTTATGGCCAAAAGAAAAAAAACTGCTTCTTTAGGGCAAACTGGGGTTAGGAGGGGGAAAAGAGGGGCCGGCCGTACGCTGACGTCATGCTGACGTCATCAGTTCCGAGTTTAAATTTGACGGCCGTCACGGCCGTCGACGCAAAAAATCGCCCCCCCCAAAATGAAAAAATTTTGGGCCCTTGGTCGTATGCCGTGGCTTGGTCTCTGTGGGGGAGCCCCGGTGCATGGGCACGCTGGTGATGGTCGGGCTAGGGCTAGCGGCCCCGGGTGACCGCCTATGTCGGGGGGCCTTCTCTGCCGGAGCATGAAGGGAGAGCCACCGGGTGGCGTGGCAGGTTGGTGGGCGGCGGATCTTCATTTTAACTTGGAGGCGCCGGCCCAATTTCCAAAAAACACGTTTTTTGACTTTTTTTTTTATTTTCGAGCCTCGGAATGCGTGCTGGGGAGGCCGTACAGCCCCTCAGACAAATTTTTTTTGCCTCCCGGATCAACTGCTCCAAAATCGACGAAACGACAAGCATTTTTAGGGTTTTGGCGCTGCGAACGCGATGGCGGTGTCCGTTTGAGCCCAAAGTGAGCCAAAAAATAGGCTACCTCCAGATCTTGCAGAAATGATGCATGTGAAACCCTTGCACTTGAATCTCACAGAGAGGCCATATCTTCAGATCACGAACAAGCAGCTGCAGGTCTAGAGCTCTGATACCATGTTAGAATCCAAGATCACCTGCATGCAAATGAATACCTGTCACATGCAAAAGACATGAAGAACCAAAAAAGATGTTCTCTGTAAAACCTCTCAGTAAAAATGCATTAAGAGAATCAATTATTACAATGTGATCAATCCTTATGAAGGAGATCAAGAAACCCTAAAAGGGAAACCCTAAATGAAACCCTAGTGTGCACACTTAATAATTAATAATTAATTATTAATGTGCCTAAGTTTAGCTTAAGTAATAAAGAGGAATAAGTGACTTAATTAATTAATTAATGTGATGTAATTAATTAAGCATAATAACTTATTACTCTAACAGTTTAATAAGATATCTCTTGAAGAAAATATAACAAGTAGGAAGTAAAGAATGTCACCAAAGAGAACAAGTGTGTTGGTGTGGAAAAAGTGTTGTAGGTAGATCAAGATTACATTAGATTTGTATTAAAATGTAGGATAAATAAAACCATTTTTTTTATAGAAAATATGTAGAAGACTCTTGGTCTAGTGTGCTTTTTTGCCAAGAATCCTATAGAATGTAGCATGAATCATTTTTACTAGTGTTCTATATTGCTAGGTGTTCCATACAAAAATGCAATACTAGGGATTACATGTATTAGTTTAAACTCTATTGTTAAGAAGTCCTAATAAGGTTGGCCATGTCCAAGCATTTTTTATAATTGGGACTAAAATTGTTTGATGCTATAAAAACATGTCAAAAGTGTGTAGGTGACAGATATGGATATATGCCCCCTCTTTAAATAATTTCATAAATCAACTATATGCAATTGATTTTAAGGTAGGAAAAACATGTAACAAAAGAATCCTAAGAAACATACATAACAACTTGTATGTCTCAAGGTTAATGATATTTTTCCCTTGGAAAAGGGGCACATAATGATATGATATTTAAAATAAAATGGAAATACACACTTGAGATTGTGTTTAAAGAGTGACATAAATATAAGTAAAACAATGTACATGTAACATAGAAAAATTATAGCAAAGGAACAAAGGGATTTATACATGTCAATGCTTGCATATGTTTTTAATTTATTATATATCTACAGAGGGTTGCCATCATCCCCTTAGTCCTCAAAAACTATGATAAAAAGGGAAGATGGTACATAAAAATAGAGATTAAGATTTCAAAAAATTATTTTTGGGTCAAGAAGATCTTGTGTGGGTAAGCATAGAACACTTTGTATCATGCCTAAGGAAACAAGTAAATAATAATAAAAAGAAATAGGTCCATGACCATTTTCCTAATATATTTTTGTTCAAAAAGAAGGATTTATAAATATCCTAATGTTTAAATACTGGGAGATTATGGCATAGTGTCCCTCTTATATCCACGTACTTACAAGAGTATCATAGGTCCTCTAGGAGGAACTGACCAATACATGCACACACACACCAACACATGAAACATAAGCATAGATGTAATATAATTATAAACATGCACACACATACACACATGTATGTACACATTAAATGAGACACAAGCACCTATTCATCAAACTACCCATCTAATAAATCATCATTATCCCAATCATGGTCACCAAGTGACTCAATACTATTAGATTGTGAGGGATTAATAAAAGAGGCATAGTATTAATAATATAATGATACTATAGATATTATATAGATGAAAAGGGATCAAAATCCTCTAAAATACTCAAAGAATGTGAAACAATTAGCAAAAGAGTAAATATTTATAGCAGGGAAGGAATATTTACAACCTAGATAAAGAGATAATTATCGTCTGAATAGGTTGCTAGTTTGAGAAGGGATGATTCCATAAACTTAGGATCCTAAAAAATCCTAATTCTCATACTAGTACCAACATCAAGAGGTTGTGGAAGAGAGGCCATGATATCTTGAGGAAGGAAAGATAAGTACATAATATTTCCTCAAAAGAAAACCAAAGCTTAGGTTGTGTCTAGTGGTGAGGCGGGGTGGGATAATGTTCCAATTTACATTTAGTTGTTATTGGAGGGGGGAGAATGATGTTAAGGGTGGATAATTTAAGGGTATTAGGGAAGGACAAGTGGCAAACATAGGTGAGTGGAACAAGAATAGTGATGATGGAGATAGGAAATATTTGATATCTTTGAGAAGGGACAAATGTATATAATTTTTGAATTAATATAAAGAAGCATAGACTAGACAAGAAAAATATTAATTTCCTTTTTTTTAATATATTTTTTTTGGTCATGCAATTTCTCTTTAGGTCGGGGCTAGGTAGTGGGTTGGTGTAATGTCCCTTTTTAGAAAATTTCCTACTTTTTCCTTAAACAATAATCCTAACTTAAAATAACAAGTGTATATTATTTATAAATATTAATTTATATAAAATTATGAATTTTATTATAATATTTGAAACTTTATAATTTTATGAATAATTTTGATAATGGGTCTTATCTTGATTTGTTGTTATAATATTCCTTCAAACTTGTAGCTATGAATGTATGTATTGTCTACCCAAGTTAGGGGTTTTCATCCACTAAATTTCTAAGAGAAGTTAAGGGTTCTTGTCCTTAAATCTCTTAATTTTCCTTGGAGGGTTATCGTCCTCTTTTGTTGTAAGATTTACTTGGAATATGTCATAATATTTCTTCATAATTAATGACTTATCCTCAACGAAATGATATCCCTTTATACCTTATTATTGAGGGATTCACAACCTTTCACATACAACTACTTCCTTTTAAAGGCATCACAACCTTTCTTATTCAACTATTACCTTTTGATAACTTATAGTTTAGTTTTAATTTAATTCTTCTTTATTCCTAATCACTAGTATGAAACTAACATCATTTTTTCCTTAAGTATTATGATATTGGATATCTTCTTGAGATTTGTTCAGATCAATGGGTATTTTGTTTAGTTTGGAATGTTTAAATGTGGGTGGGGGCATGGTAGTTGGGGAGTAGATAGGTTGTGATGGGGAGGAAGTCTAGGGGAAGAGTAGCAAGTTTGGATTTTCTTGGGGACTATATGACAAGGGTTCATAATATTTTTTTTATATATTTTAGTTGGAAAGTTGTAGGAAGATAACTAGAAGTGGACAAGAAGGAAAAAACAATAATTGATGGGGATGGCAAGGTAGCATAGAGATGAAGCAAGGTGGAAGAAGTAATCTACTTAATAGCACAAAATTGATAGATATGAAATAACATGCCAATAAGTAGTCTAAGAAAAGTAGATATGATGGGCTAAAATTAATCAAGGGAAAATGCCACCAAGTAGAGACTAGCTAATGATGACTACAAATAATAGTGACAATAATGTTCTTGTAGTAAAATTTAAGATATTGATGAATAATATGAGGGATTACCTACATTTCATTTAGCTGCAAATATCTTGAGATAATGTGATACTAGTTAGACTTGAGAATACCATGACATATAACTTACTCAATATTGATCCATAAAAGTTAAAATTTGGGCTATAATTCCTTATATGATTCTGCAACTTCAAAAAATTATTAAAAAACATAAGTATTTATTAGATATATGTGAATCTTCAAAAAATAGGGTTGCACCTCTCCTCTACCCAAATTATTGCTTCATTACCACTTGTAATGAAATAAATTACACAAGAGAAGAATTAAACAAAAAACATTTGATAATATAATAGGAACTAGATGCAAATATTCAATAGTAATAAGCCATGTCAAGGGAAGAAACTCTATAATTCTTATATATGAATAGAATTCAAAACATGATGATAAAAAACTAAACATTACCTCCTATATATCCCATACCTGTGGCATGGATGCCACGTAGACCAACCTAACAACTTATAGAAGACTATACAAATAATCATATAATTTAAGTAAGGGTTATGCTAGTCACAAGTTAGCCGCACATATCCGAATACAATCAATGGTTTAAGGACATAACATATCTACTAATATTTATTTCTATTGGGAAGATAATCAAATAGATCTTTTGTGTTCGACCCAGGTTTATGACATCTTGACCACTTTTATGGTACATGACAAAGCTATTAGGATTTGGTACCACCAATCTAAATTAAGTTTGTAATCTAGTGGATAATACACTAGGATAGTCTTGGTGTTTCATAAGAAACAATTATAAAAACTCAAATAAAACAAAATTAGCAATTGTAAAATAGATGCATAATTTAAACCAAGAACTCATACAAATTGGGAAAACTCTATAGAAGAGATGTATGCCTTCTACTCACATTGTATATTTTAATCTAGTTATTATATACTTTTACAACACAAGAAACTAAAAATAATAAATTAGGACTCTTGGTGATAATCAAAGAGTTGTCATATATTGAGTCATGACCTATGTACCCCTTAGAAGTTGAAATGGATAGTCAAATAAGAATAAATTTAATTAAAATAAAGTAAAACTATTTTATGTTTAATTAATTTGTGTACCTTACTTGTGAGGATCATAGCTCATATATTACTACCTGCAACTTAAAGTTAGTATATGATTTAGAATGTACTAATCAATCTAGATTAGACTATAAAAAAGCATTTTGAGCTATAGCATCAATAAATTCTACTCTAAAGAAGATGAAAAATATAAAGTACAAAACAAAGAAAAATATTTTAAAATATATATTTAAAACATCCACTTGAATGATATGAGATGTTTTTATAGATCAATGACGTTGGCATGCAATCTTTTGGGACCATATACTTAGATAAATTGAGAAGCTTCTTTTGATTTTTAATTACATAGTGACTTTTTTTATTAAAAAAAAAATTAAAAAGAAGAGGGTAAGAATTTATTGAATCAAAGAAACATTACAAAGCACCACAGTCCACAAAACCACCAACCAACCAACACCAAAAGTCCTTAATATCCCTATTTAATCTTAATATTCTTTAGTGCATTTTTTTTGTTAAAATTTCCTCACAATTCTTGTCAAAATAAAATTAATCTAAATATGTTTTTATCATATATTTTTGTTTTGCAATTATTTTTAATATGAGATATATCCTTATCATATATTTGTGTTAAAGATAGATGTGCTTTTAACTCTTATGAATTGTCATGTTTAAACTTCTATAAATATATAAAAATACAAATCAATGAAATTGACACAAAAATTGCAAGATTTAAATTCTAATAAAACATAACATTAAAAATCAAATAAACAATTGATCTAATAATCAATAAACCATTCAAATTTTCTAATTAATAATCAATAATCTCTTTCATTATGTATACAATCAAAAATTGTGTTGTCTAATAACTTGATTTGGATAACAACAATGAGTAAAAAGAAATAATATATTAAATATTGAGTTATAAAAAAAAAAAACAACAAATGATTTCATAAATGATCATTCTTATAAATAAATAATTTATCAAATATATTCTTTATATCAAAGTCTTAACAATTTAAATTTATGAATATGTATAATCCTATTTTATAAATGATAATATATACATTTATTAAAAATAAATGAAGAATTACCATTAAAAGTGATATTACCTAGTACACTAGCATCAAATCATAAGTTATCTTGTAAATCCTTGTTTACTAACTGTCTTTAACGAAGCAGAAGTGTTTCTGCAAGTCTTTGAATATGTTGAAGCAGATAATAAAATAACTATTATGACCAGAGAAAAAAAAATTTGATCTGCCTTCATTTTTGTAGTTCAATATGTTAACACAATTGTTTCAAAGTATATAGAATAAGATTGAATAGTCAGTATGGTTGGCTTGGCAGGTGACCTTTCAACTAGAAGCCATGTTCAAGCGTTCCATCACAAATGTTCACAAAAGTGACTTAAACATAGAAAACACCATAGTGAAATTCGGGTTGGAGCATGAGTTTGCAGATCTAACTTGGTATCCTTCTCACTACAAAGTTGTTTACAGAGTAGACGACAGGGTTTCCACCAATTCTAGTGGCGATGGAGTGAATGATTTCATTGGCTTTCAGCCTCAATCAACTGCTCTTTTGGCCACAACCAGGGCAACAGGTATCAGCTTTTTCCATTCTTATTAGATGAACATATGTTTGTAATTTCCGTTTAAAACATTCGAAGTTCTGATTTGTTTAGGTGGTTCATCTTAAATCGCGTTAATAAGTGAATCTTATAAGAAAAGCGAGTTTGATTTTGATTAAACTACTTAAACAAATCTAAGTTTAGAATGTGTTGTTTAAGCTCGATCTAAACATATATACTACTGTAAATAATGTTTGGAATGAAAAATCATTTAATATGAAATGAGTCTACTAATTATCTGATATCTTTCTGTAGAGGAGGTTAAAGAAGCAACAAGTAATGGTGAGGGAAAGTGCATTCTCTCAGCAATTCAAGTTTCTACTATTCTAAGCACAGGGACTGGACTGAGGAACAATGATCTACTATTTACAGGATACCCAGTGATTGGGTACCAGAACAAAATGCAGTCTGCTGGTTCATGTCTTACTGGTCCTGAGGATGGACTTCTCACATCATGTCCATGGGACCCTCGAGCCAAAGGCTTATCCTTCCATCAAACAGGAATGAGTATCAGTGTCTCCAGGATCTCTCACTTTCTCTCTGATGTTAAGAAGTTAAGGGACATGAACCCCATTAGCATGTGTGGGCTTGAGCTCTACAGTGGTATTCTCATGCGTTTTGTGAAAGCTTCCAGTGCTTACTTGGGAAAACAAGAAGACTCTGTAGACATGGACATTACTTATTATAGATCAAATGATCCCAACACTCCTCGGCTCTATGAAGATGTGTATGAAGAAATTGAACAGATGGGTATTTTCAAGTATGGTGCTCTGCCCCACTGGGGAAAGAATCGAAACCTTGCATTTGATGGTGTTATTAAGAAATACAACAAATCATATGAGTTCTTGAGTGCCAAAAACAAATATGATCCACAGGGTATCTTTTCCAGTGAATGGACTGATAGTTTGTTGGGGTTAAGGGACAAACAAGTGACTGTATTGAAAGATGGGTGTGCTTTGGAAGGACTATGTGTGTGCTCAAATGATGCACACTGTGCTCCTGATCAAGGCTATTACTGTGAAGCAGGAAAAGTTTACACCGATGCTAGGGTGTGCAGAGGCCGAGAAGGTTAATGCAATATAAAGCATACAATAAACTAATATTATTTACATCCTTCCTATTTCTTTTTGATGAATATTTATTATTTTATTTTATTTAAAAAGGATAATAGTATAATATTAAAAAAAAAGGTGGTAGAGAAGCACATTCACAAATTTTAGTTGGACAAAGTTCTTAATAAAGATGAATAAATATAAATAGGGTCAATAACACCACTTATTTCTTATCTTGCGATTGTTTTTCTTAAATTTCAATCCATTTGATCTTTGATAGACATAAATATTACTATCATTTATTTAACATTCAATATTATGTAAATTATTTTATTGTTTTTATTTTTTTAATTTTGATTATACATAAATTAGAAGAAATATTAAGAGATTTTTTATTTTTATTTTTGATTCGTAAGGCGCAACCTAAGTTGCATGTATTATATTGAAGTCAAAAAAGAATTACAACTTGCCCAAGAACAAAATTTGGGGGCAAACTAATCAAACAATATGGACTGTCTAGATACAATGACACCAAAAAACCACAGAGACCCGAGTGACGTATAGCCAAAACAACATACCATAGACACAGATCGACTTCGAAGAACAACAACCACTTATAGCCCAGAAAAAATTCAACCAACACAAACGATACAGTCAAGCAAAAAGGCCTTCCTAGAATCAACCCACATCATCGTAGAAACCACCCCCCTCCACCACTGCCGCAAAACCCAATGCCCATTGCAAACCATTTGTCTCAACCAGGCCAAGGCGACAACATAGGAAATCACAGCTGAGCCGAGCCCAACACCTCTGTCGAGTGAGAGATCGGGCATCCACATTCAAAATGAATGGTTGACATTCCACTTGCACCCCCTACTGCAACATGTGCACCATGTCGTCCGACCATGGAATGAAAACACCAAGCTCAGCCATAGTAACAATGTCCAAGTGGTGCAGGAGCACCTAGGCCAAACCCCAATTTGGTTTGCACAATTTTGGCTTGTACCTAATTTTGGCCAAATCAGGATGTTGGCATGTGTGATTTGGACCTTAGTAGGTCTTGAGTGGGTGTGTTGAATTAATCTTTAGCATAAATGTCATCCTAGGTTAGTCATGTTTTTAAATTTTGGCTTTAATGAGCTTTGGACAGTTTGGATGAACCATAAATGTTTTAACCACTACATCCTCGTTGTTGGAAGATGCCATGGGACAGTTAAAGTGTTGTTGGCTCAAGATCAAGGAGACAATTATCCTAAAATGAAGGATAATGGCGGAGTTGCAATATTGCATGTTGAACTTGGTTGTTTGCATGCACTTTACTTAGCATTGGGAATCCCTTGAAATCAGGGAAATACTCGAGCAACTGCCCTTGAAAGGGGGTAATGGCATCCCAAATAGGGGGAATGGCTCATAGAAGCTAGAGTTAGACATTGTAATCAAATATTTTTGGTGTGATGAATAGAAACAGTGAGCAGATTCTTGTATATTTTTTGTGTTTGAAAACCCTGTGTGTTTTCTGACAATCGTGATGTTATGAACTATATGCCCTGTTTGGGATTGGATTATAGTTTCCTTAACATGCTCTAACATCTTTCCTCTGGTAGATAGTTCGTTGATTTAGAATACATGCATTATAGTTAAGTTTTGTTTTGCTAGGAATAGTTAAAGTCTGTATTTTATGAGTTTTACCCGAGTTTTTGAGAGACAGTCATATTAAAGTCACTGTATATATAATTTTCTTACTGTTGTTGTGTTTGTTGAATGGCATAGAGTGTATTTTCCCCTATAGGCAAGAGGCTTTGAATTACTTTAGTGTTTTGTGATTATTGCTTAAGGTTGTAGATACTTTTCCGGGTTTGAACAGTCTAGTTTGATTTCTCATGGCTCCCCCATAAGCTTTGTCCATGGGAATCTCCTGAGACCAGTAGAATATGGAAAGGGAGCCACATGTTTGTAAATACTTAGGGTTAGGAATGTTAAAGGGCCAAGCAAAATATTGTAAACCCAAACCCTAGGCGAGCTAGGACTGCCCGGTTAGGGATTTGGGAGTAAAGATTGAAGAATTTAAGCAGGGGAATAGTTAGCTGTACGGAATCCATACAACACCAGGTGGGGCTAGATAAGGTACTCACATGCCAATAGGTTTGAAGCATCCAATAATCATTTGGAGGTAGATTGGAAGCAAAAACCAGTGAAACCCTAGTTAATAGGACAATTAGCCCTCCTCTCCAAGAACATTGGAACCAGCTGTACGGAACAGACAGAGATCTGAAACCAAATGTAAGATTTAAAGCTCTGAAAAGGGTGCCTAAAAGTGTCTTTTTTTTGATAATTTGTGTGGCAAGTTTGAGAGTAAAAGGCCAAAAACCGACTGGTAAGGGCTAGTAGGGTTTAGGCCTCACCTAGGCAATTCCATGAAATCGGGTGATTGGAGGTTTAAACACCAAGCAAGATGCATCCATTTGGAGGTAAATTGCAAGAAACCTGTATCTCCAACTCCCCTGCAAGAAGTTCAAATCAGATGAAGAATTTGGCACTTAGATCCTTCTAAGTCCAAGGAGAATAAGCAGTTACAAAGAAGGTGTTGAATCCTCTAAAGTTAAAGCACAAATGGAAACTCCTGGAATAGAGTTGTAGCAAGGTTTAGCTGGTGAACCAAGTCAGGACAGAGCTTAGATGATTGCTAGGTTCATGGTGAAGGCAGAGGAATGTCTTCTTCAAGTTTAGTGCAAGCAAACTTTGGAGGGTTGTCGTACACCATATTGGTATCAGAGCATTGAGTTAGATTCAAGGCTTGTGATTAATGAGCCAATCCACTAAGTCAGTAGGAGAGAATACACCAGAGGAAGAAGACATGGTGACAAATGCAGAGGTAGCAAAGAAGGTAGAAGAGCAAGAAGAAGACAACCAGTTGCTCAGAGAAAGGATATCTCAGATGAAGAAACTCCTAGATGAAGTCCAAGAAACAATAGATAATGTGAAGGACAAGATTAAGAAGAAAGAGGAACAGGAAGCCAAGGAAAAAGAAGAGGATTTGGAGGAGGAAGATCCAAAGCCTGATCCTATTCTTGCAGAGGAACCATTCTTGAAGGCATTGCAGGCCTTGAGTGGTAAAGCAATGGAGGGTGTGCCACTTTTTAGTGGACAAATGGACCCTGATTCAATTGTAGACTGGATTGAGAGCATTGAGAATCACTTTGAGTGTGATGGCATAACAGAGGCCCAAAAGGTAAAGGTGACCAAGTCAAGGTTGAGAGGAGCAGCTCTCACATGGTGGAAGTTTGTGCAATCTGAAAGAGAGAAAGAAGTCAAAGGTCCCATAGTTTCATGAAGAGGAATGGTGACTAAGATAAGGCAAACTTATCTCCCTGATGATTATGAAGTCCAGTTGCACAGGAGAAGACACAATCTGAGGCAAAAAGATATGGATGTCCAAACATATACTGAGGAGTTTCAAAAATTGTGCCTTAGATCAAAAGTGGTTGAAGAAGAGAGTATCAAGTTGGCAAGGTATTTAAATGGGCTCAAGTGGTCTATTCAAGAGGACATGAGCTTAGTAAACTTCAAAACAGTCTGCCAATGCTATCAAATGGCTTTGAAAATAGAGGAGAAAGGAAAAAAGAATTAGGAACAAAATCCCAAAAGCAGAGGTAAAGGGAAAGACAGCAGAGGACAAAGAGGAAGCTATAGTGGAAGAAGCTCAGAATCAAGAGCCCAAGGAGAAGTCAGATTTTCTGAACAGCAAGAAGGAAGTTCTAGTAGAGGTGGTAGAGGAAGAGGTTTCAGCTCCAGAGGAAGAAGTGGTGGACAAGGAAGAGGCAGTTACTTCACCAACATGAAATGCTATCATTGCAACCAATTGGGACACCCAGCCTATAGATGTCCAGAGAAAGGTAGCACTTCTCATGGAGGAGACAAGAGAACTAATTTGATTCAAGATGAGACAGCTGCAACAAATAAACAATCAGAAGTACCATTGAACTTAGAGGAAGGTGAAAATCTCATGATGAGAAGGACTTTGATCAAAGAACCAGTCAAAGAAGAGCCAAGCCAAAGAAGGTCCTTGTTTAGGATAAAATGCAAGATGATGGGGAAAGTGTGCAAGGTCATAATAGACTTAGGTTCAACTGACAATATTGTGTCAGAGGAGGCAGTCAGCAAACTGAAATTGACAAGGATACCTCACAAAAATCCTTACAAGGTTACATGGCTCAATAAGGGTCAGCATGTCTTGGTGAATGAACAAGCATGGGTGGAGTTCTCAATTGGCAAGTACAAAGACAAGATATTGTGTGATGTGTTACCTATGGATGCATGCCACTTGCTCCTAGGTAGGCCATGGCAATTTGACCGCCAAGCTGTGCATGATGGAGCCAAGAATTCTTATACCTTCAAGAAGGACAATGTAACCTACAAGATTCAATCTTTGTTGGAAGATACTGAGGTGCAGACAGCAGGTTCTAAGCTTCTCATAGCTAGTGAAAAAGAGTTATTAAGAGCCTTGGAAGAAGGAGAAGGAGTTGGCTATGCAGTAATGATCAAGCCAAGAGAGGTAAGCAAAGAGAAAGCAGCTGAAAAGCAAGAGTTACCCAAGGAGATTCAAGACTTGTTGCAGACCTATGAAAGCATTGTAAGTAGTGGTCAACCAGCAACCTTACCTCCTAAAAGAGCCATAAGTCATAGGATAGACTTGATACCAGGCGCCACCCTTCCAAACAAAGTAGCCTACAAGATGACACCTCAACAAAATGAGGAAATAGCCAGGAAGATTCAAGAACTTCTTGACCAAGGTCTTATTAGGAAAAGCATCAGTCCTTGTACAGTACCCACTGTCTTAGCACCCAAGAAAGGAGGAGAATGGAGGCTTTGTACTGATTCCAGAGTGATCAACAAGATAACCATCCGATATAGGTTCCCTATCCCTAGGATTGAAGATCTTATGGATTGTCTAGGTGAAGCTAGGTACTATACCAAGATAGATTTAAAGAGTGGCTATCATCAAATTATGATACATGAGGGTGATGAGTGGAAAACAACCTTCAAAACCAATGAGGGTCTTTATGAGTGGCTAGTAATTCCATTTGGATTATCTAATGCCCCCTCCACATTCATGAGGCTCATGAATGAAATTCTCCAGGACTAAATTGGCAAGTTTGTAGTAGTGTATCTTGATGATATACTAATCTATAGCAGAACAAGAGAAGAGCACCTCCAACACATTGAGTTGATTTTCAAGAAGCTGCAGGAGGAGAAGCTGAAGATCAATCTGGAAAAGTGTGAGTTCATCAAAACAGAGCTAGTGTACCTTGGTTTTGTGCTATAACATGGCAACTTGAAGATGGACAACAGCAAGGTAGAAGCCATTCTCAATTGGCCTACTCCAAAGACAGCAACAGAGGTAAGAAGCTTCCATGGTCTTGCTCAGTATTATAGAAAATTCATAAGGCAGTTTAGTGCAATTTGTGTCCTATGTTGGATACCATTAAAGGAGGCATGAAAACTAAGTTTGTATGGAATGAGCAAGCTAACAAGAGTTTTGAGTTGCTGAAGGAAAATATAGCTACCCAACCTGTTTTGGTGTTGCCAAGCTTTGAGAAGCTATTCACCATTGAATGTGATGCAAGTAATGTAGCAATTGGAGCTGTTCTCAGCCAAGAGGGAAAACCGGTGGCTTTTCATTCAGAGAAGCTAAGTGAAGCCAAGAAGAAGTACTCTTCTTATGACCTTGAGATGTATGCATTGGTCCAAGCACTAAGGAAGTGGAGGCACTACTTGCTTCCCAAGGAATTCATTGTGTACTCAAACAATCAAGCACTCAGTTTTCTGAATTCACAAGAGAAGTTGAGTCACAGGCACATGAAATGAGTGGAGTATTTACAAGCTTACACCTTCAATATCAAGCACAAGAAAGGAGCTCTCAACAAGGTGGCTGATGCATTGAGCAGGAGAGTTCTCACAATCCAAGAAATTCAGTTGAAGAGCATGGGAATAGTTCATTTCAAAGATCTATATGCAGATGATGAAGACTTTGCAGAAATTTATAAGGTATGTCTTGAGTATAAGAACCATTTCCATAGCAAATATGTTGAATACACCTTGCAAAGTGATTTATAGAATAAAGGGAATCAGCTTTGTGTTCCTAGAGGTTCTATTAGAGAGAATTTAATTCAAGAAAAGCATAATGGTGCATTGAGTGGTCATTTTGGGATCACTAAAACTCAGGAACTGGTTCAAAGGTTTTATTTTTGGCCTAAGATGAACTTAGATGTCAGGAAGTATGTGGAGAGTTGTGTAGTGTGTCAAAAGGCCAAGGGCACTTCCTCAAATACAGGCTTATACCAGCCACTGCCTATCCCTTCTAGGCCATGGGAATGTTTAAGCATGGACTTTGTAGTTGGGTTACCCAAGACAAGGCAAGGCATGGACAGTGTCTATGTTGTTGTAGACAGATTTAGCAAAATGGCTCACTTTGTACCCTGCAAAACAACAAATGATGCCAGTCAAATAGCCTCACTTTTCTTCAAAGAGATAGTCAGAATTCATGGTTTACCAATCAGCATTGTGTCAAACCGGGATACTAAGTTTATGAGTCATTTTTGGTAGACTCTTTGGCAAAGAATGGGCACCAATCTGTCCTTTGGATCTGCATACCATCCACAAACTGATGGTCAGACAAAAGTTGTGAATAGAACACTTGGAAACCTTCTAAGATGCTTGACCAAGGAGTATGGTCAACAATGGGATCAGATTATTGGGCAAGCTGAATATGCCTATAATGATGCAGTGAATAGATCCACAGGGAAGAGCCCCTTTGAAATTGTTTATGTACTGCACCCTAGAGGTGTTTATGAGCTGAGAGAGTTGAAGGATGGAGTCAAGGGAAGTGGTTAAATGCAGATGACTTTGCTTGTGCAATGCAGGAAATTCATGAGACAGTCAGAAAAACCTTGGTAGAGAATACCATGAAACATAAAACCAAAGTGGATGAGCATAGGAGAGAGGTTCACTTTAATGTTCGAGACTTAATGATGGTCCATTTGAACAAGGCTAGATTGCAGAAGGGAGTTCCTCACAAGCTGCAAATGAAGAGGATAGGTCCCTGTCATATCTTGGAGAAGTATGGAAGTAATGCATTCAAAGTGCAATTTCCAGATGACAGTGGACTGTCCCCTGTTTTCAATGTTGTAGACCTGGTCCATTACAGAGGACCACAACCAAACATGGATCAGACCATCAAAGAAGTCATCCAAGATGTGGAAGAACTCAAACTACCCCCTGCTACAGTCGAACAAGCTGATAAGATCTTGGATACCAGGGTCTACAAAAGAACAAGAACCAAAGAATACAAGGAACATATGATCCAAAGGCAAGGACAACCTGAAGTTGATGCAGTATGGATCAAGGAGGTAGAATTTAAGAAGTTGGGGATTGATCTCAACTTGCCCAATCCAAGGGTGGATTGAGTTTTTTGTTTTGGGGAGGATGGTGCAGGAGCACCTAGGCCAAACCCCAATTTGGTTTGCACAATTTTGGCTTGTACCTAATTTTGGCCAAACCAGGATGTTGGTATGTCTGATTTGGACCTTAGTAGGTCTTGAGTGGGTGTGTTGAATTAATCTTTAGCATAAATGTCATCCTAGGTTAGTCATGTTTTTAAATTTTGGCTTTAATGAGCTTTGGACAGTTTGGATGAACCATAAGTGTTTAACCACTACATCCTCATTGTTGGAAGATGCCATGGGATAGTTAAAGTGTTGTTGGCTCGAGATCAAGGAGACAATGATCCTAAAATGAAGGATAATGGCGGAGTTGCAAGATTGCATGTTGAACTTGGTTGTTTGCATGCACTTTACTTAGCATTGGGAATCCCTTGAAATCAGGGAAATACTCGAGCAACTGCCCTTGAAAGGGGGTAATGGCATCCCAAATAGGGGGAATGGCTCGTAGAAGCTAGAGTTAGACATTGTAATCAAATATTTTTTGTGTGATGAATAGAAACAGTGAGCAGATTCTTGTATATTTTCTGTGTTTGAAAACCCTGTGTGTTTTTTGACAACCGTGATGTTATGAACTATATGCCCTGTTTGGGATTGGATTAGAGTTTCCTTAACATGCTCTAGCATCTTTCCTCTGGTAGATAGTTTGTTGATTTAGAATACATGCATTATAGTTAAGTTTTGTATTGCTAGGAATAGTTAAAGTCTGTATTTTATGAGTTTTACCCGAGTTTTTGAGAGACAGTCATATTAAAGTCACTGTATATATAATTTTCTTACTGTTGTTGTGTTTGTTGAATGGCATAGAGTGTATTTTCCCCTATATGCAAGAGGCTTTGAGCCATTTACCAAAACTGAGAAACGTTGAGTTGAGATGCATGTGAATACCTAATCAATCCATCTTTTATTGAAGCCAAAAGCCTCCAACACTTTGAGAAAAAACCTCCAAAAGTCTCCAACACATGGAGTTGAGATATATTTATGCAACAAGAGATGTTAGGAAAGAGATGTAGATAGATTAATAAGATCTAGTAATATGACTTGGAGATGCAGACTACCAGGCTAGTTAGAGGTCAAGGATTATCCAAAATAATGGTTGATAAAAATTTAGATGCAAATGAAGTACATAAGATTGACTCTAACCCATATCATCTTTCTTGTTAGTTAAATTATTGTCCTTGGTACAAGTAAATTATGTTTTATTTGAAGAACTTGAACTATCCTTCAAAGTTGGATGATAAGAAAAATAGAATGTTAAAGTTTATAACTCAAAGGTATGTACTACTCTAAGGCCAATTGATGTGAAGAAAATTTGATGTGTACTCCTAAAATATTTAAATGAGAAGTATAATTTGTTTTTAGGAATACCATTATGGGCTATGTAATGGACATTTCATTTCAAGGACTATTGCTCATAAAATTATGAGACGTGAATATTGGTGGTCCACATTTTTTAGAGGTGTGGTAAAATCTGTCAAATGTTGTGATGCTTTCTAGAGGTTTTCTTGAAAGATGAGGTTTTCGAGTGCACTCTGCCTTACTACCATCTCAATAGAGGCTTCATTATAGCAATATGGTATTGAATTTATGGGGAAATTTATAATAAGTATAGTAACATATATAAATGGATATCAACTACCTCACTAAATTGCTAGAGGTAGTCCCTAAAAGAAATGCTACACCAAAGATAGTGATTGATATTTTATTGAATAAAATTATCACAATATAGTATGCCATCAAGGATTGTTGTTTATAATGTGATGTGTTTTAGATCTTGTGACTTCATTGATATATGTTTTCAATATGGGATCTCTTTGACACATTAATTCCTTTATCATCTCTAGGGAAATGGATAGGCCAAACCTAGTAACAAGTGCATCATGAATATCATCAAAAAACTTTAGATGCAAACAAGTAAAGGTGGGATGATAAGATGAAGATTTATTTATATAATAACCTACAAGAAGGCTATTGGGATAAGTTCATTTGAACTAGCTTAAGACACAGAAGAAAAACTACCTTGAATTACCAATTTATAAACTATTGTGGAAAATTAAAGGGGAAGAATAAGATGTCATTTCCAAAAGAGTGTATTAGTTGACCAAATTAGAATAATCCAAGAGGACTACTCATGAGAGGAATCTATTGAGACATCAAAAAATTATCTATTTGATAATAAGGTTGCGTAGAGGGAGTTTCAACTGGGTATATCATTCTCATGTGGAACCTATTACCCTTAATTTTGGTACCATCCTCAATGCCACCTTGCTTCCCCTATCTTTAGGAAAATCTTGCACAAGTTTTCAAGGCCAAGTGGTGTTTTCCTGTAGGGTACGAACCTAGGCAAGGTTTTCACTAGTTTTGCTAAGCCCCCACTTTGCTTCTTGAATATTCTTTTAATGTAGGCGGTGTTTTAATGTATTGTTATAAATTACCATATGTTTAAGTCTAACTAAGCCTAGGCGTTCTGTAATAAAGGTTTGTGAACTTGTCCAAAGTTGTCAGGTGACTTGTTTTGAAAGTTTTTCTTTTAGGCATAATTTCAAGAAGCGTTTGAAACTTGGGCAGTGTTTTGCTAAGTTTTGTGAACTACCCACCATACCGCCAGAAGACATTTTTCTAGAAGAATAACAAAATTAAGTGAATGAAGATTAGAAAGACAATGCAATTATCCAAGAAAAAGAAACAAATTCCATTGAAATTGATATGAACAAGATCAATAGTATTCATTCATACAAAAACACAGTGATATCAAAATGGCATATTTTATTCATATATTTATATATATTTAATTTACAGTGGAATTACAAAAAAAATCGACTCGACTACAAAAAGTTGATATTGATAGAAAAAATAAAGAAGGGGTTTCTTTTTCAAACGTAGAGGGAAAACATCAGCACTCGAATTCCCTCTATTATAGTTTGAAGGCATTCGATTTGAGTAGGAGAAAGTAGATTCTCATGTGACTATAGGAATTGGGTGAAGAGCCCCATATCATTCTTCACAACCCCTGCATGAAGAAGAGTCATGGCTTCTTCCACAGCCTCATTCTGAAGAGCCGACACTATGTAGATGGCATCACCCACCAACCCGCTTCATGGATAATGTCTAATCCCAATGATGGAAACATTGACACGGTGGTGAAACTGAGGCCTCACCAGAAACTAAGATGCTCTCATGCCCTAGTCATGGTGACTAGAGGTTCTAATAACTGTATACACAAAATGCTCCAACATGGTAGCATTATACATGTGCAATTGGCTCAGAAATGCTTCACCCAGAATGCTATGAAGCACTTCCTCCTCTACCTCACTCTATATGACAAAAAAATCTTTTAGTTGGTCAGACAGATGCCTGAATAGAGGACTACATTCGATCTCCTCCAAAATGATGAAATCATTCGCTGATACTCCATCACTCTGAGTGCTCGCCATAATGAATGCTTCTTAATGGCGAAGTGTGGTGACATTGTTTTAATTTATAGATGGTTGGTTAGAAATTTGAGCTATCTCTCATAGATACGATGAGATGGCAACTTGGTTTGAATTAATGCCTAATTTGAATCAGTTTTAAATTACATTCCATTTTGGACAACATACATGTGTGATCATATTGTATCTCCTTAAGCCTTCATTAATTGCATGGCTGTGAGATATATCATTTGGTGGTTGTTGGTGTGAGCAAGATCGAGTTTTATTGCCTAACGTCTTTTCATTTGTTAGTTTAATTATTTTGGATGATCATATTCTTTAGCCATTTTCAAGAAGTTGGTTGGATGATAAGAAGCGTCACTAGTTTTAGTAACGGTTTTGATAATCATTTTGGGGATGGAATTCACTGCTATATCTAGGATGAGGGAGAATGATAGAGGGTCTGATCTCCATAGATACACTATGTTTTATTTCAAGAAGGAACACTTTTCATTAATGCTAGATTTATATTGCAATGGTTTGTAATCTGTGTGTTATGAAAATGAATGTGGTGTTTAGTGCATCAATCTATGTGTCGAGCATGTAATAGAGGCATATTTTTTGTGCAAAATATACTTTATTACATCCATTTATTGCAATATAATTTCTATTTACCTGATTTGACAGTCATAAGTCATTTCAGTCTATGTGTTGTTGATTTATGGCTTTCTAAGTTTTCTTCCACATTAGTGTCATTTTTATGAACTAATGCTTGTCACCTTTCTCGCTTTCTAGTTAAAAGAAACTACGTCATTAGATAAATACAAGGGAGCTATACCTCTTTAATTCAAAGGAAAGTCATAAATGCAATTGTGACATTTCTAGAGCTATTAGTGATTGGCTCCAATGCATTAAGGGTGAATAGAGTCAAAGTTATCAATCTTTTCTAAAAGGACAATTCATTCACTGACATAATTTTGGAAACTCCATTGGGGAAAGTAATTATAATATCTGAAAAGTTGTCATCCTGTCCTACGGCAAGATGGTACTCCCCCATAACAATGTATTTAATGTATTGCAGCCCGATTTGGATTGGATGCAAGTAGAGTAAGAAGACACTATTTCACAATTAAACACACTTGCTTGGAGATATAGAAGGAGATCAATAGATTATATGTGAGAAAATTTTGTCTTGGAAGAAGAAGAAGAGCGGGCCCAACGCCCACCTGAGCTGGTAGTTGAACATCCTCTAAGATTGGTGTTCATGTACTACGAAAATCCTCCCTGCCATCCTAATCATCATCCCAATCAACTTCTCCATCACCCTCAGGACTCACCTCCTCCTCGTCTTCCACCCAGAAATTGATTTAGGGGTTTCGCCCTGTTGGGTGTAAATTATGTAATCACCTTTTCAATAGATTACACAACCTAGATTTCAACCACAGTTGTGTGAGATATAATCTCTCCTCTCAAAAAGGGGAGGCACCCTTCTTACTACTAATAGAATCTAAGTAAAACTAATCAGGTATTTACAAAATGTACACTACACTTACGAAATGGGGGGGTGTGTTACATTCATAATTCTCTCTTTTTTTAGAGAAGATGTTTTACAATGCTTCACAGTTGATAGTTCTGATTCAAAATAACTTTAAACTAAAAACAAAGCAATAATGCCAATACCTTTATCTTGTCAAAGCAAAGCGTAGAAATACCAGGTATGATAATAATAATAAAATAAAGAAATAGAGAAAAGCTCACGAAGGCACAAACTCATTCCGTAGCTTTTCAACAATGGATCTGTGAGAATCGTAGCATCTGTTGTATTAGAAGCACAAAATCTTCTTAGATACAACAATTCCTCGAACAACATGAATGATTACAAGCACAAAGTCTTGTAGATCATTCAACAAGAGTATCCAAACATAAATGTAAATTCAAATAAAGAATGTAACACAAATTTTACATAAATTTACTTGAATTCCTTCAGATCTCATCTACTAACCACTACCAATATGATCAATCCACAAGATTATTGATTCCAATGCAAAGTCTGGTATGCAATTCTCTTCTTTATTGATCATATTTTCATTCGCAAACATGAACACAAAGTTTCACAAATCTACTTCAAAAAGGGAAGCACTTCATTGCAAAATACTAAAAGGTAAAGATTACAATAGAAATCCATCTTATTTGTAAAAGAGAGGGAAGATCAAATCTAGGAAATTAGTTGAGTAAAATTAGGAAAGTTAGGTGAGCTAATTTAGGAAATATCACCTAACTTTGACTAAGTCAAAATGTTGTCCATCTTTGTGGAACTACATCTCATATTTTACGTGTAATTACAATTGCTAAAAAGACATTTAAGATGTCAAAAACTATTTACAAGATGCATAAAAGGAAGCATAAAAAATTTCAAGACTGGAGATCAATAGTCTTCATGGTTCCTTGCTTTGGCTATGGTAGTCTTCATACTTCTTCTTGGTCCCCTGTATGAACGCATCATTTGGGTTGACTATGTAATCTACAAGGGTGTGAACTCTTGTGATTGACCTTCTAGCGGATGAATGAATTTTCTTGCACCTGCGAAAATGCATGTTGAGATTATCAATAGTCAATCGTGTATCACAAATGACATGCATTGAGGCTTTGGAAAAGCTGGCATCCTCCACTTGCTGTGTGACAGCTTCTTTGTAGATCTAGGATAGTTCAGTGGATCAAAAGATGTCACCTTCAAGATCACTTTGATGAAATTTGAAGAGAAACTACAAAGATGGTAAATCAACAAGTGTTAGTAGAAAACGTAGCATTAGGAAGCGTGAAGTGAGCAAATGATGTTGAGAAAGCATGAAATGAGCAATTAGGCACACAAAATGGAGCGGGAATAAAGAAATGGTGTTCAGAGCAAAAATGGAGTGATTTGGAAGTGTTTAAGGCAAAAACTGCCAAATGTGTAGGAGTGCTAACAATCAGTGCTCCTACACTTAGAGAGATGATTTCATATGTAAGGGAATTGAAAATCAATTCCCTTACATGTTGGAAGATCTACATTTCATGCACAAGTGTTGAAAAACAACAATCTGGCATGTTTTGGAAGGAAATTGTATTTTGTGTAAAAGCGCTAAAAAATAGCGCTTCAACATATCACATGTCAAAGCGATAAAAAAAAATGCTTCTGCATGAAATATGTAAGATCGGTGAAAATCAACACCTTTGCATGTGGGAAGGACACTTGAGATTTGAGATGTAGAAGCGCTAAAAAACCCTACTCCTACATGTGCTAGAAAATGACTAAGGCCACATGAAATATGTAAGAGCACTAAAAATCAGAGCTTTTACATGTGACTTGAGTTTGAGATGTAGAAGTGCTAAAAAAACCCACTCCTACATGTTACAGAAAATGACTAAGGCATGAAATATATAAGAGAGCTAAAAATCGGAGCTTTTACATGTGACTTGAGTTTGATAAAAATGCACAAGCGCTGATTTTTAGCGCTTGTGCACAAAAGACTGAATTTGACAAAAATGCACAAGCGTTGATTTTTAGCGCTCGTGCACAAAAGACTAAATTTGACAAAAATGCACAAGCACTGATTTTTAGCGCTTGTGCACAAAAGACTAAATTTGACAAAAATGCACAAGCGTTGATTTTTAGCGCTTGTGCACAAAAGAGTGAATTTGAACGAAAATGCACAAGCGTTGAATTTTAGCGCTTGTGCACAAAAGACTGAATTTGAAAAAAAATGCACAAGCGTTGATTTTTAACGCTTGTGCACAAAAGAATGAATTTGAAAAAAATGCACAAGTGCTGATTTTTAGTGCTTGTGCACAAAAGACTGAATTTGACAAAAATGCACAAGTGCTGATTTTTAGCGCTTGTGCACAAAAGATTGAATTTGAAAAAAAATTTACAAGCACTGATTTTTAGCACTTGTGCACAAAAGATTGAATTTGAACAAAAATGCACAAGCGCTGATTTTTAGCACTTGTGCACAAAAGATTGAATTTGAACAAAAATGCACAAGCGCTTTTTTAGCACTTATGCACTTTAAGGACTTAGATAATTTTCAAACTCAACATGTAGGAGCGCTGAAAATCAGTGCTTCTACACTTTTGCCAATTTTCACAACTCCCAAAGGCTGGAAGCTAACGAAGATGCTCGTTTCGAAGCTCTTCAAAAGACAGACAAGGGAGGACACTCAAACAAACTGTTTGATATTTTGGAACGCACTTTGAGGTGGATTGAAATTCACCTCATTTTGCATGCTTGAACATCATGAACCTATGAAACAGAAAAGTTTCATAGGGGGGTTATCCATGAATTGAGCGCTACTAGATTCTACAATAACAACTAGCTCCAACTGGGGATCTTCCTTCAGTCATTCTCATAAATGATTGAAGGGAGAAGAATTCGAGAATTCAAGTTCCTTTATCCATCCATTGGGAAACATAGTCGAGCATGATTGACATAAGGAAAATCTACAAAAATGAGACACAAACTTATGCAAATGCACTTATTGAAAAGGTTAAAACCTACCTAATTAAAACTAGCCATCAATGAAACCTTCTCAAATGAAACCATTCATAGGTTCAAAAAAATAGTTCCCTTTCTTCAACAGCTTGCAATGCCTTCCATGATCATTAGTAGCTACATGTAGATGAAGTTGAGGCATTGCTTCTTGAAAGAGATGAACAGGTTCAGCTACCTCTAAAAATTTATCAGATATATTGTTGCTCCAAAATGAATCATTGAATCCAGACTACTCCTGCACATCTACAAATACATCTTTAGTTGCATCCTCAAGTTTATCTTCACACTCAGGTGCAAGTGGAACCTCTATAATCCCATTGGCCTCCAACCAAGCAAGATGTCTTATGGGACATTCCCTTGATCGGTCAAAGATTGAATGCTTCTTACTAGTTGCTACTTGAACAACCGATTCATCAACCATGGCAACCTCATGCTGATGAAAATGATCTCCTTTATATGATTCAAATGAAGATATGATTGCACTGCATACCTCAATATGATGTTCACCATCTTCAAACTTGGGAAAATCTAAATTATTTATAAGAAGGTCCTCATCACGCCTTTGGGAAATTCTTTTATGCAACGCGTGTTCAAGTTCATGACCTAGAAACATAGATGTATTCTTTTCAACTTGACTGAGACCTTTGTGCATGTCCATATTTTCAAATCTCAAGAAAATATTTTCTTCATTCACTTGAACTTTAGAAAAATGACTTTCATCCTTTTTATTTTCATCAATGGCTTTCTGAGACTGCATAAACTAGAATTGGGAGTCGCCAACTATGTATGCTTCCTTTTCTCAGAAGAGAATAGCAAGATCACTTGGATTAGAGTTAGGATGCTTCGCTACTACTTTTACTAGTGGTTCCTCAAGAGAAAGCCTCTTCGGACGTGAAGATAACTTGTGTTGATTCCCAATAGCAAAATTATGAGCATCATTTGAAAGTGACCTCCCTGGTATGTCCTTGCGAGGCACATAAAACACACCTTGAGCTAGCTACTTTTTTAGGACAAGTAGCTCATTTTCCAACCTTTGCACCATAGGATCCGTCCTTGTGATGGAAGAAAATAACTCCAAAGAAGGGATTTCTTCAGATTCATTTGATTCAATTTTTATTTTCCCATCAAGAATGAGATCATCTTCATTTTTTGTCGCCAAGGTCTGCACAATTGCAAGAGTAGTTGGGGGTGCTCTTCTCAAGGAAACCAACCTCAAGCACTTGAGCATTTACAAAGACACATTTCAAATTCTCAGTTGTAGGTTGAGCAATAGTTGGAATTCTTCATGTCAACATTTTAAAGTGAGCAATGAACTCGCGCATAGGCATGTGAGATTCCTTCTTCAACTAGGTGAGCTGAGCCAACAAAGCATGAGTGTATTCAAGAGGTTTGAACCTTCCTTCAAACTTCACTATGAGAGTTTCCCAGTTGGTGATGGTACTTGAAATATGCTAACCAATTTTTTCGATGAAGTAACACAACATAACCAGCACTGAACCAACTTGATTAGCATTAGCTCCAAATAGAAAACCAAACTTGAAAAGAACTCACACCAAGAATGCACACTCAATCCCAATGAGGAATAGGTGTTGTCATATGGTGGAGGAGCTAAATGAAAAATACTTGAAAGAAACTACTCAACGTCAAGAATGTGCACTCAAGATCCCACTGAGGGCGAGGTGCTAACATATGACGGAGTGTTGAATTGAAACTAGAAATGAATAGGCAGATAACCAGCCATGAAGAGCATTTCCACACTACCACCAAACAGTGGGGGGAAAAGATTACAATTAAAACAATTCGTCCGCTGCGGCGGGCATCCACAGAGTTGTGGGGATTCACCACTTGAGAGTGGGTACAAGAGTAATACAAATCCAATTATCCACACTGGCGGTAAACCATCCAGGGGTACTAATGTGAAATTAAAGAAAGAATTGCAGCAATAAAGGACTGGAACAATACTACTGTTTACAGTCTTACAATATGGAAAAAGAGCTGCAAATTACATGAAAATTACAATAGATTTAATGTACCATGATACTGGATGATTCCATGTTAGACATCAACAATAAATGATGAAGAAAGGACTGAAGATTCAAACTTAAACAAGTCTGATGTAAAATAACAATTCTGGAAATTCTGATCAGCAACTGTGAAATTCAAAGAAATATTCACAACTCACTCAAAATACCTCCGTTTTGTGTGAAACAAAAACCAATGAGCTGCTGGAAGATAGGCGCCCAACATTAGATGAAGAAACAGCAACAAAAACTTGTAATTTAATTCTTACATGAATCCCAATGCAGCAAGAATGGTACGGCCTTCATGAGGGGCGGTTTTCACAAGTAAAAATCAACAACTCAAAATTAAAATATGAAACTCTCCAAAGATGGTCACCTTGGGTGTAGGAATGGATTGGAAAAGTACCCACAAGCAAATTAAATTCACACAAAAAGCTGTATGCAAAAACCACTTTCAGCTGTGACTGCATCAGCAACTTCAAAACTAGAAATATCATTAAAAACTTCAACTGTTGAGCTCAATCTGCTAGTCTGGATGAGAAGCAGCAATGAAAACCAACTAGGTGTTGTATTTCAAACACGAAATTGGATTGAAACTAGGAGGTAAGCATCCCTCGAAGTAAAAACCAAGTTGTCATTTCGACAGCATAACATTAGCATAAATTCATGGATAATCAACTCTTCAAACAGCAGCAATATATAAGCTTTAGTTGGCAAATGAAGCAACAAGAACTCTTCAAATTCCAAGAAGTTGAATCACTTCAACTTCCAAAAGGGATGCCACCTTTTTTCCTTTTACTTTTTGAAATAATAAAATATCATTCAACTTCCCTTTTAGGCATCCATTTCATATTGCAACAATAAAGCATTTATTAAATAATTAAATGCTCACTTGACCCCTTTATGTCCCCTTCTTTAAAACAACTTGAAGTCATCAAGCCTAGGCGTGGGGTACAACTTCAAGACATGAAAATTGACTAAGTCTGAAACTCAGTCCAAGGAGATAACCAAATACAATGCCCAAGTTGCAATTGATGAATTGCTAAAAATAGCAAACTAACAAATGCTAAACTGAACCAAGTTGATGATGATGCTTCTGCCAAAAATAGTAAGTAAACTTCAAAACCATCACAAAGCCAAACTGAACACTGAACTGCAAAGGATTGAATTGCTGCTAGATAGATACTACCAAAAGATAGACTTGCTAAAAATAGCAAACTGCTATAAATAGTAAGTCTGCACAACATCCTCTGAATGCCAACTGAGTAGTATCTGAAAGAGGAAACCCTAGTTTTCTACTTTAGCTTAGCCTACGGATTTCCAAAAATAGGCTAAATCCAAAAGAAGAGTGTATGGCCAAAATGGGGACATTACAGTCCACCCTTCCCAAAATTGCTTGTCCTCAAGCAATGCCACAACACTCCAAACTGATCCCACCAAACATATAGGATCCCGGGGTCCCATGTCCATCTCTGAAAAACCCCACCATGCTGATGCTGCTCTACTCTAATCATACAAATGAAATCATTGCACCAAAACTGCACTAACCATCCTTGCAACCTCAAAGTGATAACATACCTGAAATTCAAGTCAGACAACATAGAAGGAATTGAATCAAAATCTAGCAGCATCTCATGCTCAATAAACTC
Organism: Sequoia sempervirens; assembly: GCA_007258455.2. NCBI lineage: Eukaryota > Viridiplantae > Streptophyta > Pinopsida > Cupressales > Cupressaceae > Sequoia > Sequoia sempervirens. Next base: position 656,473,997 of record VDFB02058242.1, on the reverse strand, counting down.
TGAGGAATTAACATTTGCAATGTCAATGTCAATCACCATTCTGAGAACAAAGAAGAATAATCTAAACAACTCAAAATCAACATCACTCCTCAAAGCATCAAACCAAATCACAACAGCAAATGTGATTCCATCATAGTTGTTTGCAAAGGAAAAAATAGCTCTTTGCAAAGTCATAGCAACTGCATCCTCAAAGCTCCTTAAGGATGTATAATGCCTCCTCTGAGTAATTCTGACATATTCAAGAAAAACTCTGAAAACTTCCACCAATCTCTCCCCCAAAGTCTCAAAAAGTTGAACCAAATCAAGCAAAGGTTCGCTGCCCCAAACACTAGTGCAAGAGATTGTACAAAGAAAGCCACTAGAACATAACTTGAACACCATCCAATACTGATCTGAATCACTATGAAACACCATTACCCACTTTTGAAGCCAAAAATCATCATTGATAAAAGATTGTGAAAAGAAAAAATGAGTGTACCAGCTGCCCATGAAATTTGAAATGAACCACTTAAAGTCTGATTTTAGGAAAATCAGTGTGCAAAGAATTGAACAACTGCTGCAACACTGAAAATCAGTGTCCATAATAGCACAACTGCTCAGGCTCAAGGCTGGAAACATCCTCTCAAGAAACTCCAACCCAACATTAAACCTTCCTTTGTTCAAAATATCTCTCCAATTCACCAGTTGATGAGCAGAAATAACCATCAAATGGTTGGTAAAGATGGGGGCCGCATCAAAGATTCTAAGAATTGAATCCTTATTTCTCCAAATATCCTTTTTTCTACTTGCAACAATCTCCATCAAGCCATGTTGAGAATTCCAAGCGTGAATTCCCAACTGCAAATAATCTCCAACACATTGGGAAGAATTCCCAACATATCTCCAAGAGCCATAGTGAAAGTCTCGAGCACACAAATCCATGTAGTCAACTGCAACCATCAATGCAAAGTTTGAACCTTTCATGACCAGCATTTTAGAATAATCCCTCATCAACAATGCACAATCTAGAAACCAAAGGGGCAAGTCTGAAAGTTCTCCCACAATTTGATGCATCTCTCCAAGACCTGACCTCATCAACCATTTTAAGATAGGTGGTACTCTTCCATTGGTTAATGCTGAGTGAAAACCAGCCAGTTCAAGTTTGAACACCATTAAATGCTCATTTACTATCCATCCCAAGAGAGTGTTGCTTGACATATAGAATGGATCCACCAACATTATCTTATGCTTGACTATAAAATTATGCATGTCAAAAACATAAAACTTCTTACCAATGCCATCCACATAGAAATTGTCAATCAACTCATAATTTAACAAATCATGTGAAGATGGTGGATTGTTGTACACAATCATAGAAACAATATTTCCTTCATCCCTTTCGTTGGTGTCTTCATAAAATTCATGCACATCTTCTTCAACTTGAAGATGCCCATCATTAGTTGCTGATCCATAGAATGTAGCGTGATGAATATCACACACATTACCAGTCATCACATCTAGCTCATGGCTGCAAGCTATCCCTTCTTGAGGCAAATTCTCTTCCCAACTCAAGAGTTCACACTCTTGATTTACCTTACAATCACTATCAACATATTGAATCTCTTTGGCATTTTGCATTGTTTCAACATTATGGAATTCATTTATTCCTTCAACTATTTGTTTGATCTCCATTAGCCTTGTATTAGCTTCTTGTTCCATAAGTGTGGCTGCCATAGATGATTGATTTTCTGTTTTGCAAAAAGAGTGATGAGCTAAGGTAAGATCAAGGTAAAGACGATCAACCTCTTTCTCCTTCTCTTGGTAGGCATCATAGGTCTCTTCTGCAAACTTAATGGCATTATCTCTATCTGAGAGCAAATGCAAATAATCTATCTTTAATGATTCCAATGCTTCTTTGATAGTTTGCAACTTGGAAAGAGTGACTCCTTTAACTCCATTCTGTCTCTCTTCAAACTGAAACTTCCAGTAGAGTTCTTCAACAAAATTGTGTGTGCTATCAAATCTTGATAATGCTTTAACAATTTTCTCTTCTGAAACCATTAAGTTATCCTTCAAAACTTGCAGCTCTTTAGGCCCATGATCATAATCAGCAAAGAAGCTTTGCTCATCAAACATCAACTTTTCTGATTTATTTTCTTTGATTTGATTCTCAAAATCAGCCTCCTTTCTAATCTTATCACTGCATAACTCCTGAATTGAAGGCCTGTCAACAACTTCTTCAAACAAATTAGTACCTCTATCTTGACCTTTCAAGTTCTCATACTCTTCTTGTGCGTAATTCTGAAAGGCATCCAAACCATTTGTTGATTTTAAAACATTATTCTCTTCAACATAAGAAATCACATTCTCATTAGCCATTGCTGCAACTTCTCCTCCAAAGATCACTTCATTACTTGCATTGCAAACTGATTTTTGAACTTCATCAGGATCAAAGGGGAATTTATCCCACTCCGGTTCTTTATCATACCTTGGTGACATCGCGCCCGGATCCCAAATGTGAAAGGTTTGATTGCAATGATCAATAGGAAAGAGATCATCATGCTCCTCTTGAACTGTTGACTCTTTGAATGAGTCACTCCTCAACCCACTTGAACTGAAATCTTCATCTATAACTTTCTCCACAGATGTAGTTTGATAATCAAACCCACTACCACTCAAGTCACTAGCATTATATCGGATTAAAGAATCATCAAAGCTGGTTGCTTTGAATATTTTGTCATTCTTTTCTTCAATGAAATTAAGCATTATATCGGATTAAAGAATCATCAAAGCTGGTTGCTTTGAATATTTTGTCATTCTTTTCTTCAATGAAATTATCTTGAGTAGATGTGTTGCTGATTTTATCATTAGTGCCCACATACATACCAAAAAAGTCTTCTTGGACACTTGTCAATAATTCTTCATATGGAATTGGCTCAGCATAAAGTAGAGAATTATCCTTCACTAAATCTTCAACAAGAGGAGATAAAAACACATCGGAATCACCATCAACAACCTCACTTTCGTAATGGTCATAGGCTGGTTCAAAGACACCATTAGTATTTGCTTCATCTTGCTCTTCTTCAACGTACTTATCCCACACAACTGTTCCACCAGCATCTTTTGAGAAGCCATTTGTCTCGAGATCTTCATTGCTTGAATCCTTATTAGGACTCAAGACTGCTGTAATGATCTTCTTACCATAATAATCTTCATTATTTCCCATCCCATGCAAGTCTAGGGATGTATTTTGGGACTCTAACTTAATCTCCTCACTTGCCAAGGTATCTTCATCAAGCCCACTTTCATTTTGAACCAAAATGTGCACCTTGCTTGTGTCTTCTTCAACACTAATTGACTGATTTTTCTCTTCAATTTGCTTACTTGTGGGCTGCAAACCACAAACAGATCCTTTTGCTTCTTCCTTCCTTGATTCTTCAACCATGGCAATTTCTACTTCCTCTTTAATCATTTTTTTGATGTAGTTGACCATAGCCAACTTTCCAGGGTCATGAATCACCGCACAATTCAAAAACGTGTCAAATGAAACATCGTTCTTAAACTCATCTGTCATGCTCTGATATTGTTTACGGAGTATGGCAGCCTCATGTTCGCATTGCCTCTTGAACTGACATTCTTCCGAAGCCACAATCAAATCTGACTTCTCACGATTCCTGGACCTTAGAAAATGCAACATCTTAAGAACTTCTGAAAGCTAAACTGAACTTAGGTGAAGAATCTGATTTCTCTATCACTCATCTGTCAATTGACTCTGTCTTATTCACAGGATGGCAAGATCTTGGCTCTGATACCACTGAAATATGCTAACCAATTTTTTCGATGAAGTAACACAACATAACCAGCACTTAACCAACTTGATTAGCGTTAGCTCCAAATAGAAAACCAAACTTGAAAAGAACTCACACCAAGAATGCACACTCAATCCCAATGAGGAATAGGTGTTGTCATATGGTGGAGGAGCTAAATGAAAAATACTTGAAAGAAACTACTCAACGTCAAGAATGTGCACTCAAGATCCCACTGAGGGCGAGGTGCTAACATATGACGGAGTGTTGAATTGAAACTAGAAATGAATAGGCGGATAACTAGCCATGAAGAGCATTTCCACACTACCACCAAACAGTGGGGGGAAAAGATTACAATTAAAACAATTCGTCCGCTGCGGCGGGCATCCACAGAGTTGTGGGGATTCACCACTTGAGAGTGGGTACAAGAGTAATACAAATCCAATTATCCACACTGGCGGTAAACCATCCAGGGGTACTAATGTGAAATTAAAGAAAGAATTGCAGCAATAAAGGACTGGAACAGTACTACTGTTTATAGTCTTACAATATGGAAAAAGAGCTGCAAATTACATGAAAATTACAATAGATTTAATGTACCATGATACTGGATGATTCCATGTTAGACATCAACAATAAATGATGAAGAAAGGACTGAAGATTCAAACTTAAACAAGTCTGATGTAAAATAACAATTCTGGAAATTCTGATCAGCAACTGTGAAATTCAAAGAAATATTCACAACTCACTCAAAATACCTCCGTTTTGTGTGAAACGAAAACCAATGAGCTGCTGGAAGATAGGCGCCCAACATTAGATGAAGAAACAGCAACAAAAACTTGTAATTTAATTCTTACATGAATCCCAATGCAGCAAGAATGGTACGGCCTTCATGAGGGGCGATTTTGACAAGTAAAAATCAACAACTCAAAATTAAAATCTGAAACTCTCCAAAGATGGTCGCCTTGGGTGTAGGAATGGATTGGAAAAGTACCCACAAGCAAATTAAATTCACACAAAAAGTTGTATGCAAAAACCACTTTCAGCTGTGACTGCATCAGCAACTTCAAAACTAGAAATATCATTAAAAACTTCAACTGTTGAGCTCAATCTGCTAGTCTGGATGAGAAGCAGCAATGAAAACCAACTAGGTGTTGTATTTCAAACACGAAATTGGATTGAAACTAGGAGGTAAGCATCCCTCGAAGTAAAAACCAAGTTGTCATTTCGATAGCATAACATTAGCATAAATTCATGGATAATCAGCTCTTCAAACAGCAGCAATATATAAGCTTTAGTTGGCAAATGAAGCAACAAGAACTCTTCAAATTCCAAGAAGTTGAATCACTTCAACTTCCAAAAGGGACGCCACCTTTTTGCCTTTTTACTTTTTGAAATAATAAAATATCATTCAACTTCCCTTTTAGGCATCCATTTCATATTGCAACAATAAAGCATTTATTAAATAATTAAATGCTCACTTGACCCCTTTATGTCCCCTTCTTTAAAACAACTTGAAGTCATCAAGCCTAGGCGTGGGGTACAACTTCAAGACATGAAAATTGACTAAGTCTGAAACTCAGTCCAAGTAGATAACCAAGTACAATGCCCAAGCTGCAATTGATGAATTACTAAAAATAGCAAACTGACAAATGCCAAACTGAACCAAGTTGATGATGATGCTTTTGCCAAAAATGAACTTACTAAAAATAGCAATTGCCAAAAATAGTAAGTAAACTTCAAAACCATCAGAAAGCCAAACTGAACATTGAACTGCAAAGGATTGAATTGCTGCTAGATAGATATTGCCAAAAGATAGACTTGCTATAAATAGTAAGTCTGCACAACATCCTCTGAATGCCAACTGAGTAGTATCTGAAAGAGGAAACCCTAGTTTTATACTTTAGCTTAGCCTACGGATTTCCAGAAATAGGCTAAATCCAAAAGAAGAGTGTATGGCCAAAATGGGGACATTACAGTACTTGGTGCCAAATGATAAAACCAATCTGCAACAACACCTTGGAGAGTCTCCACAAACAACCTTACAGATACATCTTCGTATTCAACACCATGAACTCCACAAGTGTTGTAGAAAGCAATACCGTGCTCATCAGGATGTTGTTGTCCATCACCAAGGAACTTGGGAAAGTTCTTTCATGAGCCTTCAGGAAGAGCATGTAAGGGTAGAGCTGGACTCAATCAACCAAAAGAATTTCCCCAAGGACCTTGAGAAGCCATTTACATGTCCTTGGTGAAAGCTTGAAAAACTTACAAGAAAAAAAATTACAACGAAAAAGGACATGGGTATACTTCAAATGAAAGTGTGAGGCTTTAAAATGTGTATTGTGTCCCCAGTAGAGTTGCCAAAAAACTGTTGGGTGAAAATTATGTAATCACCTTTTCAATAGATTACACAACCTAGATTTCAACCACAATTTTGTGAGATATAATCTTTCCTCTTAGAAAGGGGAGACGCCCTTCTTATTGCTAACAGAAGCTAATTAAAACTAATCAAGTATTTACAAAATGTACACTAAACTTATGAAATGGGGGGGCATGTTACATTCATGCTTCTCTCTTTTTTCAGAGAAGATGTTTTACAATGCTTCACAATTGATAATTCTGATTCAAAATAACTTTAAACTAAAAACAAAACAATAATGCCAATACCTCTATCTTTTCAAAGCAAAGCATAGAGGTACCAAGTATGATAATAATAAACAAATAAAAGAAAGAGAGAAAATCTCACGAAGGCACAAAGTCATTACATAGCTTTTCAATGATGGATCTGTGAGAATTGTAACATCTATTATATTAGAAGCACAAAGTCTTGTAGATCATTCAACAAGAGTATCCAAACATAAATGTAAATTCAAATAAAGAATGTAACACAAATTTTACATAAATTTACTTGAAGCCCTTCATATCTCATCTACTAACCACTACCAATATGATCAATCCACAAGATTATCAATTCCAACACAAAGTCTGGTATGCAATTCTCTTCTTTATTGATCAGATTTTAATTCGCAAACATGAACACAAAGTTTCACAAATCTACTTCAAAAAGGGAAGCACTTTGTTGCAAAATACTAAAAGGTAAATATTACAATAGAAATCCCTCTTATTTGTAAAAGATAGGGAAGAGAAAATCTAGGAAATTAGTTGAGTAAAATTAGGAAAGTTAGGTGAGCTAATTTAGGAAAATCTCACGTAACTTTGACTAAGTCAAAATGTTGTCCATCTTTGTGGAACTACATCTCATATTTTACATGTAATTACAATTACTAAAAAGAAATTTAAGATGTCAAAAATTATTTACAAGATGCATAAAGGGAAGCATCAAAAAGTTCAAGACTGGAGATCAAGAGTCTTCATGATTCCTTGCTTTGGCCGCAGAAGTATTCATACTTCTTCGTGGTCTCCTATATGAATGCATCATCTGGGCCGACTATGTAATCTACAAGGGTGTGAACTCTTGTGATCGACCTTCTAGCAAATGAATGGATTTCTTGCACCTATGAAGATGCATGTTGATATTATCAATGGTTAGTCATGTATCACAAATGAAATGCATTGAGGCTTTGGAAAAGTTGGCATCCTCCACTTGCTATGTGATGGCTTCTTTGTAGATTTGGGATAGTTCACTGGATCAAAAGATGTCACCTTGAGGATCACTTTGAAGAAATCTGGAGAGAAACTGCAAGGATGGTGAATAAACAAGTGTTAGTAGTAAAATAAGCATTGGGAAGTGTGAAGAGAGAAAATGATGTTGAGCAAGCGTGAAATGAACATTTAGGCACACAAAACGGAGCAAGAGTGAAGAAAACAATGTTCAAAGCAAAAATGGAGTGTGTGATAGGGCGAATTTAAGTGCTAGAATACGAGCAACAAACAAAAGAAAAAAGAAAATAAAACTAAAAACACTCCACACCTCAAGATTAGCCTAATTGGATTCAATACAAAATAAAGATGACAAATGGAACCTTTTACCTTGTCTTGAATCGTTCCTTTGGTTGTCCCTTCGATCTTTGGTGTTGTATGCTCCTTGGATGGCAAGAGATGCAAACTATAGGATGGATGAAAAATGGATGGAAGTGGATGCAAGCATGAAAAATGCTAAGTATAGATTGAGAAAAAAAATTGCAAGAGTTTGGCTACTATGAATGATCTCCCCCAAAATGAGAGAAAAAAGGGGGTACATATAGAGATTTTGAAATTCTCTTGGGAAATGGACGGTCAAGATTGAGCCACCAAGATCAAGATATAGGGCTAAGGTGAGTTGAGAACTCACAAGCCCTCGCATCTTGACATGTGGCATGTGATATGGCTTAAAAAGGGTGATGTGTACATGAGGTGGAAGTATAGTACATGACATGGAGGAGGTACATAGTATCTTGGGATTGGGAAAATATCTCTGCATAAAGGAGCTCCTTGTCCCCACGTGGGTGAAAAGACATGTGAGGAATTAAAAATTCCTCAAATATTCTCATGGGGATGAGAGAAGGAATTTAAAATTCCTTTAAATGCATTGGGGGATTAAATGTGAATTAAAAATTCACATGGGGAATGGAGTGCCTTGTTCAAAAAGAGAAAGCTTTTAATGAAGTTGACTAAGGACGCATTTCATAAATGATATGGGGATTAGGGATGACCTAATTAAATGATTAAGGTTGTGCAAGTACTTGATTAGACTAATTAATGACACATTAGAGGCAAGTGGAAAATTATGGATGATGGGACCCTAATGATGATTAGGGGTATGCATATCTTAATCATAAATTAATTATGACTAAGAAAGAGGGTTAGATTACCAAGAGGGATTAAAGACCAACTTGCAAAAGTTGGAGGATGTGAAATGAGAGAGAAAATAAGGAATTTAAAAATAAATTTAAAATTCCAAAAGATAATATGACTAAATTAAATAAAGTGATGCATTTATTTAATTTAGAGAGGAAAGAGGGGAAAAATATTTATTAAATTAAATACTTTGGGAAACCTTATGCAAGATACAAAATATTAATTAAATGAATGATTTAATTAATACTGGCAAAGAGGACGATTTAAATGAGCAAAGGGATGATTAAGGAGACGACTTTGACCATATGGAAGTGGTCAAATTTGGATGTCTATAGAGTGATCTGGAAGTGTTTAAAGAAAAAACTATCAAATGTGTAGGAGTGTTGAAAATCAGTGCTCCTACACTTAGAGAGATTATTTCATATGTAAGGGAATTGAAAATCAGCGCCCTTACATGTTGGAAGATCTGCATTTCATGCATAAGTGCTAAAAAATAATGATCTGACATGTTTTGGAAGGAAATTATATTTTGTGTAAAAGCGCTAAAAAACAACGCTTCAACATATCACAGCTGAAAACAATAAAAAACAATGCTTATGCATGAAATATTTAAGAGCGGTGAAAATCCACACCTATTCATGTGGGAAGGGCAATTGAGGTTTGAGATGTAGAAGCGCTAAAAAACCCTTCTCCTACATGTGCCAGAAAATGACTAAAGCATGAAATATGTAAGAGCGCTAAAAATTAGAGCTTTTACATGTGACTTGAGTTTGACAAAAATGCACAAGCGCTAATTTTTAGCGCTTGTGCACAAAAGACTGAATTTGACAAAAATGCACAAGCACTAATTTTTAGCGCTTGTGCACAAAAGACTGAATTTGACAAAAATGCACAAGCGTTGATTTTTAGCGCCTATGCACAAAAGACTGAATTTGACAAAAATGCACAAGTGCTGATTTTGATCACTTGTACACAAAAGACTAAATTTGAACAAAAAATGCACAAGCACTGATTTTTAGAGCTTGTGCACAAAAGACTTAATTTGACAAAAATGCACAAGCGCTGATTTTTAGCGCTTGTGCACAAAAGACTGAATTTGAACAAAAATGTTGAGTATGCTAATTCTCTTTGAGGACAAGATCACCCACCTAAAACTGTCAAGGGAGAACCTTCTTGTTGTAGTGACACTTGAGGTGGTTCCGGTACGCTTGCAAGTGATCGTAAGCTTTGATTCTTCTTTCATCAAGTAACTCTAGTTGTGCAAGACGTGCAACATGACCATCCTCCTCACTAATAAGATTTTTTAGGGAAATTCTTAGTGATGGGATCTCAACTTCAATTGGCAAGATGGCTTCGGTGCCATAGACTAAAGAATAGGGAGTGGCTCCTATAGGGGTGCGGATGGAGGTGCGATATGCCCAGAGGGTGGGATGAATATGGAGGTGCCAATCTCGACCGGTGTTATTGACAACCTTTTTGAGGATGCGGATGAGGGTCTTGTTGGTTGCTTCTTCCTAACCATTACCTTGGGGGTAATAAGGTGTTGACCAACGATGCTGGATATGAAAGGTGTCACAGAGGTGTTTCATGGCTTGGTTTTTGAAGGGTTTTCCATTATCAGAAAGGATGGTGGATGGGATACCATATATGCAGAGAATATGGTAAAGGATGAACTTTGAGTTCTGAATACTGGTGATCTATGAGAGTGGCATTGCTTCCACCCACTTAGTGAAGTATTCAATGGTAGTGATAATGTATGGCCATCGGATGATGGTGGGTAAATCTTTCCAATCAAGTCGAAACCCCATTGAGAGAAGGACCATGGTGCTAGGAGGGGCTTAAGATCCTGTGTTGGAGCGTGAATCAAACCTGCATGTTGTTGGCATGGAAGGAACTTCTTCACAAATTCACAAGCATCATGCTCTACTGTAGGCCAATAATACCCAGCTCGGAGAATGGTAGGTCCATACCATGTATGGCTCCATGATGGTGGGTAAATCTCCCAATCAAGTCGAAACCCCATTGAGAGAAGGACCATGGTGCTAGGAGGGGCTTAAGATCCTGTGTTGGAGTGTGAATCAAACCTGCATGTTGTTGGCATGGAAGGAACTTCTTCACAAATTCACAAGCATCATGCTCTACTGTAGGCCAATAATACCCAGCTCGGAGAATCCTTTTGGCGAGGTCCATACCATTTGAGTGAGCTCCACAAACACCACTATGTACCTCTGTTAGTATCATGTAGGCTTCGATCTCATTCAGACACCTAAGGAGGATCCCATCATACCCACGATGATAAAGTGTATCACCGATAATAATGTAATGGGCCGAACATTGAATAAAGGATTTTTGTTGGTTTTGTGTGAGGTCTAGGGGTAGGATATTATCATGGAGATAGGTATATATGTTTTGGTACCAGGGGGAGGTGGGACCTACAATATCACACACCATATCAGTCTCAAGAATATCATACGTTGGGATTAAAATTTGTTCGACAAGGAACTCACATTTCGTCTGATCTTTGGGCATGTCAATTAGGGAGCCGATAGTGGCCATTGCATCAACTGATTTATTATGTACCCTAGGAATTTGGTCAAACTGTATAAAGGTGAAATATTTCTTGAAATCATCCACCATGTGTTTATAGGGTAACAACTTATCATCCTTTCTGAGAAATTCATTATTAACTTTCTTGATGACTCATAATGAATCACCAAAGACTTTCAAGTGAGTTATATGCCACTGTTTTGCAATTCAGAGGCCGGTGAGGAGGGCTTCGTACTAAGCGATGTTGTTGGTACATGGAAATGTTATCCTGAATGATTTTGGAATGTAGTCACCTTGAGGGATAACTAATAAAATCCCTGCGCCTGATCCATTATGAGTGTATGAGCCATCAAAATATAGTGTCCAGGCTAGTGCTTCTGTAACTATGTAAACTTCTTCGTCTAGAAATTCAGTGTCTAAAGGGTAATCATCTACTAATGGTGCCTCAACCAACTGATCAGCTATGACCTGTCCCTTTATGGCTTTCTGCTTCACATACTCTATGTCAAATTCGCTTAGGAGCATGACCCACTTGGCCATGCGACCAGTCAGAGTGGTTCTAGATAACAAATACTTCAGTGGATCAATTTTAGCAATTAATTTGACTGGATGGCTGAGCATGTAGTGTCAGAATTTTTGTGTGTTGAAGACTAGTGCAAGGCAGGCCTTTTCCATGGGAGAGTAATTTAATTCATAGTGGACCAATGTCTGACTGATGTAGTAGATCGCCCTCTCTTTTGATGATTCATCATGTTGTGCCAACAATGCCCCCAACGTGACTGAAGTGGCAGAGATATACAGCAGGAGGGGTTTCCCTAGAATAGGTGGCATCAAGATCGGAGGATGAGCTAAGTATTCTTTGATCTTATCGAAACCTGTTTGAAACTATTGGTTCCAACGGAAGGTGGAGTCTTTCTTCAGGAGATGAGTGAATGGTTGACACTTATCCGCAAGTAGGGCTATGAACCGATGGATGGATTGCATCTTCCCTTGGAGGCTTCTTAACTATTTCAGATTGTGCGGGAGTGGCATGTCCAGAATAGCCTTCACCTTGGCGGGATCAACCTCAATACCCCTTTGAGAGACTATGAAACACAATATTTTTCCCTATGTAACCCCAAAGACACTTTTTTGGATTTAGCCACAGCTTGTAATGTTCCAACCATTCAAAGATATTTTTTATGATGGTGGGAAGTTCTGCTCGGGTTCTGGATTTCCCTAACAAGTTGTTGACATAATCCTCCATTATGATATGGATGAGGTCATGGAAGATGACCGTCATTGCCCTCTGATATGTTTCCCCCATATTTTTGAGACCAAAGGGCATAATGTTGTAACAGAAATCACCCCAAGGTGTTGTGAAGGCGATCTTATGTTGGTCCTTAGGTGCAATTCAAATCTAATTATAACCAAAGAAGCCATCCATAAGGGATAGCATCTCATGTCCTATTGTGAGGTCAACCAACATGTCAATGTTAGGTAGAGGGAAGTCATCTTTTTGGCAGGCCTTGTTAAGATCCCTGAAGTTTGTGCAAATCCGAATGTCTCCATTTGGTTTGGCAACTGGTACTATATTGGAGATCCACTCAGAATAGTCAATTGGTCTGATAAAACCTGCATCTAGTAACTTCTCCAATTCCTTCTTGATTAACAATGCTACATGTGGATGCATCTTGCAGAGCTTCTGTTTGACAAACTTGGCATCTGGGCGAATGTCTAGATGATGAACCACTAAGGCAAGGTCTAAGCCTGGCATTTCTGAATATGACCAAGCAAAGTTAATGATTCCCTCTTGGAGTAGCTGCACGATGACTAGATACTCTTTCTTTGAGAGTGACTTAGCTACATAGGTGATCTTAGGATTTTCAGCAATACCCAGATTAACTTCTTGAGTTTCTTTGATTAGAATGGATGATCGAGCAAATAACTGAGTTCCCACAAGGGGAAGATGAACATCTCCATCTTCTAGCACCTCTTCGAGGTTTTCGCCATTGGATGTGTCCTTTATTTTTACTTTTTCAAGGTCAGGAAGTGCCTCGGGGAGGTTTTCACTAGATGACCGCTTTTTAATTTTCTTATTCTTATTTTTGCGATTGGAGTGTTCATCCTCCCCCAATCCCATGAGGTTGACATATGTATCCATAGACATATTGACAGGTGTGTTGTCACATAGGTCCCAATCAATAAGCTCAGGGTGACGAAGGGATATGCTAATGGTACAGACGGATAGGCATTCAAACATGCATGATAGGTCAGTGTGATCGACGTCATCGTATGCACGTATGATGGATTCCTCCTCTAGTATGTCTTCCAATGAGCCATCATCCATGGCGACACTATTGGAGGTGTTAGATGATGTGGCAGGGCCTTTCTGTTTGTTATCGTATCCAATGCCTATGTTCTTTGGCAGCTTTGATGTATGAATACGTTGCAACTACCCCTTTTCTTCTTTGCCTAGGCCCCTACCTTGGTAGTTATACTTTTCTACAAACTTGGCTAACCAAGGATATGCTTCTTGAAAATATTCTTTTAGAGGGGGATCTAGTTGGGGTTCTTCTCGGTATACCCATTGACTTATATCTTCTTCTGGTGCATCTATCTTGATACTAGGGGACCTGAAAGTGATGGTAGGGATGTTTCTACCACTGAAGGTGATAGTCTTGTCTTCCTTTGGAGTAGCATGTGAAGGTTGACCATACTCATGTGGTGATGGTGGCAAGGTTGCTACATTAAGAGCAGTATGCATTTTGTATTCATCACACCCTTTGTCGATGATCTGGACTTTTGTGACTGTAGGATCAGTGGTGGAAGATGGAGTGGTTGTCGTGGTGGAGTGTGGATTAGCAGATGATGACTGAGATGCCCCCATTTTGACCTTGGGACAATAATGTAAATGGGGAAATGACACTTCTAAAGCACAACAATATTCAAATGGTTAGGGGTCAGCATAGATGGTGACTTCTTGTCCATTGAATGGGAATTTTAGGCACTGATGGTACATGGAGGGGATGGATTATATAGCATGGAGCCATGGGCAGCCAAGGAGGAGATTATATGGCAAGTCCAGATCAAGGACATGACAGGTAGTGTACTGAACCACAAGTCCCACTTGGATAGGAAGACTGATAATTTCCTCTGAATTCCTTTCTGCATTATCATAGGCCTTGATCATGATGATCTGATTACTTAAATCTGCTTGAGTATACCCCACCTGTTTTATGAATTTCAGAGTACACAGATTGAGGGCAGAGCCATTATCTACCAAGACCCTTTTTATTTTATGACGGGAAACCACGACTTCGATATGCAAGGGGTGATTATGATTGACATCGATGTTTGGCATGTCATTTTGGTTGAAGTCCAGCTAATAAGATAAAGTCAGGTGTCCTACCAAATCTTGGAATCATGTAGGATCAATGTCATTAGGCACATGGGTTTCCTGTAGGGCTTTGTTGAGGATTTCTTGATGTATAGGAGAAGACTTAAGCAAATCCAAAATGGAGATATGAGCAGGGGTCTTTCCTAAGTGATAAAGGATGCTATACTGAGAGCTTACGGGAGTTGATTGGGCAGGTACAGAGGTTGCAGGTACAGTGATGCGGGCTCTTTGTGTAGTAACAACACACTAAGGGTCTTTGGCTTTGAAATGTATCATGGATACACAGGGTTCTACCTGCTCAATGTAATGGATAACACCCTCATAAATGGGGGGTACATTCTTATAGCTTACGTTATTTGTGTTGTTGTCTTGGGGATTGTTGTTGGAGGTGCTCACACCCTGATTATGGTTTGGAAAAGCATTTTGATATATCTACAATTGAGCATTGGATGACAAATTTTGACTAGTGTCCACTTTGATATCTCCTCGATCAATAAGATCTTGGACATAGTTTTTCAGACCTTGACACTTATTCAAAGAGTGTCCTTTGATTTTATGGAACTCACAATATTCATTTTCCCTAAACCATGCAGGCTTGGGTTTGGATTCGTCAAGTGGCTTGGTGATAGGATACGTGATTGGATAATTGATATGTAACAACTTATTGAAGACGACACTCAGGGGTTCTCCTAATTGAGCATACTGACGTTTAGTGTTCCCCTAGCTGTTCTGATTTGACTGTTGAAGAGGACGAGGTGCCCCCTATGGTACAAATATGGTGTTAGGTACGGATGGTTGTTGTCTCTAGGATGTATTAGCCACTTGGACATGTTTAGTATCAGTCACGTCATCATTCACTATGTTCTTTTTCTTGTTCCAAAAACATGGCTTATCTCCAAATGACCTTTCTTTATCATGGCTATGTATTTTGATGTCTCCTTTGGAAACAAGGGAAAGTTCAAGGATAGGTCCCTTTTCCACTATCTCCGTGAAGGTGGTGACACAATGTAACCTAAAGTTATGAGCCATGTCAGGATGAGAGTTCTCCACAAAGAGGGTGACAATGTCCTTCTCTTTTAGAGGGGTTTTCATTTGGCTAGCTAACACACACCACCTTTGAAGATAGCTAGCAAAGGTTTCACCCTCACATTATTTATGTTTGAGGAGATCTAAGGTGTCAGTGTCCTCCAAATTCAAGAAGTAGGATACAAATTTTTTTGACAAGTCTACAAAATATTTTATGGACACACGTTCAAGGCTCATGAACCACTTTAGGGCATTGCTTGTTAGGCTTCATGGGAACAGGCGCAAGAGATAGTTGTCATTGTGCATAAATTCTTGACACTGGGAATAAAAATCCTATAAGTGGGCCTTGGGATCCTTGTTCCCCCTGTATCTGTCAAATTTTGGTATTTCAAAATTTTTAGGGAAGGGGATCAACGATATGGAGGAATCGAATGGATATGGGAATATGTCCTCAAATTTGAATGATTGTTTGCTAGTCACTGCCTGAAGATCTTTCAGAGCGGCTTTAATTTCTAGCAAATCTAAGTTTTCTGGTGGTAGGTTGGATGGATATAGATGGTAGGATGATAAAGGATCCTACTGAGAGAGCGTCAGATTGTTGAGGTATGGGTTTGGATGGTGGAGTGATGACATCCCTTGCTGGTATGCTGGAGGATTTTGTTGATACGTGGGTTGTTGTTGTGAGGTATAGTACGGATTCATTTGATAAAAATGTGAGGTAGGCTGCTGCGGAGCTTGGATGTGATGTTGTGGATTGACCTATTGATACTGGGGGTATTGTTGTGATTGTTGGGAGGCCACATAAGGTGGTTGTTGCTAGGACTGTTGTTGTCAATAATGATTATGTGGTGGTTGCTGATGTGATATGAGATGTTGTGTGGGCCAGGACGGGATGTTGTATTGCGTTTGAGCTCACAGTCATAGGATGGATGCAAGGAAGGGGGATATGATCTGAGTGGGAGGTCAAGATGGATTGCTTTATGGTTGGTATGGTGGTTGTTGCGAGGAAAATAGTGGTTGTTGTTGTTGGGGCGACTAAGATAACGTAGGGGGATTTTGCAAGGGAGGTTGTTGGGTACCAAAGGAGACATTCAAAGGTGGTAGATTAGATTGGGGGGGCTGTGGAGATGCATATGAAGGTGATGGTAGGTTTATGGCCCCGAAAGGTGGAGGTAACACAGTAAAAGGGGTGCCCCCAGTGCCGACAGGAGGTGGATTTGAAGGGGGCGGTGCCAGCATTAGTGGTTATGGTTGCGGGACGTTTTGTGGCATGCCAAAGGAAAAAGAATGATTGGGATCAGTGGTTTGGGGAGCCCCTATGACTGAGATTGCGGGATGCAGGGGATTGCTAACGGGATACAGAATGGCATTGCCAAATTCAGGCTGATGCCAACCTTCTACAGGAGGAACATTAGGGACGTATGAACTACCTGGTGCATTATGTGAACCTTGGGATATATTAGGTGCAAAACCGCCATACTTGGATAGGTCGATACCTAACGGCAACTTGACACCCTTTTCAATTAAGTGAGCCAAGATTTCTTCACCATGTTTTTCAAGAAGGCGATATGTCATTTGCACATTGACAGGGTTACTAAAGTGTTCCTCAAATGTAATTTCGGGTTGAATGACTATGTTTTCATCCCCGGGGGGTGATGTGTTTTGACCATCGATATTGGATTGTGATGATGTACCATTGTGTGGATCCCGAGGGATGTTTACACCATTATTGGGGTCTTGCGAGGCATTAGCTGTGTTGTTCAGGTCTTGAGGGATGTTTGGTTGGGATTGTTGTTCAGCCATTTTCCTTGTTTGTGACCGGGTCTGAACAGGCATGCAAGATAATATGATGGACTAGGATGCTAGAATGACCTTGGTGATGAAAGGATCGATTTGACTTGATGATTGATTAGCCGACGAGGATGTGGCTAGATAGGATTGACTTGATTTGATGATCGATTAGCCGGTGAGGATGGGGCTTGATAGGATTGATTCGATTTGACTGAAGTGGATTGGGTTGACTGGTAGATAATGAGTCGATCTGAATTGGATGATATAATGATTCAATTTAGATTGATGA
The DNA here is from genome assembly GCA_007258455.2 of Sequoia sempervirens. Taxonomy (NCBI): domain Eukaryota; kingdom Viridiplantae; phylum Streptophyta; class Pinopsida; order Cupressales; family Cupressaceae; genus Sequoia; species Sequoia sempervirens. The sequence goes on along the minus strand of VDFB02058242.1, from coordinate 656,456,380 downwards.
TTGATTAGGATGAATGATAGTGATCAAAACTTGAAACCAAGTTCAAGAGTGATCCTTGGTAATGCTAGGTGTTGATCAATTGATTAAAGCACAGATGTATGATAGCGGCACTGAATCCAACTTGAGATAGAAGTGGATTGATTGGGCCAACAAGGATGACCAACTTAGGACAGATGCAAATCCAAAGTTGGTTTTGATGGACGACAATTAGAGATGAACACCTAGGTCAACTTGGATAATTTCTTTTAACGAGATTTCAGTGGGATACCAATGGTCCAAAACATGGAAATGATGATCAAAATGTGGGTTCAAAATGGGTAAATGAGGATTATGAATGGGTGACTGGATGCACGAGCTAAGGGGATGAACATTTAGGATGGCGAATGGATTCCCACAATGGGTGTATGGATGTTTGAAACAGGGAGACGAATGAGCAAAACGGTGAAACGAGGGTCTTGAATGGAAAAGTGGATAAAAAAGTTGATCGATCAAGTGTCAAGTCCGCCCCTGTGAAGGTCAGGTCCACCCAAGGAGAAAAATTTGGTCAAAACATGTCTGAAAGAGGTGGGTCAAAGGTCAGGTCCACCCCTGGATGGGTCAGGTCCGCCCAAGGAGCAAATATTGGTCAAATTTGGTCAAAACGGGCCTAAAAGGGGTGGGTCAATAGGTCAAGTCCACCCCCGGATGGGTCAGGTCCGCCCAAGGAGAAAAAATTGGTCAAAATTGGTCAAAATAGGCCTAAAAGGGGTGGGTCAATAGGTCAAGTCCGCCTCTGGATGGGTCAAGTCTACCCAAGGAGCAAAAAATGGTCAAATTTGGTCAAAATAAGCCTGAAAGGGGTGGGTCAATAGGTCAGGTCCACCCCTGGATGGGTCAGGTCCTCCCAAGGAACAAAAATTGGTCAGATTTGGTCAAAACAAGCCTAAAAGGGGTGGGTCAATAGGTCAGGTCCACCCCTGGATGGGTCAGGTCTGCCGAGGGAGCAAAAATTGGTCAGATTTGGTCAAGACAGGAAAGAGGTGCGCCAACAGGTTAGGTCTACCCAAGGAGAATTTTTTTACATAGGAGGGTAAATCTGGTTGTGCAGAGGTTAGGTCTGACTATTTGTAATGGAAAATCCAGCTGTTTGTCAGGTTTGACTTGACTTTTGAGAAAAAGACTAAGGAAAAGGACTCAAAACACAACAATTATCAATCAAAGGATATGGCTGAGTGAAATAAATCAGACAATCACTGGTTTCGCACAAAGAAGACAATTCAGACAGTACAAACCTAAATCTTGTAGAAAGGGTATGGTTGACAAAGTCTTCTAATCTAGGATGAACATGGTTACTATGGAGTCCTCGATATACACCCGGTACATGAGGTCCAAACCGTGAACACCAACCCATTACAAGCATGAGTCGGGAACCTTAAAGGCTCGAACCAACTCTTCACATCATCCTGATCCTTTGCTAATTACAACATGGTTGGATTGAGGTACAAATTTTGTTCTCCCCCTTTATATACCTCGTCGGTACGCATGGTTGGAATCATCCCTTGGGGTGATGAAATCCCCAAGCAAGTCCCGCTAAGAAAAATAAAAGGGGGTGGACTCAAAGGACGTGGTAAGCTATGATTTCTCATCACCCAGGATCACCGAATGGCACAAGGTGATTGGATACGTCAAATAGCTCACCCAAAAACATGGCAAACAAGGTTGATTGACACCTCCTAGTTAAGCTATGCTCCTAAATTAGGGGTTAAAAACCCTTAAATAGCCAAAAAGATTGCTAAAAAGTGAAATTTTACCTTCTAGAAAATACTATATAGGGCAAATCCGGTTGTCTGTGAGGGCAAGTCTGGATGTCTGTGAGGGAAAATCTGGTTGTCTATGAGGGAAAATTTGGCTGTCTGTTAGGTCAAGTCTGCCCCTCCATGAATTTTTTTCCAAAAACAACTTATGAGGTCTGTGGAGGGCAGGTCCACCCCTGGGAAAGGTCAGGTTTGCCTATGGAGGGTGGGTCTGTCTGTCTAACATGTCAGGTCTGCCCCTGTAGGTCAGGTCCACCCCAGGAAGGTCAAGTCTACCCCTCTGTAGGTTGGGTCTTCCCCCTGTAACCCGTACCTACAAAAATTCAAAAAATAGCAAATGTGAAAGCAAGAGACCCATTTGTGGGTCCCACCGAGTGTCCCAGAAATGTGATAAGGTGAATTTAAGTGCTAGAATATGAGCAACAAACAAAAGAAAAAATCAAATAACACAAAAAACACTCCACGCCTCAAGATTAGCCTAGTTGGATTCAATACAAAATAAATATGACAAATGAAACCTTTTACCTTGTCTCGAATCGATCCTTTGGTTGGCCCTTCGATCTTTGGTGTTGTATGCTCCTTGGATGGCAAGAGATGCAAACTATAGGATGGATGAAAAATGGATGGAAATGGATGCAAGCATGAAAAAAGCTAAGTATGGATTGAGAAAAAAAATTGCAAGAGTTTGGCTACTATGAATGATCTCCCCAAAATGAGAGAAAAGAGGGGGTATTTATAGAGATTTTGGAATTCTCTTGGGAAATGGACGGTCAAGATTGAGCCACCAAGATCAAGATATAGGGCTAAGGTGAGTTGAGAACTCACAAGCCCTTACATCTTGACATGTGGCATGTGATATGGCTTAAAAAGGGTGATGTGTACATGAGGTGGAAGGATAGTATATGACATGAAAGAGGTACATAGTACCTTGGGATTGGGACAAGATCTCCTCATAAAGGAGGTCCTTGTCCCCATGTGGGTGAAAAGAGATGTGAGGAATTAAAAATTCTTCAAATATTCTCATGGGGATGAGAGAATTAATTTAAAATTATTTTAAATGCATTGGGGGATTAAATGTGAATTAAAAATTCACATGGGGAATGGAGTGCCTTGTTCAAAAAGAGAAAGTTTTTAATGAAGTTGACTAAGGATGCATTCCATAAATGATATGGGGATTAGGGATGACCTAATTAAATGATTAATGTTGTGCAAGTACTTGATTAGACTAATTAATGACACATTAGAGGCAAGTGGGAAATTATGGATGATGGGACCCTAATGATGATTAGGGGTGTGCACATCTTAATCATAAATTAATTATGACTAAGAAAGAGGGTTAGATTACTAAGAGGGATTAAAGACCAACTTGCAAAAGTTGGAAGATGTGACAATGAGAGAGAAAATAAGGAATTTAAAAATAAATTTAAAATTCCAAAAGATAATATGACTAAATTAAATAAAGTGATGCATTTATTTAATTTAGAGAGGAAAGAGGGGAAAAATATTTATTAAATTAAATACTTTGGGAAACCTTATGCAAGATACAAAATATTAATTAAATGAATTATTTAATTAATATCGACAAAGAGGATGATTTAAATGAGCAAATGGATGATTAAGGAGACGACTTTGACCATATAGAAGTGGTCAAATTTGGATGTCTATAGAGTGATTTGGAAGTGTTTAAGGAAAAAACTGTCAAATGTGTAGGAGTGTTGAAAATCAGTGCTCCTACACTTAGAGAGATTATTTCATATGCAAGGGCATTGAAAATTAGCACCCTTACATGTTGGAAGATCTAGATTTCAAGCACAAGTGCTAAAAATCAACGATCTGACATGTTTTGGAAGGAAATTGTATTTTGTGTAAAAGTGCTAAAAAACAACGCTTCAACATATCACAGCTCAAAGCAATAAAAAACAACACTTCTGCATGAAATATTTAAGAGTGGTGAAAATCAACACTTGTTCATGTGGGAAGGGCACTTGAGGTTTGAGATGTAGAAGCGCTAAAAATCCCTGCTCCTACATGTGCCAGAAAATGACTAAGGCATGAAATATGTAAGAGCGCTAAAAATGAGAGCTTTTACATGTGACTTGAGTTTGAAAAAAATGCACAAGCACTGATTTTTAGCGCTTGTGCACAAAAGACTGAATTTGACAAAAATGCACAAGCGTTGATTTTCAGTGCCTATGCACAAAAGACTGAATTTAACAAAAATGCACAAGCGCTGATTTTTATCACTTGTACACAAAAGACTGAATTTGAACAAAAAATACACAAGCGCTAATTTTTAGCGCTTGTGCACAAAAGACTTAATTTGAACAAAAAATGCACAAGCGCTAATTTTTAGCGCTTGTGCACAAAAGACTTAATTTGAACAAAAAATGCACAAGCGCTAATTTTTAGCGCTTGTGCACAAAAGACTTAATTTGACAAAAATGTACAAGCGCTGATTTTTAGCGCTTGTGCACAAAAGACTGAATTTGAACAAAAATGCACAAGCGTTGATTTTTAGCGCTTGTGCACAAAAGACTGAATTTGAACACAAATGCACAAGCATTGATTTTTAGCTTGTGCACTTTAAAGACTTAGAAAATTTTCAAACTCAACATGTAGGAGCACTAAAAATCAGAACTCCTACACTCTTTCCAATTTTCAGAACTCCCAAAGGCTAGAAGCTGATGAAGATGCTCGTTTTGAAGCTCTTCGAAAGATGGACAGGGGAGGACACTCAAACAGATTGTTTGAGATTTTGGAATGCACTTCAAGGTGGATTGAAATTTTCCTCATTTTTTGTGCTTGAACATCATGAACCTATGAAACAGACAAGTTTCGTAGGGGGGTTATCCGTGAATCAAGCGATGCTAGATTCTACAATAACACCCCCTTTGTTTTACTCCTTTGTGAGTTGGTGACTCTGATTTGTAGACACTAAAAAATGTCCTAATTGATGTCATACAATTAAATTAGATTTAAATTAACATTATTTCCTCTTTATCCATCCTCTTTTCGCTTAATTGATTTAATTAGCCTAGCTAATTAATTAATTGCATCATTTTCATCTATTTGGCCTAATTAATTAAATTGGGTTAATTCATCTCTTTTCACACTGACATTTCATTTCATTAAATTAAATACATCAAAATATTTAATTTAATCTCCTAAGCCATCTTATTTAATTAAATAACCCTATGTTATTTAATTAAATATCATTTCATCCCCCTCCCCTATTTATTAAATCATCTAATTTAATAAATATCTCCTAATTCTTCTAATTCCCTAATTGCATAAATTAAACCTTGTTTAATTAGCATTTAAACTAATTTTCCTCTAACTAAAGGGAATATTCTCATGGAATATTCTTTATCCTTTTTGTACAATTAAAATTTTATTTTATTTTGTAAAATACCTTTTTCCTCACCCTAAAGGAATATTCTAAGGAATTATCTCTCCTCCAATCAACTCACTTAGCTTCAAATGCAAGTTAACCCTTCAACCTCTTTGGCAAGTTATCTTTGACATGTGTGAGTAGGTCAAAAGTGTTTTTGTTTGAGGCAAGTGTGAGCCTTTGATTAACTTTCATCATGCATTCTCATTCGTTGATGAGAATCCATGATCTATGCCTCTTATCCCATTCATCTTGAACTGTTGATTAATTTTTTTTATCTCAACCATCCATTCCTCATTTTCTCTCCTATAAATTGATCACTATTTGGAGACAAATGGATCCATCTTTCAGAGCAAACTTATCTTGTTGAAACTCATACATCCATATTTTATTGCAAACTTATGTTGTTGAATTTACTCACATGCTAACTCATCTTTTACTCACTTTTTAGCTTGTTTTAGTTTATTTTCATTGCATAATAGATTAGAGCATCCATTAATGGTGTCCATGCATCCATCTTAGTTTGTAAAGAAATTAGGGTTTTCATCTTTTAGCATCATTATAGCTTAAATTAGCTTAGAAATTGCATAATTAGATCATTTATAACATAAAATCATGGTAACTTAGCTTGCATTATGTTCATTTTAGCATAAACTAGGTTTTCACCCATCAAACACCATGGTTTCATTGATTCTCTTCCATAGAATTAACTGAAACAAGCTCAATAATCATGGGATTGGGAAAGGTTTGTTCCACATCAACACGACACCAATTCCACAACAAGATAAATTTTGAATGGATTAGAATAGACGTTTTGATAGCTTTCATAATTTAGTATGTTAGGTTTTGATGAAATGTTTGGTTTTAATCTTGTTTGATCGATCTTGTTGAGATTTGAGCATTGGTGGCTCTGTTATACTTTGATTCTTCATGGATCAACCGTAATTCGGCCCATACCAATATCCTCACATGAACATTATGGCACTAGAAGGAGGGAAAAATGATCATTTAGTTGTTTTTTAGCTCAAAATCGATGTGCATGCTATTTTATAAGTTGCAGTGACACTCAAACCACAAACAATGAGGCTATTTGAATAACATCACCATATAGCGACACCCAAGTAGTTTGAAACAGTGACACGTATTTAATTGGTCGATGTTGATTTAAATATAGTGATGCGTATTTAATTTTATGATATTGTGAAATGTAAAAAATAACGCTCAAATTCACTAGACCAATGCTTTCAAATTTCAAATAATGATGCCCATGAAAATAGTGACACAATCATGCTCACTAGTCTTGTTACAGAGCGATGCTCAAATTCACTAGAGTGATACCCAAATTTCAAACTGTGACGCCATCGTGTTCAACGATGCTCAACCAGGGTAAGAAACTTTATGTTAGGTTTTTCGACATGTGACTTAATTTCTTTGGATTATCTGATCACTGATGGATGTTTGAATTTTTTTTTCATTGTTAGACTAACTAGGTTTTGCAGGGTTTAAAGGCATGGAGCAAAATTGAAGAACTTCTCTTCTATCTTAACATTCTATAATTGTAGCAAGTGTTTAACGCTTTGGGGAAATTATAACCCACTTTCATGCTTTTTACTTTTAGTTTTAGTCAACGCACTAGTTTTCAATTGGGTTTAAAATGAACATTCAAAGTTGGATAAAATTGAACACCCACATCACATTTTTCAATTGGGCTTAAAATTGAACTGTAAGAGAGGGGGACCACCGCATGCAAGACCCTAGGTCACAGAGGGTCAGGATGCGAGAGGCTGCCCTAACTTACCTCAGCTAAGTGTACATTTAGGATATGAGGATGAGAATGATGATGAATTTTGGGGTCCTACGATCACTCTGCAATCTGAGTTTCAATGTGGGGCTAGGTGAGTCAGTATTTAGGTCCAACTCTATGCCTCAGGGAGCTCTCTACCTAAGGACGTCAACGCGGACTTCGGACGACAGTGCGGCGCGTTGGTGTCTCAGAAACACGTAGTTCGTACGACCAGACAACAGCTAAGACAAGGTTAAACACACCAAGTTGACTTATCAGCCTAGCTTAACTACTCTTAGGAGGAAAAAATAACACTATGAAATATGAAAAGTATAAACAAAGGTGATAGAGCAAGTATATCGAAGCCAAGGTGATGAAGACAATCTCGTAGAAGACCTTGTTCACCAGCTAGCTCCTCAAAAATGCACCCACCTACACACAACAAGAAATAAAATGTTGGGGGGTGGCTATATAGGGGTCTGCCTCAGTTAGACCCCCATTTAGGTGTTCCCACCTCCATGGAAAACTAGTGGAAAAGATAAAGGAATGATAAAACACAAGCACTACAAAAATAGTACTATGCTACTCAACCAAATGATAGAGGAAAGGACAGGGAAGCTTACCACCTCCACCAAGAGCACTCAAGGTTGCTTGGAGGAGAAATGAGAGGAACTCAAGCCTCTGCTACAATGGCATGGTCCCAAAATTTCTCTACTGATGTGGTGGAGTGTGATATTGCTACTATTGAATGCTCAGAATGCTTGGAAGTGAGCTTGTGAGAGTGAAAATATGAGAGCCAAGTCTGTTCAAGAGTTCTTCCCACCTCTAGCCAACCTTTTTTCCAACCTCTAAAGCAAGTTCAAAGGATTGAATATGAAGGAATGGGGAAAGAAATGGCCATATTCGGGTCGGATGGCCGAAGGATGTGTTACAACTTTGCTGCCAATGGGAAGAGTCATGCCTCTACTGGCTCAGCCACAACAATCTGTTGGGGAAATAAGCATGCTGCGTGAACATCTATGCGTCATGCAGGCATCTCTGATAGAAATGCCTCCACTGACACACAAAATAGGCACCAAGTGAACTGCCATCAACATGCTTAAGTAAATTAAGCCTGTAACTTAGGTTTTCTAAAGTGTAATAAGGCAAAAAGGGGAATTGCACCTAGGGTGCAAATTATCTCTTATACATTTTTCCCCCACTTTAGCGAGCACAAGTACTGATGAGTTCTCAGTTAAAGTAGATCAAGAAGAAATCAGGGTTAGAAAAGTATACCTGAACCATTGAGGATGCAGACCGCGATCTGGCAAACCCGAAGATGTAGGGAAAACAAAGGACTCCATAGCTGCTCGGAACTATGAAGTTGGAACAACAAAGCACCTTACAGGCCCGTAGACTTGCAAGGAGGAAACCTCCAAGATCTCTCGCATGGAGGAAGCCCCAAGGAAGTGGAGTCTGTAGATTCAGGAAGCGATGATACGTCTACCCGTAGATAGAACGTATCTAAAAGTGACAACATGTCTACCCACAGTTAGAACATGCCTAAAGCATTGATGCATCTACTCGTAAATAGAACACATCTAAAATCAGTGGCATGTCTACCCGTAGATAGGATGTGTCTAAAGCATCGATACGTTTACCCGCAGATAGAACATATCTAAAAATGGCGACATGCCTACCCACAGATAGGACATGTCTAAAGCAATTGGTCACGTAAACCGAGAAAATTTCAAAGGGGTCCCTCAGGAACCCTTAAAAAGGAGAGGGGTCCACTCAAGGGACACACCATTCGAAATAGGAAGGTCTAGTCAGGCTGCCCCCAAGCTAGACATGAAAGGATGAATAGAATGATTCTAGTCGGGTTGCCCCTAGGCTAGACGTGCAAAAGTCCATTCATTATGAAGGCTTTTGAAGAAAGATTCCTTGAGGAACCCGCTGTGAAAGATGGGGGTCCACTCAAGGGACACATAATTCAAAAATTTTCATCAAGTAATTTGAAAGGAAGGTCATGCACCCACGTGAGGGGAAGTCAAAATAGTTCCCACTTCGGAGGAAGGTCTTCAAGTCCTTTCTTTACGAACTTGTGATGGAGGAAACACATTCTGCTAGGGTTCCAAGTTGAGAATGAGCTTCCAAGGAAAAGATATTATGAAGACTTTCAAGAAAAGATTCGTTGGCAATGAATTCATTTTCTAAAAGTTGAAGTGTTAAAAAATGTTGTCACACATAGGAGGGACAACTCAAGCAAAGAAGAGAGAAATCTAAAGATAAAACAAAAAATACAAACAAAGGGCACAGGGAGATCTAATTTAGTAGGGTTAGATCTGTCTGAGCTCATATAATAGTAGGTAACCACAATGCAAGGCAAAATATCATCAATCCCCAACCAGATCAGGAAGAATGCATGACAAACAAAGTAAAAATAAAAAATTGGGTCAACATGGAAGGGGAGCCTAAATTCCCCCAATGCTTTGCATCATCCCCAATTTATCAAAAGTCAAGCACAAACATGGAAAAATGAAGGTACAAATAGAAGAAGGTTTACGACACAAAAAACCATGCTAGTATCCAAGCACCAACAAGGGTAACTAGACTCATCTAGGCACACATAGCACGGGTATGAGGGAACACATCACAAGACACGCACACACGCACACAAGATTAAGAAAAAAAAAGGGGCCTCCTCCTAACACTACTCGGCCAAGAGGTCATCTTCTTCCCAATCCAAATATTCGTAATGGGAAGGAGGACAAGCCTGCAAAGGCGGAATGTTAAGAGGAGGGGCATCTGACCCTCCCATGACAAGGGTCAAGGAAGAGGGCCCCTCAAGGTCCTCTCCACTGAGCTCTTATGGAGTCAAAGTCAAAGATTTTTCGAAGATCATCGACAAGGTCGGGACTTCATCCATAGAGTTGAACATGCACCCCATGGGAGCACTATGTCTTACTTTAGTGGATGGGACGGGTTGTGCCTAAGATCCACTGCTAGGCTCACCGAGTGATTCAGGAGTGGTGACAAACTCAGGAGAGGCCAAGACTGGTTATATCACAAAGATAGAGTAGGTCATCATAGGGCCACCTTGCGAAGGTGGGATCTTCCTACATCCTTTATCATGATAAGGACTAGACCCTGCCCTCTTCTTCACAAGAGGAGGTGAACTCCCTGCAGACAAAGCTAGAGGTGAAGAGGAGGAAGAGGATAGAACCGTAGTGGATACAAGTGAAGTGTTAACCATATCCACAGGTTTTGGGAAGGGCTGAATATTCAGAATGGACATCAAAAAAGGTAGCTTCACCGAGGGAGTGATAAACACTTGTACCCTATTAGGGTTAGGTGCTTTCGTGCTCACAACAAAAGCCTAGAATGAATCAAGCATAAGGGACATAATAGGAGGAGAGGAGGAAGATGCTACAAAGGGCCCTGAAGTGGGGGCAGTCATTTCTTCCTCCTTTTTTTGCGAAGAGGCCTGCTCAACCAGGAGATCCTTTCGCTAGCACTTGCATTCTCATGCAAGGTGGTTTCTATGGCTCTTAGAGTTAGAAGTTGTAGCTTGAAAAGAGATAGGAGTTTCCTGCTCAACCATAGGGATGTCCACTACAACCATTTTGGGCAGAGGAATAGGTTCCTATGCAAGAGCAGGGGGAGCAGGCTGAGGAGTGACAAAAGGAGTCAACTCAAGAGCCTTGACAGTGGGCCTCTTTTCGCTCACTTCCTTAGGAGTAGGAGCAATAGGAGGTCGTGGCAGTCAAGACACAAAGGACTCTCTTTGAGGGATCTTCTTCCTTTCATACCAAATGGGTCTAGGCTCCATTGGTAGAATAGGAAGCTCAAACACGAGACGCTTAGGCTTTCGCCAAGCGGGCACCGAAGGGTTCTCCTACAAACAGGGAGCAGAACTCGAGGGTACCATTGCTGAGTGAGAAGAAGCATCAAGCTAGGCAGTGGAAGAGGAAGAAGGAGGATCATGATACCACTTCTCTTCTTTGCTCTTTCGATCCTTAACAACATTGTTGTTAGCCTTTAAGCACGCCCTATGTGAAATAGCATAAGGCGAGGGAGGGTACCTCACTTTCGGCCTTAGACGTCCTTTCTTATAATTCTGATATCTCTTGTGTAAAAGGTCCATCCTAGGCAGAAGGGGACCCATAGATGTAGGCCATAGGTGATCCAGGGAGTAGCTACCATGTGCGACTGGCGGTCGATAGTTGGTGTCATGGATCACATGTATGGAACTTCTGTGGATAAACTTTAGACACTTATGCACAATGAAGGGTACCACATTCATTGCTACTAACAAGGGGATACCCAACTTTACACGGAAGAGTTTAAACCCAGGAATGATATCAAACAAGGGCTTCACAGTCTTAGGTCCGACCAAGACTGACAGGGAAATGCTACCTAAAGGGGGTACGAAAAGGCCATCATGTGTGCAAATGAAACTTTCAGGAGCATCATATCCATCCTTATGTAAAAAAATTATAAGCACGATCTCCTTTGTTATTATGTTCACTTGTGACATTGGATCAACAAGAACACCGGCTACGATGTTTCCATTAATCCACATAGGAATATAGAGGGGAGATGGTTCCTCATTAAATCCCATCGGCAAGTCCTGTGAAGTAAAGGTTATACCAACACTTTTCTCTACAGGCTGCTCGAAGGTGATGGTTTGATGTAGGAATGAAGTCATGACGCACACTAGAAAATTCTTTCATAGAATCCTAAAAGGTTAACAGATAAGACAGTGACCCAATTAAGGTTTTTTCATGCAATACCTTTGGATCCTTCCAACTATGCCACCTAGGGGTCGCAAGTTGGGTTTGAAGGCGACAACCTCACAACACTCACATCTACAACACTCCTAGAGTACGAGGAAAGGAACTATCAGTATCGCAAAAATGGAACCAAAATGGTTCACGTCAAGTTCACCAAAAATGTAAGAGAGGGGGACCACCACATGCAAGATCTCAGGTCATGGAGGGTCAAGACATGAGAGGGTGCCCTAACATACCTCAGCTAAGTGTATGTTTAGGGTATGAGGATGAGAATGATGAGGACTTTTAGGGTTCTACGATCACTTTGTAATTCGAGTTTCAATGTGGGGGTAGGCGAGTCGGTCTTTAGGTCCAACTCTACACCTTAGGGATATTTCTGCCCAAGGACATCAACGTGGACTTTGGACGATATCACGACACGCTAGCATCTCAGAAACGTGTTGTAGTCTGTACGGCTAGACAATAGCTAAGATGAGGTTAAACACACCAAGTTGATTTATCAGCCTATCTTAACTGCTCTTAGGAGGACAAAATAACACTATGAAATATGAAAAGTATAAATGAAGGTGATAGAGCAAGTATACCGAAGCCAAGGTGATGAAGATGGTCTTGTAGAAGACCCTGTTCACCAGTTAGCTCCTCGAAAATGCACCCACCTACACATAGCAAGAAAGAAAATGTTGGTGGGTGGCTATATAGGGATCTACCTCAGTAAGACCCCTGTTTAGGTGTTCTCACCTCCATGGATAACCAATGGAAAAGATAAAGGAGTGATAAAACCCAAGCACTACAAAAATAGTACTATGCTACTCAACCAAATGATAGATGAGAGGAGAGGGAATCTTACCACCTTCGCCAAGAGCACTCTAGGTTGCTTGGAGGAGAAATGAGAGGAACTCAAGCATCTGCTACAATAGCGTGGTCCCAAACTTGCTCTACCGACCTGGTGGAGTGTGATATTTCTGCTATCGAATGCTTGGAATGCTTGGAAGTGAGCTTGTGAGAGTGAGAATATGAGAGCCAAGTATTTTCAAGAGTTCTTCCCCCCTCTACCCAACCTTTTTTCCAACCTCTAAAGAAAGTTCAAAGGCTTGAATATGAAGGAATGGGGAAATAAATAGTCATATTCAAGTCGAGTGGCTGAAGGAGGCGTTACAACTTTCCTACCAAGGGGAAGAGTAACGCCTTTGCTGGCTCAACCACAAGAATCTGCTAGGGATGTAAGCGTATTGCGCGGACGTCTGTGCACCATGTGGGCGTCTCCAACAGAAAAACCTCCACCAACACACAAAATAGGCACCAAGTGGACTACCATCAGTAGGCTTAAGTAAATTAAGCCTCCGACTTAGGTTTTCTAAAGTGTAATAAGGAAAAAAGGGGAATTGAACCTAGGGTGCAAATTCGCTCTTATACATGAACAAGGAAAACTCATCTTTCACTTGGTGCTTAAAACTAACTCATTATTGCTTTGAAGGATAAAAATGACAACTATTTGTTTTGTTTTTTGGTTTTTAACTTTTCTAGTGAATGCATATGCAATTCTCTCATGTCGTTCAAAAATATTGAGAAACAAAAACATTCTCTAACATGTTGCAAAATCACCCACAACTTTCAATTTGGGTTTAGAATTGAACAACCATGCTAGTGTGAGAAAAGGCATAGTGTGTGTTCTCTCTTTGTGCATGCAAGCAGAGATGATCAAACTACAAATGTACTTACTTGCTATTGTTCACCATTAGAGGGCCTGCCTTGGTGGGAAAAATTACTCACCCTAAGGGAACGACCCAAGCGGTAACAAGCATAAGCCAGGCTCTTCCGAACTGCTATATAAATTTGTGGTTGTAAGGAAATTTTGCAATCGACGGGTGTGATGCATGATAGCTCTTCCCCAATATCTTTATGATGTGTAAAGCCCTTGTTCTAAGGGTTGGGAGACCTCTTGAGGGAGTTTATCAAAGTATCCTCTGAACCAAATGCCTTTATTATGAACCTTTGTGTAGTAGCCAAAAATCCCTAATATTTGTTGATGTCAGGAGGTTGGACCTCCGAAGTCATCCCACATATTTGTGGTTCTTAGTAGAGATGAAGAGTTTGTCATGGAAGATTCATGAGAACACGAAGCTTGGCTAACCCGTAGATGTGAGTGTTGTGGAGGGGAGCCAGTGTGGTCAAGCTTCTAATCATCCGCTCTGAATAAGCGTAGCTAGAGAAATCCAAGTGGGAATACAACAAATATAGCCATTTCTATCCTAGGGTTGTAATGCTTCTGAGTCAGTTTAACACTTTGCTTGATTTCAAAATGATCCAAAAACAAACATTCACTATCCAAATTTCAAACACTTTGGTTTAAATATGGAATTCTTGAGTTAGCCTTGATATTACTGCTTGTCCTAAGGATTTATCCTTAGAGATTTCTAAATATCTTGACATTAATCTCAAACCCATATTTACTGAAGACAACATAGGAAATTATGGCTTTAATCTCATGATTTTCACAAAATGGACATTGTGAAAGTTATAATTTTTTTGACATAAACATCTAGTTTGAAAACATAACTAAGACAAGTGTTTGTGATAAAATCAATTCACCTAAGCAAAGATAAATTGACAAATGAACCCCACATGACTATTTGGAGACCGATTTCTCCTGTTGAACAACCTGATCTTCCAGGTGCTATAATTCAACCAAACTTTGAACTCATAAACGGTGAAAAAATAGATCTCATTAGCAGTTTGAGAACCTTCACTTTTGAAAACAAGGAAACAAATAAACAGTGGAGAAACACAACAACCATTCTAGATGAAGAAGAGGAACACATCGATATTGAGGCAAGAAGGCCCCTATTACCACCACCCGCGTGGCAATAAATATCTCCCTTTCTTCCATAAACTATTTCCACATGATCTCACAAAAAATCAAGATCCCTAAGCCAAGATCTACAGGTCCTCATTTTAGACTTAGGCATCTTACTCCAAAAGCTCTTAAGAAACACCTTTGAGCAGTTCAAAAAAATAGAAACAAATTGGTAGAATTTTTTTATAGACATGCTTCATGGTATAGTCGAGAATTGTATGCATTCTTTTGGAGTCAAAATCTCAGTCTTTTTCATGATACTCAACTTCTCTAAATGATTCATCAAACAGTCAAAATCCGTAGGGGAAAATCACTAGCACTCCACTTTAGATGTAGGAATCGTAGAACAAAGTATAGTCAAAAGTGGTGGCGCAGCCACGGTAGGAGGGTCCTCAAAGAGAACAATCCGGACCGTGTAACTAGAGTAACACAATGAAAGAAACAATAGAATATGGAGGAAAATGTAGGTGCAAATATTCTCATTAACAATTATCTTAGTTACATTCAATCGACAGCATCCGGGCTTACAGATTCGGCTCACAAGCCTGATAAAATATACAACATTCTAACATGCCGCTATATGCGAGCTGAATATTACAAATACAATCTATCTCAATCTACTAAATCAACTACTAACTCAAAATTCCTTATTCTAATGATTGATTACAAGCTTTATACTATATTTGTGATTCTGGAAACATCTGTATCGGCCAAAGATCATCACATTCTCCAATGAGGAAAATATAATGTGTGCATGAATAGGTCAGCCTCAAATTTGAATTTCTCTTCAACAGGTGTGTAAGATGAAGTGTGGACCTATAATGAAGGTCAGGGACACCCCACGGAACAATTAAACTCACACCATTAAGATTTGCAAGTCATGGGGATGATCTGCAATGATCGAATTGGCCGAAAAGTTTGAAATTATTCTAGTGTCGATTCAAGAAACTGCCAAGAAATTCTGAAAGCGATAACTTGCCAAAAAAAGATCCAATCACGCTCAAATATTGGAACAAGGAAAATGAACATGTAGATGATGTAATCCAAGATCCACAATGTCTGGTGAGCAAAGATGATGAATCCACCAACATGAACTGAGCAAGAATAGAACAAGAACAAAAAACTAAAAGAAAATATTTTTGGTTGATGCAAGATTGCCAAGAACCAAGGATGCTCCTACATCAAGTGGGCTTACATATTTTACCACAAAAGTTACACTTTGTTGAGAAGATTTTATGCCTGAGCTAGGAGATCCCGAACAGGTTTGAACATTCCCCTCCATCCTCTCATTTTCTAGGATTTGAACACTTTGCAGGTCTAGCATCATTCTCACTACCTTGATCTTGTCAAAACAAAAGGTTTAATTTAGGTCAACATTAGGTCCAACATTTCACTCAACCCTTCATCATATTTCAGCCTTCACCTCATCTTCCTTTGCAAAATTTTAAAATACACCAACACTTTGGGACTTAAACATCAAAACAACTTGCTACCTTAGCTACTTTGTATGTGAAATGTATCCTTTTCCATGCACTTAGTTGAGATAGTTATCATCTTTGAACTAGTTTATCTTGAAGGTCACAAGTCTACCTTAAACATTTATAAGCTCATTAGCATCCTTTATCCCAACATCAAAACATCAAACTTTAGTCAAAAGTGTTGTCCTAAAATGTTTGCAAAGATCACTTCCCACATCACCCATCTTTCCATCCCACATTCTCATCATTGCTCCCAAAAGACTTAGAGCATCCCTTTTACCTAGATTTGAGTCAACTAGAGAGTTCAAACATTACAAAACTCAACACAACTCTCCCATAGCTGACACCAAATTTATGGTAAAGACGAGATCACAACACAAGAGAATCATGGAAAAAGAAAAAGTTACATTTACCTCAAGTGACCCAAATCCTTTAAAATTTGATCCTAGAAGTCATGTTGCACCATCACAATAACCATCATCTCCTTCAGGACTATATGAGATCGAAGATGCCACGAATAACCCATTTGAGCTCAGTAGAGAATAAATTTTAGAACATCAACATTTTGAAAGTGTAGCTCATATTTCCCCAACGTTTGTAGCATAAATTTTAACACAAGATTTCACCACTCCATCACAAGGGCTAATTCAAACATACATACCTAGTCTTACAACCAATGTTGCTAAATATTTTGGTCACACTTCACCATTTGAAAGTAGTATACTTGTGGGTACTCTTGCAACTAATCCTCCACCTCCCACCATTGTTTGGACACCTACCTTTCATGCTCCTCATGTTCCCAAGGATCCAAAATAGCTACATCCTATGCTTGAACTTCACTATTCCACCACCACTTTGACATTTCGGGGAAACCCTTCTTCATCCACACCCATGAGTACCACAAGTATTCCTACCATCACGCAGAGCAGTACATACCAAAAATCTCAAAATAGCACATTAGGGCATGTCAATATTGTATCACAGAATCAACCCTCAACACAAATAGGGACATCTTTATCCAACCCTCTGGTGGGTTCATCCATTCCATCTACCACTACAACATCATCCCCTATCAATCCAACTCAAAGAAATCCATTGGTTACAAATTCTATCAATCCTGAGAGTACCTTGATCATGAACCCTTTGTTTACATCTCTTGCACAAGGCAATCCTCAAAACATAGGACAAGGGAATATTTTCAATCAGTGGACGCAAGGTCCTAGTGTGTCATTTCCATTGAAAAATTTAATGACATCATTTTTCCAACAACTCCCTTTTCTATGCCAAATCAATCAGGGCCTCAAACATGCATTCCTCCACCTCATTCTACCATATTGCAAGGAATGTTAAACCAAGGGAATCCTCCACCTTTCACTAACAATCTATTAACCACCCAAAACATCAATGTTCTGAATCCTTCATTGATGTCTCAACAACCACATGATCCCACATTGCAAGCACATGCCTTAGCTCTACAACAAGCACAAAAAACTTATCAACAAGTCATACAACAACAAAACAACATCAACAAGCACAACAAACAGCCTTAGCTCAACAACAACATCAAGCTCAACAAGCAGCCTTAGCTCAACAACAACATCAAGCACAGCAAGCAACCTTAGCACAAAAACAAGCGGCCATTTTTGGACTCAAGGAACACTGAGAGGGGGGTGAATCAGTGTTCAACAATATTCAAACATTTAATTCTAATCATAAACAATTTGCAACACAAACATAAATAAAGAGGCAATCACATGAACAAGATAATCAAAGCACCATAACCCCAATATTTTACGTGGAAACCCTATTAGGGGAAAAACCACGGTGGAGATTAATCCACAATTTATACTATGTTATAAGTATGAACAAAAAGGAATGCACTTGCATTCAAGCACACTGCTTAGAGCTCACTGCTCAAAATAAAGAAGGCTCATTTCCTTACAAAATGATTGGATTACAACAAGAAGTTGAACTGAGAAGATAGAATCTATAAATTCTTGAGATCAGTTCCAATTAAGCACATTAAAAAAAATTTAGACCTTCTATCCAATTCGCGCTTCTGCTCTACTCTGCTACACAGAAACCCTTCTATTGCACAAATAAAATCCACTCAATAGATCTTCTGATGTTCACTCACACACACATCTTCTCTACACTTTTTCGTACACACACCTTCTCACAACTTCAATCACACACTTCAAAATGAATTACTGATCTCATATATATATCAGCTAATAAAGAATTTAATCACTTAAGTCGACTTTAACCAAACATGAAATATTCTCCAACAGTCGGCTCAAATCATGAGCAAACTTTAATGTGCACCCACATAAGTTGGCTAAGACATAACTAGGACCCAAAACAATATAACCAATACAAGAAATAATTAATTGAGTACTCCTTATACATCCACGGCATGCTACATTCATTGAGTCAGCCACAATGAGCAAATAACCAAAAAATCATTCTACCGAATCTCCTAACTCGTACACCAATTAATGCAACACCACAAAACTTACCAATAAGGTAACATACATGCTTAAAAAACTCTCTCAGAGATCCACAACTCAAAATGATGATCCAGTGAAGCATACAGATCGACTAACTGACCGGATACCATGTTCTTCATGCTTTATGTCAGTAACACACTGCCTTCTACTTTTCTTACCGGTATAAGTAGATCCTGATATACGGACTGGGATAATGACTTCAGTTGCCATTAATGAAAACACTAGAAGCCACAAACAATCTCCTCAAGCCATATTCCAACAATCTCCCTCTTTGGCATTGATGGAAACACTTAGTGAAAAATGACTAATTGTCGAAACCAAAACTCAAAATTTCAATACACAACCAAATACTGCTCCCCCTTAGAATGTCAAGGAATTTTTTACTACTCCCCTCCCCCTTTGACATCAATTACATATATATTATTTTCTAAGCTCTTACTCCCCCTTTCAAAGATTCAAAATTTGAAGTGCAACTGTTGCATAAATCAAAAAATGATTTTATACTTATGCTTCATCTCCGGAAGAAATTTCTTCCAAGCATCTACATCAATCCCAATAATGATTAACAAACTATTATTTTTTGATGTTCGGTTGATGACCTAGATAAGGGATTTTGGAATTGTAATTGCCTCTTCCAACTTCTCTCCTTGCTTCAGAATCTCAATTTGCTTCTCTAATCTGCATTTAGTTAGATCCTTCACTTTCCAGAAAGTGTCCATCAGAGTGTTTCTGGAAAAGTGAACCTTTACATGCTCTGCCTGCAACTCATGAATTATGTTCTTTACTACTCCATTCTTGTCCTAAAACATATTGTAATCCTGGCCAATTTTGTTCAACTCACTCTCAATCTGCTCCAGCTTGTCCTTGTATTTACCAGCCACATGAGGCCACCGAAGATAATAATTGTAGACCTTATTTGCTGAGTCAATGCATTGCCTTAACACATTCATTTTCTTTCTAAGTTTGGTGAGAGATAACCTAAATTGTTTCTTCAGATGTAAAATCACTTCTTCCTCTTTCCTATTAAGAGGAACAAAGGCCTCAGCCTCTCTAATGCATGCAATCAATTCTTCTAGAAGTACATTATACAAAATTTCCAATTCAAAGTTACTGCCTAGAGTGTCCTCAATGAGGTATCGTTCATATGATGGCCCATTCAACAATATGCTAGCAATATTTTTCATTTTATCTTCCTCCTGAACAATCTACAATATCTTTGTTTTGAAAAGAGAACATTCTTCATCACTTTCTTCTGCTATTATCATATCCGGTTCCACTGATTCAAGTTCATCTCTAGGAGTGTAATCATCAAAATCTTCATTTGGTATACCTACAATTACCTGTTATTTTCCTTTTTCATCATATTTTGGAGATTTGTGTGTAGTAGTGTTATCTGCACACTCTAGAGCCCTCTTCTACTTCTTCTCCACCATACCAGAAGAGGACCCAACTTCAACTACTCTTACCAGAAGGGAGATGCCAACTATTCCAAACTTTCCCAACAATATCTAAAGAATTTTTCATAAAATTTCTCACAATTCTTTAGGGTATTGAAATGTTCAAAAAATTTCTTACAAATGAATTCATTTTCCTTCCATACCACGTTATCATTCTGAGGCAAGCAATTCAGAAAATACATCATAATGCATATAACTAGGGTACCAAACCTAAAGGGATAGTTTGCATCCTTCGTCAATTGCACATTTCCCATCAACTGATCCTTTAGAAATCCACATAGATCAAAGTCTTCATCCTCCATTATCATTTTGTGAGCGATATATATTACACCTACCGAGGTTGATCCTTCCCTATTTCTGAAGAAAAATTTATATGAAATTCCATGTGCAATGTACCTCATTATTGGATCTTCGATCGTTGAAATTACTAGAGCCCTTTGATCTCCAGTTACTCCGGTTAGGGTTTCAACTTCAATGTTCTAAATCCACTTCTTTTTCAGAACAACACCAACATCGCATAATCTTGTTAGATTTACGATCACTTCTTTTGAAATTTGATAGGGTATGTCTAGAGTAAGGATATCATCATCCAATCTATTGAAGATAAACTAAACCACTTCTGTGTTGACGAAATAAGGAAACTCATTCCAAATGTCCAAATTCTTATGTTTCGCACCTTCAAGCCACTTCAATTTATCGGCTGGCAATAAATTTCTTACATCCCTAATCTTCCTACTACTATATTCATTCAAAGTCATTGTTCCTTTGATTTGCTTCATTTTACCTTTCGTACCGAACAAGGTTTTTCTTTCGAGCACAAAATTAGGAATTCAACAAGTGATCATAAATACCTGGTGAATTCATCGCCAAATTTACTTGACTCCTTCAAAATTTCATTGCAGAGGATCTCCTTTAGTTCTTCTTTGGTGCAAGGTGACAAATGAGGGTTTCAAACATCCCTTTTATAACTTCTCACCTACACTTTTATCCACATTAAATACTTTTCCCTAGGAGTTCTGGTAACTCTATTTTCTCAAATAGCAAGAGGAAAAATTCATCTGCGGACCTTCTACTTTTCGTATTTCTAAAAAAGTGATCACTGAGTCATTTGCAAACTTCTATCACAGCTACTAAAAATTTCCTGCATTTTGGTGCTAGCTACCAACAAGGGATCAAAATGTTCTTCTTTGAAAAACTCCCCCTAGGCCAAAGGCCTGAGATTAGTTTCCAGAGGGATTACCGGAGGCGACTTCCAGTACGGGTGTATTTCCTTCATCAGATTCGCTCTTCTTTACCCATGTTTTCTTCATCTGATCTGTTATCTCTTCTACAGACACTCTTCCTTTGTCATCCTTCTGTGAAATTATTCCTTTGTATACCGGACCTATTCTATCCATGTTTATGTTCCTACATAATCTTGCAATGTGACCGAATTTGTTGCAACTATAACACACCAGATTTCTCTGTCTAGACCACTCATTCCACTGATTTCCTCTTGATCTGCATTGATTAGCAACATGCCCAAATCTTCCATAGGTGTAGCATTTAACATTCCTTATACTGACATACGTACTTTTGCATTCAATTAACTTGTGACCAAACTTATTACAACTAAAACACTAATCGGGAAATGATGGATTGCTTGAATTTATTTTACTTCTACACTGAGAAGCCATATGACACAATTTATTACAAGCAAATCAGTAACCAATAAACTTCTGAGCATTGGGTTGTCTTACCGGATATCTTTTTCCTTTGTTCATCTGATTTCCTTTTCTAGAATCCTTGTGTTCAAATCCGAAGCTTTCTCCTTTCTCATAGCCAAGACCTCTCTTATCATTTGCATTCTTTTGTCCTTTAGTCAACTCATCAAGCCTAGCAGAATTGATCCTAAACTTTTCCTTGTACTCATTTGTAGTAGTGAGTTCATCACTAAGAATAACTATCTGTCTTTCAAGCTCTTGTTCATTATTTTTGTATTGTTGCAATTCAATCTCCAGCTGAATGAATCCACTATTAACTTTGTTGCATTCTTCATATTTTTCTTTTAAAGACTGGGCTAGATTCTCCTCATTCTTCTTTCTTTCTTCAATCTCCTTAGTTAGCTTCATCACCACATATTTCATCTCAAGCTTCAGAGTAGCATTGTCTCTAGCAAGTTTTTCACATTCTTCGTTATCTCTTTTAGGGTCTGATTCAGGTGAAAATCTTCCAAAATTTTATTCTCTTTCTGCTTTAGCTAATCACAACATTCCTTCCTCTTTTCTCTTGACTCATTGTTTTTATCCTTCAATGATTGAATAAATTTCTCAGCATCCACAAGGTTTTCTTTTAATTCCATGACTTCTATTTTAGACTGATCAAGATCATCAAGTGCCACCATACGCTATTTTTGAATACCACCAGAGTCCATTGCAATTCAAGATCCACCTCATGCTATTAAACTTCCTACAGAGGAACCTTGCTCTGATACCAATTGTTGGACTCAGGGAACACTGAGAGGGGGGCCGAATCAGTGTCCAACAATATTCAAACATTTAATTTTGATCATAAACAATTTTCAGCACATAAATAGAAATAAAGATGCAAGCACATGAACAAGATAATCAAAGCACCATAACACCAATATTTTACATGGAAACCCTATTAGGGGAAAAACCACGGTGGAGATTAATCCACAGTTTATACTCTGTTAAAATTATGAACAAAAGGGAATGCACTTTCATTCAGGCACACTGCCTAGAGCTCACTACTCAAAATAAAGAAGGCTCACTTCCTTACAAAATGATTGGATTACAACAAGAATTTGAACTAAGAAGATAGCATCTAAAAATTCTTGAGATTAGATCTAATTAAGCACATTAAACAGATTTTGGACCTTCTGTCCAATTCGCACTTCTACTCCACTCTGCTGCACAGAAACCCTTTTGCTGCACAAACAAATTACAGTTAATAGATCTTCTGATGTTTTCTCTCACACACATATGCTCTGCACTTTTTCACACACACACCTTCTCACAACTTCAATCACACACTTTAAAATGAATTATCAATCTCATATATATATCCACTAACAAAGAATTTAATCACTTAAGTTAGCTTTAACAGAACATGAAATATTCTCCAACAGTCGGCTCAAATCATGAGAAAACTTTAATGTCCACCCACATAAGTCGGCTAAGACATATCTAGGACCCAAAACAATATAACCAACACAAGAAATAATTAATTAAGTACTCCTTATACATCCGTGACACACTACATTCATTGAGTCAACCACAATGAGAAAATAACCAGAAAATCATTCTACCGAATCTCCTAACTCGTACACTAATTAATCGAACACCGCAAAACTTACCAATAAGGTAACATAAATGCTTAGAAAACTCTCTCAGAGATCCACAACTCAAAATGATGAACCGGTGAAGCATACAAATCGACTAACTGACCGGATACCATGTTCTTCATACTTTCTGTCGGTAACACACTGCCTTCTACTTTTCTTTCCAGTATAAGTAGATCCTGATCTGCGGATTAGGATAATGACTTCAGTTTTCATAAATGACAACACTAGAAGCCACAAATGATCTCCTCAAGCCATATTCCAACATCCATTTCCTAGCAATCTTAGCAAGTAGCTTTAACAGCACAAAAATCCATGCAACAACAACAAGCACAATGCGTACCTTTATTAGCACAACAACAATAGCAGGCCCAACAAAAATCCCTAGTGGCACAACAAAAACAATAAGCTCAACAAAAAGCCTTACTAGCCCAACAATACACCCAAAAACAACAAGAAGGTTCCTATTTTCCTCATATGAACATCATCAATCCAAACACATCAAGAACATATTCATCACTTTCACAAAATCTCACACCTTCATACACTCCATATAATTCATCTCTCATCCCACCATATGTTCCTCCACCCAATCCACAAGATGATCTAGCATCACAATTGAAAGAACTCTCACAAGAAATGCAGGACCTTCGCATGGGCAAGACCAAGAAACCTCATACACAAAACTTGTGTCCTTACCCATTTGATCAAAACATAGAAATGATACCATTCCCTCCTAGTTTTGAAATCCCCAAATTTGACAAATACAGAGGGAGAGGAAGTCCAGTTGACCATATCAAAGAATTCAATGTCATGTGCATGGAAGTGGCTTACAACGATTCATATCTAATGTGCCTCTTTTCTCAAAGTTTAACAGGTACTGTTATGGATTGGTTCTCTCATTTGCCTCCTGGTATCAAAACTTTTCAAGAAATCACTGAAAAATTCATCAATCACTTCTCCTTCAATCTTGACATGGACGTTAGTCTAGAAGAGTTGTACACTCTCAAACAAAATCTAGGAGAAACCTTCGCTAATTTCTTACAACAATGGAGACAAAGAGCTAGTAAAATCAAGTGGCCTCTTCCTGATGAACAAGTTGGAATCATTATAGCCAACCTTGATCCAAATCTATCATTCCACTTGAAAATGCAATGCATCACATCATATGACAAGCTTTTTCCAAGAGCCCTTAACATTGAAAGAGCCCTAATCTCACAAGGAAATACTCAAGCTTACAAAGACAACCTTCCTTCAACTAGTTCAAATGAAAAACCTTGTGTATGGGATAAGAAACAAAATGTAACAAATGAAAGTTTGGTAGACACTAAGGTCATACTAAGTGCTCCTAGACCCAACAATAATCAAGTTGCTAACATCCAACCAACTATGCAACAAATGGTACCACCTCAGAACAATCAGATCAGTAACACCAACATGCAACCAAGGAAAACTAGTAACAAGAACAACTATCCCAAATGCAAGTACACATAATTATCAAAACCCATCGAGACAATCATGAAGAAACTGGTAGAGTCAAATTTGATAACACTTACTAACTTTGAAAACTACCAAGAACTGCAAGAAAATCCATCATGGTACAACAAACACGATCTTTGTGACTTTCATAAAATCAAAGGAAATAAAATGAAAAAATTCATGACATTCAAGAATATCATCCAAGATCTCATAGAGAATGATACCATATTTGCTGAGGTACCAGCCAGAAACCAAGATCTCAAGATATACAAGACCCCTATGCCCGATCATAACAAAACAAACAATGGAAAATATAAAGATTACACTAATGTTTAGAATTCTTATTCCATTTTAGTCACCTCCTATGATAGTGTTATCAATGTTGACACCATCAAATGAGCTAGTACAGAATGTGGAGTCACCACATGACGTGGAAAAATAATCGTTCCAAGAGTTACCCCAGCTCAATCTAGGACACAACCTACTTTTCCAACATCTAATCCTAGCAAGTATAATCTTTTAGATTAGCTTAAACAAACCACCGCTCAGATATCAATCTTAGAACTCTTGAGATTATCTCCTGCACATAGGGAAATACTGGAAAAAGTCTTGTCTAAGTCATCTGTTCCTAAGAACATTGATACCAATCAGTTTGAAGCTATGGTAGGGCATATCACTAGCCATCTTCTCACCTTCTATGAGCAAGATTTACCATCACAAAAATCTCATAACTGTGCTTTACACATTGAGGTTTTTATTCATAAAAACAAGGTCAAAAGAGTACCACTATCAGAGCATATGATGACCAAGAACGGGTATCACAAGGAATCATTGCACTCCCTACCCAAGTGGGACATCTTATTATAGAAACTACATGTCAAGTACTTGATCTTGATCTTCCCTTTAACATACTACTTGGTCAACCTTGGATCCATGCTTTGAAAGTTGTAGCCTCAACCTATCATCAGTGTGTGAAGTTTCCTTTTGAAGGTAGAGAAATCACTATCCATGGAGATCTTGACCCTTTCTACTACTACAAAAAACTTAAGGCCAAGTTTTATAAGATCCCACAAATACCCAAAAATGATGAAGGGCCTACACCATCAAGCTCATTTATTGACCCATCATCTCTAGCCTCTACCTCGACATCAAATTAATCTATTTTGAAAACCATACCTATTGTCAAAGCAGTAATCCAAGATGATGATTGTGGAAGCTACAAAATATTGAAAGAAACCTTTGTCTTGGGAGAGTTACCTATGTATCCTCAAACTCATGGCAAAGCAACATCTAGCACCAAAGAACCAAAAACAATCAAGATGGCAACTACTACCTTCACCAAGTGGGGAGACCTGAATCAAGAAGACGTCAATGAACAAGATATCTCTACATTCCTCTATCAGGATGAACAACCTATTACTGTTCTTCCCATGGAAGATGACAAAAAAGGTCTATAGCTAATGCATAATTGGGGATATAACAAGAATGAGAAGCTAGGATAGAATGACAATGGTTTACTAGAACCCATTGTTCCTAAGAAATGACTAAAAAATCTTAGCTTAGGTTGTACTACTAGGAAGGTCACACTTATTGGAAAAGGTATTGTTGCTAAACGAGTTGAGGCTTCCTCTTGGTAACCTACATCGCGTGATACTACCTTAGATGAATTTCCTCTTGATGTTGTTGATCTATTTGAGAATAACACCTTTTGCATGATACCCATAGCATCCTTTATCTCAAATAACCAACCAACTGAAATATGCCTAGAGTATATCTGCAACCCATCAATATGGACCAGCAAGGACCCCCAGTAGATTTATTCGAAAATGATGAAGTGATCTCAAAATTCATGGGACTCCAAGACAACTTATCATGGGTAGATCACAAAGCATGCTTTGACATAGAGCTCAATAAAAGGGGCATACTATGGGGAGACGATTGAATCCTTCATTCACAAAATAAATGAAATGTAACTAACATGCAAATCCTTGAGTGAAAACCACCAAGTGGAACTCTTTGGTCCCAAAATAGTAAAAAAAAAATGACACATCCGACGATGAAAACCTCTTTGAGGCACCCAAGGATGAAGGATTCAATCTCCCCCTTAGTTACATGCATATAGAAAATTCAATAGTACTAGAAGAAAAGGATACTCTAGTCAATGTAGGAATGAAAGAAGCACCTAAGATCACTTTCTATGTTGAATCCTTATTAGACAAAGAATAGAAGAACCTTGTTGTTGGAAACACAAGGGTAGACAACTGAGAGGGGGGTGAATCAGTTGTCACATAAATTATACAAATTAAACTTATTCTTAGATCTGATAAATAAAAATGAAAGAATAAACCATCACCACATTAGAAACACACATAACACCAACATTTTTTACATGGAAACCCTATTAGCGGAAAAACCACGGTGGAGGTTAGTCCACAAGATTATACCCTGTTAAAAAATGACACTGAGAATTGTAAATGGGGAATGCACATGCATTTAGGAACATTGCCTAGAGCACACTACTCAAATACAAAAGGGCTTACTGCCCAAAGAAGAATCATTGTCTTACAGATACATTTGGATTAAATCTAGAAGATTTTGTAATAAGAAAATAGCATCTGCTAATGCCTAATTTTAGTTCTAGTTAAGCACATAAACATCTGCTCACTCTTCTTCACACTTTACTTCTACTCTCAAAATATTAGAACATTATTCGCACATAACACTCACACACTTCACTTCACCATACCTCCAAATGGTATAAAAAATTCATCATCTATATCTGCAACCAAGGATAACAATATCTACATTTCAAATTTAACAAAATATAAAACATGTACAAACTATCGGCCCAAAACAATAAACAATTTTCAATGTGAATCAACCAATGTCATTCACAACATAGTAAGGACCCAAAACAACATCCTCAAATTCAGAACACCTTCAAAAATTATTCTTTGAAGATCCACAACATGCTACAATCACCCTATCGGCCATGACTAGTGAGTTTTCCTAACTAGACTTTTGAGTTGGAAAAATCTCACAAAAGGGACAATGACTGAAAAAGGGAGTGATGATTAAGTCCAATATAACCTAGCTTTGACAGCAATGCCATTTGCAAATTGTGTTGAGGTTTGCCTAATCCAAAGTATGCAAGTATTAAAACCTAGGGACAAGCTAATGCCTAATGTATGTAACTAAAATTTGAAAGATGAAGCCTATGGTCAAACTAAAATTGAGCAATTTCAAAGTTGGTTTTTGACAGAATCCCTTTGGAAATAGTGTTTAACAAAAGATTGATAGAGTTTAAACTCAGTTTAGACTTTGTATGAAGCTTTTGTTTTGTTAGGAAAACACGTCATTTCAGACCTCAAATGTGTCTCGGTATTGCGAATGTGGTTTGGTTTTAGCGAATGGGGCTCTGAGACTGACAAATGCGACTGAGTATTTCAGATGTGGTTCTGTGAGGTTCAAATGCGTCACGACGCATACAAATGCGTTGTTGGTGGGATCAAATGCAGTTTAACAGTGCGATTGTGTCACAGTATTTTCAGATGTATTTCAGAAAAGCGAATGCAATTCAACAGTTGCGACACAGTTTGTTAAAATTGAGTTTCTTGACACATTGAAGGAAAATTTGATCTGTCTAATGTTGAATGTTTGTCCAAAAATGTAAATTGTTTGAGAAATCTAGCAAGAACTTGACAAGGACAATGTTTTGAGTGGAAGCAATCACACATAAGACAAGTACATTCCTAAAAGGCCAATAGGCCAAGGGTTTGTATACTTGACATAGCCCACCAATATACCCCGGATTGGTGCTAAACACCTTTCCTTCTTGAGAGCGGATAGCTTAGAATTTTTGTGGCATTGGCTCCCTTCCATGACTCATTAACATCATTCGAGCACACCAAATTCAGATTGTTGGGTAATGACTTCCCAAGAATTGCTATCTCTACTCAAGGGGATCAGTAGTGAGTGATCTGAGGGATATTTTTTAGTGAAAATTGAAATATCTCCAATACTCCATATTTTAGTACCATCAGAAAGAGTTCAACGTCCTGATTCCAGCACAACTTGAACAGAGCGAAAAGGAGTCTATTTCCACAAGTTATGGTCAGTCAAACCTTAGGTCAAACTGCCATCAGGGGTTGTCCAGGAAGCAAAAAAAATGATTGTTTCAGAAATCAATAGAAGTGGCGTCAAGTCAAAGAGCTCGACAAGATGATTCTTGCAACGTTCATTTCGTCAAAATCCAACATCGTATGCTCGAGTTATTGGCAGTCAAAGTTCTTAGTTGACTCAATTGACTGATGGTACAAGGGTGACGTCATCAGTCAATCTGTACAGTACATAATCTGATGTGGAAAAATTGGAGCATGACACGTGGTAGTTGAGTCATTTGTATGGACCAATCAGATTGTGACACGTGTCCATCCATACAACAAATCATCAACATCGTCAGCAGTCTAGTCAGCATACGTTTGCTTTGTCAGCGTCGACATGCCTTCTGCAGCGAATCGGGTGTTGACACATGGCTCTATCTTCGATGGTCGAATTTGATAGTTTGTTTGTTTGTTTAAAAAGTTTTTTACATGAGCTTGAACCTGTGACCCCGCCGATAGCAGCTAGCACCTTCACCGTTACACCAGCTGCGGAATGGTTACTATTAATAGGCACCAATTCATTTTGTTTACTTAATTCGCTGGTGCTTTGTTAAAAGCATGGCAGGCAGGGTCGGAACCGCCAACCACCCGGCAATTAAAAGCTCTATATACCAATAGACCACTGAATCTTGCTTGAGTATATTTAGAGTTTGTTTTGTTTTGTTGCATATTTTTTCCCGAGGTCTTAACAAAAAGGGCTATATTTATTGTAAACCCCTTAACCATTTAAACTAAAAGGGTCTAAAACACAAAGAAGCCAATATCCAAATTTTTGAAAAGGTGTTAGGCATTTAATATTGTTGTTAAGCCTATTTAGGCATATTTTGTGTATAAAATGGGGAGGTATGCTCTTAGGAGCTACTCAGATTTTTCAAGTCTAGGTGGTGAAGTTGTGAGAAACAAG
This sequence comes from Sequoia sempervirens, assembly GCA_007258455.2. Taxonomy (NCBI): domain Eukaryota; kingdom Viridiplantae; phylum Streptophyta; class Pinopsida; order Cupressales; family Cupressaceae; genus Sequoia; species Sequoia sempervirens. The sequence continues at coordinate 656,426,450 of VDFB02058242.1, read as the reverse complement.
GAGATTTTTCTAAGGATATTTTTGATCATTTCTGCATGTCAGAGTTTTTTTATGCTACCGAAGTGCTGGAAGGAAATGATTTTGGTACAATTGTAATTCTATTTTTTGGAGATTAATCGATTCGGTCTCACTCTATTGGAGCGGACCCGAAGACGTAGTCACGTTTGTGGCGAACTCCGTTATCAAATTGTTTGCACTCTCTCTCTTCTTCTTTCTCAATTTTGTTCTTTTCACCTTCAGTTTTTAATGCATAATTTCAATAATGTATGCATGAATTGTATTTCTACTTAATTCACATGTTGATGTGTTAATTTTGTTTATGTAATTTGGATTTCCATGATTTGTAAACATTAAGTATTCAAATGCAATTAGTCTAGATCCTAATCAGATCAAGTGGTATCAGAGCTTTTGGTGACTATTATTGCAGTTGGTTTGAATGCTAACAAGATCTAGGATTCAGAAGGGCGAAGGCAAGCTTGAGGAATTTAATCCTGAGATCGAGAAACGAAGAATTTTTCTAAAGATGTCTGTATCTAGAATGAAGGTACCTGAAGAGCTTAGTGATCAAGAGTTTCAAAGAGCTTTTTGGCAGATGAAATCTGCATTGGAGATGCTACTAAAAGAAAGGGAAGAACGTGTGAAATGTGAAGAAGATCATGGAGACAGTAAAAGCAAGAAGAAGCAACCAGGAGGTGGTGATGAACCCCCAAAATCTCCTCTGTCTACTCCTCCTCCTCATTCTCCTTCTTCTTCTACACATTCTCTTTCTGGTAATCCTTTTAAGGGTGTAAATAACCCTCAAATTAAATTGGATGTAAAATTTGAACTACCTAAGTACTATGGTGAATTAGATGCTGAAAAACTAGATGATTGGATTCAACAAGTAGAAGTTTATTGTAGATTTCAAAACCTCTTTGAAGATGCTTCTAGGATCCAGTTAGCCACTCTTTGGTTGGGAGGTACAACTCTTACCTGGTGGGAGAGTAGGACTAGAGCATAAATTTCACAGCATGGTAGAGTCAATTTATCTTGGTTAGAATTTATTAATTCTCTTAAAAAGCAATTCTATCCCTTAGGTCACATGCAACAATTAATGATGAATTGGAAAGTGTTTAAACAAGGGAAAGGTCAGACTATCCAAGAGTACACCCATGAATTCAGAAAGAAGGAAATTGCATTAAATGTACCTTTGTACACCCAGGATACTTTGTTAAAGTACATAGGTCTTCAATCATATCTTAGACATTTTGTTCTGGTATTGAACCCTTGTAATTTGGATGAAGTGTCTGTTCAAGCTACACACTTGGAGTCAAGGGGAAAGGGTTCTTTTATTGATAAGTTTGATAATGATAACTCTATAAAGAAATATTATAAGAATGTAGAGACAAGGAAAGGAAATAAGACAACTACAGTCAAGAAGGATGACAAGCTTTCTTGCTCTCATTGTGATAGGAAGGGTCATGATGAAGATCATTGTTGGAAGTTGCATCCCGAATTGAAGCCTAAGTGGGCTCAGAGACAATCAAAAACAGAAGGGTAAGGAGAAAGCCACAAATGTTGTTATGGATTTTGGTTCTGATTCTGATGATGAAACTAAGATAACAGCTATGGGTGTGAAAGGTAAAGATCCTAATTCTAGTGTTTCCTTTGATAGTTGTGCTTCTACTTCTAAAATTAATGATGCCTCTGAAGATAAGAAAAGGAATGAGCTTTTTCATTTAAGGGTTGTTGCTAAGAACATTAAGATTGATGCACTCATAGATAGTGGATCTCAAGTTAACTTAATTTCTAAAGATGTTGTAAGAAACTTGGGATTAAAAACTACACAACATAAGAAACCTTATCCACTAGGCTGGATTTGCGAGAATGGTAAATTGCAAGTAACAAGACAATGCACTGTAAAATTCGCAATCACTAGTAGGTTTGTGGATGAAGTACAGTTTGATGTGGTTCCACTAGATATATGTGGGATAGTTCTGGGTAGCCCTTATTTATATGATCGAAAAGCCATTTTCTACAATGAAAAGAATCATTATCATTTGTTTAAAGATGGCATTCAGTATATTGTACATTCTCACAGGATTAAGACTGATCGTTCTTTTACAAACACAGGGAAATTAAAGAGGTGATTAATGCAAGTAAATATTTAACTCTTATGTCTATCAGCATAGGTGGTTCTAGACAGGAACTTGGAGTAGCTAACCAGGGTCAGATGTCATACGATGCACCCACAATACAACATGAGGGAATGATGATTGAAAGCATTGATGGTCCCTTGAGTAAAAATGTTTCTATTGCAAAAGATAGATATGTTGTTGATTTATTCTCTATCATCTCTGCATTATTGTTCAACTTGATGCTAGTCAATATTTGTTGGTTAGTGGCTACGATAGTTGATGTAGATGCTTATGGAAATGATAAAATGATGTTTATGTTCAACAATGTTGTTGCAGTCTTTCTTGTGATTGTGAGCCAGGGATACAGATGTATAGATGATACAGGACAAGTGGGGAGGCCAAGTCCTCACTCAATGTTTGAATAAATGCCACTTTTGGAGGTCCAAAAGTTCTCTAGTGGGGAGACCTGATCCGGGGGATATTTTTTAGTGAAAATTTAAATATATCCAATACTTAATATTTTAGCATCATCAGAAAGAGGTCAACGTCCTGATTCCAGTGCAACTTGAACGGAGCAAAAAGGAGTTCGTTTGTACAAGTTATGGTCAGTCAAACCTTGGGTCAAACTACTATTAGGGGTTGTCCAAGAAGTGGAAAAATGATTGTTTCCAAAATCAACGAAAGTGGCATCAAGTCGAATAGCTCGTCAAGATGATTCTGGCAACGTTCGTTTCATCGAAATCCGACATCGTATGCTCAAGATATTGGCAGTCAAAGTTCTCAGTTGACTTAGTTAACTGATGGTACAAGGGTGACATCATCAGTCAGTTCATACAGTACATAATCTGATGTGGAAAAATTGGAGCATGACACATGGCAGTCAAGTCATCTGTATGGACCAATAAGATTGTAACACGTGTCCGTCTGTACGACAAATCATCAGCATTGTCAGCAGTCTAGTCAGCATACGGTTTGCTTTGTCAGCGTCGACGTGCCTTCTGCAGTGAATCGGGTGTTGACACATGGCTCTATCTTCGATGGTTGAATTTGATAGTTTGTTTGTTTGTTTAAAAAGTTTGTTACATGAGCTTGAACCCGTGACCCCGCGGATAGCAGCCAGTGCCTTCACCGTTACACCAACTGCGGAATGGTTATTATTAATAGGCACCGATTCATTTTGTTTACTTAATTCGCTGGTGGTTGTTTAAAAGCATGGCCGGCGGGGTTGGAACTGCCAACCACCCAGCTGTTAAAAGCTCTATATACCAATAAACCACCGAATCTTGCTTGAGTATATTTAGAGTCTGTTTTGTTTTGTTGCATATTTTTGCCCAAGGTCTTAACAAAAAGGGCTATATTTATTGTAAACCCCCAAACCATTTAAACTAAAAGGGTCTAAAACACAAAGAATCCAATATTTGAATTGTTGAAAAGGTGTTAGGCATTTAATATTGTTGTTAAGCCTATTTAGGCATATTTTGTGTATAAAATGAGGAGGTATGCTCTTAGGAGCTACTCAGATTTTTCAAGTCTAGGTGGTGAAGCTGTGAGAAATAGGGAGATTTTTCTAAGGAGATTTTTAATCATTTCTGTACATGGAAGTTTTGTTATGCTACTGAAGTGCTGGAAGGAAATAATTTTGGTGCAATTGTAATTCTATTTTTTGTAGATTAATTAAATCGGTCTCACTCTATTGGAGCGGACCCGGAGACATAGTCACGTTTGTGGCGAACTTCGTTATCAGATCGTTTGCACTCTCTCTCTCTTCTTCTTTCTCAATTTCGTTCTTTTCACCTTTAGTTTTTAATGCATAATTTCAATAATGTATGCATGAATTGTATTTCCGCTTAATTCACATGTTGATGTGTTAATTTTTTTTATGTAATTTAGATTTCCATGATTTGTAAACATTAAGCATTCAAATGCAACTAGTCTAGATCCTAATCAGATCAGTGAGTGTCTTTGGGCATGATATTGTACCCTGCACTATATCAAGCAAAGGTCAAAAATGGTTGGACTCTAAAATAAGAGGTGTTTAGTATGGGCATTCTATTCGTAGGGCATGATCCATGCGGCAAGAGTCCCCTTTCGGATCCATCTCGTTGGAACCATACGCGTGATTCTTGGGCTTTCCCCAAGAATCCACTTTTATATACTGGCTGGAAGTCCTTCAGTTTTAGGGTGCTACCGGTCTAAGTCATCCAGGGGTGAGTACTTTTTCCCACTAGAACAGGCCCAAGTTCTAGAGATAGTAACCGTTTCTCTTACACCCAGGACTACCCGAAAGCACAAGGGGAGAGGATACTTTGATTACTAAGTCGTGAGGGTGACAAAAAAATAAGGTGGGTCTAGTTTTTTTATCACCTAGTTTTCACAAGGTGAGAGCATAATCACGTACCACCTTCAAGCATAGTTAGATAGAATCAAGCACACATTCATTTTAATGCACCAAAGGAAGTGTTTTTTACACTAGAAATTGCAAACATGTTGTTTGAGAAATGAGTCTTTGACTAACGAAGCTGCAAAACCACAAGTTAATAGTTTCATCCACCAATATTGGACCCACGAAACGTAACCACCACACGCTGCGAACTATGATTAGTAACACGAAAACCTATACCAGGCATAATGTAGAAAATAAAACCAGAATGCTAAAGAAAACAAAAAGAACATAAAAACATCAAAAACCAGAATGCAAATGAGAAGAAAACATTAGCAGGAAAATGCATCACAATAGAGAAAATGCGTCACTCTTTGTTACAAATGCGGCTCAATCCTACGTTCTAGTCTGACAGGCAGATGCAGTTCAAGAATACAAATACGGCATTTGAAGAATCATATGTGACTTGATCGTTCAAATGTGGCGTTTTGGACTGCGAGTGCGGTGCATCGGAGCGGTTGCAGCATTTTGGATTGTGAATGTGTCACGACATAGCATATCCATCACAATAAAAAAAATGTGTCACTTTGTACCTGTCCCTACACAAAAAATCAAAACTGTATGGAAACTACCAAAAAAAAATGTGTCAAGTTCACCAATGTATCAATGGGTAAATTTCAAGATTAAGGTTAGCAATGATTAGATCAATAATATAAACCCAAAGAAGTTATGAAGCACAAATAAATCAAATAATAAGAACAATTATACCAGATATTCATTGAAGCTTCCATGGTTCACCTCCATAACACCTCCTACCTTGTAGCATATGATTGATTCCCTCAAATTGAGTGTGAGCATTTCGACTATGACATTGTCCTATACAAGTTTTGAAGGATTTGAGTAAAACTACGCCTATGCCAGAATAAAACTTCATATGTGTAATGTGTGTATCTAATCTCAAAATATGAGCAAAATAGAATTTTATAGAAAACACAATTTTGAATGGACGAACGGGATCGACTTTTCACAAAAAACCTAAAATTAGAGAACGAGATTTAATTTGATAATCCCTAATCAGGGTTAGGGAAAAATCCTTAGATGAGTGGTTGAGATGTCATCTAAGAAAATCAAATTGGCGGTGGAGAATAAATGAGATAATTAATTAGAAAAATCAAGATTTTCAAAAATCAAGAAGATAAAGACTGCCTGATTTATGAGATTCAAAAAATCAAGAAGATAAGAGGTGGACTAAAAAGCAAATTTGAAAAATCAGGAATCTGCTCAATTACTTGATTTTTGGAAGAAAGTTACCAATTTGAATTAGATCAACTCAAAATATGGATTTTGTGAGATAATAAATAATCTTTTTCAGATTATTTACCAAAATGAAGTGACAGTTAATAAAACAAAATCATTTTAAATAATAAATTGATTTAAAATGATGGAAATGTTAAATTGAGTAATTAAATAATTAAAGATAAATATTTAATTTTAGAGGATTATGACTGATAATTAAATAAATTCATAAATTCATTTAATTATGGAAATTAGTGACATATTGAATAAATAAATAAAATCTATTTATTTAATAATCAGGAAGAATAAATGGATAAGGGTAATTAAACAAATTAACAAATTTATTTAATTAAAGGAAGACTTTAGACAATTAGAGACGTATTGAATAAATAAATAAAATTTATTTATTTAATAATCATGAAGAATAAAAGGACATGAATTAATTAAACAATTATAAATTATTTAATTAATAGTCAAATGTGGACCAAGGACATAATTAAATGTCATAATTATTCTAGGACAAAAGTGGTAAAAATAGAGCTTGCAGGCCTAGGTCATTTTTAAGTATCTACATTTTTTCCCTCTTTGTCATAATGCCGCTTGTCGCGTTGTGACAAAGAAAATAAGTCAAAAATATGCCCTAGTGAAGGTACAGAGTATCAATGCCCCCTCGAAAAAAATTTAAAATTTGGATTAGCGGCAAAAAAATTTGGAAAGGGTTCCCAATAAGTCAATTTGATGACTAGAAAAACAATGGCGCAGGCGGTTTCAAGTTCTGACATATTTAAGGCAGCCAACAGGGTGGTCAAAGTTGGTCAAATGAGCCTCCAGTAATAACCTGGTTGAAAAATGCCATTTTGACTTTATAAATAGGTTGACAAAGGGGTAAAAGTCAATTCATTCTTACTATTTACATTGCAAATTTTGAGAGCGCAGAGCGAAAAGGAGTGCAACAAGGATGGTGATTCCAGTGACAAAGCATCGTGGCGAGATCGTGCGGACCTACAGGTGGCCAGAGGGCTCAGAGCCAGCAGTATGTACCCCTAACCCCCTTTGTAATTTTCTCATTTTGCGTGTCAGAAGTAGGGTTATAGGACGAACAACAAATGTGTCACGACACATATGCATGTGCATAAGCCGCATTCGACTTCGCGTTTGACACATTTGATGCGTTGTGATGCAAGTGCAAGGTAGTTTAGGGCAGGCCGAGGGTTTGCATCACATTTGACAAAAACTGCAACGCATTCGTCTTTTTGAGCCACATTCGAAAGTTAGAATGTCGCAATCGCTAGTTTGTGACACATTCGCATGTTTAAGCACCACATTTGAATGGAGCGACACAAGTGTCATATATCATGATGCAAGTGCTCTGATGTGACGCATTTGGTGTTTTGCGATGCAATTGCAATTAATGCGACGCATTTGACTTTGACTTTTACGAGGGCTGATTTTGATGCCTTTTGAATTTGAAATGGTATTTTGATGATACTGACAATTATCTAGAAGGTACTGACTCATTGTTTCGGATTTTTGCAAAGACAGATTGCCCCTATTTACATGCGCAATCGCTAGTTTGTGACGCATTCGCATGTTTAAGCACCACATTTGAATGGAGTGACACAAGTTTCATATATCATGATGCAAGTGCTCTGATGCGACGCATTTGGTGTTTTGCAATGCAATTGCAGTTAATGCGACGCATTTGACTTTGACTTTTACGAGGGCTGATTTTGATGCCTTTTGAATTTGAAATGGTATTTTGATGATACTGACAATTATCTAGAAGGTACTGACTCATTGTTTGGCTTTTTGCAAAGATAGATTGCCCCTATTTACATGGTGATGACATTCTGGTTTGTTGACCAGTTGACTCTGAGGGAGCGACAATGACTGATGCGGCTAGGTCTGTTCTATGTCGCTTATATGCCCGCTATTCAGGAAAATAGGGGACTACTGACTGCATTGTGGGATCATTGGCATTCTTAGACATGTTTCTTCCACCTGTCAACAGGAGAGGCGACCATTACACTGGAGGATGTCTACTGCATTTTACGAGTGCCTATCCAAGGAGAGCGGATCGTCTACAACCCTCACCATGGCAAGTAGACTTTTAGGGCGTACTATCAAGATGAGGGTACAAGACTCGGCATCCAAGGATACAAGATCTGCTGGGAGTTTATGGCGGAGTACTATGCTCATTTTGATGCATTCCTGGCGACACTAATTAGCAGGATATTGATTCTTGACCGTCATGGTCATGGGTTCCCTATTGGTTGGGGAGATGTCCTCGTTGGGATGAGGCGGGACAAGACAATTCATGCTTGTGGCCTATGTTTATTGGGCACATTCTACCACCAGATGCACGAGGTTGTTTACCGGAGGGCAGAGAGTATCTCCTGCAGGACCACACTGATGATGATTTGGGCCTGGGAGCACATAGCTATATTTCGTCCACCAATTTAGAGACCACAGCTATTTGAGGCGATTCCCTACACCTATTACTATTCCGGTGCTCTACAAAAAACACGGATGGGCGAGACAAGTTGGTGGAGGCATCAGATTGATACTATGGTGTCGTTTATTTGGAGGCCATACAGAGACTGCCAGCAGTGGGATGACTAGGTGGATCATCTCAATCTTTGCTGACAATACCGCTACCTAATTGGAAGGACAGTGCAGAGCCAGCTTATCATAGAGATGTACCTTCCATAGCGTGTCCTGCGATAGTTCAGAGAGCTACAAGGTGTGACTGCAGGGACAGCCGAGTATGCTTGGTCTTCTAGAGAGGTAGCTTGGGGGCTAGCAATTCTTGTAGCCTTTGCAGAGTAGCAGATTAATGGGCTAGGAGCCCAATCATGGGGATGGAGAGGTGGGATTGCAGATTCCAAGACCACAGCAGATTACAACCTATCATGGCAGGCACATAGACTAGTGCCACTGACAGATCCTGATGGGCCAGCACTTGTGGACAAACAGTCAGTTATACCTCGTGTGCCCAGAGCCAAGCGAGGAGGTAGAGGCAGTGACAAGAGCAAAGGCCAGGGGAGGGATGGAGGCCTGGACGGAGGCCGGGATGGAGGCAGGGACGAAGGCTGGGGTGGGGATGATGGAGGAGATAGCCGAAGATAGAGGAGAGATGGTCAGAGACAGGACAAGAGAGTGCACCCACGTGTGGCAAGGGTAGCACTAGATGCTATCCTAGAGGTGGCCGACGAGGGAGAGAGAGAGAGGAGGAGCAGTCACGACAGGAGGGAGAGGAGGAGAGACATGAGGAGGATGTGGCGGGGGATGAGAGACAAGAGGAGGATGTGGGGTAGGTGGAGAGATAGGAGGACGAGTCGCCGAGGCAGGAGGAGCAGCCGAGGCAAGCAGAGCATGTAGACGTGGATGTGCCTCTGGATGAGGGAGTCAGTGGAGAGGATGTTGTAGAGGATGACGATGAGGATAATGACGCCATAGACGAGGCTAAGAGACTTCTCAGATGGAGGATGGTGGAGGGAGAGGAGGGGATACCATCCTCATCGAAATTACCCTAGGATGCCACGACAGACCAGAGGGTGGCGGATCTGTAAAGGAGGTTGGATGAGAGTGTGGCAGAGGTCAGGGTGTAGACACCTAAAAATGACCTAGGCCTGTGAGCACTAGTTTACCACTTTTCACCCTAGCATAATTATGATACTTTAATTATGTTCCTAACCTATCTTCAACTATTAATTAAATAATTCACAATTATTTAATTAATTCAGGGTCTTCTATTCTTCCTAATTATTAAATAAATAAATCATATTTATTTAATGTGTCACTAATTATCTAAAGTCAACTCATAATTAAATAAAGTTCTCATTTTATTTAATTAATCTTTGTCATTAATATCCTCCTAATTATCAAATAAATATATTTTAATATATTTATTCAATATGTCACTAATCTCTAAATCCTCTCTTTTAATTAAATAGATTTTCTAATTTATTTAATTAATTAACCACTTCTTCTAAATTAAATAATTATTTAATTGTTGTATGTGACACTTCTTTATTTTTAAATAAAACAATTTATTTAAAAATGTCTCATATAGTTAACTGATCCTTCTTTTAGTAATTAATTACAAAAATCAATTACTCATTATCTCACAAAATCCATATTTTGAATTAATTTAATTCAAAATGGAAATATTCTTCTACAAATCAAATAATTTCTAAAATTATTGATTTTCTAAAATCCCATCTTCTTATCTTCTGATTTTTGCTAATTTCATCTCAACTGTCACATTTATTCTGGATTTAATTTATTTAATTAAATCTTATTCACATATTTGGGCATATTTCCCTAACCCTAATTGAGAGTTTCCATTTTGAATCTTAACCATTGATTCTAGGGCATTTTCTCAATCTCTCATTGCATCCGTCCATTCAAAATAAAATGCCATTTTCCTCTCATTTTTTGATTACACAGACATATTACACATAGACACATTACATATTTATGCACTAACATACTTAGATTTATTCATATATTGTTACATTTAATGTCATATTTCATTTAGTTTTGAGATATTTAGACATAGACATTTTAGACATTTTCAATCATAGGCATTAGGCATTTAGACATTTTCTCAAATATTTCAATGTTTGGTGTAGGACTTAGACATTTATTTTCAGATTGCTCACATGACGAATCTGAGGGAAAAACATCAACCAGCAAGCTAGGTGTTACAAAAGTGAATCATGGAAGCCTCGACAGTTTACAGGTATAATCGTTCTTTGTTTTAACTTCCATTGTGTTTTGTAATTGCTTTGGGTTTTATTGTCTTCATAGATTTTCTAACACTTTAATCAACTTGGAAAATAACCCTTAGTTACATTGGTGAATCTGACGTCCTGTAGAAAAATTTGTGTGTTTTCTTGTTTGTTTTCACTATTTTACAAGTTATAGCCAAGAAGTCATACAAAATCCCGTCACCTTCTTTTGAGCACAGAAAAATGGGCGAATAAAATATGTTCAAACATTTTTGGGGTTTTGTAGATCTCGTTCTTAGCTTTCGAAAAATTCAAATGGTTTCAAATTTCGTTAAGATTTGAGAAAGTTATTGTCATTTTAGTGCACGGTTTTTTAAGCTTTAGTTGTTAAAACCTTAATCTTCTTTTGTTTATAACACTTTTGTCTTGTAGGATTTTGCAAAACGTTTTCTGGGTTTTGAAGGTCTATGTCTTAGCTTTCCATAGACATCTACGATTTAAAATTTTCTTTAGTTTTGAGGAAGTTATCACTATTTTAGTTTGTTGTTTTCATTTAAGTTTTTTTTTTACTAATCTTTGTTTGCAGCATTTGGCGGTTATTTTTCGTGGGTCAAAGGAAAAAATTCAAACTTCTAACTCATGGTCTTGCAGGTTCGAATGTCAAAGAATAAACACTAAAAAATTGTGTCAATATTTTTTCTTAGATTAGTACACACTTACTTTTAGTGCAATTAAAAAGAACAATGTCTTCTAATTTGCATGACTGTGTTTGCAAAATAGTAGGTGATTATGCTCTCACCTTGTGAAAACTCGGTGATCAGAAAAGTAGACCCACTCTTTTTTTTTATTACCCTCACGACTTAGTAATCGAAGTATCCTCTCCCCTTGCGCTTTTGAGCGATCCTGGGTGTAAGAGAAACGGTTACTAACTCTAGAACTTGGGCCTGTTCTGGTGGGAAAAAGTACTCACCCCAGGATGACTCAAACCGGTAGCACCCTGAACCCGAGGGACTTCGAGCCGGTATATAAAAGTGGATTCTTGGGGAAAGCCTAAGAATCACGCATATGGTTCTGACGGATGGATCTGAAAGGAGACTCTCGCCACATGGATCATGCCCTATGAACAGAATGCCTAAATTAAACACCATTGTTTAGCAGCCAAAAACCTTCTATTTACTAGTGCAGCACCGGTCGGTGTGAAGGCATCCACACTTTCGTAGTCTATAGTAGAGGTGATCAATCTGCCATGGGAGTTTCATGGGGGTTGGAAGCTTGGTTGGCCTGATAAGAGAGTGCACTGTAAGGGGGAGCCCGTGCAGCCAAGCTTCTGAATTCACATGCTACAGATATGTGGTTGGGGAAACCCATGTGGAATCTAGCGAATATTGTCCTGGTCTAACCTAGGGTTGTACTTGTCTTATCTATGCTTGCTTACACCAAAACATGGTGCTTGTCAAGTGCTTGCTGGATTACTCAAACATTATACACAACAGTCACAAATCTAGACACAAACAATCGACCTTAGACAACTCAGACTTTTCAACAAAACATCAAAAAAAAATCTTAGTCCTCATTTTGAACTTAGACTTTGCATTGTCCATCATAGTCCTCATTTGGCATCTAGACTTGACATTGGTCATTTTCCTTGGTCAACATTTTCATATTTAGTCTTCATTGTCACCTTGGCATTTGGTATCCTTTCTTGACAAGTTTATCACCTTGCATTAGTTATTTCCCTTAGACAAACATCATTATCATCTCACAACATCATGACATCCACCACCTTGTCTTCCCTTCACCAACATATTGATAGGCTTGCTAGTAAAGTTGAATACGAATTACTCTGTAGAGGTCAATACCAAGAAGCCTCAGACTTTATGAGACAATTCCTCCAAGCCAAAAATCAATGTCCTTTGTACCCACAACCCATCAATCCTAGTCCTCTGTCCATCTACCCCCACTATCCATAGTCACTTACCACAAATCCTACCATTAATTCACAACACATGTCCAGTTATCACCCTTATCCTAACTTTGAAAAGGCAAACCAACTGTCCACTAGTCCATACTAAGTCTCCACATCATATGCTAGTCCTTCACCTATCAATCCCATCCAAGTCTACATGCCTTATCAACTATCTACCAACTCATGTTACATCCCCACATCATACCATATTGATCCAGCCCAAGTCTCCACGTCCCATTTTAGTCAACCTTACTCCAATCCAGTCCACGTCCCTATGTCATATCCTATGTCATTACCAACTAATACAGTTGAAGTCTCCATGTCATATCCTATGTCGTTATCAACTAGTCCAGTCCAAGTCCTCGGTCCTTCCAATACCAATCCAGTCCAAGTACCCATGCCCTATCCTAGCCCTTCACATACTAGTCTCATCCAAGTCCCCGCGTCTTCTCCTAATCCTTTTCAAATCGCCCCCTCACAAGCCACATCTAGTCATGAAAATTATGTCATTACTCAAAGTCAAATCCCATTTAATAAACTTGAGGATACATGTCAAAATGAAAGCCCAAATCATGACCTTATAATGTCACCCTCATGTCAAGAACAAGGTAGTTCATCCCATGACCCTATCTTTCAGTCCATCCATGAAGTCCTTCAAGACAATCATGACATCCAAAACACACCTCTCCTTGACAACGACTCTATTTCCGACTGTATCATCCACGACAAACCCATCTTTAACCAAGACCCCATCATTGACCGCCAAATCCATGACAACCCCATCTTTGACCAAGACCCTACCATTGACCAAGAAGTCCAAAATGATCCACTCATTCACCTTTACGCCATTTATGACCAAATACTTGACAACTCTATTCAGGCCCCAACTACTGACACTTTCCAAAATGAGACACTTGCCTCCATGGGACACAGACGATATTCCTCTAGAACAAGAATCTTCCACTAAGGACATGCTTGCATATGATCAAGTTATAGCTAAAATCATTGGACTCTATGACACTAAACATAATGATGGTTTTGGCATTGACCTGGAAGCACCAATAGAATCATCTAAACCTGACATGTCACACAATCAAACCAAAGATATCGGTCAGTAATATGTCCAACAGGACAATGAAGCTAAGACACTTTATCAACTAGGGTCATCTATCTTTGTTAGAGTAGGATTTCTTGCAGACGAAAATATTACAAGTGACAGTATCCACATACCTAATGATGGGTTAGCATCTTTCTTTCAAAACAACAAATACCCCATCGCAAATAGAATCTATCACAACATGCAATATCAAGGCAAAGGACTAGGCATACACAAGCAAGGCATTCTAGAACCAATACAGCTTCTGGCTTATTACAGACATCAAGGTATTGGCTATTCCTCAGTTAGTAAATCAAACGATGTCATTGGTACCTCCTCGATACTAGGGGCTACTTTGTCAGATACAAACATCAAAATGGAGTCCATGAGAAATACTTGTCATAAGATTGTTTCCAACACCCCCTCCACCCACATCATGAACCGTCATTCCATTATAAATAAACCTTGCCTTTGGAACCAACAAAAACAAAACTCTTACAAGTCAAAAGATCAAAATCAAATGTCAAAGGCCATTGAATCAAACAAAAGGACAAGTGGACAAATGAAATTAAAATGGATCCCAAAGAAAGATGGATCAAACAAAGACACCAAGTCAAATACAAAAGTCAATCACAATGTGGAGCCACAAGACAAGAGGACTCCCACATATAACACATGTCCACCTCCTTCAAAATGGTCATCAAACAAGGAATCTAAGAGTGTTGGTTCCAAATACCATCCCTCCAAAATTCGTCATACACCATACCAAATTTGGAGAATAAAAGGTGATTCATCCAAACGTCCAAACAACCTTTCCACATCTACCATCATCTGTCATAATCCTACATCTCACCTAAAGTCTAAAAATCCCATGTCACAAATCTGACACATCATGGCAGCAACTCTTTACCACAAGGACTCTCATGGCACTCTATTGCGATGTGTGTAGTTTGATAAGGCAAACTCTAGTCTCAGAAAGGATCACAATGACATCAATTAGTTGTATACAAGCGCTACGATCCTGACAAGACAACTACTTCAGCAAGGTCATTATTGGCATATCATGGCACCACTCTCTACATCGGCATCATCAGTGAATTCAGAATAGGCAGTGGTCATCTAAAGCATCCAGGCTATCGACGAAATCAAAAATACAAAAAAAATTGAAAAATGTAAAAAAATCGTCACCCTGATGAAAACCTGGCAAATAGGCGTCTTGGTGACACCAAAAAAAAAAAAGTCAAGAATATAGTAAAGAGAAAAATTTCATCCAATGGTGAAAACCTAGCAAACAGGCACCTTGGATAAGTACCATGATGAAAACCTGGCAAACAGGTGTCATGTGTAAAATAAATCGTCTATGTGGAATTTTATACTTGGGGGCAAGTCGTCCCATTTTCCCATGCCTTCCTCATGACATTGATGTCCATCTAAGCCCTATCATTTCCACGCATTTTTCCCACTTACCTCGGTCTTGACATAAAACTAGCACACATAAATCATGCTTTGGGAAAACTCTTAACATGTCTATCCTTTAGTCATACATGATTCACGAAACATCATGTCATTGACCATCATCGTCTTATTGTCCTTATACTACATAGTCCTTGAAAATCATATGACAATTCCTTAGTCTCATGTCTCCCATCCTTTACCAAGGCCACCCCCTATCCTTTCATGTCTGTCACCTGTCTTGGGTTTCCCTTGTCAAACAGTCTAAGGATACTCTATCATCCCATCTAGCCCTAACCAAGTCATTCCAAATGCAATGAGTGTTCATCCATACAAGCATATTATCCAAAACATTACTTGACTACATTCTTGGCCCAGCTGTAGACCTCCATACTTTCGTCACATTATCGTCATCGTCCTCACATTGTTTCGGGATGCGTCTTTCCCACGTCAAACAACGTTGTCATCATCTGTCAATTGGTATTCAGCTTGACTAGGGGCACAATCATGTTTTCCCTTGGATTCTCATGTGTAGGTATCAGTCATATGCATTTGTCACGATCCTCTTAAACATCAAAATCCAAAAAAAATCATAAAATGTCCTAAGAGAGACCAAAAACATCATAAAATGTCTTGAAGAAAGACCTAAAAATCATAAAATGTCCTGAAGAAAACCACAAAAACATCCAAATCAATGTCAAAATCCTAAAAAATGGAGTCAAAGTCAAGCATGTCAGTTAGTCCATGTCATTGTTGAACTACGTTGTCTCTGCGCATTTGCTACGTAGGCAAGGCCATCAATCGATGAGTCCCTGAGACATTAGGTCAGTCCTTTTAGGTTAGTCCAAATAAAATCATGGCATTTGTCACAATCATCACATCGGTCAAATAAGTCAAACATCATCAAACTCAGACACAAGACAGTCATTTGAAACGTCAATGTCAAAATTGGTCAAAATCAGACAACACAGTCCAATCAATCATACAGTCAACATCAATCAACTGACCAAAATATATTAGTCAAAACAATGTCAGTCTCGTCACTCTTTGGTCCTCTTCAAGATGTGTCCTTGGATTTAGACCTCGTCAAAATGTCCTTTGCCTTTTCAGGATGTGTCCTTCCTTACAATAGGCCCCGTCAAACTGTCAACACCGTCAAATTGGCAAAGCTCTTAAACTGTCAAAATTGTCAAACCAACAAGAAATCAATCTTTGCCAAACAAACATTGGCAAACAAAATAAAATGGTTGTTAATCTTTCTGGTCTATCTTGTCTTATCTTTTGACTATCTTGGCTATTTTGTCTTATCTTTTTACTATCTTTTCTTTGTGGTCATGTTACTAGCTACCTTGAGGATGTCCCATGAAGGATTTAGAGGTGTGATGATGTCTCCTGGCCTATTTTATTTTCTTGACTGTTGTCTGTGGATTGTCTTGACAAAAAGACTGGGGCAACTTCGCCCTTAGTATGAGTTAGGACATTCATTTTCTGTGACTGTCTATTTTTCAAATGGATGACCTTGCACACCTTGTTCTATGTCATATCATGGTGTTTGTTGTCCATTTGTGTCATTTTACCGCCCAATGATGATTAAGAGCAATAAACATTAAAGTCCTATGGCAATGCTTTGAAGGATTTGGTCTAGGAACTAACATGCATCTTCTTTAGTCTTGTCATCTTCTCTCACTCATCTCATATAGGCATTGCATCCATATCATCATCCATATCTTTTGCACTAACATTTCTTTGTCTCGTCATATTCTAGTTCTCATTAATTTCGAGAGCACACCCATGTTCTTGGAACCTGTCTGTCCTCTTGAGGGGGCATACTGTAACCCTCCTCATCATTCTTCCTCATCTTATTTTGTACTGGGGCATATTTTTGACTTATCTTCTTTGTCACAACGCGACAAGCGGCATTATGACAAAGAGGGAAAAATGTAGACACCTAAAAATGACCTAGGCCTACGAGGACTAGTTTACCACTTTTCACCCTAGCATAATTATGACACTTTAATTATGTTCTTAACCTATCTTCAACTATTAATTAAATAATTCACAATTATTTAATTAATTCAGGATCTTCTTTTCTTCCTAATTATTAAATAAATAAATCATATTTATTTAATGCATCACTAATTATCTAAAGTCAACTCATAATTAAATAAAGTTCTCATTTTATTTATTTAATCTTTGTCATTAATATCCTCCTAATTATCAAATAAATATATTTTAATATATTTATTCAATATGTCACTAATCCCTAAATCCTCTCTTTTAATTAAATAGATTTGCTAATTTATTTAATTAATTAACCACTTCTTCTAAATTAAATAATTATTTAATTGTTGTATGTGACACTTCTTTATTTTTAAATAAAACAATTTATTTAAAAATGTCTCACATAGTTAATTGATTCTTCTTTTAGTAATTAATTTCAAAAATCAATTGCTCATTATCTCACAAAATCCATATTTTGAATTAATTTAATTCAAAATGGAAATATTCTTCTACAAATCAAGTAATTTCTAAAATTATGATTTTCTAAAATCCCATCTTCTTATCTTCTATTTTTTGCTAATTTCATCACAACTGTCACATTTATTCTTGATTTAATTTATTTAATTAAATCTTATTCACACATTTGGGCATTTTGCCCTGACCCTAATTGAGAGTTGCCATTTTGAATCTTAACCATTGATTCTAGGGCATTTTCTCAATCTCTCATCTCATCTGTCTATTCAAAATGGCATTTTCTATAAAATGCCATTTTTCTCTCATTTTTTGATTACACAGACATTACACACAAACACATTACATACTTATGCACTGACATACTTAGATTTATTCATAGATTGTTGCATTTAATGTCATATTTCATTTAGTTTTGAGATATTTAGACAGACATTTTAGACATTTTCAATCATAGGCATTAGGCCTTCAAAGCTTGGTGTAGGACTTAGACATTTATTTTTAGATTGCTCGCACAATGAATCTGAGGGAAAAACATCAACCAGTAAGCTAGAAGGTGTTACAAAAGTGAATCATGGAAGCCTCGGCGGTTTACAGGTATAATCGTTCTTTGTTTTAACTTCCATTGTGTTTTGTAATTGCTTTGGGTTTTATTGTCTTCATAGATTTGCTAACACTTTAATCAACCTGGAAAATAACCCTTAGTTACATAGGGCACTACGAGCAAAGCTAGAGGTAGCTCGGGTAGAGCGGGATCAGGCAGTGATCCGTCAACAGGACTCAGCTCAGTGGTGCAAAGAGTATGCAGCATTATGTACAGGGCCTTCTGGGGATATGGCTCGTGAGCTGGTCAGGGTGAGCACGAAGTTGGGATAGTACATGACACTATACAAGTAGGTATTGCCTCTTGAGTGACAAGATCCTACATTGTCACAGTCATAGACGAGGACAGGTAGTGGTCACCGATCAGGGAGTGCTAGTGGCAGTCGGAGTCACACCAGTGTTGGAGGATCCACCTCCTTAGGGCACACATTAGGGCATAGGTCCCACCACTCACACAGGCATGCCTCGAGTCATCATTTGAGTCATAGTCATGGGTCGACCAATTCAGGGCAGAGATCATTACAGAGGCAGCCACCAGTGGCAGATCCATCAACATCACAGACTCAGGTGGCAATGACGTCATAGGTGTTTATTACTGTGGGGATGATGCTATCATTGGTTGCATAGACAAAGACTACTATAGGTCCACCTATTATCTCAGCGCCAGTCACAAATCCTCATCTGCCACACTCTTTACCATGAGGGGATGATGAGAGCCTCCCCTAGGGGCATGTTTTCTATACTTGTTTTATGTTATGACACATTATGTATAGACTATTGAGCCTGTGAGCTCCATTTTTGGGATATCCGTTGACTCTATCCCATGACATTGTATATTTTTGAGATAATATTATATGATGCAGTTTTAATGTGGCCTACATGTGTGTTATGCGATGTTATTTGATTTATGCATTATGATATATGTGATGTATGATGTTGATTTATGATGGATGGTGGTATTATGTATGTTCTATGATATTTTTTTATGATATGATGCCATGATTATGCCATGCTTATTTATATGTTATGTTGGTTTTGTGATGATGATGATGATGATATTCCTAATGTATTTAGTTGAATGGATCTCATGTTTATGATAATATGAATGCAATATGCAATTATATGTATATGATTTTAATGATATGGATGATGTATGTATGGACCTAATGCAATGTTTTATATGATCATGTATGCACTTATGCTTTTGTATGTCACAAGATATCATTGTGAGATGGATGAAAGAAGATGACCAGACTGATGAGAGAAGATGACTAGACCAAAGGAGATGCATGTTAATTCCTAGACCAAATCCTTCCAAACTTTACCATAGGACTTTAAAATTTATTGCTCTTAATCATCATTGGGCAGACTATTGTGATGGCCAACAAACACCATGCTATGACATAGATCAAGGTGTGCAAGGTCGTACCATTACATAAGACAAGCAGTCACAGACAAGGATGATCATGACTCAACTAAAGGCATGATTTCCCCAGTCTTTTTGTCATAACCAACCACAAGCAAAAAAATACCAAAAGGATAATTCATGAAATGTCGTTGCTTTTCTAAATCCTATTCCTAGGACATCCTTGAGAAACTAGCAGCATGATTTCCATAATACAAAAATAGAGCCCTTATCATGATACGTCATTGTTTTTCTAAATCCCAGAATCAGGACCTCGCTGAGAAACTAGTAATCATACGTGTCAACAACTTAAGACAAACGTCATGATACGTCACTGCTTCTCTAAATCCTGTTGTTGGGATCTCACTGAAAAACTAGTAACATGGTAAAAAGCCGAAAGAAAAGTGCCAAGTGTTTGCCAAGTGCGTCTGGATACCCATTTTTTTAATGTCAAGATGTCAAGTTTGATGATGTCTAGATGTCGGGGTGTCAAAGTTTTGACAATGCCAAAATGACGAATGTCGGAGATTGCAATTCAGGAAGGACACATCCTGAATAATGTTGACATCAAGAGGATTTGATCCCTAAAATTCAAAAGGGTTCCCTCGTAATGATGACGATGCCTAGGAAGGACACATCCTAAGGTACAAATGATAGAGTTTGTTCTCCAGAAGGACACATCTGAAGAATACTAATGTTAAGAGGAGTGATCCTTAGATGTCAAGAGGATCCCTCAAAATGTTGAATGACAGTGACGATGCCTAGGAAGGACACATCCTAAGGCATGAATGACATAGGTTATCTTTCAAAAGGACACATCTAAAGGCTAACCAAGAGTTGACTCATTTTGACTAAGTTTGACATGTTGACCATATGTTGATATTGTCATGATGATATGATTGACATGCTGATGAGATTGTCATATTGAAATAAATGATTATCATAATTTTTTTTTAGGAGTTTTTCCATTTGGGAATGATTTGCTTTGTCTTGAAGACCTTTTGACATGTGTGCTAGTGTGATGCCATGAACCCTAATGGACTGACCTAGTGCGGCCTCGGGGGCTCATCGAAAGATGGCCTTGCCTATGTCATACACTCAGAGACCTCGTAGTTCGACACGACCAATGAATTTGTCTTGATGACCAAAGATTGAATCATGATTTTATTTTGACAAACCTAAAAGGACTGACCTAATGTCTCAGGGACTCAAATATGAGTCTTGCCTACGTAGAAAATGTGTAAAGATAACATAGTTCAGACAAATAACAAAGACTGGTTGATTGACTTGTCAAGGAATGACTCTATTTTTGTGTTTTCGAGTAGTTTGACGTTTGTTGTGGTTTTCTTCAAGACGTTTTTTAGTTTTTAGGTGTTTCTTCAGGATATTTTACAATGTTTTTGGTCTTTTATTTTTTTATGACTTTTTGCGATGTTTTTGGTCTTTTTTTAGGACTTTTTGTGATGTTTTTGGTCTTTTTTCAGGACTTTTTGTGATGTTTTTTGGTCTTTTTTTAGGACTTTTTATGATGTTTTTGGTCTTTTTTAGGACTTTTTGTGATGTTTTTGGTCTTTTTTCAGGACTTTTTTCCATGTTTTTGGTCTTTTTTAGGACTTTTTAGCAATTTCCGAAACCATGAATGACATCCACTACAGTTATATGATAAAAATTTTGCCCCCAGTCAAGTCCAAGACTTAGCCAAATTGAAAGGACGTGAAAGGGGTGCGTCTACGGTACCAGATGGACATTTAAAGAGGACTTGATGTCAACCATTTATCAACCATGAGAGGAAGGGTATGATGTCATGGCGATTGGTGTGATAATGACGGGAAATGTATTTCATCCTAGGCCAAGGCAGACAAAGTAACAGTAGATGGCAGAGTGATGATTGATTACGCATAGCGCCTGTTTGCCAGGTTTTCACCATGGTACTTATCCAAAGCACCTGTTTGCTAGGTTTTCACTGTTGGACGTATCATTTTTCTTTACTATTTTTGTCATTTTTCTTTTCTTTTTTTTTTGTGCTACCAAGATGCCTGTTTGCCAGGTTTTCATCAACGCAATGATTTTTACCATTTTTTCAATTTTTTTGTATTTTATGGTTTTCAGCTAGATCTCCTGATGCTATGCGTAGAACTTTCAGAGATGTAAACTATTGATAGGCTCTATCAGTTGTTCTCCATCTTGAGTCACCAGCTGATAGGCTCCATAACCAAAAGAAGATACGATAACATAAGGACCCAACCAATTTGGTTTAAACTTTCTTAGCTTTTCTCTATCAGCCTGGTTCTTAGAGTTCTGCATGAGGACTAAGTCGTGAATGTTAAACTCCCTGACCATAACTTTCTTATTGTAACTACGACAAAGACTGTTCTAATACGCTTGTAGATGGTTCAGGGAATTTTTCCTTCTTTCTTCTAGCATCTCCAGTTCATGCAAGTGCGACTGTATATACTCCTCATCATCTGTTAAACCCTTAAGGGAGACTCGTAAAGAAGGAATTTCAACCTCAATGGGAAAGATGGCCTTAGCTCCAAAGGCCAGGGCGAAAGGAGTGGCTCTTGTAGGCATATGAATGCTAGTGCGGTAAGCCCACACAACAGGGTTGAGTTGTATATGCCAGTCATGGCTAGCATCATTGATAGTCTTTTAGAGGATTTTAACAATGGTTTTATTTGACGCCTCAACTTGACTGTTTCCTTGCGGGTAATACGAGATGAAAAATGGTGTTGGATGTGAAATCGCTCACATAACTCACGAACATCTTGGTTTTTAAATGGAAGTCTGTTGTCAATGATGATGGATTGTGGAAGGCCATACCGACAAATAATGTAGTTAAGAATGAACTTGGATATTTGTTTGTTGGTTATGTATGCTAGCGGGATGGCTTCAATCCACTTCATAAAATACTTAGTGGCGGTGATAATGAATTTATGGCCATTAGATGAGGTAGGATGAATCTTTCCCACAAGGTCGAGTCCCCATTGAGTGAAGGGCCAAGGAGAAGTGATCAGTCGAAGTTCTTGTGCTAGAGCATGGATCAAATCATTATGAATCTGGCATTTGTGACAAGTCCTGACATATTCTATTGCATCCTTTTCAACAGTCGGCCAATAGTACCCAAGTCTCATTACTTTCTTGGCTAGAGTAGGACCACTCGAATGAGATCCACATATACCATTATGTACTTTGCATAAGGTTGTATGTGCTTCGTTGGTGTCAAGACATCTAAGGAGGGTGTTGTCAAAGCTAAAACGGTAAAGGGTGCCACTGACGATGGCATACCTTGCGGATTTTCGGATAAAGGACTTCCTCTGGTTATTAGACAGGTTAGGTGGAAGGGTTTGAGACTGAAGGTAGTCATAAATATCTTGGTACCAGGGAGAGTTGAGACCAACAAGTTCACATACCATTTCTGACTCTGGAATGTCATAGGTGGGGACTAGCAATTTCTCTATTAGGAATTATAGCTGAGGCATGTTGCTTGGTATGTCGAGGAGATCCTATTGTAGCCATGGCATCTACCACTTTGTTCTGTGCTCTCAGAACTTGTTCAAAAGTTACCATGTGGAAGTACATTTGGAAACTGTTAACCATCCATTTGTAGGGAATCAATTTTTCATCTTTTGTGTCGTAGTCATCATTAACCTAGTTGATGACTAACTGAGAATCCCCATAGACATGTAATGCTCTGATTCTCCACTTTATTTCCATTCTTAGTCCCATTACCAGTGCCTCATATTCCGCCACATTGTTTGTGCATGGA
This sequence comes from Sequoia sempervirens, assembly GCA_007258455.2. Taxonomy (NCBI): domain Eukaryota; kingdom Viridiplantae; phylum Streptophyta; class Pinopsida; order Cupressales; family Cupressaceae; genus Sequoia; species Sequoia sempervirens. The sequence goes on along the minus strand of VDFB02058242.1, from coordinate 656,403,161 downwards.
AAAGCTATGCGGAAAGACTTAGGAATGGAGTCTCCTTGAGGGGTGATGAACAGGATTCCTACCCCCAAGCCATGATTTGTGTGGGATCCATTAAATTAAAGCCACCATGGTGACTTAGGTTCCGTATGGAATATTGACTCATCTGGAAAATCTGCCACTAATGGGTGATCACTTTGTAAAGGTGCATCCACCAACTAGTCTGTTATGACTTGTCATTTTATTTCCTTTTGTTCTACATATTTAATGTCATATTCGCTCATAATCATGACCCATTTTTCCAAACGTCCTGTTAATGCTACTCTACTTAACAAATATTTGAGGGGGTCGATCTTTGCTACTAGTTGTGTCTGATGGCTTAACATATAATGTCTTTGCTTCTATGCTACAAATACTATGGCTAGACAAGCCCGTTCAATTGATGTGTAGTTTAGTTCATACCCGACCAATGTCTGACTGATGTAATATATAGCTCTTTCTTTTTCCTCTCGGTCATTTTGCACTAGTAATGCCCCCAGTGCTGAATTAGTGGCCGAAATGTATAGGATCAAAGGTTTTTCATGAATAGGCGGCATGAGGACTGGCAGTGAAAATAAGTAATATTTTATTTGTTGAAAGGCTTCTTAAAATTTATCTATCCAAACAAAGGGGATACCTTTGCACAACAGATATTGGAATGGCTGACACTTGTTAGCCAATTGGGCTATGAAGCGCCGAATAGATTGTACCCTACCTTGTAGAGTTCTGAGTTCACTGATTCCTCTGGGTGAAGGCATGTCTATGATGGCCTTTACTTTTTTTGAATCGACCTCAATGCCTTTTTGAGAAACTATGTATCCCAAGAGTTTACCTGATGTTACCCTGAAGACACATTTCTTAGGATTTAGTCATACTCTGTATTCTTCCAATCTCTTGAAAATTGTGTCTAACACCTTGAGATGGTCTTTCCTTGTTACTGATTTAGCCAATAGGTCATCTACATAATATTCCATTATTTTATGCATCATGTCATGAAATATTGTGGTCATAGCCCTTTGATATGTGGCACCTACTTTTTTGAGACTGAATGGCATGACATTCCAACAGTATGTACCCCATGGGCAAGTAAATGTCATTTTGTGCTAGTCCTCTAGGGAAATGTGAATCTAATTATATCCAGAGAAACCATCCATGAGGGACAACATCTTGTATTCTACTGTGAGGTCAACTATAATATCAATATTTGGTAAAGGAAAGTCATCTTTTGGGCATGCCTTGTTTAGGTCTCTAAAATCTATACAGACGTGGATCATCCCATTTGGTTTTGTCACTGGCACCAAATTAGATATCCATTCAACATAATCAATAGACCATATGAATCTAGTGTCTAGAAGTTTCTTCAACTCAGCCTTGACCAACAGCATGACTTGAGGATGCATTTTGCATAACTTTTGTTTAACTGGTTTGGCATTTGGCAATAGTGGCAGATAATGTAGAACTAGTTTTGGGTCCAATCCTAACATGTCAGCATAGGATCATGCGAAGTTGACTTTATGTTCCACAAAGAATTTATGAAATTCTGATCTCTCTTCTTCAGTCAAGGATGTAGCAAAGAGGACCATTTTGGGATCTTCTGGAGTTGATATGTTGTCTTCTATGGTGTCTTCTATAAGCATAGCTAACTTCTCTTGTTGTATGGGAAGAAAGTCCAGTCCTCCATCTTTGGGCACCTCATAGAGGTTTTCACCCGTAGATACATCCTTTGTTTTTACTTTTTTGTTGTTAGAAGGTGCCTTTCGATTTTCACCTAAAGATGTTTCATTTTTTCCTTTATTTTTATTCTTAATTTTGTGACTGGAGGATGGAGCAGTCTAACCGAAGTAGGCTGTACAATCTAGATCAATGGTGAATCCTGACTTGTGATCACCACTGGGTATGCCCTCACATAATCCCATAAACTCTACAATTGCCTTATCATTCTGAAAGGTGTCTAGGACTAGCGGGCCTTGTTGGTCCCAATCGACTAGTTGAGGATAAACTAGGGAAATGCCATCGTCAGTGTTGGTGAATTGAGGGGAGGACGCGAAAAGCATGCAGACAGATTTAGAGATATTGTAGATGAAATTATCATCATCTAATTCCACATTAGACTCTATTCAATATTCCCCTTCACTTGTTTCATATTCATTGTCAAAATAAGGGGTGAAGGACTCAAAGTTGTGATTGTCAGTGTCATTTGGTAATTCAGATGGGTTGGAATGAGGGGATTCAGATGGTGGGTCTTGTATGTCATGGGGAAATGTAAGGGGATTTTGACTATTGGGTGCTTGATCAATTTTAAATGTTTGCCAAATTTTTTGTTCAAAGGTGAGTTCCCCTATTTCGACAAACAAATCATCGAGGAAAATAGTCACTTAAGGATCTTTCGAAGCCAAATTCCCACTCTTGGGAGTCAGTTTCAGTGAAGGTTTCCTTAGCAGTCTCGACACTTTCTGAAGCATGCACTCACTCACTTGAAAGCCCATTGGTACGTTGGTCGTCATTGTCGAGCAATCCATATCCTAGTCCAAGATACTTTGCTATTTTAAAAGATTCTATGGGCTCCCTTCGTCCAATTTTATTTCTACCTAAGCCACTAGTACCATTGTAGCCCTTAGCTTTCATCATGTCATATCCCTTGCCATATTTATTAACTGGTAATGGGGGTAGTTCGGCCATTTCCTTATAAAGCCATCCTATAATATCGGTAAGGTCCTCATTACTCATGTCTCCCCATTTTATGAAAACTATTTTGGTGGAACTTTGAAGATTTCCTTGGGTTCCATTTTAAAACATGGTCAACCATAAACTTTTGGAGACTTGGGTATTGTTGTGATGCTATATGTCGTATGCAGTTTAAATTCTCCACAACCTAGGTCCTGGATCTTGACATTGGATTCATCCTTAGGAAGTGTGGAAGATGGTGGTGTGGTAGAAGACGTGGACGGAGTGGACATGGAAGATGGTGTGATTGTGGATGGGTCAATGTACTTAGAAGAAGAGGGGCCAGGAGCTTCTTGGTTGATGGGCACTCAATTTTTAGAAATACCCCTTAGGTTGGTGCAATATTGAAAAGGGTCAGGGTCTCCATATATAGTGATTTTTGTGCCGTCAAAAGGGAACTTTAAGCATTGGTGATACATGGAGGTCACAGCTTTTAGGGCATGAATCCATGGGCAGCCGAGCAAGATGTTGTAAGATAATTCCAGATCCAAGACCTGGCAAGTTGTATCCACAATGACTGGCCCCACTCTAATAGGAAGAGAAATAACGCCTCATGAAGAGTGTTCTTCGTCATCATATTCTTTTATCACTATGCTCTTTGTAGGGTCTACGCATGCATCAGAAAGTCCTAGAGCCTTAACCAGTTTCAAGGAGCATATGTTCAATCCTGCTCCGCCATCTACTAAAACTCTTTTGACCTTGTGCTTGTGGACGAAAGTTTTGATGTGTATTGAATCATTATGGTTAGTCTTAGGTGACGAGTAGTCTTGATTAGAAAAGGTGACATGGTGAGGCATAGTGAGGTATCCTACCATGGTCTCAAACTGATTGACATCAATATCCTTAGGGACTAACGAATCTTGCTAGGTTTTATCTAGTATAGCCTTATGTGTGGGAGATATGTGAAGCAACTCGAGTATAGAAATTTGAGCGAGATTTTTTCCAAGCTGGTCGATAAGTTTAAACTAGCTCTTGGGTTGCCATTGCTTTGTGGTCGAGGCAAGTTTTGACTGTTCAGGAGATGGGCCAGCTATGGTGATTTTGGGTTGCCTAGCGGGAGGCGGACCAGCTATGGTTACCTTTCCACTTTGAGTAGTAGCATTTTATTTGGGTGCTCTCTTGATCATAATGGTATTGATGTATTCATCGTCAGTTCGGACATTATTTATAATAGGTCCACCAAAATAGTCGTACTTGGCACAGACAAAGTTAGCTTGATTATTGTTTATTTGTGGACCTGACGTGGAAGCATTATTAGAACCATGGTCTTGTAGTGGGTTCTTATGAATAGTATGGTCTAAATTGGAGGCAAATTGTGATCCACCTACCTCAATGATATGGCTCTCGATAAGGTCTTGAATTAGTTTTTTCAGTTGTCGATAGGTAGAGGTTTTATGTCCTTTTGCACGATGATAATTGCAAAATGTATTATCGTCCCACCATGCTGGTTTGAATTGTCCTGGGTCATATGGTTTTGGTTCTTGAAGTGTGATGACACCATTTTGAAGGCATTTCTTGAGGACTTCCTCAATGGGTTCACTCAAGGGAGTGTATGTGCAACCCCTAGGGAATTGTCTCATCTAGCGATATTGTCCTTGATTATTTTGGCTGCTTTAGTTGTTTGAAGGGACATTGGTAGGGGGTGTCAATATCGTTGTTGGTTTGTTTTGTAGTTGAACCCCTTTTAGGGCCAGTACAGAACCCATAGTGTTTGCATCCTTGGCATCAACAACACCGTCATTCGTAACATGTTTATTTTTGACCCAATATTTATTTTTGTCGGCAGGAGGATTTGCATTTGCATCTTTGGGACCATATCTTAGCTCTCCCTTTGCGATAAGGGATTTCTCAATCTGGACCCCTTTTTCGACTAGGTCCGTGAAGGTTGCGCAACAATGCACTTGCAATGCATATTTTAGGGGACCCAGAAGTGTTTGAACAAACATGTCCACCTTTTCCCTTTTGGGTATGTTAATGTGACATTGACTAGCTAGACTTCTCCATTTTTGAAAGAATGGGATGAATGTCTCACCGGCATCCTCTTGCATGAGATTGCACAAGCTAGTAATAGAGGTGTCCATGTCAATGTTGTATGCATAATTATTTATGAATTTTTGTTTAAGCTCGTCCCATGTTTGGATATCCTTTTGAGTGGAAAACCATTCAAGGGAAGGGCCCGCCATACTTTTAGAGAAAATTCTCATCAAGTATGTTTGTTCATAGGTGATGTCCATACAATTGGTTGCAAATTCACGAACATGTTCGATAGGGTTTGTCTTGCTTCTGTATTTTGTAAAATTGGGTGACAAATATCCAAGAGGAAATGGTGGCATTTATAAGCTCATGTTGAATGGGTAGACGTTTAGATCATATGACACTTTTGATTCCTTGCTTGATATTTGTATGTTTTGGATAGTTTTCTCTAGACCCATCATTTTTACTTGTAAGGTATCTATTACAGGGTCACTTGTGGTCCCTTCATTGGACTGATTGGTACGCCATAGGTCCCCATTTATTGTGCGTGAATATTGGTGTATTGTGGCGGTATGGATTGTTGTGACATGTATGATGTGTTCGGATTGGTGTGTTGTTGGTATTGAAAGTTTGGATTGGGGGTATGTTGGTGAGTATGAATATAAGATGAGTATGTTGGGATGTGTCCCCCAGCCATTTGTGTCGATATTTGGGGAATATGGTGACCATGAACATTGTGATGTGCTAATGATGCCATGGGTTGTGTGTTTTGACTACCTTGTCTAAATTGTTGGGTTTGGACAAGAGGAATGGTCATATTTGGTCCTTGGGATTTGATGGTATTAGACAGTGTTGACGTGTTCACATTTCGCTATTGTCCTTGAATAAATATATGTCATTTACCCCCACCTGAAGGATTTTGGGAGATACCAATGAGAGGATATGTCAAAGGTGTACTCATGGTACTCAATGTAGTTGTTAAAGGGGGATTGGTATGACTTGATGATGCCCCCGTGGCATTTACCGTAGTGGTAAAAAGAGGATTAGAGTAACTTTCCCACATTGCCGAGGAGCCGAAGGTGGTTCCCGCTGATTGTCACGATGTTGTGGATATTGTGGGAATTGTGACAGATTGTGATCCTCCAATGGATGTAGCATTTATTGAGTTGGAGGTGTTTGGCATGTTGGAGGTAGCATGCACTATCGTTGTAGTGTCAAAGAAAGTATTACTCGTAGTATTTGGAGGTTGACCACTATTTGACATGTTATGTGCGTTGTTGACATTAGGGTCTAGAGATGATGGTATCAATGTGTTAATGTCAAATCCTTGAGGTAATTTGGCTCCTTGACTTAAGAGTATGGCCAAATATCTATCTCTATCATATAGGACCATTTGTTCCACAAATTGAGAGGCCTTTGGGTCTTGTGTTGCTACCTCTAGGTTTTCCTCAAGTATTTGTCCGTATACATCCTTACGTAAGAATGGTTCAAAGGGATTGTTTGATGAGGATGGTATTGTCATGAGAGGTTGATTGTTTGTGTTGGAAAATGGATCGTCAAAAGTCCAATTTGGGTCATACGTGGAATAATTGATAAAGGAGGTGGGGTCTTCTCGAAAGTTTTCCATTTGCCATTTCTATTTTTGGAGTCTAGTTTCCACCATAAAATGAGATTTCTCAAAATGAAGATGACAACTAAATGCAAGGATGACACTATGTAGGGTCTAAGTTCAAAATGACGACTAGAATGAATAATATTTTGGGATTTTTGGGAATAAAATATGCAATGTCTAAACTTAGAATGCAATTTGAGAAAAGGATACCTAAGCACTTCTAAACTCAATCTTTGTTTTTGATCTCGGTTACTAAAGGACTTGTTGAAAATGACAAGATGACATGGTCAAAATGACTAGTGAGTTTTCCTAACTAGACTTTTGAGTTGGAAAAATCTCACAAAAGGGACAATGACTAAAAAAGGGAGTGATGATTAAGTCCAATATAACCTATCTTCGAAAGCAATTCCATTTGAAAATTGTGTTGAGGTTTGCCTAATCCAAAGAATGCAAGTATTAAAACCTAGGGACAAGCTAATTCCTAATGTATGCAACTAAAATTTGAAAGATGAAGCCTATGGTCAAACTAAAATTGAGCAATTTCAAAGTTGGTTTCTGATAGAATCCCTTTGGAAACAGTGTTTGACAAAAGATTGACAGAGTTTAAACTCAGTTTGGACTTTGTATGAATCTTTTGTTTTGTTACGAAAATGTGTCGTTTGAGACCTCAAATGCATCTCAATATTATGAATGCGGTTTGGTTTTAGTGAATGCGGCTCTGAGACTAAAAAATGCGACTGAGTATTTCAGATGCGGTTCTATGAGGTTCAAATGCGTCGCGATGCATACAAATGCTGTGTTGGTGGGATCAAATGCGGTTTGGTAGTGCGATTGCGTCACAGTATTTTCAGATGCGTTTCAGAGAAGTGAATGCGGTTCAACAGTTGTGACACAATTTGTTAAAATTGAGTTTCTTGATGCATTGAGGGAAAATTTAATCTATCTAATGTTGAATGTTTGTTGAGAAATGTAAATTGTTTGAGAAATCCAGTAAGCACTTGACAAGCACAGTGTTTTGAGTGGAAGCAATCACACATAAGACAAGTACAATCCTAAAAGGCCAATAGGCCAAGGGTTTGTATACTTGATATATCCCACCGATATACCCCGGATTGGTGCTAAACACCTTTCCTTCTCGAGAGCAGATAGCTTAGAATTTTGGTGGCATTGGCTCCCCTCCACGGCTCATTAACGTCATTCGAGCACACCAAATTCAGATTCTTTGGTAATGACTTCCCAAGAATTGCTATCTCTACTCAAGGGGATCAGTAGTGAGTGTCTTCAGGCATTATATTGTACCCTGCACTATATCAAGCAATGGCCAAAAAAGGTTGGACTCTAAAATAAGAGGTGTTTAGTACAGGCATTCTGTTCGTAGGGCATGATCCATGCGGCGAGAGCCCCCTTTCAGATCCATCTTGTCAGAACCATATGCGTGATTCTTGGAATTTCCCCAAGAATCCACTTTTATATACTGGTTGGAAGTCCCTCGGTTTTAAGGTGCTACCAGTCTAAGTCGTCTTGGGGTGAGTACTTTTTCCCACTAGAACAGGACCAAGTTCTAGAGTTAGTAATTGTTTCTCTTACACCTAGGATCGCTCGAAAGCACAAGAGGAGAGGATACTTCGATTACTAAGTCATGAGGGTGACAAAAAAATAAGGTGGGTCTAGTTTTCTAATCACCTAGTTTTCACAAGGTGAGAGCATAATCACGTACCACCTTCAAGCACAGTCAGACAGAATCAAGAACACATTCATTCTAATGCACCAAAGGAAGTGTTTTCTACACTAGAAATCACAAACACGTTGTTTGAGAAATGAGTCTTCAACTAACGGAGTTGCAAAACCACAAGTTAGTAGTTTCATCCACCAATCTTGGACCCACAAAACATAACCGCCACACGCTGCGAACTATGATTAGTAACACGGAAACCTATACTAGGAAAAATGTAGAAAATAAAACCAGAATGCTAAAGAAAATAAAAAGAACAGAAAAACATCAAAAACCCTAATGCAAATGAGAAGAAAACATTACCAGGAAAATGTGTCACAACATAGTGAATGCGTCGCTCTATGTTGCAAATGCGGCTCAGTCCTGTGTTCTAGTCTGACAGGAATATGCAGTTCAGGAATACAAAAGCGGTGTTTGAAGAATCATATGTGACTCTATTGTTCAAATGCGGCGTTTTGGACTACGAGTGTGGTAAATTAGAGCAGTTGTGGCATTTTGGATTGCGAATGCGTCGCGACACAGTATATGCGTCACAATAAAAAAAAATGTGTCACTCCGTACCTGTCCCTACACAAAAAATTGAAACCATACGGAAACTACAAAAAAAAAAATGCGTCAGGTTCACCAATGTATCAATGGGTAAATTTCAGGATTAAGGTTACCAATGATTAGATCAATAATATAAACCCAAAGAAGTTATGAAGCACAAAGAAAGAAAATAATAAGGAAAATTATACCAAATATTCATTGAACCTTCCATGGTTCACCTCCATAACACCTCCTAGCTTGCAGCGTATGATTGATGCCCTCAGATTGAGTGTGAGCATTTCGACTATGACATTGTCCTATGCAAGTTTTGAAGGATTTGAGTAAAACTATGCCTATGCCTATGCCAAATAACTCTAAAATGCAAAATAACTCTAAGTCTTAATATGCCAGAATAAAACTTCATATGTGTAATGTGTGTGTGTCTAATCTCAAAATATGAGCAAAATAGTATTTTATAGAAAACACAATTTTGAATGGACAGATGGGATCGACTTTTAATAGAAAACCTAAAATCAGAGGACGAGATTTAATTTGATAATCCCTAATCAGGGTTAGGGAAAAATCCTTAGACGAGTGGTTGAGATGTCATCTAAGAAAATCAAATCGGCGGTGGAGAATAAATGAGATAATTAATTAGAAAAATAAAGATTTTCGAAAATCAAGAAGATAAAGACTATCTGATTTATGAGATTCGAAAAATCAAGAAGATAAGAGGTGGACTGAAAAGAAAATTTGAAAAATCAGGAATCTACTCAATTACTTGATTTTTGGAAGAAAGTTACCAATTTGAATTAAATCAACTCAAAATATGGATTTTGTGAGATAATAAATAATCTTTTTCAAATTATTTACCAAAATGAAGTGACAGTTAATAAAACGAAATCATTTTAAATAATTAATTGATTTAAAATGATGGAGATGTTAAATTGAGTAATTAAATAATTAAAGATAATTATTTAATTTTAGAGGATTATGACTAATAATTAAATAAATTCATAAATTCAATTAATTATGGAAATTAGTGACATATTGAATAAATAAATAAAATTTATTTATTTAATAATCAGGAAGAATAAGTGGATAAGGGTAATTAAACAAATTAACAAATTAATTTAATTAAAGGAAGACTTTAAACAATTAAAGACGTATTGAATAAATAAATAAAATTTATTTATTTAATAATCATGAAGAATAAAGGATATGAATTAATTAAATAATTATAAATTATTTAATTAATAGTCAAATGTGGACAAAGGACATAATTAAATGTCATAATTATTCTAGGACAAAAGTGGTAAAAATAGAGCTTGCAGGCCTAGATCATTTTTAAGTGTCTACACAATGTATTTTGCCTCTACAATAGATAAAGAAATGGCATTCTACTTCTTACTTAACCATGAAATCAACTTCTTCCCCAAGAAAAATGCACCACCACTAGTACTCATTTTGTCATTCACATATCTTGCCCAATCAGCATCAGTAAAGGAACACAAACTAAGGTCATCTTCTTTAGGATACCATAGGGAAAAATCAATTGTCCCCTTCAAGTATCTAAAAATCTTCTTCACAGCTATCACATAAGATTCCTTAGCATCAACTTGAAATCTTGCAACAATGCATAAACATTCATGATATCAGGTCTATTTTGAGTCAAATAGAGCAATCCACCAATCATAGATTTGTATCTAGTCTGATTTTCTTTTGGAGAATCATCATCTTGTGTCAACTTGCATCCTATCACCATAGGTGTACCAACTCGCTTTGAATCTTCCATACCAAACTTCTTTAGAAATTCTTTCACATACTTGGAATGAGATATAAAGATCCCTTTATCTAGCTGAGTAATTTTTAATCCCAAAAATAATGCCTTTTATCCAATCATAGACATCTAAAACTCACTTTGCATCTCATCAACAAACTTCATGCACAAACTATCATCTCCTCCAAAAATGATATCATCAAAAAAGACTTCAAAAATCAAATCTTTACTATGATCATCTTGAAATACAAATTTATCAGTAGTACCTTTATTAAATCCAAACTTCAACAAATACTTGTCCAATATGGCATACCATGCTCTTGGGGCTTGCTTGAGTCCATACAATGCTTTCTTCAACCAGAAAACCATATCTCCCTGATCAATCAATTGAAATACATCAGGTTTTGCAATATACATTTCTTCTTCCAGTTCACCATTTAGAAATGCTGATTTGACATCCATCTGATAAACCTTGAAGTTTTTGTAAGTAGCATAAGCAAGAAATAATCTCACAGCTTCAATCCTAGCAACAGGGGCAAAAGTTTCTTCAAATTCAATTCCTTCCATCCGAGAATATCCTTTACACAAAAGTCTTGCTTTGTTTCTAACAACTTCACCTTGCTCATTCAGTTTGTTCAAAAAGACCCATTTAGTTCCAATTACATTTTTTTCTTAGGTCTAGGAACAAGAATCCATGTATCATTCTTCTCAATTTTTTGTAGTTCTTCTTTCATTGCTTCCACCCAATGTTCATCTTTGCATGCTTCATTGACACTACTAGGCTCAGTCTTTGAGATCAAATAGTATTCTTCTACAATTCTTCTCCTAGTTTGAACACCTTTTTTCTTATCACCTATAATCTGATCTTTTGAATGATTTAGTCTTACATAGCTTGGAGTCTTAGGATGTTCTTGAACTTCAGGATCTTGTGATCTCACTTCTGCACTTTCACTAGTTTCTTCCTCTAGAATGATCTACACTTGATTCTGAGTCTGAACTAAACTATCATTCTAATCATTTGAATCATATCCACAAGTTCTGCATGGTCTAACTATGTCTTCATCAACCTTGACATTAGCACTTTCAACTACTTTCGTCAATCTCTTATTGAAGCACTGGTAGGCCTTACTTTTAGTAGAATAACCAAGAAAGATTCCTTCATCACTTCTAGCATCAAACTTTCCTATATCTTCATCTCTTTTGATATAGCATTTACTCCCAAAGATTTTGAAATATCTAACAGTAGGCTTATGACCAAACCATAGCTCATGAGGGGTCTTACCAATATCATCTTTGATATGTACTCAATTGAGAGTGTAAACGACAGTACTCATAGCTTCTCTCTAGTAGATATGAGGAACATTTCCTTCCAACATCATAGTTCTAGCAGCTTCTTGAATTGTCTTGTTCTTCCTTTCCACAACTCCATTTTGTTGAGGGCTCCACGGAGTAGATAATTGTATATTTATCCCATGCTCTTCACAAAAAGAATTAAACTCATGGGAGGTGAATTCACCACCTCTATCTGATCTCAGACATTTAATCTGCAGACCTGTCTTTGTCTCAACCATAGCCTTAAAGATCTTGAATTTCTCTAGAGCTTCAGATTTTTCCCTTAAGAAAGCAACCCACATTAATCTAGAATAATCATCAATAAGTAACGTGAAATACATGTCTCCTTGTAAACTTCTGACTCTAGAAGGACCACACAGATCAGTATGCACAAGCTCCAACACTTCATTCGAACAATGTTGTTTTCTTCAAAATGAAACTATAGTTTGCTTCCCTAACTGGCATTCCTTGCATATAGTATTAGTATGCTTTACCAACTTAGGAAGATCTCTCACTGCCTAAGTAGAACTTATATTGATAATATTGTCAAAGTTTACATGACACAATCTCCTATGCCACAACCAACTTTCATCAACTTGAGAAATCATACAACTTTTACTAGTAGCACTTAGGTGAAAGATATTACCTTTTCTTTTTGTACCAGATGCAATAACATTTTCTGAATTCCCCAATATTCTACACTTTCCATCCTAGAATTGAAGATTGTTTCCCTTGTCAACCATTTTTCCAACACTTAAGAGATTATGCTTCAAACCTTCCACATATAGAACATCATCAGTATTATTCTTACCATCAAGAGAAATGGATCCTCTACCACATATTACACCAACTTTGTCATCACCAAATATTACAACACCACCATCATACTTTTCCAAGCTCACAAATTTACTTTTATCACCTATCATGTGATGAGAGCATCCACTATCAATCACCCATTCATCTTTTTCTTCAACTCTAGCAGCTAGAGCTTTCTCCACATTCATGAAACTAGTAGATTCAGTAGGTACCAGATCATTTTATTTGATATCAATAAATACCCATTCATCCTCACTTATATTCCCTTTATCAAATTCATCATTTGTCACACCTAATCGGCAACATAATAACATTTTCTTTGGAATCTAGGCTTGTTAGGTCTTGGCTTAGGAACTCTTTCAGGACATCTTGAGGAAAAATGACCTATCTTATTGCAAGAAAAACATTTAAGAGGCAATTTCCCTTTATACTTACCTTCTCCTCTGGGTACTCTCTTGACAATAAGCACTTCAAGCTCATCTAGTTTTCTCTCTTCTTCTTCAATCTCTCTCATTTCCTGCTCATACTTGGACATTTTTCTAGAAGAAATTTCTCTTGGATCATATATTTTCTTATCTTTTCTGGAGATAGTAGCTTTGAATGCAGATTATGTCTTAGGAAGAGATTCACCAAACTCACTTAACTCAAAAGTAGCAAGCTTACCAATCAAAATGTCTTTGGTTACATTTGTCAAAATTTGGATCTCCTCAATAGCAACAACTTTTTGTTTGTATGCAACAGGCAAGGATCTGATCACTTTAGCAACAATTTATTATTCATCCAATGTTCCACTAGTACATCTAATACTACACACGAGTTCATTCACTCTCTGCATAAAAGAAGTAATTTTCTCATCTTCACCCATTCTCAATGTTTCATATTTCCCTTTCAAGCTTTGCAAATTAGCAACCTTCACATGAGTATCACCTTCATACAAGGTTTCCAACTTTTTCAATATCTCATAAGCAGTCTTCAGCTCCATTACATTTGTCATCTCAGAATCAGTCAAAGCACTCAACAATGCTTCCTTAGCCCTAATATTGTACTCAGCATCTTTAATCTCAACAACAGTAGAAGGACCATTATGTGGGATGATATACCTATTCTTTGTAATGTTTCAGTAAGGTTCACCAATGCACATCTCGTATGACACTACATTCGATCATTCCACAAAGAATAATTAGTTCCATCAAATCTCAAACTATCCTTCTTATATGTTGCATCTCAGATCACCTCAAGCTATTAAAATTCTTCCAAGGAACCCACTCTGATACCAATTGTTGGTAACACAAGGGTAGACAACTAAGAGGGGGGTGAATCAGTTGTCACAAAAATTATACAAATTAAACTTATTTTCAAACCTGATAAATAAACATGAGAGCATAAACCATTACCACACCAAAAACACACATAACACCAAGATTTTTTATGTGGAAACCCTGTTAGGGGAAAAACCACGGTAGAGGTTAGTCCACAAGATTATACCCTATTAAATTATAAGAGAATTGTAAATGGGGAATGCACATACATTCAAGCACACTATCTAGAGCACACTACTCAAATACAAAAGGGCTTACTACCCAAAGAAGACTCACTATCTTACAAATACATTCAGATTAAATATGGAAAATTTTGAATTGAGAAAATAGCATCTACTAATGCCTGATTATAGTTCTGGTTAAGCACCTAAACATCTGCTCACTCTTCTTCACACTTTACTTTTGCTCTTGAAATATTAGAACATTATTCACACATAGCACTCACACACTTCACTTCACCATACCTCCAAATGGTATAAACAATCAATCATATATATCCACAACCAAGGATAACAACATCTACATGTCAGCTTTAACAAAATATAAAGCATGTACAAACTATAGGCCCAAAACAATAAACAATTTTCAATGGAAATCAACCAATGTCAACCACAACATAGTAAGGACCCAAAACAACATCTTCAAATTTGGAACACCTTCAAAAATTATTCCTCGAAGATCCACAACACGCTACAATCACCTTGTCGGCCATGAACATGAAAAATATGAACTCACAAAAGAAAATCACCAATCGCGAGCACAACGATCAACACGGATCAACAACACAGATAGAGAAAAATCTAGAAACATCCAAAAGCATCATGAACCACTACAAAAGTATCTACAACACTTCACGTTACTAGAATCACATAATCTTCTTTCAAGAACACCAGTTGAAGCAACAAAACAATTGTCAAAACACAGATAATTGTAACTTGATCAAATCTTCATGCGAACATCTGAAACTTCATGTAGATAAACTAGATATACTAGACAAAAAAGCCTTTGATCCACAACCTCTTATCATCAATATACTAAGCTAGCCACCATACTAAACTTCACTGCATCACCAACAAATTGCAAATTATTTTATTACAATTTTCTCAATATCCTCAACATATACAGCCTTAAAGACATTAATGCCAATATTGTTGAAATTGATGACAACCACATATCAACAACATCCAACACTTGCAACATTCATTAAAGAGAGAAGAGCTAACTTTGCATGGTCATACACAGATATTCTAGGCCTTGATCCAGAAATAGTTGTACATCACTTAGTAGTTTATCCCAACGCCAAACCAGTCAAGCAAAAATTAAGGAAGATGCACCCTCAAATAGCACTCTTGGTTAAACTAGAACTACAAAAGCTTCTTGATGTTGGATTCATCCGACCAATAGATTATCTTGAGTGGGTTTCAAACCTGGTACCAGTCTCAAAACCCACTGGGGGCATCATAATATGTACTAATTTCAAAGATTTGAACAAGGCATTTCTGAAGGATGATTTCCCTCTTCCCAACATTGATCTCATTGCGGATTTAACAACTGGGCATGAAATGTTGTCACTCATGGATGGCTTTTCAGGCTACAATCAAATCATAATTGCCAAAGAAGACCAACATAAAACTTCCTTTACTTGTCCATGGAGAACCTACTGCTAGAATGTGATGCCATTTGGGTTGAAGAATGCAAGAGCTACTTATCAAAGACCCATGACCCTCATCTTTCAGGATATGATCTGCAAAACAGTTGAAGATTATGTGGACTATATTTTGGAAAAATCAAAGAAGAGAAGTGAACACATATAGGTCCTAGGACCTATCTATGATGGACTTGAAGAATACAAGGTACAACTAAATCCAAAAAAGTGTGTGTTTGGGGTCACATCAAGAAAACTTCTTGGCTTCATTGTTTCAAAAAGAGGGATAGAAATTGATCCAACAAAGGTAAAATCCATCCTAGACATGGAACCGCCACAAACATTGAAATAGATGAGAGGATTACAAGGAAGGTTTAGTCCATCAGAAGGTTCATAGCTCAGCTATTAGATAAGATTCACCCCTTTTCACATCTTCTCCATAAAGGGATAAGCTACAAATGGGATGAAAAATGTGATAAAGCTTTTTAGTGGATCAAGGATTACTTACTCACACCTCCAATACTCATGCCACCAATACCAAACAAACCATTGATCTTGTACATCTCAGCAACATGAGCAGCACTAGTATCTCTTTTAACACAACATGATGAGAACGGAAAGGAAAGAGCCATATACTACATCAGCAGAACCTTGGTAGGCTATGAGATGAACTATTCATCCATTGAGAAAGCATTCCTAGTGGTAGTTTTCCTTCACAAAATCTTAGGCATTACATGTTGTCACACCAAATCAATCTCATCACAAAGATTGATCCATTAAAATATATGTTATCCAACGCAACCCTCACAAGACGAATGGCTAAATGGGTAATGATCTTGACAGAGTTTGACATAGAGTATGTGGAGTGCAAGGAAATCAAAGGACAAGTGATCACATACTAGCTAGCAAAAGCACCCATCTATGATGAGAACCCTTAGATATTTGAGTTCCCTGATGAAACAATGTTACTTATTAATCTCACAGCTTAGTGGAAGATGTACTTTGATGGATCATTCACCCAACATAGATTAGGAGTCGGCATTCTTTTCATCACCCCCCAAGGTTATTGCACCCCAAATTCTTATAGGCTATCATTCCCATGTACCAATAACATTGCCAAGTATGAAGCCTTGATCATAGGTCTCAAGATAGTAGTTCAGTGGTAGATACAAGAGATGAAAGTCTATGGAGACTCACAGCTGGTTATCAACCAAGTCAATGACAATTATCAAACTAAAGATGAATAGCTCACTCCTTACAAGAAGATGGTGGAAAATCTCAAAGATCTTTTTATAGACATAACTTTTTAGCAGATTCCTCGCATAAACAATAGAGCAACAAACTCCATGGCAAAAATTAGATCACTACTAGACATGTCGAACAACATCCTTCAATGTGAATTCTTGGTAGAACAACTTCTTGTAGCAACTTTCAGAATCCCTGAATTTGAATTCACGTGTGTGATTGTTTTTCCAGGATCCACGTGGTACCATGGCATATTTACTTACCTTAACAGAGGAACCCTTCCATCAGACATCACCCCGAACCTTAAAAAGACCTTTGTCAAAAAGGCATAGTGATTTATGATCCTAGGTGATACCCTTTATCGTCGAAGCATTGAAGGGACATTTCTACGATTTCTTAACTAAGACAAAGCCTTAACTGCCTTAACAAAAGTACATGATGGCATATGTGGGTCCCATTCTAGTGGTATGAAATTAGCTAAGAAACTATTGAGGATGAGGTAATATTGGACAACTATGGAAAAAGAAGCTCATCTGTATGTGTGAAAATGCATCTAGTTTCAACAACATGGGGATATGATTCATGCTCCAAGTCAAGAATTGCAACCCATGATCACACCATGGCCTTTTTTGTAGTGGGGACTTGATCTCATAGAAAAAATCACTCCAACATCATCCAATGGCCATAAGTTTATCATAACCACCACTTAGTACTTTAATAAATGGGTTGAAGCCATCCCTATGACCTACAAAATGAGGAAACAGATAGCCAAGTTTATCCATAATTACCTAATTTTCCATTATGGTGTACCACAAACCCTCATCTCAGACAATGGAACCCCATTCAAGAATCAGGATGTAAAAGAGTTGTGCCAAAGATTCAATATCCAACACCGATTCTCTACCCTGTACTATCCTCAAGGCAATGGCCAAGTAGAAGCAACAAACAAAACCATCCTGAAAATCCTAAAGAAAACAATTAATCAAGTTGGTCATGACTGGCATCTGTAGCTAAATCCTACTCTATGGGCTTATCAAACCAATATCCACACACCTATAGGTGCAACCCCTTTCTCCCTGGTCTATGGATTAGAATCCATCTTTCCTATTGAGTTTGAGATCACATCATTGCAAGTTTCACTAAAAAATCTAATAACTGAGGAAGAGTACAGAGTGTCTCGATTGAATGAGCTAGAATTCCTGGATGAACGTCATCTTGACGCCCTTAATCACTTGCAAGTATATCAAAATCGAACCAAACATAGCTATAACAAGAGAATCAAATGTCGGTTATTCCAGGTAGGCGATCTTATCTTAAAGAAAAATCAGAAGAACTTTCCAAATCAAGACAAGAAAGGAAATTTTGAGCCTAATGTTGATGCCAAAAATTGGCAAGGTAACAACCTTTATGGGAAACTCAGTTAATGGGGGGGCCAATTACACTAAACTAAGTGACCTCTAGATTTTTAAAGAAGCTGACTTCTTTTGTATTTGAGGTTTTGGAATGGGAAAAGGAAGGAGATATAAAAAATAAAGATCTAACTGAGGAAATACGCCAAGATCTAGATGTAAGGAATGATAAACCTATCTTTTGGATGTGATTTAAGGGCCTGTTCAATGATCTGCTATGTCCCAAAATAACAGAAATCAAAGATGAAAACCTGAATAATTTATTCAATGACATAAAATGATTATCATACTCACTTACTGAAAAGAAGAGTCAAAGGCATGGTCTAAACCAGTAAACTTGTATTTAAATCATAAAATATCTACAAATAAACAATTCAGGACAATAATGGCACAGTATAATTTTTTATCAAATAGCCTAAGAAAATAGAAAGGACGAACAATGGCACAGTCTGAGAGTCTTATACAATAATCCAAAAACAATATAAAAGGCTTGGTGTCTTTCCCCTAATTTTTTTGTATCTTCCGAACTCATTTTTGGAAGGAAGTAGTATATATAGATAAAAATCCCACCGCCTGGTGGGTCAATAACAGAAAAGATTCTCCCATAATCAGTGATGATACCTAGAGCAATGATTTCCTTTGTTCATTGCAACAAAAAAGATTCACGGCATAGAACAAGGTCGCCTTTGAACTAGATGCATCCCCTCTGAATGATGGTAGTGGTCCTAGCAAAACCTTGTACATACATGTGTCATTCACCCATGAAGGTAGTTTAGAACACATGGCAACCCGACGGGGATCATTGGTTGTTCCTTCCTTCCTTACGAAGAATCCCCACAAAGGAGACACGTGGTGACAGGTCAGAGCATGTGGTTTGACCCTTTCATCTTTTGATTAAAAGCTATGCAGGGAAAACACGTAGAGAAGTCTTCATTACTAGCGTTGACCAGGGTTTTCCAAAAAGTAGATGCGGATAGATGCTATGTGGTACATGGACGGGGCCCGGTTGCAAAGTGAATGGAAGAAGCCTTAAATTTCCAATGGAGTTGACACATGGAAGCAAGGTAGGAGCCATTAGAAGAGTGAAGGAAGAAATTTCTCTGAAGAGCGCCCAGTGGGTACGTGGTAGCAGCGGGTGAAGTTCCTCACAAAGGGGCCCGATGATGTTCAAATAGATGGGGCATAGGTTGATACGTAGCCAAAAATATAAACCACCTAGAGGAAGCTCGAGGAATTTTATGTCCATAGCTTTTGGTTACTACCAAGGGCATTACGCCTACGAAACGAGGAACCCAAAATTCTGTGGTTCACAGACCAGAGTCCTATCCATGGGTGAAATAATCAAAGCTTGGAGACAGTGGTTTGCAAAGACAGCCAATTGGCCTCGGATGGCATCGATATGTTGTACAAATTCTCTTGTGCTCCATGCAGATCGATCATTTCTTTATATGGCAGCGTCGTGGATATACCAGGCCAGACTCAAGTTGGAAGAGCAGTTGCACTATCGGATGAGTGACACACTCAATATCTTCTACAATAGGAGGTTGACTGAAGCTCTAAAAAGCAGATGTGTCCTGCAACTTCTCTTCAATCTTTGCTACAATCTACTATGTTGTATCCACCGATTCATCCACAAGAAATGGGGAGGGTAAACCCATCTGAGTTATCTAGGAGAATCTCGCCCGCATGTTATTCATGGTTTTGTCTAGTGTGGCAGCACACTTGCTAGCATGGAGGATGGTTGCGTGATAGTGGCTTTCTGGTCCTCGATCCCTATGTTTTCTAAGACCTCATATGGGACCATGCATAGGTTATCCAAAAAAAAATTCACCTTTGGAACCTTTTTATGTGATGAATTGTGGGAGCTGCTCAATCGCTCCATGAACTTCCTTGCTAAACTGGTTTCCTCTGCCATGAATTGGAGTGTTGGCTAGAGAGTTAGGTAGAAGGCCTTGAACTTTTCCCAGTATGAAACATATAGCCACTGGGCTACTTGGGGAAGGTTTGATTGGGTAGTAGTGGCTTGGGGAAGACCCTTCAAAAGACTGATCTTTGCATCCCTTGAACCAAAATCCTATATCAGTTCTACAATCCTTTTGTTTGTGGCTGAAATTTGTCCCTATAGGGTTCTCAATTCTACGGACCAATTTTCTTTGGCCTGGTTTTTGTTTGTTGATTCTATTTCAAGGGAAGAATTCATATCCTGGACTTCATTCTCTAATTGATCCCATCGGTCCTCAAAGTTACGTCCTTTTGCTGCAATTGCTCTAATTGAGCATGGTGACAATCAAACTCCTCACTTTTTCATTGCATTTCCTACTCCACCTGAGCCAACTAGTCCTGATACTCTTGTTTTTTCTGCTGAAGCTCGTCAACCAAGTTGGAATCATAGTATTGGAACTTTGCAAGTACCTCTTGGAGTTTAGCCTACTTCATCTGTGCTTATTGTGATAAGCGAACAAATTTTTCATCTCGCGCCTTGTCCTTTTCTAGCAGGACCTTGACTCTTTCCTTAACAAATTTCATCTCTTCTCTCTTCTTTAGCTAGTGACCAGACTTGAGAAAGTTGGTGGTCACCACCCGATTTGTCTCCTCCATGAGCTCAACTTTTTCTTGTGACCGCGCTATTCTCACATCAAGTCTTATGACATACATGTAATAATCGAGTTGCATCTCTCCCTGTGCTTTGATAACGGTCGGATACGTGGTTGCAAAATGTAGCAATTGTTGAGCCTCATTGAAAATAGTTTGTACCTTTGGTTCTACTGGGTTTTTGGCATCCTTGGCCTTTTTCTTATGAACCCTAATAGCCTATACTTTTTTTGTTTTATCGCCCTCTGACAAAAAAAATTTCAGGGACCTAATGAGTCCACCTATGAAAGGTGCACCAGGAGGAAGGGCGAAAGGGAATGAGAGGGTAGTGGTTTTGGGCAATTTCTTCCTTGAAAGATTGACTGTTTGCGGGGAGAAAGGAGGAATATGCCAAAGCCCAATTTTTGAACCAACGAGAGGACTCAAGGGAAGCGGTGGTAGAAGCGGGGTCATGGTGGATTCCATCTATTGGGTAGACTAGGTCAGGGTCGAGGCAGTAGTAGCAAGAAGGGTATCAATGGTGGTCGCAAAGGAAAAATGTGAAGCGATAGTGGATGAGGATTGGGCTCCGGTGAAAGGTGGAAAGGTTCGTAGAGAACTAAAGGAAAATGGTCTCTCCTGGGAGAACTATGAGAAACCTCCCATGACCATTGCAACAGTAGTAGAGAAGGAAGGGCTAGCACTCAAAGTGATGGGCACCACGGAAACTATAGGAGGAACTAAAGATTGTGGCAAGAGAAAAGGGAGTGAAAGATACCTATGGTGCCTTTTGTTGGGTGGAGATTCTTCCACCCCCACGGTCTTCGACTATTGTTGTGAGGTTGTTCTGGTTCTTTTTGCGGTCCAAGTGTGAGTCAACAAAGCCCTCACATATGATATGTTCACCTGCACATTTGAAGAAACCTTGTTGGGTTGCTTCATCGCCTTCTCTTTCGGTTGTACTGGAGTAGTATGTACTTCTTTTTCCTTCTCCTTTCCTTTCCTAGTATATTTTTTGGCCTCCTCCAGGTCGATATCTTCATCATCACTTGTGTCAGAATCAGTATGCACGTCATTCGACAATTTATCGAATCTTTCATTCATCTTTATGATCTGATAAGGGGCATCCAGGCGTTGGATTCTTTTTTGATAAATCTAGAAATCCCTAATCCTTTATTCGTTCTAGTTGAAACTCCTTATCAAATTTAGCGTAGCCACGGTAGGAGGTTCCTCAAAGAGAACAATCCAAACCATGCAGCAAGAGTAACACAATGAAAGCAATACAGAATATGGAGGAAAATGCAAATGCAAATATTCTCATTAACAAAAATGTCTGTTACAATTGGCCAGCAACATCCAGGCTTACAAATTTGGCTCACAGGCCTAATATAACATGTTCAAAAATATAACATTCCAATATGCTCCTATATGCGAGCTGAGTATTACATATCATATCTATATTATTCTTTTTGATTAAATTCTTCACTTCCTTCCTAATGATCTATTACAAGCTTTATATCACATCCATAGGTCAAGAAACATTTGTGTTG
The DNA here is from genome assembly GCA_007258455.2 of Sequoia sempervirens. NCBI lineage: Eukaryota > Viridiplantae > Streptophyta > Pinopsida > Cupressales > Cupressaceae > Sequoia > Sequoia sempervirens. Next base: position 656,380,909 of record VDFB02058242.1, on the reverse strand, counting down.
GCCAAAGATTATTACACTCTCTAACAAAATAAAATGTAACGTGTGTGTAAACAGGTTGGCCTCAAATTTGAATTACTCCTCAGTGAATGCATAGGATGAAGTGTGAACCTATAATGAAGGTTGGGGACACTCCACAGAACATTTAAAATCACATTGTTAAGATTTTCAAGCTACAGGAATGATCAATGAACGATCAAGTTAACTGTTAGGCTTTGAAAATTATTCCAGTGTCGGTTCAAGAAACTACCATGAAATCCAAAAAAAGATCCAATAATACTCAAATATTGGACTAAGGAAGATGAACATGTCAATGATGTAAACCAAGATCCACAGGGTCTGGTGAGCAAAGATGAAAAATCCACCAACAAGAATATAACAATAACAAAAACTAAAAGAAAATATTTTTTTGGTTGATGCAAGATTGCTAAGAACCAAGGATGCTCCTGCATCAAACATCCAGGGTTATTGAAAAGTGATTCCCTCACTTTTTTAGGCCTAAAAGAAAACCAAGATGGTATACCTCATCCCAAGAAATCCAAGAAGAATCCTCCATTGGTCTACCTTTCCACTTCACAAGATATTCTTTACACTATCTTCCACGAGTTTTCCTTCCATCTCTGATATCCTGAATCTCTTCAATCACTATTTTTTAGGAAACTGATTCTCCAATTCTTCTTTACTATTTTTATTGAATTCTTCTTCATGGTACTAATGTAGATCTACTATGTTGAATATAGGTGATATACCCATTCCATCTGGTAACTCCACTTCATATGCATTTCCTAAATCAAATTTCTTCAAGATTCTACAAGGTCCAAACTTCCTCATCTTCAGCTTGTTTTATGTGTGAACTAGAAGTCTTTCCTTCCTCAAGTATACCATCACTTCATCTCCAACTTTGAATTCCTTATGTCTCCTCTTTTCATCTACTTTCTCCTTATACTTCTAGTTCATGTCTTCCAATTGTTGTTTCACTTGAGTATGCACCTTCTTCATATGTTCTACAAATTATTTTTCTTCTACACTCCTCTTATCTTCCATACTGATGTCTCTCAACTTTGATATACCTCTAGGATGAACTCCAGTAACAATCTCAAAAGGTGTCTTTCATGTACTCCTATTCACTGAATTATTGTAAGAAAATTTTGCTTGTGCAAAGACTAAATCCCAACTTCCGGTCTTCTCTCCAACCAAACATCTCAAGAAATTCCCTAAAATCCTATTTACTACTTCTGTCTATCCATCAATCTGTGGGTGAAACATAGAACTGAACTTCAAATCTATCCTCAACTTCTTCCAAAGTGCCCAAAAATAACCAATAAACTTTACATCTTTGTATGAAACAATACTCCTAGGTAATCCATGTAATCTGACCACTTCCTTGAAAAAAAATTTTGCTACATGTACTGCATCTGTTGTCTTCTTATAAGGTATGAAATGTGCATCTTATAAAATATATCTACCACCACAAATATAGAATAATTACCTCTTTGTGTCTTTGGTAAACCAAGTATGAAATCCATACTGATATCCTCCCAAGGTCTCTCTAGAACTATCAAAGGCTTATACAATATAACATTCTGACTACTTCCTTTTGCAACTTGACAAACTTTGTGACTCTACACAAATCTCATAACATCCTTATGAGTCTAAAGCCAAAAATAATTCTCACTCACCAATGCTACCATCTTATCAATTCCAAAATGTCCTACAATCCTCCACTATGCTTTTCTTTCACCAAGTTATCCCTCATTGAAATATGGGGTATACACAATTGATTTCCTCTGAACAACATATCCTCTCAAATAAAATAATCCAACCACTAACTTCTATCCTCTAAAACTAGTGTTTTACAAGCTCTCCAAGGTTCTACAAAATTCGGGTCTCCCTTATACAAGTTCTTCAACTCATCAAAGCCTAATACCTCCACTCTCATCTCTGTCAGTAAATTCCTTCTCCTACTCAAAGCATCAACAACTCTATTTGACTTTCCACTCCTATGTTTCAAAACAAAAGTATAGCTCTGCAAGAATTCTACCCATCTCATGTTTCTCTGATTCAACTTACCCCGATTGTTCAAATATTGCAATGCTTGATGATCCATATACAACACAAACTCCATAGGAAACAAGTAATGTCTCCACTTCTTCAAGGCTTAAACTATGGCATAAAACTCTCGATCATACACTGAATATCTTATCCTAGAATCATTCAATTTCTCATTGAAATAAGCTATAGATCTCCCTTCTTGACTCAATATTGCTCCAATTGCATTTCCACTTGCATCACAGTCTACTTGAAATACCTTATTGAAATCTGGTAAAGCTAACACATGCTACTATGTCACCTTCTCCTTCAACAATTCAAAACTTTGATCTACTCCAAACGTCCACCTAAAATCCTTACTATCTCATCTCATTGTTTTTGTCATAGGACTGCAAATAGAACTAAAATTCCCAATGAACTTTCGGTAGAAACTAGCCAATCCATGAAATGATCTTACCTCTCCAATGCTACCTGGTGTAGGCCACTCAAAAATTGATCTTACCTTCTTAGGGTCCATCTTCAATCCATCCATAGATATCACAAATCCCAGATATACCAATTATTCCTTCATGAAACTATACTTCTTAATGTTTATCAACAACTGCTCTTCTCTCAACCTCTGCAAAACTTGTCTTATATGCAACAAATGTTCTTCTCTACTCTTACTAAAAATATAGATTTCATCCAAATAAACAATCACAAACTTACCCAATAATTTCTTCAATACCTCATTCATCAACCTCATGAAAGTACTTGGTGCATTAGTTACTCCAAAAGGCATCACCAACCATTCATACAATCCTTCATTTGTCTTAAATTTTTTTTCCACTCATCTCCTTCTTTGATTCTAATCTTAGGATATCCACTCTTCAAATCTATCTTTGTAAAGTATTTAGCTCCACTCAAACAAAACATAATGTCATCCATCTAGGGCAAAGGAAATCTATACTTCATCGTGATCCTGTTTATCGCTCTTGAATCTATACACATTATCCATTCTCCAACCTTCTTAGGTGCTAACACAGCAGGTATTGCACATGGACTTAAACTTTCTCTGATCAAACCCTTCCTCAAAAATTCTTTCACTTGTCTATTCAACTCCTCATTCTCTATCATTGTCATTTGGTGTGTTTCTTTATTAGGAAAACTAGCTCCAGGAATCAGATCCATACAGTGACTAATACTCCTTACAGGTGGAAATTCATCAGGTACATTATCTGAAATGATATCCTCATACTTTGTCAGCAACTCCTTTATCTCTTCTAAGTGTTTTTAAACATTCTTCAAGTCTTCTTCCTTCTTAGGAACAAATACATAGCACACATTCTCATGTCTCAATCCATCTAGGAATCTCCTTCCATCAACTAAAAAAACCCTAGCATTTGTACAAACTTCAACTTTGGGAATATCTTCCAAGGGAAACAAAGTCTGCTTCATCCCATTAGCAACAATGGTGTATATATTCTTCTTTCCATCATGAATAGCCTGTATATCATACTTCCAAGGCCTTCCCAACAAAACATGGCATATATCCATAGGCATGATATCACACAAAACTTCATCATGGTAATTTCCTATCTTCAATTTCACCAAACATTGTTCACTTACCAGAATATTATGCTCATCTTGAATCCAAGCTATCTGATAGGGCTTCGGGTGTTTCAACCTTTCCAACTTCAATTTGGTCACCATCTCTTTAGAAACTAGGTTCTCTGAGCTTCCACTATCAACAATCACCTTGCAACATTTACCAGCTACCTTGCATCTAGTCCAAAACAAATTCTCTCTGCAATGGCTCGTGCTCCATATCACTTTGACAGAGTACTCTCCTATTCACCAATACTTCTCCATCTTTTGGTTTGTTAGATGATCCAACATGATCCTCCTCAACAAAGGTTGTTCTTCTATTTTTCTCTGTCTTTCTTCTTTTTTTTCTCCCTAATTGCATTCAAATGCTCTATGTCCTTCTCCACCACACTTATAACAAGTTCCCCTGAATACTCTTTTCTCCTTATCATCCTTTCTATAACCTTCATTCTAGTAACCACCATATCCTCCTCGTCTATAAGAGTTTCCATCACCTCTATGATACGAATTTTCATTCTGACTAACCTCCTTATCCTTATTCTAATCTAGAAAAGATCCTCTTCCTCCTCCAGTAAAAGTTCTTCCTCTTTGAGATATTCCACCTCTTCCTCTTTGTCTTTGCTCATGTCTTTTTTTCAACTTCTCTTCTTCCTTTAGGGAACATTGATATGCCTCTTCCACACTCTACAACTTAATCAAACTAATCTCATCATGTATAGATGACCTCAAACCATTCACATATCTAACTACTTGTTCGATCTCATCCTCTGAATGTCTAGATCTGATATTCAACTTATAGAACTCTTCAGTATACTCTATCACACTAGATTCCTTTTGCTTCAAATTTTGCAATTTTCAGAACAAACTAATTTGATACTTTATAGGCATAAGCTTTGTCTTCAACTTATTCACCATCTGATCCCATGGCTTTATCTTTTCTTTTCCTCTTGTTTTCCTATCTGTCTGAAAATGTTCTCACCAAAGGGATGCATGTCCTCTTAACTTCATACAAGAAAATTTCACCTTCTTATCTTCAGTGGTACCTTCAAATTAAAAATAATTTTCCATCTCTATAATCCAATCAAGCAATTCCTCTAAATCCAAATTACCATTATAATCTGGTGTATTGAAATGGGGTTTTATATTCTCTTTAGTTAGGACTCTAATGAACCTTTCCTCTCCCTGATCTAGGCCAGGTTTCTCTTCTCTTCCTCTTCCTTCCTATACTTCTACCTCTTCATCACTCACATCATCAACTAGTGGACCTCTCCTCTGGGTTGTTTCAACTACATCTAATCTGGCAGTAATTCCTCTCACCATCTCCATTAAAGATTGGTTTGCATTTCACACGCTCCATTTCCTCTAACATTTCTTCTTCCCACCATCTTTACACAAGTCCTTTGCAGCTGCAAGTCAGATCCTCAATCCGCCACCCCACAACAAATCTTCAACAAGACTCCGCGAATTATAATGACCTCACATGGATCAAATCTTGCTCTGATACCAATCTAGCACAACAATTGTAGGAGGGTCCTCAAAGAGAACAATTTGGACCGTGCACAAGAGTAACACAATGAAAGCAACATAGAATATGGAGGAAAATGTAGATGCAAATATTCTCATTAATAGAAATATCAGTTATAATTGGCCAGCAAAATCCGGTCAGCTTATAGATTCGGCTCACAGGCTTGATATAACATGTTCAAAAATACAACATTCCAATATGCTCCTACATGCGAACTAAATATTACATATCAGATCTATATTATTCTTCTTGATTGAATTCTTCACTGCCTTCCTAATGATCTATTACAAGCTTTATATCACATCCATAGGTCAAGAAACATTTGTGTCGGCCAAAGACTATTACACTCTCCAATGAAATAAAATGTAACGTGTGCATGAACAAGTTGGCCTCAAATTTGAATTACTCCTCAATGAATGCATAAGATGAAGTTTGGACCTATAATGAAGGTTGGGGACACTCCACAAAAAATTTAAAATCATACTGTTAAGATCTGCAAGCTACGGGAATGATCCACAAAAGATGAAATTAACTGTTAGGCTTTGAAAATTATTTTGGTGTTGGTTCAAGAAACTGCCATGAAATCCATAATTGATAACTTGCTAGAAAAAGATCCAATCACGCTCAAATCTTGGACTAAGGAAGATGAACATGTCGATGATGTAAACCAAGATCCATAGGATCTAGTGAGCAAAGATGATGAATCCACCAACAAGAACAAAAATTGAAAGAAAATATATTTTTGGTTGATGCAAGATTGCCAAGAAGAAAGGATTATATTGCATCAAAATTATTATGAAGAGTCACCCCTATTTGATGCTTCTCATTATACTTTGCTCACAGGAAGTAGAACTTGATTCATGGCGGTTGACTATCTTTGGTTGGAATATGAGCTAGGTCCACCAACAAATCATCCTCATCCTTTAGTGGATTCCACCACTTCTCCCAGTAAGGCTAGGGGATGTGTGTTACCTTGACATGTTCATTTGGTAAGTCATTATCAGGGTTGTAATGCCATTTTTGCAAATCCATACCAGCCCCAGATGAACCCGCTTTGCCTCTAGTAGCTTATGTGTCTTCTTCTTGGCCATAACCACTGTTTTAAAGCTCAGCGGGCAGACAAAAAAATTATTTCTTCTTGGTTGGTCCCCCGCAAAAGGTATAGTCAATAAGTGATACTTGCTGGAACATTTTGAGGACCAACACCCAATTTGTGAGACATTCTGAAAGCTAGAATGGTTCCCCGATAAAGTCATACATCCTAATGAACGTGAAATCCTCTCCAAGAAACCAGTCACATTTCAGAGTGAAATTCTTCATATACTTTGTCTGGTCTAAGGTGAGTCGGTAAAGACATCAATCCTCTCTCAAATCTTGTAGAATCAGAGTCAAGAAATAATCTGAAAATGCATAATAATCATAAGTTGAGGAGAGGAGAGGAAAGGAGTCCATACAGAAACTGGCCTTCTTCTTCCCTTTTCATCAAATATAGCCAACCTCACATGCTTTTTCAAGAAGTCAAGGTTTTCATGCAAAAAGTTATGGGCGAGGAAAGAAGGAAACCTAAACCTTTATTGTGTTTTGTATTCCCTTATCTAGCTCGGCATCTCCTCAATGATGAATTTGGCAAAGTCAAACCAGAAAAAGGAATGTTTCCTATGCAACTGAAACCTCAGACCCAATTGAAACTCCTGAATATACCTGTCAGTGTCTAGGCCACAAACAAAGGCCATCATTGAGAAGGCATTTTGTAGGTCTGTGGAGAAAGCATTGTGTGCCATCAGAATCTGCTGTGGCTTTTTATGATCTTCCTTTGGCCTTTTAGTTTCTTTGTTATAAAAATTTAGAGCCAATTTTCTATTTCTCCATATTTCCTCCCCCCTTGTTGTGTGAATGACTCCATTCCGTCCGCTTTGGAGCTTTGTTCAGGGATGCATAGCATGTTCCAGATATCTTCTTCATAGATATTAAATCTTAGCTCTCGACCCTCGATGGTGTTGGTATCTAGGTTGAAATGATTAATGGCCTCTAGCTCCGGACATTAGTGCACAAAGGGGACCATATACTATAGAAGCCCGCAAAACCATTGCTTTTGTTCCAAAGAATCTAGGTCACTATTTTTCTTCATTTTCTCACAGGCCCCCTCCCTAAGAGTCTTAGGTTCTTTTCAAGGATGGGATCATGAATGTTATCCCACTCCTTTATTTGGCTCTAGTCTTTGTGGGTTTTTTGTTTTTTTTCTGTGGCCCATGTGTTTACCTACTATGGCTTCTATTGTATCCCAAGTGAGGTGTAAGAGACGTCTTCAAAGATATAGGTGGTTGATGTTGAACGCATGGCATCAAATGAGCTTTGTGTTGCCTCTCCTTGTGTTTCTATTTGAGAACTTTCAGCCATTTTCCTTTTGCTATAGATTTTTTCTATGCTCAATTTTTTTGCAATTCATTTCAGCTTTGTCTACGCTTAAAACTCTTTGCTCTAGGTGGCATACTCAAGAAGTTTTCACAATGTTAGCTTCTTGCATGCAATACTTAGCTATTTATTTCTTGGGGTAGCCAACAATGGTTGCCTTTTAGCATTAAATTTGGTATGTATCGCCAGCTCTTTTTCTTGTGCAAAATGAATTACTTTCCATTTTGAAATGACAAAAATTCATAATGACATTTGGAAATGATGTCCTATGGCACGATTTTCTTAGGAAATTGAGTTGTTGATTTGAAGGTGGTTTAGGCTTTCTCATGCTTTGGCAATTAACATCCTAAAATAAATAATTAAGCCAAAGATGTAATGAGTACTAGAAAATATGAGTTCCTCCTTGGAATCTGAGAAGCGCTTGCAGGACAACACCTCAACAACTGGTTGTGCAGACTACCACCAAAGACTGCCACCAGCTTATGCTAATTAATTAGCTCTTATTAATTTTGCATGCAGCAAATCGTACCTAGCAGATGCAACTAGGTGGGAAATTCAAGCAAGCTCTACTGGGATTTTTGAGTTGGTACTCAACTAGAATCATGCTTATGGCACAAATTACCTTGCATATCCTAGCTATTCCTATAAATAGGTGCTTAGAAAATAGAAAAATCATACTTAGCGATTTGAGAAGAAATGGTATTAGGTAGTTTAGGCAGAATTTAGCATTAGCAGTTGTGTAGAGCTAGACTCAGGCAGTTGTGTAGAGATTAGCACCATGAATACTCCCATTAGGCTAGTTTGCAACAAGTCCCAAACAACATTCCTAGGTGAAATCTTGAATAGGTGCCTAAAGAGAATGACCAAGAATAAACATTCACTAGCCGTAGTAGTGATGAAGTGGGTTCTAAGGCGGGATTGTATTGAGTACAAGGATAAATATAAGGTCAATACTGACGTATGTTCTCACGTTGTTGCCTTGTTACTTGATATCCAGGTTCCAAAGCAGATGATTCTTTGCCTGGTGCTTGCAATATTCCTAAAGAAGTACCTTGGAGGCCTCGACGAGGTGGTGGTGAATGCTATGTATGGTGTGGGCATTCCGATGGTGAGAAACCTCTATAAGCACATTGAAGAAGATTTTCTGGTACCATGGGTTGTGTTTTTGAGCGGGTTTCACATTCAAACTTACGAGGAGCATCGCTAGAGGATCACTCACGCCTGTCATTTCCTATTGTGCCACTATAATGTAGTGATTTTCTATCGCGTAGAGTGGTACATTGACTTTGGAGATTTGGTATATCCCCTGCCACTGGCCATTGCTCCTGTTGATGTTGTTGCTATTGGTCCTGCTATCGTTCCTAATGCACCTATCGATGATGATGTTGTTCTGGATGTTGTTGTTGATGCTTTCGTTGCTCCTAGTCGAGACTAAAAAACTTTTATGTTTTAAGAAATCCATAATCTGTTAATCCGTTTTATATATATATGCCTAGAAAAAGGCTTTACCATACATATATATGAAGAAGTTGCAAAATATATAGATATAATTTTAAAACAATGGTCGCAGAGCCATTTTATAATGTATTACTAAAGTATATATATATAATGAATATACCGCGTATACTAAACCTCTATCTCTTTTTCTTGTGATTCTGCAATATGGTCTCTCTTTATTTCATTTCTTGAGTAGCTTTTTGGTTTTTCACATATGGGTTTATCTCAATTATCCACACATGAGTTCATTTTTCTACTTCATGGGTTACAAGTTACTTTTCTCTACTTTTGCAATAATCGATTCCATCTATTTCCTGCTCCCTTGTACTATGGCATTTGTTGAAAGATCAGCCGACAAAAAATATGAAGGAAAACAATTACAATACTTACATATTTACATTTGCGGAATAATACTGAAGCTTAATTAAAAAAAATTAGGTGAAATCCATTAACCAAAATACCCAATGCTTCCTGCTCCATATTTTTTAAATCAAATGCATTGTGTTGTTTGCACTGAATTATTCTGAAAGGGCCTTCCCATAGACTATTGAACTTTCCATGTTGGCCAGGCTTCGCAGCCTTTTCATTGAACTTTAATACTAGGTCCCCACACTTGATACCTTAGTCTGAGGCTTTCTTGTTGAACCATCTCTTAACCACATGCTGGCGGTTAAACATGGCTATTAGGGCCTTTTCCCTTTTTTTTGTACCTCCAACAACTCGGCCAATCAAACCTTCATGGCATCATTTTCTTCAACTTCGAGAGATTTGAACAACTTGCTTGGGAGTTATGTGATCCACCCAGAGCGCTGCCCGAACGTTCTTGTGCCACTCCTTCTAATGATCTGACCTGATCCTTTTGATGATTCAGACTAAATTTTTGTTAGTCGACTCAGCTAGGGCATTCCCCTGTGGGTAGTAATTTGATGACGTTTTCAAGAATATTCCTTGCACGAGTGTGAATTGATATACCTTAGAGCCTAGGAAAGCCTTGGCGTTCTCAAAGATGACAGTATTTGGGAGGCCGAATCTCATCACTAGTTCCTTAGGGAAGTCCACTATCTCCGCCTCTGTTGCATTCTTCAAGGGCATGGCTTCAGTCCACCTGGTAAAGTAGTTTATGGCTGTGAGGATCCATTTGTGCCTGGCGCTAGAGGCGGGATTGATCATCCCGATGAAATCGAGACCCCATTGTGTGAAAGGTTCATCAACCACTATCAGGTTGAGAGGCATTGTGGAGTTTTTCCTTCTTAGCGTGAAGAATTGGCATTCCTTGTAGGCTTTCACCAAAGAGTATGATTCATTAAATAGCGTAGGACAAAAGTACCTAGTGCACATGATTTTGATGGTTGTGGTCTTCACAAAGAAGTGTCCACCCGCAGGACTGTTGAGGAAAGCGTTGAGGATCTTCTTCACTTGCTCCATGGTGACACACCACAATAGAACGTCATTGGAGTTCCTTTTGAAAAGGACCCCTTTGATGAGTGCGTATACATTGTTATGCAATTTGTAGAATCTCCTCCTCTAAGGAGGAAGATTCAATGGGTATTTTTCTAATGTGCATGAATCTCACTCTGTCTGCTAACTAGCAACCTTTGGACTCAGATTCATTTGTTAGAACTAGCTTTGGTTGCTCTTCTTCAGCCATCATTTCCTCATCACGCACCAGATATTTGCACAGTCCTCTTCCTCAGACGGTCTTTGTAGGCTTGACCTAAATTTCATATTCAAGGATCTTAGTGATCCAATTGGCCTTTTTTTTCAATGATTTCTCCTTCCATGATGTATTTGTGCACACTAGAATGCGTGACATAAACAATCACCTTGTTGCAAGATATAAGATGTTGGAACTTCTTGAGTCCCTTTACGATGGTGAATCCTTGCCTCTCGACAAATTTATAATTTGTCTCATAATATTTTAAGGTTCAGGAGTGAAATTTTATCAGATGTTCTCCCTTCCCCTCATCGTCCTTTTGAGTTAAGACAATAGCAATGCTTGACTTGCTATTGAATACATACATTATGAAATCCTTTGACAAGTCTAGATTTACTAGCACAGGGGCTGAAGAAATAGCGTCCTTAATCTTCTCAAAGGCTTCTCTATTTTCTTTTGTCCATTTGAATAATTGATCCTTTTTCAGCATTAGGGTGATTGGTTTAATTATTCCTACAAAATCCGAAATGAATTTTCTTACAAAGTTCACCTTCCCCAAAAAATATTGGACTCCTTTCTTGTTGACCGATAGGGGAAACTCTCTTATTGCCTTTTCCCGCTTAGGATCAATTGCAACTCCTTATTTGGACACTACATGTCCCAATAATTTTCCTTGCGGCACTCTGAAAAAACATTTTTTTGGGTTCAAGGATACCCTGAACTCCTGGCATTTTTTGAAAACCATCTCTAGGTGATCAAAGTGATCATCCTTAGACTTAGAGAATATGGTTAGATCATCCAAATAGATGAGGATAATATTTTTGATCAATTCGTTGAAAGCGATATCCATTGCCCGTTGGAAAGTGGCTCCCACATTTGAGAGGCTGAAAGGAATTTTAGCATATGTGAACATTCCCCGCTTGGTAGTGAATGTTGTTTTGTGTTGGTCCTCTTCTTTGAACTAGATCTGGTTGTAACCAGAGAATCCATCCAGCAGAGAAAACATTTATGATCCTTCCACTGTTTGCAAAATTGACTCCATAGAAGGCAATGGGTAGTGGTCCTTTAGGGATGCTTTATTCAGGTCCCAAAAATCAACACATAGGTGGATATCTCCATTATTATTTCAGACTGGAACCAGGTTAGATACTGATGTGTTGTGTTTGATCGAGAAGACGATCTGGGACTGAATTAGCTTTGTTAGCTCTTGCGCCATCAAGGCTTCAATCTTCGGATTTACTAGCCTCTACTTTTGGCAGACTAGTTTTGCACCTTTCGTCAACTCTATTGTATGTTGGATGATGTTGGGATTGTATCCCTTAAGCTCATCATATGACCAGGCCACTAATCCTTCATACTTTTCACAGAATTTGATGAAACTTTCTTTATCATGATGTGAAACATCCTTCCCAACTTTGACCTTTTTTCCATCTCTGCCCTGAAGGTCTGCATAGTCACTTTTTTCTACCACAAACCTCCTCTTATCATTCCTCACATCATCACAATCGAACAGGTTTCTGAGAGTGACCAACCCTTTTGGAAGCTTGTTGGTCTTTAGCTGAATGATTTGTCCATCGTAGGCCTCGATAATCTTTTGTTGGAGTTGGTCGGTAAAGTCTCCTGACTGTTGGATGAATGAGGCAATGTGTTCATTGTTGTCGAACACTTGCCAGATCTGGTCATTTTCAGGAATTTCAAGTCAGATTATCACTCGTACAGAGTGTTTTTTATAAATTAAGTCAGAGGTAGGGTCAAACTAAGATCTAATTGTGGCCATGCGATATACATCAACATTTTGTTCTTGGGGATTTTTCTAGATGTTGAAGGCTTTGAAGCCCTCAATCAAGTACATACCCGGTGTCTATAGGATCGCATGTGAACATTATTCACTATGGAAAGCCCCTCGGACTTGATTGACCACTAGTTCAGAATCTCTGAACACCATTAATTGCTTGATGCCCATCCACTCTACAAGGCTTAGACCTTGCACTAGGCCCTCATACTCAGCTTCATTGTTTGAACAAGCGGACTAGAAGTAGAAGGATCTCAGTATATTTTTATTGTGTGGGGATGTCAAACATATCCTGGCTCTTGTGCCAACTTTGCATCTTACTCCATCGAAGTGCAGCGTCCATAGCTCTGAGGCTTGATCACTTTTGGATTCCTTTATAACCTTCAGAATCTCTTGCTCTTCTTCATAGATGACATAAGTCCCCAACCCAGTAGCATGATAGTTGTTGAAAGGATCGACGTATAATTATTTTCTCAAGAGAACTTCCTTCAAATATGTCCATTCTCTGGTCACTTTTTCATCCTCTAACAGCTCGGTGCAATACATTTCCTCTTTGCTTAAAGAAGTATGGGCAGCCTCAAAGTTGATCATGGCTTCATCGGCCACATGTTCTGAATGTAGAGGTTTGGATATTATCTTCATTTTAGCTCTGTGTTTGGTCCGTAGGATCAAGTGTGACCAATCCAAAGAAAGATACCCACCTATCTTTGAATTGAATTCCCGAGATAGGTAGAGGTCGAACATGGGAGGAACATTTATGATCACAGTATCTTACGGAACTGTGATGCTAGGGTAGGAGAACAGAGTCAAGGGGAGGTCTTTGATGACACCTACAGTTTTTACTTTGTTCCCATCAAGATGCATAACCCTCCTTTTTGAAGGTTCATAGTTAAGTCCTAAGGCTTCAACTATCTACTTGGGCATGATTGTGGTGCTAGCACTAGAGTCAATCATGGAATTATGTAGTAGTTTCTTCCCCACAATAAGAGTTAGGAAAAAAGGTTTTTGTTTCAGCTTATCTCTAACCTCGGTAGAGGATTCCTCTATGTTATTTTTGAGAACTTTGGCAGGAGGTGATGGGTCAATGACCTTTCCTTTAGGTGATTGCTCCATTGGCTCAATGATTGAATCTTCCTGGAGAGCTTTCTGTAGCAATGTCTTCTGCACCAAAATAGCTAAGATATCCCAAAGGGACATATTAGTGGATGATTTTTTCAATTCTTCTAGCACATTGAATGGTGGAAGATTTGAAGGCTTCAACTCCTTAGCCCTAGTTATGGAAATTTCCCTTCATGGCAGACATTGTTGTGTAATTGTGGAGGTACTAGGTGTCTGGTCAGAAGCACTTTTTGGTTGCATATTGATTGGTTGTGGTGCAACCGATTCGCTTGTGAATCTCCTCTTTGAGTGAGTGTTGTAATCAAAATGCACTTGTGAGGTTTTCAATGTGGATGTATCGTTGGTTAACACCACCTCTTCTTCTTCCATCCACGAGAAGAGTGCCTGATCGGGAGCAATATTTGTTTCTTGCTCCAGGGACATCCCTTGAATTTTCAAGGTGAGTACTATGTTTTCCATTTGCGGAGAGGCATATACATAACCTCCACGGTCTAACGTTGTGCCTTGGCTGCATTGTTCCACCACCTTTTCTTATAGATTATGGCGCAGGTAGTTTCGGGGCATATGTGTGTCACCACAGGAGAAGAACCAGGGGTTGATGTCATCGACTAAATTGTTTTTCCCCGCTGTCAGTTCTCTGCTTGAACTTGGGTTAGCACCTTGCAAGAGAGTAGGCACTTGTACAATTTGATTAGTTGTTTGCACCTGTGGATTTGTGCGTGAGCCTCCTTGGAACTGGTTTTGCTGGTAAGAAGGCCTTCCACCTTGATAATTCTGGTAGGTTGGCTCCGGAGGCACAAACTGGTTCTACTGAATGACAGTTATTTCATTGGAGATGGTCCACAACAATTCCTTGACGTCACTCATCTCATCTTTTGAAGAGTTGGATGTAGAAGCGATGTTGTGTGGCACACCCGGATATGTGTACATGGATTGAGGTAGAGCAGACACACTGGTAGATGGAATCTCTTGGGTAGGAACTGATATTTCTAGAAATATAGGCATGATGGGCTGAGGTGGCAACTTCTCGGCGTCTATCAAATTTTTCTCCGCTTTGACTACTATGCTATATGCATCCAGTAGAATGGTTTCACAAAGAGACTAGATCATCATCGAGATGTCACCTTGATGGATTTCAAGTAGAACATGAATGCCAACTCACTCAGTAGGTGGATAGCAGCCTAAATTCTCTACCAAGTTATATGGAACTGGGTGTTGAAGTCATTCATGGCTTCATATGGGGCCCACTTTATGATTGATACCTGATGATATTGTGAAGACTTGTCTCCATCATTCAAGAATCTTTCATAGAAAGGATCTTTGAGCTAATCCTAGGTACCGATAGTGTTAGCTTGCATACTGTGGTACCAATCGAGCAGTCTACCCCTGAAAGAGGTTGTGAGTAATTTTAGAGCAACATTTTGGGCGATGATCCTATGCACCAAACATACGTCCACCACATCTTGCAAATGTTCGGATGGTGTTCTTGAGCCATCTCTAGTGAACTTTGGTATGACTTTTAAAGCAGAGGTAAGGATAGGGACCTAGAGGGCAGGTACTACTGGCGCTACAAGGGGACTTCGGCATCCCATGCCACATAATTTTTGTTACCGATTAGAAACATGGCTAGCGGAGGGGGTGGAATGTTCACTATCTGGGTAGTGGCTTGTACAATTCCTAATGGCGACACTAACAAACCAGGGTTATTCACTGTTTGGGATCTAGTAACAGGTTGAATACAACCACTTTAGATTTAGGTACATTTAAGCCGTCCCACCGGGCGTGCCAAAAAAAAGAAACTATTGATGCCAAAAATTGGCAAGGTAACAACCTTTATGGGAAACTCAGTTAATGGGGGGACCAATTGTGCTAAACTGAGTGACCTCTAGAATTTTAAAGAAGTAAACTTCTTTTGTATTTGGGGTTTTGGACTGGGAAAAGGAAAGAGATATAAAAAATAAAGATCTAACTAAGGCGATGCACCAATATTTAGATGTAAGGCATGATAAACCTATCTTTTGGATGTGATTTAAGGGCTCGTTCAGCGATCTGCTATGTCCTGGAATAACATAAATCAAAGATAAAAACCTGAGTAATTTATTCAATGACATAAAATGATTATCATACACACTTATTGAAAAGAAGAGTCAAGGACATGGTCTAAACCAGTAAACTTGTATTTAAATCATAGAAGTTCTGCAAATAAAAAATTTGGGACAATAATGACACAATATAATGTTTTATCAAATAACTTAAGAAAACAGAAAGGCCAAACAATGGCACAGTCTAAGAGTCTTATACAATAATCTAAAAACAATACAAAAGGCCTGGCGTCTTTCCCCTAATTTTTTTGTATCTTTTGAACTCATTTTCAGAAGGAAGAAGCAGTATATATAGATAAAAATCCCACTGCCTGGTGGGTCAATAACATAAAAGGTTCCCCCATCATGAGCGATGATACCCAAAGCAATGATTTCCCTTGGTTGTTGCAACAAAAAATATTCGGGCCATAGAACATGGTCGCCTTCAAAACAGATGCATCCCCTCTGAATGATGGCAGTGGTCCCAACAAAATCTTGTACAAACATGTGTCATTCACCCACGAAGGCAGATTAGAACACATGGCAACCTGGCGGGGCTCATTGGTCATTTCTTCCTTCCTTGCAAAGAATCCCCGCAGAGGAGACACATGGCGGTAGGTCAAAGCCTGTGGTTTGACCCTTTCATCTTGCAATTAAAAGTTGTGTGGGGAAGACACGTAGAGAAGTCTTTGTTGCTAGCACTGATTGGGGTCTACCAAAAAGTGAATGTGGATAGATGCTACGTGGTATGCAGACGGGGCCTGGTTGCAATGTGAAGGGAAGTAGCCTTGAATTACCTGCAGAGTTGACACATGGAAGTAGGGTAGGATCCATTGTGAAGAGTGCCTAGCAGGCATGTGGCAACAGCGGGTGAAGTTCCTCAAAAAGGGGCCCGATGATGTTCAAATAGATGGGGTGTGGGCTAGTACATAGCAAAAATATAAACCACCCAGAGGGAGCTTGAGGAATTTTATGTCCACACCTAATTGGTTGGTTCACTTTGTCATCAAAGAAAGCTATGAATCAGGAGCTTACCAATTGTCAACCACTGAAGGTGAACCCTTGCACCTAATCCAATAAATAGCCTGCATCTCAAAAGGTTTTATTCCTAAGCTTGCAAGGTATAAATCCAAAATACAAAAAAATATAAAATATAAAAATCCAAAAAATTTAGAAAAAGGATTGAAAATAGTAAAGAAAAAAATAATCTTCTAGTGAAAACCACTTCAGTGGCACTTTGGGCAAGTACCTTGGTGAAAACCTAGTAAACAGGTGTCTTTCATAAATAAAACATCTCCATTTTTTCTTTCTCTCTTTTGGCCTATCATTCTTTGCATCACCATTCATCCCCCATCTGCATCCTGTTATCACTTGCATAACCACCCCACTTTGAGCTCGATCAAAATGGGTCCCCCCTTTGTCTTTTCCCTTTTGGCTTTTGGTTTTCTGCCTTAAGCGTTTTCTTTTTAAAGTTCTAACGGAAGCAGAACCAAGACCAATATTGGGCTTCGAATTTCCTTCTAAGTTCTGGTCTTGATCTGTCCCCGGTTCCGGTTCTGATTCTGACGGTTCTTTGTCTCCGTCCTTGGTTATTTCTCAGAGTCGGGTTCGGGTCCAAGTCGGAGGGGTAAACTTTCTTTAAGTTTCTCATTCAGGTTCCCATCCCGACCCTGAACCCGCCTTTTCCTTCCTCACTTTTCTTCCTTGGTCTTTTTTTTTTTGTGTCACCTTGGATGTTTTCGGCCCTTGGCGTCTTTTCTTTTTTATCCGGCGGGCTCGGAACCCGATCAGATTCCGAACTTGGAATTCCTTCCAAGTTCTGTTGTCTTTTCTTTCCCCGGTCCCGATTCCTCCGCTTTGGTCTTTTTCTACCTTGGGCGTCTTTTTGTTTTGTTCCGGTGGACTCAGAACCGAAACGGGGACCGAACCTTGTAACTTTAATTAAGTTTTAGGTCCGGGTTCTATTCCGATCCCGGTTCCACGTGTTTTGCTCTTTTGCTTTTGTTTCTTCTTTTTGGTCATGGGGTTTTCCCTCCCCTTTCTCTTTCTTTTCCTTATCCCTTTCTATCCTTTTTTGGGTGTCGTCGGAGGTGGGTTCGGAACAGAATCCGAACCTAAAACTTTAAAAAGTTTATGGTTCAGGTTTGGTCCCGGTCCCGGTTCCGCTTTGTCTATTTTGTTCTGCCCCACTTCCGATCGTTTAGTCGTGGGGTGTTGTCTTTCCTTATTTTCTCCTTTTCTTTTCCTCTTTGTGTTTTTCAGAGGTGGGGTCGGGATGGAATCCGAAACTAAAACTTTGAGGAAGTTTTGATTCCGGATTTTGTTCCGCCCGCACCCTCGTTGTGCTTCACCTAGGATTGGTTTTTTTGCTCCGACCCCACCGGTGTTTTCGTTTTCATCCTTTGTGTTTGGTTTCCTTTGTAGACACGAAGCTAAGACAGGGTATGAGCTTGGAAATGTTGATTATTTCCCTAGCTTGTTCCCATCCCGACTTCGATCCCGGTTTTGTTTTTTAGTTTTGGTTCCACCTCTGCCAGAGTGGTTTTTCCTTTTCAGTGAAATTAAGGACGTGATAAATAATGTTATATTTTAGTTGCCTTTGAGAAACTAATGGAGGAATCTATTTTGTAGGATCAGGCTTTTTATCAGAAGATATCTCTTAAGGGATTTTCACCAAAAGGATTTGAGTTCGGCAGGAACTCTGGCTGAAGGAAGAAGGTCTTGCCAACCCGATAGGGTCCCACCGACATGTTTTGTGCCTTCAATATGACATGTTGAGGGTAGTATAACATCTCACCAACTGAGGGAGGTCTCAGCGACATAAGGGATCCCGCCGAAGAGTAGGCGGCATCGGCGTAGCAATTTGAGCTCACTATGAGGTCACGGCGACAAGCGAGGGTTCTGCCGACAGAAAGGGGGGTCCCACCGGAATAAATAGAGCTCGCCGAGAGAAATACTTTGCCATGTTGTCTTGCCGATGGTCTTTGTGAGCTCACTATGAATTCTATGGCTCACCAAAATGTCTCGCCGACTAGCCCATGCTACACCGACAACTTACAGAAGAACAAATCTAGAGCGGGAAGAGCACCAAGAGAAGAAGTAGCCGTCAGTCATAATGCCAGCTAGTGTCTACTAATAGGGGTAGCTCGGCACTAATGGTGATATTTTAGGGCACTCAAAGAAGCCCCGTTGGAGTTCAAAAATGGACATGGAGGCGTGGGAGTTAATGCGGTAGCTGTAAAAGATCTACATATGCTTCCAGGAGACAATCTTCACCAACATGGACGGAAGGAGTGTGCATGTGATGTAGAACCGACTCCTTTCAAAAGATCTGAATGCTGACTCTCCTGGATGTAGATATTTTATAAACCCTAATGTAGGGGGACAACGCATCTTTTTGTACATTCTATATATAAGGCATTCTTGCCTCTTTGTAAAGGTTGGAACTTCTAGAGATAGAAATTCAGAGAGAGAATTTTCAGTGTTAACACTTCTAGATTTGAACCTTTAAGGTCAGAGAACTGTTTAGAGTTAGAATTGTTAGGAGTTAGTCACTTAATAGAAAGAGATAGAGTTTCATCTTGATTCTCAGTAATGAGAGCTTCTCTTATCTTCTTGTTTAGCAGTTAGATTTCAGTACAGACTGTAATGTTTTTTCTAAGTTTCCTTAGTATAGTTGGAAACAATCTAGAGACACAGATTCTCTGTACACTGGTGTTTGTGCTAGCTTTGTAAATTTTGCTTATATGTTTTAATAACAGTAGAAGCAATTAGAGTTTAATCTACTTCATGCTGTGTTCTTGAATAATATTTGTCTTAATTTGATCATTTGATTTGCGAGGTCTTCAAGGAATGAAATATTATTTTGTGTTTTGTTTAAATGGTAATTAAAATTTGTTATGTGAATTAGCATTGTAAATTAAAGAGGTTGTGTGTCAATCACAAGTTTACTTTGTTCTGCAATTTTGGTTTACAAATTCCTTGAAGTTAACAAGTCTGGTTAAGGTTGGATGAACTATTGTTCTTTTCGGTTTCAAAACTTTGTCTTATCTTTTTATATTTCTTTAAAAACCCCTGTTAGGGTAGGTTTTATTTCATGCTTGATCTTAGAACGATCTAGAAGCTCAACACCAGTAGGTCCCTTGATTATTACTATTGCATTGACCATTGAGTAACATCAACACAGTTGAGACCCAACTACAAAGACCTTGGGAGCTAAGGCATCCATGTGTTGCCTTTCTCTTTCAGGAGAAGCAGAATAGCAATATTCTGCTTGCAATGTTGTGGTGCCAAAATTGCCATCAACAGAGGAACTGGTGCTAGAAGGAGGGCCTAGAAGGGAAAGGTGGATAAAGCTGGGTTTTCATCCCCAGAGAAGTTCCACAGAGTTCTTCGATCAGCTAAAAATTCACCACCTTTGATAGAACTCATGACCCCAATAAGACACAAGAGTCACAGGACTGGGGCAACTATCATACCACCCTTATCAGCTCCGCTCACTCCACTAGGTTTTTCACCAATACCCCAGTGGATACCCATCAATCCACCACATTCATCTCAATTGTCATCACAGCTGATTCGACCCATACAACAGTTGGCTCAACCACCACCGCCACCAATGGCATTCTTCTAGAATAATCCCTCTCCATTGGGGACTATCCCTGGAGGTTTTCATGACTTGCCTAAGAACCCTAAGAAATTATGTCCTAAATACATTCATGGTGAATCAAGGAGCACTGAAGAGCACATACAAGCTTTTAAGGATGCTTGTACTAGAGCTCAATTAGCCCACCATGATGTAGTCTATAGGTTGTTTCCTTATTCCTTAGGGGATATGGCCTACAATTGGTATCTTAATCTCCCTCAAGGTTCCATTCTGACCTAGACACATTTGGAAAATGCTTTCATCAATCAGTTCAAAATCTATGTGGACCCAGCCCTTTTGTATCACCAATTCGCTACCATCAGAAAGGAACCAGGTGAACCCTTGCCTTTATTTAATACTAGGTTCCAATGAATGTATAGGAGATTTCAAGATCCCTACCTGGTTACTAAAAAAAGTGCCATCCAAGCTTATTTTAGAGTTATAGACCCCTTGCTGGGTTTGTTCTTGGAAAGGACCTATCAACCAGCTGAGATTGACTCTCTATCCAAAGTCTATCACCTAGCTATCACGCTGCAGCAACAAATCAGTTCTCAACAAAGAGGCCTAGGAGGAGGTTTCCCTTCAATAGGATATTAGATACATAGCCCAACTCCTCTATTCAATACTGTCTTGGGAATGTCTCCTTCACATTATGGGCCTATGTCTAAATTACAAACCCAACCACCAGTCCCATTCTTTGCTACTAGAACTCCTGATCTCTTTCGACAACCACATGTTCCTCAAAGTCCCCATGGTCATTAGAACCAAATTGGAACACCAAATCATAGTGGTCATCCATCTGCTACTAAGAATGTGGAGAGTGAGAAGACAATCCAACTCACAAATGAGGTAGAAACCTTGAAGAAAATGCTATCTCAAGTTACAAATGACATGGCTCAGCTTCGATTGAATCCCTCTCAAATCCAAGGTAATTATCCCAATCAAAGCAGCAACAGTCAGGGTAGCTATCAGAATCATAACAATTACAATCAAAGGGGTTATCAGGGCCAAAGCTCCTCTAATCAAGGGTACCAAAACCAAAATAGATGGTATAATCAAAGGCCAAATAACAATAGACAATGGAACACAGGGCCCAACAATGGTGGAATCTCTCACAACTATCAGGAAAATGAGGAAAGAGCACATACTGCAAATGTGGCTGACCTCAACTTCATGACCAATTGGTGCAGGCTGCATGATACTTCGACCCATTCTGAAGTAAACTGCCCTCAAATGGAGAAAGTTGTCAAGATGGCACACAAAGATGCCCACACCTTTCAAGGTAATTCAAATAAAGGAGGTGATTCAGTGGATACTGCAATGGATTATGATATCTTTGAAGAGGAATCATCATTCCCAAGGCAAGAGGAGAATGAACCAGAAGAAGATTCATATGATGCCCAAGCTTTTCAGACGAAAGGAGGACACTTCCTGAGAAATCAGAGTAAGGGGCCATTCACTACATCAGCACCTCCTAATCACATGGTGCCTCCAAATCAAAGTGTTGATAATAATCCTCCTCCACCAAAAGGCCCGCCTGACTTCCATAATAAGGGTAATTCCTCTGTTGTTTTCAAAAGTAATTCAAGCTATAATATAGAATTTGATGTTATTTTTGAGATTCAAAAACAAAAAACTTCTTTGTCATTCTTTAACATCTTAAAGTGGTGCCCTGCTCAAAGGGAGATAGTGTTGAAGGCTCTAGAACAAGCTGATAAGTCAAAAGGAAAGAGCAAGGTGGCACCTATTGGGGACATGAATGCAGCTTTATACAGAAACAAGGTAGGTACTCCACCTTTCCTTTTAAGTTTAAGAATTTCTGGCAAGAACCTACATAATTGTTTATTGGACTCAGGGCTTCAGGAAATGGCATGCCATTTTCCATATGCAAGAAGTTAGGATTAAACCCAATTCAAACCAATAAGAAGGTCATTCAACTTGAAAAAACAGAGGTTAATGTGGTAGGGGAATTAAGAAACATACACGTTCAAGTAGGATTAGATCCCAGGATCCTAACCAACATAGATATTCAAGTGGAAAATATTCCCGAGACCTACGACATGCTGCTAAGCCGAGATTTGATGAAAAATTTAGGGGGATATCTTTCCCTTGACTTTTCACATATGTGGCTATCATGGAAAGGGATTCCTAATCAAATTAGGATTGAAAGTGAGCCTTGCCTCAAGCATATCATTACTAAGTATGATTGTCTCAATGAGGTGGCTTACTTTGAGACTGAGATGGGGGTTTATAAACAAGAAGAAATCCTAACCTTCTCGGTTCTCAATGCTAAAGACATGTCAAAACAAAAAAACCCTGACCCCACCATTGATGAAAATCAACAGGCCTTGGTTCGAAAGCTGCAACAAGACCAACTAGTCTTAGGGGCAGCTATAGATTTGCAAAGTCTCCTACTCCCTAACTGGTGTAGGGTACATTATCAAATTCATTTGGAATTGACTTGTCAACCTTGCAGGGACATTTTAAATCATGTTTCCCAAGCTAAGGAAGTTGGCACAAGTCATCCTGAGACCATTGCAGACTGCTCCTCATTTGAGGCCAAGGAAGCAACCATGTTAACCAGGGATACAATACTTTCAAAAGAAATCCCTTCTCAAATCAAACCTACTCTAGACACATGCCCAAATCAGTATACTAATGAGGAGCAGCCCAAGGTTTGTTTAACACCCTTGCACTCACGGATATGCCAAAATCCAAGGGGTTAACCAAAGAGACAAGTGATTGCTAGGAATATAACCACAGGTTACATAATGCAACTAGGCAGGAATTGGGGAAGGTACCTAGAGAACCTTTAGAAAATCCTTTTCCTATGTCTGGTCCAAGAGATCAAGAAGTCCCACCTTTGGTTAATCCTATTCAAATATCTATAAAAATTTCAAAAGGATTAACCCCTGACTGTGATCAGTTGTGGACCCTTACCTTTGATGGATCCAAGTCCAAAACTGGCTTTGGCGTTGGAATTGTACTAACCAGCCCTCAAGGGAAAACCTTCTTTGCTTCTTACAAGTTGCAATTTGCATGCACGAACAACGTGGAAAAATATGAAGCTCTGGCTCGAGGATTAATGTTTGCACACAAGAAGAAAATCATAGCCTTGATGGTCAAGGGAGATTCAGAAATTGTTGTCAAGCAAGTGTGCAACCAATATACATGTCACAACAAGAGGCTGGCAGCATACATGAACAGGGTATGGAACCTAATTGAAGACTTTGATGTCTTTGGGATTAGTTTAATCCCTAGAGAAGAAAATTAGGTAACCGATGCACTGGCTGTTGCTGCAAGCACCTTGGAACCTATGCAGGGCTCCAAATTCAAAAGATTCTCAGTGGAATTGATGTCCACCCCAGCTGTTCTTGAAAATATCAAGAATTTCCAGGTCTTTGATGATGACCGACATATCCTTGCTTTCCTAGCAAGTTCTAATGTTTTTGAGGGCCAAATTATTGATGATTCCAACAGGGATCAAGGAGATTGGAACCCTGGAGATTGTGATACAGAAGGGGTTCTTAATCTGAAAAGTAATAACATTCCCAAGGGAATGGTTGCTCTAGAAAAAATCTTTGACTCTGATCCAAGGGCTCAAGAGAAGATACCAGCTGAAGACAAAGGAGGCAAATATGACGTGGTTAACCTAGCTGGCTCGGAAAGGAATGTCTATATAGGGAAGGCCTACCTTGAAGTAATTAGAGAAGACATATTGAGGGCGCTTAAAAAGGATATCGCTGTGATTTCATGGGGGTATGAAAATCTCCAGACATTTGATGCTTTGGTTATGACTCACACTATCCCCTTGAAGCCCGATGCTAAACCTTTCCAACAGAAGCAGTGTCTTATCAACGCCTTGATTGAGCCATTGATCTATAAAGAAGTTCAGAAGTTGTTGTCTGCAAGGATAATCTTTCCTGTGCACCATCAACATGGGTAGCCAACTTAGTTCCAGTTCGTAAGAAGAATGGGGAGATTAGATTATGTGTGGACTTCAGAAATCTGAATAGAGCTTCAAAAAAGGATAACTACCCACTTCCCTCTCTGGATGAAGTCTTGTAGACTGTCAATGGAGCACAGATGATGTCATTCTTGGATGGTTACTCTAGATACAATCAGGTGATGGTCAACTTTGAGGACAGGATGAAGATGACTTTCACTACAAAGTGGGGAACGTTTGCATACAGGAGGATGCCTTTCAGTCTGATAAATGTTGGAGCCACTTTCTAGTGTGCCATGGACATAGCTTTCAAGGATCTAATTGGAAAATGCATTATTGTTTGCATAGATGACCTGACAGTGTTCTCCAAGGACCGATTGAACCACGTTGCAGATTTGGCCAAGGTTCTAGAATGATGCATCCAGTATGGAGTCTCATTGAATCCAAAAAATGCATGTTTGGAGTCTCAGAGGGCAAGCTTTTGGGGCACGTAATCTCAGAAAGGGGAATTTCAATCGACCCACATCGAGTTGAGTCCATTCTCAAGATAGCCATGCCAGAAAGCAAGAAGGAGATGAGGTCTTTCTTTGGAAAGATCAACTTCGTCAGAAATTTTATCACGGGCTTTGCAGAGATTGTGAAACCACTCAATGAAATGATGAAGAAAGATGCCAAAATAGAGTGGAGTGAAAGAGTTGATTTCTCTCAGGTCAAGCAATCCATCTCGGAAGCTCCACTCCTCACTAGCCCTAACTACTTGAGGCCATTCTATATCTATTCTTTTTCCTCTTAACATTCTTGTGCAGCTGTTCTAACTCAGCGGAGAGAAGAGGGGGAAGAGAGGCCAATCACTTTCATGAGTTCCCCATTCAAGAATGCTAAGGTGAAGTACCTACCTCTTGAAAAGCAAGCCTTCGCGATAGTTTGTGTTGTCAAGAAGTTCAGGCACTACATTCTCTGAAGCCAAATCATCGCTGTAGTTCCTAACACTGCTGTGAATTCTTTACTTATGCAGAGCGAGCTGGGAGAAAGAAGAGGAAAGTGGATGGCTATCTTACAAGAGTTTGATCTGGAGATACACCCTATGAGACTTGTCAGAGGTACTGGTTTGTCTGAATCCATGGCGAAGGCTGGTAACAACATTGTTTGCCAGCAATATACAACCCGGTCCTTCTCCAATGATCCCTGGTATGCGGATGTTGTCTACCTAATGCTTAACAATCGATGTCCAGAAGGAATGAATGCCACTCAAAGGAGAGGCCTAAGATTGAAGAGTTCTCATTATATGATCAAGGGAGGGTTGCTATACAGAAAAAAATTTGAAGGAGTATACCTGAGATGCCTTGATCATAAAGAGGCTCAACATGTGATCTCTGAGTTTCATGGGAAGCATGGCACGGGTCATGGTTCTGCAGATGCTCTGGAACACCAAATCCTTAGATCTAGTTATTATTGGCCCTGTGTATTCAAGGATTCCCATCAACATGTGAGGACATGTCACATTTGTCAAATTTCTACACTGAGGGAATGCCATGCAGCCATACCACTATAGCCAGTCTATGAGGTAAGGCCCTTTTCCCAATGGGCACTGGATTTTATTGGGGTGATTAACCCAAACTCTTCTACATGACACAAGTTCATTTTGACTGCGACTGACTACTGCACAAGATGGATAGAGGCTATACCCTGCAAAAGCAGCACAACGGAGGTAGTGATCAAGTTTATCACTAAGTGCATCACTACAAGTTTTGGGGTACCTTTCGCTCTAGTATGTGATAATGGTTCCTCCTTCTCTTCTGCTGAATTTATTTTCTGGGCTTATAATCACAAGATTGTCCTAAAATACTCTTCAAATTATTACCCACAAGGAAATGGAGTTGTAGAGTCTACCAATAAGAATCTCTTAGGGGTGATTAAGAAACTGTTAGAACATAACCCTAGAGACTGGC
Source organism: Sequoia sempervirens (assembly GCA_007258455.2). Taxonomy (NCBI): domain Eukaryota; kingdom Viridiplantae; phylum Streptophyta; class Pinopsida; order Cupressales; family Cupressaceae; genus Sequoia; species Sequoia sempervirens. The sequence goes on along the minus strand of VDFB02058242.1, from coordinate 656,354,656 downwards.
ATACCCAACTGAGATTCGCATTGTGGGCAGATAGGACTAGGATTAAGGCAGCTTTAAACACCTCACCATTCAAGCTGGTATATGGCCAAGAGCCTATCTTTCCTATCCATCTGCAAATACCTATCCTGGAGTTCATGCAAAAATTTTACTCCAGTGACAATAGGATAGAGATCAGGGTAGCTTCTTTGTTGAAATTAGAAGAGCAGAGAGATGTGGCCTTACAACAATTCTTTAGGCATCAGGTTGTTGTCAAACACTGGTTTGACAAAAGAGCTAAGATAAAAAAAAAAATAGGATATCAGACCTAGTACTGTTATGTGATAAAGCCAATGAAAAGAAGGGCAGCCACCAAAAGTTTGACAAACTATGGCTAGTTCCTTATCAAATTGTTGAGATCCTAGGGGAAAATGCTTTCAAACTAAGTAGTCTAACTGGAGAACCTATCCCTTTTCCTATTAATGGGAAGTTTCTTAAGCACTATTTTGAATCTTTAGGCTTGTTGTTTTTTGTTCTATATGTAAGTAATTCGTTGTTCTTTATGTAAATAGTTTATTTGTCTCCTATTTGTAAATAAGTTGCATTTTGTGAATACTTTCTATGTTTCTGCTTGTAAATAGTTTGCTCTCATTTTTTTTTTATAATTTCCTGTTTGTTATTTGTCCTTTCCTTTCGGGCTTTCTGTTTTGTTTTGTTCTTTGGGGTTCATCTGTTTCCTTCCATCTTTTGAATGGTGGTTATTATCTGAAGCATACTTTGGTCATTTGGAGAGAAATGGTTTAGGTATTTTCAAGCTTTCTAATTAGATGATTTTGTCCTAAATTCTTTGTTTCATGTCCGTTGTCAATAAGAGTTGTGGATGGTTTTGAAAACAAGGTACAAAGTAAAAGACCTTCATTAGCTCCTCTAAATCTATCACAAGTCCGTAAGATCATCTCCTCTTGTAATAGTATAGTTGTCCTAGGGTGATAGTGTTGCAAGTTTTGAGTGAAAAATCCAATCTCCCAAGTACTGTTATGAGGTCCATGGTAGTTTTCAACCCAGATCAGATGTTTAACATCTGACATATTGAAAAAGAAATGAATCAAATATCTGAAACTTTGAGAAAAGAAAAGAATTATCAAAAGAAAAAGAGGATTCAATATGAATGGATGTTTCCAGTATCTCTACCGGGGCTATGGATGCCTGACTGGCAGTAGAGCAATGTTGTGAGAGAACTAGAGGTATCTCCATTGGGGCTATAGATGCCTGACTGGCAACGAAGCAATGCCCAGGATATCATTGCACAACAGTCAAAGGGGATCAACTCATGTAGCTCAAATCTTGCACATTGTTGTCTGAAAGATGAAGAGAACTTTATAAAAGAGTGATGCACAATCAAGCACACACATAGATTCAGGGTAGCCATTGTTGATTTACATTTGAAATTCTAGCTAAACCTTGCTTACTAAAACTAACCCAACTGGAGTTGTAATGCTCATGAACCAGAGATTTTGGGTAGCTGAATCCTTCAGTTTCTTGAAAACGGTTAAACCATTTTCCTAGCCGAGTTGCCATTTGTTATTCCTTGCATAACCACCCCACTTTGAACTCGATCAAAATGGGTCCCCCCTTTGTCTTTTCCCTTTTGGATTTTGGTTTTCTGCCTTAGGCATTTTCTTTTTAAAGTTCTGATGGAAGCAAAACCAGGACCAATACCGGGCTTGGAATTTCCTTCTAAGTTCTGGTCTTGATCCGTCCTCGGTTCTGGTTCCGGTTCTGACGGTTCTGTGTCCATCCTTGGTTCTTTCTCGGAGTCGGGTTTGGGTCCGAGTCGGAGGGGTAAACTTTCTTTAAGTTTCTCGTCTGGGTTCCCATCCCGACCTCGACCCTGCCTTTTCCTTCCTCTCTTTTCTTCCTTGGTCTTTTGTTTTTTTTGTGTCCTATGCCTTGGATGTTTTCAGCCCTTGGTGTCTTTTCTTTTTGATCCGACAGGCCCAGAACCGGATCGGATTCCGAACTTGGAATTCCTTCCAAGTTTTGTTGTCTTTTCTTTCCCCAGTCTCGGTTCCTCCACTTTGGTCTTTTTCTGCCTTGCGCGTCTTTTCATTTTGTTCCAACAGACTCGGAACTGGAACGGGGACTGAACCTTGAAACTTTAATTAAGTTTCAAGTTTGGGTTCTGTTCTGATCTCGGTTCCACATGTTTTGCTCTTTCGCTTTTGTTTCTTTTGTTTGGTCATGGGGTTTTCCCTCCCCTTTCTCTTTCTTTTCCTTATCCCTTCTCTATCAATTTTTGGGTGTCGTCGAAGGCGGGTTCGGAACTAAATCTGAACCTAAAACTTTAAAAAGTTTTTGGTTCAGGTTTGGTCTCGGTCCCAGTTCTGCTTTATCTGTTTTGTTCTGCCTCGCTTCTGATCGTTTGGTCATGGGGTGTTGTCTTTCCTTCTTTTCCCCTTTGCTTTTCATCTTTGTGTTTGTCAGAGGCGAGGCCAGGATGGAATCCAAAACTAAAACTTTGAGGAAGTTTTGATTCCGGATTTTGTTCCGCCCCTGCCCCCGTTGTGCTTCACCTAGGATTAGTTTTTTTGCTTCGACCTCGCCGATGTTTTCATTTTTGTCCTTTGTGTTTTGATTTCCTTTTTGGAACCAGAGCTAGGATGGGGTATGAGCTTGGAAATTTTGATTATTTCCCTGGCTTGTTCCCATCTCGACTCCGGTCCTGGTTCTGTTTTTCAGTTTTGGTTCTGCCTCTGCCAGAGTGGTTTTTCCTTTTCGATGAAATTAAGGATGTGATAAATAATGTTATATTTTAGTTGCCTTTGAGAAACTAATGGAGGAATCTATTTTTCAAGATCATGCTTTTTACCGGAAGATATCTCTTAAGGGAGTTTCGCCAAAAGGATATGAGTTTGACAGGAACTCTAGCTGAAGGAAGGTCTTACCGACCTGATAGGGTCCCACCGACATATTTTGTGCCTTTGGTATGACATGTTGAGTGTGGCATAATGTCTCACCGACTGAGGGAGGTCTCAGCAACATAAGGGAGCCCGCCGAAGAGTAGGCGGCATCGGCGTAGCAATATGAGCTCACTATGAGGTCACGGCGACAAGCGAGGGTTCTGCTGACAGAAAGGGGGGTCCCACCAGAATAAATAGAGCTCGCCGAGAGAAAGACTTCTCCATGTGGTCTTGCTGAAGGGATGCTATATTTTTTATGGTCTTTGTGAGCTTGATATGACTTCTATGGCTCACCGAAACATCTCACCGACAGGCCCATGCTACACCGACAACTTGCAGAAGAACAGATCTAGAGCGAGAATAGCACCAAGAGAAGAAGAAGTAGCCATCAGTCATAATGCCAGTTGGTGTCTACTAACAGGGGTAGCTCGACATTAATGGTGATATTTTAGGGCACTCAAAGAAGCCCCACTGGAGTTTGAAAATGGACACGGAGGCGTGGGAGTTAATGCGGTAGCTGTAAAAGATCTACAAATGCTTCCAAGAGACAATATTCACCATGGACGGCAGGAGTGTGCATGTGATGTAGAACTGACTCCTTTCAAAAGATCTAAACACCAACTCTCTTGGATGCAAATATTTTATAAACCCTAATGTAGGGTGATAGCACATCTTTTTGTACATTCTATATATAAGGCATTATTGCCTCTTTGTAAAGGTTGGAACTTCTAGAGTTAGAAATTCAGAGAGAGAATTTTCAGTGTTAACACTTCTAGATTTGAACCTTTAAGGTCAGAGAACTGTTTAGAGTTAGAATTGTTAGGAGTTAGTCACTTAACAGAAAGAGATAGAGTTGCATCTTGATTCTCGGTAATGAGAGCTTATCTTATCTTCTTGTTTAGCAGTTAGATTTTAGTACAGACTGTAATGTATTTTCTAAGTTTTCTTAGTATAGTTGGAAACAATCTGGAGACATAGATTCTCTATACACTAGTGTTTGTGCCAACTTTGTAAATGTTGCTTGTCTGTTTTAATAACAGTAGAAGCAATTAGAGTTTAATCTACTTCATGTTGTGTTCTTGAATAATATTTTTCTTAATTTGATCATTTGATTTGTGAGGTCTTCAAGGAATGAAATATTATTTTGTGTTTTGTTTAAATGGTAATTAAAATCTATTATGCGAATTAGCACTGTGAATTAAAGAGGTTGTGTGTCAATCACAAGTTTACTTTGTTCTGCAGTTTTGGTTTACAAATTCCTTGAAGTTAACAAGTTTGGTTAAGGTTGGATGAACTATTGTTCTTTTCGGTTTCAAAACTCTATCTTATCTTTTTATATTTCTTTAAAAAACCCTATTAGAGTAGGTTTTATTTCATGCTTGATCTTAGAATGATCCAGAAGCTCAACACCAGCAGGCCCCTTGAATATTACTGTTGCATTGACCATTGAGTAACATCAGCACAGTTGAGACCCAACTACAAAGGCCTTGGGAGCTAAGGCATCCATGTGTTTCCTTTCTCTTTCAGGAGAAGCAAAATAGCAATATTTTGCTTGCAATCTTGTGGTGCCAAAATCGCCATCAACACGTCCTTATCATGGCTTATCATTGTAAGGTATCCTCAACTCTTTAGCACTACTTGGCATATTCTCAAGGTTAGTTTGTCCTACCTTTATTGAAGTAGTCTAACATTTCACACTAGGGGCATTTTGTTATACATCACAATCAGGTTCTTGTATATCTTGAGTTCATGGGACATCTTATTAGAAAATACCAAAAACATTCATAAAATCCTATCTAGAAAATCCAAAAACATTTGCAAAATCTTGTACAGTTAAAATCCAAAAACATTTAGAAAATTGTAAAAGAAAAAACCAAAACATCCAGAAAACATCAAAATCCCTAAAAAGTTCAAACATCAAAAAATCCAAAAAACAAAGCCCTTGTCAAACTACATTGTCTATAAGCTTGAACATAGGGAAAGCCATCATTGATGTTCCCCCAAGACACCCTAGGTCAGTCCTTTAGTAGTCTATTGTAATTAGTTGTTGTCTCTCATATGTTCATATCTTTTTCTTGTAAATTGGTCGAGTCAATCGAACTACGTGGTATTTGTGTGTATAGCGTAGGCAAGGCTAATGTTTGATTAGCCCCCAAGGCCCCTAGAATAGGTCTTTAGGTTAGGTTATTGGTCGAAACTCAAAAAATCAGAAAATCCAAAAACATCCAAAACAGCCTCAAAAAATCCAAAAACATCCAAATATTTTGAAAAACCCAAAAAAAATCCAAATATCCAAAAAACACAAAAAATGGAAAATCCAAAAAAAATGGAAAACATTCAAAAGACCTAAAAAGCCTCAAACATTTAGAAAACCCTAAACAGCCTCAGAAAATCTAAAAACTCCTAAACATCCATATAAACTTTGAAAAAGACCAAAAACAACCTCAAAACATTTTCAGAATACCCAAAAACATTCAAATATTCTAGAAAAATAAAAATAAAAAAAACCAAAACCCATCTATCCCATCTCGCTTTCACCCGCAATAAACTTTCACCCATAATAAAATGATCATCACCCTCACCCTTTGGCGAAACAAGTAGAATGCAAACATAGCAAGTCATAAAGTGCAAACCCAAAGGTCAAAATCTAAAGTCTAAATCATAGGTAAATATGTCAGTGAATTTTATAGCAACGTCTCATCTTAGCATCATTGTCCTAACATCAAACAACCCTCTAATCAACATGTCCTAGGATGTATCCTTCCTGCGATGGAAATCAACATCAGATATCACTTTAAGCTAAACTTAAACAAGGCAAGAGCTATAGATAACACTGACTCTTTGTCTTTGATCTTTTCTTATGATTTATCTTAATGATCCATTCTGAGGACCTCCCGATGATGTCTATCTAAAATGATTTAGAGAGAAAGTAATGAGGCATTGATCATTATCTTTTATTTTTTGTGCTTGTGGATATTCTTGTAAAATAATCTTGGTCCATACTTGCTTAGTTGTGTGTAGGAAGGTTGTTTGGAGTATGTTGTTGACTATTGCATATGCTTTGGTCCAATATATTCTCAACTTCTAATTTGCATTCCAATGAAATTTCTATATGTCAAGGTCTGAACAAGAACTATCCTATTTGCTTGTCAAGTCAAATTCCATTACACTAGATGCAGCAGCATCCTGGTTATCAATACCTTGATGCATCGTGTCTATGTGTTATATCAAACAATAAGGAACAACGGAAAATCCCAATCCCAAAGTGTGAGCACCCCATCTTGCATTTCATCCCGCATTTCACATTGTCTTGTCACCATCTCTAATAAAGTCTCAATGGATCAAGGACTTGTTGGATATTTTGAAACAATCATCATCAGTGACGGTTATTCATTCTTTATTCTTCTATCTTCTCTTTGTGCTAACCTCGTATCATGACAATCAACAAAAACATCATCAATGCATCCATCCTGCATCCACAAACCATCATCATACATGCATCTCATAATCATAGCATCCATCATCATAATCATTTGCAAATCACATCATACATTTTGCATTATCATTTGAGTTGTGATAAATAATATAGATTTTTATTCTAAGCATCTCAAATCATTGCATATCATAAGCATTTGCATCCATACATCCATATGCATACATCATCATCATCATAACATGCATAGAAAATATACAAAAAGAACTGCATCCACATCATTTGCATCCATAACATCTACATATCATAATCATCCATCCATATCATATTGTGAAAAGATAATGAAAAAGAATATAACATTGCATCCATCTATATCGTGTCATCATATCACATAGACATAAAATAAAATGCATCCATACATGATCATATATAATCATCCATACATCATCCATACATGAAATAAAGTCAACACATCATAGCATGAATCATCTGTATCTATATTATATATATATATATATATATATATATATATATTTATATATATATATAAAATGTGTCATGCTACAAAATCTGGATAAGTGTATGTACATTGATGATAAGTACAATATCCACAAGGCTATCAAAAAGAAGCCCATGAATGTATATCAGTATAAAGAATAGGGAAAAATCAAAAAGTGTATGTACATCAAAAATGCTATCCCTGGTGGCTACTACCCTCTCCACCCTGTCGCTCAGGCAGATCCTCTACATGGGGATGTGCATCACTGTTCTAAAAAAATTGGGTTGATGAAGAGCTATTGGAACATCCATGTGGTAGTGTTTCTTGTAATATGCATCCTCTATGATAGCCTATATGTATAATCATATTGAAATCATCTGACCATGGGTGGGAGCTACCATAACCTCAATTTTTTGTCACCTTGCAACCTCATGTTCTCTCTCCCCAATGATAGCCTAAACTCTCTGAAGTGTTGCATCTCTCTCTGCTATCACCGCGACCACCTACTTCTGAGCCTGGTCTCGCTCAACAACCACAACCAAAACCTACTAGCAGGCCTAGTCCTACTCACCCATCAAATCCTTCACTTGATGTTGCAACTGTTGTATCTGAACATCCCATGGATCTAGTGGTGGTGGTGGTGGCACTGGCTACTGCTACACTATTGGAGGCTGTTGAGGAGGCTATTGTCCCACTAGAGGAGCCCCCGGAACCTATCCATCATGGCCATCCTAGCTGCCCTATCCCTTGCCCTTGGCACCTCTAACTCGCGGCCTCCCTTTGGGAGGATCACCTAGTAGATCTATAAGTTGCCTCGGAGGGACAAACCATGCATTGTAAGCCGGAGTAGTCAGCACTATGCGATGACCTTGATCATACACCCAAGGCTAGGCAACCAACTAGTGAAAACTCTCAACGGCCTCTAGTGCCAAAATTGTCAATCCCCATGTCAAAACCTCTCTAGTTGATTTGGAAAAATGGCTTTGTAAGCATCGTCAGGAATTTCCTGTACATCGCCAAATTTTCTGGCTACCTTGTTAGGAAGGTACCGCTCAATAATGGTATGCTCTTGACCCTGCATATATTGGGTCTATCTGGCGAAATAGAGTTGTTGTACATCAGCAAACCATGGTGGCATTTGAAGCCATGGGCGCCAACATAACACCATCATATCATCAATCACTCATCTCCAGTATGAGAGCCCAATCTGTCCAGTGTGTCTGAGTGTGATGACACCTCGATATCTCCATACGACGGGATCATTTGGCTCCACGTCCACCATTTGTACAATGGGCCGAAGCACGACAATGTACTCCCATGCCCAGATGTGAAGAAGAGTAACACCTGCACTGAAGGCTCTCCCATCACAATAAACAAAGTCATGCAAATCATGATATAAGAATTCTAGCATCACAAGCCCCCATGCAAAAAGAGTCTTGTACAACATTTGTTGCCATGCTAAACCCCATCTTGGACTGGAAAATTGGTCATGTATGTCCATAGCCACCAAACCTGAAATGATGGTCACAACAATCAATTTGAAGGTCAGCACATGACCTTTGTATGTCTCTAGATCAATCTGAGATGTGACCAAAGCAATCTGGTCCATCTCCATCACCTCTAGACATGCACCAAATCCAGCATCGGGGTCGTAAATCACACGATCACCATGGATAGGAAACCGCAATATCCACCACACATCCTCCAATGTAACTGTGACCTCTCCCATTAGAAGGTGGAAGGACGAGGTCTCGCTATGCCATCTCTCACACAGAGTTGTCATCATAGCCAAATGCATCCTAACAAAAGGTGTGTATGTAATATACCACAATCTAATCTCTCCCAGGTGCTCTTGGCGCAACTCTGAAAGATCACCTAATCTCTCAAGTACTGTCAACCTGTGCTCCCTCAACATCAATGGTGGGAAGGCCTCTTGCACCCACGAAGCACACGATGTCAAGAAATCATCAAAATTTGAAGTTATTTGGAATTTCCAACTAGAAAATCACAATAGCGTTGCTATTTACAATAGCATCACTACATTCAAAATCCAAATAGTGATGCCTAATGCATTTCAAAGTTCAAATTGTAAAAAGCATCACCATACAAGATGGCGTCACGATTTAGACTTTGGCATGACCTAACCCTAACTTTTAAATTGGCAAGTGCATCACCAAATAAGCTTGCATCACCATTTAAAATTTGAAATCCTTATTTCAAATCGGAAAAAGCGTCGCCATATCCATGTACGTCGCTGATTGAAGTTTGGGCATCGCTATATAGCGACACCGCCAAAATCTAAATTCTAATGCCTAATAAATGCATCAAAATTTCAAATTTCAAATCGGGTTTCGAATCACATACCGGTGGTCCTATGCTTGGAAGTCGTTGGAACTCACAAACTCGATCAGAGATGTGTCAAGGAAGCTCACAACCCACCATTTCATCGAAGGGTCAAAGCTCAAATTGCAAGAATTCCTTAAGTGTTGCAAGAATTCCTTAAGTGTGAATGCACAAATGAATTCAAAATGACCCCTCTTGGCCTATTTAAGCTAGAAAATTAGGGTTTTTTGCCCTAATTTAACCTTAATAATGGGGTTTATTATCATCTTCACCAGCTTTGCCAATCTGGACCTAATTTTGCATCATTTTTTTGTGTTTTTGGCATTATTCTTGCATCCTGAAACCTTTCTAAACCCTTGGGGTAGGTTTTGAACCTTTGTTGAGAAATTAACCCAAAATTCAAAATTTCCACCCGATTTCTTGAGGGGGTAGGTAGTCAATTTTATCCTTTTGTTGGGGCACGTAAAAAATTAGAAAAAATTTATTTTTGATTTGAGCAGCAATTTTCATTCGAAAAGCTTTGTTCTTTGAACCGAAGCAGCAAGTACCTCGCTTCAAAGGGGCAAAATCTAGACACTAAAAAATGTCCTAATCGATGTCATACACTTAAATCAGATTTATTAACATCATTTCCTCTTTATCCATCATCTTTTCGCTTAATTGATTTAATTAGCCTAGTTAATTAATTAATTGCATCATTTTCATCTATTTGGCCCAACTAATTAAATTGGGTTAATTCATCTTTTTTCGCACTAACATTTCATCCCATTAAATTAAATACATCAAAAATATTTAATTTAATCTCCTAAGTCATCTTATTTAATTAAATAACCCTATGTTATTTAATTACATATCCTTTCACCCCCCTCCCCTATTTATTAAATCATCTAATTTAATAAATATCTCCCAATTCTTCTAATTCCCTAATTGCATAAATTAAACCTTGTTTAATTAAAAATTAAACTATTTTTCCTCTAATTAAAGGGAATATTCCCATGGAATATTCTTTATCCTTTTCGCACAATTAAAACTTTGTTTTAATTTGTAAAATACCTTTTTCCTCACCCTAAAGGAATATTCTCTCTCCTCCAATCAACTCACTTAGCTTCAAATGCAAGTTAACCCTTCAACCTCTTTGGCAAGTTACCTTTGACTTGTGTGAGCAAGTCAAAAGTGTGTTTGTTTGAGGAAAGTGTGAGCCTTTGATTAACTTTCATCAAGCATTATCATTTGTTGATGAGAATCCACGATCCATGCCTCTCATCCCATTCATCTTGAACTATTGATTAAGCTTTTTGATCTCAACCATCCATTCCTCATTTGCTCTCCTATAAATTGATCACTATTTGGAGACAAGTGGATCCATCTTTCAGAGAAAACTTATGTTGTTGAAACTCATACATCCATATTTTAGTGCAAACTTATGTTGTTGAATTTACTCATATTTTACTCACTTTTTAGTTTGTTTTAGTTTATTTTCATTGCATAATAGCTTAGAGCATCCATTAGTGGCTTCCATGCATCCATCTTAGTTTGTAAATAAATTAGGGTTTTCATCTTTTAGAACCATTTTATCTTAAATTAGCTTAGATTAGCTTAGCAATTGCATAATTAGATCATTTATAGCATAAAATCATGGTAACTTAGCTTGCATTATGTTCATTTTAGCATAAACTAGGTTTTCACCCATCAAACACCATGGTTTCATCAATTTTCTTCCATAGAATCGACTGAAACAAGCTCACTAATCACGGGATTGGGAAAGGGTCGCCGTTCCACATCAACACGACACCAATTCCACAAAAAGATAAATTTTGAATGGATTAGAATAGATGTTTTGATAGCTTTCATAATTTAGTATGTTAGGTTTTGATGAAATGTTTAGTTTTAATCTTGTTTGATCGATCTTGTTGAGATTCAAGTATTGGTGGCTCTGTTATGCTTCGAGTCTTCATGGATCAAGCTTAATTTGGCCCATATTGGTATCCTTGCATCGACATGATTATCCATGGCCTCAAATCTTTGGTGCAATTGCATTGCCTCCTGCCTTGTCACAATACCATGACTTGCCTACTAGTTCCAGAAAAAAATTCCTAAATTCTTTGGTAGAAACACACAAGATCCTAAAGAACACATCCTAGCTATCACTACAATGAGTGGAATCTTGGGTATCCAAGATGGAGATGTTTTTGTGAGAATTTTGTTGATAGTTTAATTGAGAAGGTGTCTGAATGGTTCAGAAGTTTAATTGAGAAGGTGTCTGAATGGTTCAGGGGACTTGAAAAAGGGTGTATCACGGGATGAAATATCTTAAGAGAAAATTTTCTTCAGCGTTATAAAGCTTTAGCTAATGTTGTGGCCATCTTGTGACAATTCTTTCAAATTATGAAAGATAAAGCTGAGACAATGAGACATTTTGTGTACCACTTCAATAGATTGCTTCAATGAATTCGTTCTCCTGAAAAGCCAACTGAGGAAATTCAATTTCATATATTCATTTCTGCTCTAGACCCTAATATTCAACTGATTCTCAAAAGAGATAGAATACAAGGGATGAAAAAGGCTCAGTTGGAAGTGATAAGTATCGAAGATGATTTTATAGCTATGGGAAAATGGAAATTTAATGAAATTTAAAGTTTTGAAATTGATCATAGATTACATATCAATCCTCCTCTCCAGTGTCCTGAAGTAGTCAAACCTTCTCATTCGATCATTGAAAATATTAACCTAACAGTCTTTGGTAATATGCAATGGCTTGAAAAAGAAGAGATTCAACACTATAATGCTCAAGTTTTTAGTTTGAATGTTTTGACTAAAGTAGAAAATGATCTCAATTTGTCTAGCAATGAAGAAGATGATTCATCACAGAAGAAGTCACTTTTTTTTCCTCAAGTTACCTCTCCTTTCCATTCTAGGAATACTTATTTCTCTCTAGATGCCAGTATAAATGATCCAATGCTAGACTCCCTTCTCGCTCCAGAATATGAAACTTTCACTTTTGAGGAGGATGCTAATAAAACTCCATGTTTTAATGTGGAAGACAATGAAGACCCTGCATATGATGCTTCCCATCAGGGGATAAAGTGGTCAATCAATTCTAACCCCCTCTTTGTCTTTGATGAATTGCAAATTCACAGTAATCCTTTGTTTATTAATTTAGTTGTTGATCAACTTATACCAAAAATAGGAAGAGAATGTTGTTCGTTGATTGACAAGGAGGTTTCCATTGTTACTACAGAAAAACAAAACAATGGTGTAGAGTTTACGATCTGTGAACTTGAGAAACATAGTGTTAAAGAAGAAGTTGAAACATGGGATTCATTTCAAGGGTTGGAAGTACATGAATCAATAAATCCTAGTAAAGGGGAGTGGATGAGAAAAGATAGTCTAGTGCAGACTTTCTTGCAACAAGAAGAAATCTATGATGAGAGATGGCTTTCTAGATACTTGCTTATCAGGAGTTTCTTCATCCTCTACATTTTCATTTAGGCGATCTTACTTTACGATTTTCTCCTGAAGCTTTATGCAAAGGCAAGCCTATTCAAGGATGGGTCATTCTTCTCTCAGCATGTCAATGGGTTTGTATAAGCCTTTCCTTTTTTCCCTTGTTTCTGGCAGGTTCTTCCTACCCTATAAATAGTCTCATTTTTGGTGTGTTTGTTTCTTGTTGGGTTTCGTTGTGTTGGGTTTTTGTGTCCTCGTTTTAACTTTGTGCCCAATGGATAAGACTGGTCGCATCTTATGGGTTCTTCTACGTCCTTTTTAGTCCTTGTCCCTAGTCAGAGCCACTGTTACCCTTAATTTTGGTACCTGTATAACTTGGGATTCCTACTGCTCTAAATGTGCAAAACTAACTAAGAAACTTGAATAACAAAATACCAAGGACACCTCAAGATTAGCCAAAAGAGTGGTTCAACGAAAAGGAATGTAAATAAAATGAAACACAAATATTTTTACCTCCCTTGTTGTTGATACCTCTTTGATTGGCCCTTGCTTGGATTGGTTGTGTGCTCCTTAGATGATGGATTGAATGTCTAAATGCAAGAATCAATATGCAAGATGATGAGCAAAGATGACTAAATGATTGAAAAGGCTTGAGGATTCAAATGGACAGCATGTAGTTATGAGAGTGCAAAGTGTTGGAAATGCCCTTGAAGAGGGGGTATTTATAGAGGAACTTGAATTCTCTAGAGAATTCAAGGGTCAAGATTGATCCAACAAGGTCAAGATGAAGGGCTATGGTGGGTTGAGAACCCACAAGCCCTCACATCTTGACATGTGGAGGGTGAAGTGGACAAGAGGGTATGAGGTGGAGATGAGTTGTCAAAAAGGTACATGAGGTGGAAAAGGACATGCACCTTGGGGGATGAGAGGATTTCCACAAAAAGGGATTTCTTGTCCCCAAGTGGGAGTGAAAGGGACTTTTGAGGAATTTTGGAATTCCTCAAAAATCTACATGGGAAAGTGAAAGGTGGTTGGGGATATAAATGTGAATTAAAAATTCACACTCATAGGATGATCTAGAGGGTAAAAGGTGGGCTCCAAAAAGGTGGGACTTGGTCACATGTGGAGATTGTGACAAGTCCAAGGTTCTAGAAGCCTTGGGAGAATGGAATGTGAATTAAAAATTCACATTTAAAGAAGAGGAATCTAGAGCAAATAAATGTGAATTAAAAATTCACATAGGAAAGGGGGTTAACATCAAAAAAGAAAAATGGAAGAATTGACCAAAAAGGTGGTGCTAAATTTAGCTAATGATTTTGGTTAAGGTTGTGCAAATATTGGATTAGGCTAATTAACAGAAGATTAGAGGCAAGTGGCAAATGTAGGAGGATGTGACAAGGAGAGAGAAAGTGAGAAATTTTAAATTGATTTTTAAATCAAAAAAATGAATAATGACTAAATTAAATAAATTAGTGTATTTATTTAATTTAGAGAGGAATAAGGGTAAAAAGACAAAGTATTAATTATTAAATTAAATACTTTATCGGTATGGGACAAAGGGTGTAATATTAATTTAATAAATTAATATTAATATGGTAGAAGTAAATGCAACAAATTTAATCATATGGAAGTGATTAAATTTAGGTGTCTACAGTACCATCCTCAATGCCACCTTGCTTCCCCTATCTTTAGTCAAATCTTGCACAAGTTTTCAAGGCCAAGAATTTTTTTCTTGTACTTTGCAAACCTGGGCGTGGTTTCACTAGTTTTGCTAACCCCCTACTTTACCACTTCTTTATTATTCTTTTAATGTAGGTGGTATTTTGATGTATTGTTATAGCTTACCATTCGTTTAAGTCTAACTAAGCCTAGGGGGTCTATACTAAAGGTTCGCGAACTCGTCCAAAGTTGTCGGGTGACTTGTTTTGCAAGTTTTTCTTTTAGGAAGGATTTCAAAAAGCGTTTGAAACTTGGGTGGTGTTTTACTAAGTTCTGCAAACTACCTACCCTATCGCTAGAAGACATTTTTCTAGAAGAATAACAAAACTAAGTGAATGTAGATTAAAAAGACAATGCAGTTATATAGGAAAAAGAAACAAATTCCATTGAAATTGATACGAATAGAATCAACATAATCCATTCATACCAAAACACAGTGATATCAAAATGACATATTTTATTCATACATATATATTTACATCATAGTGACATTACAAAATTTGTTGATTCGACTACAAAAAGTTGATATCGATAGCAAAAAGAAAGAAGGGGTTTCTTTTTCAAATGTAGCGGGAAAACATCAGCACTCAAATGCCCTCTATTACAATTTGAAGGTGTTCGATTTGAGCAAGATACAGTAGATTCTCATGTGACTGGAAGAATTGGGTGAAGAGCCCTATATCATTCCTCACAACCACTGCACAAAGAAGAGTCACGGCTTCTTCCACAGCCTCATTCTGAAGAGCCGACGTTATGCAGATGGTGTCACCCACCAACCTGCTTCGTGGATAATGGCTAAGCCCAATGATGGAAACATTGACATGGTGGTGAAAATTAGGCCTCACCAGATGCTCAGATGCTCTGATGCCCCAATCACGGTGACCAAAGACCTCCGATAATTGTATTAAAAAAACACTCCAGCATGGTAGTGTTATGCACGTGAACTTGGCTCAGAAATGCTTTGCCCAAAATTCTACAAAGTACTTCCTCCTCTACATCACTCTGTATGAAGAAAACTTCTTTCAATTGGTCAAATAGATTCCTAAACAAAGGACTGCATTTGATTTCCTCCAAAACGATGAAATCATTCATTGATACTCCATCACTCTGGGCGCTTGCCATATTGGATTCTTTTGAATGGTGAAGTGTGATGACACTGGTTGAATTTATAGATGGTTGGTTAGACATTTGAGCTATCTCTCATAGATTTGATGAGACAACAACTTGGTTTGAATTAATGGTTGATTTCAACTAGTTTTAAATTGTATTCCCTGCTAGACAGCATACACGTGTGATCATATTGTATCTCCTTAAACCTTCATTAATTGAATGGTTATGAGATATATCATTTGGTGGTCATTGGTGTGAGAAAGATCAAGTTTTCTTGCCTAATGTATTTTCATTTTTCATTTTAATTATTCTAGCCAATCATATTCTTTAGCCATTTTCAAGAAGTTGGTCAGGTAATAAGAAGCATCGCTAATTTTAGTAACGGTTTTGATAACCGTTTTGGGGATGGAATTCACTACTATATCTAGGATGAGGTAGAAGGATAGAGGGTCCGATCTCCATAGATACACTGTGTTGTATTTAGAGAAGGAAAACTTTTCATTAATGTTGAATTTATATTACAATGGTTTGTAATCCGTGTGTTATGAATTTGAATGTGGTTAGCACAATGATCTGTGTGTTGAGCATGTTTAATAGAGGCATATT
Organism: Sequoia sempervirens; assembly: GCA_007258455.2. Lineage (NCBI taxonomy): Eukaryota > Viridiplantae > Streptophyta > Pinopsida > Cupressales > Cupressaceae > Sequoia > Sequoia sempervirens. The sequence goes on along the minus strand of VDFB02058242.1, from coordinate 656,338,566 downwards.
TTCTATGTGAAATATACTTTATTGCATCCATTTTTTGTAGTATAATTTCTATTTACCTGATTTGACAATCATAATTCATTTCAATCTGTTCATTGTTGATTTATGGCTTTCTGAGTTATCTTCCGCATTAATGTCATTTTTATGAACTAGTGCTTGTCACCTTTCTCGCTTTCTGGTTAAAAGAAACCACATCATTAGATAAATCATATGAGGGAGTTGTACCTCTTTAATTTAGAGGAAAGTCACAAATGCAATTGCAACATTTCGAGAGCTGTTATCGATTGGCTTTAGTGCATTAAGAGTAAATAGAGTCAAAGTTATCAATCTTTTCTAAAAGGCCAATTCATTCACTAACAGAACCCTAGATCAAAGGATTAAGCCAAGCATGGAAAATTTGATGCCTTATTGGTTGGGCCCTATCCAATTGTTGAAGGATTCAATAAGGGAACTTTCTACCTTGAGGAGTCTTGATGGAGAAATACTAGAGATAATAGTTCATGGCTAGCATCTCAAGAACTATTTTTCCTAAGGATATGGGTCCATGAACCTTTGTATATATATTTTAATATTTTTATTTTGTCTTGTACTTTTTCTTGTATATATCATGATATTTTTGCATTCATGATGCTTGTTTATTATGATGAATTTTTATTATCTACATCATCCCCTTTTTTGGTTTCTCCAAGAGATAGCTGAAATTCTCATTGTGCCTACAATAGACACATCTCTCCAACTAAAGCTAATGTTGGAGTCCATATTTATAGGCCTTAAAGTTGTTCAATTTCTTATCATGTATTTATCCTTTTTTTCTCTTAAGCACCATTCTAATGATAGTTGATCTAAGAAATGATTTTTTTGAGTGCTCCAATTTTTCTAGTGGCATTCTTAGGGTTTTGGTCTTTCTAGTTCACAAGGGTTCTCTTTCTTATTTTATGACTAAAACCCTAGTCCATTTTGTACTTTATCCCTTTGTATGCCACTATTATATTTTTTTTTATGTTGATTGGTTTCCCAAGTTTGATCACTTAAGTTTATAGCCTAATACCCATGATAAATCCCCATCCTAATAGCCCCTTTCTTTCATCGACTAGTGTTTGCATGTGCATTTATTATTCCTTATTTCATGAGTTGCATTGCACCATTGAGTCCCCATTGGAATTCCATGTGTTGAGTTTCTATTTTATTGTGAGGGTTCTTCACATTATATTTTTTATGTGAATTCTTTGTTAAAATTATGAGCTAGCGATTTTATGCCATATGTCCATAAGTGTGTAGTCATATTTGCGAATTCATTTAATGTTATGATGTTCCGACATTTAATTTGCATCCCTTAATTAGTCTATTAATGATTATTCATATGGATCAGGGAGTAAATACAAGAAGTAGATTATTACTTTATGATGACAATATTTTTGCATCATGAGGGTTCTTCACATCATAGTTTGGTGTGTGGACCCCACCCTCATATGTGTGATGTGCAATGGATTTGTACATTTTTGGCATGCATTTTTTGTTATAATATAGGTGAAAATATTCTATTATATTTCACAATTCCTTCACATTATAGTTTTGAATGTGGACCATATCTTTACTCTTGTGATGTGTGATGGACTTTGCCTCTTATAAAAGAATGGTTGATTTGGTTTCCAATCTAGGAAATTTTATATATGATGGTAGATAAATGGAATATTTTCATTGCATCATGGAGGCTCTTTACATCACATTTTTACTATAGGTCCCACTTTCATATGTGGGATACACAATGAGAATAAAAGGTAAAATATATGTGTATTATGGCTTAGTTGTTAATGCATGTGGAAAGATGTTGTAATATTATTGGATTGCACATTAGTCACCACAACATATATAATGAACTCTTATTGGTTAAGTACATAGTATGTCTCCCCAATGGCACTAGGTGTAAAAATAGGAACATGATTTTGATGCTTGGTAGGTATTTTCCATAATTGAGGTATTTTTCACGAAACTATGATGCATAATATCAATTGATCTTCTTCACTAAATACATCAAAAATAAACATTCAAGAAAAATTTAAAGGAGTTAATAGTCACACCACTAATATTTTCTAAGGAAGTGTAGAACAAGGTGCCAAAGAAACATTTAACATGTCAAACCATTCCTACACAACTAGAGTACCACTTATGATTTGATGAATCCTTACAACTGCTTGATCAAAATTTATTCTCCTAAAAGAAATATCTCATCATAGTGGTGCATATTCACATATAATGATGGAGAAGGGAAATGACCCATGCAGCCATTTATGCAACATACTTTTCATGGCTTCTATTCCAACAAATATTGTAGGATTTCCCTTTCAACAATTAATGTGGAAGGTTGGCTTGTTTTGGCATTTCATCTTGTGACCATTGTTAGCCATATGTTGGGGACTATCTTTGTAATATTTTTTATATTAGGGATGAAATTTTTCATTTGAAAGGGATAGAATGTTGAAAGAAGAAAAAAAAGAAAGAAAATAAATGAAGAAACTATGACAACCATCCCTAAGGTTTTATCTCTAGCAAAGGGAAAAGTATTTATTATTTTAATGATCAGGGTTCACCAAAAATGTGTAACGAACATCTATAACTAATGAAGAAATATTTTAAATAATAGATCTAACATTGTTTGAGTGTCTTTACGAGTATTTTGTACATTTTCTAGGTGTGTTCTTAACTACCAAAAGACCATAAAATCATTCCAATGCTTTTGTAATGTACATTTTCAAGACAAATAAAGAAATGCACAAGTTTATTTCTGGATTAATAAGTAGAGGTCATCTAGATGAACTAAAACTTATCCATCATCCCAACACATATTTAAACAATAAAAAATAAAAGATCAATTAATATTGTATTGAAATAGTTTTGCTCCCTACCACGTTTAAATACATGAAATATCATTAGGGGCTATCTTTTATCACATTTTAAATAGTTAGTGTGGTAGACCATATGCTCAATTAGGTGCTAAATCTTGAGTTCCTCAAGCAAGCACATAGGTATGGAGTGACCACCCTGAAATAAGACACACTCTGCATAGGTAAGGTTTGTGTCAAGGTAAGTGTTTAGTTTTGTGATGACATCTATAGCAACACCTTAGGGAAACTATCTTGGTTTAGTAGAGTCAAAATTAGAGGAGGTTTTACCTGCCCCAATAGTTGGTCCTTAATTGCCCAAATCTGATCATACGTGTGTGGTATTCTTCCCAAATTTGACACCCTGGCATTTGGGAAATGATTCAAATTTAGGGATTTGTGGTTTATAACTCAAATCACCAATAGATGATTTTGGTTTCAAATTTGATTTACACACTTGCCTATTTAACTATTTTTAGTATAAATGAACATTGGAGAGAGAGTTTAGACATGTTGGAGCATTAAAGAGGGATAGTTTTGGCAACCAAATCTCATTGGAGGTCCATGGAGTGACCATAATGAATAGGGGGCTAGGGAATGACTAAAGAACCCCATGAAAGTTGGATTTCCATTATAGGACCATTTAGTGGCTATGTTTCATGGTTGTGTAGCTTGAAATATCTTGAATATGTTCACATAATATTGAATAATTATGTTTGGAGAATTACAAGTATCTATGTAAAAAACAATATAATTCTTATAAAGAATTCAAACAATTTATTTTAATTATTTAAACATATAATCATCAAGATATATTTTTTGTTATAGAGATAATAGGTGTAGAAGCCTACTTGACCTTACTTTCCTTGCCATATACAAATTTCACCAGAATAAATCCTTATTCTTCGAATCTTAATAGATATTTATATTTACAATTTTATCTCTATAGATATTCATATTTACGGTTTTATCTCTTTTCCGAATTACCCACAATGTTGATAAACTAAGGTATGGAATTGTGATATTGCTATCAAGATTCAACCATGTAGTTTTTTCGAGTCAAATGCATTGACTCATGTTTCATGAGTAGTGGTTCACAAGAACCCATCTCTCATGATAATGAATGGTCCACTTAGCATTCATTGAATCTAGGTGATGCTCACATAGGTGAAGCACTAGGCCTTCCCGAGAGGTCGCCCATCCTAGTACTACTCCAACTCAAGCACGCTTAACCATAGAGTTTTTTCCCAAGATTAATCCCACTTAGCTTGCAACCCCATTTGCAAAACCTTCAACACATGTTGTGACTTATGAACCATTCATTATAGAGCCCCTTTAACTCATCAATTGATAAATAGGAATATTAAACTCTCTAATTTTTAGGGATCACATAATAAGTTAGATTCTAATTCACATTATGAAAGTTCTCTTCTTATTGTTAAAAAAAGACAAATACAAAAACCAAGGAAACCAGGTCAGATTTGAATTCTTGTTGCATAGAGCAATCACAAGAAACCATAGCATGACTTTCAGACTTAATATATTCCATGTTTGGTAAGAGTACACACTATGAAAAGCTATTGAAAACAAATCAAACCCTATAATTTTTCAACAATAATATAAATATTTGTCTTTCTTATTTTGGTTTTCTGCATGTAGTACAATTTCTAGTCAGGGGTTACTTAAGACCTAATTTTAATATAGTGAAGCATACTCATTTCAATATGGCATTTTCCCTAGAATGTGTTGTTAAACATCAATATATTATTCCCTACATTTTATCAAACTCTTACAGTTGAAGACAAATTGGGCGGCTTGCAAGGTAAGATATCTTTAAAAAAAGTATTTTAATGTTTGTATGTTTAGCCGATAGGCTATATATAGAGTGAACGTTCAGCCAAAACCTGTCTCATGCCTATATACAACTTCTTATTTTTTGTTGATATACTGCTATTTTTGGTTGGTATACAACTCTTGTTAAAAAAAATTTAATCCTTTTCCTGTATCGTGTTTCCCGGATTAATAATTAAATTTATACTCACTGTTCCTCCCGCGGGTTTCTGTTCGTATTTTTCACCTATCGTTCTTCACGTTGCGAAACTGCTCCACCTTCCTTCATTTTCTGCCTAGCCCATGTTTTTGGTTGTGCATATCTGCTATATCCGCTCAGTGTGGCCAATAATAAGTAACGTTAAGGAAAAACTAATAAAATCATGCCCGCATATTACTTTTACCATCACGAAGTTTCACATTTTATTTATTCAAATGAGAATGCCTTGTACTTCTTCCTTATGCATTAAGATGATTAGTTAGGGGAAACGTACCAGTAGTCGCTAGGGCTAACTTCGCGCATCCGTAGAGAGTGGAAAATAGGTTCGATTTCTTCAATTTTTTTTGGGCTTGTTCATAAGCGAGTTATTAGCTTAAAAAGAAAATTTTGGCTTGTGGGTAGTTAAAACGCATCTTCTTGAACCCATAAAGTGAAAGGTGGTCAAAAAGGTTGTTTTTAAACCTCCGTCCCCTACATCTTTACCAGTTCGCCACTACCCATTCATTGGACAACCAATAAAAACTTAAAAAAATTCAAGCTTTTTTCAATGTGTTTTCATTGGAAATAGATATGTACCAATAGTTGTTTAATTTTTTTGGTCAACTACACATTCAATAGTGAACATATATTGGTGTAATTTGTAAATTTTTATTGGCATAATTAAAACAATGTAATGGCTAAAATATAAACGATTATTGGGGATCAGGGAAGCATGGAGTAAACATCAATTGGATCATGGACAACAACTGGCACATTTCCTATAAATGAAATAGGCTTTTACTTTTTCTTTATAGAGTGTACGTATCATTTACTGTGAGGGGAATAAATACACTTTACACATGAATAACTAATCTTGAAATAATAAAACATAGTAGTGTATGGATGGATAAATGAACCATTCTATGGATATAGAGCCTTTAAAAGTGATTCTATTTAGGACTTAAGGTTTGATTCAAATAGATATAAAAATAAATTGTTTATAAATATTAAATTATAATTTAATATATTAGAAAATCTAATATATAATTAATTATATTTTTTTAATAATTGTATTTATTATTATATATTATATTATTATATATATTATATTTAAGTTATCTTTTAAATTATAAATTATATATTTATAATTAGATTAATATTTAATGTTTTAATGTCTTAAAAATGTTATTACATGTCTTAAGTAGTTATTATTATTATTATATTTATAATATAATAATTATTTTAGATAATACAAATTAAATTATTTATTATATGTTTTTTATATAAAAAGCAACAAAACTAGGGTGTTGTCCCTTTAATACAAGGCACTACAGGCCATCAACAACAGAGTAACACAAACAACACAATAACAGCAAGGTCTAGAACCAAACCACCACCCTAAGCAGATCATATCAAAAACACATCCAAAAACTACCACAAGTACTAAAACTAATAGTAGTGTCCATCATGAAACCATGATTTAAAGCAGTCTTAACCATAGACCACTGAGGGTCATACCAATCATAAGGAAGCATAAAAAAATTAACAATGCTTTTTAGTAAAATTAAATAGAAACGATGGCCATTTTGGCCAGCACCATCCAAAAAACTAAAACCCCCATGATCCTAATCCTTCTTCTCGCTACATGGCTTGATTAAAGTTATGGTAGCTTAATCTTCAGTGAGGAGCTTAAGAAGTTCCTTGCTGATAGCTTCTTCATCCACATCGTCTGTGGACTTGTCCTTCTACAACAGACATAGAGTGGTGGGGGATCTATGCATGATCTTCAGTGCGAACTATGTAACATCTTGCAGTCTTTTCTCCAAATTTTCCACTTTCCTTTTAAGGTTGGAAACCTCCTCCCAGACAGCATCCTATTTACTGCAAGCTTCCTCCATGGGGGCCTTTCCCTCCGCAATGTTTGAGGCCCTAGACTTGACCTCCTTAATTCTAATACTGGCAGGGCCTAAGGGGCCTCTTTTAAGACTTTCAGAAACATGGGAGGAGCTACTAGCAGAAGCTAAAAGAGCCTCCTCCCCCACATCCTTTTCCTCCTTACTCTTACTCTCACTCCCATCTCCATTGTATTATTTTGAAGCCTCCTTAAAACTCTTCTCTTTTTCTTGCTTGATCACCAATCTATTTGACCTACGAGGGGTGCTAGTCTCCTTGGTTATCTCAATGTTAGAGTCAATTTTTTGGAGCCTAAATTTTTTTTTCTTAGAGGCTTTAACTTTAGTTTTTGGGGTCGGATCTATTCATTTTTTATCCTTTTTCTTCACCACAAGCCCTTGAGTGGGGGATATGTCATGTGGAGAGGCTTTCACAGCAGGGTTTTTTAAGCATTTTTTCTTACTGGGGCCAGGGGTATCCATAATGCTAGCAGACGAAGGAGCAGAAGAGACCAGAGCCTCTTCAACAGTGATGGGTCGAGGAGGGAAAAGGGCAAGGTGGAAATGGTAGAGTATGGGCATAAGCCCTTGATGGAGAATGGTGAAATATTTATTCGAGTTCATGGCTTCAACCACATCAAGCACAGTACTTTCAAGAGAATGTAAGATAAAAAATGAAATAGAGATATTATGGTGGTTTCTAAGGTGATTGAGGAAATTAAAATGGTAGTAGTAATACACACCGTATCTCCCCTCGAGAGTGAAATACTTCATCATCACCATGCAAACTCTGTCCCATGTCTTAGGAAGCACCTCGCGGTCGTAGCCCCCACACAACTTGACAGGTTTCTCGTCACCCCGAAAGAAAAGGTTGAGACTGGTCTGGTTGAAAACTTTGGTGGTTTTCTTCCATTTACGCCCATCCATAGCAAGACCCATCGCCTTAGTAATAACCTCATTAAATTCAAAGGAAATGCTCCCCATTGTAACCCTTCTAGAATCCCAAGTGGTGATGAATTGTTTGGAGAGGCCCTCATCAAAGCCAGACATGCATTCCATAAACTAAGAAATTCCACCCTCCTTGCATATATGCCAGACAGTGCCATCTGTTTTATATTCATCAAACTTATCTAGCTCAACACACACCCGGTCACCACCCATAGCACCAACACAATTATTACAAAAAACCAAAATAGTGAAAGGTAGAAAATTAGCAGAGCAAATGCGATAAAAACCCAAATTGGAAATGGCCGCAGAAAAATGATCGCCAAAAGGTAACTTGTAAATCATGAAAAGAAGGAAATTAATGACACTTCTCGTATCCAATGCAAGCTTAGTAGTTTCCTCATGTGAGAAGTCCAAAGCATGATAAAAAATGAGAGCGGTAATAAATCTGGACAACTCAAAGAATCGAACAAAATTCGTAGGGTTGAAGGATTTATCACAAAAATTGAGGGGGTTCAAAAAATAATGACCCCATCGATCATTAGGATCATCATGACAAGTCCCAGTGGCAATCCAACAAAGGAAGTACGTGGCACGTGGCAAATCCTTCCTATCAGTCTTCCTACACAATGGCTAGTTTTCTAAATAAAGACTCCCGCCAACTTTACTAACAAAAGCTAGTAAACACCACACCAGGGCCAAAAGATAGAGTTTTTTAGGAACCATGATGTATTTCTTTAAAATCACTTCTTAGAAGTGCCAAAGCTAATGGGGGCAAAGAGTCATCTTTCCTCCAACACCGTAGACCCTCCTGATCAAGACCTACCACAGCCAAATTGTCAACAACCACATTTCCTTCCTTGTAGACATGTTGAATGGTGAACTCTTCAAAACCAGAAAGAAAAGAGCGAATGTCTTCAATTATCCCTTGGATTGACCATCCAGCCACCATCATTCCTTTCATGGCTTCCAAAATCAATTGTGAGTCACCCTCAATTTCCAAGGACTTGACGCTGAGTGATAGCACAAATTTGAGACCCCAAAGGAGCGCCATACATTCTTCCTAATTACTTGTGTGTTCCTTCAGGTTCCCAGAGTAGGAAACAACTAGACAACCATTATGGTCTCTGATGATACCACCCCTAGCAGCTTTCCCAACTATGGCCGCCCTATTAAAATTCAATTTGCACCAAGGTGGTTTGGGAGTTTTCCATTTCGTCTTGTTTCTGGAAATCTTTGAAGTTGTCAAACTTGTGAAAGTCACTAGGCAGATTCTAAATTCTAGCAATAGTTTTGTCCCAACCTGTTGGGGGGCAACTAGGGATCTTCCACTTGCAGACAGAAATGTTATCCATAAGGAGTTTATTAAGGATTATCAGCACACTGTCCACACTATTATCTTTCTCCCTAAAAATCTTGTTGTTCCTTTCCTTCCATAGGCACCAACAAATATGAGGTGGAATAAGTTGCCAAAGTTGCCTAATTAGAGGGTGTTTAGAGGGGCACCTCCAATTGAGAACGAATTGTTGAATATTCATCTCAAATACCCATTGGATGTTGAGCTTCTGCAAGACATTTTTTCAAACTTGGGAAGCAAATTGACAATGGATGAAAATATGAAGGATTGTCTCCTCATCTGAATTACAGAGGTTGGGAAATTGAAAACCCCTTTTAACAAGGTTATCAATCGTTAAAAAATTTCCATGAATAGAATCCCACCAAAAGAAATTGATTTTGGGGATGAGCTAGGAGTTCCAAAACTTCTTCCAGCAATTCTCATCACCATCAAATTTTAGCAGCAGATGGTAAGCAAACTCGACTAAGAAGACCCCTAACTGATTTTTTCTCCAAAAAACCTTGTCCTCCTTAGGAAAGAGAGGAAGTATCACCTTATTTCAAAGATCTTGGAGCTTAGAAACCTTAGGGAGAAGGTCAGGTCTATCTAAAAAACTCTGCTCCAATGTTTTCCATTTGGCTCTGGGTGTAGTATAATCTACAATATAAGTACCAAAGTGCACCTTAGCACACTCCCGCAAAATATTGAAATTGTTGTCAACTAGGGGACTGCCCCCAATCCAACTGTCCTCCCAGAATCTTATTGATCTCCCATTTCCAATTTTCCATCTAATACCCTCCTTCATCACAGATCTACATTTTAGAATATTGTTCCAAATTTTTGACCCAAAGGGGAGGCCATTCAAATCTAGGGCCTTGGAAAAATGTCCCTGCTTCAGATACTTAGCCTTCATTATATTACACCATTCGAATTTTCCCAACACAAGATTCCAACCAATCTTGGTAATGAGGACTTTGTTCAAATTAGTAATCTTTCTAATCCCAAGACCCCCTTGGATTTTAGGATGGCAGATAGTGTCCCAATTCACAAGAGCTAATCTTTTTTTCTCTTCAACACTAGTCCAAAGGAAGGATCTTTGGATTCTTTCCAATTTTTCCGCCATGGAACTTGAAATTTTGAAGAGGGAGAGGAAGTAGACTGGGATCCCTTGGAGAGAGGCCGAGAGTAATTGCATTTTTCCAAAAACTACTGAGGAGTTTACCCTTCCAACTAGCAAGCTTCTTTTGCATTCTCTCTAAAATATTATTCCAGAAACTAGGAGTAACCTCCTTCATAGTGAGGGGTAAACCAAGGTAAGTCCTTGGAAGAGTAGCACTTTGATAGCCTAGTATAGATAATATCTTAGCTTGGAGATTAGTTTTTGTGTTGAAGAAGTAGATACTATTTTTTTTTATAATTTATACATTGTCCAGAGGCATTAGCATAGTCATGAAGGAGGCCTTTCCATTCTCTAGCTTCAACCACATAAGATTTTCCAAAAAGGAAGGTGTCATCCACAAATTGATGTAGAACTAAGGGGGGAGGGTGGAGGCAGCACTAATTCCCTAAATTTTCCCAGAGTGTAGCAAAAATAGAAAATTCCTACTCAAGACTTCAACAACCATAATGAAAAGGTATGGTGATAGAGGGTCACCTTTCCTAATGCCTTTTCCCACTTTAAAGAAACCCCAAAGAATCCCATTGACCAAGACAAAGTACTGGACCGAATTCACACATTCTTTGACAATTCCAATCACCTTATCATTGAAACAAAATTTAGCAAGAATTGAGTACAGAAATTTCCATCTAACCCTATCATAAGCCTTAGAAATTTCTAATTTGAAAGCAATACCTTGATTCTTACTTTTCTCTATAGAGTGGATTATTTCATGAGTCATAACAACAGCATCAAGGATTTGTCTTCCTGGAATGAATCCATTTTGGCATCTGCTGATAATCTTGTCCAACAGTGGCTTAAGTTGGTTGACCAAGACTTTGGAGAAGATCTTGTAAACAGTGTTGCATAGACTTATAGGCCTAAAGTCAACCATACACTTCGGCTCCTAGGTTTTAGGGACTAAAACTATGAAGGTATTGTTCAAATTTTTAAACAATTTACCTATTCTAAAAAAGTCTTTGATTGCCATGGTTATATCATAGTTGACAATGCCCCAGTATTCCTGAAAGAAAGCTGGGGGAAAACCATCCGACCCCGGGGCTTTATAGGCACCCATAGAAAACACAGCCACCTTGACTTCTTCCTCTGAAACATGGGTGCAGAGTTGTAAATTATCCTCCTCGCTGATAGTAGAAGGGAGGTGACTTAGAATTCTATCATGAACTTCCGCAGAGGGATAGCTACCAATGTCCAAGTAGACCTGTCTAAAGTAGAGTTCAGCTATTTCACCAATTTTATCAGCCTTCGTGACCTCTTGGTTGTCTTCCTTCAGCAGGAATTTAATGGTGTTTCTTTTCTTATGCTTGCAAGTCATTTTGTGGAAAAAGGTTGAATTCTTGTTACCCTCCTTCAACCATTGGACTCTAGATCTCTACTTCCAATATATTTCCTCTTTTCTTAAGATATATTTCCATTTCCTCCTCCAAGTTTCCTCCTCCTCGTGCAAAGGTTGAAGGAGAATGCCCTTAGCCATAAGATTTTGAACACCATCAAGGTTGTCCCCAATCATCTTTTTAATCTTAAAGATGTCACCAAAGGTAGATTTAGACCACCCTTTAACTTCCTTTTTGATAAGATCAAGTTTTTGGGAGATTTTTACATAGCAGATCCCCGAACTGGATAGCTCCACCAATTTTCAATATGATTTCTGAAATCCTAATGTGTCATCCACATAATTTCAAATATGAAGGGATGAAGGCCAAATAACAACTTATTTATCCACTGGAGAAGAATTGGGCTATGGTCAAAAATAGTTCTAGGGAGGGAATTAAGAGTAGCATTGCATCCCAAGTCCCAACCCACAGAAACTAGAACCCTATCCAAACGAACCTAAATAAGGTGATTACCTTTCCTATTGTTAGATCAAGTGAAAGGGTTACCTTGCAACTCCAAATCAAATAGCCTAGACCTGCTAATGAAGTGTAATAGATCACTTATGTTGTCAGTGTAGTCCATAAGGCCACCAAGCTTTTCCAAAGGAAACAAAGGGGAGTTAAAGTCCCCTGCCACCATTTACAAGGAATTTTTGTCAATTGAGATTAAAGACAAGACTTCCTCCCACATACCCTTTCTTCCTTCTTGAGTATTGGGGGCATAGATGTTAAACAGGTGCCATGTGTGCTTGTTAGCTTTGAGAGTCACAGCAAGATAACTATGAGAGAATGCAAAAGCTTCCCCATCAATTTTAGTAGAATTCCACAAAGTGGCAATACGACTAGAGGCACCATCTACCTCACTATAGAAGAAAGTGGAGCCCGACCAGATTTTATTAGCAATTGAAGAGAAAGTCTGGTAAGTCATTTTAACTTCCTGCAGCAAAAGGACATCAATTTTAAGGTCCACAATGTATTTTCTTAGAGAAAATTGTTTCTAAGGACTATTCAACCCCCGCATGTTCCATGAAAGGAACTTCATTTTCTATTACGATGGGTTGAATCAAGGGTTGATTTTCGATCACTGGAAATATCCCTGGTTGTGGCTTTATGCCTTGACAGTCTCTCTGAAGGTCTTCCAACTCTATTATCAGTTCCCACATCAACTTTCTTGGTTGTTTTCCTCTTTTGAGTTTTCCAATCCTCCAAGTTATCCCCATCAACTTGAGATTTAGAGGAAAAGGACTTGGTGTTCGGAGTGATAATGACAAATTTGGTTACTTCCCCAGCACCTTCCTCCACACCGTCTTGATGGGAAGAGAAGATGCACGAGGCGTCAACCTCCTTGTTGGACTTTGTAGGGGTAACTATCCCAATCTCCACCTGCTGCAGGGTAGTAATATCAGAGTCCCTTATAGCCACTCACCGAGGTTGGTCAACAACAATAACACCCAAATTCTTGTTCCCAAAGATTATGCGAGCAGAGGACAAAGGGGACATGACAACCTTACCTTCTCCTATAGAGAAAAAAGGGTCTAACACCAGACTCAAATCCTTGGGAGGGGACATTTCCCCATCCTCCAAGGATTTCGAGGAGATCCTCTTAGCCATACTATTAGTTTTGATCTTAACCCCAAGGTCAGGGGATTTCATCATTTCATACAGTCCATCAGTAAACGGATAATCATCCATTTCATTGGTTTTAATGCTCTCCCCCACATTACTGGTGTTGTGGTCCAACTAATTTTCTCCCTTATCAGAGGAACAGGATGGGATTTTCCCTTTAGTCAAGGGTTCCTTTGGTGTTTGAACCTTGCATTCTGCAATTACATGGCCTTGTTTGCCACATTTTTGACAAAACAAGGTGGCATTTTCATAGACTAGGGCCTGAGTCCATTTTCCCCACTTAGATTTGAGGGTAATAAAGTTGGGGAGAGCTTTGTTAATGGAGACATTAACACAAAAATGAGCAAAAACTAACATGGATTTAGCTAGAGTGACCACATCCGCCGCCACAAAACTACCAAAGGAATTACCAATCCAGCAAAAAATCCTTTCATCCCATAATTCCAATGGGAGGCCTTGTAACCGAACCCAAACAAGAGCCATATGAGTGAGTTCAGCAAACGAGTCAAAGCCCGGCTTCCATTTGGCCAAAGTCAAAAAATGTTTACCATAAGCCCATGTACCAGAGAGAACATAGATCAAATCCTCCTCAACCATGAATTTGAAGAGGAATAGACCACCAAGCATAGCCGAGACAGTCACACTACCCTTCAACTTTCATCGAGTGTTAGCCCATCTTCGGACCATATCGATAGTTGGCCTAAAAGCCAAGAATCTCCCCACCAGAGCAAGGTGCAACGAGGAGGCAACCTCGTCCATGACCATGTCAGGTAGGAAAAGCTCTATTCCTTCCTCCGTCTAAATAATTTTTAGATGAAAAGTCTCAAGGGCATTATTTCTAGTCCCCGTAAGGATATTCTTCCAGCGATCCTTGGATGAGTCAACACCCTTAAGGCTGCCATTGTCCCCACCAATAGGAGACCCAGAAAGTGCATTGGAATCACATGACACAAACGTTGCATCCATATGTGTCGTATTCGGGCCACCAATCTTATATGTATCAGGCGGGGGGTCAAGCTGAGGGGAGGTAGAGACCTCCCCAGAACCTACAGACATGGTTGAAAATTTGAAAAGAACGAGCAAAAAGTTGCAAAGCGGGTATATTTTACCAATAACATATTATTTATTATATGTTTATACTTATGATTGTAGATAATATTATATATATATATATTATATTAATATTAAATTCTAGACTAAAATTTATTTAATACAAATCTAAAATTATTATAATTAATATCTTTAATGTGAAGTTAACATATAAATATACTACAATATATAGTAATAAATAAATTATATATATAGTATAAATATAATACACTAGATATAATAGATATACATTATATTATTATATTATATTCTCTAATAAAAATTATTAAATATACATATAAATTACTATGCTTAAAAATTAATATATTTTAATATAATGTACATTACAATAACATATAAAAAATATTGTATAAGTCGCAAAGTAAATCCTAGGGGGAGCCCAATGCTAGAGGGTGGCTTAGTGCAATGTCATTGAAGAGGATTGCTCCTATGACAATGATGTCTATGGCTGAAAAAAGGGATTTTGTGCCACTGTTATATTTAGGGATTTGATTATGTTTAGGTTTTAATTACATATATTTTTCTATCGGTGTAACCCTTGCGCCCCTTCTGATGCAAGTGCTAGTTCAAACAACAATAAGAGCTAAAAATCTAGTTGACAACACCAAATTTTTAAGCACTAAAAACCAAAACAAAAAGTTGACAGCAACAAAGATTATGACAATAGTTATCTGTGGAAATCTACCAACTAGAAGCATGCTTGATTCTTCACAATAACAATAATATCATTGTCTCCTTTTTTTCAAAGATTACATTGGCAGAAATTGGTTTAGCTTGACCTTCAAGTTATCTTAGGCTATCATATGCTAGTTTTGTCTACTTTGCCTTTTCATTAATTAAAGTGTTATCTTAATAAAAGAGTCACTTTTGAAATTAAAATTAAAATATATTTTTTAAATCTTGGAAAAAACTTAAATGATTCAATTTATCATTATTATTGATCTACTACATCATAAATTATCTTTAAACGTGTAAGATTGATTCATACTACATCTTTCTCTCTTCATCTAATCTATGAAAATAGTTAGATAGTGTTAGTTTGTTATGCAAATTGTAGTTAGTTATATTCTGAGGATATTGTTATTGCACTTGATTTTTAATTTTGGAACATAAAACAAAGTGTAAATAAACATATCTAGTTATAGATAATAGAAGGGATGATACAATTTCAAGGTGAGACAAGTTTTCAGCTGAAAGTTATTACAAAATATAGCTTTCCGTTAAAATGAATATTAAATTTTATTTGTAGAGTTTTTAATTTTTTTATATTAAACAAAGCAGTTTACAATGAATAAAATCTACCAACATGGAGCTGAAAGAAAAGAATAAACCTACCTAACCATAAATACATAGCAACCACAAGAAGACTCGAAGAAAAAGTCATTTCATCTACTAAGTAACTCTTTGTACATATCTAAATGTATAGATTTAATGGCATTAAAAATGTCAATTCAAAAAGACAAAATAATTTTAAATGCAATTATATTAAAGCTAACATTCATTTTCATATTAATTTGCTAACAAGTATTATGACATATATAATAGTGCTCATATAATTCAAGTCATTAATAGAGTTGAAATTTGATTCAATGAATTAATAGAAAGAAAGATAAATGATATTTCAACAATTATTTAAAGTAGAAAATTAATTGTAGCTGATAGGATTATTGCTCATTTTTTTAATTCTATATGTTCATTGGTTAAATTAATAAAAGAAATTGAATGCAACAATGCATTAGTATTCATGTGCTTGTAGGAACCAATAATAACACATCTATTCACCTAACCTATCATAAGTAGGCGGTGCTTTGCCTTATTGTTGAGCGTGTTATATACACATCAATGTTATTGTGAAAACTCTCTCTACACACTTTATAACAAGAGACGCATTTGTGTCAGGTTCTGCCCATTGTGGGGTGTGCTTGGTTGTTTTAAACATCTAGTTAATAAAAATAGCTAGGAGTTTAATGTGATTGTTTGTTGTTTTATAATGTCATTATTATAGTTGATTAATATTGAAAAATAAAAATAAAAAATCTTGTGGGGTGTACTTGTTTTAAACATTTAGTTAATAGAAGCAGCTAGGGGTGTAATGTGATTGTTTGTTGTTGTATAATGTTATTATTATAGTTGATTAATGTTGCATAAATAAAAAATAAAATTCATATGGGTGTGTTTTGTTGTTTTTAACATTTAGTTAATAGAAGTAAGTAGGGGTGTAATATAATTGTTTGTTGTTGTATAATGTTATTATTATAGTTAATTAATGTTCCAAAAATAAAAAATATGCAATTATACAAATATATTATTATAATAATTCCATATATATATTTATTATTATCCTTTTGATAATGTGATATTTATGTAATTTTTGCCTTGCTAAATTATATTATTACATGTATATTTTTTAAAATAGATTTTATTATAATATTAATTGTAGATACATAAAAAAAAAAAAATTATATTTATTATAAATAGATAAATTTTATTGTGATATTTAATACACACTTGATAAACAAATATAAAATATGCATTGAATGTACTCACATTTATTTAATAAGTTTGAAAATCTTATCAATTATTAAATAAAATATGTAAAATAATACTTGTAAGTCAACAATGTAATTATATGATGATGTATGTAATAGTGCTCATGTCATTCAAGTCATTAATAGGTTTGAAATTTGATTCATGAATTAAATGCATTGCATTGCACATAATTTAGAAAAAAAAAAAATCCTAATTTTTGCAATGACTGTTGACAACATGAACCAATAAAAAGAAAGATAAATAATACTTTAACAATTTTAAAAATAGACAATTTAAAATAGACTATATAAAATTGTTGGTAAAATTTTTAATTCTAGATGTTTATAGGTTGGATTGTAACTATCACTAAAAAAAATTGAATTGAATGAATGTTTTGCCATAGACAGAACTAAAAATAATAATATATGTGACCACCCACCTATCATATCATATACACAACAAATTAAATTGTGAAAACCCTTTATGCAAACATTGTAATAAAGATAACCCATCTGTTCTCCCAACCTATCATGTCTATAGACAGCAATTTATTATTGCAAAAGATCTTTATACACACATTGTAATAAAAATAATAAATTTCTTCACCGAACCTATAAAAAATCTTTCTACAAACTTTATAATAAAAATAAGATATCAATATTAATATAAAAAATATCTTAAATTTTTCGTACTCCTTGTAAAAGTAATGAAAGATATCAGTATCAAAATAGGTAGAGAACTTTGTAAACAGGAAGTCTCTAGATTCTTCTTATATATAGGTACATGGCTACTTTAATATACAGAAGCATTGTATTTTTGGGAGATGTTTGCAGCAGGAGGTGAGAGTAGAATAGTAGCAAGAGATTGAAACAAAACAGTTCAAAAATAGAGTAAAACAGAAGAACACGCAGTTTACTTTTCTATCACATCTTTAACAAACTCGTTCAAACAAACGAAATAAAATAATTCAATACATAGGGACCAATACCCCAGCTTTGAGCTTTTACCTTCTCCACGCATACAGAGGCTCTTCACCATGAGCCCACCTGGGTCCAATTTAATATTTTCCATAGGGAAGATTGAGTGAGTGACAAGGTAGTTTGGTCGACCTGTCAGCTTAGCAGGATCCCAAAACTCACGAGACCATAAGCCCTGTCTCTTTTTAATAAACAGTCTCCAAAGGAAAAGAATCCCTTAAATTGTCTAGACAATCAATCACCCAGTGTTTTCATAGGTTTTAGTCATTATCCAATGGAGTTGGAAAGATGTATTGTAGTTCTGTACTCTATAGTAGTTGTATTTCTCTCAAGTCATGCAAAATGTAGCCCTCCAGGCCCTGTGGTGGAATGTTCTTCAAGTGGGCTGACAGACTGTGTGGTTACAAATTCATATGGTGTCTTTCCTGATAGAAGCACCTGCAAGGCTGCCCAGGCTGTATTTCCTTCCACAGAAGAAGAGCTTTTGGCCTCTGTTGCAAATGCTGTGAAGAAGCAGCAAAAGATCAGAGTTGTAACAAAGCATTCTCACAGTATTCCCAAACTGGTATGCCCAGAAGGGGACTCAGGACTCATCATCAGTTCCAGTGATTTAAACCATGTTGTCTCTGTAGATGAATCATCCATGAGAATGACTGTTGAGAGTGGCATGGGCTTGAAGGATTTGATTGACAGTGCTGCTGAACATGGGCTTGCTCTGCCTCATTCTCCATACTGGTTGGGAGTAACTGTTGGAGGAATACTGGGCACTGGAGCTCATGGCAGCTCTCTCTTTGGCAAAGGCGGTGCAGTTCATGAATATGTTGTGGGGATGAGATTGGTAGTCCCTGCTTCCAAGGAAGAAGGATATGCTAAGGTTGTGACTCTCACTGAAGAAGATGAGTACCTCAATGCTGCAAAGGTTTCTCTTGGAGTTCTTGGTGTCATTTCACAGGTAACAACCATTAACCACCCAAAATAATAGTAATAAATAATAATATGTGTGTGGGGGTGTGTTTGCTTAAATGAGATCCACATGGCTCTTAAATCTGTTTTACAGGTGTTCGTATTCGTTTAGCATGCTTAAACCTTTTCAATTTGGTTGGGATTAAAAAGCTTGACTAGTTAAATTTATTACAGATTATTAAAAAGAAAAGTTTTGGTTTATATAATTATATATATTATTAAAATTAAAGTTGAAAAGTATAAACAACCTTCGAAAACTTGTGGTTGTGGAATGAAATTAGATTTCAAAATTAAATTAATGAGAATGCAATATTTTTAAAAATCACCACAAAATATAGTTGGTGTATGTTTTCTACAGTTTATGTAGTATTTGAAAGTTTGTTTCTGAAATCAACTGTATATATTTTTGTATGGACATTTCAAATCAGACTTAACGATCCATCATTAAAAAAGAAAAATCAATTCCCAAAACAATCTTTCCAAAACCATACAAAACACTTCTCAAAATAAAAATAACCACCTAAATTATACATTTAAATTTATCAACATAAAATAAAGAAAACTAAACTTAGAATATTGAAGCAACGCATACTAATGAGAACAGATTTTCACAATTTATGAAGATTATTGAACAGTTTCTGGATTAGATTGTGTCAGTATTTTTGGCATCAACATTTCAGATCACACTCAGTATGCTCTCTTCTTCACTTCTTCATTCTGATGATAGATCAAAGAATGTGATCCAAAATATTGATGTCAAAATACTGACACAATCTAATCTAAAACTGTTCAATATACAACACATACTCCCAAACTATATTAATTGTTTAAGAGCCTGTACAAAACACACAGTAGACTGAAGTACCTTATGACAAAACACCTGTGTCACGACCCCTCTTTGCTATGTCAGTTAATTATGATGCTGATCTCATTATTTATATAAATGGGATGCTTGTCTAAACAGGATATTAACTCATACGTTTATTTCACATGTTATTTAGGCATGTGCATACTCACAAGTAAATGCTCATAAATTGAAAGGACTCCCCACGTCACCTAAATCTCTACCAATAGATTGAGTCATTGATTATTAGTTGGAAAATTTGACAAAATTGTCGACCAAGAAACAATGCACCATCCATGAGCCGCCTAACGCCGACTTCACCTACTCCATATCATTCACGTTAGTTGTGATTCAACCGCCACAATAAATTGCAGATCAAACCGCGTTCTACAGCTTACAAAAAATTTAATGCATTAAATGAGTAGATGGGCTTCTGTTTTTGGGGGACAGCAATTGACCGTTCTATGAGAGACTCCAGAGGGGTGTTCGATTTCAGACTAGAGGAAGGAGGAGAGTCAACCTAGGCGCATTGTTCACTTTAGATCTCTTCCGAGAATCAGTGCACACAAGTAGGTATCTTACCCGTCCACTTTGATATGCAGCATATTTGATCCCTCTTGTGACAAGTTAGACTAAGCAATTAATTTCGAATGGGAGCCTTTGTGAAGCTGCGCAGGACATATCAGAGAAAATATGTAGATTTTATTAAGTCTTTTTATGAATCGGCTAGAATAAGCAATAGAACATGGTTTTTGCAAGAGAAATGCTGCATCTATAGTCTTGATTTAGCTAGCAATCTGTAGTTTTTGATTTAGAAAACAGTTGCAGGCAACCACATGATCATGAAAATCATTTGGTGCAGAATTTTAAGAGTTAGAATCTCTAATTTGTTAGCCATAATATACTAATGCGTATATAGTACCAACACTATAGACGTAATATTCTGATCAAGATGTTACCACTCACTAGACTCAATCTTATTTAGAAGATTTTAATTGCTGTGATACCATTTTGTGAACAGAGGATATTGACTATACACTTAATCTTTTTATTTATTTAAAAATCACAATTTCAATGATAATGGATCAGCCTTGGTTGGATTACCATTTAAATTACTTTTCGAAAGATCATTCACCTTGATCCACCTTATAATGAGAATCTTGTTTAGGCGTCCAATTTTATTCCTTTTAATTAAGAATGTTTATAGCTCCATTCTCTAGCTCATCCATTTCCACGCTTGTTTAATATAAAATATGTTAATTACTTCTATAAATAGAATTTGGGCATTTTGTGCAAAAGGCTAATTAGAAAATTCATGAAAATTGTAATAGAATCCACTCTTAATAAATAGATAGCATTCCTAACTTGTTTCAAATATAAATATATATATATATATATATATATATATATATATATATATATATATATATATATATATATTTTTATCAGCCATGCATACTTTCTCTTTTGAAAATTTGGTGTAAGACATGCCTTTATGGTTCCAATTGTCTCTATTGCCTCAATTACTTTATTTAGGAGATATATATATGTGTTTGGATACACTCCTTTTTTTTTAATGCCATTTTATAAATGAAGGTAAAATCTAAATATTTTGGGTTAAGTGGTATTCAATGTCTATGTACCGAAAGATAAGGCCATGTAAATAAGGTTACTCCAATATGTTAGATGAATGAACTGACCTTGTTACTTTTCTTACTAATATTTGAATTGGTGCATATCAATGGGCATTGATCTAAGATATTAATAACCATCCTTAATTTTTATTTCATAATAATTGAATGTTGATTTGGTATTTATATATATACATATTTCCTTATACGATCTAATCCATTTAGGAAGTCTTGCCAAACACTTGGCATTTGTAAATTATTTCTAGTATGGTTAGAAATTTGCAATATAATCAATTTAAAGATATTGCTAGCCCAAAACCACGTAATAACATCGATAAAATTCTCTTGAAATATTGAAGCATTAAAGTTCTCTTTTATTCTAGTTTGGTCTATGCCCTTCAATTTAAATATGGAGAAAATGAAACCCTTTCTTACCCAAAGGTAGTTCTTCTATAAGAAATAGACAACATAAGAACTCCATTACCCTAGTTAGTGTCGAATAGTTACTTTATTACATTTTATAATATAGTCATTGAAATTTTCACATCCTAATGCTACATAAACCATCTAGAAGATAGAAATATAAGTTGAATAATAGGACTCTAATCCTTGCAATAATTCTTGAAGATATTTAACTCTAGGTAAAATTGATTTCGTGTGTGCATTTGATAAGGGAAGTAGGGAATGATATATGTTATGGAATTTTTCAAAATAATAAGTACTCGCTTAATTACTTTGCATGGGGATTTTTTTAATAATAAATGGTTAAATAATTCTTCTAATGACTAGGGCATTTAAATTACTAAGATTAGAACTTACTATAAATTATTGACCAATGCTCGTTGATTTATTTAATCATGTTTTTTTCTTTTTATTTCCTAATGAATATTGTTAAAATTACCATGCATTATGTGTTTATTTTCTTACTAAGATTAAGTATGTTAGACATAGATTTGAAACTAATCAAAAGAAAGGAAAACAAAACCAGCAGCGTTCGGTATTAACAGTGCCTCTGGCTCACGTTTACGGGTAAAGCCGTTGCGCTTGAGCTACTGCATCTATAGCCTAACACAGCTGCAATAACGGCATCTGTGGCATCATCCCTATAAATTGCCAGGGAGAAATAAGGAACAAGGGTTGATTAAAATCCAAAGGGAGGGAAATCCCCTTTAGATAAATAATCTAAAAAGATAAAACAAAAATGAATCAAATCCGCTAGTGACAACCTAGAAAACTGTAACTTAAGAATTTTCAATGGTGCAAATGTAATTCTAACTCAAAGATATAATCATGTGGATAATTGATTAGGAAATCATTTAAACAGGTCAAGGGAGATGAACATCATTAGGGAGTAGGGTTAGATGAATGTTATTAGATAAAAAATAAATGGTCAAGGTGATCGTTTATTATCCATGCTTCCCATCGTGGGTAGCAACCGCAAAGGAACTATCTAGGGGAAATAAAAACCCTAGAAAGGGTTGCATACCCGCTTTATAACAGTTCACATAAACATAGTCTAGAAAACAAAACTACATATTTTATGCCTTGATCCCGTTTGAAAGCAGGGTATGTAGGCAGTCTGGGAAACAGAGGATGCCCAGTACTCAGGCGTTTGGGAATGGGGTTTAGGGTTAAAGAGATCACATAACTAGTTATAAGAGATAATTAGCTAAAATATATACAACTATACTCCGAAGAATCCTGCATGGATTGCTTGATTCCCCGAGGCCCTTAGGCCAAATTCTGAGGCGGGTTTCAAGTTTAGAATTACAATTTACATACCCCTAAGGATGACGACCTCGGTACACTTTTAGTAGAAAGTGTGGTCATCAGGGAAGTGACTCAAGATCCGGATGATCCCGATGAGTCCAAGACTCTGGCCAGTGCACATACCTATCTATGATAGATGCCTGCCTCATTTAGGCAGATGCCTATTCTGATTATATGAATAGATGTATTCCTATTCCATATGAATTGAGGAAGTGAATTCTTGTTCTGTATGAACAGATGATATACCTATCCCGTATGGATAGAAGTTCCCAAGTATACTTGTGAATGAATACTTGAACACAAATAAAAAAAATATAGTGGTGTTTTCGGTTAGAATTAATTGGGTCTTTACAACCTGGCCTAGGGTAACTTGAAGGGCAAGCTAGAATAAATTGTGCTTCGTAACCTTTGAAAATAGTGTCACTGATGTTAGCATGCTTCCAGTTGATAACTTGCCAGAAATAACCATTATCATAATCTTTGGTGTTGCAACTATCTTTTTTGGGGGGTTAAATCTTTAAATATTTGGTGTTGTCAACCAGAATTTTATTTTTTAGCATTGTTAAAAATATATGAACATTAAGCTCTTACAAATATCTTGCCTTGTATTTTGTCATTGCCACCCAATTTGTCTTCAACTATGTCATTTTGATAAAATTCTAGCACTAATCCATTGACGATTGATAACACATTCCATGGAAAATGCATGAACTAAATTGTGGAAATCAATATTAAAATGGGGCATATTGTAACCTAGGACTAGGGTATTGTACTACATGCACAAAACTAAAACAAAATAGACAAGTCATGGCAACTCTTCTGTTTCTTTCTTTATTTCTTATCTTCTATTCTTCTATCTCTCTCTTCTTTTCTATCTTTTTCTTTTTCTTTCTCTTTTTTTTTAACTTTGAAGGTAATATATTTTTTATTATTAAGGTTATGTAGGTTTTATCTATTGTCTACTCGTGTATAGTTGGTGAGAGTGGCGCCTTCTCCTTCTATGGAACCATCTTATAATTGAGAATCTTATACTTGATAGAATCTAGACACTCATCAACAATGAGATAGCAAATGTCAAGTGAGAAAACTTTCCCTAATCATTATTGAGGGCTCACCCACACCTTTGAAAGGACATAAATTATATTGATACGTAGGCAACTACCATCCACTCTACTGGCTAATAGGTGAAGTCTAGCTAGAGAGATGCCTAGTCAATAGCAAAGAAAAATATTTTTGGCAACTGCAAGGGTGGCAAGGAGAGGACTCTGACCCACCATGTTACTGCCCCTAGTGGGGTATCTATCATGAGAAGGTGAAGAGGGTGGGACCCTTGTAATAATGCAAGGGCTATTCCCCCAATAATCAAGTAGGATTTGAAGATCTTAAACTTTAAGGGCCTCTTTATTGGCCCAAAATTATATCCACATGAACACATTAGAAACCACAAGCAATTTGGAATGAATAGAAAATTAGAATCCACAGTTGAATTAGAAAATATAGTAGAGTTCTTATCTTTCCAAATATAAAAATTATTTCCAATATGGAAGATTTAGCTAGGAGAAATTGGTTTAAATTTTGGCCCCATCACCTAGTTGAACATAGTGCCAAGCAAAAGTCTCAAGCCTCAATGGCTAGAAAAGTCATGAATCCATTGCCAAGTCTTTTGTACATGAATGTAGGATAAAAATGATGCAAAAAACATTCTAGTTTCCCAAAAAATAAGCATCTTAGATTTGAAAGACCTATCTATGCATTAGATGGTTGCCAATATGAAGATCAAGGTAAAACAAAAACCAAGCAAAGTAAGCAATATTTGGCTTCATAATGACTTTCTAGCCCATTTGAAAATTGTATTTATTCTACATAAAATAAGGAGACTATAAGGACCACCTATAATTTAGCTTTTGAATCATAGGAAGATGTAGCAACAACCATCTTGCATTTTTTAGTGGTATAATTGTGGAAGTGAGTATCAATGTATACATTTGATTCCAATCCTTCAACAAACAATATTTAAATACAAGTGTTCTAAAGGCACAACCTCAATTATCATTTTGAGATTTTTTATGTTTGTTTAAAAGGGTTAAATTAAACATAGCCCTAGCCTACAACCATGAGAGCCAAGTGGAATTGACCTTGGGATGTAAACCTCTTAGATCCCTAACTCCTCTTCTAAAGATCTTAAGGGAATGCATCCAAGTAACCATAACAATTGGATTTTCTTAAAACAAAAGTATGGGATACCACCATAAGGATTTTTGGTTGATGGATAAACCACTATGAAATCCATCCTCATTCCAATTTATCTATTTTTAACTACTTCACAATCCTTCTATATTGTTTTTAACAACAAAAGTGCCAATAACTTTAATGGGGATAAAAGAAATCACAAGGGAATGGAAATTAAGGCCATTCTAATAAATTATCCCATATTGAGAGCTAGGTGTAATGCAACTATATATAAAACCATTATAGGCTTCATTATCATCACAAGCTTTACCAATCCATTTAGCACAAAGTGCAATACCTTGTATATTAAAGTCAATATGGCATAGTCATCCATAGTCTCAAGAAAGACAGCATACAATCCACACAACTTACTGAAGGCCTTTATTGTGGTATGAATTAGAAAATAGAAAATCCTAACAAATATTATTAATATTATGATATGAATCTTTCAAAGTGACCAATAGGAAGAGGAGTAAATATGCATGAAAACAAGAAATTTAGAGCATATTTGAAACTTACCTAAGTTAGTGAAAGTGGTTTGGCAATCCAATATGCTAGTTTTTTATATACTCAATCAATGACAAATTGCCATATCATAAAATGGAAAGCTTGGAAAGCAAATGGAATCCTTAGAAACTTGAAGATCTCCCATGGTCAATGAGCTTCCAATCAAAATAAATAATCAAAGAAGGATATAGAGAGAAGGATCGCCTATAATATTGCATTTTATTCCATTGGATGCTAGAAACTAAAGCTAAGCAGAAGGTTTCAAGACACTTGAAAGCTCGTTTGATATTATCTTTGTTCTCCAACAATGTGAGGAACATGAGTCATGTCAACAAAATAACCATTAACAAATTATTGGTGGTCACTACCAAGAAGTGAGATTTATTCAACTCTTCTATGTGAGATGACATTAACAAGAAGATAGATAAATCCTTCAATTACAAAAATATGAAGAAAAGGTGCTTAAGGGTTCAAACCCTACCAAATCAACCCAAAAGGGTCAAATTGTTTAGATTGAATATAAATTGCACTACATGCACAAAAATAAAATACGTAAAACAAGTCATGGTAGTTCTATTCTATCGCTTTCTTTATTTCTTATCTTCCATTCTTTCCTTTCTCTCTTTTTTTCTTTCTTTTCATTTTTGGGATTTGACGGTAATGTATTTTTTATTGTTAAGGTTATTTAGGTTTTTTCTACTGTCTACTCACTTGTAGTTGGTGAGATTGGTGTCATCTCCTTCTTTGCAACCATCCTACAATTGAGAATCTTACACTTGGTCCAGAATCTAGGCACTCATCAACAATGAGATAGCAAGTGCCAAGTGATAAAAATTTCCTTGATCATTAGGGAGGGCTCACCCACACCTTTCAAATGACACAAGGAAGTGATATGTAGTCCACTCTAATGGATAATAGGTGGAATCTAGCTCGAGGGTTTCCTAGTCAATAGTAGAGATTTTTTTGGTAACTATGAGTGGCAAGGAGAGGACTCTTACCCGCCATCTTACTGCCATGAGTAGGGTATCTATCATGAGAAGGTGAAGAGGGCAGGACCCTAGCAATAGTGCAAGGACCATTCCCATAATAATCAAGTAGGATTTGAAAATGTTAAAATTTAAGGGGCTCTTTATTGGCCTAAAATTATATCTAGATTAACACATTAGAGACCATAAGTAATTTGGAGTGAATAGAAAAATTGGAATCCACAATTGAATTACAAAATATGATAGAATCCTTATCTTTCCCAAAAAAAAAAAATCCAAAATGAAAACTATAGCTAGGAGAATTTGGTTTAAGTTTTTGTCCCATCACTTGATAGAACATGGTGCCAAGGAAAAGTATCAATCCTCAATGGTTAGAAAAATCATGAATCTGTTGTCATGTATTTTGCACATGAATGTAAGATAAAAATGACTCAAAAAAATTTCTAGTTGCCCACAAAAGAAGCATCTTGGCTTTAAAATACCAAGATGCATTAGATGGTTTCCAATAATAAGGCCATGGTAAAATAAATGCCAAGCAAAGTGAGCAATCTTGGGACCCATAATGACTTTCTAGACCATTCAAAAGTATTTATTCTACATAAAGTATGTACTATGTAGACTATAGAGACCACATATAATTTATCTTTTGAATCATAGGAAATTTTAACAAACATCTTTAGCATTTTTTTGGTGTATAATTGTGCAAGGGAATATCAATGTATAACAATTCTAGTCCTTCAAAAAACAAAAAAATCATACTAGTGTTTTAAAGGCACAACCTCAATTATCATTTTGAATTTGTTTTGTCTTGTTTAAAATGGTTAAATTAAACATAACCTTAGTTTGATTAATCATTTCCCTAACCTATAACCAAGAGAGCAAAGTGGAATTGACCTTTGGGTGTAAACCTTTTAGATCCCTAACTCCTCTTTTGAAGATCTTAAGGAAGTGCATCCAAGCAATCATCACCAATGGATTTTCTTAAAACACAAGTATGGGAAACACCCATAAGGATTGTTGGCTTATGGATAACCACTATGAAATTCATCCTCATTCTAATTTAGCTATAGTTTAACTACTTCACAATCACTCCATGTGATTTTAACAACAAAAGTGCCAATAATTTTGATGGGAACCCAAGAAATTACAAGGGAATGGAAATCGAGGCCATTCTTAGCAATTATCCCATAGTGAGAGCTACATGTAAGCAATTATGTAGAAAAATATTCTAGGATTCATTACCATCACAATCTTTGGCAAGCCGCATTTATGTCCTCGATTATATTTTCTATCAGACTTAAAACATGACCCTTTTTTATCTCTTCTCTTTAATTTTGTTGTGGATTCAACATAGTATGCTAAGTACCTATCTAGGAGAGATATTATCTCTTATTTTTATCAAACCTTTCCTTCTACTGGTCATAAAAATTTATGTCTAACAACATTTCCATTATCATTGATTGAGATAGATTTTGGATAGAACATGTATACCTCATACCTAATGTGATCCTTTGAACCCATAGGAATATTTTCGTCAAATTTCCATTTGCAACATTCTCTACCTTAACGATAATGTTTGGAATTGATGAATATAATCTTTTCACATACCTACTTTGTTTAATTTGGTAAGTTAGATAAAGTATCTATCAATAACATTGTCACCATAAAGTGTAGTGAGTTCCTATTGGAAAACAAACCATGTGACAACATATCCCTTCTTTTTCTTCCCTTCGCATAGCCAATGATACCAAATGAATTACTCAAGTTCTAGGTGTAATGATGATATTGTAATTTTTTTTACATATAACATGATGAGAATCAAATAACTATTCCATTTGTTAAAGCCAATTGGTTGGATCCTTACCATCAAAATTTCTCATATCCATAAATTTGGTGTGAAATTCCTAATCATAAAATAACTTAAGTGACCACTCATCTTTAGTTTTGATTGAAATGGTCCAAAAGCATCGTTCCCTTTAGGAGACTCATTTTATTCTGAAGTCTTGTTGTGTGGATCCATATGTTTGGAATATCTAGAAACTAAGGTAGAAGATATTTGTCAAATCATCCTCTTAAGACCTATCATTTCATCCATTTTTTCCAAGATTTATTCATTCATCCTTTTATTTTATCCCATGGCTTCTTCCCTTATAGAGTCATTATCTATGGAACCAATCTTCTCAATAACCACATCCTCATTGCCTAGATATTTTTTAGGTGTGATAAAATTCTTTTTACCCCTTGTTGTAGGCCTTACTATGATGAAAATTTATTTTTTTAATAAATTACACAAAATAATTCAAATGGTCTAAAAATTTAACTATAACTTACTTGGGCCTAGATATTTCCTTTCAAACAAATCTCTAAGAAATTTGTTGATTTGCAACCTTAAAGATGAATTTGGTGGAAACCCTAATTTTTTAAACTTTCTAAAAACAACTCCAAGTTACTCCAAATTAGAATTATAAGTAAGTCAACATTTCTTTGTTCAATCCTCCATAATTTGGGGAAAAAAATCTTAGTTATTTCCTTAGAAGCAAATTTTGTGAAAAAATTAATTCTATAATAGCTCCTTGAATTCTACTACAAATGGCCTAAAGTATAAACTAAAGTATATTGAACATTTCTTTTAAAATATATGTCCAAATTAAGAGAGATACCCACTTTCCAAATAACCCCCCAAATTTTTATAATTAGTTGACAGTGCTTGAGAATAATAAGCCACTTCAAGGGAAAAAAAATCCAAACTTCTCCAATAAGAAATTAAATTATAATAAGATGATAATAAACTAACCATTGGCTCCTATATATATCCTACTATGCCTTGGATGACACTCAGACTAGCTTAGATACCTAAATATAACACCTAAGATGACCTAAATTCCTAAATAAGAATATAATAATAATCATATAATTTAAGAGTTAAGGTAGCCACAAGAATACCACTCATAACCCTATATAATGAAGGATATAGGAAAGTTCCTTTCAATTGTATCATTTGATGCGCATAATATTAACAATACTGATAAATCAATTAGTGATGTTGAAAATACCCCACACAACCTTGTTAGATAGTTCACATAGATGTATAACATAGTGAGAATGCCACTTGATATTTACTAAAGTACCATGGTTGAGATATACTAAATTTACCATGGTTCCCAAATATTGCTCATGATTATCATTAAAATATATTGTCTATCCATATACATGACACATGTTGATAGTAGAAAACTAACAACATTGACCTCATAAAGATAAAGAATGTCTAGAGGAGAAAATGTATATTGAAAGTATTTTACAAGAAACTTGTTGTGTTGGTCTGTTCAACCCCTAAAATTCTATGATATATAATTCATAAAGTTATTATGTATAGATTGGATTTAATTATG
Organism: Sequoia sempervirens; assembly: GCA_007258455.2. NCBI lineage: Eukaryota > Viridiplantae > Streptophyta > Pinopsida > Cupressales > Cupressaceae > Sequoia > Sequoia sempervirens. Next base: position 656,308,374 of record VDFB02058242.1, on the reverse strand, counting down.
TGGACAATTTTTTAATAATTACATGTCACTTTTTAGGCATAAATAATCCTTCTTTAATCTCATGAGGATGGTTGTGTGAATTCCAAGCACTCTCTAATGGAGAAGCAATTTGAATCACCAAATTGAAAATAGGAAAAGCATTCATAGAGTGTGGAATTATAAAATAATAGTTCTTAATAACCTCTTTGAAATGTTCACTAGAAGGAATTTTAGGCCATTACTAGGTTGTCTCGACCTACAATGCTTTGTCATTATAATTAGGCTAAGAAGGGACCATTGGTGTTGGGGCTTTAGAAGTTGAGTTGTCATTATTTCTACCATTGCTAGAAAGAGAGATTTTATTGGGCCCATTGTGACCACCTTTGTAGTCTCCAATATTAGTCCAACCATCCTCATTCTTATATATCACCCACTAATTTTGAGGTTTCTTTTGGCTTATGATTGGTGATAGAAAAATATCTAATTCCATGTTTAGAAGATTGACACTTAGAACAAGTATTGGGAAGATAGAAATATAAAAATTTAAAATGAATATTGCACATGGTTCACATCACCAATTTATATATTAATGGTTTTTAATCTTGGGAGAGGTCTACCTCAATAACACTATAGATGAGCTAAATAAAACTTGTATATTTCAACACAAACCACTCTCCTAAGGAAGGAGATGATATGGTTTAAAAAATCAATAATGTAAAGGTGAAGTAACAAATTTGATCAATTTAGACACTTTAAGATATTTGTGATCAAGCACAACAAAACCCCATGTCTAGGGAGAAAAAGTAAAAGTAGACTATGAAAATAGGAAAGGTCTTGTCAAAAGACTACATTTGCTTGGTTAAGTTTTAGAATGTGAGGAAAAAAAATATTTGGCCAAATTATGGACAACATCTAGTTTAAACCTATAGAGACTTGAAATTGGCCACATCCTAACAACACATATAACATCACATTCTTCACAACTTTCAACACCATAGTAGGCTCATCGCAACTACACTTGCCTCAGCTCAATACTAATTCATTAGATAAATTATATATTTATTTAAGTAATTAGGACTTAGACATTTCGTCCATCATCAAATTAATTAAATACATCATATTTATTTAATTAAACTAACATCTTATATACATCTCCCATAATTGATTAAATAATCTAATTATTTGATAAATTATCCTAAATCCCCAAATCCTAATTTAATCCCCCACAAATAGGACAATCATGTTCTATCCAAAATTAAAAATTAAAATAGACACAAGTCATCAAATCCAAAATAAATTCAATATTCAATCCTAGCCATTAAACCAATCAAACTAATCCTCACCACCCATCTCAATCTACCTTCAATCCAAATTTAAACAACTTTTAATTACAATCATTCATCCAATCAATTCAATTCTAGCCCCCATTTAAAAGATACTTGCATTTAATCCCTCATTATCAAATGCAAGCTCAAATTTCCTCTCATATAATCCTATCCCATCATTTTAAAATCAATATTAGTCCTCCATTTCTCCTCATAAAATCTATATATCAAAAAATTAATAAGCCATTTCCGAGAACAATTACATGTAGCAAGATTATGCTACAAAATTGGGCAACTACATGCAAATTCAACCATCAACCAATCACTTAGATCACAACAATTAGGTCATCAAAGGTTTGTGTGGTAAGAAGTTCATTGGTTTTTGTCATTGTTTACATATCTTTTTCTCTATTTGAGGTGCATGATTGCTATAGGGTAGCATTCTTATTTTGTGCTTCTTTCCTAGTTTCCCCCTATATCCATGTCCCAATCTCATGTACACTCAAAAGACCATAAATGCTAAACCCCTACTTAGTGGTACAAGTTCTCTATAAAGTGTCACATTTGTAACACTTGGTGGCATGTTTGCACCTAGTGGTGCATCTACAACCCTAGTGGACATTTTCTACAAAGTGGCATTATCTACAACACCTAAGGGAATTATGCACAAAGTGGCACATTAGCAACACCTAATGGAATTTCTATATGCCTAGTGGCATTTATGTAATCTATCTAGCATATGTGCAAAGTGAATAGAATTTCTAAATGTTAGAATCTTTGAATCTATCTACTCCATGTAATGGTATACATGCACTTCTAGTGGCATATACACTATATATAATAGCATAAATTCATGTGACTACTCATTTTCTCATGTTTTGAACTTTTCTTGCTAACATGCATTATTTGCAAGGGTCTCTTTGGTCTTTTCATATCATTTTCTAACACCTTTCTACAAGTTAATTACTAAAGACCATTTATGAGCTCAAACTACTAATGTGTGGTGTAGGTTTGTTTGACCAACATAATCTCAAAAATCTTGTATGTTTGTTTTTATTTCTTTCACACAATTTATTTTGTAAGGTCAATGAACTTCTTTTTCATGCTTGTTTGATTAAGAGTGTGTATTCTCTTCCCTCATATTGTAAGGTGGTATTGGGAATAAAAATTATTCCTTTTGTCACTTTTTTTCCACCAAAAGGTTAATCTATTTATGCTCTTTCCTTGTGCTACAAGAGGATCTTAGAAAAAATAGTTAGTCATTTTATTTTAGTTTATTTTGATTGGTAATATCTTGAATTTCATCACCAAGTGGTGATAAAAAACCATGTGCTCTAGTGGGGTTATAAATTAGGGAGATAATTGAAATACTATCCCTTAGAAGTACATTTTTTTGGGATAAGCTTACAAGAAACTTTATAGGTCACACATGAAGGAGGAGAGTGTGTTACCCTATCACACTAGGCCATTATAAATACACTTTGCTTCATGGAATCATGCTTCACATACCTCAAGTATATCAAGGACTCCCCTAGAATTTCTTGTTTAAACCTAACATAATGAACCCATTGGCCATTTGGTCTTTGTACCGATAAGAAATTATCCTTAGGAAGTTACTCACATTGTACTTCCAAAAGAATCAAATTTAGTCGACACCTTGAGATCAATAGAACATATTATTTATCATTGGGTCGAAGTATATTTGTGGGCCTACACAACCAAACACTCTAACTTAAATAAATATGTAATTCCTATGTATTCTCTATCTTATTTCTTAAGTTAAATGCATACAAAAAATTGAGTCAAATCTTTGTGAAATATAATCCACTCAAAGCAACAAATCATGACCCCCTTTCTCAACCAATCCAATAACCCCTTTGAATAAGATGGTGATGATGATAGTCCTTTTTATCAAGATAAATATGATGAGGATGATAGACTTGCGGATCAAGATAAATATATTGATGAACCCTTCAACAAAATTATCTTAAACAATATTTTCATAGGCCCTAATTACCCAATCATTAAAAATTAAAATCCTTTATCCCAAGAAAACCCTAGTACTAGTTATCTTGCAAACCCAATTCCAAAATCTATGGATCATCTCTATAGAAAGACAAACACCCAATCAGATTATATCTTGTAGAGAGACAAAGACACCATGGATGTATACCTCATGAATATAGGAGCCATGATTCCCCATAAATATAACCTTGAACATCTAGGTAGGGAAGACCTTCCAAATAAAAAATCATACATGACTAATCTGCATCCATCAAATCCATCATAAAAATTCCATCCATGTACATTAATCCTAGTCCATCCAACCTTCTAAACCCTAAACCATGAAATAATCCATCTATATACCCTCATCCATCCCTATAAATACTACTCCATCTAAACCTATAATCCCTTATCCATTAAGTCCACCATCTACCCTTATAGATTCCAAATCATTACACCCCCATTAATCCCTCTAAATTCTAATCCATGAAAACATCCCTCACCCATTAAGAAGTATATTGTGAGTAATTTCCTATCCATTAATAATTAACCATTATCTATTTGTGTCAATCCTATTCCATCCAACATTCTAAAATGTAAATTGTTAAACCATCCATTAATCCTTATAGTCAATAATCCATAGAAACTCCATCCATCCACGTAAATCCTAACAATCATCTATAAATCCATGTAGATCCTAATATATTAACCAATGAATTTCCTAATCCAAATGACCCATGTGTTAACCCTCACCAAGAATAAAATGATCTAGCACAAGAGGGCCTTAATGTCAAAACCAAAGCCAAAATTGAGATGTTCTTAACCAAATCCAAACATAAAATAAGTAATTAATAACCCTATCTCCTTACACAAACTCTCCACAAACCTTCAAATACTAAGGGAAAATAAAATCAAATGAATCAATCTAATCAACCCAAACTAAAGGATGTTGTCTAAGGGTTACTAGAAGTGAATCAAATCCATGAACATAACAGTTGTGTTTCATCCCTAGCAATCATGAGTGTGTTGATTTCATCCCAAATCAACCCATGTAAAAAGCTAAGAGAAGGCGATCCACCTTGTTCATGTGATCTATAAGCTTCATAAATTCTAAGATCAATAAGCTTTAAAAACCCAAAAAAATCCCACTTATCAATGCTTGAAGTTGATACAATAAATCCAAGAGCTAATTAATCAAGGAAACATCAAGCTAAAGGGAAATGTGCCCACATCACATAATGAACACAACAAGACATAACAAAAATGTTCAAACTTATCTACAACCAACTCATAGTTTAAGTGCTTGCATTAATCCCATTGATCCTAACCAAGCACACAAATCCCATCAATCCTCCATCAAACCCATCCTATATTCAAAAATCCTACCCATTAGGCCTAACTATCTTTGTTTGGTTTGGTTTCCTCATAAATGAATAATTTGAAAATCCTAATAGTGCCTAACTATCTAATGATGGATTCACATCTTATTTATAAAACAAACATCCCTTTCCCCCTTTTAATCCCAATCCTTCTATCCATCCATTACTCAAGACTCATAATTAATGAACCATTATCCATCTATAATATTCATATTACATACAAATTTTCAAAATTGTTTAACCATCTAACAATCCTTATATTTCACCATTTATTAGAAACTTCATCCATCCACACTATTCCTAATCCTAATCTATCAATCCATATAGATCTTAATCTATTGAGTAATGAAGGTCCTACCAAATGACCCATTTATTAATTGATTCTAGGAATAAATCATTCTAGTACACAAGGTTCCTTCATGCAAAAACCAAAGACATACTAAAGATGTACTTGACCAACTCCACATACCAAACAAGAAATGAAAAAAACATATTTCCTTGCACAAACCCTCTATCAAATAAACCTTCAAATACTAAGCTAGAATCTAATCAATCCAATCAAACTAATCAACACAATCAACCCAACCTAAATGATTTTGTTTAAAGGATACTATCAAGGAATCAAAGCCATGAATGTGAGGATTCATATTATAACCCTAGCAAGCATGAGCATTTCTAGGTCATCCCAAATCTCCCTAGCATATCCATTCCTAAAAATCTATCCATACAAAATGACAAGAGAAGGTAATCCACCTTGTTCATGTGATCTATAAGATTCATAATTTATAAGATTGATAAGCCTCAAAAAACCCAAAGACACCCCACTTATCAATGCTTTAAGTTGAGAAAATACATCTAAGAGATACTTAATCAAGGAAACATCAAGCTTAAGGTAAATGTGCCCACATCACAAAATGAGCACCATATCATATTAATGCACAAGAATCCCTTCAATCCCCCATCAACCCCATCTAAGACCCAAACTCCTATGTATTAGGTCGAAATACTTTTGTTTGGTTTGGTTTTCTTGAAAATGAAATATTTTAAAATCCAATAGTGTCCAACTATCTAATGATGGATTCATGTCATGTTTCCAAATTCATAAATGTCCCATTGGAAATCGCATACTTAGAATCATGAACTATCAAGGCAAAGGACTAGGCCTTCATGAATAAGGAATCATTAAACCCATATATGTTTATACAAACCAAGGATTTCAAGGTATTGGATGTAATTTTTTGATAAGAAAATAATGATATAATCCTACAAGAACTAGGGTAACTTCTCCCAACATCAAAATGGTTCTCTCTCATCATTCCTACAAATATCTTTCTACCACCAACCCTTTCACTAATTCTATCACCAATTTTAACAGCCCACCTCTTGAATCTATCACTATAGATTAAAAAGCACACACAATTCTACATTTTCTATAATGATGAAACTATCACCTACTTCATGGGGCTTCAAGTTAATATCTCCCTGAGGGATCATAAATAGATTTGAAATAAACTTGGATATATTAGTGTATCCCAAGGAACCCCTTTAAAATCATAAAATTACCACATCTTAAAAGTTAAAATCCTAATCATCTCAAAGTTCAAAGGCCCCAAAAGCTACCTAGATCTAAAAATCCAATACACCTCATATTTCCATTCTAAATCTAAAGTACCAAAATCCCAATATTCAAAAATCCAAAAAACCAAAGTTCACTTGGGTTTCAAAATTGATTCTTAAAAATCCAATGACCTCAAAGAAAGAATCCATGAATCTAAAACCACAAGTGAATGGTCGATAATCGCAAAGTCCAAAAATTGGCAATCAAATTGGACCCTAAAATCTAATAATATCAAGTACAAATAATCCAATTAGCCACATGACCCAATGCACCATTATATGGAAGAGCATGATGATGTTGGTTATGATGTGCCCTAAGGATCAACTCACAAATGAAAGTGATAAAATAAATACACATAAGAAAGTAAGAACAAATGTTGTAAATGCTTAAGGTACTTAGGTCCTTATATTGTGGTGCTTAAGGTCAAATGCTACAACAAGTCTTGGTTTCTTTCCATATTATAACATATACCTACATATAATCTCTATAAAATCATATCATACTAAATCCACCATTCTTATCATCCTTTATATCATTATCTTTATCCTCATTCAATTAATTTAATCAAATCCTAGCATCAATTATTCCTTTCCTTACATACCCACTTTCATACATCTAACCATCTCCCCTCTCCCTTCCTTCTATCTCTTCAACCCCTCTATACATTCATTATCCCTTTAGACCTAGTTTTCCTTTCAAGATACCACCCACTTCCTATCAACCTACCTATTCTTTGAAGGGAGCCTCTCTAACCCATATCCTAACCCTCATTCTTCAAAATAGCTAGGAAATCTTACTACCAATTCAATCCACCAAATTTATTTACTTATCTTCTTTGGAATGACATTTCGTATGGTAGTCGCAACACTAGATCTCAAAGAGAGAAAAATGTAGACACCTAAAATAAGCCACATTCTAATAATAAATCTAGCATCACCATTGTTTCCATTTTTTACATCATATTGGGCATCACAATCACACTTGCATCATGTTGAAGTGCTAATTATTATAATTAATTAATTAGGACTTAGCCTCTAGTATTCCCTTCATCATCAAACTAACTAAAAATATTACATTTATTTAATAAACTAACATCCTACATCCATCTCGCCTAATTGATTAAATAACCTAATTATTTGATTATCCTAAATCTCCAAATTCTAGTTTAATCCTCCAATAATTGGACAATCATGTCCCATCCATAATTAAAAATTAAATTAAATATAATTCATCAACCCAAAATGATGTTAACATTCATTCCTAGTCATCAAATCAATCAAACTAATTGTAGCCACCAATCTCCAACTATCTTCAATCAAAATTTAAAATAGAATTTTATCCCAACCATTCATTTAATCAAGCCAATCATAGTCCTCCATTCAATAGCCACTAACATTTAATCTCTCCTTCCTCTCAAATAAAAATCCAAATTTCCTCTCATGCAATCCTGGCCCTTCATTTATCCTCATCAAATTTATAAATCAAAAAAATTATAAGTCATTTCTAAGAAGAGTAATTGGATACAACAAGGTTATGCTATATAAACATTCAACCTCAGCCATAAAACAATCACTTAGATCACAAAAATTAAGTCATCAAAGGTTTGTGTGGTAAGAAGTTCATTTATTTTTTTATTGTGTACATGTTTGTTTCTCAATCGAAGGTGCATGCTTGTTTCCTATTTCTTTTCCCTATATTTTAGTGTTCACAAACCCCTTAGAGAATCCAAGAAATATCAACCCAACCATGTGGCATGCTTTTAAATGTATATGACCTCCAAAGTAACTAATAAAATAAAATACTCTAACTTCTCTCTAGCAATATCAAAAATTAAAACTAGAAGAAGAAAATCTAAAGGGTTTTCAAGGTTTTTCAGATTATTTTCAATTGTTGAAGTTTATGATGATGAATCTGCTAATTTTTAATGTCTTTAAGTCTAAATTATTGTATAAAATATTTGAAAGGTATCATTCAATTATTTAATATAGGTGCATGTAATTTCACTATATAAAAGTATTTTAATGATTCTTTATATAATATTTTTATTTCTTTATTATTAGAATGTCATAATAGAGGCAAAGCATAATTTTTTAAAATCTTTCTTGAGCCACAAGCAAAGCTAAAAGGTTAAATTCATACACAAACATGTGTGGTTTGATCAAAGGGCAAGGCTAGTCAAAATCCCTCATATTAGACTAGTTTCCTACCACTATATCAATAAGGTGCCTAATGTACCACTATACCAACGCCAAATTGTGACGATAACTACTCTAATTGTAGACAAAAATCAGCCTTTTTCCTTCAGAGCAGAAACAAATTAAATATTAAAAACTGGGAGAGTTATAACTTGCATTGTTTATCGGGTAGGTGGATGCTTAGTGGATCCTATTATTTATTTATCCAATTTTTTTAAGCATTTTTATGGTGAGAATATAAACGGTGAGGATTTATTATTAATCCTAGATTAAGGTGGAATTTTTATGTACATAGAATCTTTTAGCTCATGTTGTTATGTGACTGTAGGAAGCCTCTCGGCTTAACTAGATTTAAGGTGGAGTTTTTATGTACACGAAATCTTTTAGCTCATGTTGTTCTCTAACTGTAGGAAGCCTCTTGGCTTAATAAGGAGGATAAGTCTCTCCCAAATCATCATAACTTCAAAATACTAATTCATTTTTTTTTCTATTATTGAAGTTGACCTACTCGAAATGGTTTACTATTTTACTTATTTTTGCATTGTTAGTTATCAAAATAATTAACCCTTACATTTAATCTTTGGGAGAAAATCGAAAAAACGAAACATCTCACAAAGTTATTTATATGTAATTTACATGAAATTGGATGTATTCAATTTTGAGTAAAAGTCATGTAAAATGTTTCAATTTTTATTTTCACCCAAGGATTAAATCAAAGGGACTTTATAGAATATTTTAAATTAAAATGAAAGAGAATTACATACTCAATAAAAATAATAGTAAATGTACAATAAAAATATTATTAAAAATAAAAATAATTTATCGATATATGCAAATAAAGGTAGAATATAACAAAAGAATATTCAAACTATTAAATTTAAATCATTTTAAATTTTTAAATATAAATTTATAGTATTTGTTTATGAATAAAAATATAATCCTAATCAGCCCGCACGGTAGTGGAGTTGGCTTGGGTCGTGGGTTTTCTCCCCATAGGTTTTGGGTTCGACTCTCGCTCTTGGGCTTAACCAGTGGACCAGCTTGGGGACTGTCGTGCCCATCTGCAGGGGATTAGTCTCGCCTCAGCTCGCCCTTTGGAAGCTAGTCTGGGTCACAGGGATACCCCTATAACAACATATATATATATAATCCTAATCATCAAATTAAAATTTAAAAGACACAAATTATATCCATCTTATTAATTTTACGTCCACAAATATTATAAACTTAATTATTTATCTACTATTAAAAAATGTATTAAACTACTATGATCAGAACGTTATTTTTCATGCAAATAACTTATTTGTTTCATTGTATTCTCCTTATAGAGAAATTTTTACAAACCTTAAATCAAATGAAAATTAAGGTGAACATATGTAACTCATATATTAACCAACATGCAACCCAACATTAATACATATTAACTTTGAAAACTTTAAAATATTTCCTTTAGAGGTATATTACTATTAATTATCCTTATTTAATTTAAATATTAATATACATTAATGTGATGTATCGTCCACCTAGTGAATTGTATTTTTCTATTTTCAGTGTACCAAATGTCAAGAATTCCTTGTAAAAGAAGAAAGAGGTAAAAGATAGCAGTCGTTCATTTTCACATGGATGAAATAGATATAATATTAAGCATTCTTTTTAATTTAATATGGTGAAAATGATCATACTCAATCATTTTGATTATTTTAAGTTACAAATTATTAAATGTTGTTTGAATGATGAAATTAAGTGATTTTTCTCAAATTAATAATAATATGTCAAGTTATACAAAACTAATTTCTATCCTCAATTTTATTAGTATTTTAATTTTTATAAATTTACTCATTTCAAAGAGTTTATAAGTTAGTTCAATAATGTATTTCATTATGCAACAAGTACAAATATTAATTCTTATTTCAACAATATTTTAATTTTTATCTATCAAACTAAGATTAATAAAATAAATCATTTATAATATCTTAACTTTTTTCCATTAACAATTTTAGTGCTTTTAATACTTTTTTCTGGAATCATGTTGATGTCAGATCAATATTATTAAAGTTGTTGATAATATTATCATCTTCAAAATTAAGATAAAAAGGGTGTAAATTTTTTGTTGAAAAATCAAGAAGAAATAGAGAAAAACCTACTTAACCACCAAATCCAATTGCTAGCTAGCTTCCTCCAACCTTTGATCATTCAGCATATCCACAACAATTTGTGAATTAGATTCACAAATAATTTGTCTCCAACCAAGGGAGCACCCTTATAAGGGCCTCCATAAGATTATTGGTTTGTTTCCCTTTATACACAAAAAAGAAAAACATTGTACCTCCTCCACTATCTCTATCAATGCCACCAATCCTTGCATGCTCAGGGTCCCCCTAGAGGAACCATTAGTATTCAACTTTAGGAAATCACTAGGTTGGGCATTCCACTTGCCCCACCCATTGAACCTTCTGCTTGGTATAATGAGGCCTTCTGCCAAAAGGGGAACCCAACCCAACAACCTCCAATTTCAAGTTCCTTATGATAGTCACATCACTAGGATGCACAATCTCGGATAAATCACATTTCATGAAAATGTTCTCCTAGACCCTACAAAGGATCTTTTGCCATAACTAAGCTACTACCATTTACACCCCCTGAAATATCCTTGGATTCCTTTCCAACCATAAATTCTAGATAATAAAGTGGGGCCAATAATCCAAGCAATCTTAAGAAAAGGAGTTATGAGCAAGAGGTCTACCCATACTATCACATAAATCAACCAAAGAAGAGACATGAACACAAGCGTGATTCCAAGCCTCCCACCAAAGGTGTTGAATCGTCTAAGAAAAAGGGCATTGGAAGAACAAATGAGGGGAATCTTCCTCACTATTCTTATAGAGAACACAAAAAGAAGGGCCCTGAAAACCTCTCTTCCACAAATTATCCTAGGTAAGGTATCTATTTTGGACCACCAGCCATAAGAAGAAACTACATTTAAGCTAGGAGAATTTGTTCCAAACCTACTTCCACCAAGGCATTATGACTCTCCCATACACCTATCTATCCAACTCCAAATTTCCTAAGGCAACAGGAATTTTTCCTTTTGGGTCAAGGCCCCAATCTAGAGTGTCCCTCTCAGAAAGGGAATAACATAGCATGTTAGCCAAAATCCTAGCAAGCTCCTAAAGAGCCTCCTTAGTGCCACCTAATGGCCATTCCTGTAGAACCTTCCAGTTCATCACTATCATCTGACCAAAAGCTTGAATTGTTTTAAAATTCTCCATCTTACTCCAACTAGCAGCAAGGAAATTGTCACAAAGAGGCTGTAAATGAGGAAACACAGTCAATATGGGGGGATTCCCATCCCATGAGTCATGTGAGTCATTTTAGAAGAGAGCATCAAAGCCCTATTACAAATCCAGAATAGACCCTTCTTGATGAGATTTTCCCCTTTTTGAGAGTATCCCAAATCATGGACCCCTTCCCCAAAAGGCTACACCGAGGAACATCAATAGAGATCACCCCCAAAAGATACTTAAGAGTAAGAATTCTATCCCAATCTTGATCCTAGCAGTTGTGCCAATGCCAGTATAGCTTAGTAGCTAAGACTTGGCCATTCAAACTTGTAGGCTTGAGCCCAAGACCACCATCCTACTTCGACCTGCACATAGAATCTCACTTCACAAGGCTCCATTTCGAAGAAAACAAATTACCTACCCAAAGAAATTGATGGGAAAGGGCATCAAAATCCTTAACAAAGCATAAGGGAGCAACCTGCACAAAGCATCTATAAATAGGAAGGGCATGTACAACCGACTTCAAAAGCATCACACATCCTGTTGACAAAATCCATCGACAAGTATAATGACTAATCCTCCCATGAAACTTATTTAATACATCCTGCCACAAATCTCGAAGGTGAGACCCCACCAAGATGGGAACCCCAAAATAAGACAGTGGGAGAGAGCCAATTTGAAACTAGAGAATTTGAGCAATATTACTTTGAATAAGATGAGGAGTATTAAAGAAGAAGATTGAAGACTTGCACTCATTGATATCTTGACTAGAAGCAGCCAAGTAGATATCTAAAGTCTTCCCTAAATTTATTGCTTCTCGAATCCTTTCCAAACATAATAAATTTGTATCGTCCACAAGCTACAAGTGAGTGCAAGGGTACGCTACCACCCTAGATCCAACCTTGAATCAATCCTTGATCAACCCAAGACTTAATAAACCTTCCCAAGCCCTAAATTATAATAATGAGCAGGTAAGGGAAAAGAGGATACCCTTGATGAAGACCCCTGAAAGCACCGAACAATTATGAAGGCTTAAAATTCTATAAGAAGGCCCATATGACCTTGTTCTCCAAAAATAAAAGAGCCTATCCAAGGTTTTAGCCTCTCAACAATCAATTTAGTAGTAATTTTGTAAACCATATTACAAAGAGATATATTTCTGAAGTGATCCAGATAATTGGATCCTTCCCTATGCGGAATAAGAGCCAAAAAAGTAGAATTCAAAGCACTTAGCATTTTCTTATTGTTGTACAACTCCTAAACCACCTCAAGGATATCCAAATTGATGATTTCCTAAAACTCCTAGAAGAATTCAATAGGAAAGTTGTCCGGACTAGGAGCTTTACCTTTTTCATTTGAAACACAACCTCTTTCAATTTGGATAGTGAGATAGGGTGCATGAGATCCAAATTTATCTCACTAGAAACTAAGGGGGGAATGCAATCCAGAATAAGGTTCCCCTCACCACAAGAAAAGAGGGAATCCTCAATAAACAACTCTAAAAAGAAATGAGAAGCCTCCTTAGAAATCTTACCTCTAGAAGCTAGCAGCACCCCTTCCAGCAACACTAGAGATGGAATAATATTTCCAATCCTTCTAGATTTAGAAGAAGTAATGGAATAACACAATATTATGATCCCCTTCCTAGAGCCAATCCACTCAAGACTTTTGCTTCCAGGAGATCTCCTCACATAACTCTCGTTCCTCGAGTTCCTTAATAGCTACAACTTCCTTCCTAATAAAATCATTTGTAAGACCATGATCATGGATTTGGAAAGTGATAGTGTCTAGATTAATTTGAGCCAACATTTTTTTGAAGTGAAGGTTGCCAAAAAATTGCTTGTTCCATTTCTTGAGTTTGTACTTCACATACTATAGTCTCTTGGAAAAAAGAGTACATAGCCCTACCATGATCAGGCTTCCCTTGAAGCCACTAACTACTCATAAGATCATGAAGAGAGGGTTCCCACAACCATATTAGTTGGAACTTAAAGGACAGGCTCCTAGAAGCTCTAAAAGAAACAATAAAGTTTAATAAACTAGTGATCAAACCCTTTCCAATCCAAAATCTCTGAGTTGGTGGTCCACCTATCTCCAATCCAAAAGCTGAAAGGAAAGCTAAGGTGTGGAAACAACTCTCCTAATGTCAAAACCTCAGGGAAGAATGCAGAGATACTTTTAAATTTTTCAATTACAGTCCAATTAAGATACACTTCTAAGAAATAACAAAAATAGAGAATATAGCATACACACATGAACACCAGATTTACGTGGGAAAACCCTTAGGGGAGAAAAACCCAGCACACCAAGAAAAAACCCTTTGTATTACAGTAACAAAAATTATATACAGAGTACGGGCTTCACTCTCTCTGATGTCAATTTACAATAGCATTCACAATGATCAACCTTGTACAGAATACTCAAGTTACAATACTCTCAAAATCGAATTCACACTGATCATACATTGAACTATCGTCCAACTGTTCATACAACCATCGAACCAATCACAATCTTCAAAAACTAAGTATATCCATGATGCCCATGGTCTATCGAACTTCCTCTCAGTAAAGGCTGCAACAGTCCAACTGCTAGCAGTTCCCATTCTGCTCCCTGATTGGTCGAGGACAAACCACGTAGGAAGTCAATCGGTCAAAGGCGTTCAAAATGTATTCGCATGTCAGTGAGACACTAACCGTGTCTCCCCGATGCCAGAAAACTCAACCATCGATGTCGCCAAGAGTCATTGCTATCGGTAAGAGGTTCCACCGAGTTCACAAGATCACATAGACCTCAGCATTCCTATCGGTGAGACTATCACCATTCGCCAAGAGATCATAACGAAGTTCTCAAGTCATATCGATGTGAATCAAACAGTCGCCAGGAGTCATACCGACAACAGACTACACCATCGCTGAAACAAACACCCGTCACTAAGACTTCATACCGAAGCCTTCAAGTTACTCTGATGACTCCGAGTGTAGCTCTTCGACGAGACATACCATCTATCCGCAAGAGATTTTACCGAGTCTTTCAAGTCATACCAAAACAAACAACCGTCGGCAAGACTTACCGCTATCGCTGAGAGTTCTTACCGAAGTCTTCAAGTCACCTCAAGAACTGCTTTCGACAAGAGTTATACTGAAGACACCCCACAACATCGGTGAGACCAACACCTATCGCCAAGACTTCTTACCAAAGCCTTTGTGTTACTACGAAGACTCCAAGTGTAAAGATGTCGGTGAGACTTCTCTTGTCGGTATGAGACATACCGAACGTCCAAGTCTCTCCCTAAAACCTTCTTTTGCCACAAGTCTCCCTGATCACCTTTAGATACCAACAATCGGTAAGAGATCAGCTCGGTTGGGAAGAGTTGGAAACTTTCACACCGATCAACATGTCACAGTGATAGGTCCATTCGGCAAGACTGAAACAATGTCTCAGCTACCAGAACTTTTCACAAGGTTTCAAAGTTGCTAGTCGGCCAGACAATATGGATGTCACACCGACTTGGCTCTTTTAGAGGTTTCAACCTGTGAGATTGAGGCACATATTTCCAACAAAAGCAAGAGATAAGAAATCTATCAAGCCTCTCAGAGATAACATTATCACCACACGTCTTGTTATTCCAAGTGAAAATCCCATTACTCAACTTCACATTCACTAAATTTAGGAGCTCTATATTATCCCTTAGCAAGCTAGTAGACAAATCTAGCCTGATATTATCACCAAGTTCTTTCTCAAGGAAAATAATTGCATTAAAGTCCCTAGCAATGACCTATAGGAGCAAGGGAGCCAGAGACCGAATATATCTGACATCATACCACAACTAAGCTATACTAATAAGATTAGAAGGAGAATTAATATTAGTAAAGAGGAAGTTTTCACCCGAATCTAGACTAGAAGCAATCATAGACATAGAAGAGTGACTTAAAATCTACTAGAGAGGAACAATCTTCCTTGGATCCCAAAAACAAGTCACACCACCAGAATTTCCATGAGCACCAATACATTGACATGAACCACAAGACTAGACGTAAGGGGCTCTATTTAACATACAATCCACAAATAACTTAGTTTCCTGAAGAAAGACAATTTCAAGACAATGAGCACTAATCATCTCACAAATAGCCTTTTGTTGAGGGATACTATTCATACCCCTCAAATTCCATGAAATAACAATCATTTCTGAGAGTGGGAAAGTGGAAGTCAGTGGTCTTCACTAACCCCAATTCCACCAGATTATCACCAATTGACTTAACCTTTTCTAGGTCCTCCTTGTGACCCGCCTTAGAAGCCTTCTTTAGAGGCCCCTTTCTAAGAGGATTCAACTATAAACCCAGTACCTATAGGGTCCCACTATTCTTATTAGCATCTAGAGTCTCCCTTGCCTAGGAAGGAACCAAGTCTATCAAGGTAGCCACCCCCTATAAGACTAAAAGCCCACTTGGATCAAGTTCAACAAGAGTCTGAGATGGCATATTGGTAATTATATGCTCAACATGTTCTTCCCCCAAAGGCAAGTTCAAAATTTCATTCCCTTTATCCCTTGGAAAATCCACTTCCAAAGATCCAACACCAATTGCCAATTCAACTAGGATTCCTTCATCTTTAGTCAAGTCCTCTAAAGCATCAAACTGATTAAAAACCCCATCGTATTGCCTATCCTTTAGGGTTCTCTTTAGATCTCTTCCTTTATTGTGAGGCTTGACTAGGATGAAAGCCTTCTTGAACACCACATCAATAGCCATAGGAGCCTTCCCTTTATCCTTCTTAGGATCTGAGCTGGGAATCTACTTAGTAGCATAAAAATGATAGAGATGAAATAGCATGCCAATAAGTAGTCTAAGAAGAGTGGATATGGTGGGTTAAAAATAATCAAGGGAAAATGTCACCAAGTAGAGACTAGCTAATATTGACTACAAAGAATGGTGATAATAATGTCCTTGTGGTAAAATTTAAGATATTGGTGAATAATATGAGAGATTACCTACATTGCATTGAGTCACAAATGCCTTGAGATAATGCAATATTGGTTAGACTTAAGAATACCAGGACAAATAACTTACTTGATATTGATCCATAATAGTTAAATTTTGAGCTATAATTTAATTATATGATTCTCCAACTTCAAAAAATTATAAATAAATCACACAAGTATTTATGAGATATATGTGAATCTTCAAAAATATGGTCACATCTTCTCCTTTACCCAAATTAATGCTATGATTCCACTTCTAATGAGATAAATTACACAAGAGAAGAATTAAACAAAAAACACTTGATAGGAACTAGATGCAAATATTCAATAGTAATAAGCCACTTCAAGGGGGAAAACTCTAAAATTATTCAATATAAATATGATTTGAAATATGATGATAATAAACTAAGCACTACCTCCTATATATAACATACTTTGTGAAATTGATGCCACATAGACCAGTTTAACTACTTATAGAACAATATATAAATAATCATATAATTTAAGTAAGGGTTATGCTAGTCACAAGTCAACTACACATATCCAAATACAATCAGCGGTTTAAGGACATAACATATCTACTAATATTTATTTCTATTGGAAAGATAATCAAATAGATCTCTTGTGTTCAACCCATGTTTATGATATCTTGGCCACTTTTATGGTACATGACAAAGCTATTAGACTTTGGTACCACCACTCTAAATTAAGTTTGTAACTCAGTGGATAATACACTAGGACAAACTTGGTGTTTTATAAGAAACAATTATAAAAACTCAAATAAATTGTAAAATAGATGAACAATTTAAACTAAGAACTCATACAAATTGAAAAAACTCAATAGAAAAGGTGTATGCCTTCTACATTGTATATTTTTAATCTAATTATTATATACCTTTACAACATGAGAAACTAAAAATAATAAGATGTTAGTGATATGAGTAAACAAGCATCAATTATAAGTTATTTTGGAAGTCCTTATTTACTGTCTTTAATGAAGCAGAACTGCTTCTCTAAGTCTTTGAATATGTTGACTTCATTGTAAGATAATAAAATAACTGTTGTGATCAGAGAAAAAAAAATGATGTGTATTCATTTTTGTAGTTCAATATGTTAGCACAAGTGTTTCAAAGAATATAGAATAAGACTGAATATTCAGTATGGTTGGCTTGGCAGGTGACCTTTCAACTAGAAGCTATGTTCAAGCGTTCAATCACAAATATACACAAAAACGATTTCAACATAGAAAACATCATAGTGAAATTCGGGTTGGAGCATGAGTTTGCAGATCTAACTTGGTATCCTTCTCACTACAAATTTGTTTACAGAGTAGATGACAGGGTTTCCATCAATTCTAATGGCGATGGAGTGAATGATTTCATTGGCTTTCAGCCTCAATCAACTGCTCTTTTGGCCACAACCAGGGCAACAGGTAACAGAATCAAATGACTGCTTTTCCCATTCTTATTAGATGAACATATGTTTGTAATTTCTGTTTAAAACATTCAAAGTTCTGATTTGTTTAGGTGGTTCATCTTAAATCACGTTAATAAGTGAATCTTATAAAAAAAGCGAATTTGATTTCGGTTAAACTACTTAAACAAATTTAAGCTTAGAATGTGTTGTTTAAGCTCGATCTAAACATATATACTACTGTAAATGATGTTTGAAATGAAAAATCATTTTATATGAAATGAATCTACTAATTATCTGATATCTTTCTGTAGAGGAGGTTAAAGAAGTAACAAGTAATGGTGAGGGAAAGTGCATTCTCTCAGCAATTCAAGTTTCTACTATTCTAAGCACAGGGACTGGACTGAGGAACAATGATCTACTATTTACAGGATACCCAGTGATTGGGTACCAGAACAAAATGCAATCTGCTGGTTCATGTCTTACTGGTCCAGAGGATGGACTACTCACATCATGTCCATGGGACCCTCGAGCCAAAGGCTTATCCTTCCATCAAACAGGAATGAGTATCAGTGTCTCCAGGATCTCTCACTTTCTCTCTGATGTTAAGAAGTTAAGGGACATGAACCCCATTAGCATGTGTGGGCTTGAGCTCTACAGTGGTATTCTCATGCGTTTTGTGAAAGCTTCCAGTGCTTACTTGGGAAAACAAGAAGACTCTGTAGACATGGACATTACTTATTATAGATCAAATGATCCCAACACTCCTCGGCTCTATGAAGATGTGTATGAAGAAATTGAACAGATGGGTATTTTCAAGTATGGTGCTCTGCCCCACTGGGGAAAGAATCGAAACCTTGCATTTGATGGTGTTATTAAGAAATACAACAAATCATATGAGTTCTTGAGTGCCAAAAACAAATATGATCCACAGGGTATCTTTTCCAGTGAATGGACTGATAGTTTGTTGGGGTTAAGGGACAAACAAGTGACTGTATTGAAAGATGGGTGTGCTTTGGAAGGACTATGTGTGTGCTCAAATGATGCACACTGTGCTCCTGATCAAGGCTATTACTGTGAAGCAGGAAAAGTTTACACCGATGCTAGGGTGTGCAGAGGCCGAGAAGGTTAATGCAATATAAAGCATACAATAAACTAATATTATTTACATCCTTCCTATTTCTTTTTGATGATTATTTATTATTTAATTTTATTTAAAAAGGATAATAGTATAATATTCAAAAAAAAAAAAGTGGTAGAGAAACACATTCACAAATTTTAGTCAGACAAAGTTCTTAATAAAGATAAATAAATATAAATAGGGTCAATAACACCACTTATTTCTTATCTTGTGATTGTTTTTCTTAAATTTCAATCCATTTGATCTTTGATAGACATAAATATTACTATCGTTTATTTAATATTCAATATTATGTAAATTATTTTATTTTATTTTATTTTATTTTTTTTCGATTATATATAAATTAGAAGAAATATTTAGAGATGTTTTTTTTTTTAATTCGTAAGAAGCAATCGAAGTTGCATGTATTATATTGAAGTCAAAAAAGAATTACAACTTACCCAAGCCCAAAATTTGGGGGCAAACTAATCAGACAATATGGACTGTCCAAATACAATGACACCAAAAAACCACAGAGACCCGAGTGACATATAGCCAAAACAACATACCATAGACACAGATCGACTTTGAAGAACAACCACCACTTATAGCCTAGAAAAAATCCAGCCAACACAAACGATACAGTCAAGCAAAAAGGCCTTCCTAGAATCAACCCACATCATCATAGAAACCGCCCCCCTCCACCATTGCCACAAAATCCAACGCCCATTGCAAACCATTTGTCTCAACCAGGCCAAGGCGACGACATAGGAAATCACAGCCCAGCCGAGCCCAACACCTGTGTCAAGTGAGAGACCGAGCATCCACGTTCAACATGAATGGTTGACATTCCACTTGCACCCCCTGTTGCAGCATGCACACCATGTCGCCCGGCCATGGAATGCAAACACCAAGCTCAACCATAGTAACAATGTCTAGGTCATCCCTGATGAAAGCTGCCTTAAACACCTCCCGTAGCAAGAGAAGACACTAAACCTTCGCAATTCCAAGATCGAGAAGAGTGGCTAGAAAATGTTAGAAACAGGCCCAAACTATAACAATATGACAGCAGTAATGAACATAGAAAAGACAGGGCAAAATAGAGTTGATAACTCAGGAAATTGTATTTATCTAGCATTCAATACATTACATCACAAAATGTTGTTCCTAGCAATCCAGATGTTGTGCCTAGCAGCAATCTGAATGCTGCTTCCAACCACTCTCTACAATCACATATTTATAGCTACAAAATCTTTGTTGGAAGCTTTCTAGAAAACTCTTAAATCTAGAATGTTCTCTTTTACAATAGCTCTTAGAATGTACTTTTCTAGAATAGCTCCAGGAATGTTCTAGCTTATAGAAGACTCTAGAAACATTCTACCATTTTCTAGACAATCTTAATCCTTAACATCCCCCCTTAAGATTGGCTAGAATAATACAGAGAAAATTCAAAGAGGGGAAATACAAAGAGGGGAACATTATACTAATATCCCCCCTTA
This sequence comes from Sequoia sempervirens, assembly GCA_007258455.2. NCBI lineage: Eukaryota > Viridiplantae > Streptophyta > Pinopsida > Cupressales > Cupressaceae > Sequoia > Sequoia sempervirens. The sequence goes on along the minus strand of VDFB02058242.1, from coordinate 656,287,583 downwards.
ATGTTCACCTCTAACATACCAAGCATTCTTCTATCATATTCCTCTTTCAAGTCTTTCTCCCATTGTTGCTTCCCTCTAGCTTGCTCATATGAGATTAGATCATCTTCTTCATCGTCACTACCAATAATACCTCTAACTTGTTCCAACTTGCATTTTCACAACTCCATCTAGCTTTTTCTCTCAAAGCATTCTTGACTGCAATCTTCCAATCTGCAAAACCACTTCCATGAAATATAGGCAAAACTTCATTTGTAGAGCCCATGTTAGCAAAAATCAGCCTTCAAACAAATATCAATCTAGCAATACTCCAACAATATAACAACCCTACAACCAAATATCACTTTAACAATATATAAGCCCTGCAAACAAACCACTTCCAACAATATATCTACCCAAATCACTCTAGCAATATATCTCTACCTGAATCTCTAGCTGAACCTCTAAATGAATCTCTAGCTGAACCTCTAGCTGAATCTCTAACTGAACATGGTTGAATTTCTAGCTGAACCTCTAGCTGAACCTCTAACTGAACATGGTTGAATCTCTAGCTAAAGCTAGCTCTGATACCATGTTAGAAACAAGCCCAAACTTTAACAATATAACAACAGTAATGAACATAGAAAAGAAAAGGAAAAACAGAGTTGAATCAGTCAGGAATTTATATTTTATCTAGCATTCAATACATCCAAAATGTTGTGTCTAGCAACTATCCGAATGTTGTTTCTAACAACAATCTGGATGATGTACCCATCAGCTCTCTACAATCACATATATATACTACAATGTCCTTGAAGCCTGGAAGCTTCTAGTTTTCTAGATAATTCTAAAGTCTGGAATGTTCTTTTTTACAACAGCTCTTAGAATGTTCTTTTCTAGAACAGCTCCAAGAATGTTCTAACTTATGGAAGACTCTAGAAACATTCTAACATTTTCTAGACAATCTTAATCCTTAACATCCCCCCTTAAGATTGGCTAGAATAATATAGAGAAAATTCAAAGAGGGGAAATACAAAGAAGGGAACATTATACTAATATGCCCCCTTAATGTTCACCTCTAGCATACCAAGCATTCTTCTATCATAGTCCTCTTTCAAGTCTTTCTCCCATTCTTGCTTCCCTCTAGCTTTCTCATATGAGATTAGATCATCTTCTTCATCGTCACTACCAATAATACCTCTAGCTTGTTCCAACTTGCATTTTCACAGCTCCATCTAGCTTTTTCTCTCAAAGCATTCTTGACTGCAATCTTCCAATCTGCAAAACCACTTCCATGAAATATAGGCAAAACTTCATTTGTAGAGCCCATGTTAGCAAAAATCAGCCTTCAAACAAATATCAATCTAGCACTACTCCAACAATATAATAGCCCTGCAACCAAATATCACTTTAACAATATATAAGCCCTGCAAACAAACCACTTCCAACAATATATTTGCCCTGCAAACAAATCACTCTAGCAATATATCTCTAGTTGAATCTCTAGCTGGACCTCTAAATGAATCTCTAGCTGAAAATGGTTGAATCTCTAGTTGAACCTCTAGCTGAATCTCTAACTGAACATGGTTGAATCTCTAGCTGAACCTCTAGCTAAACCTCTAGCTGAAGTTGGCTCTGATACCATGTTAGAAAATAGGCCCAAACTATAACAATATAACAGCAGTAATGAACATAGAAAAGACAGGGCAAAACAGAGTTGATAACTCAGGAAATTGTATTTATCTAGCATTCAATACATTACATCACAAAATGTTGTTCCTAGCAATCCAGATGTTGTGCCTAGCAGCAATCTGAATGCTGCTTCCAACCACTCTCTACAATCACATATTTATAGCTACAAAATCTTTGTTGGAAGCTTTCTAGAAAACTCTTAAATCTAGAATGTTCTCTTTTACAATAGCTCTTAGAATGTACTTTTCTAGAACAGCTCCAGGAATGTTCTAGCTTATAGAAGACTCTAGAAACATTCTACCATTTTCTAGACAATCTTAATCCTTAACATAAAAAACAAAGAAATGTCTGAGTTCACTCGGTGCCAGTTTGTCATGATTGAAAAATCTCTTCCAATCACCATTCTGACTACTTCAAGGCAAAGCATGTCCTTCATGTGAAAAATCTTCTTGAGTCGCCAATCCGTTATGAAACCTAGTAAAGCCGATTGACAATTGGAGCAACGAAGACAAATTGGGGTACGCATAGCTAAAATAGTGTAAGCGAAAAGCCCGTCATCTAGCCTTAAATAAACTTTTCCTTAATTTCGCACATTTATCCAACTCTACAATACATCATCCCAAATGCTCTAGGCAATATGTGGCCATAGCTAGGCATCAGTGTTGGGACTTGCTATTAATATTACTGGTACTTGTCAATATGGATGCGATCACAGGTCATAGTACACAAGAGGATCATTTAGCATTCATCTGTCCGAGCACAACATATCCAATCCCATCCAACTCAGATGAGTAAATAGCCCTGCCACCAAGGCAACTTCATTTGCCACCGCACGTACCCAATGGTACCATAAATGGAGGTGTTGTCATATCAATTTTTTGGATTCAAAATGCCCATGTGCAGAATGAATACAATGGATAGGTAAGAACCCCAATTGTCTTAATCTTTGATGAATGCCTCATCAAGCCTACTTCGCTGATGGCCTCACCCAGACCCAAATTGAAGAGAATTTCCCATGTGCCAAATCTATCCATAAAGGCATAGACAAATGGCCTCGTGACACATGGGCAACAAGCTCAAGTTCCATCCACACCTTTGTTTTCCAATGCATCTGCGTCAACATTCCCTTCTCTATAGATATGGTTCATTGTGTATAGATTAAAGGCCTCCAACTTCTTCAGTGCTAGATTGAGCATCGCTCAGAACTTTCAATTCGGCGTCTCCCTCCTCTTGATGGCATTAACCACTAGTGCAAAATCACCCTCAACAGACACTTTCTTCACACCTAGTTCTTTACAGATAGAGATCCCGTGGATGAGAGCTAAGAATCCTGCTTCATTGTTTGTACCACATGGAAACTTTTTAGCAATGGACATCACCACCTTCCCATGGTAGTCCCTGATGATGTAACTAGCACCCGATGGCCCTGGATTGCCTCTAGAAGCACCATCAAAATTCAACTTGAACCAACCCTACAGGGGAGGGTCCAAGTAGTCCTTTCCCTTTCTTCCTTGGCCCCATTACTTCCCTCTGGACCAACCCACCTAGGGATTTGAAGCGAAGGCAAAGCAGCCCAAAGCCGTGCATCCCACTCCGTAAAAAGCTTGTCTTTGCACATTTTGAGATCCAATTTTGCATTCAAAGTTTCTACGAATATTGCCTCAATTTTTTTGATGAGGGAGGAGGCACCCATGCCTTTACCCTGAAAAAACCTTATATTCCTTTTCTTCCAAAGCTCCCACACCATGATTGAAGGACTAATGATCCATAAGTCATTGAAGATCGATTTTCTTTTTAGGACTGGCCAAGCGGAGAACAAACAACGAAGATCATTTGGAAGGGAACTGCTCCAACCTAGCAGTGCCCAAAGCCATTTCCAACAACGCCGTGCATATGGGCAACCCAACAAAATATGATCACTCGTCTCTTCTTCATTCTCACATAGTACACATCTTGATGGGCCTTAAAAGCCTCGACGGTGAAAACTTTCAGCAATCAATATTTTCTTCTAAACCACAGCCCAAGCAAAGGCTTTTGCATTGGGCAAGCACATATTGTTCCAACATAATTGCAGGGGAAGATCAACGTGGCCATTGCATCGCTACTTGTATAACATGTTGTAGCCATCCTTGACATCATAACTTCTTGTACTTGCACTAGCCCAAAACAACATATCTGAGCCATCTCGAAGCAACAATGTGTGTTTTGCCAAGGTCTCCTTTAGCAGTTTCACTTCTCTTTAGGGGAGATCCAAACAATTGAAGTCCCGCCACTTCCAGCCAAAAGGCTTGATATCCTTATTCTTGACAATATAGTCTTTGACATGTATGCCCCAAAGGTAACAAAGCAAGGCTTTCACCTCAAGCACTTCAATCAGATTGTCTAAGCTTGGATAGCCAGCCCATGAATCTTCCCAAAACAAAGCTTTGCTCCCATCCTGAACATCCCAAGAGAGATAGTCACCAATTACTCCTTTAAATCTCTACATAAAATTCCATATCCATGATCTAGAGGGAGGGTTGGTTGTATTCAAGATGTGCCTATCAGTATCTCCATCCAAATACTTATGATGCAGAATCTTGGCCCACTTGCTTTGTGACTCTTTATGCCTTTGCCACACTAGCATGGCCCTGAGAGCTCTGTTCTGAAGGCTAAATCTTTTAAAACCCAAACCTCCATCCTCCTTGGAATGACATAGCTTATCCCAGGAAACTAAAGAAATTTTATGCTTCTCCTCATTTCATTTCCAGAAAAAGGTTCTAGAATTCTTTGTTAATACTATTTCTACACCCAAGGGCAGAGCCAAAACCAACGTCAAATATATGGGAAGGGTAGAGAGCACCGAATTAACCAAAGTAATTCGCCCAACCCAAGACAACCACTTTCCCTTCCAAGAGTTCAGCCTCACATTTAGCTTGATTTTCTATGGATCCCATAGCCCAGTGGATTTCAATCCTTTATCGAGTGGAATGCCCAAATATGTACATGGCAGCTCCCCTTTCTTGAAATTGAGCACCCTTAGAATCTCTTGTTCCTTACAAGCACAAGTATTAAAAAAGAAATTTTTTGATTTCTCCCTATTCTCCAACTAACCCGAAGCCAAGGAGTACTTGCCAAAGATACCATTCAGATTGATTGCCTCCTTCCTCTTAGCAAACCCCATAAGCATAGTATCATCAACAAACTACTGATGAGAGATATGTTGCAAAGTGTTGGTAACTTCAATTCCTTCCACCTAACCCCCATAGACACTAGCTTTGATTAAGCGTCCCAAGGCTTCATCCATGAGAATATGCAAGAAAGGTGAGATTGGGTCCCCTTGTCAGAGCCCCTTGGACACCTCGAAAAAGCCTTCAAGTGAGCCATTTACCAAAACTAAGAAATGTTGAGTTGAGATGCATGTGAATACCTAATCAATCCATCTTTTATTGAAGCCAAAAGCCTCCAACACTTTGAGCAAAAACCTCCAAAAGCCTCCAACACGTGGAGTTGAGATATATTTATGCAACAAGAGATGTTAGGAAAGAGATGTAGACAAATTAATAAGATTTAGTAATATGACTTGGAGATGCAAACTACCAAGCTAGTTAGAGGTCAAGGATTATCCAAAATAATGGTTGATAAAAATTTAGATGCAAATGAAGTACATAAGATTGAATCTAACCCATATCATCTTTCTTGTTAGTTAAATTATTGTCCTTGGTACAAGTACATTATGTTTTATTTGAAGAACTTGAACTATCCTTCAAAGTTGGATGATAAGAAAAATAGAATGTTAAAGTTTATAACTCAAAGGTATGTTCTACTCTAAGGCCAATTGATGTGAAGAAAATTTGATGTGTACTTCTAAAATATTTAAATGAGAAGTATAATTTGTTTTTAGGAATACCATTACGGGCTATGTAATGGACATTTCATGTCAAGGACTATTACTCATAAAATTATGAGACGTGAATATTGGTGGCCCACATTTTTTAGAGGTGTGGTAAAATTTGTCAAATGTTGTGATGCTTTCTAGAGGTTTTCTTGAAAGATGAGGTTTTCGAGTGCACTTCGCCTTACTACCATCTCAATAGAGGCTTCATTAAGGCAATATGGTATTGAATTTATGGGGAAATTTATAATAAGTATAGTAACATATATAAATGGATATCAACTACTTCACTAAATGGATAGAGGTAGTCCCTAAAAGAAATGCTACATCAAAGACAGTGATTGATATTTTATTGAATAAAATTATCACAATATAGTATGCCATCAAGGATTGTTGTTTATAATGTGATGTGTTTCAGATCTTGTGACTTCATTGATATATGTTTTCAATATGGGATCTCTTTGACACATTAATTGCCTTATCATCTCTAGGGAAATGGATAGGCCAAATCTAGTAACAAGTGCATCATGAATATCATCAAAAAACTTTAGATGCAAACAAGTAAAGGTGGGATGATAAGATGAAGATTTATTTATAGAATAACCTACAAGAAGGCTATTGGGATAAGTTCATTCAAACTAGTTTAAGACACAGAAGAAAAACTATCAATTACCCTTGAATTACCAATTTATAAACTATTGTGGAAAATTAAAGGGGAAGAATAAGATGTCATTTCCTAAAGAGTGTATTAGTTGACCAAATTCGAATAATCCAAGAGGACTACTCATGAGAGGAATCTATTGAGATATCAAAAAATTATCTATTTGATAAGAAGGTTGTGTAGAGGGAGTTTCAACTAGGGATATCATTCTCATGTGGAACCTGTTACCCTTAATTTTGGTACCATCCTCAATGCCACCTTGCTTCCCCTATCTTTAGGAAAATCTTGCACAAGTTTTCAAGGCCAAACAGTGTTTTCCTATATGTTGCAAACCTATGCGAGGTTTTCACTAGTTTTGCTAACCCCCCACTTTACCGCTTCTTTATTATTCTTTTAATGTAGGCAGTGTTTTAATGTACTGTTATAAATTACCGTATGTTTAAGTCTAACTAAGCCTAGTCATTCAGTACTAAAGGTTTGCAAACTCGTCCAAAGTTGTCAGGTTACTTGTTTTGCAAGTTTTTCTTTTAGGCAATATTTTAGGAAGCATTTGAAACTTGGGCGGTGTTTTGCTAAGTTATGTGAACTACCCACCATACCGCCAGAAGAAATTTTTCCAGAAGAATAACAAAATTAAGTGAATGGAGATTAGAAAGATAATGCAATTATCCAGGAAAAAGAAACAAATTCCATTGAAATTGGTATGAACAAAATCAATAGAAGTCATTCATACAAAAATATAGTGATATCAAAATGGCATATTTTATTCATATATTTATATATATTTACTTTGCAGTGGAATTACAAAAAAAAAATTATTCGACTACAAAAAGTTGATATTGATAGAAAAAATCAAGAAGGGGTTTCTTTTTCAAACGTAGAGGGAAAAAATCAGCACTCGAATTCCCTCTATTATAGTCTGAAGGCATTCAATTTGAGCAGGAGAAAGTACATTCTCGTGCAACTACAAGAATTGGGTGAAGAGCCCCATATTATTCTTCATGACCCTTGCATGAAGAAGAGTCATGGCTTCTTCCATAGCCTCATTTTGAAGAGTCAACACTATGTAGATAGTGTCACCCACCAACCCGCTTCATGGATAATGGCTAAGCCCAATGATGGCAACATTGACATGGTGGTGAAACTCAGGCCTCACCAAAAACTAAGATGCTCTCATGCCCTAGTCACGGTGACTAGAGGTCCTGATAACTATATACACAATTAGCTCATAAATGCTTTACCTAGAATGATACGAAGCACTTCCTCCTCTACCTCAATTTGTATGACGAAAACTTCTTTCAGTTGGTCAGATAGATGCCTAAATAGAGGACTGCATTCAATCTCCTCCAAAATGATGAAATCATTTGCTGATACTCCATCACTCTGAGCGCTCGCCATAATGGATGCTTCTTAATGGCGAAGTGTGGTGAGATTGTTTTAATGTATAGACCGTTGGTTGGAAATTTGAGCTATCTCTCATAGATATGATGAGATGGCAACTCGGTTTGAATTAATGGATGATTTGAACCAGTTTTAAATTACATTCCCCATTGGACAACATAAATGTGTGATCATATTGTATCTCCTTAAACCTTTATTAATTGCATGGCTGTGAGATATATCATTTGGTGGTCGTTGGTGTGAGCAAGATCGAGTTTTATTGCCTAACGTCTTTTCATTTGTCAATTTAATTATTTTGGACGATCATATTCTTTAGCCATTTTCAAGAAGTTGGTCAGATGATAAGAAGCGTCACTAGTTTTAGTAACGGTTTTGATAACCATTTTTGGGATGGAATTCACTGCTATATCTAGGATGAGGGAGAATGATAGAGGGTATGATCTCCATGGATACACTGTGTTGTATTTCAAGATGGAACACTTTTCATTAATGCCATATTTATATTGCAATGGTTTGTAATTTGTGTGTTATGAAAATGAATGTGGTGTTTAGTGCATCAATGTGTGTGTCGAGCATGTAATAGAGGCATATTTTATGTGCGAAATATACTTTATTACATCCATTTATTGCGATAAAATTTATATTTACCTGATTTGATAGTCATAAGTCATTTCAGTCTATGTGTTGTTGATTTATGGCTTTCTAAGTTTTCTTCTGCATTAGTGTCATTTTTATGAACTAATGCTTGTCACCTTTCTCGCTTTTTGGTTAAAAGAAACTACGTCATTAGATAAATACGAGGGAGCTATACCACTTTAATTCAAAGGAAATTCATAAATGCAATTGCGACATTTCTAGAGTTGTTACCGATTGGCTCCAATGCATTAAGGTTGAATAGAGTCAAAGTTATCAATCTTTTCTAAAAGGCCAATTCATTCACTGACATAATTTTGGAAACTCCGCTAGGGAAAGTAATTATAATATCTGACAAGTTTCCATCGTGTCCTACGACAAGATGGTACTCCCCTGTAACAATATATTTGTTGTATTGCAGCCCGATTTGGATTGGATGCAGGTAGAGCAAGAAGACACTATTTCAGAATTAAACATGCTTGCTTGGAGATATAGGAGTGCAATAGATTATATGCAAGAAAATCTTGTCTTGGAAGAAGAAGAAGAGCGGGCCCAACGCCCACCTGAGCTGGTAGTTGAACATCCTCTAAGATTGGTGTTCGTGTACTACGACAATCCTCCCTGCCATCCTAATCATCATCCCAATCAACCACTCCATCACCCTCAGGACTCGCCTCCTACTCATCTGCCACCCAGAAATTGATTTAGGGGTTTCCCCCTATTGGGTGAAAATTATGTAATCACCTTTTCAATAGATTACACAACCTAGATTTCAACCACAGTTGTGTGAGATATAGTCTCTCCTCTCAAAAAGGGGAGGTTCCCTTCTTACTGCTAATAGAAGCTAAGTAAAACTAATCAAGTATTTACAAAATGTACACTACACTTACGAAATGGGGGGGTGTGTTACATTCATACTTCTCTCTTTTTTAAGAGAAGATGTTTTACAATGCTTCACAATTGATAGTTATGATTCAAAATAACTTTAAACTAAAAACAAAGCAGAATGCCAATACCTTTATCTTGTCAAAGCAAAGCGTAGAGATACCAGGTATGATAATAATAAACAAAATAAAGAAATAGAGAAAAGCTCACGAAGGCACAAACTTGTTCTATAGCTTTTCAATGATGGATCTATGAGAATCGTAGCATCTGTTGTATTAGAAGCACAAAGTCTTCTTAGATACAAAAATTCCTCAAACAACATGAATGATTACAAGCACAAACTCTTGTAGATTATTCATCAAGAGTATCCAAACATAAATGTAAATTCAAATAAAGAATATAACACAAATTTTACATAAATTTACTTGAATCCCTTCAGATCTCATCTACTAACCACTACCAATATGATCAATACACAAGATTATTGATTCCAATGCAAAGTCTGGTATGCAATTCTCTTCTTTATTGATCAGATTTTCATTCACAAACATGAACACAAGGTTTCACAAATCTGCTTCAAAAAGGGAAGCACTTCATTGCAAAATACTAAAAGGTAAAGATTACAAAAGAAATCCCTCTTATTTTTAAAAGAGAGGGAAGAGAAAATATAGGAAATTAGTTGAGTAAAATTAGGAAAGTTAGGTGAGCTAATTTAGGAAAATATCACCTAACTTTGAATAATTCAAAATGTTGTCCATCTTTGTGGAACTACATCTCATATTTTACGTGTAATTACAATTGCTAAAAAGACATTTAAGATGTCAAAAACTATTTACAAGATGCATAAAATGAAGCATCAAAAAGTTCAAAACTAGAGATCAAGAATCTTCATGGTTCCTTGCTTTGGCTGTAGAAGCCTTCATACTTCTTCTTGGTCCCCTGTATGAATGCATCATTTGGGTTGACTGTGTAATCTACAAGGGTGTGAACTCTTGTGATTGACCTTCTAGCGGATGAATGGATTTTCTTGCACCTGTGAAGATGTGTGTTGAGATTATCAATGGTCAATCGTGTATCGCAAATGACATGCATTGAGGCTTTGGAAAAGTTGTCATCCTCCACTTGCTGCGTGATGACTTCTTTGTAGATTTGGGATAGTTCATTGGATCAAAAGATGTCACCTTCAGGATCACTTTGATGAAATTTGGAGAGAAACAACAAGGATGGTAAATCAATAGGCATTAGTAAAAAATGTAGTATTGGGAAGCGTGAAGTGAGCAAACGATGTTGAGCAAGTGTGAAACAAATAATTAGGCACGCAAAACAGAGCGGGAGAGAAGAAGTAGTGTTTAGAGAAAAAATGGAGTGATTTGGAAGTGTTTAAGGCAAAAACTGCCAAATGTGTAGGAGTGTTGACAATCAGCGCTCCTACACTTAGAGAGATGATTTCATATGTAAGGGCATTGAAAATCAACGCCCTTACATGTTGGAAGATCTACATTTCATGCACAAGTGTTGAAAAACAATGATCTGACATGTTTTGGAAGGAAATTGTATTTTGTGTAAAAGTGCTAACAAATAGCACTTCAACATATCACATGTCAAAGCGATAAAAAAAATGCTTCTGCATGAAATATGTAAGATCAGTGAAAATCAGCACCTCTGCATGTGGGAAGGACACTTGAGATTTGAGATGTAGAAGCGCTAAAAAACATCGCTCCTACAAGTGCCAGAAAATGACTAAGGCATGAAATATGTAAGAGCGCTAAAAATCAGAGCTTTTACATGTGACTTGAGTTTGAGATGTAGAAGCGCTAAAAAACCCCACTCCTACATGTTCCAGAAAATGACTAAGGCATGAAATATGTAAGAGAGCCAAAAATCAGAGCTTTTACATGTGACATGAGTTTGATAAAAATGCACAAGCACTGATTTTTAGTGCTTGTGCACAAAAGACTGAATTTGACAAAAATGCACAAGCATTGATTTTTAGCGCTTGTGCACAAAAGACTAAATTTGACAAAAATGCACAAGCATTGATTTTTAGCGCTTGTGCACAAAAGGCTAAATTTGATAAAAATGCACAAGCGCTGATTTTTAGCACTTGTGCACAAAAGACTAAATTTGACAAAAATGCACAAGCGTTGATTTTTAGCGCTTGTGCACAAAAGAGTGAATTTGAACAAAAATGCACAAGCGCTGAATTTTAGCGCTTGTGCACAAAAGAGTGAATTTGAACAAAAATGCACAAGCGCTGAATTTTAGCGCTTGTTCACAAAAGACTGAATTTGAACAAAAATGCACAAGCGTTGATTTTTAGCACTTGAGCACAAAAGACTGAATTTGACAAAAATGCACAAGCGCTAATTTTTAGCGCTTGTGCACAAAAGACTGAATTTGACAAAAATGCACAAGTGCTGATTTTTAGCGCTTGTGCACAAAAGACTGAATTTGAAAAAAAATGCACAACTAGCACTGATTTTTAGCGCTTGTACACAAAAGATTGAATTTGAACAAAAATGCACAAGCGCTGATTTTTAGTGCTTGTGCACTTTAAGGACTTGGATAATTTTCAAACTCAACATGTAGGAGCGCTAAAAATCAATGCTTCTACACTTTTTCCAATTTTCACAACTCCCAAAGGCTAGAAGCTAATGAAGATGCTCATTTCAAAGCTCTTTGAAAGATGGAAAAGGGAGGACACTCAAACAGACTGTTTGAGATTTTGGAAGGCACTTTGAGGTGGATTGAAATTCACCTCATTTTGCGTGCTTGAACATCATGAACCTACACTTTTCAAAGCTCCTACACTTTTTCCAATTTTCACAACTCCCAAAGGCTAGAAGCTGACGAAGATGCTCATTTCAAATCTCTTTGAAAGACGAAAAAGGGAGGACACTCAAACAGACTGTTTGAGATTTTGGAACACACTTTGAGGTGGATTGAAATTTACCTCATTTTGCATGCTTGAACATTGTGAACCTATGAAACAAAAAATTGTCATAGGGAGGTTATCCGTGAATCGAGCGCTACTAGATTCTACGATAACAATTGGCTCCAACTAGGGATCTTCCTTCAGTGATTCTTAGAAACGATTGAAGGGAGAAGAATTTGAGAATTCAAGTGCCTTTATCCATCCATTAGGAAACAGAGTCGAGCATGACTGACACAAGGAAAATCTACAAAAATGAGACACAAACATATGCAAATGCACTTATTGAAAAGGTAAAAACCTACCTAATTTTCAAACTAGCCATCAATGAAACCTCCTCAAATGAAAACATTCATAGGTAAAACAAAATAGCCGCCTTTCTTCAACAGCTTGCAATTCCTTCCATGATCATTAGTAGCTACATGTAGATGAAGTTGAGGCATTGCTTCTTGAAAGAGATGAATAGGTTCATCTACCTCTAAAAATTTATCAAATATACTACTGCTCCAAAATGAATCATTGAATCCAAACTGCTCCTGCACATTGACAAATACATCTTTAGTTGCATCCTCAAGTTTATCTTCACGCTCAGGTGCAAGTGGAACCTCTGTCTTGCCATTGGCCTCCAACCAAGCAAGATGTCTTATGGGACATTCCCTTGATTGGTCAAATATTGAATGCTTCTTACCAGTTGCTACTTGAACAACTGATTCATCAACCATGGAAACCTCATGCTAATCAAAATGATCTCCTTCATGTGATTCAGATGAAGATATGACTACACTGCATACCTCAATATGATGTTCACCATCTTCAGAATTGGGAAAAGATGAATTATTTATAAGAAGGTCCTCATCATGCCTTTGGGAAATTCTTTTATGCAACTCGTGTTCAATTTCATGACCTAGAAACACAGATGTATTATTTTCAACTTGACTGAGACCTTTGTGCATGTCCATATTTTCAAATCTCAAGAAAATATTTTCTTCATTCACTTGAACTTCAGAAAAATGACTTTCATCCTTCTGCTTTTCATAAATGGCTTTCTGAGACTACATAAACCAGAATTGGGAGTCGCCAGCTATGTTTGCTTCCTTTTCTCAGAAGAGAATAGAAAGATCACTTGGATTAGAATTAGGATGCTTCGCTACTGCTTTCATTAATGGTGCCTCAAGAGAAAGCCTCTTCGGAGGTGAAGATAACTTGTTTTGATTCCCAATAGCAAAATTATGAGCAAGATTTGAAAGTGACCTCCCTGGTATGTCCTTGTGAGGCACAAAAAACACACCTTGAGCTAGCTGATTTTTTAGGACAAGTAGCTCATTTTCCAACCTTTGCACCATAGGATCTGTCCTTGTGATGGAAGAAAATAACTCCAAAGAATGGCTTTATTCATATTCATTTGATTCAATTTTTATTTTCCCATCAAGAATGAGATCATCTTCAATTTCTATTGCCAAGGTCTGCACAATTGCAAGAGTAGCTGGGGGTCCTCTTCTCAATAGGAAACCAACCTCAAGCACTTGAGCATTTACAAAGAAACATTTCAGATTCTCAGTTGTAGGTTGAGCAACAGTTGGAATTCTTCGTGTCAACATTTTAAAGTGAGAAATGAACTCGTGCATAGGCATGTGAGATTCCTTCTTCAACTTGGTGAGTTGAGTCAACAAAGCATGAGTGTCTTCAGGAGGTTTGAACCTTCCTTCAAAATTGACTATGAGAGTTTCCCATTTGGTGATGGTACTTGGTGCCAGATGATAAAACCAATCTGCAACAACACCTTGGAGAGTCTCCACAAACAACCTTATAAATACATCTTCGTATTCAACACCACAAACTCCACAAGTGATGTAGAAAGCAGCAATGTGCTCATCAGGATGTTGTTGTCCATCACCAAGGAACTTGGGAAAGTTCTTTCGTGAGCCTTCAAGAAGAGCATGTAGGGGTAGAGCTACACTCAATGGACCAAAAGCATTTCCCCAAGGACCTTGAACAGCCATTTACATGTCCTTGGGGAAAGTTTGAAAAACTTACAAGAAAATAAATTACAATGAAAATGACATGGGTATACTTCAAACGAAAGTGTGAGGCTTTCGAATGTGTATCATGTCCCCAGTAGAGTCACCAAAAAATTGTCGGGTGAAAATTATGTAATCACCATTTCAATAGATTACACAACCTATATTTCAACCACAATTCTATGAGATATAATCTCTCCTCTCAGAAAGGGGAGACGCCCTTCTTACTGCTAATAGAAGCTAAGTAAAACTAATCAAGTATTTACAAAATGTACACTACACTTATGAAATGGGGGGGTGTTTTACATTCATGCTTCTCTTTTTTTTTAGAGAAGATGTTTTACAATGCTTACAGTTGATTGTTCTGATTCAAAATAACTTTAAACTAAAAACAAAGTAGTAATACCAATACCTCTAACTTGTCAAAGCAAAGTGTAGAGATACCAGGTATGATAATAATAAACAAATAAAAGAAAGAGAGAAAAGCTCACGAAGGCACAAAGTCATTCCATAGCTTTTCAACGATGGATCTATGAGAATTGTCATGTATGTTGTATTAGAAGCACAAATTCTTATAGATCATTCAACAAGAGTATCCAAACATAAATGTAAATTGAAATAAAGAATGTAACACAAATTTTACATAAATTTACTTGAAGCCCTTCATATCTCATCTACTAACCACTACCAATATGATCAATCCTCAAGATTATCGATTCCAACGCAAAGTCTAGTATGCAATTCTCTTCATTATTGATCAAATTTTCATTCGCAAACATGAACACAAAGTTTCACAAGTCTGCTTCAAAAAGGGAAGCACTTCATTGCAAAATACTACAAGGTAAAGATTACAATAGAAATCCCTCTTATTTGTAAAAGAGAGGGAAGAGCAAATCTAGGAAATTAGTTGAGTAAAATTAGGAAAGTTAGGTGATCTAATTTAGGAAAATCTCACCTAACTTTGACTAAGTCAAAATGTTGTCCATCTTTGTGGAACTACATCTCATATTTTAAATGTAATTATAATTACTAAAAAGACATTTAAGATGTCAAAAACTATTTACAAGATGCATAAAGGGAAGCATCAAAAAGTTCAAGACTGGAGATCAAGAGTCTTCATGGTTCCTTGCTTTGGCTGTAGAAGTTTTCATACTTCTTCTTGGTCTCTTATATGAATGCATCATCTAGGTTGACTATGTAATCTACAAGGGTGTGAACTCTTGTGATCGACCTTCTAGCGGATGAATGGATTTTCTTGCACCTACGAAGATGCGTGTTGAGATTATCAATGGTTAGCCATGTATCACAAATGACATGCATTGAGGATTTGGAAAATTCAGCATCCTCCACTTGCTATGTGATGGCTTCTTTGTAGATTTGGGATAGTTCGTTGGATCAAAAGATGTCACCTTGAGGATCACTTTGACGAAATCTGGAGAGAAACTGCAAGGATGGTGAATAAAAAAATGTTAGTAGAAAAAGATGAATTGGGAAGCATGAAGCAAGAAAATGATATTGAGCAAGCATGAAACAAGCAATTAGGCACACAAAACTGAGCAAGAGCGAAGAAATAGCGTTCGGAGCAAAAATAGAGTGGTTTGGAAGTGTTTAAGGCAAAAACTGCCAAATGTGTAGGAGTGCTAAAAATCTGTGCTCCTACACTTAGAGAGATGATTTCATATGTAAGGGCACTGAAAATCAGTGCCCTTACATGTTGGAAGATCTACATTTCATGTACAAGTGCTAAAAAGCAACGATCTGGCATGTTTTGGAAGGAAATTGTATTTTATGTAAAAGCACTAAAAAACAACGCTTCAACATATCACAACTCAAAGCAATAAAAAATAGTGCTTTTGCATGAAATATTTAAGAGCGGCGAAAATCAACACCTCTTCATGTGGGAAGGACACTTGAGGTTTGAGATGTACATGTGCTAAAAAATGCCGCTCCTACATGTGCCAGAAAATGACTAAGGCATGAAATATGTAAGAGCGCTAAAAATCAGAGATTTTACATGTGACTTGAGTTTTGAGATGTAGAAGCGCTAAAAAATCCCGCTCCTACATGTGCCAGAAAATGACTAAGGCATGAAATATGTAAGAGCGCTAAAAATCAGAGATTTTACATGTGACTTGAGTTTTGAGATGTAGAAGCGCTAAAAAACCCCGCTCCTACAAGTGTTTAATGCTTTGGGGCAATTATAACCCACTTTCATGCTTTTTAATTTCATTTTTAGGCAACACACTAGTTTTCAATTGGGTTTAAAATGAATGTTCAAAGTTGGATAAAATTGAACCCTCACATCACATTTTTCAATTGGGCTTAAAATTGAACTATAAGAGAGGGAGACCACCACATGCAAGACCCCAGGTCACAGAGGGTCAAGATGCGAGAGGCTGCCCTAACTTACCTCAGCTAAGTGTACGTTTAGGGTATGAGGATGAGAATGATGAGGAATTTTAGGGTCCTATGATCACTGTACAATCTGAGTTTCAATGTGGGGCTAGGTGAGTCGGTCTTTAGGTCCAACTCTATGCCTCAGGGAGCTCTTTGCCGAGGATGTCAGCGCGGCACGCTGGCTTCTCAAAAACGTGTTGTAGTCTATACAACTAGACAATAGCTAAGATGAGGTTAAACACACCAAGTCGACTTATCATCCTAGCTTAACTACTCTTAAGAGGACAAAATAACACTATGAAATATGAAAAGTATAAACGAAGGTGATAGAGCAAGTATACGAAGCCAAGGTGATGAAGACGATCTCATAGAAGACCCTGTTCACCAGCTAGCTCCTTGAAAATACACCCACCTACACACAACAAGAAAGAAATTTTCAGGGGGTGGCTGTATAGGGGTCTACCTCAGTTAGACCCCCATTTAGGTGTTCCCACCTCCATGGAAAGCCAATGGAAAAGATAAAGGAGTGATAAAACACAAGCACTACAAAAACAGTACTATGCTACTTAGCCAAATGATAGAGGAGAGGAGAGGGAAGCTTACAACCTCCACCACGAGCACTCAAGGCTGATTGGACGAGAAATGAGAGGAAATCAAGCCTCTGCTGCAATGGCATGGTCCCAAAATTGCTCTACTAATGTGGTGGAGTGTGATATTGCTACTATCGTATGCTTGGAATGCTTGGAAGTGAGCTTGTGAGAGTGAGAATATGAGAGCCAAGTCTGTTCAAGAGTTCTTTCGACAACTATCCAACCTTTTTTCCAACCTCTAAAGCAAGTTCAAAGGCTTGAATATGAAGGAATGGGGAAAGAAACGACCATATTCGGCTCGGGTGGCTGAAGGAGGCGTTACAACTTCGTTGCCAATAGGAAGAGTAATGCCTTTGTTGGCTCAGCCAAAGAATTTTCCAGGGACGTAAATGCACTGTGCGGACATCTATGTGTCACATGGACATCTGCGAGCTGCGCGGGCATCTCTGATAGAAAGGCCTCCACTGACACATAAAAAAAGCACCAAGTGGACTGCTATCAACGGGCTTAAGTAAATTAAGCCTCTGACTTAGGTTTTCTAAAGTGTAATAAGGCAAAAAGGGGAATTGCACCTAGGGTGCAAATTCACTCTTATACATTTTTCCCCCACTTTAGCGAGCATGAGTATCGATGAGTGCTCGGTTAAACTAGATCAAGAAGAGAGTAGGGTTAGAAAAGTATACCTGAACCATCGAGGATGCAAACCGTGATCTAGTGAACCCGAAGATGTAGGGAAAACAAAGGACTCCATAGCTACTCAAAACTATGAAGTTGGAACAACAAAATGCCTTACAAGCCTGCAGACCTGCAAGGAGGAATCCCCAAGGAAGAGGACTCTGCAAAGTCAAGAAGCAGCGATATTTCTACCCGCAGATAGAATGTATCTAAAGAGTCAATACGTCTACCTGCAAATAGAACGTATCTAAAGCATCAATACGTCTACCCACAGATAGAATGTATCTAAAGCATCAATATGTCTACCCATAGATAGAATGTATCTAAAAGCGGTGACATGTCTACCCACAGTTAGAAAATGCCTAAAGCATCAATGCATCTACCCACAGATAGAACACATCTAAAAGCAGCAACATGCCTACCCGCAAATAGGACGTGTCTAAAGCGTTGATGAGTCTACCTGCAGATAGAACATATATAAAAGCAGCGACATGCCTACCTGCAGATAAGACATATCTGAAGTGGTCGGTCATGCAAACCAAGAAACTTTCAAAGGGGTCCCTTGGGAACCATTCAAAAGGAGAGGGGTCCACTCAAGGGACGCACCATTCGAAATAGCAAGGTCTAGTCAAGATACCCCCAAGCTAGACGTGAAAGGATGAATAAATGAGTCTAGTCAGGTTGCCCCCAGGCTAGACATGCAAGAGTCCACTCGTTATGAAGGCTTTTGAATAAAGGGTCCTTGAGGAACCCGCAGTAAAAGAGGGGGGTCCACTCAAGGGACACACAATTCAAAAGTCATCATCCTAGAGCGATTCATCATCAAGGGATCCTTTCAAAAGATGTTCACTTCATCAAGGAATTCAAAAGGAAGGTCATGCGCCCACGCGAGGGGAAGTCAAAACAGTTCCCACTTCGGAGGAAGGTCTTCAAGTCCTTTCTTTACGAACCCATGATGGAGGAAACACATTCTACTAGGGTTCCAAGTTGAGAATGCGCTTCCAAGGAAAAGATTCATTGGAAGTGAATTCATTTTCTAAAAGTTGAAGTGTTAAAGAACATTGTCACACATAGGAGGGACAACTCAAGAAAAGAAGAGAGAAAGCTAAAGATAAAACAAAAAATACAAACAAAGGGCACAGGGGGATCTAGTTTAGTAGGGTCAGATCTATCCGAGCTCATATAATAGTAGGTAACCACAACGCAAGGCAAAAGATCATCAATCCCCAACCAGATCAGGAAGAATGCACAACAAACAAAGTAAAAATAAAAAATAGGGTCAACATGGAAGGGGAGCTCAAATTCCCCCAATGCTTTGCATCTTCCCCAATTTATCAAAAGTCAAGCACAAACATGGAAGAATGAAGGTACAAATAGAAGAAGGTTTATGACACAAAAAACCATGCATGTATCCAAGCACCAACAAGGGTAATGAGGGTCATCTAGGAAAACATAGCATGGGTACAGGGGAACACATCACAAGACATGCACAGAAACACACAAGATTAAGAAAAAAAAAGGGGCCTCCTCCTAACACTGCTCGACCAAGAGGTCATCTGCTTCCCAATCCAAATCTTCATAAGGGGGAGGATGAGCCTGCAAAGGCAAAATGTTAAGAGGAGGGGCATCTGACCCTCTCGCAACAAGGGCCAAGGAAGAGGGCCCCTCAAGGTCCTCTCCACCGAGCTCTTGTGGAGTCAAAGTCAGCAATTTTGTGAAGATTGCCGACAGGGTCGAGACTTCATCCATAGAGTTGAACATGCACCCCATGAGAGCGCTATGTATTACTTTAGTGGATGGGATGGGTTGTGCCTGAGATCCACTGCTAGGCTCACCGAGTGATTCGGGAGTGGTGACAAACTTAGGAGAGGTCAGGACTAGTTCTGTCACAAGGACAGTGCATGTCATCATAGGGCCACCTTGTAAAGGTGGGATCTTCCTATGTCCTTTATCACGAGAAGGACTAGCCCCTTCCTTCTTCTTCACAAGAGGAGATTAACTCCCTACAGATGAAGCTAGAGGTGCAGAGGAGGAAGAGGACAAAATCGTAGTCGATATGACCAAAGTGTTAACCATATCCACAGGTTTTGGGAAGGGCTGAATATCCGGAATGGACATTAGCAAAGGTGGCTTCATTGAGGTAGCGATAAACACTTGTACCCTATTAGGGTTAGGTGCTTTCGTGCTTGCAACAGAAGCCTGGAATAGATCAAGCAGAAGGGACACAACAGGAGGAGAGGAGGAAGACATTGTAGAGGGCCCTAGAGTCAGGGCGGTCGTTTCTTCCTCCTATTGCAAAGCAGCCTACTCGACCAGGAGAGCCTTTCGTCAGCACTTGCGTTCTCACGCAAGGCAGTTCCTACGGCTCTTAGAGTTAGAAGCCGCAGCTTGCGAAGGGATAGGAGTTTCCTACTCGACCATAGGGATGTCCACTACAGCCGTTTTGGGCAGAGGAATGGGTTCCTATGCAGGAGCAAGGGGAGCAGGCTGAGGAGTGACGAAAGGAGTCAACTCAAGAGCCTCGATAGTGGGCCTCCTTCCACTCACTTCCTTAGGAGAAAGAAAAATAGGAGGCTGCGACGATTGAGACAAGGAGGACTCTTTTTGAGGGATCTTCTTCCTTTCATACCAAATGGGTCTAGGCTCTATCGGCATAATAGGAAGCTCAAACGCGGGATGCTTGGGCTTTCGCTAAGCGAGCACTGAAGGGTTCTCCTGCAAACAGGGAGCATAACTCGAGGGTACCACAGTTGAGTGAGAAGAAGCATTAGGTTGGGTAGTAGAAGAGGAAGAAGGAGGATCACAAGATCGCTTCTCTTCTTTCCTCATTCGAGCCTTAACAACATCGATGTTAGCCTTTAAGCAAGCCCTATGTGAAATAGAATAAGGCGAGGGAGGGTACCTGACTTTTAGTCTCAGACGTCCTTTCTTATAATTCTAATATGTCTTGTGTAAAAGGTTTGTCCTAGGCAGAAGGGGACCCATAGATGTAGGCCACGGTTAATCCAGGGAGTAGCTGCCACATGCGACTAGCGGTCGATAGCCGGTGTCATGGATCACATGTACAGAACCTCTGTGGATAAACTTTAGACACTTATGCACAACAGAGGGTACCACGTTCATCGCTACTAACTAGGGGATACCCAACTTTACACGAAAGAGTTCAGACCTAGGAATGATATCAAACAAGAGCTTCATGATCTTAGGTCCGACCAAGACTGAAAAGGAAATGCTACCTAAAGGGGGTACGGAAAGGCCATTGTGTGTGAGAATGAAACTTTCAGGAGCATCATATCCATCCCTATGTAGAAATTTTATAAGCATGATCTCCTCTGTTATTATGTTCACTTGTGACATCGGATCAACGAGAACACTGGCTACAATGTTTCCATTGATCCACATAGGAATATAGAGGGGAGAGGGTTCCTTATTAAAGCCCATCGGTAGGTCCTGTGAAGTAAAGGTTATACCAACACTTTTCTCTACAGGCTGCTCAGAGGGGATGGTTTGATGCAGGAATGAAGTCATGACACACACTAGACAATGCTTTCATAGAATCCCAAAAGGTTAACATATAAGACGGTGACCTAATTAAGTTTTTTTCATGTAATACCTTTGGATCCTTCCAACTATGCCACCTAGGGGTCACAGGTTGGGTTGAAAGGCAACAACCTCACAACACTGACACCTACAACACTCCTAGAGTAAGAGGAAAGGAACTATCAGTATCACAAAAACAAAACCAAAATGGTTCACATCGGGTTCACCAAAAATGTAAGAGAGGGGTACTGCTGCATGCAAGACCCCAGGTCACGGAGGGTCAAGACATGAGAGGTTGCCCTAACCTACCTCAACTAAGTGTATGTTTAGGGTATGAGGATGAGAATGATGAGGACTTTTAGGGTCCTATGATCACTCTACAATCTAAGTTTCAATGTGGGGCTAGGCAAGTCAGTCTTTAGGTCCAACTCTATGCCTCAGGGAGCTCTCTACCTGAGGACGTCAGTGCGGACTTTAGACGACATCGCGGTGCGTTGGCGTCTCAGAAACGCGTTGTAGTCCATACAGCTAGACGAAAACTAAGACGAGGTTAAACACACCAAGTTGACTTATCAGCCTAGCTTAACTTCTCTTAGGAGGAAAAATAACACTATGAAATATGAAAATTATAAACGAAGGTGATAGAGTAAGTATACTGAAGCCAAGGTGATGAAGACGATCTCGTAGAAGACCCTGTTCACCAGCTAGCTCCTTGACAATGTACCCACTTACACATAGCAAGAAATAAAATGTTGGGGGGTGGCTGTATAGGGGTCTACCTCAGTCAGACTCCCATTTAGGTGTTCCCACCTCCACAGATAGCCAATGGAAAAGATAAAGGAGTGATAAAACACAAGCACTACAAAAACAATTCTATGCTACTCAACCAAATGATAGAGGAGAGGAGAGGGAAGCTTACCACCTCTACCAAGAGCACTCAAGGCTACTTGGAGGAGAAATGAGAGGAACTCAAGCCTCTATTGCAATAGCGTGGTCCCAAAATTGCACTACCAATGTGGTGAAGTGTGATATTGCTTCTATCAAATGCTTGGAATGCTTGGAAGTGAGCTTGTGAGAGTGAGAATATGACAACCAAGTTTGTTCAAGAGTTCTTCCCACCTCTATCCAACCTTTTTTCCAACCTCTAAAGAAAGTTCCAAGGCTTGAATATGAAGGAATGGGGAAAGAAACGGCCATATTCAGGTTAGGTGGTAGGACGCATTACAACTTCGCTGCCATTGGGAAGAGTAATGCCTCTGCTAGCTCAACCGTAGGAATCTTCCAGGGACGTAAGTGCACCGCGCAGACATCTTTGCACCGTGCGGGCATCTTCGACAGAAATGCCTCCACTAACACACAAAATAGGTGCCAAGTGGACTGCCATCAATGAGCTTAAGTAAATTAAGCCTCCAACTTCAGTTTTCTAAAGTGTAATAAGGAAAAAAGGGGAATTGAACCTAGGGTGCAAATTTGCTCTTTTTAAGGAAAACTCATCTTTCAATTGGTGCCTAAACTAACTCATTATTGCTTTGAAGAATAAAATTGACAAATGTTTGTTTTTTTTTGTTGTTTTCAACTTTGCTAGTGAATGCATATGCAATTCTCTCGTGTCGTTTGGTGATCTTGAGAAACAAAAAGATTCTCTAACATGTTGCAAAATTACCCACAACTTTCAATTTGGGTTTAAAATTGAACAACCATGCTAGTGTGAGAAAAGGCATAGTGTGTGTTCTCTCTTTGTGCATGTAAGAAGAGATGATCAAACTACAGATGTACTTACTCACTATTGTTCACCATTAGAGGGCCTACCTTGGTGGGAAAAAGTACTCACCCCAAGGAATGACCCAAGCGGTAATGAGCATAAGCCAGGCTCTTCTGAACCGCTATATAAATTTGTGGTTGCAAGGAAAGTTTGCAATCAACAAGCGTGATGCATGATAGCTCTCCCCCAATATCTTTATGATGTGTAAAGCCCTTGTTCTAAAGATTGGGAGACCTCTTGAGGGAGTTTATCATAGTATCCTCTGAACCAAATTCCCTTATTACGAACCTTTGTGTAGTAGCCAAAAATCCCTAATCTTTGTTGATGTTAGGAGGTTCGACCTCCAAAGTCATCCCACATATTTTTACTTCTTAGTAGAGATGAAGAGTTTGTCATGGGAGATTCATGAGAACACGAAGCTTGGCTGACCCATAGAGGTGAGTGTTGTGGAGGGGAGCCAGTGTGGTCAAGCTTCTAATCATCCGCTCTGAATAAGCGTTGCTAGAGAAATCCAAGTGGGAATACAACAAATATAGGCATTTCTATCCTAGGGTTGTAATGCTTGTGAGTCAGTTTAACACTTTGCTCGATTTCAAAATGATCCAAAAACAAACATTCACTATCCAAATTTCAAATACTTTGGTTTAAATATGGAATTCTTGAGTTAGCCTTGATATTATTGTTTGTGCTAAGGATTTATCCTTAGTGATTTCTAAATATCTTGACATTAATCTCAAACCCATATTTACCGAAGACAACATAGGAAATTATGGTTTTAATCTCATGATTTTCACGAAATGGACATTGTGAAAGTTATGATGTTTTTGACATAAACATCTAGTTTGAAAACATAACTAAGACAAGTGTTTGTGATAAAACCAATTCACCTAAGCAAAGATAAATTGAAAAATGAACCCCACATGACTATTTGGAGACCGATTGCTCCGGTTGAACAACCTGATCTTCCAGGTGCTATAATTCAACCAAACTTTGAACTCATAAACGGTGAAAAAATAGATCTCATTAGCAGTTTGAGAACCTTCACTTTTGAAAACAAGGAAACAAATAAACAGTGGAGAAACACAACAACCATTCTAGATGAAGAAGAGGAACATGTCAATATTGAGGCTAGAAGGCCCCTATTACCACCACATGCGTGGCAATAAATATCTCCCTTTCTTCCATAAACTTAAATTGTTTCCACATGATCTCACGAAAAATAAGGATCCCTAAGCCAAGATCTACAAGTCCTCATTTTAGACTTAGGCATCTTACTCCAAAAGCTCTTAACACCTTCAAGCAATTCAAAAAAACATAAACAAATTGGTAGCAAAATTTTATAGACACGCTTCAAGGTATAGTCCAGAATTGTATGCATTCAAAATCCTGGTCTTTTTCATGATACTAAACTTCTCTAAATGATTCATCAAACAGTCAAAATCCATAGGGGAAAATAACTAGCACTCCACTTGAGACATAGGAATTGTAGAACAAAGTATAGTCAAAAGTGGTGGCACAACCACGATAGGAGGGTCCTCAAAGAGAACAATCTGGACCGTGCAGCAAGAGTAACACAATGAAAGAAACATAGAATATGGAGGCAAATGCAAGTGCAAATATTCTCATTAACAATTATCTCAGTTACATTCAGCTGGTAGCATTCAGGCTTATAGATTCGGCTCAAAGGCCTAATAAAATATACAACATTCTAACATGCTCCTATATGCAAGCTGAATATTAAAAATACAATCTATATCAATCTACTCAATCAACTACTAACTCAAAATTCTTTATTCTAATGATCAATTACAAGCTTTATACTATATCTGTGATTCTAGAAACATCCGCGTAAGCCAAAGATCATCACATTCTCCAATGAGGAAAATATAACATGTGCATGAATAGGTCGGCCTCAACTTTGAATTTCTCTTCAACAGGTGCGTAAGATGAAGTGTGGACCTATAATCAAGGTCAGGGACACCCCACGAAACAATTAAAATCACACCATTAAAATCTGTAAGTCACGGGGATGATCTGCAATGATTAAACTGGCCGAAAAGTTTGAAATTATTCTAGTGTCAGTTCAAGAAACTGCCAAGAAATTCTGGAAGCGATAACTTTCCAGAAAAAGATCCAATCACGCTTAAATCTTGGAACAAGGAAAATGAACATGTAGATGATGTAATCCAAGATCCACAAGGTCTGGTGAGAAAAGATGACGAATCCACCAACATGAACTGAGCAAGAAAAGAACAAGAACAAAAAACTAAAAGAAAACATTTTTGGTTGATGCAATATTGCCAAGAACCAAGGATGCTCCTGCATCAAGTGGGCTTCCATATTTTACCGCAGTTGTTACACTTTGTTTATAAACTTTTATGCCTAAGCTAGGAGAGCCCGAATAGGTTTGAACATTCCCCTCCGTCCTCTCATTTTCTAGGATTTGAACACTTTGGAGGTCTAGCATCATTCTCCCTACCTTGATCTTTTCAAAACAAAAAGGTTCACTTTAGGTCAACATTAGGTCCAACATTTCACTCACCCCTTCATCAAATTTCATCCTTCACCTCATCTATCTTTGCAAAATTTTAAAATAAACCAACACTTTGGGACTTAAACATCAAAACAACTTGCTACCTTAGCTACTTTTTATGTGAAATGTATCCTTTTCCATGCACTTAGTTGATATAGTTATCATCTTCGAACTAGTTTATCTTGAAGGTCACAAGTCTACCTTAAATATTTCTAAGTTCATTAGCATCCTTTATCCCAACATCAAAACATCAAACTTAAGTCAAAAGTGTTGTCCTAAAATGTTTCCAAAGATCACTTCCCACATCACCCATCTTTTCATCCCACATTATCATCATTGCTCCCAAAAGACTTAGAGCGTCCCTTTTAACTAGGTTTGAGTCAACTAGAGAGTTCAAACATTACAAAACTCAACAAAACTCTCCCATAGCTGACACCAAATTTATGGTAAAGACAAGATCACAACACAAGAGAATCATGGAAAAAGAAAAAGTTACATTTACCTCAAGTGACCCAAATCCTTTAGAATTTGATCCTAGAAGTCATGTTACACCATCACAATAACCATCATCTCCTTCAGGACTATATGAGATTGAAGATGCCACAAATAGCCCATTTGAGCTCACTAGAGAATAACTTTTAGAACATCAACATTTTGAAAGTGTAGCTCCTATTTCCCCAACATTTGTAGCACAAAGTTTAACACATGATTTCACCACTCCATCACAAGGGCTAAGTCAAACATACATACCTATTCTTGCAACCATGCTAAATATTTTAGTCACACTTCACCATTTGAAAGTAGTATACTTGTGGGTACTCTTGAAACTAATCCTCCACCTCCCACCACTATTTGGACACCTACCTTTGGTGCTCCTCCCATTCCCGAGGATCCAAAATAGCTACATACTCTGCTTGAACTTCACTATTCCACCACCACTTTGACATTTTGGGGAAACCCTTCTTCATCCACACCCATGAGTACCACAAGTATTCCTACCATCACACAGAGCAGTACATACCAAAAATCTCAAAATAGCACATTAGGGCATGTCAATACCGTATCACAGAATCAAACCTCAACACAAATAGGGACATCTTTATCCAACCCTCTAGTGGGTTCATCCATTCCATCTACCATTACAACATCATCCCCTATCAATCCACCTCAAAGAAATCCCTTGGTTACAAATTCTATCAATCCTGGGTGTACCTTGATCATGAACCCTTTGTTTACATCTCTTGCACAAGGAAATCCTCAAAACATAGGACAAGGGAATCTTTTCAATCAATGGACTCAGGGTCCTAGTGTGTCATTTCCCTTGAAAATTTTAATGACATCATCTTTTCCAACAACTCCCTTTCTATGCCAAATCAATCAGGGCCTCAAACATACATTCCTCCACCTCATTCTACCATATTGTAAGGAATGTTAAACCAAGGGAATCCTCCACCTTTCACCAACAATCCGTTAACCACCCAAAACATCAATGTTCCTAATCCTTCACAGATGTCTCAACAACCACCTAATCCCATTGAAAGCACATGCCTCAGCTCTACAACAAGCACAACAAACTTATTAGCAAGTCATACAACAACAACAATAATAGAAAAAAAAATTAGCATAACAACATCAGCAAGCACAACAACCAACCTTAGTTCAACAACAACATCAAGCTCAACAAGCAACCTTAGCTCAACAACAACATCAAGCACAACAAGAAACCTTAGCACAAAAAAAATAAGCGGCCATTTTTTGACTCAGGGAACACTGAGATGGGGGATGAATCAGTGTTCAACAATATTCAAACATTTAATTTGAATCATAAACAATTTACAACACATAAATAGAAATAAAGAGGCAAGCACATGAACAAGATAATCAAAGCACCATAACACCAATATTTTACGTGGAAACCCTATTAGGGGAAAAGCCACGGTGGAGATTAATCCAAAATTTATACTCTATTAAAAGTATGAACAAAAAGGAATACACTTGCATTCAGGCACACTGCTTAGAGCTCACTGCTCAAAATAAAGAAGGCTCATTGCCTTATAAAATTATTGGATTACAACAAGAAGTTGAACTAAGAAGATAGCATTTGCAAATACCTGAGATCAATTCCAATTAAGCACATTAAACAAATTCTAGACCTTCTATCCAATTCGTACTTCTGCTCTACTCTGCTACATAGAAACCCTTTTGCTACACAAACAAAATCCATTCAACAGATCTTCTGATGTTCGCTCACACACACATCTGCTCTGCACTTTTTCACACACACACCTTCTCACAACTTCAATCGCACACTTCACAATAAATTACCGATCTCATATATATATCCACTGACAAAGAATTTAATCACTTAAGTCAGCTTTAACAAAACATGAAATATTCTCCAACAGTTAGCTCAAATCATGAGAAAACTTTAATGTGCACCCACATAAGTTGGCTAAGACATAACTAAGACCCAAAAAAATATAACCAACACAATAAATAATTAATTGAGTACTCCTTATACATCTATGACATGCTACATTCATTGAGTCGGCCATAATGAGCAAATAACCAAAAAATCATTCTACTGAATCTCCTAACTTGTACACCAATTAATGCAACACCACAAAACTTACCAATAAGGTAACATACATGCTTAAAAAACTCTCTCAAAGATCCACAACTCAAAATGATGATCCGGTGAAGCATACAGATCGACTAACTAACCGGATACCTTGTTCTTCATGCTTTATGTCGGTAACACACTGCCTTCTACTTTTCTTGCCGGTATAAGTAGATCTTGATATGTGGACCAGGATAATGACTTTACTTTCTATCAATGACAACACTAGAAGCCACAAAAAATCTCCTCAAGCCATATGCCAACAATATCCCCCTTTGGCATTGATGGCAAAACTTAGTGAAAAATGACCAAGTGTCGAAACCAAAACTCAAAATTTCATAACACAACAAAACACTGCTCCCCCTTAGAATGTTAAGGCATTTTTTACTGCTCCCCTCCCCCTTTGACATCAATGACAAATATATTCTTTTCTAAGCTCTTACTCCTCCTTTCAAAAATTCAAAATTTGAAATGCAACTATTGCATAAATCAGAAAATGATTTTATACTTATCCTTCATCTCCGGAAGAAATTTCTTTCAAGCATCTACAACAATCCCAATAATGATTAACAAACTATTATTTTCTAATGTTCGGTTGATGACCTAGATAAGGGATTCTGGAATTGTAATTGCCTCTTCCAACTTCTCTCCTTGCTTCAGAATCTCAATTTGCTTCTCTAATCTGCATTCAGTTAGATCCTTCACTTTCCAGAAAGTGTCCATTAGAGTGTTTCTGGCAAAGTGAACCTTTGCATGCACTGCCTGCAACTCATGAATTATTTTCTTTACTGCTCCATTCTAGTCCTGATAGATATTGTAATCTTGACCAATTTTGTTCAACTCACTCTCAATTTTCTCCAACTTGTCCTTGTATTTACCAACCACATGAGGCCACCGAAGACAATAATTGTAGACCTTATTTGTTAAGTCAATGCATTTCCTTAACACATTCATTTTCTTTTTCAGTTTGGTGAGAGATAACCTAAACTATTTCTTCAGATGTAAAATCACTTCTTCCTCTTTCCTGTCCAGAGGCACAGAGGCCATAGCCTCTCTGATGCATGCAATCAATTCTTCTGGAAGTACATTCTATAAACTTTCCAATTCAAAGTTACTGCTTAGAGTTTCCTCAATGACATCATGTTCATATGATGGCCCATTTAACCATATGTTATCAATCTTTTGCATTTTATCTTCCTCTTGAACAATCCACATTATCTTTGTTTTGAACATAGCACCTTCTTCATCACTTTCTTCTGCTATTATCACGTCCAGTTCCACTGATTTTGGTTCATCTCTAGGAGTGTAATCATCAGAATCTTCATCTGGTATATCCACAATTACCTGTTCTTTGCCTTTTTCTTCATATTTTGGAGATTTGTGTGCGAGAGGAGTGTTATCTGCAAACTCTAGAGCCCTCTTCTACTTCTTCTCCACCTTACCGGAAGAGGACCCAACTTCAACTACTCTTACCGGAAGGGAGATGCCAACTATTCCAAACTTTCCCAACAATCTCTAAAGAAATTTTCATAAACTTGCTCACAATTCTTCAGAGTATTGAAATGTTCAAAAATTTGCTTACAAACAGGTTCATTTTCCTTCCATACCATGTTATCATTATGAGGCAAGCAATTCAAAAAATACATCATAATGCATATAACTAGGGTACCAAACCTGAAGGGATAGTCTGCATCCTTTGTCAATTGCACATTTTCCATCAACTGATCCTTTAGAAATCCACATAGATCAAATTCTTCATCCTCCATTATCATTTTGTGAGTGATATATATTACACCTGTCGAGGTTGATCCTTCCCTTTTTCTAAAGAAAAATTTATATGAAATTCCATGTGTAATGTACCTCATTATTGGATCTTCGATCGTTGAAATTACTAGAGCCCTTTGATCTCCAGCTACTTCGGTTAGGGTTTCGACTTCAATGTTCTGAATCCACTTCTTTTTCAGAACAACGCCAACAATTCCAACATCGCATAATCCTGTTAGATTTTCGATCACTTCTTTTGAAATTTGATAGGGTTTGTCCAGAGTAAGGATATCATCATCCAATCTGTTCAAGATAAATTGAACCACTTCCGTGTTGACAAAATAAGGAAACTCATTCCAAATGTCCAAATTCTTATGCTTCACACCTTCAAGCCACTTCAATTTACTGGTTGGCAACAAATTTCTTACATCCCTAATTTTCCTACGACTATATTCATCCAAAGTCATTGTTCCTTTGATTTGCTTCATTTTACCTTTTGTACCGAACAAGGTTTTTCTTTCGAGCACAAAATTAAGAATTCAACAAGCGATCATAAATAACGGGTGAATTTGTCACCAAATTTACTTGACTCCTTTAAAATTTCACTGTAGAGGCTCTCCTTTAGTTCTTCTTTGGTACAAGGTGTGAACCTAGATCCTATACCTGCAAGAACACAACAAACCAACACATTAGTAAGCTTCAATGCAAGTTAGAATATAGATCCCTCAAGAAATCCATTTGAATGTGAGAGAAAAGGAATAACATGAAGAACACAACAAACTTAAACCTAAAATATCAAATCCTATTCTAAAACAAAGCAAACTCTTGATCTCTTGAGGGAGTTGGTGCCAATTTGATGTGAAAATTGGCCCTTTCCCAACTCCAATGCTAGCTTTGATGATTTGATGAAGATTGTGATCCACTTTGTTGAAGATTGATGAGTGCTCCAAAACAAAATCTACATAACCTAGCTATAAAACTCAATAATATGGATGAAGATTGCTATGAATTTGAGTATAGTAAGTTTACTCAAGTTGTGGATAGTGAAAATGAAGGATGAGCTCTCTATTTATAGAAAGAAAGAGTTGAATATTGAAAGATAGGATGAATGGGGGATCAAAGATAAATCAATGACATGATGTCACTTGTCAACATGTGAGAGGATGAAGGTTGAACACATTTTGATCAATGTACAAGTTTGAAATTTGAATTTGAAGAAGTGACATGTTTAGGGGGGATGAAAGAAGAGAGTTAAATGCCACTTGGCTCAAGGCAAGGACATGTTAGAGGCATTGAATGCCCTATTGGATGTACATGTCTATTTGGGGGGAGATTTCAAATTTGAAGAATATTCCCACTTGGATGTCTTTTTGAAAGTAAATAGAGATTTAATAAATCAAATAAATTGATTTATTGTGCAAGTGGGAAAAGCTAGATGATGTGACATGCAATTAGATTAAACTAATCAGGTTTTGATCAATTTAAGAGGAGATTAGGTGATTTGACTAATTTATTTAGACTTGTGGGTTGAAATAAATCAAAAAGAGATGAAAATGATTAAGACCTAATTAAATAAATATTTTGATTTATTTAACCAAAGGGGTGATGTTTGATTATATTAAATTTTTGATTTATTTAATTTAATAGAGGAACTATAGAGATTTCATAAAATGAATTATGGATTATTTAATTAAATAAAGATAGGAAGATGCAATGGCCTAGCTAATTACACAAAGATAATGATTTAATTAAATTGAGGGATTTATTTAATTAAAAGGGTAATTATGATGGCTTTAAGCAAATAAGGCTATTCGATTAAATGGTTAGATAGAGGGATAATTCAGGATGAAGCAATGTTAGTAGATAAGGATCGAGTATGCAATATCAATCTGTATATTTTACATGTCTACACAAGGTGACAAATGAGGGTTCCAAACATCCCTTTTATAACTTCACACCTAAACTTTTATCCACATTAAATACTTTTCCCTAGGTGTTTTGGTAACTCTGTTTTCTCATACAACAAGAGGAAAAATTCATCTACGGACATTCTACTTTTCATATATCTGCAAAAGCGATCAATGATGCATTTGCAAACTTCTATCACAGCTACTGGCAATTTCCTACATTCTGGTGCTAGCTACCAACAAGGGATCAAAAGGTTCTTCTTTGAAAAACTCCCCCTAGGCCAAAGGCCTGAGATTAGTTCCCGGAGGGATTACCAGATGCAACTTCCAGTACGGATGTATTTCCTTCATCAAATTCACTCTTCTTTACCCATGTTTTCTTCATCTGATCTCTTATCTCTTCTACAAACACTTTTATTTTTCCTTTGTCATCCTTCTGTGAAATTCTTCCTCTGTATACCCTTGAGCCAACATGTTGGAATCTTGCAATGTGACCAGATCTGTTGCAACTATAACACACCAGATTTCTCTATCTAGACAACTCATTCCACTAATTTCCTTTTGACATTGATTAGAAACATTCCCAAATCTTCCATAAGTGTATCATTTAACATTCCTTATGTTGATAGACATAATTTTACATTCAGTTGACTTGTGACCAAACTTATTACAACTAAAACACTGATCAGGAAATGATGGACTGCTTGAATTTATTTTACTTCTACACTGAGAAGCCATATGACCAAATTTATTACAAGCAAAGCAGTAACCATTAAACTTCTAAGCATTGGGTTGTCTTACCAGATATCTTTTGCCTTTGTTCGTCTGATTTCCTTGTCTGGAATCCTTGTGTTCAAATCCAGAGCTTTCTCCTTTCTCATAGCCAGGACCTCTCTTATCATTTGCATTCTTTTGTCCTTTATTCAACTCATCAAGCCTAGCATAACTGATCCTAAACTTTTCCTTGTACTCATTTGCAGTAGCGAGTTCATCACTGAGAATAACTATCTATCTTTCAAGCTCGTGTTCATTATTTATGGATTGTTGCAGTTCAATCTCCAACTGAATGAATCCACTATTAACTTTGTTGCATTCTTTAGACTTTTCTTTTAAAGACTGGGCCAGATTCTCCTTAGTTAGCTTCATCGCCACAAATTTCATCTCAAGCTTTAAAGTAGCATTGTCTCTAGCAAGTTTTTCACATTCTTCAGTTATCTCTTTTAGGGTCTGATTCAAGTGAAAATCTTCCAAAATTTTATTATCTTTCTGCTTCAACTAATCACAATGTTCCTTCCTCTTTTCTCTTGACTCATTGTTTTTATCCTTCAATGATTGAATGAATTTCTCAGCATCCACAAGGTTTGCTTTTAATTCCATGACTTATGTTTTAGACTGATCAAGATCATCAAGTGCCACCATACGTTGTTGTTGAATACCACCAGAGTCCATTGCAATTCAAAATCCACCTCAAGTTGTTAAACTTCCTGCAAAGGAACCTTGCTCTGATACCAATTTTTGGACTTAGGGAACACTGAGAGGGGGGGCGAATCAGTGTTCAACAATATTCAAGCATTTAATTTTGATCATAAACAACTTGCAGCACATAAATAGAAATAAAGATGCAAGCACATGAACAAGATAATCAAAGCACCATAACACCAATATTTTACGTGGAAACCCTATTAGGGGAAAACCACAGTGGAGATTAATACACAATTTATACTTTGTTAAAATTATGAACATAAGGGAATGCACTTGCATTCAGGCACACTACCTAGAGCTCACTGCTCAAAATAAAGAAGGCTCATTGCCTTACAAAATTATTGGATTACAACAAGAAGTTGAACTGAGAAGATATCATCTATAAATGCCTGAGATCAGTTATAATTACGCACATTAAATAGATTCTGGACCTTTTGTCCAATTCGCACTTCTGCTCTGCTCTGCTACACAAAAACCCTTTTGTTGCACTAACAAAATCCACTCAACAGATCTTCTAATGTTTGCTCACACACACATCTAATCTACACTTTTTCGCACACACACATTCTCACAACTTCAATCACACACTTTAAAATGAATTACCGATCTCATATATATATCAACTAACAAAGAATTTAATCACTTAAGTTAGCTTTAACAAAACATGAAATATTCTCCAACAGTCAGCTCAAATCATGAGAAAACTTTAATGTGCACCCACATAAGTCATCTAAGACATAGCTAGGACCCAAAACAATATAACCAACACAATAAATAATTAATTAAGTACTCCTTATACATATGCGACACACTACATTCATTGAGTCAACAACAATGAGAAAATAACCAGAAAATCATTCTACTGAATCTCCTAACTCATACACCAATTAATGCAACACCAAAAAACTTACCAATAAGGTAGCATACATGCTTAACAAACTCTCTCAAAGATCCAAAACTCAAAATAATGATCTGGTGAAGCATACAAATTGACTAACGGACCGATACCATGTTCTTCATGCTTTATGTCGGTAACACACTACCTTCTACTTTTCTTTCCGGTATAAGTAGATATGATCTATGGACTGACATAATGACTTCAATTTCCATAAATGAAAACACTAGAAGCCACAAACAATATCATCAAGCCATATTCCAACAACCATTGCCCAGCAATCTCAGCAAGCAGCTTTAGCAGCACAACAAGTCGTGTAACAACAACAAGCACAACAAGTAGGTTTATTAGCACAACAACAATAGTAGGCCCAACAAAAATCCCTAGTGGCACAACAACAACAACAAGCTCAACAACAAGCCTTAATAGCCCAACAATACACCCAAAAACAACAAGGTTTCTATTTTCCTCATATGAACATCATCAATCCAAACACATCAAGAACATATTCATCACTTTCACAAAATCTCACACCTTCATACACTCCATATAATTCATCTCTCATCCCACCATATGTTCCTCCACCCAATCCGCAAGATGATCTAGCATCACAATTGAAAGAACTCTCACAAGAAATGAAGGACCTTCACATGGGAAAGACCAAGAAACCTCATACATAGAACTTGTGTCCTTACCCATTTGATCGAAACATAGCAATGATACCATTCCCTCTTGGTTATGAAATCCCCAAATTTGACAAATATAGAGGGAGAGGAAGTCTAGTGACCATATCAAAGAATTCAACGTCATGTGCATGGAAGTGTCTTACAATGATTCATATCTAATGCGCCTCTTTCCTTGAAGTTTAACAGGTACTGCTATGGATTGGTTCTCTCATTTGCCTCCTGGTATCAAAAATTTTCAAGAAATCACTGAAAAATTCATCAATCACTTCTCCTTCAATCTTGACATGGACATTAGTCTAGAGGATTTGTACACTCTCAAAAAAAATCAAGGAGAAACCTTCACTAATTTCTTACAACGATGGATACAAAGAGCTAGTAAAAGCAAGTGGCCTCTTCCTGATGAACAACAAGTCAGAATCATTATAGCCAACCTTGATCCAAATCTATCATTCCACTTGAAAATGCAATGCATCACATCGTATGACAAGCTTGTTTTGAGAGCCCTTAACATTGAAAGAGCCCTAATCTCACAAGGAAATACTCAAGCTTACAAAGAAAACCTTCCTTCAACCAGTTCAAATGAAAAACCTTGTGTATGAGATAAGAAAAAAAATGTAACAAATGATAGTGTGGTAGACGCTAAGGTCATACTAAGTGCTCCTAGACCCAATAATAATCAAGTTTCTAACATCCAACCAACTGTGCAACAAATGGTACCACCTCAGAACAATTAGATCAGTAACACCAACATGCAACCAAGGCAAACCAGTACCAGGAACAACTATCCCAAATGCAAGTACACATAGTTATCAAAACCCATCAAGACAATCATGAAGAAACTGGTAGAGTCAAATTTGATAACACTTCCTAACTTTGAAAACTACCAAGAACCGCAAG
This sequence comes from Sequoia sempervirens, assembly GCA_007258455.2. Classification (NCBI taxonomy): domain Eukaryota; kingdom Viridiplantae; phylum Streptophyta; class Pinopsida; order Cupressales; family Cupressaceae; genus Sequoia; species Sequoia sempervirens. The sequence goes on along the minus strand of VDFB02058242.1, from coordinate 656,251,763 downwards.
AAAATCCATCTTGGTACAACGAACACGATCTTTGTGACTTTCATAAAATCAAAGGAAATAAAATGACAAATTGCATGAAATTCAAGAATATCATCCAAGATCTCATAAAGAATGATACCATATTTGTTAAGGTACCAGCTAGAAACCAGGATCTCAAGATATATAAGACCCCTATGCCCGATCATAACAAAACAAACAACAATGGAAAATATAAGGATTACACTAATGTTCAGGATTCCTATTCCAATGTATTTGCCTCCTATGATAGTGTTATCACTATTGACACCATCAAATGAGCTAGTACAGAATGTGGAGTCACCACACGACATGGAAAAATAATCATTCAAGGAGCTACCCCAACTCAATCTAGGACACAACCTACTTTTCCAACATCTAATCCTAGCAAGTATAATCTTGTAGATTAGCTTAAATAGACCCCCACTCAAATATCAATCTTAGAACTCTTGGATTATCTCCTATACATAGGGAAATATTGGAAAAAGTCTTGTCTGAGTCATCTGTTCCTGAGAACATTGATATCGATCAGTTTCAAGCTATGGTAGGGCATATCACTAGCCATCTTCTCACCTTCTCCAAGCAAGATTTACCATCACAACCATCTCATAACCGTGCTTTACACCTTGAGGTTTTTATTCATAAAAATAAGGTCCATAGAGTCTTGGTATATGGAGGTGTTGGTTTGAACATTTGTACCCTATTGTTGATCAAGCACCTAGGCTATTCAAAAGATACTATTAAGAAGACAAAGAGTACTACTATCAGAGCATATGACGACCAAGAACGGGTATCACAAGTTATCATTGCACTCCCTATCCAAGTGGGACCTCTTATTGTAGAAACTACATGCCAAGTACTTGATCTTGATCTTCCCTATAATATACTACTTGGTCGACCTTGGATCCATGCTTTGAAAGTTGTAGCCTCAACCTATCATCAGTGTGTGAAGTTTCCTTTTGAAGGTAGAGAAATCACTATCCATGGAGATCTTAACCCTTTCTAATACTACAAAAGCCTTGAGGCCAAGTTTTATAAGATCCCACAAATACCCAAAAATGATGAAGGACCTACACCATCAAGCTCATTTGTTGACCCATCATCTCTAGCCTCTACCTCAACATCAAATGAATCTATTATGAAAATCATACCTGATGTCAAAGCAGTAATCCAAGATGATGATTATGGAAGCTACAAAATATTGACAGACACCTTTGTCTTAGGAGAGTTACCTATTTATCCTCAAACTCATAGGAAACCAACATCTAGCACTAAAGAACCAGAAACAATCAAGATGGCAGCTACTACCTTCACCAAGTGGGGTGACCTGAATCAAGAAGATGTCAATGAGCAAGATATCTGTACATTCCTCTATCAAGATGAACAACCTGTTACTGTTCTTCCCATGGAAGATGACAAAAAAGATCTAAATGTAATGCATAATTGGGGATATAACAAGAATGAGAAGCTAGGATAGAATGACAATGGTTTACTAGAACCCATCGTTCCTAAGAAATGACCAAAAAATATTAGCTTAGGTTGTACTACTAGTAAGGTCACACTTATTGGCAAAGGTATTGTTGCTAAACGAATTGAGGCTTCCTCTTGGTAACCTTTTGGTATGTGGCGACTGATCATACATTTTCACGTCGTCACCAAAAAATGAAAAATCAACAAAAAAGAAAAAGAAACCGACTTTATAAAACCCTAATCTGGAAGCTTCTAAACTTGTTAAAAAGGGGTTCGGATGGGGGTTACAGTATGATGAAAAATGTGATTATTCACAAGATCGTAATAGGTTTTTGCACTGGATAATAAAATCATTGGATGGTTGTGGTTTGGTGGATGTAGCCCGGATTGGGTGAACCATGTTAAATTATCTATGTTATAATTTATTCTATGTGTGCTTTAGTTTCTCTGTTTATTAATTAAATCTGCATTTAATTGTTAGATATATGTCTTTCTAACCCTAACAAGTGGTATCAGAGCGGGTTGTGTTTCGATTATCATCTTTAGGAAGGTCTCACGGTTGAGTGGGAGTCTCACAGTTGAGTGGGAGTAATGGCAGATGAGGGTAAGAAGGTTGAGAAGTTTAATGGGTAGAACTATCAGTTATGGAAGATGCAAATGGAGGACTACATCTATCAGAAGGATTTATGGCAGCCATTAGAAGGGAAAACCAAAAAACCCTCAACAATGTCTGATGAGGATGGGGATATTTTGGATAGAAAGGCTCTTGGCAGTATTCGTTTATTCCTGGCACAATCGGTGGCATTCAATATTACAACAGCAAAGAAAACTCAAGAGTTGATGGAAACCCTGGCGAAGCTATATGAAAACCCTTCTGCTTCAAATAAGGTATTTCTTATGAAGTGTTTATTTAATATGAAAATGGTAGAAGGTGGGTCAATTACTGATCGTTTAAATGAGCTTAATACAGTCACCAGTCAATTGACTTCTGTAAAAGTAAATTTTGATGAAGAAGTTAGGGCTCTTTTGATTCTGTGTCCTTTTCCTGAAAGCTAGAATAGCTTGGTAATGGTTGTTAGCAATTTTGTTTCTGGTTCGAATACATTGAAATTTGATGATGTTGTTGGTGTTATTTTGAGTGAGGAAATTCATAGGAAAAGCTCAGGTGGAACATCCACATCAAGCAGTGTTTTGAATGCAGGAAGCAAGGGCAGAACAAAGGAGAGAGGAAACAATTCTGGAAATAATGGGAAGTCGCGAGGAAAATCAAAGGACAGAAGGTCCTAATCTAGAGACAAGAGGGATTGTTGGTACTGTGGTAAGCTAGGTCATTTAAAGATAGATTGTTGGTCTCAGAAAAATAAAGGAGACAAAAAGGAAGGAAGTAAAGAGGAAAATGTGGTAAGTAATAAATCTGATGAGGATGCTTTGATTCTTTCCCTTGATAATGTTGATGATTCTTGGGTGTTAGATTCAGGGGCTTCATTTCAAACTATCCCCCATAGAAGTTATTTTCTTGATTATGTCCAAGGGGATTTTGGGTTGGTTTATTTAGGAGATAACGAACCCTACCAAATTGTCGAAAAGGGAAAATTCAAGATTAAGTTGTAGAATGGGAATCATTGGCTACTACATGAGGTAAGGCATGTTCCAAAGTTAAGCAAAAATTTAATTTCAGCAGGGCAACTAGATGATGAAGGTTGTGTTGTTACATTTAGTGATAAAAATTGGAAGGTCACAAAGGGTGCCTTAGTGGTAGAAAAAGGTGTGAAAGTAGGCACCTTATATCTTTGTACAGGTCATATTATTCCTTCTACTTTAATTGTTACGAAAAAGGTCAATGTTCAGGAACAGTTGTTGCAGTTCAATAGGTAGAAGATCATACAGTTGTTGTGGACTCTAAATCAACACTGTGGCATAATAGACTTGGGCATATGAGTGCAAAAGGTATGAAAGTACTTCATTTAAATAATGTTTTACCAGGTCTAAAATGTGTTAATATGGATTTCTGTGAAAGTTGTGTGTATGGAAAACAAAAGAGATTAAGTTTTCTTAAGGATGGGAAGCAAAAGAAAGATGAGAAATTGGAGCTTGTGCATACGAATGTATGGGGACCAACTCAAGTATCTTCTCTCGGTGGCTCTTTGTATTATGTTACATTCATTGATGATGCAACTAGGAAGGTATGGATTTATTTCCTTAGGAAAAAATTTGATGTATTTGAAACTTTTAAAAAATGGAGAAGCTTGGTTGAGAATGAGACGGGTAAAAAGCTAAAATGTCTCAAATCTGATAATGGTGGTGAGTATTGCAACAAAGAGTTTTAAGATTATTGTTCCTCTAATGGTATTCATAGGTAGAAAATAGTTCCAAGGACTCCACAGGAAAATGGAGTGGTTGAACGCATGAATAGAACAATAATGGAGCGTGCATGAACTATGAGATTGCATGCTAGGCTGCCTTTAAAAATGTGGGCAGAGACTGTAAACACTGTTGTTTATTTAATTAATAGAGGTCCCTCTAATCCTTTGGGTTGTGGTATTCCAGAGGAAGCATGGAAAGGTAAGAAGGTGAGTTATTCTTTTCTCACAACCTTCAGTTGTGAAGCATTTTCACATGTAGATTCTGAAAATAGAACCAAGCTTGATGCAAAATCAAAGAAATGTATATTTGTTGGATATGGCATTGATGAATTTGGTTGTAGGCTTTGGGATTTTGAAAATTATAAAATTGTGAGAAGCAGGGATGTCATATTCAATGAGAAAGTGTTGTACAAAGATCTGTTGTTGCAGCATGAGAAGAAAGAAAATGATTATGCAGTGTTGGATGATATTCCAAACAATGATGTTTCAGTGGTTCCTCATGCTCTGCAACAACAACAACAAAAAAATACCACAAACTCATGTGAATTTTAGACGATCTTCAAGGATAAGTAGACCTCCAGAAATATTCTCTCCCTCTTTATATACTATTTTGTTAACTGATGCTGGTGAACCAGAATATTATGATGAAGCTATGCAGGTGGATACCAAGGTTCAGTGGGAGCATGGAATGGAAGAAGAAATGGACTCCTTGCTGAAAAATTAGACTTGGGAATTATGCAAGTTGCCTGTAGGTAAAAAGGATTTACCAAACAAATGGGTTTATAGGCTGAAAGAGGAGGATGGAGGTAAGAAGAGATTTAAAGCCAAATTAGTTGTAAAGGGATTTGCAAAGAAAAAGGGTATTGATTTTGATGAGATTTTTTTTGCAGTTGTTAAAATGACTTCTATTCGTATTGTTTTAAGTATTGTGGCTACTGAAGATTTTCATTTAGAATAGCTCGATGTTAAAACAACCTTTCTCCATGGTGATTTGGAAGAGGAAATATATATGGAATAGCCAGAAGGATTTGAGGTCAAAGGTAAGAAGAAACTAGTGTGCAGATTAAAGAAAAGTTTATATGGCTTGAATCAAGCATCTCGACAATGGTACTTGAAATTTGATAGTTTTGTGGTTAAGCAAGGCTACAATAGGTGTAATTCTGACCATTGTGTTTATTTTAAGAGGTTGGATAATGACAGCTACATTATTTTATGTTTATATGTTGATGACATGCTTGTAGCATGGTTTAACATGGATCACATAAGTGAGCTAAAACAACAGTTAGTAAAATATTTCTCTATGAAGGATTTGGGGGAAGCAAAAAAAACCCTTGGTATGAAAATTTGTAGAGATAGGAAAAATAGAAAATTATTTTTATCTCATTCTAATTATGTTGAAAAGGTGTTGCGGAGATTTCATATCGAGAATGCAAAAGTTGTTAGCACACCTTTGCCTAGTCATGTTAAATTGACTAAGGATATGTGTCCAAAGACACAAGAGGAGCAAGAAAAAATGTTCAAGGTACCATATGCTTCAGCTGTAGGCAGTTTAATGTATGTCATGGTATGCACGAGACCAAAAATTGCACATGTCATAGGAGTTGTTAGCAGGTATTTGAGTCATCCTAGAGTTGAGCATTAGAATGCGGTAAAATGGATTCTCAGGTACTTGAGAGGTACATCCAATAAATGTTTATGTTTTGGGGGATCTAATACTGATTTAAAAGGCTATGTTGACTCAGATTTGGCAGGGGATATAGATACCAGGCGAAGTACTACAGGTTATGTATTTATAGTTGGTGGGATAGCAGTGAGTTAGATTTCTCGATTGCAAAAGGTGGTTGTTTTATCCACCATAGAGGTAGAGTATGTTGCTGCAACAAAGGTGGCCAAGGAGATGATATAGCTACAACTTTTCATGGACGAGTTGGGAAAACAACAAGTTGGAAATTACTTGTTTACAGATAGGCAGAGTGTTATACATCTTGCAAAGAATTCTGCCTTGCATTTTAAAACAAAACACATACAGTTGAGATATCATTTCATTTGTTCGTTGTTGGAGGATGGACAGGTCAAGCTGGACAAGATACATACAGATGCCAATCCAGTAGATATGTTTACGACGACAGTGACAAGGGAGAATTTGAGCTCCTCTTCAGCTTTGATTGGCCTTCAACATTGAATTCAAGTATAACAGTGCAACAAGGTCCAAGGTACTTGTTTCCAGTGGGAGCTATAAGTGCAACAATGTCGTCCAGGATCAGTCTCCAAGTGGGAGATTGTGTTGGTGTGGAGCCTAATCAGTCTCCAAGTGGGAGATTGTTTGTATGTGGTGATTGATCATGATATACTATACACCCCAACATGTATCCTTGCTAGGGTCTGGGGCCAGGCTGGGCCCTGGGTGGCAGTTCGGGGGCAGCAACCCCCGAGAAAAATTTTCCTCCTACTTTTTCACATCGTCACCAAAAAAGGAAAAATTGACGAGAAAGAAAAAAAACCGACTTTGTAGAACCCTAATTTGGAAGCTTTTAAGCTTGTTAAAAAGGGGTTCGGATGGGGGTTACAGTATGATGAAAAACACGATTATTTGCAAGATTGTAATAGGTTTTTGCACTGGATAATAAAATCATTGGATGGCTGCGGTTTCGTGGATATAGCCCGAATTGGGTGAACCACATTAAATTATTTGTGTTATAATTTATTCTATGTGTGTTTTAATTTCTCTATTTATTAATTAAATATACATTTAATTGTTAGATATCTACCTTTCTAACCCTAACATAACCTACATCATGTGATACTACCTTAGATGACTTTCCTCTTGATGTTGTTGATCTATTTGAGAATAACGCCCTTTGCATGATACCCATAACATCCTTTATCTCAAATAACCAACCAACTTAAATACGCCTAGAGTATATCTGCAACCCATCAATATGGACCAACAAGAACCCCCAGTTTTAGATTTCTTCAAAAACAATGAAGCGATCTCAAAATTCATGGGACTCCAAGACAACTTATCATGGGCAGATCACAAAGCAGGCTTTGACATAGAGCTTGATACAAGGGGCATACTATGGGGAGACAATTGAGTCCTTCAGTTGTAATATAAATGAAATGTAACTAACATGCAGATCCTTGAGTGAAAACCACCTAGTGGAACTCTCTGGTCCCAAAATAGTAAAGAACAAAGGATGCATCTGACAGTGAAAACCTCTCTGAGGCACCCAGGGATGAAGGATTCAATCTCCCCCTTAGTGCCATGCATCCAGAAAAATCAGCAGTACTAGAAGAAAAGGCTACTCCAGTCAATGTGGGAATAGAAGAAGCATCTAAGATCACTTTCTATGTTGAATCCTTATTTGACGAAGAATAGAAGAACCTTGTTGTTGGCAACACAAGGGTAGACAACTGAGAGGGGGGGTGAATCATTTGTCACGAAAATTATACAAATTAAACTTATTCTCAGATCTAATAAATAAACATGAAAGTATAAACCATCACCACATCAGAAACACACATAACACCATGATTTTTTAAGTGGAAACCCTGTTAGGTGAAAAACCACAGTGGAGGTTAGTCCACAAGATTATACCCTGTTAAAAATATAAGAGAATTGTAAATGGGGAATGCACATGCATTCAGGAACACTGCTCAAATAAAAAATGGCTTACTTCCCAAAGAAGGCTCACTATCTTACAGATACATTTAGATTAAATCTAGAAGATTTTGTACTAAGAAAATAGCATCTGCTAATACCTGATTTCAATTTCGGTTAAGCACATAAACATCTGCTCACTCTTCTTCACACTTTACTTCTACTCTCAAAATATTAGAACATTATTCGCACATAGCACTCGCACACTTCACTTCACCATACCTCCAAATGGTATAAACAATTGATCATATATATCCACAACCAAGGATAACAACATCTACATGTCGAATTTAACAAAATATAAAACATGTACAAAATGTCGGCCCAAAACAATAAACAATTTTCAATGTGAATCAACCAATGTTGGTCACAACATAGTAAGGACCCAAAAAAACATTCTCAAATTTGGAACACCTTCAAAAATTATTCCTTGAAGATCCACAACACGCTACAATCACCCTGTTGGCCATGAACATGAAAAATATGAACTCACAAAAGAAAATCACCAATCGTGAGCACAACAATCAACACAAATCAACAGCACAGATAGAGCACAATCTAGAAACATCCACAAGCATCATGAATCACTACAAAAGTATCCACAACACTTCACATTACTAGAATCATATTATCTTCTTTCAGGAACACCGGCTGAAGCAACAGAACTGTCAAAACACAGATACTCATAACTCGATCAAATCTTCATGCAAACCTCTAAAACTTTATGTGGATAAACTCAATATACTAGAAAAAAAACCTTTTGATCTAAAACCTCTTATCATCAATATACTGAGCTAGCCACCATAATGAACTTCACTACATCACCAACAACGTGCAATTTATTTTATTACAATTTTCTCAATATCCTCGACATATACAACCTTAAAGACATTAATGCCAATAGTGTTGACATCAATGACAACCACATATTAGAAACATCCAACAATCTCCCCCTTTGGCATTGATGGCAACACATGATGTGAAAAAAACAATCAACAAAACTTCCTCTTAGCACTTTCTCCACCTTAGATTTTGACTCTTTTTCTCCTTAACTCTTTCACAGTTTTTCACATGACTCTTCTCCCCCTTTGACATCAATTACAAAGATACACATTATCTTTCTCCACACAAGCTCTAAACCACATATCTGAACATCTGACTACTCCCCTTAAGTAGCACCCACAACAACATCAATCTGGATCAAGATATGACTATGAAATGCAAAGATTGATGCAAGTCAATGCACCTTAATTTTTATTAAGAGGGGTAATCACCCCTAGCTTCCCTTTGAGATACTCAAAAGTATCCTTAAGCAAAGGCTTGGTAAAGATATCTGAAATCTATTCCTTAGTGGGCACATACTCCAATCTAACTTCCTTCTCACTCACCTTCTCTCTCAAAAAGTGAAACTTGATAGATATATTCTTGGTTTTCGAATGCAGCACTGGATTCTTAGAAATGTTAATTGCACTTGAATTATCAGATAATATAGCAATAGATTCATCATACACAACTCTGATATCTTTCAACATCTTCTTCATCCACAATACTTGAGTACAATTGTTAGCAGTAGCAATGTATTATGCCTCTGCAGTAGATAAAGAAATGGCATTATGCTTCTTACTTAACCATGAAATCAACTTCTTTCCCAAGAAAAATGCACCACCACTAGTACTCTTTTTGTCATTCACATATCTTTCCCAATCAGCATCAGTAAAGGCACTCAAAGTAAGGTCATCTTCTTTAGGATACCATAGGCCAAAATCAACTGTCCCCTTCAAGTATCTAAAAATCCTCTTCACAGCTATCACATGAGATTCCTTAGGATCAACTTGAAATCTTGCAACAATGCATACAACATTCATGATATCAGGTCTATTTTGAGTCAAATAGAGCAATCCACCAATCATAGATCTGTATCTAGTCTAATTTTCTTTAGGAGAATCATCATCTTGTGTCAACTTACATCTTGTCACCATAGGTGTACCAACTCGCTTTGAATCTTCCATACCAAACTTCTTTAGCAATTCTTTCGCATACTTGGACTGAGATATAAAAATCCCTTTATCTAGCTGAGTAATTTGTAATCCCAAAAATAATTTCATTTCTCCAATCATAAACATCTAAAACTCACTTTTCATCTCATCAACAAACTTCATGCACAAACTATCATCTCCTCCAAAAATGATATCATCAACAAAGACTTCAACAATCAAATATTTACCATGATCATCTTGAAATAAAAATTACTATCAGTAGTACCTTTATTAAATCCAAGCTTCAACAAATACTTGTCCAATATGGCATACCATGCTCTTGGGGCTTGCTTGAGTCCATGCAATGCTTTCTTTAACCGGAAAACCATATCTCCCTGATCAATCAATTGAAATCCATCAGGTTTTGCAATATACACTTCTTCTACCAGTTCACCATTTAGAAATGCTAACTTGACATCCATCTAATAAACCTTGAAGTTTTTGTAAGTAGCATTAGCAAGAAATAATCTCACAACTTCAATCCTAGCAAAGGGGGGAAATTTTCTTCAAAGTTAATCAGAATATCCTTTACACACAAGTCTTGTTTTGTTTCTAACAACTTCACCTTTCTCATTCAGTTTTTTCAAAAAGACCCATTTAGTTCCAATTACATTTTTGTCCTTAGGTCTAGGAACAAGAATACATGTATCATTCTTCTTAATTTTTTGTAGTTCTTCTTTCATTGCTTCCACCCAATGTTCATCTTTGCATGCTTCATTGACACTACTTGGCTCAGTCTTTGAGATCAAACAATATTCTTCTGCAATTCTTCTCCTAGTTTGAAAACCTTTGTTCTTATCACCTATAATTTGATCTTTTGAATGATTTAGTCTTACATACCTTGGAGTCTTAGGATGTTCTTGAACTTCAGGCTCTTGTGATCTCACTTTTGCACTTTCACTAGTTTCTTCCTCTGGAATGATCTGCACTTGATTCTGAGTCTGAACCGAACTGTCATTCTAATCATCTAAATCATATCCACAGGTTCTAGATGGTCTAACTGTGTCTTCATCAACCTTGAAATTATCACTTTCAACTACTTTCCTCAATCTCTTATTGAAGCACTGGTAGGCCTTACTTTTAGTAGAATAACCAAGAAAGATTCCTTCATCACTTCTAGCATCAAACTTTCTTATATCTTCATCTCTTTTGATATAGCATTTACTCCCAAAGATTTTGAAATATCTAATAGTAGGCTTATGACCAAACCATAGCTCATGAGGAGTGTTACCAATATCACCTTTGATATGTACCCGGTTGAGAGTGTAAACAACATTACTCATAGCTTCTCTCCAGTAGATATGAGGAACATTTCCTTCCAACATCATAGTTCTAGTAGTTTCTTGAATTGTCCTATTCTTCCTTTCCACAACTCCATTTTTCTGAGGGGTCTATGGAGTAGATAATTGTCTCTTTATCCCATGCTCTTCACAAAAAGAATCAAACTCATGGGAGGTAAATTCACCACCTCTATCTGATCTTAGACATTTAATCTTTAGACCTGTCTTTGTCTCAACCATAGCCTTAATTAAAGATCTTGAATTTCTCTAGAGCTTTAGATTTTTCCCTTAAGAAAGCAACACACATTAATCTAGAATAATCATCAATAAGTAACATGAAATACCTGTCTCCTTGTAAACTTCTAACTCTAGAAGGACCACACAGATCAGTATGCACAAGCTCCAACACTTCATTTGAACAATGGTGTTTGCTCCGGAATGAAACTCCAGCTTGCTTCCCTAATTGACATTCCTTGCATATAGTATTAGTATTCTTTACCAACTTAGGAAGATCTCTCACTGCCTAAGTAGAACTTATCTTAACAATATTTTCAAAGTTTACATGACACAATCTCCTATTCCACAACCAGCTTTCATCAGCTTGGGCAATCAGACAACTTTTACTAGAAGCACTTAGGTGAAAGATATTACCTTTTTTTTTTGTACCAGATGCAATCACATTTCCTTAATTCCCCAATATTCTACACTTTCCATCCTTGAATTGAAGATTGTATCCCTTGTCAACCATCTATCCAACACTTAAGAGATTATGCTTCAAAACTTCCACATATAGAACATCATCAGTATTATTCTTACCATACAGAGAAATGGATCCTCTGCCATAGATTACACCAGCTTTGTCATCAACAAATCTTACAACACCACCATCATAATTATCCAAGCTCACAAATTTACTTTTATCACCTGTCATGTGATGAGAGCATCCACTATCAATCACCCATTCATCTTTTTCTTCAACTCTGGCAGCTAGAGCTTTCTCTAGATTCATGCAACTAGCAAATTTAGTAGGTACCAGATCATTTTCTTTGATAGCAATAAATACCCATTTATCCTCACTTATATTCCCTTTATCAGATTCATCATTTTTCACACCTTCATTGGCAACATAATAAAATTTTCTTTGGAATATAGGCTTGTTAGGTCTTGGCTTAGCAACTCTTTCAGGACATCTTGAGGCAAAATGACCTATCTTATTGCAAGAAAAACATTTAAGAGGAAATTTCCCTTTATACTTACCTTATCCTCTAGGTACTGTCTTGACAATAAGCGCTTCAAGCTCATCTAGTTTTCTCTCTTCTTCTTCAATCTCTCTCATTTCCTACTCATACTTGGACATTTTTCTAGAAGAACTTTCTCCCGGATCATATCTTTGCTTATCTTTTCTAGAGATAGTAGCTTTGAATGCAGATTTTCTCTTAGGAAGAGATTCACCAAACTCACTTAACTCAAAAGCAGCAAGATTACCAATCAAAATGTCTTTGGTTACATTTTTCACAGTCCAAATCTCCTCAATAGCAATAGGTTTGTGTTTGTATGCAACATGCAAGGTTCTAATCACTTTAGCAACAATTTATGATTCATCCAATGTTCCACCAACACATCTGATACTACACATGAGTTCATTCACTCTCTGCATAAAAGAAGTAATGTTCTCATCTTCACCCATTCTCAATGTTTCATATTTCCCTTTCAAGCTTTGCAACTTAGCAACCTTCACATGAGTATCACCTTCATATAAGGTTTCCATTTTTTTCAATATCTCATAAGTAGTCTTCAACTCCATTACATTTGTCATCTCAAAATCAGTTGGAGCATTCAACAATGCTTCCTTAGCCCTAATATTGTACTCGACATCTTTAATCTCAGCAGCAGTAGAAGGACCATTAGGTGGGATGATATACCTATTCTTTGTAATGTTCCAGTAAGGTTCACCAATGCATCTCAGATGACATTCCATTCGGGCTTTCCATAAAGAATAATTAGTTCCATCAAATCTCAAACTACCCTTCTTATATGTTTCCATCCCAGATCACCTCAAGCTATTAAACTTCTTCCAAGGAACCTACTCTGATACCAATTGTTGGCAACACAAGGGAAGACAACTGAGAGGGTGGGTGAATCAGTTGTCACAGAAATTATACAAATTAAAATTATTCTCAAACCCGATAAATAAACATGAAAGCATAAACCATTACCACATCAGAAACACACATAACACCAAAAAATTTTATGTGGAAACCCTGTTAGGGGAAAAACCATGATGGAGGTTAGTCCACAAGATTATACCCTATTACAAGTATAAGAGAATTGTAAATGGGGAATGCACATACATTCAGGCACACTGCCTAGAGCACACTACTCAAATACAAAAGGGCTTATTGCCCAAAGAAGACTCACTGTCTTACAGATACATTCGGATTAAATATGGAAGATTTTGAATTGAGAAAATAGCATCTATGAATGCCTGATTACAGTTTTGATTAAGCACCTAGACATCTACTCACTCTTCTTCACACTTTACTTCTGCTCTTGAAAGATTAGAATATTATTCGCACATAGCACTTGCACACTTCACTTCACCATACCTCCAAATGGTATAAACAATCAATCATATATATCCACAACCAAGGATAACAACATCTACATGTCGACTTTAACAAAATATAAAACATGTACAAACTGTCAGGCCAAAACAATAAATGATTTTCAATGTGAATCAACCAATGTCGGCCACAACATAGTAAGGACCCAAAACAACATCCTCAAATTCATAACACCTTCAAAAATTATTCCTCGAAGATCCACAACATGCTACAATCACCTTGTTGGCCATGAACATGAAAAATATGAACTCACAAAAGAAAATCACCAATCACGAGCACAACAATCAACGCGGATCAACAACACAAATAGATCACAATCTAGAAACATCCATAAGCATCATGAATCACTACAGAAGTATCCAAAACACTTCACGATACTAGAATCACATAATCTTCTTTCAAGAACACCAACTGAAGCAACAAAACAACTATCAGAACATAAATACTCATAACTCGATCAAATCTTTATGCGAACCTCTGAAACTTCATGTGGATAAACTAGATATACTAGACAACAAACCCTTTGATCCACAACCTCTTATCATCAATATACTGAGCTAGCCACCATACTGAACTTCACTACATCATTGACAACCTCTAACTTATTTTATTACAATTTTCTCAATATCCTCGACATATGTACAGCCTTAAAGACATTAACGCCAATAGTGTTGACATCAATGACAACCACATATCAGCAACATCCAACACTTGAAACATTCCTTAAAGAGAGAATTGATAACTTTGCATGGTCATACACATATATTCTAGGCCTTGATCTAGAAATGGTTGTACATCACTTAGTAGTTTATCCCAATGCCAAAGTAGTCAAGCAGAAATTAAGGAAGATGCACCCTCAAATAGCACTCTTGGTTAAACTAGAACTACAAAAGCTTCTTGATGTTGGATTCATCTAACCAATAGATTATCTTGAGTGGGTTCAAACCTAGTACTAGTCTCAAAACCCACTAGGGGCATTAGAATATGTACTGATTTCAAAGATTTGAGCAAGGCATTTCTGAAGGATGATTTCCCTCTTCCCAACATTGATCTCATTGTGGATTTAACAATTGGGCATGAAATGTTGTCACTCATGCATGGCTTTACAATGAAATCATAATCGCCAAAGAAGACCAACATAAAACTTCCTTTACTTGTCCATGGGGAACCTATTGCTAGAATGTGATGCCATTTGGGTTGAAGAATGCAGGAGCTACCTATCAAAGAGCCATGACCCTCATCTTTCACGATATGATCCACAAAACATTTGAAGATTATGTGGACAATATTTTGGAAAAATCAAAGAAGAGAAGTGATCACATACAGGTCCTGGGACCTATCTTTGATAGACTTGAAGAATACAAGGTACAACTAAATCCAAAAAAGTGTGTGTTTGGGGTCACATCAGGAAAACTTCTTGGCTAGTCATCGTTTCACAAACAGGGATAGAAATTGATCCAACAAAGGTAAAATCCATCCTAGACATGGAACCGCCACAAACATTGAAACAGATGAGAGGATTACAAGGAAGGTTTCAGTCCATCAGAAGGTTCATAGCTCAGCTATCAGATAAGATTCACCCCTTTTCACATCTTCTCCATAAAGGGATAAGCTACAAATGGGATGACAAATGTGATAAAGCTTTTTAGCAGATCAAGGATTACTTACTCACACCTCTAGTACTCATACCACCAATACCAAACAAGCCACTGATTTTGTACATCTTAGCAACACCAGTAGCACTAGGATATCTTTTAGCACAACATGATGAGAATGGAAAGGAAAGAGCCATATACTACATCAGCAGAACCTTGGTAGGCTATGAGATGAACTATTCATCCATTGAGAAAGCATGCCTAGCAGTAGTTTTCACTTCACAAAATCTTAGGCATTACATGTTGTCACACCAAATCAATCTCATCGCAAAGATTGATCCATTAAAATATTTGTTATCCAAAGCAACCCTCATATGACGAATGGCTAAATGGGTAATGATCTTGACAGAGTTTGACATAGAGTATGTGGAGCACAAGGCAATCAAAGGACAAGTGATCACAAACTAGCTAGTAGAAGCACCCATCTATGATGAGAACCCTTTGATATTTCAGTTCCCTGATGAATCAATGTTACTTATTAATCTCACAGCTTAGTGGAAGATGTACTTTGATGGATCGTTCACCCAACATGGATTAGGAGTTGGCATTCTTTTTCATCACCCCCCAAGGTTATTGCACCCCAAATTCTTATAGGCTATCATTCACATGTACCAATAACATTTATGAGTCGAAGCCTTGATCACAAGTCTCAAGATAGTAGTTCAGTGGTAGATACAAGAGATGAAAGTCTATGGAGACTCATAGCTGGTCATCAACCAAGTCAATGACAATTATCAAACTAAAGATGACTAGCTCACTCCTTACAAGAAGATGGTGAACAATCTCAAAGATCTTTTTAGACATAACTTTTGAGCAGATTCCTCGCATGAACAATAGAGCAACAAATTCCATGGCAACAATCAGATCACTACTAGACATGTCGAACAACATCCTTCAATGCGAATTCTTGGTAGAATAGCTTCTTGTACCAACTTTCAGAATCCATGAATTTGAATTCATGTGTGTGATTGTTTTTCCAGGATCCCCATGGTACCATGACATCTTTACTTACCTTAACAGAGGAACTGATTGTTTTTCCAGGATCCCCATGGTACCATGACATCTTTACTTACCTTAACAGAGGAACCCTTCCATCAGACATCACCTTGAACCTTAAAAAGACCTTTGTCAAAAAGGCATACCGATTTATGATCCTAGGTGATACCCTTTATCGTTGAAGCATTGAATGGACATTACTATGATTTATTAACTAAGAGGAAGCCTTAACTACCTTAACAGAAGTACACGATGGCATATGTGGGTCCCATTCTAGTGGTATGACATTAGCTAAAAATCTATTGCGGATGAGGTACTATTGGCCAACTATGGAAAAAGAAGCTCATCAGTATGTGTAGAAATGCATCCAGTGTCAACAACATGGGGATCTGATTCATGCTCCAGCTCAAGAATTGCAACCCATGATCACACCATGGCTTTTTTCGCAGTGGGGACTTGACTTATAGAAAAAATCACTCCAACATCATCCAATGGCCATAAGTTTATCATAACCACCACTTAGTACTTTACTAAATGGGTTGAAGCCATCCCTATGACCTACATAACGAGGAAACATATAGCCAAGTTTATCCTGAATTACCTAATTTTCCATTATGGTGTACCACAAACCCTCATCTTAGACAATGGAACCCCATTCAAGAATTAGGATGTGAAAGAGTTGTGCCAAAGATTCAATATCCAACACTAATTCTCTACCCTGTACTATCCCCAAGGCAATGTCCAAGCAGAAGCAACGAACAAAACCATCTTGAAAATCCTAAAGAAAATAGTTAATGAAGTTGGTCATGACTAGAATCTATAGCTAAATCCCACTCTATGGGCTTATCGAACTAGTATCCACACACCTATAGGTGCAACCGCTTTCTCCCTGGTCTATGGATCAAAATCCATCTTGCCTGTTGAGGTTGAGATCACATCATCGCGAGTCTCACTAAAGAATCTAATAACTGAGGAAGAGTACAGAGTGTCTCGACTGAATGAGCTAGAATTCCTGGATGAACATCATCTTGATGCCCTTAATCACTTGCAAGTATATCAAAACCGAAAGAAATAGAGCTATAACAAGAGAATCAAATGTCGGTTATTCCAGGTAGGCGATCTTATCTTAAAGAAAAATTAGAACCTTCCAGATCAAGACAACAAAGGAAATTTTGAGCCTAATGTTGATGCCAAAAATTGGCAAGGTAATAGCCTTTATGGGAAACTCAGTTAATGGGGGGACCAATTACGCTAAACTAAGTGACCTCCAAATTTTTAAAGAAGCTAACTTCTTTTGTATTTGGGGTTTTGAAATGGGAAAAGGAAGGAGATATAAAAAATAAAGATCTAACTAAGGAAATGTGCCAAGATCTAGATGTAAGGAACAATAAGCCTATCTTTTGGATGTGATTTAAGGGCCTGTTCAGTTATCTGCTATGTCCCAAAATAATAGAAATCAAAGATGAAAATCTAAAGAATTTATTCAATGACATAAAATGATTATCATACACACTGAAAAGAAGAGTCAAAGACATGGTCTAAACCAGTAAACTTGTATTTAAATCATAGAAGTTCTGCAAATAAACAATTTAGGACAATAATGGCACAGTATAATGTTTTATCAAATAGCTTAAGAAAACATAAAGGCCAAACAATGGCACAGTTTGAGAGTCTTATACAATAATCTAAAAAATATATAAAAGGCCTGGTGTCTTTCCCCTAATTTTTTTGTATATTTCGAACTCATTTTCAGAAGGAAGAAGCAGTATATATAGATAAAAATCCCACCACCTGGTGGGTCAATAAAAAAAAAGATTCTCCCATAATGAGCAATGATACCTAGAGCAATGATTTCCTTTGGTCATTGCAACAGAAAAGATTCAGGGCATAGAACAAGGTCACCTTCGAAACATATGCATCCCCTCTAAATGATGGTAGTGGTCCTAGCAAAACCTTGTACAGACATTTGTCATTCACCCATGAAGGTAGTTTAGAACACATGGAAACCTAGCGTGGATCACTGGTCATTCCTTCCTTCTTTGCAAAGAATCCCCATGGAGGAGACACGTGGAAAAAGGTCGGAGCATGTGGTTCGACCCTTTCATCTTTTGATTAAAAGTTACACGGGAAGACACGTGGAGAAGTCTTCATTGCTAGCATTGACTGGGGTCCACCAAAAAGTGGACACAGATAGATGCTATGTGGTACGTGGATGGGGCCCAGTTGCAAAGTGAAGGGAAGCAACCTTGAAGTTCCCACGGAGTTGACACATGGAAGCAGGGTAGGAGCCATTAGAAGAGCGAAGGAAGAAATTTCTGTGAAGACCGTCCAGCGGGCACGTGGTGGTCGCCGGTGAAGTTCCTCACAAAGGGGCCCGATGATGTTCAAATAGATGGTGTGTGGGCTAATACTTAGCAAAAAATATAAACCACCGAGAGGAAGCTCGAGGAATTTTATGTCCATAGCTTTTGGCTACTACTAGGGATATTTCACCTGCAAAATGAGGAACCCAAAATTTTTTGGTTCGTAGACCAATGTCCTACCCATTAGGTGACACAATCAAAGCTTGGAGAGAGTGGTCTAAAGAGACAGCCAGTTGGCCTCGGATGGCATCGATATGTTGCGCAAATTCTCTTGTGCTCTGTGCAAATCAATCATTTCTTTATATGGCAGCGTCGTGGATATACCGACCTTGGACTCAAGTTGGAAGAGCAGCTGCGCTATCAGGTGAGTGATGCCCTCAATATCTTCTACAATAGGAGGCTGACTGAAGCTCTAAAAAGTGAATGCATCCTACTGCTTCTCTTCAATCTTTGCTATGATCTACTCTGTTGTGGCCACTGATTCATCCTCAAGAAATGGGGAGGGTAAACCCATTTGAGTTATCCGGGAGAACATCGCCCGCATGTTATTCATGGTTTGGTCTAGTGTGGCAGCACACTTGCTAGCATGGAGGATGGTTGCATGATAGTGGATGAACCTATTCGCTATTTTGGTAGCGGCTTTTCAGTCCCCGATCCCTGTGTTTTCTAAGACCTCATCTGGGACCATGCATAGCTTATCCAACAATTTTTTCACCTTTGGAACCTTTTTCATCATGAATTGTGGGAACTGATCAATCACTCCACGAACTTCCCTACCTAAACTGGTTTCCAACACCATGAATTGGAGCATTGGCTAGAGAGTCAGACAGAAGGCCTTGACCTTTTCCGAGTATGAAACATATAGATGTTGGGCTACTTAGGGGAGGTCTAATTTGGTAGCAATGGCTTGGGGAAGACCCTTCAAAAGACTGATCTCTGCATCCCTTGAACCAACATCCTGTGTTAGTTCTACAATCCTTTTGTTTGTGGCTGAAATTTCTCCCTATAGGGTTCTCAATTCTATGGACCAATTTTCTTTGGCCCGATTTTTGTTTGTTTATTCTATTTTAAGGGAAGAATTCATATCATGGACTTCATTCTCTAATTGAGCCTGTTGGTCCTCAAACTTTGCGTCCTTCTACTGCAACTGCTCTAATTGAGCACGTTGACAATCAAACTCCTCACTTTTTCATTGCATTTCCTGCTCCACCTGAGCCAACTGGTCCCGATACTCTTGTTTTTTCTGTTGAAGCTCGTTGACCAAGTTGGGATCATAGGATTGGAACTTTGCAAGTTCCTCTTGGAGTTTAGCCTACTTCTTCTGCACTTGTTGTGATAAGAGCACAAATTCTTCATCTCGCACGTTGTCCTTTTCTAGCAGGACATCGATTCTTTCCTTGACAACTTTCAGCTCTTCTTCTCTCTTCTTTAGTTGGCAACCAGACTTGAGAAAGTGAGTGATCACCACTCGCTGTGTCTCCTCCATGAGCTCAACTTTTTCTTGCAGTTGAGCTATACTCACACTAAGTCCTATGGCATACATGTTGTAATCATCGGGCTGCATCTCTCACTGTTCTTTGATGACGATCGGATACATGGTTGCAAAATGCAGCGATTGTTGAGCCTCATTGAAAATAGTTTGAACCTTTGGCTCTGCTGGGTTTTTTGCATCCTTGGCCTTTTTCTTATGGACCCTGATAGCCTGTGCTTTTTTTTTTTATCGCCCTTCGACAAAAAAAAATTCAATGACCTAATGAGTCTAGCTGTGAAAGGTGCACCGAAAGGAAGGGCGAAAGGGAATGAGAGGGTAGTGGTTCTGGGAAATTTCTTCCTCGGAAGATTGAATGTTTGTGGGAAGAAAGGAGGAATATGCCAAAGCCTAGTTTTTAAACCAACAAGACTCAAGGGAAGTAGTGGTGGAAGCAGGGTCATGGCGGATTCCATTTGTTGGGGAAATTGGGTTAGGGTTGACATAGTAGTAGCAAGAAGGGTATCAATGGCGGCCACAAAGGAAAAATTTGAAGTGATAGCTGATGAGGATTGGGCTCCAGTGAAAGGTGGAAAGTTTCACAGAGAAGTAAAGGCAAATGGTCCCGCCTGGGAGAACTGTGAGAAACCTCCCACGACCATTGCAGCAGTAGTAGGGAAGGAAGGTCCAACACTCGAAGTGATGGGCACCGCAGACACCGTAGGAGGAACTAAAGATTGTGAAGCAAGAGAAAAGGGAGTGAAAGATACCTATGGTGCCTTTTGTTGGGTGGTGAGTCTTCCACCTCCATAGTCTCTGACTATTGCTGTGAGGTTGTTCTATTTCTTTTTGTGGTCCAAGTGTGAGTCAACAAAGCCCTCGCACATGATATGTTCACCCGCACATTTGAAGAAACCTTGTTGGGTTGCTTCGTCACCTTCTCTTTCGGCTACGCTGGAGTCCTTTTTACTTCTATTTCCTTATCCTTTCCTTTCCCAGTATATGTTTTGGCCTCATCTAGGTTGATATCTTCATCATCACTTGTGTCAAAATTAGTATGTGCATCATTCCACAATTTATCGAATCTTTCATTCATCTTTATGATCTGATAAGGGGCATCAAGGCATTGGATTTTTTTCAGTAAATCTAGAAATCCCTAATCCTTTCCTCGCTCTAGTTGAAACTCCTTATCAAATTTAGCGTAGCCACGGTAGGAGGGTCGTCAAAGAGAATAATCTGGACCATGCAACAAGAGTAACACAACAAAAGAAATACAGAATATGGAGGCAAATGCAGGTGCAAATATTCTCATTAACAAACATCTCAGTTACAATTGGCCGGCAACATTCAGGCTTACAGATTTGGCTCACAGGTCTGATATAACATGTTAAAAAGTACAACATTCCAATATGCTCCTATATGCAAGCTAAATATTACATATCAGATCTATATTATTCTTCTTGATTGAATTCTTCACCACCTTCCTAATGATCTATTACAAGCTTTATATCACATCCGCAGGTCAAGAAACATCTGTGTCAAGCAAATATTATTACACTTTCTAATGAAAGAAAATGTAGCGTGTGCATGAACAGGTTGGCCTCAATTTTGAATTACTCCTCATTGAATTAATAGGATGAAGTTTGGACCTATAATGAAGGTTGACGACACTCCACAGAACATTTAAAATCACACTGTTAATATCCGCAAGCTATGGGAATGATCCATGAATGATCAAATTAATTGTTAGGCTTTAAAAATTATTCTGGTGTCGGTTCAAGAAAGTGCCATGAAATCTAGAATCGATAACTTGCCTGAAAAATATCGAATCACGCTCAAATCTTGGACTAAGGAAGATGAACATGTCAAAGATGTAAACCAAGATCCACAGGG
The DNA here is from genome assembly GCA_007258455.2 of Sequoia sempervirens. Classification (NCBI taxonomy): domain Eukaryota; kingdom Viridiplantae; phylum Streptophyta; class Pinopsida; order Cupressales; family Cupressaceae; genus Sequoia; species Sequoia sempervirens. Next base: position 656,229,939 of record VDFB02058242.1, on the reverse strand, counting down.
TCTGGTGAGCAAAGATGATGAATCCACCAACAAGAATAGAACAAGAACAAAAACTGAAAGAAAATATTTTTTTGGTTGATGCAAGATTGCCAAGAACCAAGGATGCTCTTGCATCAAACATTCGAGGTTATTGAAAAGTGAGTCCCTCACTTTTTTGGGGCTAAAGGAAAACCAAGATGGTCTACCTCATCCTAAGAAATCCAAGAAGAATCCTCCACTAGTCTACCTTTCCACTTCACAAGATATTCTTTATATTGTCTTCCACAAGTTTTCCTTCCATCTCTGATATCCAGAATCTCTTCAATCTCATCTGATTGTTGTTTAGGAAACTAATTCTCCAATTCTACTTTACTATTTTTATTGAATTATGCTTCATGGTACTAATGTAGATCTGCAATGTTGACTATAGGTGATATACCCATTCCATCTAGAAACTCCACTTCATATGCATTTCCTGAATCAAATTTCTTCAAGATTCTACAAGGTCCAAACTTCCTCATCTTCAGCTTGTTGTGTGTGCCAACTGGAAGTCTTTCCTTCCTCAACTATACCATCGCTTCATCTCCAACTTCGAATTCCTTATGTCTCCTCTTTTCATCGATACTTTCTCTTTATACTTCTGGTTCATGTCTTCCAATTGTTGTTTCACTTGAATATGCACCTTCTTCATATGTTCTACAAATTCTTTTGCTTCTGCACTCCTCTTATCTTCCATACTGATGTATCTCAGCTTTGATATACCTCTAGGATGAACTCCCATAACAATCTCAAAAGGTGTCTTTCCTGTACTCCTATTCACTGAATTATTGTAAACAAATTTTGCTTGTGCAAGGACTAAATCCCAATTTCTAGTCTTCTCTCCAACAAAAAATCTCAACAAATTCCCTAAAATCTTGTTTACTACCTCTTTTTGTCCATCAATTTGTGGGTGAAACGTAGAGCTGAACTTCAAATCTATCCTCGACTTCTTCCAAAGTGTCCTCCAAAAATAACCAATTAACTTTACATCTTTGTCTAAAACAATACTCTTAGGTAATCCATGCAATCTGACCACTTCCTTGAAAAACAAATCTGCTACATGTACTGCATTTGTTGTCTTCTTACAAGGTATGAAATGTGCCATCTTAGAAAATTTATCTACCACCACAAATAAATAATCATTAGCTCTTTGTGTCTTCGGTAAACCAAGTTTATGAAATCCATACTGATATCCTCCCAGGGTCTCTTTGGAACTATCAAAGGCTTATACAATCCAACATTCTGACTACTTCCTTTTGCAACTTGACAAACTCTGCAACTTTGCACAAATCTCCTAACATCCTTATGAGTCTAAGGCCAAAAATAATTCTCCCTCACCAATATTATCGTCGTATCAATTCCAAAATGTCCTGACAATCCTCCACTATGCTTTTCTTTCACCAGGTTATCCCTCATTGAAATTCGGGGTATACACAACTGATTTACTCTGAACAACATATCCTCCTGAATGAAATAATCCAACCACTGACTTCTATCCTCCGAAACTAGTTTTTTACAAGCTCTCCAAGGTTCTGCAAAATCCGGGTCCCCCTCATACAAGTTCTTCAACTCATCAAAGCCTAATACCTCCACTCTCATCTCTATTAGTAAATTCCTTCTCCTACTCAAAGCATCAACAACTCTATTTTACTTTCCACTCCTATGTTTCAAAACAAAAGTATAGCTCTGCAAGAATTCTTCCCATCTCATGTGTCTCTGATTCAACTTACCCTGATTGTTCAAATATTGCAATGCTTGATGATCCATATACAACACAAACTCCATAGGAAACAAGTAATGTCTCCACTTCTTCAAGGCTTAAACTATGGCATAAAGATATTAATCTTACACCAAATATCTTCTCCTAGAATCATTCAATTTCTCACTTAAATAAGCTACAGGTCTCCCTTCTTGACTCAATACTGCTCCAATTGCATTTCCATTTGTATCACAGTCTACTTGAGATACCTTATTGAAATCTGGTAAAGCCAACAGAGGCTTCTCGGTCACCTTCTCCTTCAACAATTCAAAACTTCGATCTACTTTAGACATCCACCTAAAATCTTTCCTATCCTCTCTCATTGTTTCTGTCATAGGACTGCAAATAGAACTAAAATTCTAATGAAATTTCGGTAGAAACTAGCCAATCCATGAAATGATCTTACCTCTCCAATGCTACCTGGTGTAGGCCAGTAAAAAATTGATCTTACCTTCATAGGGTCCATCTTCAATCCATCCACAGATATCACAAATCCCAGATATACCAATTATTCCTTCATGAAACTACACTTAATGTTTATCGGCAACTGCTCTTCTCTCAACCTCTGCAAAACTTGTCTTATATGCAAGAAATTTTCTTCTCTACTCTTACTAAAAATCAAGATTTCATCCAAATAAACAATCAAAAACTTGCCCAATAATTTCTTCAATACCTCATTCATCAGCCTCATGAAAGTACTTGGTGCATTAGTTACTCCAAAAGGCATCACCAACCATTCATACAATCCTTCATATGTCTTGAATGTTGTTTTCCACTCATCTCCTTCTTTGATTCTAATCTTATGATATCCACTCTTCAAATCTATCTTTGTAGAGTATTTAGCTCCACTCAAACAAAACATAATGTCATCCTTCCGTGGAAAAGGAAATCTATACTTCACCGTGATCTTGTTTATGGCTCTTGAATCTATACACATTCTCCATTCTTCATCCTTCTTAGGTGCTAACACAGCAAGTACTGCACATGGACTTAAGCTTTCTCTAATCAAACCCTTCCTCAAATATTCTTGCACTTGTCTATTCAACTCCTCATTCTCTATCGTTGTCATCTAGTGTGTTGCTTTATTAGGAAAACTAGCTCGATGAATCAGATCCATACAGTGACTAATACTCCTTACAGGTGGCAATTCATTACGTACATTATCTGAAATGATCTCCTCATACTCTATCAACAACTCCATTATCTCTTCTAAGTGTTTTTCTACATTCTTCAAGTCTTATGCCTTCTTAGGAACCAAGGCATAGCACACATTCTCATGTCTCAATCCATCTAGGAATCTCCTTCCATCAACCAGAAAAACCCTAGCATTTGTACAAACTTCAACTTTAGGAACATCTTCCAAGGGCAACAAAGTCTGCTTTATCCCATTAGCAAAAATGGTGTATCTATTCTTCTTTCCATCATGAATAGCTTGTCTATCATACTTCCAAGACCTTCCCAACAAAACATGGCATATATCCATAGGCATGATATCACACAAAACTTCATCATGGTAATTTCCTCTCTTCAATTTCACCAAACATTGTTCACTTACCAGAATATTATGCTCATCTTGAATCCAAGCTATCTGATAGGGCTTTGAGTGTTTCAACCTTTCCAACTTCAATTTAGTCACCATCTCTTTAGAAGCAAGGTTCTCTGAGCTTCCACTATCAACAATCACCTTGCAACATTTACCAGCTACCTTGCATCTAGTCTGAAACAAATTCTTTCTCTACAATGGCTCGGGCTCCATATCACTTTGAAACAGTACTCTCCTATTCACCAATACTTCTCCATCTTCTAGTTTGTTAGATGATTCAACATGATCCTCCTCAACAAAGGTTGTTCTTCTATTGTTCTCTGTCTTTCTACTTTTTTCTCCCTGATTGCATTCAAATGCTCTATGTCCTTCTCCACCACACTTATAACAAGTTCCCCTAAATACTATTTTCTCCTTATCATCCTTTCTATAACCTTCATTCTGGTAACCACCATATCCTCCTCATCTATAAGAGTTTCCATCACCTCTATGATACGAATTATCATTCTTACTAACCTCCTTATCCTTATTATGATCTAGAAAAGATCCTCTTCCTCCTCCAGTAAAATTTATTCCTCTTTGAAATCTTCCACAACTTAATCAAACTAATCAAACTAATCTCATCCTATATAGATGACCTCAAACCATTAACATATCTAGTTACTTGTTCGATCTCATCCTCCAAATGTCCAGATCTGATATTCAACTTATACAACTCTTCAGTATACTCTGTCACACTAGATTCCTTTTGCTTCAAATTTTTCAATTTTCAGAACAAACTAATCTAATAATCTACAAGCATAAACTTTGTCTTCAACTTATTCACCATCCGATCCCATGACCTTATCTTTTCTTTTCCTCTTTTTTTCCTATGTTTGCAAATGTTCCCACCAAAGGGATGCATGTCCTCTTAACTTCGTACAAGAAAATTTCACCTTCATATCTTTAGTGGTACCTTCAAATTCAAAATACTTTTCCATCTCTGTAATCCAATCAAGCAATTCCTCTGAATCCAACTTACCATTATAATCTGGTGGATTGAAATGGGGTTTTGTATTCGCTCTAGTTAGGGCTCTAATGAACCTTTCCTCTCCCTAATCTAGGCTAGGTTTCTATTCTCTTCCTCTTCCTTCCTATACTTCTACCTCTTCATCACTCACATCATCAACTGGTGGACCTCTCCTCTGGGTCATTTCAACTACATCTAATATGGCAGCAATTCCTCTCACCATCTCCATTAAAGCTTGGTTTGCATTTCATGCACTCCATTTCCTCTAACATTTCTTCTTCCTGCCATCTTTACACAAGTCCTCTGCAGCTGTAGGTCAGATCTTTAATCTGCCACCCCAAAACAAATGTTCAACAGGACTCTGCAAATTATAACGACCTCACACGGATTGAATCTTGCTATAATACCAATCTAGTGTAGCCATTGTAGGAGGGTCCTCAAAGAAAACAATCTAGACCATGCACGAGAGTAACACAATGAAAGAAACACAAAATATGGAGGAAAATGAAAATGCAAATATTCTCATTAACAAAAATCTCAGTTACAATCAGCCGACAACATCCAGTCAACTTACAGATTCGGCTCATAGGCCTGATATAACATGTTAAAAAATACAACATTCCAATATGCTCCTAAATGTGAGCTGAATATTACATATCAGATCTATATTATTCTTCTTGATTGAATTCTTCACTACCTTCCTAATGATCTATTACAAGCTTTATATCACATCCATAGGTCAAGAAACATCCACATCAACCAAATATTATTACACTCTCCAATGAAATAAAATGTAACGTGTGCATGAATAGTCAGCCTCAAATTTGAATTACTCCTCGGTGAATGCATAGGATGAAGTGTGGACCTATAATGAAGGTCAAGGACACTCCACAAAACATTTAAAATCACACTGTTAAGATCTACAAGCTACGGGAATGATCCACGAACGATCAAATTAACTGTTAGGCTTTGAAAATTATTCTGGTGTCGATTCAAGAAACTGTCATGAAATCCAAAATCGATAACTTTCCGAAAAAAGATCCAATCACACTCAAACCTTGGATTAAGGAAGATGAACATGTCGATGATGTAAACCAAGATCCACAAGATCTAGTGAGCAAAGATGACAAATCCACCAACAAGAAAAAAAACTAAAAGAAAATATTTTTTTGGTTGATGCAAGATTTCCAAGAAGAAAGGATGCTCCTGCATCAAAATTATTATGAAGGGTCGCCCCTATTTGACGCTTCTCATTATACTTTTCTCACAAGAAGTAGAACTTGATTCATTGTAGTCAACTATCTTTGGTTGGACTATGAGCTAGGTCCACCAATAGATCATCCTCATCCTTTAGTGGATTTTGCCGCTTCTCCCAGTAAGGCTGGGGGATGTGCGTTACCTTGACATGTTCATTTGGTAAGTCATTATCAGGGCTATAATGCCATTTGTTGCAAATCCATACCAGCCTCACATGAACCAGTTTCGCCTCTAGTAGCTTATGCGTCTTTTTCTTGGCCATAACCATCATTTTAAAGCTCAACAGGCAGACAAAAAATTATTTCTTCTTGGTTGGTCCCCCGCAAAATTTATAGTCAATAATTGATACTTGTTGGAACATTTTGAGGGCCAACACCCAATTTGTGATACATTCTGAAAGCCAGAATGGTTCCCCGATAAATCCATGCATCCTAATGAACTTGAAATATTCTACGAGAAACCAATCGCATTTCATAGTGAAATTCTGCATATACTTTGTTTGGTCTAAGGTGAGTTGGTAAAGACGGCCATCCTCTCTCAAATCTTGTAGAATCAGAGTCAAGAAATAATCTGAAAATGCATAATAATCATAAGTTGAGAAGAGGAGAGGAGTCCATATAGAAATTGGCCTTCTTCTTCCCTTTACATTAAATATAGCCAACCTCACATGCTTTTTGAAGAAGTCAAGGTTTTGATGCAAAAACATATGGGTGAGGAAAGAAGGAAACCTGAACCTTTATTGTGTTATGTATTCCCTTATCTAGCTCAGCATCTCCTCAACAATGAATTTGGAGATCAAACTAGAAAAAGGAATGTTGCCTATGCAACTGAAACTCCATACCCAATTGAAACTCCTAAATATACCTGTCAGTGTCTAGGCCACAAGTAAAGGCCATCATTGAGAAGGCATTCTGTAGGTCTACGGGGAAAGCATTGTGTGCCACCAGAATCTATGGTGGCTTTTTATGATCTTCCTTGCGCCTTTTGGTTTCTTTGTTATAAAAATCCAGATCCAATTTTCTATTTCTCCGTATTTCCTCCCCGCCTGCTGGAGTGAATGACTCCATTTCGTCTGCTTTGGAGCTTTGTTCAAGGATGCATAGCATGTTCCAGATAGCTTCTTCATAGATATTAACTCTCAGCTCCTGATCCTCGATGGTGTTGGTATCTGGGTTGAAATGATTAATGGCCTCATCAACTAGCTCTAGACAATAGTGCACAAAGGGAAACATATACTATGGAATCCCGCAAAACCATTGCTTTTGTGCCAAAGAATCTAGGTCACTATTTTTCTTCATTCTCTCATGGGCTGCCTCCCTAAGAGTCTTAGGTTCTTTTCGAGGATGGGATCATGAATGTTATCCCACTCCTCCTTTATTTGGCTTTGGTCTCTGTAAGTTTTTTGTTTTTCTACGGCCCATGTGTTTACCTACTCTAGCTTCTCTTGTATCCCAAGTGAAGTGTAAGAGACATCTTCAAAGATATAGGTGGTTGATGTTGCACGCATGGCATCAAACAAGCTTTGTGTTGTGTCTCCTTGTGTTTCTATTTGAGAAATTTCAGCCATTTTCCTTTTGCTATAGATTTTTGCTATGCTCAATTTTTTTTCAATTCATTTTGGCTCTGTCTATGCTCAAAACTCTTTGCTCTAGGTAGCATACTCAAGAATTTTTCACAATGTTAGCTTCTTCCATGCAATACTTAGCTATTTCTTTCTTGGGGTAGCCAACAACGGTTGCCTTTTATCATTAAATTCAGTATGTACCACCAGCTCTTTTGCTTGTGCAAAATGAATTACTTTCCATTTTGAAATGACAAAAAATCATAATGACATTTGGTAATGATGTCCTATGGCACAATATTCTTGGGAAATTGAGTTGTTGATTTGAAGGCAGTTTAGGCTTTCGCATGCTCTGGCAATTAATATCCTAAAAGGAATAATTAAGCCAAAGATGTAATGAGTACTAGAAAATATATGAGTTCCTCCTTGGAATTTGAGAAGCGCTTGCAGCACGACACCTTAGCAATTGGTCGTGCAAACTACCACTGAAGACTGCCACCAACTTATGCTAATTAATTAGCTCTTATTAATTTTGCATGCAGCAAATCGTACCTAGTAGACACAACTAGGTGGGAAATTCAAGTAAGCTCTAGTGGGATTTTTGAGTTGGTACTCATCTAGAATAATTCTTATGGCACACAAATTACCTTGCATATCCTAGCTATTTCTATAAATAGGCGCTTAGGCAATAGAAAAATCATACTTAGCGATTTGAGAAGAATTGGTATTAGGTAGTTTAGGCAGAATTTAGCATTAGCAATTGCGTAGAGCTAGACTTAGGCAGTTGTGTAGAGATTAGAACCATGAATACTCCCATTAAGCTAGTTTGCAACAAGTCTGAGACAACATTCCTAGGTGAAATCTCGAATAGGTGCATGAAGAGAATGACCAAGAATAAACACTCACTGGCCATAATAGTGATGAAGTGGGTTCTAGGGAGGGATTGTATTGAGTACGAGGATAAATATAGGTTCAATACTGACGTATGTTCTCACTTTGTTTCCTTGTTACTTGATATCCAAGTTCCAAAGCAAATGATTCTTTCTTGGTGCTTGCAATATTCCTAAAGAAGTACCTTGGAGGCCTCGGTGAGGTGGTGGCGAATGATGTGTATGGTGTGGGAATTATGACGGCAAGCAACCTCCATAAGCACATTGAAGATGTTGCGGTGCCATGGGTTTCATTTCTAAGCGGGTTCCGGATTCAAACTCATGAAGAGCATCGCCAGAGGGTCACTCACGCTTGTCATTTCCTGTTGCACCGCTATAATGTAGTGCTTTTCTATGGCATAGAGTGGTACATTGAATTCAGAGATTTAGTATATCCCCCGTCACTAGCCATTGCTCCTATTGATGTTGTTTCTGTTGGTCCTATTGTCATTCCTAGCGCACATGCCAATGATGATGTTGTTCCAGTTGTTGTTGTTGATGCTTTCGTTGCTCTTGGTTGAGACTAAAAAAACTTTTATGTTTTAATAAATTCACACTTTGTTAATCCATTTTTTGTATATATGCCTGGAAAAAGGCTTTATTGTACATATATATGAAGAAGTTGTAGAATATATAGATATACTTTTAAAAGTATGGCCGCAGAGCCATTTTGAAATCTATTACCGAAGTATATATATATAATGAATATACTGCTTATACTAAACTTCTATCTCTTTTTCTTGTGATTCTGCAATATGGTCTCTCTTTATTTCATTTCTTGAGTAGCTTTTTGGTTTTGCACATATGGGTTTATCTCAATTCTCCACACATGAGTTCATTTTTCTGCTTCATGGGTTGCAAGTTACTTTTCTCTGCTTTTGAAATAATTGGTTCCATCTATTTCTTGCTCCCTTGCACTATGGCATTTGTTGAAAGACCGGCCAACAAAAAATATGAAGGAAAATAATTACAATACTTACATATTTACATTGGTGGAATAATACTGAAGCTTAATTAAACAATTTTAGGTGAAATCCATTAACCAAAATACCCAATGCTTCCTACTCCGTATTTTTTAATTCAAATGCATTGTGTTGTTTGCACTGAATTATTTTGAAAGGGTCTTCCCATAGATTGTCAAACTTTCCATGTTGGCTAGGCTTCGCAGCCTTTTCATTGAACTTTAACACTAGGTCCCCGCACTTGAGACCTTGGTCCAAGGATTTCTTGTTGAACCATCTCTTAACCACATGTTGGTGATTAGACATGGCTATTAGGGCCTTTTCCCTTTTTTCTTGTACCTCCAGCAACTTGGCCAACTGAACCCTCATGGCATCATTTTCTTCAACTTTGAGAGATTAGAACAACTTCTTTGGGAGTTATGCAATCCACCTAGAGCGCTACCCGAAGGTTCTTGTGCCACTCCTTCTAATGATCCGAATCGATCCTTTTGATGAATCAGACTAATTTTTTGTTAGTTGACTCGGCCAGGTCATTCCCCTATGGGTAGTAATTCGATGACGTTTTCAAGAATATTCCATGCACGAGTGTGAATTGATATACCTCAGAGCCTAGGAAAGCCTTGGCATTGTCAGAGATGATGGTATTTGGCAAGCCGAATCTTGTCACCAGTTCCTTAAGGAAGTCCACTATCTCCGCCTCTGTTTCATTCTCCAAGGGCATGGCTTCAGTCCACCTGGTAAAGTACTTTGTGGCCATGAGGATCCATTTGTGTCTCGTGCTAGAGTCTGGATTGATCATCCCGATGAAATTGAGGCCCCATTCTACGAAAAGTTCATCAACCACTATCGGGTTGAGAGGCACTGTGGATTTTTTCCTCCTTAGCGTGAAGAATTGGAATTCCTTGTAGGATTTCACCAAAGAGTATGAGTCATTAAATAGTTTAGGCCAAAATTACCTAGTGCACATGATTTTGATGGTTGTGGTCTTCACAAAGAAGTGTCCACCCATAGGACTGCTATGGAAAGTGTCAAGGATATTCTTCACTTGCTCCATAGTGACACACCACAATAGAACATTGTTGGAGTTCCTTTTAAAAAGGACCCCTTCGATGAGTGTGTATCTATTGTTCTACAGTCTGTATAATCTCCTCCTCTGAGGAGGAAGATCTGACAGGTATTTTTCCAATGTGCATGAATCTCATTTTGTCCGCCAACTAGCAGCCTTCAGACTTAGATTCATTTGTTAGAACCAGCTCTGGTTGCTCTTCTCCAGCCATCATTTCCTTATCACACACCAGATGTTTGCACAGTCCTCTTCCTCGAATGGTCTTTGTAGGCTCCTCAATGTCGTATTCAAGGATCTTAGTGATCCAATTGGCCCTTTTTCTTGGTGATTTCTTCTTCCATGATGTATTTGTGCACACTAGAATGCGCAACATAAACAATCACCTTGTTGCAAGATATAAGATGTTGGAACTTCTTGAGTCTCTTTACGATGGTGAATACTTGCCTCTCAACAAAGTTGTAATTCATCTCATAATATTTTAAGGTCTAGGAGTGAAATGTTATCAGATGTTCTCCCTTCCCCTCATCATCCTATTGAGTTAAAACAATAGCAATGCTTGACTTTCTATTGAATACATACATTATGAAATCCTTTGACAGGTCTGGATTTACCAGCACAGGGGCTGAAGAAATAACGTCCTTAATCTTCTTGAAGGCTTCTCTAGCTTCTTTTGTCCATTTGAATAATTGATCCTTTTTCAGCATTAGGGTGATTGGTTTAATTATTTTTGAAAAATTCAAAATGAATTTGCTTATAAAGCTCACCTTCCCCAAAAAATATTGGACTCCTTTCTTGTTGACTGATAGGGGAAGCTCTTTGTTTTCCTTTTCCCACTAAAGAACAATTGCAACCCCTTATTTGGACACTACATGTCCCAATAATTTTCCTTATGACACTTCGAAAAAACATTTTTTTGGGTTTAGGGATACCCCGAACTCTTGGCATTTTTTGAAAACAATCTCTAGGGGATCAAAGTGATCATCCTTAGACTTAGAGAATATGGTCAGATCATCCAAATAGATGAGGATAATCTTGTTGATCAATTCATTGAAAGTGATATCCATTGCCCACTGGAAAGTGGCTCCCACATTTGAGAGGCCGAAAGGAATTTTAGCATATGCGAATGTTCCCCACTTGGTAGTGAACATCATTTTGTGTCGGTCCTCTTCTTTGACCTGGATCTGGTTGTAACCAGAGAAGCCATCCAGTAGAGAAAAATTTTACCATCCTGCCACTATTTGCAAAATTGACTCCATATAAGGCAATGGGTAGTGGTCCTTTAGGGATGCTCTATTCAGGTCCCAAAAATCAACACATAGGCGGATATCTCCATTCTTCTTTTAGACTGGAACCAAGTTAGATACCCATGTGTTGTGTTTGACTGAGAAGATGATCTGGGACTAAATTAGCTTTTTCAACTCTTGCACCATCAAGGCTTCAATCTTTGGATTTACTAGCCTCTACTTTTGGCGGACTGGTTTTGCACCTTTCATCAACTCTATTGTATGTTGGATGATGTCGGGATTGTATCTCTTAAGATCATCATATGACCAGGCCACTACTCTTTCATACTTTTCATAGAAGTTGATGAAACTTTCTTTATCATGAAGTGGAACATCCTTCCCAACTTTGAGCTTTTTTCCATCTCTGCCCTGAAGGTCTGCATAGTCACTTTTGTCTGCCACAAACCTCCTCTTATCATTCCTCACATCATCACAATTGAACAGGTTTTTGAGAGTGACTAGCCCTTTTGGAAGCTTGTTGGTCTTTAACTGAATGATTTGTCCATCATAGGCCTCGATAATATTCGGTTAGAGTTGGTCGGTAAACTCTCCTGACTGCTAGATGAATGAGGAAATGTGTTCATCATTTTTGAACACTTGTCAGATCTAGTCATTGTCAGGAATTGCAAGTCATATTATCACTCATACAAAGTTTTTTGTTATAAATTAAGTCAGAGGTACGGTCAAACTGACATTTGATTGTGGCCATGTGATCTGCATCAACATTTTGTTCTTGGGGCATTGTCTGGATGTTGAAGGCTTCGAAACCCTCAATCAAGTCCCATACCTGGTGTCTATAGGATTGCATGTAAACATTATTCACTGCGGAAATCCCTCAAACTTGATTGACCACTAGTTCAGAATCTCTAAATACCATTAATTGTTTGATGCCCATCCACTCTGCAAGGCTTAGACCTTGCATTAGGACCTCATACTCAGCTTCATTGTTCGAACAAGCGAACTAGAAGTGGAAGGATCTCAGTGTCTTTTTATTGTGTGGGGATGTCAAACATATCCTGGCTCCTACGCCAACTTTGCATCTTACTCCATCGAAGTGCAGCGTCCATAGCTCTGAGGCTTAATCACTTTTGGATTCCTTTATGACCTTCAAAATTTCTTGCTCTTCATTGTAGATGACATAAGTCCCCAACCCAGTAGCATGATAGTTGTTGAAAGGATCAACGTATATGTATTCGCTCAGGAGAACTTCCTCTAAATCTGTCTGGTCTCTAGTCACTTTTTCATCCTCTAGCAGCTCAATGCAATACATTTCCTCTTTGCTTAAAGAAGTATGGGCAGCCTAAGAGTTGATCATGGCTTCATCGGCCACATGTTCTAAATGTAGAGGTTTGGATATTATCTTCATTTTAGCTCTATGTTTGGTCCTTAGGATCAGGTGTGACCAATCCAAAGAAAGATACCCACCTATCTTTGAATTGAATTCCTAGGATAGGCAAAGGTTGAACATGTGAGGAACATCTATGATCACGGTATCTTTCGGAACTGTGATGCTAAAACAGAAGAACAGAGTCAACGGGAGGTCTTTGATGACACCTACGGTTTTCACTTTGTTCCCATCAAGATGCATAACCCCCCTTTTTAAAGGTTCATAGCTAAGTCCTTAGGCTTCAGCTATCTGCTTGGGCATGATTATGGTGCTAGCACTAGAGTCAATCATGGAATTATGCAGTAGTTTCTTCCCCACAATAAGAGTTAGGAAAAAAGGTTTCGGTTTCAGCTTATCTCTAACCTCGGTAGAGGATTCCTCTATGTTATTTTTGAGAACTTTGGCAGGAGGTGATGGGTCCATGACCTTTCCCTTAGGTGATTTCTCTGTTGGCTCAACGATTGGATCTTCCTAGAGAGCTTTCTGTACTAATGTCTTCTGCTCCAAAATAGCTAAGATATACCAAAGGGACATATTAGCAGATGATTTTTTCAATTGTTCTACCACATTGAATGGTGGAGGATTTGAAGGCTTCTACTCCTTAGCCTTGGTTATGACAATTTCCCTTCATGACAAACATTATTGTGCAACTGCGGAGGTACTAGGTGTCTAGTCAAAATCACTTTTGGGCTGCATACTAACTGGTTGTGGTGCGACTGATTCGCCCGTGAATCTCCTCTTTGAGTGAGTTGTAATCAAACTGCACTTACGAGGTTTTCAATGTGGATGTATCGTTGGTTAACACCACCTCTTCTTCTTCCATCCACAAGAAGAGTGCATGATCGGGAGAAATATTTGTTTCTAGCTCCAGGGACATCCCTTGCATTTGCACGATGAGTACTGCATTTTCCATTTGGGGAGAGGAATATACATAACCTCCATGGTCTGACGTTACACCTTGGCTGCACTATTCCACAGCCTTTTGTTATAGATTATGACATAGGCAGTTTCGGGGCATATGTGTGTCACCACAGGGGAAGCACCAAGGGTTGATGTCATCGACTAAATTATTTTTCCCCATCATTAGTTCTTTGCTCGAGCTTGGGTTAGCACCTTGCAGCAGAGTAGGCACTGGTACAATTTGATTAGTTGTTTGCACCTATGGATTTGTGTGTGAGCCTCCTTGGAACTAGTTTTGCTGGTAAGAAGGCCTTCCACCTTGATAATTCTAGTAGATTGGCTTCAGAGGTACAAACTGGTTATGTTGAATGATAGTTATTTCATTGGCGATGGTCCACAACATTTCCTTGACGTCACTCATCTCATCTTTTGAAGAGTTGGATGCAGAAGCGATGTTCTATGGTGCACCCGGATATGTGTACATGGATTGAGGCAGAGCAGACACACTGGTAGATGGATCTCCTGGGTAGGAACTAATATTTTTGAGAATATAGGCATGATGGGCTGAGGCAGCAACTTCCCGGCGTCTATCAGATTGTTCTCTGCTTTGACTACGACTCTATATGCATCCAATAGAATGGTTCTGCCAAGAGATTGGATCATCATCGAGATGTTGGCATTGATGGATTTCAAGTAGAACTTGAATGCCAACTCAGCCGGCAGGCGGATAGCAACCTAAATTCTCTACCAAGTTATATGGAACCGGGCATTGAATTCGGTCATGGCTTCATATGGGGCCCACTTTATGATTGATAGATGATGATATTGTGAAGACCTATCTCCATCATTCGATAATCTTTAATAGAAAGGATCTCTGAGCTAATCCCAAGTACCAATAGTGTTAGCTCTCAAAGTGTGGTACCAATCGAGTGCTCTACCCCTAAAAGAGGTTGCGAGTAATCTAGGCCATGGCTTGTACAATTCCTAATGGTGACACTAACAAACTAGGGTTATTCATTGTTTGGGATCTAGTAACAGGCTGGTGGCTCATACACCCACTTTAAATTGAGGTACAGTTAAGCAATCCCACCGGGCGTTCCAAAAAAAAGAAACTATTGATGCCAAAATTTGGCAAAGTAACAGCCTTTATGGGAAACTTAGTTAATGGGGGGACCAATTGCCCTAAACTAAGTGACCTCTGGATTTTTAAATAAGTCGACTTCTTTTGTATTTGGGGTTTTGGAATGTGAAAAGGAAAGAGATAAAAATAAAGATCTATCTAAGGCGATGCGCCAATATTTAGATGTAAGGCATGATAAACCTATCTCTTGAATGTGATTGAAGGGCCCGTTCAGCAATCTGCTATGTCCTAGAATAACATAAATCATAGATGAAAACCTGAATAATTTATTTAATGACATAAAATGATTATCATGCACACTTACTAAAAAGAAGAGTCAAGGACATGGTCTAAACTAGTAAACTTGTATTTAAATCATAGAAGTTCTGCAAATAAACAATTCAGGACAATAATGACACAGTATAATGTTTTATCAAATAGCTTAAGAAAACAAAAAGGCTGAACAATGGAACATTTTGAGAGTCTTATACAATAATCTAAAAACAATACAAAAGGCCTGGTGTCTTTCCCCTAATTTTTTTGTATCTTCTAAACTCATTTTCGGAAGGAAGAAGCAGTATATATAGATAAAAATCCCACCGCCTCGTGGGTCAATAACATAAAAGATTCCCCCATCATGAGCAATGATACCTAGAGCAATGATTTCTCTTGGTTGTTGCAACAAAAAATATTCAGGCCATAGAACATGGTCGCCTTCAAAACAGATGCATCCCCTCTGAATGATGGCAGTGGTCCTAGAAAAACCTTGTACAGACATGTTTCATTCACCCACGAAGGCATTTTAGAACACATGGCAACCTGGCAAGGCTCATCAGTCGTTCCTTCCTTCTTTGCGAAGAATCCCCACAGAGGAGACACATGGTGGCAGGTCAGAGCCTGTGGTTCAACCCTTTCATCTTGCGATTAAAAGTTTTGCAGGGAAGACACATGGAGAAGTCTTTGTTGCTAGCACTAACTGGGGTCTGCCAAAAAGTGAATGCGGATAGATTCTACGTGGGCCTGGTTGCAATGTGAAGGGAAGCAATCTTGAAGTTCCCACGAAGTTGACATGTGGAAGCAAGGTAGGAGCCGTTAGAAGAGCAAAGGAGGAAATTTCTACGAAGAGCACCTAGTGGGCACATGGCAACAGTGGGTGAAGTTCCTCAAAAAGGGGCTCGATGATGTTCAAATAGATTGGGTGCAAGCCAGTACTTAGCAAAAATTTAAACCACCCAGAGGGAGCTCAAGGAATTTTATGTCCACACCTAACTGGTTGGTTCCCTTTGTCATCATAGCAAGCTATGGATCAGGAGCATACCAACTGTCAACCGCTGAAGGTGAACCCTTGCACCTAAGCCAATCAATAGCTTGCATCTCAAAAAAATTATGCCTAAGCTTGCAAGGTATAAATCCAAAATACAAAAAAATCAAAAATATAAAAATCCAAAAAAAATTAGAAAAAGGATTGAAAATAGTAAAGAAAAAAATCATCCTCTAGTGAAAACCACTTTGGTGGCGCTTTGGGAAAAAACCTTGGTGAAAACCTGGCAAACAGGCACCTTTCATAAATAAAACATCTCCATTTTTTCTTTGGCTCTTTTGGCCTATCATTCTTTTCATCGCCATTCATCCCCCATCTACATCCTTATCATGGCTTATCATTGTAAGGTATCATGAACTCTTTAGCACTACTTGGCATATTCTCAAGGTTAGTTTGTCCTACCTTTATCGAAGTAGTCTAACATGTCACACTGGGGGCATTTCATTATACATCACAATCAGGTTCTTGTATATCTTGAGGTCATGGGACATCTTATCAAAAAATACCAAAACATTCACAAAATCCTATCTAGAAAATCCAAAAATATTTGCAAAATCTTGTACAGTGAAAATCCAAAAACATTCAAAAAATTATAAAAGAAAAAACCAAACATCCAGAAAACATCAAAATCCCTAAAAAGTTCGAACATCGAAAAATCCAAAAACAAAGCCCTTGTCAAACTACGTTGTCTCTAAGCTTGAATGTAGGGAAGGCCATCATTGATGTGCCCCCAAGACACCCTAGGTTAGTCCTTTAGCAATCCGTTGTAATTACTTGTCGTCTCTTGTCTGTTCATATCTGTCTTGAAAATCGATTGAGTCAGTCAAACTATGTGGTCTTTGCGTGTATAACGTAGGCAAGGCTAATCTTTGATTAGCCCCTGAGGCCCCTAGGATAGGTCTTTAGGTTAGGTTCTTGATCGAAACTCGAAAACTTAGAAAATCCAAAAACATCCAAATATTTCAAAAAACCCAAAAACATCCAAATATCCACAAAACACAAAAAAAAATGGAAAATCCAAAAACAATGGAAAAAATTCAAAAGACCTAAAAAGCCTCAAACATTCAAAAAACCCTAAACAGCCTCAGAAAATCTGAAAAATCCTAAACATTCATATAAACTTTGAAAAAGACCAAAAACAACCTCAAAACATTTTCAAAATACCCAAAAACATTCAAATATTCTAGAAAAATAAAAAAAAATAAAAACCAAAACCCATCTATCCCATCTCACTTTCACCCACAATAAAATTTCACCCATAATAAAATGATCATCACCCTCACCCTTTGGCGAAACAAGTAGAATGCAAACATAACAAGTCGTAAAGTGCGAACCCAAAGGTCAAAATCTAAAGTCTAAATTATAGGTAAATATGTCAGTGAATTTTCTAGCAACGTCTCATCTTAGCATCATTGTCCTAACATCAAACAACCCTCTGATCAACATGTCCTAGGATGTATCCTTCCTGCGATGGAAATCAACATCAGATATCACTTTAAGCTAAACTTAAACAAGGAAAGAGCTATAGATAACACTAACTCTTTGTCTTTGATCTTTTCTTATGATTTATCTTAATGACCCATTCTGAGGACCTCTCGATGATGTCTATCTAAAATGATTTAGAGAGAAAGGAATGGGGCATTGATCATTATCTTTCATTTGTTGTGCTTGTGGATATTCTTGTAAAATAATCTTGGTCCATACTTGCTTAGTTGTGTGTAGGAAGGTTGTTTAGAGTATGTTGTTGACTATTGTGTATGTAGACACCTAAAAATGACCTAGGTCTGCAAGCTTCATTTTTACCACTTTTGTCCTAGCATAATTAATACATTTAATTATGTCCTTATTCCATATTCGACTATTAATTAAATAATTTATAATTGTTTAATTAATTCATGTCTTTGTATTCTTCATGATTATTTATTTATTAAATATGTCATTAATTGTCTAAGTCTTCCCTTAATTAAATAAATTTCTTAATTTATTTAATTACCCTTTGTCATATATTTCTTCCTGATTAGTAAATAAATAAGTTTTATTTATTTATTTAATATGTCACTAAATGTCATAATTAAATGAATTGATTAATTAATTTAATTAATTAATCAAATCTGCTAAATTAAATAATTATATTTAATTATTTAATTGTCAAAATTAATATTCCTCTCATTTTAAATAAATGAAATTATTTAAAATGTCATCACTTTCTTAACTGACAGTCCATTTTGGTAAATAATCTGAAAAAGATTATTTATTGTCTCACAAAATCATTATTTTGAATTAATTTAATTCAAAACGGTAACTAATCTTCCAAAAATCAAGTAATCGGGCAGATTATTGATTTTCCAAATCTGATCTTCAGTTCAACTCTTATCTTCTTGATTTTTTTCGAATCTCACAAATCAGGTAGTCTTTATCTTCTTAATTTTCGAAAATCCTTATTTTCTAATTAGTTTATCTCATTTATTCTCCACCATCGATCCAATTATTTGAGATATTATCTTGACTGTTCAATTAATGAATTTTCCCTAACCCTAATTAGAGATTCTCAGATTTAATCTGGACCTTTCATTTTAGGTTTTCGTCATGAATTAATCTCACCCGTCCATTCAAAATGACATTTTCTATAAAATGTCATTTTCCTCTCACTTTTCGATTACACACATTCACTTTATACCATTTCGCATTTGCAGTCTTAGGCTTTCCATAACATTTATCATTTTTATTTGATCAAATCTTAGCATTGTTTAGGCATAGACATTGTCAATCATAAGCATTTAGGCATAGGCTTTAGATATTTTTATGCAAAATCCTTCAAAGCTTGGTGTAGGACTTAGACATTTGCAGATTGCTCGCACAACAAATCTGAGGGCAAAGCATCATCTAGCAAGTAAGAAGGTACTATGGAGGTAATCATGGAGAGCTCGATTTACAGGTAAAATTGTTTATTGTTTAAATTCCTTTGTACTCGATAGGTCTTTGGGTTTTTGTCTGTTATATTGATTTGATTGATCTAATCTAAACCTTAGAAATTACCCTCAGTTACATTGGTGAACCCAACCCCATTTTTTTTTGTTATTTTCATATAGTTTTTGTGTTTTCTGTTGTTTTGTACGTACAAGTACGGAGCGACGCAACTGCTTTTTTTAAAAATCGTGACGCATCTGATGCATTGCAACACATTCGCCAACATAAAAGCTGCAATCGCTCTGTCATGACACAATTGACATAAGAAGAGCCACATTTGAAATATCAAGACGCATTTGATACACAGAGCAATGCAATCGCTCTGTCGTGACACATTCGACTGGTAAGATTTTCTGTTAGTTTACATTCGGTTTTTTTTTCTTTTGTAGTTTTCTGTGTTTCTTTTTAACCTAGTTATTTCCTGCATGCTTCCTAGCATAAGGTTTTCTATTACTAATCAAGGTTGGCAGCTTGTTGGTGGTTACTATTCATGGGTTGAAGACAAACACTACAACTACTAATAGATTGTCTTGTAGGTTCGATTGTCAAAGGCTAGACAGTAAAACAATGTGCTTGCTTTTTTTTAGTAGTATAACTCACATTTTATTTTTGGTGCAATTAAAGTGAACCTTTGTTTTCTATGTCTAAATATGTTTGTAAAATGATAGGGGAGTATGCTCTCACATTGTGAAAACTCGGTGATCAAAAACCCAAACTCATTTTTATCTATTCTTACCTAACGATTTGGTATATCGGAGTATCCTCTCCCCTTGCGCTTTCAGGCTATCCTAGGTGTAAGAGAAACGGTTACCAACTCTAGAAATTGGGCCTGCCTAGGGATTTCATCACCCCAACGCGACTCAAACCTGCAACGGAGCTAATGCCAAGCTACCCCTGACCGGTATATAAATATAAATCTTAAGGGAAAACCTAAGATTGCGAGTGCGGATGTGCCATATGGATGGAGTTGTACTCCCTTAAACCCTGTTGAGCTTAACTTCTTTAGGCTGGAGTGCCACCTTAATGGTGATTAATCTCTTGCCCCATGTATGGCCACCCGAACGGGGGTCCCAAACTAAAAACTTTTGTGTAGTAAGCCAAAAACCTTCTATTTGCTAGCGCAACACCGGTCGGTGTGAAGGCATCCACACTTTCATAGTTTGTAGTAGAGGTGATCAACTCGCCATGGGAGTTTCATGGTGGTTGGAAGCTTGGTTGGCCTGAGAAGAGAGTGCACTATAAGGGGGAGTCTGTGCAGCCAAGCTTCTGAATTCACATGCTACAGATATGCGGTTGGGGAAACCCACGTGGAATCTAGCGAATACTTTCACGGCCTAACCTAGGATTGTGTTTATCTAATGTGTGTTTGGTTACTTTTAAAACACTATGCTTATCAAGTGCTTTCTGGACTTATCACATTTATAGATCCAAACAAAACGCTCAATATCAAACAGATCAAATTTGCCATCAAAAACGACATAACAAAAACTTTTTTTCTACAAACTATGTCGCATTTTTCAAACCGCATTTAACTTTCTAAATCGCAATTGCTCTGTTGAATCACATTCAACCTTTCAAATACCGCATATGCATGCGTCGCGATGCAACTGATTGTCATTAAGTCACATCTACTAAATTGAGTCGCATTTGTCTGATTCTGAGCCGCATTTGCTCTATCTTAGCTGCATTCGCAAAACCAAGATGCAATTGTCTGTCATTGAGTCGCATCTGATAAATTGAGTCACATTTGTCTGATTCTGAGTCGCATTTTCTCAACCTTAGCCGCATTTGCAAAACCGCAACGCAATTGATACCTCAAATGACACATTTTCCTGTCACGGTTTAAAACTTCATACAAATTCAAATCCGAAGTCTTCATCTTGTCAATCATTTGTTAAAACACTGTTTCCAAGAAGATTCTGTCAGAAACCAAACTTGAAATTTCTTAAAGTCTTGACCATTAGTTTGCATTCATCACCATAGGTTTCATCCTTCATTATTTTTAGTTGCATACATTCGACATTAGGTTGTCCCTAGGTTCACATTTTTTCATCCTTAGGATTAGGTAAATCTCAGCACAATTTGCAACATCATTGCTTTCGAAACTAGGCTCTTTTGGACTAAGTTATCAAACCCCTTTTTTAGTCATTGTCCTCTTTTGTAGGATTTTCCAACTCAAAAGTCTAGTTAGCAAAATTCACTAGTCATATTGACCTTGTCACCTTGTCATTTTCAACAAAGTCCTCTAGTAACCAAAATCGAAAACAAAGTTTGAGCTTAGAAGTGCTTAGGTACCCTTGTCTTAAATTGCATTTTAAGTCTTCACATTGCATATCCTATTCACAAAAATCCAAAAACATTAGTCATCCTAGTCATCATTTGGAATTTAAACCTTGCATAGCATCATCACTACATTTAGTTGTCATTCCTTTTCATTTGAGCAATCTCATTTATGGTGGAAACTAGACTTCAAAAACAACAAAGAAAAATGGAAAACTTTCGGCAAGACCCCACGTCCACTGTCAACAATCCAACGTATGACCCAAACTGGACCTTTGATGATCCATTTGGCAAAACAAACAATCAACCTCTAACGACGACACCACCCTCATCAAACAGTCCATTTGAACCATTCTTGCGTAAAGATGAGTATGGTCAAATACTCGAGGAAAACTTAGAGGTAGCAACACAAGACCAAAGGCCTCTCAATTTGTTGAAACAATGGTCCTTTACGACAGAGACAGATACTTGGCCATTCTCTTGAGTCAAGGAGCCAAATTACCCCAAGGATTCAACATTACCACAATACAGTCAATACCTCCAGACCCTAATGACAACAACATGCGTAACATGTCACATAGCGGTCAACCTCCAAACACTACGAGCAATACCTTCTTTGACACCACAACGACAATACATGCTACCTCCAACATCCCAAACACTTCCAACACAATAAATACTACATCTATTGGAGGATCACAATCATCCACAATGCCCACAACATCCACAACACTATCCCAATCAGCTGGAACCACTCTTGGCTCCTCAGCAATATGGGAAAATTACTCCAATCCTCTCTTTACCACTATGATAAATGCCATGGGGGCATCATCAAGTCACAACAACCCCCCCTTAACTGCTACATCTACTACCATGAGTACACCTTCGACATATCCGCTCAATGGTATTTCACAAAATCCTTTGGGAGGGGGCAAGGGACGCATTTTTATCCAAGGACAACAACCAAACATTAACACGACAACACAGTCACACGTCATTGCCTCCCAAGGTACAAATACAAACATTCCCCTTGTGCAAACCCAACAATTCACACAAGGTGGCCAAGTAACACAATCCATGGCACCATTAACGTATCATAACCTTCATGGTTATCATATTCCCCAAATAACGACACACATGGCTGGGGGACACATCCCAACCTACTCATCTAACATTCATACTCACCAACACACACCCAATCGTAACTTTCAATAACAACAACACGTCAATCCGCACATGTCATACATATCACAACAATCCATACTGCCACAATACACCAATATTCACACACAACAAATGAGAGCCTATGGTGTACCAAGCAATCTGACCTATAGAAACACAAATGATCCTGTTATGGATGCCCTCCAAACAAGACTGATGGAGGTAGAAAAAACTATTCAAAACATATACATTTCAGGCAAGAAATCGGAAATATCATATGACCTAAATGTATACCCATTCGACATGAGCTTATGCATGCCTCCATTTCCTCTGGGATATGTGTCACCCAATTTCACAAAATATAGAGACAAGATAAACCCCATTGAACATGTTCGTGAATTTGCAACCACTTGTATGGACATCGCCTATGAAGAAACATACTTGATGAGATTTTTTTCTAAAAGTCTAGTGGGTCAAGCCCTTGAATGGTTTTCCACACAAAAGGATATCCAAACATGGGATGAGCTTAAACAAAAATTCATAAAAAATTACATGTACAACATCGACATGGATACCTCTATCACTAGCTTGTGCACTCTCACGCAAGAGGATGTTGGAGAAACATTTCTCCCATTTTTTCAAAAATGGAGAAGCCTTGCTAGTCGATGTCACATTGACATCCCCGAAAGGGAGAAAGTCGACATGTTTTTCCAAACACTTCTGGGGCCTCTAAAATATTCATTGCAAATACATTGTTGCACAAACTTCACAGATTTAGTCGAAAAAGGGGTCCAAATTGAGAAAGCCCTTATCACAAAGGGAGAATTACGATATGGTTCCAAAAACACAAATTTCAATCCAACCACCAACAAGAATAAATACTGGATAAAAAATAAACACGTTACAAATGATGGTGTTGTTGACGCCAAGACTGCAAACGTTGTGGGTCCTGTACTGGCCCTAAAAGGGGTTCAACAACAACACCAACCAACAATGACATCGACAACCCCTCCTAATGTCCCTTTCAATAATCAGAACAGTCAAAATAACCAGGGACAATACCGTCAGACAAGACAATTTCCTAAAGGTCGCACATACACTTATTTGGGTGAACCCATTGAAGAAGTCCTTAAGAAATGTCTCCAGAATGGGGTCATTACACTCCAAGAACCAAAACCCTATGACCCAGGACAATTCAAACCAGCATGGTGGAATGATAATGCATTTTGTGAATACCATCGAGCAAAAGGACATACAACCTCTAACTGTCAACAACTGAAAAACCTAATACAAGATCTTATCGAAAGTCATGTCATTGAAGTAGGTGGATCTCAATTTACCTCCAATTTAGATCATACTATCCATAAGAATCCATTGTAGGACCATGGTTCTCATAAGGCTTCCATGTCAGGTCCACAGAAGCACAATAATCAAGCTAACTTCACCCGAGTCAAGTACAACTATTCTAGTGGACCTATCATAAACAATGTCTAAACTAACAATGAATACATCAATACCATTACGGTCAGGAGAGCACCCCAATGTAATGCTACTACTTGCAGTGGCAAGGTTACCATAGTTGGTCCGCCTCCCGCTAGACAACCCAAAATAACCATACCTGGCCCATCTGCTAAACAGCCAGAACCTGTCTCGACCACAAAGCAATGGAAACCCAAAAATCAATTCAACCTCATTGACTAGCTAGGAAAGACTCCTGTACAAGTCTCTATACTTGAGTTGCTTCGTATATCCCTCACACATAAAGATATCCTAGATAAAACCTTGCTCGAGTCATCGGTCCCCAAGGACATAGATGTCAATCAATTTGAAACCATGGCAGGATATCTCACTACGCCTCACCACGTCACCTTCTCGAATCAAGATTACTCATCACCTAAAACCAACCACAAGGATGCATTGCACATAGAAACTTTTGTCCACAAGCACAAAGTTAGACGGGTTTTAGTAGATGGCGGAGCAAGATTGAACATATGCTCCCTTAAACTAGTTAAGGATCTAGGTTTATCTGATGCGTGTGTGGACCCAACAAAGAGTATAGTGATCAAAGCATACAATGACGAGGAACGCTCTTCACATGGCGTTATCTCTCTCCCTATCAGAGTGGGACCAGTCATTGTGGACACAGCCTGCCAGGTCCTGGATTTGGAACTACCATATAACATCTTGCTCAGCCATCCATGGATTCATGCCTTAAAAGCCATTTTGTCCACATATCACCAATGCTTAAAGTTTCCATTTAACGGCACGGAAATAACCATATACGAAGACCCCGACCCCTTCCAATATTGTACCAACCTAAGGGGTATTTCTGAAAACCGAGTGCCTATTAATCAGGAAGCACCTGGCTCCTTGTCATCCAAATACATTGATCCATCCACGCTCACATCATTTTTTGCATCCACTCCATCCATGTCTTCCACCACACCATTGCCTTTGTCAAACCCTAAGACTGAATCCACTGTCAAAATCTAGGATCTCGGCTGTGGAGAGTTCAAACTAAATACAACATATAGCATAACAACAATACCCAAGTCTCTAAAGCTATATGGTCGGCCATGTTTCAGAATGGAACCTAGGGAAACTTTCAAAGTTCCACCGAAAACAATTTTTATCAAGTGGGGAGACATGAGTAATGAAGACCTTGCTGACATTACAGGATGGATCTATAAGGATACTATCACACTACCCCCATTACCAGTGCAAAAGTATGGCAAGGGTTATGACATAATGAAGGCTAAAGGCTACGATGGTACTAGTGGCCTAGGAAGAAACAAAACTGGCCAAAGGCAACCCATAGAAACTTTTCAAATTCTGAAGTATCTTGGATTAGGGTTTGGATCACCTGATAATGATGATCGATGTATCATTGGACTTTTGAGTGAGCGAGTACATGCTTCAAAAAGTGTCGAGACCACTAAGGAAACCCTCACCGAAACTGACTCCCAAGAGTGGGAATTTGGCTTAGAACGATCCATAAGTGACTGTTGTCTTGATGATTTGTTTGTCGAACCAGGGGAACTGACCTCTTAACAACGGTTTTGGAAAACATTCAAAATTGAATAGGCATCAAATAGTCAAAGTCCCCTTACCACTTACCATGACGTACCACACCCATCATCTGAGCCCTTTCAGTCCAATCCACCTAAAGTATCATACGACATTGACAACCAAGGCTCTAAAACCTTCACCCCTTATTTTGACAACAAATATGACACTAGTGAAGGAGAATATTGGATAGAGTTCGATGTCAAGTTGGATGATGATAATCTCATCTACAACATCACTGAATACATCTGCATGTTTTCTGCATCCTCACCTCAATTCACCAACATTGACGATGGCATTTCCTTAGTTTACCCTGAGCTAGTCAATTGGGACCAACAAGGACCGCCAGCCCTGGACACATTTCAGAATGATGAGGCAATTGCTGAATTTATGGGATTATGAGAAGGCATACCTAGTGGGGACCACAAATCAGGATTCACCATTGATTTAGACTGCATGGCATACTTCGACGAGACTGCTTTGTCCTCTAGTCGCAAAAGTAAAAGTACAAATAAGATAAAAAAAATGAAACGTCTCTAGGTGAAAACTGAAAGGCACCTCTTGACGATAAAATAGTAAAAATAAAGGACGTATCTGCGGGTGAAAACCTCTTTGAGGCACCCAAAGATGGAGGACTGGACTTTCTCCCCGTGCAACAGGAGAAATCAGCTATGCTTATCGAAGACACAATAGAGGATAACATATCAACTGCAGAAGATCCCAAGATGGTCCTCTTTGCTGCATCATTAACTGAAGACAAGAGATCAAAATTTCATAAATTCTTTGCAGAATGAAAAATCAACTTCGCATGGTCCTATGCTAACATGTCAGGATGGGACCCAGAACTAGTTCTGCACCATCTCCCGCTATTACCTAATGCTAAACCAGTCAAACAGAAGTTGCACAAAATGCACCCTCAAGTTGCTCTATTGGTCAAGGCCGAGTTAAGGAAATTACTAGACGCCGGATTCATACGGTCTATTGACTACACTGAATGGATTTCTAACCTGGTGCCAGTGACAAAGCCAAATGGGTTGATCCGCATATGTACAGACTTTTGAGACCTAAATAAAGCATGCCCAAAGGATGACTTTCCTTTGCCAAACATTGACATCATAGTTGACCTTACAGCAAGATATGAGATGCTATCCCTCATAGATGGTTTCTCCAGCTATAATCAGATCCTCATCTCTCCTGAAGACCAACACAAAATAGCATTTACTTTCCCATGGGGTACATATTGTTGGAATGTCATGCCATTCGGTCTCAAAAATGCAAGTGCCACATACCAAAGGGCTATGACCACAATCTTCCATGACATGATGCACAAAATAATGGAAGATTATGTAGATAACCTATTGGCCAAATCAGTAACTAGGAAAGATCATCTGAAGGTACTTGACATAATTTTCAAGAGACTTGAAGAGTACAAAGTCCAGCTAAATCCTCAGTGTGTTTTTAGGGTCACATTAGGAAAACTCTTGGGATACATAGTTTCCCGAAGAGGCATAGAGGTTGATCCAGTAAAAGTCAAAGCCATCATAGACATGCCTCCACCTAGAGGAATCAGTGAACTCAGAACTCTACATGGTAGAGTACAATCTATTCGGCGTTTCATAGCCCAATTGGCAGATAAGTGTCACCCATTCCAGTATCTATTGCACAAGGGTATCCCCTTTGTATGGATAGATAAATGTCAAGAATCCTTTCAGTAAATTGAAGATTACCTACTGTCAACACCAATCCTCATGCCTCCAATTCATGG
The DNA here is from genome assembly GCA_007258455.2 of Sequoia sempervirens. Taxonomy (NCBI): domain Eukaryota; kingdom Viridiplantae; phylum Streptophyta; class Pinopsida; order Cupressales; family Cupressaceae; genus Sequoia; species Sequoia sempervirens. Next base: position 656,202,585 of record VDFB02058242.1, on the reverse strand, counting down.
AAAGCCATTGATCCTATACATCTCGACTACTAGTTCAGCACTAGGGGCATTACTGGCACAAAATGATCATGAAGGAAAAGAACAATCCATCTATTACATCAGCCGCACACTGATAGGGTATGAGTTGAACTATACAAACATTGAACATGCATGCCTTGATGTTGTCTTTGCATCCCAAAAATTAAGACACTATATGCTCAGTCACCAGACACAACTGGTCGCCAAAATAGATCCACTGAAATATCTCTTAAGTCAGGCGGCATTAACAGGCCGGTTGGCAAAAAGGGTCATGATACTAAGCGAGTATGACATACAATATGTTGAGCATAAGGCAATAAAAGGATAGGTAATAGCAGATCAACTGGCAGATGCACCGATTCAAGTCACTCATCCACTAGTAACTGATTTTCTCGACGAGTCCATTTTTCATGCAGAACCGGCGGTACCATGGAAGCTATATTTTGATGGGTCTCATACTAGTCATGGCTCAGGCGCTGGAATCTTGTTTATCACACCACAGGGGGATTCAATTCCTAAGGCATTCTGGATTGCTTTCCCTTGTACAAATAACATTTCCGAATATGAAGCACTAGTCATAGGTCTCAAAATGGCAATTAAATGGAAAATTCAAACATTGCTTGTATTCAGGGATTCCAAGCTCGTTATCAACAAGTGAATGATGACTATGAAACAAAGGATAAGAAGTTGCTTCCCTACAAGAGGATGGTGGATAGTTTCCTGACATACTTCCACTTGATTTCTTTTGAACAAATCCCCAGGACACAAAATAAGGCAGCTGATGCAATGGCTACTATTGGTTCTCTCTTGGACATCCCTCAAAATGTGTCACAATTTGAGTTCTTAATAGAACAGTTTTTAATGCCGGCATATGATATCCCAGAATCAGAAATGGTTTGCGAACTTGTTGGTCCCAACTCTCCCTGGTATCAGGATATTTATGACTACCTAAAATCTCAAACCCTTCCACTGAACCTGTCTAATAACCAAAGGAAGTCCTTCCTCCGAAAATTTGCAAAGTATGTTATCGTCAATGATACCCTTTACCGCCATAGTTTTGACGACACCCTCCTTAGATGTCTCGACACTAACAAAGCACGTACGACCTTACGTGAAGTGCACGACGGTATATGTGGATCTCATTCGAGTGGTCCTACTCTAGCTAAGAAGTAATGAGACTTGGGTATTATTGGCCAACCATTGAAAAGGATGCAATTGAATATGTGAGGACTTGTCGCAAATGTTAGATTCATAGCGATTTGATCCATGCTCCAGCACAGGAACTTTGACCAATCACTTCTCCTTGGCCCTTCACTCAATGGGGACTCGACCTCATGGGTAAAATTCATCCAACCTCGTCAAACGGCCACAAATTCATTATCACCGCCATTGAGTATTTTATGAAGTGGATTGAAGCCATCCCATTGACATATATTACCGGCAAGCAAATATCCAAGTTCATCCTTAGCTACATCATTTGTCGATATGGCCTTCCGCAATCTATCATCACTAACAACGGATGTCCATTTAAAAACCAATATGTTCGGGAGTTATGTGAGCGATTTTACATTCAACACCATTTTTCATCTCCCTACTACCCACAAGGAAATGGTCAAGCTGAGGCGTCAAATAAAACTATTGTTAAAATCCTCAATAAGACTATCAATGATGCTGGTCGTGACTGGCACATACAACTCAACCCTACTCTGTGGGCTTACCGAACTAGCATTCGTACGCCTATAAGAGCCACTCCATTTTCCCTAGTCTTTGGCGCTGAGGCCATCTTGCCCATTGAGGTTGAAATTCCTTTGTTACGAGTCTCCCTGAAGGGTCTAACTAATGAAGAGGAGTATCGACAATCACGCTTGCACGAGCTGGAAATGTTGGAAGAAAGAAGGAAAAATTCACTGAACCATCTCCAAGCATATCAGAACCATCTTTGTCGCAGCTACATTAAGAAGGTTATGGTCAGACAGTTCGACATTGGTGACCTAGTTCTCATGCAAAACCACAAAAACCAAGCTGACAAAGAAAAGCTGGGAAAGTTTGAACCAAACTGGTTGGGTCCCTACATTATCATATCTTCTTTCGGTTCTAGAGCTTATCAGCTGGCCACACCAGATGGAGAACAACTAACAGAGCCCATCAACAATTTACATCTCTGAAGGTTCTACGTATAGTATCAGAGGATTGAGTTGAAAAACCGCAAAATACAAAAAATTGAAAAATGATAAAAAATTGTTGCCCTGATGAAAACCTGGAAAACAGGCATCTTGGTGACACCAAAAAAAAAAAATTCAAGAAAATAGTAAAGAGAAAAATGATTCGTTCAATAGTGAAAACCTGGCAAACAGGCGCTTTGGACAAGTACCATGGTGAAAACCTGGCAAACAGGCGCCATGCGTAGTCAATCATTGCTCTGCCATCTACTGTCACTTTGTCTTCCTTGGCCTAGGTTGAAAGGTATTTCCGACATTATTACGCAAATTGCCACCACATTCTACCCTACCTGTCATAGTGGATAAATGATTGACATCAAGTCCTGACGACTGTCCATCTAGTAAACCAGCAGCATCCTGTCCATGTTCCTTAAAAATGGCTAAGTCTTGGACCTGACTGGGGGAAAAAAATTTATCATGAAACTGCAGTGGATGTCACACATGATCTCGACAATTGGTAAAAAGTCTTGAAAAAAATACCAAAAACATTATAAAAAGTCCTAAAAAAAAGACCAAAAACATCATAAAAAGTCCTGAAAAAAAAGACCAAAAACATCATAAAAAGTCCTGACAAAAAGACCAAAAACATCATAAAAAGTCCTAAAAAAGACCAAAAACATCATAAAAAGTCCTAAAAAAGACCAAAAAAATCATAAAAAAGTCCTGAAAAAAGACAAAAACATCATAAAATGTCCTGAAGAAAGACCCAAAATTCATAAAACGTCCTGAAAAAAACCACAAACAAAAACATCGGACTGCTCGAAGGGCAGAAACACATTGTCATCTCTTGTCAAAGTCAGTCATATCAATCAGTCTTTGTCATTTGTCTGAACTACGTTGTCTCTGTGCATTTGCTACATAGGCAAGACTCACATTTGAATCCCCAAGACATTAGGTCAGTCCATTTAGGTTTGTCAAAATAAAATCATGATTCAAACTTATGTCCTTTGGACAAAGTCATTAGTTGTGTCGAACTACGAGGTCTCTAAGTGTATGACGTAGGCAAGGCCATCTATCGATAAGCCTACGAGGCCACACTAGGTCAGTCCATTAGGGTTCATAACACTACACTGGCACACACGTCAGAATATCTTTGAGACAAAGTGAGTCACTCCCAAATGGTTAAACTCCTAAGAACAAATCATGACAATCAGTTATTTCAATATGACAATCTCATCAACAGGTCAATCATATCATCATGACCATATCGGCATATAGTCAAACACAAGTCAAACTCGGTCAAAGTAAGTCAAATCATCATAACCTATCAAACTGTCAACTTTAGGTTAATCTTTAGATGTGTCCTTCTGAGATATAGCCTTGGTCATTCATGCCTTAGGATGTGTCCTTCCTAGGCATCATCCCTGTCATTTGACATTTCGCGGGATCCTCTTGGCATCTAAGGATCACTCCTCTTAACATCAGTTTTCTTTAGATGTGTCTTTCTGAAGAACCAACTGTGTCATTTATGCCTTAGGATGTGTCCTTCCTAGGCATCGTCATCATTACCGTCACATGGCATTTGGAGATCAATTCTCTTAGCATTCATATTATTCAGGATGTGTCCTTCCTGAATTTGGAAAATTTGGACATTTGTCATTTGAGTAGCATCAAAGCTTTACGCTCGAGCATCTCATCATTATCAAACCTGACATCTTCACATCAGAACAATGGATATCCAAACACACTTGGAAAACACTTGACATTGTCTTTTGGCTTTTTATCATGTTATTAGTTTTTCAGTGAGACCTCGATAACAGGATTTAGAGAAGCAACGACATATCATGATGATTGGCATGCATAACTACTAGTTTCTCAATGAGGTCCTGATTCTGGGATTTAGAAAAATGACGTATCATGATAAGGGCTCTATTTTTTATATTTTGGCAATCATGTTGCTAGTTTCTCAAGGATATCCTAGAAACAGGATTTAGAGAAGTAACGATGTTTCATGATTTGTCCTTGTCTTTTTGTGCTTGAGGTTGATTATGACAAAAAGACTAGGGCAATCACACTCTTAGTATGAATCATGATCATCCTTGTCTACGACTGCTTGTCTTACGTAATGGTACGACCTTGCACACCTTGATCTATGTCATATCATGGTGTTTCTTGACCATTACAATAGTCTGCCCAATGATGATTAAGAGCAATAAATATTAAAGTCCTACAGTAAAGCTTTGAAGGATTTGGTCTAGGAATTAACATGCATTTTCTTCGGTCTGGTCATCTTCTCTTCTTCGGTCTGGTCATCTTCTCTCATCAGTTTCGTCGTCTTCTCTCGTCCATCTCACGATGATATCCTGTGACATCCAAAAACATAAGTGCATACATGATCATATAAACATTGCATTAGGTCCATACATACATCATCCACAGCATTAAATCATATACATAATCAACAACATGACATCCATTTACTAACTACATTATGCACATCATTATCATTATCATCTCACATAAATAAGCATTGCATCATCATGGCATCAAAATCATAAATAAACATCATAGGACATACATGCTACATCATAAATCAACATCATACATCATACATATCATAATACATTAAATCAAAGAGCATCACATAACACATGTAGGCCGCATCAAAATTGCATCATCATATAGTATCATCTCAAAAATATACAAAGTCATAGGATATAGTCATGGGATATCCCAAAAAAGGAGCTTGCAGGCTCAATAATTATACATAGTGTGTCATAATAACAAAATGCCCCTAGGGTAGACTCTTATCATCCCCTCGTGGTGAAGAATGTGGCGGCTGCAACTCTGAAACTAGGACTGAACCGATAGGCGGACCTGTCACAACCTCTACCTGTGCCACTAGTGGAACTGCAAAGGAAGGTGTCATCTCTATGGCAACGGATACCTATGATGTCACTGTGGCCTGACTTTGAGAAGTAGATGGATCGATCACTGGTGGCTATAACTGTGCCAACCTCTGCACTGAACCGTCAACCCATGACTGTGACCCGAATGGTGACTCGAGGTGTGCCGATGTGAGTGATGTGACCTATGCACTGATGTGTGCCATGTCGAGGTAGATCCTCTGACACTGGTGTGACTCCTGCTGCCACTAGCACTGTCTGATCTGTGGCCACTGCTTTCCTTGTCTGTGACCATGACAGAGTAGGATCCCGTTGCTCAGGTGGCACTGCCTGCTCATATAATGTTTGATACTGCCCCAATCCCGTGCTCACTCTAGCTAACTCATGAGCCATATCCCCTACAGGCCCTTTGCATAATGTTGCGAACTGTGTGCACCACTGAGCTGAGTCCTGTTGGCGGATCACTTCCTGATCTCGCTCTACCCAAGCCACCTCTAGCTCTGCCTGCAGTGCCCTGACCTGTGCCATGCTCTCATCTAATCTCCACTGTAAATCAGCCACCCTCTGATCTGTCATGGCATCCTGAGGCAACGCTGAGCTGGAGGGTATCTCCTCCTCTCCCTCCACCATCCGCTATTTAAGGAGTCTATTGGCCTCATCCATGGCATCGTCCTCATCATCATCATCCTCCACCACATCCTCTGCTACCTCCTCCTCCTGTCCCCCCACCTCCACCCCCTCCTCCTGCCTCTCCACCTACACCACGTCCTCCGCCACATCCTCCTCCTGTCTCTCCTCACCCTCTCCCTCCTATCAGGGCTGCTCCTCTCTCACCCCCTCCTTGCTAACCTCAAGGATAGTGTCTAATGCTACCCTCGTCACACGTGGGCGCACCCTCTGGACCTGTCTCTACCCATCCCTCCGTCGCCTCCGGCCATCTCCGCCATCATCCCCACCCCTGCCTCCATCTCCACCCCTGCCTCTGTCTCCACCCCTGCCTCCGTCTCTGCCTCTGCCTCTCCCCCTGCCTCCATCTCTACCCCTGCCACCTCACCTGGCCCGTGGCACATGAGGAATAACTGATCGTCTATCCACTGGCACTGGCCTGTGTGTCTGCCACCATAGGTCATAATCGGCTGTTGTCCTGGGATCGGCTGCTCCTCCCCTCCATCCCCATGCCTGGGCTACTAGCCCGTCTATCTGCTGGTCCGCGAAGGCCACTGGAATGGCTAGTCCCCAAGCATACTCTCTGGAAGACCGGGCGTACTCGGCTGTGCCTGCAGGTACACCCTGCTGCTCTCCTAACTGCCTCAGGACACACTGTGGTAGATACATCTCAATAATCAGGGAAGTCTGCACTGTCCAGCCAATCAAATATCTGAACTGCCTGTATAGACTCAGGTGGCCTACCTCATTATCCCACTATCCACAGTCTCGATATGGCCTCCAAATAAAGGACATCATCGTGTCAATCCGATGCTGCCACCAACCTGTCTCACCCATCTGAGTCTACTATAAGGCACCGACGTAATAAGCATAGGGCATACCGTCAACTAACTGTGGTCTCTCAATGGGTAGACGAAATATGGATATGTGCTCACAGGCCCATATCATCATCAATGTAGTCCCACATGAGATGCTCTCTCCTCTCCTATAGGAAATATCATGCAGCTAATAGTAGAGTGTCCCTAGTAAGTAAGGACCCCAAGCATAAATGGTCCTGTCTCATCTCATGCCCACCAGGACGTCTCCCCAACCAATAGGAAATCCATGTTCTCAACGATTAGGAATCAAGATCCCCCTAATCAGAGTCGCCAGGAATGCATCAAAGCGACCATAGTGATCCGCCATGAACTCCCATCTGATCTCATAACCCTGGATGCCCAGTCCTGCACCCTGATCTCGATAATATGCTCGGAAGGTCTACTCACCATGCCGAGGATCGTAGATGATCCGCTCCCCTCGGATCGGCACTCGCAGAATCCGGTAGATGTCCTCCAGAGTAATGGTAGCCTCACCTGTCAACAAGTGGAACGAGCAAGTCTCTGAATGCCAACGCTCACATAGCGCAGTCAGTAATCCCCTGTTCGCCCGAATGGCAGGCATGTAGGCAACATAGAACAACCCTAGTCGCATCAATCAGCGCTGCTCCCATGGGCTCAACTGGTCTACAAACTAAAATGTGGTCAGCCTACTCTCTCGCGTATAGATAGGGGCAAGCTGACTCTGCAAAAAGGCGAACAATATATCAGTACTTTCTAGACAACTATCAGCAACATCAAAAGTATTAACGGTTTCACAAGTACCACAATTGGTCTCAGTAAAAGAAAAAAATTAAATGTGTCACATTATTTCAATTGCGTCACAAATATTCGAATGCATTTCAAAAATCCTCAAATGCATCACAACATGACAATTGCGTCAATCGATTGCATAGATGTGTCACATTATGGCAATTGTGTCACGAATTTTAGCAATTGCGACACAGAATGGCGAATGCGTCGTTAAAATGTGCAATTGCGGCACAAAATAACAATTCTGGCATTTCAACACTCATATGCGACTTGGTTAGGCGATTGCATTGCAGTTTTTATCAAATGTGTCACATCGCCTCACCCACCTTACGATTAGTTAGTCATTCGCGTCACAACACATCATATGCGTCGAACGCGCAAGCGATTGCAGCTTACGCGAACGTAGTTTTGTCGCGGCGCAGTTGTTGTTTGCCCTAGAAATTTAAATTTGACACGCAAAACAAAAAAATTATGAAGCAAGACAAGGGTACATACCGCAGGCTCTGAGCCCTCTGGCTGTCTGAATTTCTGTACGATCTCACCGTGATGCTCTGTCACCGAAATCACCATCTTCACTGTGCTCCTTTTTGCTTTGGGCTCTCAAAATTTGCAAAGTAAATAGTAGAAATGAATTGACTTTTACCCCTTTCTTAACATATTTATAAAGTCAATATGACATTTCTCAAACAAGGTTATTACTGGGGGCTCATTTGACCAACTTTGACTTTCTCATTAGCTACTTTAAACATTTCAGAATTTGAAATCGACTGCGCCATTGTTTTTCCGATCATCGAATTGATTTATCGGGACCCTTTACAAATTTTTTTGTCACTGACCCAAAATTTGAAAAATTTCTCGAGGGGGCAATGATACTCTGTACCTTCACTAGGGCATATTTTTGACTTATTTTCTTTGTCACAATGCGACATGCTACATTATGACAAAGAGGGGCAAAATGTAGACACCTAAAAATGACCTAGGCCTGCAAGCTTCATTTTTACCACTTTCGTCCTAGCATAATTAATACATTTAATTATGTCCTTAGTCCACATTCGACTATTAATTAAATAATTTATAATTGTTTAATTAATTCATGTCCTTGTATTCTTCATGATTATTTATTTATTAAATACATCATTAATTGTCTAAGTCTTCCCTTAATTAAATAAATTTCTTAATTTATTTAATTACCCTTTGTCATATATTTCTTCCTGATTATTAAATAAATAAGTTTTATTTATTTATTTAATATGTCACTAAATGTCATAATTAAATGAATTGATTAATTAATTTAATTAATTAATCAAATCTGCTAAATTAAATAATTATATTTAATTATTTAATTGTCAAAATTAATATTCCTCTCATTTTAAATAAATAAAATTATTTAAAATGTCATCACTTTCTTAACTGACAGTCCATTTTGGTAAATAATCTGAAAAAGATTATTTATTGGCTCACAAAATCATTATTTTGAATTAATTTAATTCAAAATGGTAACTAATCTTCCAAAAATCAAGTAATCAGGCAGATTATTGATTTTCCAAATCTGATCTTCAGTTCAACTCTTATCTTCTTAATTTTTTTCGAATCTCACAAATCAGGCAGTCTTTATCTTCTTAATTTTCGAAAATCCTTATTTTCTAATTAGTTTATCTCATTTATTCTCCACCGTTAATCCAATTATCTGAGAGATTATCTTGACCGTTCAATTAATGAATTTGCCCTAACCCTAATTAGGGATTCTCAAATTTAATCTGAAACTTTCATTTTAGGTTTTCATCATGAATTAATCTCACCTATCCATTCAAAATGACATTTTCTATAAAATGCCATTTTCCTCTCACTTTTCGATTACACACATTCACTTTATACCATTTCGCATTTGCACTCTTAGGCTTTCCATAACATTTATCATTTTTATTTGATCAAATCTTAGCATTGTTTAGGCATAGACATTGTCAATCATAGGCATTTAGGCATAGGCTTTAGACATTTTTATGCAAAATCCTTCAAATCTTGGTGTAGGACTTAGACATTTGCAGATTGCTCGCACAACAAATCTGAGGGCAAAGCATCATCCAGCAAGTAAGAAGGTACTATGGAGGTAATCATGGAGAGCTCGATTTACAGGTATAACTATTTATTGTTTAAATTCCTTTGTACTTGATAGGTTTTTGGGTTTTTGTCTGTTATATTGATTTGATTGATCTAATCTAAACCTTAGAAATTACCCTTAGTTACAGTGTATGCTTTGGTCCAATATATGACCAGCTTCTAACTTGTATTCCAATGACATTTTTGTATGTCAAGATCTGAACAAGAACTATCCTATTTTCTTTTCGATTCAAATTTCGTTACACTAGATGCAATGCCATCCTGGTTATCAATACCTTGATGCATCATGTCTATGTGTTATATCAAACAATAAGGAACAATGGAAAATCCCAATCCCAAAGTGTGAGCATCCCATCTTGCATTTCATCCTACATGTTGCATTGTCTCATCACCATCTCTAATAAAGTCTCGATGGACCAAGGACTTGTTGGATATTTTGAAACAATCATCATCAGCAACGGTTATTCATTCTTTATTCTTCTATATTCTCTCCGTGCTAACCTCGTGTCATGACAATCAACAAAAACATCATCAATGCATCCATCCTACATCCACAAACCATCATCATACATGCATCTCATAATCATAGCATCCATCATCATAATCATTTGCATATCACATCATACATTCTGCATTATCATTTGAGTTGTCATAAATAATATAGATTTCTTATTCTAAGAATCTCAAATCATTGCATATCATAAGCATTTGCATCCATACATCCATATGCATACATCATCATCATCATCATAACATGCATAGAAAATATACAAAAATAACTGCATCCATATGTTCATCTACATATCATAATCATCCATCCATATCATATTGTGAAAAGATAATGAAAAAGAATATAACATTGCATCCATCTATATCATGTCATCATATCACATAAACATAAAATAAAATGCATCCATACATTATCATATATAAGCATCCATACATCATCCATACATGAAATAAATTCAACACATCATAGCATGAATCATCTATATCTATATTATATATATATATATCAAAAAATGTGTCATGGTACAAAATCTGGATCAGTGTATGTACATTGATGATAAGTACAATATCCACAAGGCTATCAAAAAGGAGCCCATGATTTTATAAGAATGCGGAAAAATTAAAAAGTGTCTATACATCAAAAATGCTAGCCCTGGTGGCTGCTACCCTCTCTAGCCTATCGCTCAGGTTGATCCTCTACACGGGGATGTGCATCACTGTGCTGTAAAAAATTGAGCTGACGAAGAGCTACTGGAACATCCCTGTGGTAATGTTTCCTGTAATATGCATCCTCTATGATAGCCTCTATGTACAATCATGATGAAACCGTTCGACCATGGGTGGCTACTAACATAACCTCAATTTTTTGTCACCTCGCAACTTCATGTTCTCTCTCCCTGATGATAGCCTAAACTCTTTGAAGTGTTGCATCCCTCTCTGTTGTCACCGCGACCACCTACTTCTGAGCTTGGTCTCACTCAATAGTCACAACCAAAACCTACTGGTGGGCCTGGTCCTGCTCACCCGTCAAAGCCTTCACATATTGTTGCAACTATTGTATCTAAACATCGCATGGATCTGGTGGTGGTGGTGGTGGCACTAGCTACTGCTGCACTACTGGAGGCTACTGAGGAGGCTGTTGTCCCACTAGAGGAGCCCCTGGAACCTGTCCATCATGGCCATCTTGGCCGCCCTGTCCCCTGCCCTTGGCACCTCTGCCTCGCGGCCTCCCTTTGGGAGGAGCACCTACTAGATATGTAAGTCGCCTCGAAGGGACAAACCATGCATTGTAAGATGGAGTGGTCTGCACTATGGGATGACCCTAATCATACGTCCAAGGTTGGGCAACCAACTAGCGAAAACTCTTAACGGCCTCTGGTGCCAGAATTGTTGATCCCCATGTCGAAACCTCTCTAGTTGATTTGGAAAAAATGGCTCTATAAGCATCGTTAGGCTTGTCCTATACATGGCCAAATTGTCTGGCTACCCTATCAAGAAGGTACCGCTCATTAATGGTATGCTCTCAACCCTGCATATAATGGGTCTATCTGGAAAAATAGAGTTGTACATCATCAAACCATGGTGGCATCTAAAGCCATGGGTGCCAGCGAAACACCATCATATCATCAATCACCTGTCTCCAATACGGGAGCCCAATCTATCTAGTGTGTCTGAGTGTGATGACACCTCAATATCTCCATACAATAGGATCATTTGGCTCCACATCCACCACCTATACGATGGGCTGAAGCACGACAATGTACTCCCATGCCCAGATCTGAAGAATAGTAACACCTGCACCGAGGGCTTTCCCATCACAATAAACAAATTCATGCAAATCATGATATAAGAAGTCCAGCATCATAGGCCCCCACGCAAAAAGAGTCCTCCTGTACAACATCCATTGCCATGCTAAACCCCATCTTGCACTAGAAAATTGGTCATGTATGTCCGTAGCCACCAAACCTAAAATGATGGCCGCAACAATCAATTTGAAGGTCGGCACGTGACCTTTGTATGTCTCTAGATCAATTTGAGATATGACCAAAGCGATCTGGTCCATCTCCATCACCTCTGGACATGCATCAAATCCGGTATCGGGGTCGTAAATCACACGATCACCATGGATAGGAAACTGCAATATCCGCCACACATCCTTCAATGTAACTGTGGCCTCTCTTGTCAGAAGGTGGAAGGACAAGGTCTCACTATGCCATCTCTCGCACAAAGTTGTCATCATAGCCAAATGCGTCCTAACAATAGGTGTGTATGCAATATACCACAATCCAATCTCTCCCAGGTGCTCCTAGCGCAACTCTGAAAGATCACCTAATCTCTCAAGTATTGTCAACCTGTTCTCCCTCGACATCAATGGTGGGAAGACCTCTTGCACCCACAAAGCACACGATATCAGGAAATCATCAAAATTTGAAGTTATTTGGAATTTCCAACTCACAAATCACAATAGCGTCGCTATTTACAATAGCATCGCTATATTCAAAATCCAAATAGTGATGTCTGATGCATTTCAAAGTTCAAATTGTAAAAATCGTCACCATACAAGATGGCGTCGCGATTTAGACTTTGGCATGACCTAACCCTAACTTTTAAATTGGCAAGTGCGTCGCCATTTAAAATTTGAAATCCTGATTTCAAATTGGAAAAAGCGTCGCCATATACATGTGTGTCACTATATATCATTTGGGCATTGCCAATTGAAGTTTGGGCATCGCTATATAGCAATTCTGCCAAAATCTAAATTCTAATGCCTGATAAATGCATCAAAATTTCAAATTTCAAATCGGGTTTTGAATCACATACCGGTGGTCCTATGCCTAGAAGCCGCTAGAACTCACAAACTCGATCAGAGATGTGTTGGGGAAGCTCATAGCCCACCATTTCATCGAAGGGTCAAAGTTCAAATTGCAAGAATTCCTTAAGTGTGAATGCACAAATGAATTGAAAATGACCCCTCTTGGCCTATTTAAGCTAGAAAATTAGGGTTTTTTGGCGCTAATTTAACCTTAATAATGGGGTTTATTATCATCTTCACCAACTTTGCCAATTTGGACCTAATTTTGCATCATTTTTTTGTGTTTCTGGCATTATTCTTGCATCCTGGAACCTTTCTGAACCCTTGGGGCAGCTTTTGCACCTTTGTTGAGAAATTAACCCAAAATTCAAAATTTTCGCCCGATTTCTTGAGGGGGTAGGTAGTCAATTTTATCCTTTCGTTGGGGCATCTAAAAAATCAGAAATTTTTTATTTTTTGATTCAAGCAGCATTTTTCATTTGAAAAGCGTTGTTCTTTGAATTGAAGCAGCAGGTACCTCACTTCAAAGGGGCAAGATGTAGACAATAAAAATATCCTAATTGATGTCATACACTTAAATTAGATTTATTAACATCATTTCCTCTTTATCCATCGTCTTTTCGCTTAATTGATTTAATTAGCCTAGCTAATTAATTAATTGCATCATTTTCATCTATTTGGCCTAATTAATTAAATTGGGTTAATTCATCTCTTTTCGCACTAACATTTCATCTCATTAAATTAAATACATCAAAATATTTAATTTAATCTCCTAAGTCATCTTATTTAATTAAATAACCCTATGTTATTTAATTAAATATCATTTCACCCCCCTCCCCTATTTATTAAATCATCTAATTTAATAAATATCTCCCAATTTTTCTAATTCCCTAATTGCATAAATTAAACCTTGTTTAATTAGAAATTAAACCTTGTTTAATTAGAAATTAAACTAATTTTCCTCTAATTAAAGGGAATATTCCCATGGAATATTATTTATCCTTTTCGTACAATTAAAACTTTGTTTTAATTTGTAAAATACCTTTTTCCTCACCCTAAAGGAATATTCTCTCTCCTCCAATCAACTCACTTAGCTTCAAATGCAAGTTAACCCTTCAACCTCTTTGGAAAGTTACCTTTGACTTGTGTGAGCAAGTCAAAAGTGTGTTTGTTTCAGGAAAGTGTGATCCTTTGATTAACTTTCATCAAGCATTATCATCCATTGATGAGAATACATGATCTGTGTCTCTCATCCCCTTCATCTTGAACTGTTGATTAAGTTTTTTGATCTCAACCATCCATTCCTCATTTTCTCTCCTATAAATTGATCACTATTTGGAGACAAATGGATCCATCTTTCAGAGCAAACTTATGTTGTTGAAACTCATACATCCATCTTTTATTGCAAGCTTATGTTGTTGAATTTACTCACGTACTTACTCATATTTTACTCACTTTTTAGTTTGTTTTAGTTTATTTTCATTGCATAATAGCTTAGAGCATCCATTAATGGCTTCCATGCATCCATCTTAGTTTGTAAATAAATTAGGGTTTTCATCTTTTAGCACCATTTTAGCTAAAATTAGCTTAGATTAGCTTAGCAATTGCATAATTAGATCATTTATAGCATAAAATCATGGTAACTTAGCTTGCATTATTTTCATTTTAGCATAAACTAGGTTTTCACCCATCAAACACCATGGTTTCATTGATTCTCTTCCATAGAATCGACTGAAACAAGCTCACTAATCACAGGATTGGGAAAGGGTCATCATTCCACATCAACATGGCACCAATTCCACAAAAAGATAAATTTTGAATGGATTAGAATAGATGTTTTGATATCTTTCATAATTTAGTATGTTAGGTTTTGATGAAATGTTTAGTTTTAATCTTGTTTGATCGATCTTGTTGAGATTCAAGTATTGGTGGCTCTGTTATGCTTCGATTCTTCATGGATCAAGCTTAATTCAGCCCATATCATTATCCTCGCATCGACATGATTATCCATGGCCTCAAATATTTGGTGCAATTACATTGCCCCCCTACCTTGTCACAATACCATGACTTTCCTACTGGCTCCTAAAAAAATTTCCTAAATTCTTTGGCGGAAACACACAAGATCCTAAAGAACACATCCTAGCTATGACCGTAATGAGTGGAATCTTGGGTATCCAAGATGGAGATGTTTTTGTGAAAATTTTTGTTGATAGTTTAATTGAGAAGGTGGATGAATGGTTCAGGGGACTTGAAAAAGGGTATATCATGAGATGAAATATCTTAAGAGAAAAGTTTCTTTAGCATTATAAAGCTTTAGCTAATGTTGTGGCCTTCTTGTGACAATTCTTTCAGATTATGAAAGATAAAGTTGAGACAATGAGACATTTTGTGTACCTCTTCAATAGATCGCTTCAACGAATTCCTTCTCTTGAAAATCCAAGTGAGGAAATTCAATTTCATATATTCATTTCTACTCTAGACCTTGATATTCAACTGATCCTCAAAAGAGATAGAATCCAAGGGATGAAAAAGCCTCAGTTGGAAGCGATAAGTATCAAAGATGATTTTATAGCTGTGGGAAAATGGAAATGTAATGAAAGTAAAAGTTTTGAAATTGATCATATATTACATATCAATCCTCCTCTCCAGTTTCCTAAAGTAGTCAAACCTTCTCATCCGATTGTTGAAAATATTAACCTAACAGTCTTTGGTAATATGCAATGGCTTGAAAAAGAAGAGAGTCAACACTATAATGCTCAAGTTTTTAGTCTGAATGTTTTGACTGAAGCAAAAAATGATCTTAATTTGTCCAACAATGAAGAAGATGATTCACCACAGAAGAAGTCACTTTTTTTGCCTCAGGTTACCTCTCCTTTCCATTCTGGGAATACTTATTTCTCTCCATATGCCAGTATAAATGATCCAATGCTAGACTCCCTTCTTGCTCCAGAATATGAAACTTTCACTTTTGAGGAGGATGCTTATAAAACTCCATGTTTTAATGTGGAAGACAATGAAGACCTTGCATATGATGCTTCCCAGGAGGGGATAAAGTGGTCAATCAATTCTAACCCCCTCTTTGTCTTTGATGAATTAAAAATTCACAGTAATCCTTTGTTCATTAATTTAGTTGTTGATCAACTTATATCAAAAATAGGAAGAGAATGGTGTTCGTTGATTGACAAGGAGGTTTCCATTGTTACTACAAAAAAAAAAGCAATGGTGTAGAGTTTACGATCTGTGAACTTGAGAAACATAGTGTTAAAGAAGAAGTTGAAACATGAGATTCATTGCAAGGGTTGGAAGTACATGAATCAATAAAGCCTAGTAAATGGGAGTGGATGAGAAAAGATGGTCTAGCGCAGACTTTCTTGCAACAAGAAGAAATCTATGATGAGAGATTTATTTTTTGATACTTGCTTAGTGGGAGTTTCTTCATCCTCTACATTTGCATTTAGGTGATCTTACTTTACGATTTTCTCCTAAAGCTTTATGCAAAGGTGGGCCTATTCAGGGATTGGTCATTGCTCTCTCAGCATGTCAATGGGTTTGTATAAGCCTTTCCTTTTTTCCCTTGTTTAGGGCAGGTTCTTCCACCCCTGTAAATAGTCGCATTTTTGGTGTGTTTGTTTCTTGTTGGGTTTCGTTGTGTTGGGTTTTGGTGTCCTTCTCATTTTAATTTTGTTCCCAATGGATAAGACTGGTCGCATCTTATGGGTTCTTCTACGTCCTTTGTAGTCCTTGTCCCCAATCAGAGCCACTGTTACCCTTAATTTTGGTACCATCCTCAATGCCACCTTGCTTCCCCTGTCTTTAGTCAAATCTTGCACAAGTTTTCAAGGCCAAGCAATTTTTTCCTGTACATTACAAACCTAGGCATGGTTTTCACTAGTTTTGCTAACCCCCTACTTTACCACTTCTTTATTATTCTTTTAATGTAGGCAGTATTTTGATGTATTGTTATAACTTACCATTCGTTTAAGTCTAACTAAGCCTAGGAGGTCTGTACTAAAGGTTCGCGAACTCATCCAAAGTTTTTAGGTGACTTGTTTTGTAAGTTTTTCTTTTAGGTAGGATTTCTAAAAGCATTTGAAACTTGGGTGGTGTTTTTCTAAGTTCTACAAACTACTCACCCTATCGCCAGAAGACATTTTTCCAGAAGAATAACAAAACTATGTGAGTGTAGATTAAAAAGACAATGCAGTTATACAGGAAAAAGAAACAAATGCCATTGAAATTGATACGAACAGAATCAACAAAAGCCATTCATACAAAAACAAAGTGATATCAAAATGACATATTTTATTCATGCATATATATTTACATCATAGTGGCATTACAAAAAAAATCAATTCGACTACAAAAAGTTGATATTGATAGCAAAAAGAAAGAAGGGGTTTCTTTTTCAAATGCAAAGGGAAAACATCAGCACTCAAATGCCCTCTATTACAGTTTGAAGGCATTCGATTTGAGAAGGATATAGTAGATTCTCATGCGACTGCAAGAATTGGGTGAAGAGCCCTATATCATTCCTCATGACCCCTGTATGAAGAAGAGTCACAACTTCTTCCACAGCCTCATTCTGAAGAGTTGGCATTATGCAGATGGCGTCACCCACCAACCTGCTCTATGGATAATGGCTAAGCCCAGCGATGGAAACATTGACATGGTGGTGAAACTTAGGCCTCACCAAATGCTCAGATGCTCTGATGACCCAATCACGGTGACCAAAGACCTCCTGATAATTGTATACAAAAAACACTCTAGCATGGTAGTGTTATGCATGTGAACTTGGCTCATAAATGCTTCTCCCAAAATTATACAAAGCAGTTCCTCCTCTACCTCACTCTATATGAAGAAAACTTCTTTCAGTTGGTCAAACATATTCCCAAACAAAGGACTGCATTCGATCTCCTCCAAAATGATGAAATCATTTGCTGATACTCCATCACTTTGCGCACTTGCCATATTGGATTCTTTTGAATGGTGAAGTGTGATGACACTAGTTGAATTTATAGATGGTTGGTTAGACATTTGAGCTATCTCTCATAGATTCGATGAGACAACAACTTGGTTTGAATTAATGGCTGATTTGAACTAGTTTTAAATTGCATTCCCTACTAGACAGCATACACATGTGATCATATTCTATCTCCTTAAACCTTCATTAATTGCATGGTTATGAGCTATATCATTTGGTGGTCATTGGTGTGAGGAAAATCAAGTTTTCTTGCCTAATGTATTTTCATTTGTCATTTTAATTATTCTCACCAATCATATTCTTTAGCCATTTTCAAGAAGTTGGTCAGGTGATAACAAGCATCTCTAATTTTAGTAACGGTTTTGATAACCGTTTTGGGGATGGAATTCACTGCTATATCTAGGATGAGGTAGAAGGATAGAGGGTCCGATCTCCATAGATACATTGTGTTGTATTTTGAGAAGGAACACTTTTCATTAATGTTGAATTTATATTGCAATGGTTTGTAATCTGTGTGTTATGAATTCAAATGTGGTGTTTAGTGCAATGATCTATGTGTCGAGCGTGTTTAATAGAGGCATATTTTCTATGTGAAATATACTTTATTGCATCCATTTATTGTAGTATAATTTCTATTTACCTGATTTGACAATC
This sequence comes from Sequoia sempervirens, assembly GCA_007258455.2. Classification (NCBI taxonomy): domain Eukaryota; kingdom Viridiplantae; phylum Streptophyta; class Pinopsida; order Cupressales; family Cupressaceae; genus Sequoia; species Sequoia sempervirens. The sequence goes on along the minus strand of VDFB02058242.1, from coordinate 656,184,133 downwards.
ATAAGTCATTTCAATCTGTTCGTTGTTGATTTATGGCTCTCTGAGTTATCTTCTACATTAATGTCATTTTTATGAACTAGTGCTTGTCACCTTTCTTGCTTTCTGGTTAAAAGAAACCACATCACTAGATAAATCATACGAGGGAGTTGTACCTCTTTAATTTAGAGGAAATTCGCAAATGCAATTGCAACATTTCCAGAGTTGTTGTCAATTGGCTCTAGTGCATTAAGAGTAAATAGAGTCAAAGTTATCAATCTTTTCTAAAAGGCCAATTCATTCGCTAAGAGAACCCTAGATCAAAGAATAAAGCCAAGCATGGAAAATTTGATTCCTTATTGGTTGGGCCCTATCCAATTGTTGAAGGATTCAATAAGGGAACTTTCTACCTTGAGGAGTCTTGATGGAGAAATACTAGAGATAATAGTTCATGGCTAGCATCTCGAGAACTATTTTTCCTAAGGATATGGGTCCATGACCCTTTGTATATATATTTTAATATTTTTATTGTCTTGTACTTTTTCTTGTATATATCATGATATTTGTGCATTCGTGATGCTTGTTTATTATGATGAATTTTTATTATCTACATCATCCCCTTTTTTGGTTTCTCCAAGAGATAGCTGAAATTCTCATTGTGCCTACAATAGACACATCTCTCCAACTAAAGCTAATGTTGGAGCCCATATTTATAGGCCTTAAAGTTTTTCAATTTCTTATCATTTCTTTATCCTTTTTTTCTCTTAAGCACCATTCTAGTGACAGTTGATCTAAGAAATGATTTTTTTAAGTGCTCCAGTTTTCCTAGTGGCATTCTTAGGGTTTTGGTCTTTCTAGTTCACAAGGGTTCTCTTTCTTATTTTATGACTAAAACCCTAGTCCTTTTTGTACTTTATCCCTTTGTATGCCACTATTATATTTTTTTTTTATGTTGATTGGTTTCCCAAGTTTGATCACTTAAGTTTATAGCCTAATACCCATGATAAATCCCCATCCTAATAGCCCCTTTCTTTCATCGACTAGTGTTTGCATGTGCATTTATTATTCCTTATTTCATGAGTTGCATTGCACCATTGAGTCCCTGTTGGAATTCCATGTGTCGAGTTTCTATTTTATTGTGAGGGTTCTTCACATTATTATTTTTATGTGAATTATTTGTTAAAATTATGAGCTAGCGATTTTATGCCATGTGTCCATAAGTGTGTAGTCATATTTTCTAATTCATTTAATGTTATGATGTTCCCACATTTAATTTGCATCCCCTAATTATTTTATTAATGATTATTCATATGGATCATGGAGTAAGTACAAGAAGTAGATTATTAATTTATGATGACAATATTTTTTCATCATGAGGGTTCTTCACATCATAGTTTGGTGTCTAGACCCCACCCTCATATGTGTGATGTGCAATGGATTTGTACATTTTTGGCACATATTTTTTGTTGTAATATAGGTGACAATATTCTATTATATTTCACAATTCCTTCACATTATAGTTTTGAATGTGCACCATATCTTTACTCTTGTGATGTGCGATAGACTTTGCCTCTTATAAAAGAATGGTTGATTTGGTTTCCAATCTAGGAAATTTTATATATGATGGTAGATAAATGGAATATTTTCATTGCATCATGGAGGCTCTTTACATCACATTTTTACTATAGGTCCCACTTTCATATGTGGGATACACACTGAGAATAAAAGGTAAAATATATGTGTATTATGGCTTAGTTGTTAATGCACGTGGAAAGATGTTGTAATATTATTGGATTGCACATTAGTCACCACAACATATATAATGAGCTCTTATTGGTTAAGTACATAGTATGTCTCCCCAATGGCACTAGGTGTAAAAATAGGAACATGATTTTGATGCTTGGTAGGTATTTTCCATAAGTGAGGTATTTTTCACGAAACTATGATGCATAATAAAAATTGATCTTCTTCAATAAATACATCAAAAATAAACATTCAAGAAAAAATTAAAGGAGTTAATAGTGACACCACTAATATTTTTTAAGGAAGTGTAGAACAGGGTGCCAAAGAAACATTTAACATGTCACACCATTCCTACACAACTAGAGTACCACTTATGATTTGATGAATCCTTACAACTGCTTGATCAAATTTTATTCTCCTAAAAGAAATATCTCATCATAGTGGTGCATATTCACATATAATGATGGAGAAGGGAAATGACCCATGCAGCCATTTATGCAACATAGTTTTCATGGCTTCTATTGCAACAAATATTGTAGGATTTCCCTTTCAACAATTAATGGGGGAGGTTGGCTTGTTTTGGAATTTCATCTTACGACCATTGTTAGCCATATGTTGGGGAATATCTTTGTAATATTTTTTATATTAGGGATGAAATTTTTCAGTTGAAAGGGATGGAATGTTGAAAGAAGAAAATAAATGAAGAAACTATGACAACCAACCCTAAGGTTTTATCTCTAGCAAAGGGAAAGGTATTTATTATTTTGACGATCAAGGTTCACAAAAAATGTGTAATGAACATCTATAACTAATGAAGAAATATTTTAAATAATAAATATCTAACATTGTTTGAGTGTCTTTAAGAGTATTGTGTACATTTTCTAGGTGTGTTCTTAACTACCAAAAGACCATAAAATCATTCCAATGGTTTTGTAATGTATGTTTTCAAGACAAATAAAGAAATGCACAAGTTTATTTCTAGATTAATAAGTAGAGGTCATCTAGATGAACTAAAACTTATCCATCATCCCAACACATATTTAAACAATAAAAAATAAAAGATCATTTAATATTGTATTGAAATAGTTTTTCTCCCTACCATGTTTAAATACATGAAATATCATTAGGGGCTATCTTTTATCACATTTTAAATAGTTAGTGTGGTAGACCATCTACTCAATTAGGTGCTAAATATTGAGTTCCTCAAGCGAGCACATAGGTATGGAGTGACCACCCTAAAATAAGACACACTCTGCATAGGTAAGGTTTGTGTCAAGGTAAGTGTTTAGTTTTGTGATGACATGTATAGCAACACCTTAGGGAAGCTCCCTTGGTTTAGTAGAGTCAAAAGTAGAGTAGGTTTTATCCGCCCCAATAATTTGTCCTTAATTGCCTAAATCTGATCATAAGTGTGTGGTATTCTTCCCAAATTTGACACCCTGGCATTTGGGAAATGATTCAAATTTAGGGATTTGGGGTTTATAACTCAAATCACCAATAGATGATTTTGGTTTCAAATTTCATTTACAAACTTGTCTATTTAACTATTTTTAGTATAAATGAACATTGGAGAGGGAGTTTAGACATGTTGGAGCATTAAAGAGGGATAGTTTTGGCAACCAAATCTCATTGGAGGTCCATGGAGTGACCATAATGAATAGGGGGCTAGGGAATGACTAAAGAACCCCATGAAAGTTGGATTTCCATTATAGGACCATTTAGTGGCTATATGGTTGCGTAGCTTGAAATCTCTTGAATATGTTCACATAATATTGAATAATTGTGTTTAGAGAATTACAAGTATCTATGTAAAAAACAATATAATTCTTATAAAGAATTTAAACAATTTATTTTAATTATTTAAACATATAATCATCAAGATATAATTTTTGTTATAGAGATAATAGGTGTAGAAGCCTACTTGACCTTACTTTCCTTCCCATATACAAATTTCACCAAAATAAATCCTTATTCTTTGAATCTTAATAGATATTTATATTTACAATTTTATCTCTATAGATAATCATATTTACGGTTTTATCTCTTTTAAAACGGGTACTCGTTTCTATTTTTTTTTTTTTTTAAATAATCAAAAAAGTAAAGAACACATGCGTTTTGTAACGCGTACGCATTTTTAAAAATGCATATGCGTTTTTAAAATTCAAAATTCCCAACCCACATGCTGCCTCAGTTTTAGGCTTGGAAAGGCTTGGCAATCCAAACCTTAGCCTTTGACCTGCAACTAAAAAACTAAGGCAGATTGAAGAAGAATGTCCAACTTTGACAACATAGCTAATGGACTTTTTTTCTGAATGAATCTATAAAATTAAAACCCATTAGAGAACACAATGTCTACTTTCTAAATATATAACTTTTGTTAAGATTGGATTATGTTTGCTATTTTTTAATTAATTTCTAAGCAAACTAGTCCTTAAACTTGAAATATCAAGTTTTTTTGGTTTTTTAATAACTTTTTATTGGTTAAGTTTCTTGTAAAAAAAATTATATGGCATCAAACTTCAGACAATTCTCTACACAATGAAAAAAAAAAAGAATCAAAAAGTATTTTTTTTAGGTCAAATTATGTTGTCCGTACACGTTGATTTTAAAAAACATCAATTAAGGCCAATAAAAATTTAATAAAAACAAAATATTCAACCAAAAATTACAAAAAAAAATCCACATCAAACTTCATGTTGATATCTCTCATTTCCCAAAAGGAATTAGTAAAATAATTTTATTTGGGTCAAAAAGTGTTGTCCGTACACCTGCTTGGTATGGTAGAAAAAAAGGGACTTTTAAAAAGTGATTTTTATAGATCCCTATCAAAATTTAATTTATATAATCTGGGTATTTTAATAATTTACATATTTGGAAACTAGATTCAAAATTCAAAATTTCATATTACTGACTTTTCTTAATAATCATTGTATAAGTGCCTCAAATTTTCAGTCCAAGTGTGACAAATTCTAAAAAACAACAAAAACATTTCCACTTTTTGAGCTTTTTGTGTACCCAACTTCTTGCATCAGCCCATAAACTAAGGTATGGAATTGTGATATTGCTATCAAGATTCAACCATGCAGTTTTTTCGAGTCAAACACATTGACTCATGTTTCATGAGTAGTGGTTCACAAGAACCCATCTCTTATGATAATGAATGGTCCACTTAGCACTCATTGCATCTAGGTGATGCTCACAGAGGTGAAGCACTAGGCCTTCCCGAGAGGTCGCCCATCCCAGTACTACTCCAACTCAAGCACACTTAACCATAGATTTTTTCCCCAAGATTAATCCCACTTAGCTTGCAACCCCATTTGCAAAACCTTCAACACATGTGCCTTATGAACCATTCATTATAGAGCCCCTTTAACTCATCAATTGATAAATAGAAATATTAAAATCTCTAATTTTTAGGGATCACATAATAAGTTAGATTCTAATTCACATTATGAAAGTTCTCTTCTTATTGTTAAAAAAAGACAAATACAAAAACCAAGGAAACCAAGTCATATTTGAATTCTTGTTGCATAGAGCAATCACAAGAAACCATAGCATGACTTCTAGACTTAATTTATTCCATGTTTGGTAAGAGTACATGCTATGAAAAGCTATTGAAAACAAATCAAACCCTATATAACTTCAACAATAATATAAATATTTGTCTTTCTTATTTTGGTTTTCTACATGTAGTACAATTTCTAGTCACGGGTTACTTAAGACCCAATTTTAATATAGTGAAGCATACTCATTTCAATATGGCATTTTCCCTGGAATGTGTTGTTAAACATCAATATATTATTCCCTACATTTTATCAAACTCTTACAGTTGAAGACAAATTGGGCGGCCTACAAGGTAAGATATCTTTAAAAAAAAGTAGTTTAATGTTTGTATGTTTAGCCGATAGGCTATATATAGAGTGAACGTTCAGCCAAAACATGTCTCACGCCTGTACACAACTATTTTTTTTGTTGATATACTGTTATTTTTGGTCGGTATACAACTCATGTTAAACAAATTTTAATCCTTTTCCTATATCATGTTTCCCGGATTAATAATTAAATTTATACTCACCGTTCCTCCCGCGGGTTTCTATTCGTATTTTTCAATTGTCGTTCTTCACGTTGCAAAACTACTCCACCTTCCTTCGTTTTCTACCTAGCCCATGTTTTTTCGTTGTGCATATCCGCTATATCCGCTCAATGTGGCCTATAAGTAGCGTTAAGGAAAAACTAATAAAATCATGCCCGCATATTACTTTTACCATCACGAAGTTTCACATTTTATTTATTCAAATGAGAATGCACTTTTACTTCTTCCTTATGCATTAAGATGGTTAGTTAGGGGAAACGTACCAGTAGTCGCTAGGGCTAACTTTGCGCATCTGTAGAGAGTGGAAAATAGGTTCAATTTCTTTGATTTTTTTTGGGCTTGTTCATAAGCGAGTTATTAGCTTAAAAAGAAAATTGTGGCTTGTGGGTAGTTAAAACGCATCTTCTTGAACCCATAAAGTGAAAGGTGGTCAAAAAGGGTGTTTTTTAACCTCCGGCCCCTACATATTTACCACTTTGCCACTACCCGTTCATTGGACAACTAATAAAAACTTTAAAAAAATCAAGGTGTTTTCAATGTGTTTTCATTGGAAATAGATATGTAATTTTTTTGGTCAACTACAAATTCAATAGTGAACATATATTGGTGTAATTTGTAATTTTTTATTGGCATAATTAAAACAATGTAATGACTAAAATATAAACGGTTATTGGGGGTCAGGTAAGCATGGAGTAAACAACAATTGGATCACGGACAACAACTGGCACATTTCCCATAAATGAAATAGGCTTTTACTTTTTCTTTATAGAACATACGTATCATTTACTGTGAGGGGAATAAATACACTTTACATGTGAATAAATAATCTTGAAATAATAAAACATAGTAGTGTATGGATGGATAAATGAACCATTCTATGGATATAGAGCCTTTAAAAGTGATTCTATTTAGGACTTAAGGTTTGATTCAAATAGATATAAATATTAAATTATAATTTAATATATTATAAAATCTAATATATAATTATATTACAATTAAAATTTATATTATATAATTAATTAGATTTTTTTAATAATTGTATTTATTATTATATATCATATTATTATATATATTATATTTAAGTTATGTTTTAAATTATAAATTATATATTTATAATTAGATTAATATTTAATGTTTTAATGTCTTAAAAATGTTATTACATGTCTTAAGTAGTTATTATTATTATTATATTTATAATATAATAATTATTTTAGATAATACAAATTAAATTATTTATTATATGTTTTTGATATAAAAAGTAGTAAAACTAGGTTGTTGTCCCTTTAATACAAGGCACTACAAGCCATCAACAACAAAGTAACACAAACAACACAGTAATAGCAAGGTCTAGAACCAAACCACCACCCTAAGCAGATCATATAAAAAACACATCCAAAAACTACCACAAGTACTAAAACTAATAGTAATGTCCATCATGAAACCACGATTTAAAGAAGTCTTAACCACAGACCACTGAGGGTCATACCAGTCATAAGGAAGCATAAAAAAATTAACAATGTTTTTATTAAAATTAAATAGAAATAATGGCCATTTAGGCCAGCACCATCCAAAAAACTAAAACCCCCACGATCCTAATCCTTCTTCCCGCTGCATGGATTGATTAAAGTTATGGTAGCCCAATCTTCAGTGAGGAGCTTAAAAAGTTCCTTGCTAATAGATTCTTTGTCCACATTGTCCATGGACTTGTCCTTCTGCAGCAGACATAGAGTGGTGGTGAATCTATGCATGATCTTCAGCACAAACCGTGTAACATCCTGCAGTATTTTCTCCAAATTTTCCACTTTCCTTTTAAGGTTGTCAACCTCCTCCCAGACAGCATCCTATTTACTGCAAGCTTCCTCCATGGGGGCCTTTCCCTCTACAATGTTTGAGGCCCTAGACTTGACCTCCTTAATTCTGATACTGGCAGGGCCTAAGGGGCCTCTTTTAAGACTTTCAGAAATATGAGAGGAGCTACTAGCAGAAGCCAAAAGAGCCTCCTCCACCACATCCTTTTCCTCCTTCCTCTTACTCTCACTCCCATCTCCATTGTCTAATTCTGAGGCCTCCTTAAAACTCTTATATTTTTCTTGCTTGATGACCAATCTATTTGACCTGCGAGGGGTACTAGTCTCCTTGGTTATCTCAATGTCAGAGTCAATTTGTTGGAGCCTAAATTTTGTTTTCTTAGAGGCTTTGGCTTTAGTTTTTTGGGTGGGAGCTATTCGTTTTTTATCCTTTTTCTTCACCACAAGCCCCTGAGTGGGGGATATGTCCTGTGGAGAGGCTTTCGCGGTAGGGTTTTTTAAGCATTTTTTCTTACTAGGGCTAGGGGTATCCATAATGCTAGCAAACGAAGGAGCAGAAGAGACCAAAGCCTCTTCAACAGTGATGGGTCAAGGAGGGAAAAGGGCAAGGTGGAAATGGTAGAATCTGGACATAAGCCCTTGATGGAGAATGGTGAAATTTTTATTCAAGTTCATGGCTTCAACCACATCAAGCACAATACTTTCAAGAGAATGTAAGATAAAAAATGAAATAGAGATATTGTGGTGGTTTTTGAGGTGATTGAAGAAATTAAAATGGTAGTATTAATACACACCGTATCTCCCCTCGAGAGTGAAATACTTCATCACCATCATGCAAAATTTGTCCCATGGCTCAGGAAGCACCTCAAGGTTGTAGCCCCCACGCAACTTGACATGTTTCTCGTCACCCCGGAAGAAAAGGTTGAGACTGTTATGGTTGGAAACTTTAGTGGTTTTCTTCCATTTACGCCTGTCCATAGCAAGCTCCATGGCCTTAGCGATAACCTCCTCATTAAATTCAAAGGAAATGCTCCCCATTGTAACCCTTCTAGCATCCCAAGAGGTGACGAATTGTTTGGAGAGGCCCTCATCAAAGCCAGACATGCATTCTATAAACTAAGAAATTCCACCCTCCTTGCATATATGCCAGATGGTGCCATCTGTCTTCCATTCATCAAACTTATCCAACTCAACACGCACCCAATCACCACCCATAGCACCAACACAATTATTGCAAAAAAATAGAATAGTGAAAGGCAGAAAATTAGCAAAGCAGATGCGATAAAAACCCAAATTGGAAATGGCTGCAGAAAAATGATTGCCAAAAGGTAACTTGTAAATCATGAAAAGAAGGAAATTAATGCCACTTCCCATATCCAGTGCAAGCTTAGCAGTTCCCTCATGAGAGAATTCCAAAGCATGATAAAAAAAATGAGAGCGATAATAAATCCGGATAGCTCAAAGAATCCAACAAAATTCGCACGGCTAAAGGATTTATCACAAAAATTGAGGGGGTTCAAAAAATAATGACCCCATCAGTCATTAGGATCATCATGACAAGTCCCAGCGGCAATCCAACAAAGGAAGTACGTGGCACATGGAAAATCCTTCCTATCAGTCTTCCAACACAATGGCCAGTTTTTAAAATAAAGACTCCCGCCAACTTTACTAACAAAAGCTAGTAAACACCACACCAGGGCCAAAAGATAGAGTTTTTTAGGAACCATGATGTATTTCTTTAAAATCACTTCTTAGAAGTGTCAAATCTGATGGGGGAAAAGAGTCATCTTTCCTCCAACACTGTAGACCCTCCTAATCGAGACCCGCCACAACCAAATTGTCAACAACCACATTTCCTTCCCTATAGACATGTTGAATGGTGAACTCTTCAAAACCAGAAAGAAGAGAGCGAATGTCTTCAATTATCCCTTGGATTGACCATTCAACCACCATCGTGCCTTTCGTGGCTTCCAAAATTAGTTGTGAGTCACCCTCAATTTCCAAGGACTTGACGCCGAGTGACAACACAAATTTGAGACCCCAAAGGAGTGCCATACATTATGCCTAATTACTTGTGTTCCTTCAAGTTCCTAGAGTAGGTAGCAACTAGACAACCATTATGGTCTATGATGATACCACCCCCAATAGCTTTCCCAGCTCTGGCCACCCTATTAAAATTCAACTTGCACCAGGGTGGTTTGGGAGTTTTCCATTTCATCTTGTTTTTGGCAATCTTCTTGGATTTTTCAAACTTGTGAAAGTCACTAGGCAGATTCCAAATTCTAGCAATAGCTTTGTCCTAGCCCATTGGGGGGCAACTAGGGATCCTCCACTTGCAGACAGAAATGTTGTCCATAAGGAGTTTATTAAGGATTATCAGCACACTGTCCACACTGTTCTCTTTCTCCCTGAAAATCTTGTTGTTCCTTTCCTTCCAGAGGCACTAGCAAATATGAGGTGGAATAAGTTGCCAAAGTTGCCTAATTAGAGGGTGTTTAGAGGGGCACCTCCAATTGAGAATGAATTGTTGAATATTCATCTCAAATGCCCATTGGATGTTGAGCTTCTGCAAGATGTTTTGCCAAACTTGGGAAGAAAATTGACAATGGATGAAAATATGAAGGATTGTCTCCTCATTCGAATTACAAAGGGTGCACCTATTGGGAAATTGAAAACCACTTTTAAAAAGGTTATCAATCATTAAATTTTTTCCATGAATAGAATCCCACCAAAAGAAATTGATTTTGGGGATGAGCTGGGAGTTCCAAACCTTCTTCTAGCAATTCTCATCACCATCAAATTTTAGCAGCAAATGGTAAGAAGACTTGACTGAGAAGACCCCTAACTGATTTTTTATCCAAAAAACCTTGTCCTCCTTAGGAAAGAGAGGAAGTATTACCTTATTTAAAAGATCTTGGAGCTCAACAACCTTAGGGAGAAGGTCAGGTCTATCTAAAAAACTTTGCTCCAATGTTTTCCATTTGGCTCTGGGTGTAGTATAATCTACAATATAAGTACCAAAGTGCACCTTAGCACACTCCCGCAAAATATTGAAATTGTTGTCAACTAGGGGACTGCCCCCAATCCAACTGTTCTCCTAGAATCTTATTGATCTCTTGTTTCCAATTTTCCATCTAATACCCTCCTTCATAAGATATTTTCATTTTAGAATATTGTTCCAAATTTTTGACCCAGAGGGGAGGCCATTCAAATCCAGGGCCCTGGAAAATGTCCCTGGTTCAGATACTTAGCCTTCATTATATTACACCATTTGGCTTTTCCCAACACAAGATTCCAACCAATCTTGGTAATGAGGGCTTTGTTCAAATTAGTAATCTTTCTAATCCCAAGACCCCCTTGGATTTTAGGATGGCAGACAGTGTCCCAATTCACAAGAGCTAATCTTTTTTTCTCTTCAACACCAGTCCAAAGGAAGGATCTTTGGATTCTTTCTAGTTTTTCTACCATGGAACCCGAAATTTTGAAGAGGGAGAGGAAGTAGACTAGGATCCCTTGGAGAGAGGCTGAGAGTAATTGCAGTTTTCCAACACTACTGAGGAGTTTACCCTTCCAACCAACAAGATTCTTTTGCATTCTCTCTAAAATATTATTCTAGAAATTGGGAGTAACCTCCTTCATAGTGAGGGGTAAACCAAGGTAATTCCCTGGAAGAGTAGCACTTTGACAACCCAGTATAGATAATATCTTAGCTTGGAGATTAGTTTTTGTGTTGAGGAAGTAGATACTATTTTTTTTATAATTTATACATTGTCCAAAGGCATTAGCATAGTCATGAAGGAGGCCTTTCCATTCTCTAGCTTCAACCACAGAAGATTTTTCAAAAAGGAAGGTGTCATCCAAAAATTGATGTAGAATTGAGGGGGGGAGGGTGGAGGTAGCTCTAATTCCCTGAATTTTCCTATAGTGTAGCAAAAATAGAAAATTCCTACTTAGGACTTCAGCAACCATAATGAAAAGGTATGGTGATAGAGGGTCACATTTCCTAATGCCTTTTCCCGCTTTAAAGAAACCCCAAGGAATCCCATTGACCAAGATAGAGTACTGGACCGACTCCACACATTCTTTGACAATTCCAATCACCTTATCATTGAAACCAAATTTAGCAAGAACTAAGTACAGAAATTTCCATCTGACCCTATCATAAGCCTTAGAAATGTCTAATTTGAAAGCAATACCTTGATTCTTACTTTTCTCTATAGAGTGGATTATTTCATAAGTCATAATAGCAACATCAAGGATTTGTCTTCCTAGAAAAAATCCATTTTGGCATCTGCTGATAATCTTGTCCAACAGTGGCTTAAGTCGGTTGACCAAGACTTTGGAGAAGATCTTGTAAACAATGTTGCATAGACTTATAGGCCTAAAGTCAGCCATACACTTCAGCTCCTGGGTTTTAGGGACTAAAACTATGAAGGTATTATTCAATTTTTTTAACAATTTACCTGTTCTAAAAAAGTCTCTAACTTCCATGGTTATATCATAGCTGATGATGTCCCATTATTCCTAAAAGAAAGCTGGGGGAAAACCACCTAGCCCCAGGGCTTTATAGGCACCCATAGCAAACACAACCACCTTGACTCCTTCCTCTGAAACAGGGGCGTAGAGTTGTAAATTATCCTCCTCACTGATAGCAGAAGGGAGGTGACTTAGAAGTCTATCATGAACTTTAGCAGAGGGATAGATACCAGTGTCCAAGTAGAATTTTCTAAAGTAGCGTTTAGCTATTTCACCAATTTTATCAGCCTCTGTGACCTCTTGGTTTTCTTCATTCAGCAGGCATTTAATGGTGTTTCTTTTCTTATGCCTGCAAGTCGTTCTATGGAAAAAGGTTGAATTCTTGTTACCCTCCTTCAACCATTGGACTCTAGATCTTTACTTCCAATATATTTCCTCTTTGCTTAAGATATCTTTCCATTTCCTCCTCCAAGTTTCCTCCTCCTCGTGCAAAGGTTGAAGGAGAATGCCCTTAGCCATAAGATTTTGAACACCATCAAGGTTGTCCCCAATCATCTTTTTAATCTTAAAGATGTCAACAAAGGTAGATTTAGACCACCCTTTAACTTCCTTTTTGATAAGACCAAGTTTTTGGGAGATTTTGTACATAGCAGATCCCTGAACCGGATAGCTCCACCAATTTTCAATATGATTTATGAAATCCTGAAGTGTCATCCACATAATTTCAAATCTAAAGGGATGAGGGCCAAAGAATGGCTTATTTATCCACTGGAGAAGAATTGGGATATGGTCAAAAATAGTTCTAGGGAGGGCATTAAGAGTAGCATTGCATCCCAAGTCCCAACCCACAGAAACCAGAACCCTATCCAAATGAACCTGAATAAGGTGATTACCTTTCCTATTGTTAGACCAAGTGAAAGGGTTACCTTGCAACTCCAAATCAAATAGCCCAGACTTGTTGATGAAGTCTAACAGATCACTCATGTTGTCAGTGTAGTCCATAAGGCCACCCAGCTTTTTCGAAGGAAACAAAGGGGAGTTAAAGTCCCTTGCCACCATATACAAGGCATTTTTGTCAATCAAGATTAAAGACAAAAATTCCTCCCACATATCCCGTCTTCCTCCTCGAGTATTGGGGGCATAGATGTTAAACAGGTGCCATGTGTACCTGTCAGCTTTGAGAGTCACAATAAGATAACTATGAGAGAATGCAAAAGCTTCCCCATCAATTTTAGCAGAATTCCACAAAGTGGCAATACCACCAAAGGCACCATCTACCTCACTATAGAAGAAAGTGGAGCCCGACCAGATTTTATTAGCAATTGAAGAGAAAGTCTGGTAAGTCATTTTAACTTCCTGCAGCAAAAGGACATCAATTTTAAGGTCCACAATGTATTGTCTTAGAGCAAATTGTTTCTGAGGACTATTCAGCCCCTGCATGTTCCATGAAAGGAACTTTATTTTCTATTATGATGGGTTGAATCAAGGGTTGATTGTTGATCACTGGAAATATCCCTGGTTGTGGCTTTATGACTTGACAGTCTCTCTAAAGGTCTTCCAACTCTATTATCAGTTCCCACATCAACTTTTTTGGTTCATGTTTTCCTCTTTTGAGTTTGCCAGTCCTCCAAGTTATCCCCATCAACTTGAGATTTAGAGGAAAAGGACTTGGTGTTCGGAGTGAGAATGACATATTTGGTTACTTCCCCAGCACCTTCCTCCACACCGTCTTGCTGGGAAGAGAAGATGCATAAGGCGTCAGCCTCCTTGTTGGACTTTGTAGGGGTAACTATCCCAATCTCTACCTACTGTAGGGTAGTAATATCAGAGTCCCTCATAGCCACACACTGAGGTTGGTCAGCAACAACAGTACCCAAATTTTTGTTCCCAAAGATCATGCGAGCAGAGGACAAGGGGGACATGACAACCTTACCTTCTCTTCTAGAGGCAAAAGGGTCTGACACCAGACCAAAATCCTTGGGAGGGGAGATTTCCCCATCCTCCAAGGATTTCGGGGAGATCCTCTTAGCCATACTATTAGTTTTGATCTTAACCCCAGGGTCAGGGGATTTCATCATTTCATACAGTCCATCAGTAAACGGATAATCATCCATTTCATTGGTTTTAATGCTCTCCCCCCACATTATTGGTGTTGGGGTCCAATTGATTTTCTCTCTTATCAGTGGAACAGGATGGGATTTTCCCTTTAGTCAAGGGTTCCTTCGGTGTTTGAACCTTGTAGTCTGCAATTACATGGCCTTGTTTTCCACATTTTTGACAAAACAAGGTGGCATTTTCATAGACCAGGGCCTGAGTCCATTTTCCCCACATAGATTTGAGGGTAATAAATATGGGGAGAGCTTTGTTAATGGAGACATTAAAAAAGAAACATGCAAAAACTAACCTGGATTTAGCCAAAGTGACCGCATCTACCACCACAAAACTACCAAAGGAATTACCGATCTAGCGAAAAATCCTTTCATCCCAGAATTCCAATGGGAGGCCTGATAACCGAACCCAAACATGAGCCATATGAGTGAGTTCAGCAGACGGGTCGAAGCCCGACTTCCATTTGGCCAAAGTCAAAAAATGTTTACCATAAACCCATGTACCAGAGAGAACATAGATAAAATCCTCCTCAACCATGAATTTGAAGAGGAATAGACCACCAGGCATAGCTGAGACAGTCACACTACCCTTCAACTTCCATCGAGTGTTAGCCCATCTTCGAACCATATCGATAGTCGACCTAAAATCCAAGAATCTCCCCACCAGAGCAAGGTACAATGAGGAGGCAACCTCATCCATGACCATGTCAGGTAGGAAAAGCTCTGTTCCTTCCTCCGTCTGAACAATTTTCAGACGAAAAGTCTCAAGGGCATTATAATTTCTCGTCCCCGTAAGGATATTCTTCCAACAATCCTTGGATGAGTCAACACCCTTAAGGCTACCATTTTCCCCACCAGCAGGAGACCCAGAAAGTGCATTGGAATCACACGACACAAATGTCACATCCCCATGTGCCACATGCGGGCCACGAATCTTATTTGTATCGGGCGGGGGGTCAGGCTGAGGGGAGGCAGAGACCTCCCCAAAACTTGCAGACATGGTTGAAAATTTGAAAAGCACGAGTGAGAAGTTGCAAAGCGGGTATATTTTACCAATAACATATTATTTATTATATGTTTATACTTATGATTGTAGATAATATTATATATATAAATTATATTAATATTAAATTCTAGAATAAAATTTATTAAATACAAATATAAAATTATTATAATTAATATTTTTAATGTGGAGTTAACATATAAATATACTACAATATATAGTAATAAATAAATTATATATATAGCATAAATATAATACACTAGATATAATAGATATACATTATATTATTATATTATATTCTCTAATAAAAATTATTAAATATACATATAAATTACTATGCTTAAAAATTAATATATTTTAATATAATGTACATTACAATAAAATATAAAAAAATATTTTATAAGTCGCAAAGTTCAATCCTAGGGGGAGCCCAATCCCAGAGGGTGGCCTTAGTGCAATGTCATTGAAGAGGATTGCTCCTATGACAATGATGTCTATGGCTGAAAAAAGGGATTTTGTGCCACTGTTATATTTAGGGATTTGATTATGTTTAGGTTTTAATTACATATATTTTTCTATCGGTGTATCCCTTGCACCCCTTCTAATGCAAGTGCTAGTTCAAACAACAATAAGAGCTAAAAATCTGGTTGACAACAATAAATTTTTAAGCACTAAAAACCAAAACAAAAAAGTTGTTAGCAACAAAGATTATGACAATAGTTATCTGTGGAAATCTACCAACTGGAAGCATGCTTGATTCTTCACAATAACAATAATATCATTGACTCCTTTTTTTCAAAGATTACATTGGCAGAAATTGGTTTAGCTTGACCTTCAAGTTATCTTAGGCTATCATATGCTAGTTCTATCTACTTTGCCTTTTCATTAATTAAAGCATTATCTTAATAAAAGAGTCACTTTTGAAATTAAAATTAAAATATATTTTTTAAACCTTGAAAAAAACTTAAATGATTCAATTTATCATTATTATTGATCTACTACATCATAAATTATCTTTAAATGTGTAAGATTGATTCATACTACATCTTTCTCTCTTCATCTAATCTATGAAAATAGTTAGTTAGTGTTAATTTGTTACGTAAATTGTAGTTAGCTATATTCTGAGGATATTGTTATTGTACTTGATTTTTAATTTTGGAACATAAAACAAAGTGTAAATAAACATATGTAGTTATAGATAATAGAAGGGATGATACAATTTCAAGGTGAGACAAGTTTTCAGCTGAAAGTTATTACAAAATATAGCTTTCCGTTAAAATGAATATTAAATTTTATTTGTACAGTTTTTAATTTTTTTATATTAAACAAAGCAGTTTACAATGAATAAAAGCTACCAACATGGAGCTGAAAGAAAAGAATAAACCTACCTAACCATAAATACATAGCCACCACAAGAAAGCCAGAAGAAAAAGTCATTTCATCACTAAGTAACTCTTTGTACATATCTTAATGTATAGATTTAGTGGCATTAAAAATGTCAATTCAAAAAGACAAAATAATTTTAAATGCAATTATATTAAAGCTAACATTCATTTTCATATTAATTTGCTAACAAGTATTATGACATATAATAGTGCTCATATAATTCAAGTCATTAATAGAGTTGAAATTTGATTCAATGAATTATTAGAAAGAAAGATAAATGACATTGCAGCAATTATTTAAAGTAGAAAATTAATTGTCGCTGATAGGATTATTGCTCATTTTTTTAATTCTATATGTTCATTGGTTAAATTAATAAAAGAAATTGAATGCAACAATGCATTAGTATTCATGTGCTTGTAGGAACCAATAATAACACATCTATTCACCTAACCTATCATAAGTAGTCGGTGCTTTGCCTTATTGTTGAGGGCATTATATACACATCAATGTTATTGTGAAAACTCTCTCTACACACTTTATAATAAAAATAATATATCTCACCACCTACTTATCATATCATATACACAACAAATTAAATTGTGAAAATCCTTTCTACAAACATTGTAATAAAGATAACCCATCTGTTATGCTAACCTATCATGTCTATAGACAGCAATTTATTATTGCAAAAGATCTTTATGCACACAGTGTAATAAAAATAATAAATTTCTTCACCTAACCTATAAAAAATCTTTCTACAAACTTTATAATAAAAATAAGATATCAATATTAATATAAAAAATATCTTAAATTTTTCGTACTCCTTGTCAGCTTAGCAGGATCCCAAAACTCACAAGACCATAAGCCCCGTCACTTTTTTATAAACAGTCTCCAAAGGAAAAGAATTCCTTAAATTGTCTAGACAATCAATCACCCAGTGTTTTCATAGGTTTTAGTCATTATCCAATGGAGTTGGAAAGATGTATTGTAGTTCTGTACTCCATAGTAGTTGTATTTCTCTCAAGTCATGCAAAATGTAGCCCTCCAGGCCCTGTGGTGGAATGTTCTTCAAGTGGGCTGACAGACTGTGTGGTTACAAATTCATATGGTGTCTTTCCTGATAGAAGCACCTGCAAGGCTGCCCAGGCTGTATTTCCTTCCACAGAAGAAGAGCTCTTGGCCTCTGTTGCAAATGCTGTCAAGAAGCAGCAAAAGATCAGAGTTGTAACAAAGCATTCTCACAGTATTCCCAAACTGGTATGCCCAGAAGGGGACTCAGGACTCATCATCAGTTCCAGTGATTTAAACCATGTTGTCTCTGTAGATGAATCATCCATGAGAATGACTGTTGAGAGTGGCATGGGCTTGAAGGATTTGATTGACAGTGCTGCTGAACATGGGCTTGCTCTGCCTCATTCTCCATACTGGTTGGGAGTAACTGTTGGAGGAATGCTGGGCACTGGAGCTCATGGCAGCTCTCTCTTTGGCAAAGGCGGTGCAGTTCATGAATATGTTGTGGCGATGAGATTGGTAGTTCCTGCTTCCAAAGAAGAAGGATATGCTAAGGTTGTGACTCTCACTGAAGAAGATGAGGACCTCAATGCTGCGAAGGTTTCTCTTGGAGTTCTTGGTGTTATTTCACAGGTAACAACCATTAACCACCCAAAATAATAGTAATAAATAATAATATGTGTGTGGGGATGTGTTTGCTTAAATGAGATCCACATGGCTCTTAAATCTGTTTTACAGGTGTTCGTATTCGTTTAGCATGCTTAAACCTTTTCAATTTGGTTGGGATTAAAAAGCTTGACTAGTTAAATTTATTACAGATTATTAAAAAGAAAAGTTTTGGTTTATATAATTATATATATTATTAAAATCAAAGTTGAAAAGTATAAACAACCTTTGAAAACTTGTGGTTGTGGAATGAAATTAGATTTCAAAATTAAATTAATGAGAATGTAACATCTTAAAAAATCACCACAAAATATAGTTGGTGTATGTTGTTTATGTAGTATTTGAAAGGTTGTTTCTGAAATCAACTGTATATATTTTTGTATGGACATTTTAAATCAGACTTAACGATCCATCATTAAAAAAGAAAAATCAATTCCCAAAACAATCTTTCCAAAACCATACAAAACAATTCTCAAAATAAAAATAACCACCTAAATTATATATTTAAATTTATCAACATAAAATAAAGAAAACTAAACTTAAAAGGAAAATATTAGAAGAATCCACTTTGAAATTTAGAATATTGAAGCAACGCATATTAATGAGAACAGATTTTCACAATTTCCGAAGATTATTGAACAGTTTCTGGATTAGATTGTGTCAGTATTTTTGGCATCAACACTTCAGATCACACTCAGTATGCTCTCTTCTTCATTCTGATGATAGATCAAAGAATGTGATCCGAAATATTGATGTTAAAATACTGACACAATCTAATCTAAAACTGTTCAATATACAACACATACTCTCAAACTATATTGATTGTTTAAGAGCCTGTACAAAACACACAGTAGACTGAAGTAGCTTATGACAAAACACCTGTGTCACGACCCCTCTTGGCTATGTCAGTTTATTATGATGCTGATCTAATTATTTATATAAATGGGATGCTTGTCTAAACAGGATATTAACTCATACGTTTATTTCACATGTTATTTAGGCATGTGCATACTCACAAGTAAATGCTCATAAATTGAAAGGACTCCCCACGTCACCTAAATCTCAACTAATAGATTGAGTCATTGATTATTACTTGGGAAATTTGACAAAATTGTCGACCAAGAAACAATGCACCATCCATGAGCCGCCTAACGCCGACTTCACTTACTCCATATCATTCACGTTTGTTGTGATTCAACTGCCACAATAAATTGCAGATCTGACCGCGTTCTACAGCTTACAAAAAATTTAATGCATTAAATGAGTGGGGGACAGCAATTGACCGTTCTGTGAGAGACTCCAGAGGAGGAAGGAGGAGAGTCAACCTGAGCGCATTGTTCACTTTAGATCTCTTCCGAGAATCAGCGCACACAAGTAGGTATCTTACACGTCCACTTTGATATGCAGCATATTTGATCCCTTTCGTCTCCTTGTCACAAACATATACATACATATAGATAGAGCAAGTTAGACTAAGCAATTAATTTGGAATGGGAGCCTTTGTGAAGCTGCGCAGGACATATCAGAGAAAATATGTACATTTTATTAAGTCTTTTTATGAATAGGCTAGAATAAGCAATAGAACATCGTTTTTGCAAGAGAAATGCTGCATCTATAGTCTTGATTTAGCTAGCAATCTGTAGTTTTTGATTTAGAAAACAGTTGCAGGCAACCACATGATCATGAAATATCATTTGGTGCAGAATTTTAAGAGTTAGAATCTCTAATTTTTTAGCCATGATATACTAATGCGTATATAGTGCCAACACTATAGACGTAATATTCTGATCAAGATGTTACCACTCACTAGACTCAATCTTATTTAGAAGATTTTAATTGCTGTAATACCATTTTGTGAACAGAGGATATTGACTATACACTTAATCTTCTTATTTGTTTAAAAATCACAATTTCAATGATAATGGATCAGCCTTGGTTGGATTACCATTTAAATTACTTTTCGAAAGATCATTCACCTTGATCCACCTTATAATGAGAATCTTGTTTAGGCGTCCAATTTTATTCCTGTTAATTAAGAATGTTTATAGCTCAATTCTCTAGCTCATCCATTTCCACGCTTGTTTAATATAAAATATGTTAATTACTTCTATAAATAGAATTTGGGCATTTTGTGGAAAAGGCTAATTAGAAAATTCATGAAAATTGTAATAGAATCCACTCTTAATAAATAGATAGCATTCCTAGCTTGTTTCAAATATATATATATATTTATCAGTCATGCATACTTTCTCTTTTGAAAATTTGGTGTAAAACATGCCTTTATGGTTCCAATTGTCTCTATTGCCTCAATTACTTTCTTTAGGAGATATATATATGTATTTGGATACAATCCTTTTTTTTTAATGCCATTTTATAAATGAAGGTAAAATCTAAATATTTTGGGTTAAGTGGTATTCAATGTCTATGTACCGAAAGATAAGGCCATGTAAATAAGGTTACTCCAATATGTTAGATGAATGAACTGACCTTGTTACTTTTCTTACTGATATTTGAATTGGTGCATATCAATGGGCATTAATCTAAGATATTAATAACCATCCTTAATTTTTATTTCATAATAATTGAATGTTGATTTGGTATTTATATATATACATATTTCCTTATACGATCTAATCCATTTAGGAAGTCTTACCAAACACTTGGCATTTGTAAATTATTTCTAGTATGGTTAGAAATTTGCAATATAATCAATTTAAAGATATTGCTAGCCCAAAACCACATAATAACATCGATAAAATTCTCTTGAAATATTGAAGCATTCAAATTCTCTTTTATTCTAGTTTGGTCTAGGCCCTTCAATTTAAATATGGAGAAAATGAAACCCTTTCTTACCCAAAGGTAGTTCTTCTATAAGAAATAGACAACATAAGAACTCCATTACCCTAGTTAGTGTCGAATAGTTACTTTATTACATTCCATAATATAGTCATTGAAATTTTCACATCCTAATGCTACATAAACCATCTAGAAGATAGAAATATAAGTTGAATAATAGGACTCTAATCCTTGCAATAATTCTTGAAGATATTTAACTCTAGGTAAAATTGATTTCGTGTGTACATTTGCTAAAGGAAGTAGGGAATGATATATGTTACAGAATTTTTCAAAATAATAAGTACTCACTTAATTACTTTGCATGGGGATTTTTTTAATATAAATGGTTAAATAATTATTCTAATGACTAGGGCATTTAAATTACTAAGATTAGAACTTACTATAAATTATTGACCAATGCTCGTTGATTTATTTAATCATTTTTTTTTTTAATTTCCTAATGAATATTGTTAAAATTACCATGCATTATGTGTTTATTTTCTTACTAAGATTAAGTATGTTAGACATAGATTTGAAACTAATCAAAAGAAAGGAAAACAAAACTAGCATCGTTCGGTATTAACGGTGCCTCTGGCTCACGTTTACAGGTAAAGCCGTCGCGCTTGAGCTACTGCATCTATAGCCTAACACAGCTGCAATAACGACATCTGTGGCATCATCCCTACAAATCGCCAGGGAGAAATAAGGAACATGGGTTGATTAAAATCCAAAGGGAGGGAAATCCCCTTTGGATAGATAATCTAAAAAGATAAAACAAAAATGAATCAAATCCGCTAGTGACAACCTAGAAAACTGTAACTTAAAAATTTTCAATGGTGCAAATGTAATTCTAACTCAGATATAATCATGTAGATAATTGATTAGGAAATCATTTAAACAGGTCAAGGGAGATGAACATCATTAGGGAGTAGGGTTAAATGAATGTTATTAGATAAACAATAAATGGTCAAGGCGATTGTTTATTATCCATGCTTCCCATCGTGGGTAGCAACCGCAGAGGAACTGTCTAGGGGAAATAAAAACCCGAGAAAGGGTTGCATACCCGCTTTATAACAATTCACATAAACATAGCCTAGAAAACAAAACTACATATTTTATGCCTTGATCCCATTTGGAAGCAGGGTATGTAGGCAGTCTGGGAAATGGAGGATGCTCCCAGTACTCAGGCGTTCGGGAATGGGGTTTAGGGTTAAAGAGATCACATAACTAGTTATAAGAGATAATCAACTAAAATATATACAACTATACTCGGAAGAATCCTGCATGGATTGCTTGATTCCCTAAGGCCCTTAGGCCAAATTTTGAGGCGGGTTTCAAGTTTAGAATTACAATTTACATACCCCTGAGGACGACGACCTCGGTACACTTTTAGTAGAAAGTGTGGTCATCAGGGAAGCAACTCAGGATCCGGATGATCCCGATGAGTCCAAGACTCTAGCCAGAGCACATACCTATCTATGATAGATGCCTGCCTCATTTAGGCAGATGCCTATTCTGATTATATGAATAGATGTATTCCTATTCCATATGAATTGAGGAAGTGAATTCCTGTTCTATATGAACAGATGATATACCTATCCCGTATGGATAGAAGTTCCCAAGTATACTTGTGAATGAATATTTGAACACAAATAAAAAAAAATATAGTGGTGTTTTTGGTTAGAATTAATTGGGTCTTTACAACCCGGCCTAGGGTAACTTGAAGGGAAAGCTAGAATAAATTGTGCTTCGTAACCTTTGAAAATAGTGTCACTAATGTTAGCATGCTTCCAGTTGATAACTTGCCAGAAATAACCATTATCATAATCTTTGGTGTTGTAACTGTCTTTTTTGGGGGGTTAAATCTTTAAATATTTGGTGCTGTCAACCAGAATTTTATTTTTTAGCGTTGTTAAAAATATATGAACATTAAGCTCTTACAAATATATTGCCTTGTATTTTGTCATTGCCACCCAATTTGTCTTCAACTATGTCATTTTGATAAAATTTTGGCACTAATCCATTGACGTTTGATAACACATTCCATGGAAAATGCATGAACTTTGTGGAAATCAATATTAAAATGGGACATATTGTAACCGGCGACAAGGGTATTGTACTACATGCACAAAATTAAAACAGGAAAGACAAGTCATGGAAACTCTTCTGTTTCTTTCTTTATTTCTTATCTTCTATTCTTCTATCTCTCTCTTCTTTTCTATCTTTTTCTTTTTCTTTCTCTTTTTTTTTTAACTTTGAAGGTAATATATTTTTTATTATTAAGGTTATGTAGGTTTTATCTATTGTCTACTCATGTATAGTTGGTGAGAGTGGTGCCTTCTCCTTCTATGGAACCATCTTATAATTGAGAATCTTATACTTGATAGAATCTAGACACTCATCAATAATGAGATAGCAAATTTCAAGTCAGAAAACTTTCCCTAATCATTATTGAGGGCTCACCCACACCTTTGAAAGGACATAAATTATATTGATACGTAGGCAACTACCATCCACTCTACTGGCTAATAGGTGGAGTCTAGGTAGAGAGATGCCTAGTCAATAGCAAAGAAAAATATTTTTGGCAACTGCAAGGGTGGCAAGGAGAGGACTCTGACCTACCATGTTACTGCCCCTAGTGGGGTTTCTATCATGAGAAGGTGAAGATGGTGGGACCCTTGCAATAGTGCAAGGGCTAGTCCCCCAATAATCAAGTAGGAATCTTCGCTGAATAGGGATTAAATCATGATGGAGCTCAACGGTCGACTGTGGTGGAGAGCAGAGGCTAGGGTTCCTCTTGAACCGTGCCTGGGCGTGAAGGGCTCACAGGGGCTTTCCGTCGGGCCTCCAAACTTCATTCCGCGCAGTGGAGAACATGCGACGGGAGCGGGGTTTGTGGGCTCTATTCAGGCTTTTGGAAAATTTGAAGATGGCAAGAGAAGCACGGGCAAAGGGAGGAATGCAGGGCTTCATTCGTCAGGGCGACGAGCAGTGAAAGGCTGTGAGCGGGGTGAGGGCTCTGCAAACCCATGTTCCAGTCCGATAGCAGGGGGAAGTCGGGCAGGGGGAGTGAAAAATCATCTTGAGCCTCTTCAACAGACACATGGGAAACCAAATGTTGATGCCAAGGCAGAGAAACCGACGGTTTTTTTGCAGGAAGAGCTTGAGGCGGAGGTCCTACACAATGTTGAATTTTTCTCTCATCTGGGGCTAATAGGACGTTTCAAGAGTTTTTGGCCTCGACTTTGCGATTTGCACAAATGGATATCTGAGCAATGGGAACCCATTGTAGAAGGCTGTATCTAGATCTACCCTACTACAAGGGGTTTTTTTACTGTGGTGTTTGAGTCTGTGGGTGACAGAAATAAATTTTTGTGTGAATATTTCTGAAGTTGGGAGGAGAAGTATGCTCTGTCCTTGAAGCCTTGGCATCCAGCTTTCAACCCAGCCTCTGAGACTTTTGATAAAGTCCCTCTGTGGGTAAGACTCCCAAACCTGCCTCTTCATCTGTGGTTTGAGTCTTGCTTAGAGGCCATTGGAAATTCTTTAGGGGAATTTTTTATGGTTGATGAAGGATCTTCTAATCTTTTGCACTCCACCTATGCCCGAATTTTGGTGGAGTTGAATGTTTCAAACCATCTTCTAGAAGAGGTCTCAATTAAAACTTCCAAAGGTTGGGCACAACCCCTGGACTATGAAGGGGTACCATTTCGCTGTAGGAGATGCTTCTGCACTGGTCATATTGCTGCACAATGTGCAAAACCCAGGTGGACTAAACTTGCTACTTGGTGGCAGGAAGTGTCACGTAGGCATTATGCAGTTGAAAAGCAGGGTGGTAGTTTGGAACAGCAAGCTAAGGATACCTCTAAGGCGGTGGATAAACCTGGTATGCACCAGTCAGGAAGGGACTTAGAACCGATGAGGGGGACTGGCTCACCTAAGACTCTTAGAGGGCAAGATGCTGATATGGACATTATTCTAGAAGGGAAAGCAGCAGAAACTCAACAGGGAGCCAAAACGCCAGAATGTAGGGAGAAATCAGGCCTGGCGAAGACGAAGGACAATGGGGTAAGCTATGGGGGGGAGGGAAGGCAGAATGAGTAACCAATGGAGGAAGAATCACGGTTGCTTCACGAAGCAGCTGAGGATTGGAAGAGAGAGGAGGTAGAAATGGTGCAGGGCGGTTGTGTAGCGAAGGGAAGGGAATGGTAGAAGGAGGCTGCAAAGGTGGAGGATGGCTGGCAAGTCGTCAAAGGGAGGAAAGACAAGAATTTGAAAAGGAAAAGCTTTGCTATGGTCCTCTGATCTCAGACCAAAGGAAGGCCTTGTCGTGGAGCAAAATTGTAATTGTGCTAAAAGTCTCGGGTTTAGAGTCTTTTGGTTGTATTTGTTAATCTGTGGTGTCTGTTGTTCTGGTGTGGAGTCTTTTGGTGTTTCTTTTTGGTGAGAACCTAGAATATTTGTTGTATTCTCCTTTTAAACTTAATAAAATAAACTCTTATTATCGATCAAAAAATAATAATCAAGTAGGATTTGATGATCTTAAACTTTAAGGGCCTCTTTATTGGCCCAAAATTATATCCACATGAACACATTAGAAACCACAAGCAATTTGGAGTGAATAGAAAATTAGAATCCACAATTGAATTAGCAAATATAGTAGAGTTCTTATCTTTCCAAATATAAAAAATTATTTCCAATATGGAAGATTTAGCTAGGAGAAATTGGTTTAAATTTTGGCCCCATCACCTAGTTGAACATAGTGCCAAGCAAAACTCTCAAGCCTCAATGGCTAGAAAAGTCATGAATCCATTGCTAAGTCTTTTGTACATGAATGTAGGATAAAAATGATGCAAAAAACATTCTAGTTTCCCAAAAAATAAGCATCTTAGATTTGAAAGACCTATCCATGCATTAGATGGTTGCCAATATGAATATCATGGTAAAACAAAAACCAAGCAAAGTAAGCAATATTTGGCTTCATAATGACTTTCTAGCCCATTTGAAAATTGTATTTATTCTACATAAAATAAGGAGACTATAAAGACCACCTATAATTTAGCTTTTGAATCATAGGAAGATGTAGCAACAACCATCTTGCATTTTTTAGTGGTATAATTGTGGAAGTGAGTATCAATGTATACATTTGATTCCAATCCTTCAACAAACAGTTTTTAAATACAAGTGTTCTAAAGGCACAACCTCAATTATCATTTTGAGATTTTTTATGTTTGTTTAAAAGGGTTAAATTAAACATAGCCCTAGCCTACAACCATGAGAGCCAAGTGGAATTGACCTTGGGATGTAAACCTCTTAGATCCCTAACTCCTCTTCTAAAGATCTTAAGGGAGTGCATCCAAGTAACCATAACCAATGGATTTTCTTAAAACAAAAGTATGGGATACCACCATAAGGATTGTTGGTTGATGGATAAACCACTATGAAATTCATCCTCATTCCAATTTAGCTATTTTTAACTACTTCACAATCCTTCTATATTGTTTTTAACAACAAAAGTGCCAATAACTTTAATGGGGATAAAAGAAATCACAAGGGAATGGAAATTAAGGCCATTCTAATAAATTATCCCATATTGAGAGCTAGGTGTAATGCAACTATATATAAAACCATTATAGGCTTCATTATCATCACAAGCTTTAGTAATCCATTTAGCACAAAGTGCAATACCTTGTATATTAAAGTCAATATGGCCTAGTCATCTATAGTCTCAAGAAAGACAACATACAATCCACACAACTTATTGAAGGTCTTTATTGTGGTATGAATTAGAAAATAGAAAATCCTAACAAATATTATTAAGATTATGATATGAATCTTTCAAAGTGACCAATAGGAAGAGCAGTAAATATGCATGAAAACAAGAAATTTAGAGCATATTTGAAACTTACCTAAGTTAGTGAAAGTGGCTTGGCAATCCAATATGCTAGTTTTTTATATACTCAATCAATGACAAATTGCCATATCATAAAATGGAAAGCTTGGAAAGCAAATGGAATCCTTAGAAACTTGAAGATCTCCCATGGTCAATGAGCTTCCAATCAAAATAAATAATCAAAGAAGGATATAGAGAGAAGGATCGCCTATAATATTGCATTTTATTCCATTGGATGCTAGAAACTAAAGCTAATCATAAGGTTTCAAGACACTTGAAAGCTCGTTTGATATCATCTTTGTTCTCCAACAATGTGAGGAACATGAGTCATGTCAACAAAATAACCATTAACAAATTATTGGTGGTCACTACCAAGAAGTGAGATTTATTCAACTCTTCTATGTGAGATGACATTAACAAGAAGATAGATAAATCCTTCAATTACAAAAATATGAAGAAAAGGTGCTTAAGGGTTCAAACCCTACCAAATCAACCCAAAAGGGTCAAATTGTTTAGATTGAATATAAATTGCACTACATGCACAAAAATAAAATACGTAAAACAAGTCATGGTAGTTCTCTTCTATCGCTTTCTTTATTTCTTATCTTCCATTCTTTTCTTTCTCTCTTTTTTTCTTTCTTTCCATTTTTGGGATTTGAAGGTAATGTATTTTTTATTGTTAAGGTTATTTAGGTTTTTTCTATTGTCTACTCACTTGTAGTTGGTGAGATTGGTGTCATCTCCTTCTTTGCAACCATCCTACAATTGAGAATCTTACAATTGGTCCAGAATCTAGGCACTCATCAACAATGAGATAGAAAATGCCAAGTGATAAAAATTTCCTTGATCATTAGGGAGGGCTCACCCACACCTTTGAAATGACACAAGGAAGTGATATGTAGTCCACTCTAATGGCTAATAGGTGGAATCTAGCTAGAGGGTTTCCTAGTCAATAGTAGAGATTTTTTTGGTAACTATGAGTGGCAAGGAGAGGACTCTTACTCGCCATCTTACTACCATGAGTAGGGTATCTATCATGATAAGGTGAAGAGGGCAGGACCCTAGAGCAATAGTGCAAGGACCATTCCCATAATAATCAAGTAGGATTTGAAGATGTTAAAATCTAAGGGGCTCTTTATTGGCCTAAAATTATATCTAGATGAACATATTAGAGACCATGAGTAATTTGGAGTGAATAGAAAAATTGGAATCCACAATTGAATTACAAAATATGATAAAATCCTTATCTTTCCAAAAAAAAAAAAAAAATCCAAAATGAAAACTATAGCTAGGAGAATTTGGTTTAAGTTTTTGTCCCATCACTTGATAGAACATGGTGCGAAGGAAAAGTATCAATCCTCAATGGTTAGAAAATTCATGAATCTGTTGTCATGTATTTTGCACATGAAAGTAAGATAAAAATGATTCAAAAAAATTTCTAGTTGCCCACAAAAGAAGCATCTTGGCTTAAAAATACCAAGATGCACTAGATGGTTTCCAATAATAAGGCCATGGTAAAATAAATGCCAACCAAAGTGAGCAATCTTGGGACCCATAATGACTTTCTACATCATTCAAAAGTATTTATTCTACATAAAGTATGTACTATGTAGACTATAGAGACCACATATAATTTATCTTTTGAATCATAGGAAAATTTAACAACCATCTTTAGCATTTTTTTGGCATATAATTGTGCAAGCGAATATCAATGTATAACAATTCTAGTCCTTCAAAAAACAAAAAAATCATACTAGTGTTTTAAAGGCACAACCTCAATTATCATTTTGAATTTGTTTTGTCTTGTTTAAAATGGTTAAATTGAACATAACCTTAGTTTGATTAATCATTTCCCTAACCTATAACCAAGAAAGCAAAGTGGAATTGACCTTTGGGTGTAAACCTTTTAGATCCCTAACTCCTCTTTTGAAGATCTTAAGGGAGTGCATCCAAGCAATCATCACCAATGAATTTTCTTAAAACACAAGTATGGGAAACACCCATAAGGATTGTTGGCTTATGGATAACCACTATGAAATTCATCCTCATTCTAATTTAGCTATAGTTTAACTACTTCACAATCACTCCATGTGATTTTAACAACAAAGGTGCCAATAATTTTGATGGGAACCAAAGAAATTACAAGGGAATGGAAATCGAGGCCATTCTTAGCAATTCTCCCATAGTGAGAGCTACATGTAATGCAATTATGTAGAAAAGTATTCTAGGATTCATTACCATCACAATCTTTGGCAAGCCTCATTTATGTCCTCGATTATATTTTCTATCATACTTAAAACATGACCCTTTTCGATCTCTTCTCTTTAATTTTGTTGTGGATTCAACATAGTATGCTAAGTACCTATCTAGGAGAGATATTATCTCTTATTTTTATCAAACCTTTCCTTCTACTGGTCATAAAAATTTATGTCTAACAATATTTCCATTATCATTGATTGAGATAGATTTTGGATGGAACATGTATACCTCATACCTAATGTGATCCTTTGAACCCATAGGAATATTTTTGTCAAATTTCCATTTGCAACATTCTCTACCTTAACGATAATGTTTGGAATTGATGAATATAATATTTTCACATACCTACTTTGTTTAATTTGGTAAGTTAGATAAAGTATCTACCGATAACATTGTCACCATAAAGTGTAGTGAGTTCCTATTGGAAAACAAACCATGTGACAACATATCCCTTCTTTTTCTTCCCTTCGCATAGCCAATGATACCAAATGAATTGCTCAAGTTTTAGGTGTAATGATGATATTGTAATTTTTTTTACATTTAACATGATGAGAATCAAAGAACTATTCCATTTGTTAAAGCCAATTCGTTGGATCCTTACCATCAAAATTTCTCATATCCATAAATTTGGTGTGAAATTCCTAATCATAAAATAACTTAAGTGACCACTCATCTTTAGTTCTGATTGAAATGACCTCCAAAAGCATCGTTCCCCTTAGGAGACTCATTTTATTTTGAAGTCTTGTTGTGTGGATCCATATGTTTGGAATCTCTAGAAACTAAGGTGGAAGATATTTTTCAAATCATCCTCTTAAGACCTATCATTTCATCCATGTTTTCCAAGATTTATTCATTCATCCTTTTATTTTATCCCATGGCTTCTTCCCTTATGGAGTCATTATCTACGGGACCAATCTCCTCAATAACCACATCCTCATTGCCTAGATATTTTTTAGGTGTGATAAAATCCTTTTTACCCCTTGTTGTAGGCCTTACTATGATGAAAATTTATTTTTTTAATAAATTACACAAAATAATTCAAATGGTCTAAAAATTTAACTATAACTTACTTGGGCCTAGATATTTCCTTTCAAACAAATCTCTAAAAAGTTTGTTGATTTGCAACCTTAAAGATGAATTTGGTGGAAACCCTAATTTTTTAAACCTTCTAAAAACAACTCCAAGTTACTCCAAATTAGAATTATAAGTAAGTCAACATTTCTTTGTTCAATCCTCCATAATTTGGGAAAAAAAATCTTAGTTATTTCCTTAGAAGCAAATTTTGTGAAAAAATTAATTCTATAATAGCTCCTTGAATTCTACTACAAATGGCCTAAAGTATAAACTAAAGTATATTGAACATTTCTTTTAAAATATATGTCCAAATTAAGAGAGATACCCACT
This sequence comes from Sequoia sempervirens, assembly GCA_007258455.2. Classification (NCBI taxonomy): domain Eukaryota; kingdom Viridiplantae; phylum Streptophyta; class Pinopsida; order Cupressales; family Cupressaceae; genus Sequoia; species Sequoia sempervirens. The sequence continues at coordinate 656,153,472 of VDFB02058242.1, read as the reverse complement.
TTCCAAATAACCCCCCAAATTAAAAAATTACCTTGTTTCTTTCCTTCATGGTGCAAATATTTGATACCACTTGTAATGAAATAAATTGTATAAAAGACTAAAAAAATTATAATTAGTTGACAGTGCTTGAGAATAATAAGCCACTTCAAGGGAAAAAAAATCCAAACTTCTCCAATAAGAAATTAAATTATAATAAGATTATAATAAACTAACCACTGGCTCCTATATATATCCTACTATGCCTTGGATGACACTCAGACTAGCTTAGATACCTAACTATAACACCTAAGATGACCTAAATTCCTAAATAAGAATATAATAATAATCATACAATTTAAGAGTTAAGGTAGCCACAAGCATACCACTCATAACCCTATATAATGAAGGATGTAGGAAAGTTCCTTTCAATTGCATCATTTGATGTGCATAGATATTAACAATACTGACAAATCAATTAGTGATGTTGAAAATACCCCACACAACCTTGTTAGATAGTTCACATAGATGTATAACATAGTGAGAATGCCACTTGATATTTACTAAAGTACCATGGTTGAGATATACTAAATTTACCATGGTTCCCAAATATTGCTCATGATTATCATTAAAACATATTGTCTATCCATATACATGACACATGTTGATAGTAGAAAACTAACAACATTGACCTCATAAAGATAAAGAATGTCTAGAGGAGAAAATGTATATTGAAAATATTTTACAAGGAACTTGTTGTGTTGGTCTTTTCGACCCCTAAAATTCTATGATATATAATTCATAAAGCTATTATGTATAGATTTGATTTAATTATGTGGACAATTTTTTAATAATTACATGTCACTTTTTAGGCCTAAATAATCCTTCTTTAATCTCATGAGGATGGTTGTGTGAATTCCAAGCACTCTCTAATGGAGAAGCAATTTGAATCACCAAATTGAAAATAGGAAAAGCATTCATAGAGTGTGGAATTATAGAATAATAGTTCTTAATAACCTCTTTGAAATGTTTACTAGAAGGAATTTTAGGCCATTACTAGGTTGTCATGACCTACAATGCTTTGTCATTATAATTAGGCTAAGAAGGGACCATTGGTGTTGGGGCTTTAGAAGTTGAGCTGTCATTATTTCTACCATTTCTAGATAGAGAGATTTTATTGGGCCCATTGTGACCACCTTTGTAGTCTCCAATATTAGTCCAACCATCCTCATTCTTATATATCACCCACTAATTTTGAGGTTTCTTTTGGCTTATGATTGGTGAGAGAAAAATATCTAATTCCATGTTTAGAAGATTGACACTTAGAACAAGTATTGGGAAGATTGAAATATAAAAATATAAAATGAATATTGCACATGGTTCACATCACTAATTTATATATTAATGGTTTTTAATCTTGGGAGAGGTCTACCTCAATAACACTATAGATGAGCTAAATAAAATTTGTATATTTCAACACAAACCACTCTCCTAAGGAAGGAGATGATATGGTTTAAAAAATCAATAATGTAAAGGTGAAGTAACAAATTTGATCAATTTAGACACTTTAAGAGATTTGTGATCAAGCACAACAAAACCCCATGTCTAGGGAGAAAAAGTAAAAGTAGACTATGAAAATAGGAAAGGTCATGTCAAAAGACTACATTTGCTTGGTGAAGTTTTAGAATGTGAGAGGGAAAAAAATATTTGGACAAATTATGGACAACATCTAGTTTAAACCTATAGACACTTGAAATTGGCCACATCCTAACAACACATATAACATCACATGCTTCACAACTTTCAACACCATAGTAGGCTCATCGCAACTACACTTGCATCATCTCAATACTAATTCATTAGATAAATTATATATTTATTTAAGTAATTAGGACTTAGCCTCTAACATTTCGTCCATCATCAAATTAATTAAATACATCATATTTATTTAATTAAACTAACATCTTATATCCATCTCCCATAATTGATTAAATAATCTAATTATTTGATCAATTATCCTAAATCCCCAAATCCTAATTTAATCCCCCACAAATAGGACAATCATGTTCTATCCAAAATTAAAAATTAAAATAGACACAATTCATCAAATCCAAAATAAATTCAATATTCAATCCTAGCCATTAAACCAATCAAACTAATCCTAACCACCCATCTCCATCTACCTTCAATCCAAATTTAAACTAACTTTTAATTACAATCATTCATCCAATCAATTCAATTCTAGCCCCCATTTAAAAGATACTTGCATTTAATCCCTCATTATCAAATGCAAGCTCAAATTTCCTCTCATATAATCCTATCCCATCATTTTAAAATCAATATTAGTCCTCCATTTATCCTCATAAAATCTATATATCAAAAAATTCATAAGCCATTTCCGAGAACAATTACATGTAGCAAGATTACGCTACAAAATTGGGCAACTACATGCAAATTCAACCATCAACCAATCACTTAGATCACAACAATTAGGTCATCAAAGGTTTGTGTGGTAAGAAGTTCATTGGTTTTTGTCATTGTTTACATATCTTTTTCTCTATTTGAGGTGCATGATTGCTATAGGGTAGCATTCTTATTTTGTGCTTCTTTCCTAGTGTCCCCCTATATCCATGTCCCAATCTCATGTACACTCAAAAGACCATAAATCCTAAACCCCTACTTAGTGGTACAAGTTCTCTATAAAGTGTCACATTTGTAACACTTGGTGGCATGTTTGCACCTAGTGGTGCATCTACAACCCTAGTGGACATTTTCTACAAAGTGGCATTATCTACAACACCTAAGGGAATTATGCACAAAGTGGCACATTAGCAACACCTAATGGAATTTCTATATCCCTAGTGGCATTTATGTAATCTATCTAGCATATGTGCAAAGTGAATAGAATTTCTAAATGTTAGAATCTTTGAATCTATCTACTCCATGTAATGGCATACATGCACTTCTAGTGGCATATACGCTATATGTAATAGCATAAATTCATGTGACTACTCATTTTCTCATGTTTTGAAGTTTTCTTGCTAACATGCATTATTTGCAAGGGTCTCTTTGGTCTTTTCATATCATTGTCTAACACCTTTCTACAAGTTAATTACTAAAGACCATTTATGAGCTCAAACTACTAATGTGTGGTGTAGGTTTGTTTGACCAACATAATCTCAAAAATCTTGTATGTTTGTTTTTATTTCTTTCACACAATTTATATTGTAAGGTCAATGAACTTGTTTTTCATGCTTGTTTGATTAAGAGTGTGTATTCTCTTCCCTCATATTGTAAGGTGGTATTGGGAATAAAAATCATTCCTTTTGTCACTTTTTTTCCACCAAAAGGTTAATCTATTTATGCTCTTTCCTTGTGCTACAAGAGGATCTTAGAAAAAATAGTTAGTCATTTTATTTTAGTTTATTTTGATTGGTAATATCTTGAATTTCATCACCAAGTGGTGATAAAAAACCATGTGCTCTAGTGGGGTTAGAAATTAGGGAGATAATTGAAATACTATCCCTTAGAAGTAACATTTTTTTGGGATAAGCTTACAAGAAACTTTATAGCTCACACGTGAAGGAGGAGAGTGTGTTACCCTATCACACTAGGCCATTATAAATACACTTTGCTTCACGGAATCATGCTTCACATACCTCAAGTATATCAAGGACTCCCCTAGAATTTCTTGTTTAAACCTAACATAATGAACCCATTGGCCATTTGGTCTTTGTACCGATAAGAAATTATCCTTAGGAAGTTACTCACATTGTACTTCCAAAAAAGAAATAGTATGCCACATATTCTCTACACTCACATCCTAGTGTGACCTTGAGAATCAAATTTAGTCGACACCTTGAGATCAATAGAACATATTATTTATCATTGGGTCGAAATATATTTGTGGGCCCACAAAACCAAACACTCTAACTTAAATAAATATGTAATTCCTATGTATTCTCTATCTTATTTCTTAAGTTAAATACATACAAAAAATTGAGTCAAATCTTTGCGAAATATAATCCACTCAAATTAACAAATCATGACCCCCTTTCTCAACCAATCCAATAACCCCTTTGAATAAGATGGTGGTGATGATGATAGTCCTTTTTATCAAGATAAATATGATGAGGATGATAGACTTGCGGATCAAGATAAATATATTGATGAACCCTTCAACAAAATTATCTTAAACAATATTTTCATAGGCCCTAATTACCCAATCATTAAAAATTAAAATCCTTTATCCCAAGAAAACCCTAGTACTAGTTATCTTGCAAACCCAATTCCAAAATCTATGGATCATCTCTATAGAAAGACAAACACCCAATTAGATTATATCTTGTAGAGAGACAAAGACACCATGGATGTATACCTCATGAATATGAGAGCCATGATTCCCCATAAATATAACCTTGAACATCTAAGTAGGGAAGACCTTCCAAATAAAAAATCATACATGACTAATCTGCATCCATCAAATCCATCATAAAAATTTCATCCATGTACATTAATCCTAGTCCATCCAACCTTCTAAACCCTAAACCATTAAATAATCCATCTATATACCCTCATCCATCCCTATAAATACTACATCTAAATCTATAATCCCTTATCCATTAAGTCCACTATCTACCCTTATAGATTCCAAATCATTACACCCACATTAATCCATCTAAATTCTAATCCATGAAAACATCCCTCACCCATTAAGAAGTACAATGTGAGTAATTTCCTATCCATTAATAATTAACCATTATCTATTTGTGTCAACCCTATTCCATCCAACCTTTGAAAATGTAAATGTAAATTGTTAAACCATCCATTAATCCTTATAGTCAATAATCCATAGAAACTCCATCCATGCACATAAATCCTAACAATCATCTATAAATCCATGTAGATCCTAATATATTAACCAATGATTTTCCTAATCCAAATGACCCATGTGTTAACCCTCACCAAGAATAAAATGATCTAGCACAAGAGGGCCTTAATGTCAAAACCAAAGCCAAAATTGAGATGCTCTTAACCAAATCCAAACATAAAATAAGTAATTAATAACCCTATCTCCTTACACAAACTCTCCACAAACCTTCAAATACTAAGCGAAAATAAAATCAAATGAATCAATCTAATCAACCCAAACTAAAAGATGTTGTCCAAGGTTACTAGAAGTGAATCAAATCCATGAACATAGCAGTTGTGTTTCATCCCTAGCAATCATGAGTGTGTTGATTTCATCCCAAATCAACCCATGTAAAAAGCTAAGAGAAGGCGATCCACCTCATTCATGTGATCTATAAGCTTCATAAATTCTAAGATCAATAAGCTTTAAAAACCCAAAAAAATCCCACTTATCAATGCTTGAAGTTGATACAATAAATCCAAGAGCTAATTAATCAAGGAAACAGAAAGCTAAAGGGAAATGTGCCCACATCACATAATGAACACAAAAAGACATAACAAAAATGTTCAAACTTATCTGCAACCAACTCATAGTTTAAGTGCTTGCATTAATCCCATTGATCCTAACCAAGCACACAAATCCCATCAATCCTCCATCAAACCCATCCTATATTCAAAAATCCTACCCATTAGGCCTAACTATCTTTGTTTGGTTTGGTTTCCTCATAAATGAATAATTTGAAAATCCTAATAGTGCCTAACCATCTAATGATGGATTCACATCTTATTTATAAAACAAACATCCCTTTCCCCCTTTTAATCCCAATCCTTCTATCCATCCATTACTCAAGACTCATAATTAATGAACCATTATCCATCTATAATATTCATATTACATCCAACCTTCTAAATTGTTTAACCATCTAACAATCCTTATATTTCACCATTTATTAGAAACTCCATCCATCCACACTATTCCTAATCCTAATCTATCAATCCATATAGATCTTAATCTATTGAGTAATGAAGGTCCTACCAAATGACCCATTTATTAATTGTTTCTAGGAATAAATCATTCTAGTACACAAGGTTCCTTCATGCAAAAACCAAAGACATACTAAAGATGTACTTGACCAGCTCTGTTGGTATGTGGCGACTGATCATGCTATACTGTATAGCCCATGGTATACTGTACACCCTGGCCCCCTGTAGAACCCTAAAATCTGGAAGCTTCTAAGTTTGGTAAAAAGGGGTTCGGATGGGTATTTCAGTATGAGAAAAACGTGATTATTCGCAAGATTGTAATAGGGTTTTTTCTGGATAATAAAAGTATTGGATGGCTGCGGTTTGGTGGATGTAGCCCGGATTGGGTGAACCACGTTAAATTCTGTGTTATGATTTATTCTGTGTATGTTTTAGTTTCTCTGTTTTTATATAAAATTTGCATTTAATTGTTAGATCTACCATCTCTAACCCTAACAAGTGGTATCAGAGCGAGTTGTGTTTCGATTATCATCCGTAGGAAAGTCTCACAGCTGAGTGGGAGTCTCACAGTTGAGTGGGAGCAATGGCAGACGAGGGTAAGAAAGTTGAGAAGTTTAATGGGCAGAACTATCAGTTATGGAAGATGCAGATGGAAGACTATCTATATCAGAAGGATTTATGGCGGCCATTGGAAGGGAAAGCCAAGAAACCTGCAGCAATGTCAGATGAGGACTGCGAGATCTTGGATAGAAAGGCTCTTGGCAGTATTCGTCTATGCCTGGCACAATCGGTGGCGTTTAATATTACAACAGCAAAGACAACTCAAGAGTTGATGGAAACCCTGGCGAAGTTATATGAAAAGCCTTCCGCTTCGAATAAGGTATTTCTTATGAAGCGTTTATTTAATATGAAAATGGTAGAAGGTGGGTCAGTTACTAATCATTTGAATGAGTTTAATACGGTCACCAGTCAATTAACTTCTGTAAAAGTAAACTTTGATGAAGAAGTTAGGGCTCTTTTGATTCTGTGTTCTTTGCCTGAAAGCTGGAATAGCTTGGTAATGGTATTAGCAATTCTATTTCTGGTTCGAATACATTGAAGTTTGATGATGTTGTTGGTGTTATTTTGGTGAGGAAATGTTAGGAAAAGCTCGGTGGAACATCCACATCGAGGCGATTTTGAATGCGAAAGCGGGCGAAACAGGAGAGAGAGGAAACAATTCTGGAAATCGTGGGAAGTCACAAGAAAAATCAAAGGACAAAAAGGTCCAATCTAGAGACAAGAGGGATTGTTGATGCGTGGTAAGCGAAGGTCATTTGAAGAAAGATTCTTGGTCTCGGAAAAATAAAGATGGAGACAAGGAAGGAAGCAAAGAGGCAAATGTGGTAAGTAATAAATCTGATGAGGATGCTTTGATTCTTTCCCTTGATAATGCTGATGATTCTTGGGTGTTAGATTCAGGGGCTTCATTTCATGCTACCCCCATAGAAGTTATTTTCTTGATTATGTCCAAGGGGATTTTGGACTAGTTTATTTAGGAGATAACGAACCCTGTCAGATTGTTGGAAAGGGAAGAATCAAGATTAAGTTTCAAATGGGAATCATTGGCTACTACGTGAGGTAAGGCATGTTCCAAAGTTAAGCAGAAATTTAATTTCAGCAGGGCAACTAGATGATGAAGGTTGTGTTGTTACATTTAGTGATAAAAATTGGAAGGTCACAAAGGGTGCCTTAGTAGTAGCAAAGGTGTGAAAGTAGGCACCTTATATCTTTGTACAGTTCATATTGTTCCTTCTACTTTAATTGTTACAGAAAAGGGTCAATGTTCAGAAATTCTTTACTAGCTTAAGCGGTAGAAGATCATACGCTTGTTGTGGACTCTAAATTAGCATGTGGCATAATAGACTTGGGCATATGAGTGCAAAAGGTATGAAAGTACTTCATTCAAATAATGTTTTACCAAGTCTAAAATGTGTTAATATGGATTTATGTGAAAGTTGTGTGTATGGAAAACAAAAGAGAGTTAGTTTTCAAGATGGGAAGCAAAAGAAAGATGAGAAATTGGAGCTTGTGCATGCGGATGTATGGGGACCATTTCGGGTATCTTCTCTCGGTGGCTCTATGTATTATGTTACATTCATGATGATGCAACTAGGGAAGGTATGGATTTATTTCCTTAGGCGAAATCTGATGTATTTGAAACTTTTAAAAAATGGAGAAGCTTGGTTGAGAATGAGACGGAAAAAGGTTAAAATGTCGAGATCGATAATGGTGGTGAGTATTGCGGTAAAGAGTTTGAAGATTATTGTTCCTCTAATGGTGGCCTAGAAATGAAAAAGGTTCCAAGGACTCCATAAAAAGGAAAATGGAGTGGCAGCGCATGAATAGGACAATAATAGGCGTGCACGGACTATGAGATTGCATGTTGGGCTACCTTTAAAAATGTGGGCAGAGATTAAACACTGCTTTTATTTAATTAATAGAGGTCCTTCTAATCCTTGGGTTGTGGTATTCCAGAGGAAGCATGGAAAGGTAAGAAGGTGAGTTATTCTTTTCTCAAAACCTTCGGTTGTGAAGCATTTGCACATGTAGATTCTGAAAATAGAACCAAGCTTGATGCAAAATCAAAGAAATGTGTATTTGTTGAATATGGCATTGATGAATTTGGTTATAGGCTTTGGGATTTTGAAAATCAAAAAATTGTGAGAAGCAGGGATGTCATATTCAATGAAAAAGTGTTGTACAAAGATCTGTTGCTGCAGCATGAGAAGAAAGAAAATGACTATGTAGTGTTGGATGATATTCCCAACAATGATGTTTTAGTGGTTCCTCATGTTGGGCAACAACAAGAACAAATACCACAAACTCCTGTTAGACGATCTTCAAGGTTAAGTAGACCTCCAGAAAGATTATCTCCCTCTTTGTATACTATTCTGTTAACGATCTGGTGAACCGAATATTATGATGAAGTATGCAGTGGATACCAAGGTTCAGTGGGAGCATGGAATGAAAGAAGAAATGGACTCCTTGCTGGAAAATCAGACTTGGGATTTATGCAAGTTGCTGTAGGTAAAAAGGCTTTACCAAACAATTTCATTTGAAAAGAGGGAGGATGGAGGTAGAAAATATTTAAAGCCATTAGTTGTAAAGGTTTGCCTGAGAAAAAGGGTATTGATTTTGATGAGATTTTTCCTGTTGTTAAAATGACTTCTATTTGTATTGTTTTAAGTATTGTGGTTTGAAGGTTGCATTTAGAACACTTGATGTTAAACAACCTTTCTCCATGGTGATTTGGAAGAGGAAATATATATGGAACAACCACAAGGATTTGAGGTCAAAGGTAAGAGGAGAAACAGTGTGCAAATTGAATAAAAGTTTATATGGCTTGTAGTTGGGTCTAACATGGACCACATAAGAGAGTTGAAATAATGTTAGCAAAGTCTTTGCTATAAGGATTTGGGGCAGCAAAACAAATCCTTGGTATGAAAATTAGTAGAGATAGGAAAAGCGAAACTTGTTTTTATCTCGAGGCTAATTATGTTGAAAAGGTGTTGCAGAGATTTCATATGGAGAATGCAAAAGCTGTCAGCACACCTTTGCCTAGTCATGTCAAATTGACTAAGGATATGTGTCCAAAGACACAAGAGGAGGAAGAAAAAATGTCCAAGGTACCATATGCTTCAGCTGTAGGTAGTTTGATGTATGCCATGGTATGCACAAGACCGGATATTGCACATGATGTAGGAGTTGTTAGCAGGTATTTGAGTCATCCCGGAGTTGAGCATTGGAATGCAGTAAAATGGATTCTCAGGTATTTGAGAGGTACATCCAATAATTGTTTATGTTTTGGGGGCTCTAATATTGATTTAAAAGGCTATGTTGACTCATATTTAGCGGGGATATAGATACCAGGTGAAGTACCACAAGTTATGTATTTATTGGTGGGACAACAATGATTGGATTTCTCGATTGCGTAAGGTGGTTGCTTTATCCACCAGTATGTTGCTGTAATGGCAAAGGAGATGATATGGCTACAACTTTTCATGGATGAGTTGGGAAAACAATAGGCTGGAAATTACTTGTTTACAGTATCCAGAGTTATACATCTTGCAAAGAATTCTGCTTTGCATTCTATGCAAAACACATACGGTTGAGATATCATTTCATTCTCAATGTTGGAGATGGAGTCGAAGTGGACAAGATGATGTCAATGGAATGTTTATGGCGGTGACAAGGAAAATTTGCACTCCTCTTACTCCGGTTGGTCTTCAGGTTGAATTCAAGTATAGCAGCAGCAAGGTCCAAGGTACTTATTTCCGATTGGCTGTAATTGCGGTGTCATCCGGGATTAGTCTCCAAGTGGGAGATTGTGGTGGTGTGGAGGTGGTCTGCTGGGAGATTGTTGGTATGTGGCCGATCATGCTATATTGTATAGCCCATGGTATCTGACACCCCCCCGTCCCGGGGTCTAGGGCCGGGCTGGGCCTCGGGCGGGGGTTCGGGGGCAGTAGCCCCCAAGAAAAATTATCTTCCTACTTTTTCGCGTGATCACCAAAAAAGGGAAAAATCAATGAAAAAAGAAAAATCTGATTTTGTAGAACCCTAAAATCTGGAAGCTTCTAAGCTTGGTAAAAAGGGGTTCGGATGGGTATTTCAGTATGAGAAAAACGCGATTATTCGCAAGATTGTAATAGGGTTTTTCTGGATAATAAAAGTATTGGATGGCTGCGGTTTGGTGGATGTAGCCCGGATTGGGTGAACCACGTTAAATTCTTTGTGTTATGATTTATTCTGTGTATGTTTTAGTTTCTCTGTTTTTATATAAAATCTGTATTTAATTGTTAGATCTGCCATCTCTAACCCTAACAAGCTCCACATACCAAACAAGAAATGAAAAAAACATATTTCCTTGCACAAACCCTCTATCAAATAAACCTTCAAATACTAAGCTAGAATCTAATCAATCCAATCAAACTAATCAACACAATCAACCCAACCTAAATGATTTTGTTTAAAGGATACTATCAAGGAATCAAAACCATGAATGTGAGGATTCATATTATAACCCTAGCAAGCATGAGCATTTCTAGGTCATCCCAAATCTCCCTAGCATTTCCATTTCTAAAAATCTACCCATACAAAATGACAAGAGAAGGTAATCCACCTTGTTCATGTGATCTATAAGATTCATAATTTATAAGATTGATAAGCCTCAAAAAACCCAAAGACACCCCACTTATCAATGCTTTAAGTTGAGAAAATACATCTAAGAGATACTTAATCAAGGAAACATCAAGCTTAAGGTAAATGTGCCCACATCACAAAATGAGCACCATATCATATTAATGCACAAGAATCCCTTCAATCCCCCATCAACCCCATCTAAGACCCAAACTCCTATGTATTAGGTCCAAATACTTTTGTTTGGTTTGGTTTTCTTGAAAATGAAATATTTTAAAATCCAATAGTGTCCAACTATCTAATGATGGATTCATGTCATGTTTCCAAATTCATAAATGTCCCATTGGAAATCGCATACTTAGAATCATGAACTATCAAGGCAAAGGACTAGGCCTTCATGAATAAGGAATCATTAAACCCATATATGTTTATACAAACCAAGGATTTCAAGGTATTGGATGTAAATTTTTTATAAGAAAAATAATGATATAATCCTACAAGAACTAGGGTAACTTCTCCCAACATCAAAATGGTTCTCTCTCATCATTCCTACAAATATCTTTCTACCACCAACCCTTTCACTAATCCTATCACCAATTTTAACAGCCCACCTCTTGAATCTTCACCCTAGATTAAAAAGCACACACAATTCTACATTTTCTATAATGATGAAACTATCACCAACTTCATGGGGCTTCAAGTTAATATCTCCCTGAGGGATCATAAATAGATTTGAAATAAACTTGGATATATTAGTGTATCCAAAGGAACCCCTTTAAAATCATAAAATTACCACATCTTAAAAGTTAAAATCCTAATCATCTCAAAGTTCAAAGGCCCCAAAAGCTACCTAGATCTAAAAATCCAATACACCTCATATTTCCATTCTAAATCTAAAGTACCAAAATCCCAATATTCAAAAATCCAAAAAACCAAAGTTCACTTGGGTTTCAAAATTGATTCTTCAAAATCCAATGACCTCAAAGAAAGAATCCATGAATCTAAAACCACAAAGTGAATGGTCGATAATCACAAAGTCCAAAAATTGGCAATCAAATTGGACCCTAAAATCTAATAATATCAAGTACAAATAATCCAATTAGCCACATGACCCAATGCGCCATTATATGGAAGAGCATGATGACGTTGGTTATGATGTGCCCTAAGGATCAACTCACAAATGAAAGTGATAAAATAAATACACATAAGAAAGTAAGAACAAATGTTGTAAATGCTTAAGGTACTTAGGTCCTTATATTGCGGTGCTTAAGGTCAAATGCTACAACAAGTCTTGGTTTCTTTCCATATTATAACATATACCTACATATAATCTCTATAAAATCATATCATACTAAATCCACCATTCTTATCATCCTTTATATCATTATCTTTATCCCCATTCAATTAATTTAACCAAATCCTAGCATCAAGTCTTCCTTTCCTTACATCCCCACTTTCATACATCTAACCATCTCCCCTCTCCCTTCCTTCTATCTCTTCAACCCCTCTATACATTCATTATCCCTTTAGACCTAATTTTCCTTTCAAGATACCACCCACTTCCTATCAACCTACCTACTCTTTGAAGGGAGCCTCTCTAACCCATATCCTAACCCTCATTCTTCAAAATAGCTAGGAAATCTTACTACCAATTCAATCCACCAAATTTCTTTACTTATCTTCTTTGGAATGACATTTCGTATGGTAGTCGCAACACTAGATCTCAAAGAGAGAAAAAAGTAGACACCTAAAATAAGCCACATTCTAATAATAAATCTAGCATCACCATTGTTTCCATTTTTTACATCATATTGGGCATCACAATCACACTTGCATCATGTTGAAGTGTTAATTATTATAATTAATTAATTAGGACTTAGCCTCTAGTATTCCCTTCATCATCAAACTAACTAAAAATATTACATTTATTTAATAAACTAACATCCTACATCCATCTCGCCTAATTGATTAAATAACCTAATTATTTGATTATCCTAAATCTCCAAATTCTAGTTTAATCCTCCAATAATTGGACAATCATGTCCCATCCATAATTAAAAATTAAATTAAATATAATTCATCAACCCAAAATGATGTTAACATTCATTCCTAGTCATCAAATCAATCAAACTAATTGTAGCCACCAATCTCCAACTATCTTCAATCAAAATTTAAAATAGAATTTTATCCCAACCATTCATTTAATCAAGTCAATCATAGTCCTCCATTCAATAGCCACTAACATTTAATCTCTCCTTCCTCTCAAATAAAAATTCAAATTTCCTCTCATGCAATCCTAGCCCTTCATTTATCCTCATCAAATTTATAAATCAAAAAAATTAGAAGTCATTTCTAAGAAGAGTAATTGGATACAACAAGGTTATGCTATATAAACATTCAACCTCAGTCATAAAACAATCACTTAGATCACAAAACTTAAGTCATCAAAGGTTTGTGTGGTAAGAAGTTCATTTATTTTTTTATTGTGTACATGTTTGTTTCTCAATCGAAGGTGCATGCTTGTTTCCTATTTCTTTCCCCTATATTTTAGTGTTCACAAACCCCTTAGAGAATCCAAGAAATATCCACCCAACCATGTGGCATGCTTTTAAATGTATATGACCTCCAAAGTAACTAATAAAATAAAATACTCTAACTTCTCTCTAGCAATATCAAAAATTAAAAGTAGAAGAAGAAAATCTAAAGGGTTTTCAAGGTTTTTCAAATTATTTTCAATTGTTGAAGTTTATGATGATGAATATGCTAATTTTTAATGTCTTTAAGTCTAAATTATTGTATAAAATATTTGAAAGGTATCATTCAATTATTTAATATAGTTGCATGTAATTTCACTATATAAAAGTATTTTAATGAATCTTTATATAATATTTTTATTTCTTTATTATTAGAATGTCATAATAGAGGCAAAGTATAATTTTTTAAAATCTTTCTTGAGCCACAAGCAAAGCTACAAGGTTAAATTCATACACAAACATGTGTGGTTTGATCAAAGGGCAAGGCTAGTCAAAATCCCTCATATTAGACTAGTTTCCTACCACTCTATCAATAAGGTGCCTAATGTACCACTATACCAACGCCAAATTATGACGATAACTACTCTAATTGCGGACAAAAATCAGCCTTTTTCCTTCAGAGCAGAAACAAATTAAATATTAAAAACTAGGAGAGTTATAACTTGCATTGTTTATCGGGTAGGTGGATGCTTAGTGGATCCTATTATTTATTTATCCAATTTTTTTAACCATTTTTATGGTGAGAATATAAACGGTGAGGATTTATTATTAATCCTAGATTAAGGCGGAGTTTTTATGTACATAGAATATTTTAGCTCATGTTGTTCTATGACTGTAGGAAGCCTCTCAACTTAACTAGATTTAAGGTGGAGTTTTTATGTACACGGAATCTTTTAGCTCATGTTGTTCTCTGACTGTAGGAAGCCTCTTGGCTTAATAAGGAGGATAAGTCTCTCCCAAATCATCATAACTTCAAAATACTAATTTTTTTTTCTATTATTGAAGTTGACCTACTCGAAGTGGTTTACTATTTTACTTATTTTTGCATTGTTAGTTATCAAAATAATTAACCCTTACATTTAATCTTTGGGAGAAAATCAAAAAAATGAAACATCTCACAAAGTTATTTATATGTAATTTACATGAAATTGGATGTATTCAATTTTGAGTAAAAGTCACGTAAAATGTTTCAATTTTTATTTTCACCCAAGGATTAAATCAAAGGGACTTTATAGAATATTTTAAATATAAATTTTAAATTAAAATGAAAGAGAATTACATACTCAATAAAAATAATAGTAAATGTACAATAAAAATATTATTAAAAATAATAAAAATAATTTATCAATATATGCAAATAAAGGTAGAATATAACAATAGAATATTCAAACTATTAAATTTAAATCATTTTAAATTTTTAAATATAAATTTGTAGTATTTGTTTATGAATAAAAATATAATCCTAATCAGCCCGCATGGTAGTGGAGTTGGCTTGGGACGTGGGTTTGCTCCCCATAAGTTTTGGGTTCGACTCTCGCTCCTGGGCTTAACCAGTGGACCGGCTTGGGGACTGTCATGCCCATCCGCAGGGGATTAGTCTCGCCTTAGCTCGCCCTTTGGACGCTAGGCTAGGTCACAGGGATACCCCTATAGCAACAAATATATATATATAATCCTAATCATCAAATTAAAATTTAAAAGACAAATTATATTCATCTTATTAATTTTACGTCCACAAATATTATAAACTTAATTATTTATCTACTATTGAAAAATGTATTATATTACTATGATGAGAACGTTATTTTTCATGAATCACTTATTTGTTTCATTGTATTCTCCTTATAGAGAAATTTTTACAAACCTTAAATCAAATGAAAATTAAGGTGAACATATGTAACTCATATATTAACCAACATGCAACCCAACATTAATACATATTAACTTTGAAAATTTTAAAATATTTCCTTTAGGGGTATATTACTATTAATTATCCTTATTCAATTTAAATATTAATATACATTAATGTGATGTATTGTCCACCTAGTGAATTGTATTTTTCTATTTTCAGTGTACCAAATGTCAAGAATTCCTTGTAAAAGAAGAAAGAGGTAAAAGATAGTAGTCGTTCATTTTCACATGGATGAAATAGATATAATATTAAGCATTCTTTTTAATTTAATATGGTGAAAATGATCATACTCAATCATTTTGATTATTTTAAGTTACAAATTATTAAATGTTGTTTGAATGATGAAATTAAGTGATTTTTCTCAAATTAATAATAATATGTCAAGTTATACAAAACTAATTTCTATCCTCAATTTTATTAGTATTTTAATTTTTATAAATTTACTCATTTCAAAGAGTTTATAAGTTAGTTCAATAATGTATTTCATTATGCAACAAGTATGAATATTAATTCTTATTTCAACAATATTTTAATTTTTATCTATCAAACTAAGATTAATAAAATAAATCATTTATAATATCTTAACTTTTTTCCATTAACAATTTTAGTGGTTTTAATACTTTTTTTTGGAATCATGTTGATGTCAGATCAATATTATTAAAGTTGTTGATAATATTATCATCTTCAAAATTAAGATAAAAAGGGTGTAATTTTTTTATTGAAAAATCAAGAAGAAATAGACAAAAACCTACTTAACCACCAAATCCAATTACTAGCTAGCTTCCTCCAACCTTTGATCATTTAGCATATCCACAACAATTTGTGAATTAGATTCACAAATAATTTGTCTCCAACCAAGGGAGCACCCTTATAAGGGCCTCCATAAGATTATTGGTTTGTTTCCCTTTATACACAAAAAAGAAAAACATTGTACCTCCTCCACTATCTCTATCAATGCCACCAATCCTTGCATGCTTAGGGTCCCCCTAGAGGAACCATTAGTATTCAACTTTAGGAAACCACTAGGTTGGGAATTCCACTTGCCCCACCCACTAAACCTTTTGCTTGGTATAATGAGGCCTTCTGCCAAAAGGGGAACCCAACCCAACAACCTCCAATTTCAAGTTCCTTATGATAGTCACATCACTAGGATGCACAATCTCGGATAAATCACATTTCATGAAAATGGTCTCCTAGACCCTGCAAAGGATCTTTTGCCATAACTAAGCTACTACCATTTACACCCCCTGAAATATCCTTGGATTCCTTTCCAACCATAAATTCTAGATAATAAAGTGGGGCCAATAATCCAAGCAATCTTAAGAAAAGGAGTTATGAGCAGGAGGTCTACCCATACTATCACATAAATCAATCAGAGAAGAGACATGAACACAAGCGTGATTCCAAGCCTCCCACCAAAGGTGTTGAATCGCCTAAGAAAAAGGGCATTGGAAGAACAAATGAGGGGAATCTTCCTCACTATTCTTATAGAGAACACAAAAAGAAGGGCCCTAAAAACCTCTCTTCCACAAATTATCCTAAGTAAGGTATCTATTTTGGACCACCAGCCATAAGAAGAAACTACATTTAAGCTAGGAGAATTTGTTCCAAACCTACTTCCACCAAGGCATTATGACTCTCCCATACACCTATCTATCCAACTCCAAATTTCCTAAGGCAACAAAAAACTTTCCTTTTGGGTCAAGGTCCCAATCTAGAGTGTCCCTCTTAGAAAGGGAATAACATAGCATGTTAGCCAAAATCCTAGCAAGCTCCTAAAGAGCCTCCTTAGTG
Source organism: Sequoia sempervirens (assembly GCA_007258455.2). NCBI lineage: Eukaryota > Viridiplantae > Streptophyta > Pinopsida > Cupressales > Cupressaceae > Sequoia > Sequoia sempervirens. Next base: position 656,136,180 of record VDFB02058242.1, on the reverse strand, counting down.
CCACCTAATGGCCATTCCTACAAAACCTTCCAGTTCATCACTATCATCTGACCAAAAGCTTGAATTGCTTTAAAATTCTCCATCTTACTCCAACTAGCAGCAAGGAAATTGTCACAGAGAGGCTGTAAATGAGGAAACATAGTCAATATGGGAGGGGATTCCCATCCCATGAGTCATGTGAGTCATTTCAGAAGAGAGCATCAAAGCCCTATTACAAATCCAGAATAGACCCTTCTTGATGAGCTTTTCTCCTTTTTGAGAGTATCCCAAATCATGGACCCCTTCCCCAAAAGGCTACACTGAGGAACATCAATAGAGATCACCCCCAAAAGATACTTAAGAGTAAGAATTCTATCCCAATCTTGATCCTGGCAGTTGTGCCAATGCCTGTATAGCTTAGTAGCTAAGACTTGGCCATTCAAACTTGTAGGCTTGAGCCCAAGACCACCCTCCTACTTCGACCTGCACATAGAATCTCACTTCACAAGGCTCCATTTCGAAGAAGACAAATTACCTGCCCAAAGAAATTGATGGGAAAGGGCATCAAAATCCTTAACAAAGCATAAGGGAGCAACTTGCACAAAGCATCTATAAATAGGAAGGGCATGTGCAACCAACTTCAAAAGCATCACACATCCTGCCGATGAAATCCATCGACAAGTATAATGACTAATCCTCCCATGAAACTTATTTAATACATCCTGCCACAAATCTCGAAGGTGAGACCCCACCGAGATGGGAACCCCAAAATAAGACAGTGGGAGAGAGCCAATTTGAAACTAGAGAATTTGAGCAATATTACTTTGAATAAGATGAGGAGTATTAAAGAAGAAGATTGAAGACTTGCACTCATTGATATCTTGACTAGAAGCAGCCAAGTAGATATCTAAAGTCTTCCCTAAATTTATTGCTTCTCGAATCCTTTCCAAACATAATAAAGTTGTATCGTCCACAAGCTGCAAGTGAGTGCAAGGGTACGCTACCACCCTAGATCCAACCTTGAATCAATCCTTGATAAACCCAAGACTTAATAAACCTTCCCAAGCCCTGAATTATAATAATGAATAGGTAAGGGAAAAGAGGATACCCTTGATGAAGACCCCCCAAAGCATCAAACAATTATGAAGGCTTAAAATTCTATAAGGCCCATCTGACCTTGTTCTCCAAAATTAAAAGAGCCTATCCAAGGTTTTAGCCTCTCAACAATCAATTTAGTAGTAATTTTGTAAACCATAATACAAAGAGATATAGTTCTGAAGTGATCCAGATAATTGGATCCTTCCCTATGGGGAATAAGAGCCAAAAAAGTAGAATTCAAAGCACTTAGCATTTTCTTATTGTTGTACAACTCCTAAACCACCTCAAGGAGATCCAAATTGATGATTTCCTAAAACTCCTAGAAGAATTCAATAGGAAAGTTGTCTGGACTAGGAGCTTTACCTTTTTCATTTGAAACACAACCTCTTTCAATTAGTGAGATAGGGTGCACGAGATCCAAATTCATCTCACTAGAAACTAAGGGGGGAATGCAATCCAAAATAAGGTTCCCCTCACCACAAGAAAAGAGGGCATCCTCAATAAACAACTCTAAAAAGAAATGAGAGGCCTCCTTAGAAATCTTACCTCTAGAAGCTAGCAGCACCCCTTCCAGCAACACTAGAGATGGAATAATATTTCCAATCCTTCTAGATTTAAAAGAAGTAATCGAAGAACACAATATTATGATCCCCTTCCTGGAGCCAATCCACTCAAGACTTTTGCTTCCAGGAGATCTCCTCACATAACTCTCGTTCCTCGAGTTCTTTAATAGCTACAACTTCCTTCTTAATAAAATCATTTGTAAGACCATGATCATGGATTTGGAAAGTGATAGTGTCTAGACCAATTTGAGCCAACATTTTTTTGAAGTGAAGGTTGCCAAAAAATTGCTTGTTCCATTTCTTGAGTTTGTACTTCACATACTATAGTCTCTTGGAAAAAAGAGTGCATAGCCCTACCATGATCAGGCTTCCCTTGAAGCCACTAACTACTCATAAGATCATGAAGAGAGGGTTCCCACAACCATATTAGTTAGAACTTAAAGGATAGGCTCCTAGAAGCTCTAAAAGAAACAATAAAGCTTAATAAACTAGTGATCAAACCCTTTTCAATCCAAAATCTCTAAGTTGGTGGTCCACCAATCTCCAATCCAAAAGCTGAAAGGAAAGCTAAGGTGCGGAAACAACTCTCCTAACGTCAAAACTTTGGGGAAGAATGCAGAGATACTTTTAAATTTTTCAATTACAGTCCAATTAAGATACACTTCTAAGAAAGAATAGAAATAGAGAATATAGCATACACACATGAACACCAGATTTATGTGGGAAAACCCTTACGGGAGAAAAACCCACCACCAAGAAAAACCCCTTTGCATTGCAGTAACAAAAATTACATACAGAGTACAGGCTTCACTCTCTCTGATGTCAATTTACAACAGCATTCACAATGATCAACCTTGTACAGAATACTCAAGTTACAATACTCTCATAATCAAATTCACATTGATCATACATTGAACTATTCATCCAACTATTCATACAACCATCGAACTAATCACAATCTTCAAAACCTGAGTATATCCATGACGCCCATGGTCTGTCGAACTTCCTCTCAGTAACGGCCACAAGAGTCCAACTGCTAGTAGTTCCCATTCTGCTCCCTGATTGGTTGAGGACAAACCACGTAGGATAGTCAATCGGTCAAAGGCATTCAAAATGTATTCGCATATCGGTGAGACACTAACTGTGTCTCCCCGATGCCAGAAAACTCAACCATCGATGTCGCCAAGAGTCATTGCTATCAGCAAGAGGTTCCACTGAGTTCACAAGATCACATAGACCTCAGCATTCCCATCAGCGAGACTATCTCCATTCGCCAAGAGATCATAACAAAGTTCTCAAGTTATATTGATGTGAATCAAACAGTCGCCAGGAGTCATACCGACAACAGACTACACCATTGCTAAGACAAACACCCATCGCTAAGACTTCATACCGAAGCCTTCAAGTTACTCCAATGACTCCAAGTGTAGCTCTTCGATGAGACATACCATCTATTGGCAAGAGATCTTACCAAGTCCTTCAAGTCATACCGAAACGAACAACCGTCAGCAAGACTTACCGCTATCGCTGAGAGTTCTTACCAAAGTCTTCAAGTCACCCTGAGAACTGCTTTCAACAGGAGTTATATCGAAGACACCCCACAACATCGGTGAGACCAACACCTATCGCCAAGACTTCTTACCGAAGCCTTTGTGTTACCATGAAGACTCCAAGTGTAAAGATGTCAGCGAGACTTCTCTTGTCGGTATGAGACATACCGAACATCCAAGTCTCTCCCCGAAACCTTCTTTCACCACAAGTCTCCCCGATCACCTTTAGACACCAACAGTCGGTAAGAGATCAGCTCGGTCAGGAAGAGTTGGAGACTTTCACACCGATCAACATGTCACAGCGATAGGTCCATTCGGCAAGACTGAAACAAGGTCTCAGGGACTAGAACTTTTCACAAGGTTTCAAAGTTGCTAGTCGGCTAGACAATATGGATGTCACACCAACTTGGCTCTTTCAGAGGTTTCAGCCTGTGAGATTGAGGCACATATTTTCAACAAAAGCAAGAGATAAGAAATCTATCAAGCCTCTTAGAGATAACATTATCACCACACGTCTTGTTATTCCAAGTGAAAATCCCATTACTCAACTTCACATTCACTAAATTTAGGAGCTCTATATTATCCCTTAGCAAGCTAGTAGACGAATCTAGCCTAATATTATCACCAAGTTCTTTCTCAAGGAAAATAATTGCATTAAAGTCCCTAGCAATGACCTATAGGAGCAAGGGAGCCAGAGACCGAATATATCTGACATCAAACCACAATTGAGCTATACTAATAAGATTAGAAGGAGAATTAATATTAGTAAAGAGGAAGGTTTCACCCGAATCTAGACTAGAAGCAATCATAGACATAGAAGAGTGACTTAAAATCTACTAGAGAGGAACAATCTTCCTTGGATCCCAAAAACAAGTCACACCACCAGAATTTCCATGAGCGCCAATACACTAACATAAACCACGAAACTAGACGTAAGGGGCTCTATTTAACATACAATCCAAAAATAACTTAGTTTCCTAAAGAAAGGCAATTTCAAGACAATGAGCACTAATCATCTCACAAATAGCCTTTTGTCGAGGGATACTATTCATACCCCTCACATTCCATGAAATAACAATCATTTCTGAGAGTGGGAAAGTGGGAGTCAATGGTCTTCACTAACCCCAATTCCACCAGATTATCACCAATTGACTTAACCTTGTCTAGGTCCTCCTTGTGACCCGCCTTAGAAACCTTCTCTAGAGGCCCCTTTTTAAGAGGATTCAACTGTAAACCTAGTACCTATAGTGTCCCACTATTCTTATTAGCATCTAGAGTCTCCCTTGCCTAAGAAGGAACCAAGTCTATCAAGGTAGCCACCCCTAAAGGCCCACTTGGATCAAGTTCAACAAGAGTCTGAGATGGCATATTGGTAATTATATGCTCAACATGTTCTTCCCCCAAAGGCAAGTTCAAAATTTCATTCCCTTTATCCCTTGGAAAATCCACTTCCAAAGATCCAACACCAATTGCCAATTCAACTAGGATTACTTCATCTTGAGTCAAGTCCTCTAAAGCATCAAATTGATTAAAAACCCCATCATATTGCCTATCCTTTAGGGTTCTCTTTAGATCTCTTCCTTTATTGTGAGGCTTGACCATGATGAAAGCCTTCTTGTCCACCACATCAATAGCCATTGGAGCCTTCCCTTTATCCTTCTTAGGATCTGAGCTAGGAATCTACTTAGTAGCATAAAAATGATAGAGATGAAATAACATGCCAATAAGTAGTCTAAGAAGAGTGGATATGGTGGGTTAAAAATAATCAAGGGAAAATGTCACCAAGTAGAGACTAGCTAATAGTGACTACAAAGAATGGTGATAATAATGTCCTTGTGGTAAAATTTAAGATATTGGTGAATAATATGAGAGATTACCTACATTGCATTGAGTCACAAATGTCTTGAGATAATGTGATATTGGTTAGACTTAAGAATACCATGACAAATAACTTACTTGATATTGATCCATAATAGTTAAATTTTGAGCTATAATTTAATTATATGATTCTCCAACTTCAAAAAATTATAAATAAATCACACAAGTATTTATGAGATATATGTGAATCTTCAAAAATATGGTCACATCTTCTCCTTTACCCAAATTAATGCTATGATACCACTTCTAATGAAATAAATTACGCAAGAGAAGAATTAAACAAAAAACACTTGATAGGAACTAGATGCAAATATTCAATAGTAATAAGCCACTTCAAGGGGGAAAACTCTAAAACTATTCAATATAAATATGATGATAATAAACTAAGCACTACCTCCTATATATAACATACTTTGTGAAATTGATGCCACATAGACCAGTTTAACTACTTATAGAAGAATATATAAATAATCATATAATTTAAGTAAGGGTTATGCTAGTCACAAGTCAACTACACATATCCAAATACAATCAGCGGTTTAAGGACATAACATATCTACTAATATTTATTTCTATTGGAAAGATAATCAAATAGATCTCTTGTGTTCAACCCAAGTTTATGATATCTTGGCCACTTTTATGGTACATGACAAAACTATTAGACTTTGGTACCACAACTCTAAATTAAGTTTGTAATTCAGTGGATAATACACTAGGACAAACTTGGTATTTTATAAGAAACAATTATAAAAACTCAAATAAATTGTAAAATAGATGAACAATTTAAACTAAGAACTCATACAAATTAAAAAAACTCAATAGAAAAGGTGTATGCCTTCTACATTGTATATTTTTAATCTAGTTATTATATACCTTTACAACACAAGAAACTAAAAATAATAAGATGTTAGTGATATGAGTAAACTAGCATCAATCATAAGTTATTTTGGAAGTCCTTATTTACCGTCTTTAATGAAGCAGAAGTGTTTCTCCAAGTCTTTGAATAGGTTGACTTCATTATAAGATAATAAAATAACTATTGTGACCAGAGAAAAAAAAATGATGTGTATTCATTTTTGTAGTTCAATATGTTAGCACAAGTGTTTCAAAGAATATAGAATAAGATTGAATATTCAGTATGGTTGGCTTGGCAGGTGACCTTTCAACTAGAAGCTATGTTCAAGCGTTCAATCACAAATATACACAAAAACGATTTCAACATAGAAAACATCATAGTGAAATTCGGGTTGGAGCATGAGTTTGCAGATCTAACTTGGTATCCTTCTCACTACAAAGTTGTTTACAGAGTAGATGACAGGGTGTTCATCAATTCTAATGGCGATGGAGTGAATGATTTCATTGGCTTTCAGCCTCAATCAACTGCTCTTTTGGCCACAACCAGGGCAACAGGTAGAAGAATCAAATGACTGCTTTTCCCATTCGTAAATGAACATATGTTTGTGATTTCCAAGTTCTGATTTGTTTAGGTGGTTCATCTTAAATCGCGTTAATAAGTGGGTCTTATAAAAAAAATGAGTTTGATTCCGGTTAAACTACTTAAACAAATCTAAACTTAGAATGTGTTGTTTAAGCTCAATAATCATTTGATATGAAATGAGTCTACTAATTATCTGAGATCTTTCTGTAGAGGAGGTTAAAGAAGCAACAAGTAATGGTGAAGGAAAGTGCATTCTCTCTGCAATTCAAGTTTCTACTATTCTAAGCACAGGGACAGGACTGAAGAACAATGATCTACTATTTACAGGATACCCAGTGATTGGGTACCAGAACAAAATGCAATCTGCTGGTTCATGTCTTACTGGTCCAGAGGATGGACTACTCACATCATGTCCATGGGACCCTCGAGCCAAAGGCTTATCCTTCCATCAAACAGGAATGAGTATCAGTGTCTCCAGGATCTCTCACTTTCTCTCTGATGTTAAGAAGTTAAGGGACATGAACCCCATTAGCATGTGTGGGCTTGAGCTCTACAGTGGTATTCTCATGCGTTTTGTGAAAGCTTCCAGTGCTTACTTGGGAAAACAAGAAGACTCTGTAGACATGGACATTACTTATTATAGATCAAATGATCCCAGCACTCCTCGACTCTATGAAGATGTGTATGAGGAAATTGAACAGATGGGCATTTTCAAGTATGGTGCTCTGCCCCACTGGGGAAAGAATCGAAACCTTGCATTTGATGGTGTTATTAAGAAATACAACAAATCATATGAGTTCTTGACAGCCAAAAACAAGTATGATCCACAGGGTATCTTTTCCAGTGAATGGACTGATAGTTTGTTGGGGTTAAGGGACCAAAAAGTGACTGTATTGAAAGATGGGTGTGCTTTGGAAGGACTATGTGTGTGCTCAAATGATGCACACTGTGCTCCTGATCAAGGCTATTACTGTGAAGCAGGAAAAGTTTACACCGATGCTAGGGTGTGCAGAGGCCGAGAAGGTTAATGCAATGTAAAGCATACAATAAACTAATATTATTTGCATCCTTCCTATTTCTTTTTGATGAGTATTTATTATTTAACTTTATTTAAAAATAATAATAGTATAATATTCACACAAAAAGAAAGGTGGTAGAGAAACACACCCACAAATTTAGTTGAACAAAGTTCTTAATAAAGTTCTTAATGAAATCGACATTTATATTAATTATAAACATATATTAAAATGTACTAGATATCACAAAAAAGATGGGTGGAAATAGTAACAACCCAAAGTCTAGGTAAGGCAAAGCCTTAAACATAAAACATCAAGTTTAGAGAGAAAAAAATGCTAAGCAGCAAGAGTTGTAGACCCCATAGTAGGAGGTAGGTCATGGTCATCTACTTTCCAGATATGTAAGTTATTCTTAGCATCAAGAATGGGTTCCCAACTAGTAAGAGCGTCATCACAAGCTTGATCTTTAACACTGTAATAGGAGAAGCATTTTGTATGTTTTGTTTTGTTTGTCACATTTGTAATTTTTTTCTTTTGTGTAGTTGTATAAAACAAATATTGAAATCAGATCGTATGATGAGGTTACTTGAATGTAAAATATGGAATGGGGGATGTGTTACAATAGAAGATGTCTACAACAATAAGATAGTGTTGGTAGAGACATTGGGTAGAAAGAAGCCAATAGATAACATTTTTGTAGAAGGAATGAACTTGTAAAACTAGTTGAGTGAACCATATTTTTCGAGTAGAATAGTTGAATTTGTTAGTAACCATTTGTTGAGTGCTGCTAGAAACATGAATGAAGATAAAATATTCAATATCCTTAAACAACTCATATGTGTGGATTTTGTTTGTATTAGTCTGAAATCCTTTTGAAATTCTATTTATGTATATATAATTGAACTTTGAATAAGTACATTATGATCAAATACTTTTAAGATATAATAAAACTTTATTTTTGGACATGAGTCATTTTATGATAGATTACAAATATTTGTGCAAAGATTGCATTATGATCAAATAATTTTGAGAACTTTATTTTTTAGACTATGAACCATTCTATGATATAATATTAATATTTGTCCAGATATTTGTATAAAGTTATCTTAGGACTAAAGTGTAAGATGGGGCCAATTAGCTAAATATTTGGTTTTGGTTTTAAACATTCAAATGGATCAAAGATCATGGGTGCAAGGATAACCTCACATCTATCAACATGACCTAGGTTAGATACTCAAGTTGGATCTATTTCTAATAGGATTAGATTATGGATAATGATTATATTAATTATCATAATCAAATGGATAAGAAATTTGGACTAATATTGTGGGCACATAAGCATAAGGATAAGCAATAAGTGATAAGCATGGGGCTAGGTATGCAAGCCCAACTATGCAAAAATATGTACCATTTGAAGCTATATTTCCCTTCCAATTATTAGAAGAAATTTTCCTAAGGTTCCTTCAATAAGAAGTTCCTTTTAAGACAATTTGCAACTAAATTACAAGCAAAACCTTTGGCAACTAAGAGCACTAGGCTATTGAGATGTCATTTATGTCAGCTTAAATTTCAAGGCAATATTACAAGAGTTAGTGTGTACACCATCTTCATGTCTTCTAGGAAAAGGTATAGGAGTATATAGGAAATTATTATTTTAAGAGACAAAATAAATAGACTATGGTGTTGTGGTGATGACCAAACACTTGTAACTTGTACTCTTCCACTAACAGGTACTAATACTTCCAAAGATCCATGAGTTCATTCTACTTCTAATTTTTCATCTAGTTTAGGGGTATGAGATTTGAAGGTTAAACATATAATGGCTATTGATGATGCCAGAAATATGGTGGCAAAGCTATTCAATGTGTAAAATACAGATAAAGTAGATGATTTCCTTGGAAAATTATTCTTTGCAAATGGTATTATATTTCATGTGGCTCACTCTCCTTATTATAAGGAGGCTATGGAAATAATATTAAGACTAAGGACCATAATATATCCCACCTAAAGGGAACACAATCTACTGAGAGGGGGGTCAATTAGTAGATCAAATCTATTTAAAACTCTTTACTTTGAAACCTATATATCCAAATATGAAACTTGAATCAAAATAGCTACTGATCATCAAGCAAGCACACAAGTACACATTCACACGTGAGAACACAACATGTACGTGGAAACCCAAGATGGGAAAAATCATAGTGAGAATAGATGCTTGGATCTATTGTCCAAATCCAACCTCACAAAGCAAGATTATAATAAGGGGATTTACAATATGAAGTAGGCACCAACCTACCAGAGACACCAATCCCCAATTGTATTTATAGGTAGAAACCTACTAGAGACGCCAATCCCCAATACAAATATCTCAGCAACAACTCAATAAGTAGAACACTGGCCCTATCATATTACAAAAATAAAGTTTTTGGATATTCAATGTTGATTACAAATCTTACACCAAATCTGAACTTGCTTCAAACACTCTCCTGCACTACTTATGATCTAATGATGGTGAACAACGATTGAGATGCAACTCACATTGAATAACACTAACTAGCACAAATGCTCTCACACTCACACACTTATGTATTCACTCACCACCTTCTCTTCTCTTATTCTCTCTTATATCATGTGAAGTGAGATTTAAATTATATACAAGACATTACATTAACATCAATTCATGTCGGCCAGGGATCTGTAATTAACCAAGATGACATAAGGTGGACCTAATTCAACTTATATGAAATGTGTAACAAGTCAAACCTAAATCAAATTTATTGCAGCCAAAAGAACAAGATGTCATGCAGTTCTATAGGAACCTTAACTAGGACCTATCTTAACATCCCATATTATCTTTGAATGGCACACGCTACTATTTGTTTTTGCATAGTTCTGAAACATCAACTTGTTAACTAATAATTACAATGAACCTTTTGTCACTTCAAACTTTTTGCATGCTGAACATAACTTCTGAAAACTCTGGAATATGATAAAACATGTGTAGGCATACTCTCCTTTCAAATCGCAAAGCAAAACTCACATCCAAAAGGGAATACAAAACATAATTGTATTGCTAGAGAAATCTCTCTATCTTGAGTAACTAACTTCCAACATTTTAGATCAAACTTTTGGATCACCTCTATCAAAATGAATAGATGTAGACAAGATATTTCATGCATACAGTAAGCAGTAAGCAATCTGATGTGTTCTCAAAATGCACAGATAATGATAAGTCAAGTATTATTGCATTCAATATTGAACTAATATTCCACCTTCTTATACATCACACCTTTGACTTTACTAAACTCCTTTGACATCAATGGCATCCTATGTTCAACAATCTCCCCCTTTATCATTGATGGCAAATAGCAAACTTCTAGCTACATACGAAAAAAAATCTAATGTTGTTTGGCTCTAGAAACGACCTCACATTGATTCCCACTTTCTCCACTTCAAAAGATTTAGCATTTTGAGACCTATTTCTCCCCCTTTGACATCAATGGCAAAGCTCAATTGCATTTCCAACACTTTGCACAATCCAAAAACCTATTTCTTGGATAGACTCCCCTGAGTTCATACCACACTACTTTTGAAAAACATTTTGCAAGACCACCAAACCTTCTTGCAATAAGGAGACAATGCTCCCCCTCAACTTTTGCTTCCTCTTGATTCAAGAGGAGGGAGCAACAACTCCTAGCTTCTATTAGAGAAACTCAAAAGTCTCCTTAGGAATTGGTTTTGTGAAAATGTCTACTACTTGCTCCTTTATTTCAACATATTCCAACTTGACCTCTTTTTTTTGCAACCTTCTCCCTCAAAAAATGATACTTGATTACAATATGCTTTGTCCTTGAGTGCATCACTAGATTCCTTGAAATGTTTACAGCACTTGTATTATCACAAAGAATGGAAATGGGCTCATCAAAATCAATCTTCATCTCCTTCAAATCATGTTTCATCCAAAATATCTAAGTACAACATGAATTTGTTGCAATGTATTATGCTTTTGTTGTAGATAAAGAAACTGAATCATGTTTCTTGCTTAAGCTAGATACAATTTTCACCAAGAAAGAAACTTCCACCACTTTTACTCTTCTGGTCATCTATGCTTTATTCCCAATTTGCATCTATGTATGTAGTCAGAGTGAAATTTCCACTCTTGGGATACCACAAACCAAAATCCATTGTAGCCTTTAGATATTTGAATATCCTCTTTACTACTTTGGCATGAGTTTCCTTAGGCACTTCCTAAAATCTAGCCACCATCCCAATAGCTTGCATTATATCCGGCCTAGATGCAGTCACATACAACAAAATACCAATCATAGATCTATACAAGGTCTAGTCTGCCAGAGAAAAATTATCATCATTATGCAGCTTACATCTAGTAACCATAGGTGTACTCACCAATTTTCATTCTTCCATCTTGAACTTACTTAACATTTCATTTATATACTTAATCTGAGAAATGAATATGTCTTTGTTTGATTGATAAATTTGTAAACCAAGAAAGAAAGATAATTCGCCAAGAATTGACATTTCAAATTCACTCTATATTGCATTCCCAAACACCTTGCACATGTCATCACTACTTCTACCAAAGATAATGTCATCAGCATAGACAACAACAATCAGCAGTTGACCACCTTCTATTTTTATGTATAGCTTATTATCTGCATTAGCTCTTTGGAACCCTTGTTGTTGCAGATACCTATCCAACCTATAATACCATGATCTAGGAGCTTGTTGAGTCCATAAAGATCCTTCTTCAATCTACACACATTTTTTTTATTATTAAAACATAGAAACCCTTCTGGTTTCTCAATGTAGATTTCTTCTTCTAACTATCCATTCAAGAATGTTGACTTTGTTAGGAAAAGGTGAGTTGTCCACCTTGCATACTGTTATAATGTATTATTTATTTATTATGTGGTGCACTTAGGGAATCCAGGGATACATGCATCACATGGGTTTAAGTCTTGCACATGGGAATAATATTTAATATTGGGAAAATATAGTACCAATATTAAATGAGGGGTTAATGGTTTTGTAAGCTCATGGTATTAGTCACATGGTTTTATATAATACCACTTGGTGGTTTTTTGTGAGCTTGTTTCTATAAAATAAAACACATGGAAAGTTGTCTAAGGTTGGCTTGTTGAATAGTTGGCTATTTGGCTAAGGGGTTGAGAGCATCTCTTGTTATCATTTGTGAGGGTTGAAGCATGGCATGGGATGTGTGGTTACATGCTTGTTCACATGGAGTGCTTATAGAGGGCTTGATGTTTCAAAGGTGTTCATGGAGGACTCTGAAGATATATATTGTAATATTTATTGCTGAATAATACGTGAGTGATGGATGCTTTTGGAGGCTGGGTTTTTCCCCCTTGAGGGTTTTTCCAAGGTATATCTTGTGTCATTTTTTATGGTATTTTGTCTATTCTTTTGCATATTAGTTTTGAATACTTGTTTGCATAGATTTCTCTATTTGGCTTATGTGGAAATTATGTTGATTGGATGCATATTTCCTTTCAGAATTCACATCCATCTGATACACCTTGAAGTTCTTGAATGATGATAAGGCCAAAAACATTTTGATTGCTTCCAATCTTGCTACTAGAGCAAAGGTCTCCTCAAATTCAATCCCTTCAACCTGAACATATCATTTAGACATAAGTTTGGCCTTATTTCGGATCACTTCTCCATCTTCATTCAGCATATTTTTGAAGACCCATTTGGTACCAATAACATTCTTTCCTTTAGGTCTTGGAACCAGCTCCAAAGCTTATTTTTCTTAATATGAGTCAATTCTTCCTCCATAGATTTTATCCATCCTTTCTCTTTGATTGTTTCTATATAGTACCTTGGTTCATTTTTTTATAGTAATTGTAGTGTAGAAAATTGTATACCTTTACAATTTCACACTATGTTTGGGTTCCTTAATTTATTGGACTTAAATTAAGCTTCTAATTTTTCAAATTATGCATTCCAAAGTCTTATGTTTACCATTTTACGAAAGGGGAATTGAAATTTAATTAATGCAATCAATAATTAAATCACATTGGAGCATGTGTATCCTGGACTTCGAAGCCAAGACCCATTCACCCAAGGGCGAATGGTGTTAGATGCACAAGGCAACTAACATGGGATATCTCAATTGTACTTTTAAAACATCAAAAAATATCATTAACATTTAAATCTACATTATCCCTTTAACCCTTAACATGCATTAACAGAATGTAAACATGTAAAACAGTAATGAAAACACATCAAACACATAAAAACACCAAATTTATGTGGAAAACCAAAGAAGACAAAACCACGATGAGGATTAGCTCACTAATATATGAATTGCAACACCAAATACAATAAGGCTCACTGCCTAGAAAGATAAATAAAGGCTCACTATTGGTGGCTCATTGCCAATAGACTCGTTGTCCAAAAGAAAGAAGGGGTGGCTCACTGCCAATTTGAACTGCTAACAATGTATCTCTCATATGTCGAAGGTACAGTTCCATTGAAGCATAAACAACTCATCAAACAAACTGAAATGTAGAAACCTTTTTCTCAATGCATTAGGAAGTCATAGGAATTAAGGCTCACACTCAAATCATTACACTTGATCAACTTCATATCTTTCACATCACACACTCTACACTTGATCCACATAACAATTCTCCTTGTATTTATACCATCCATGACCTAAAAAAATCTCAATTAGGTTGGCCTTAAAGAAACTATTACAAGTATGAAGGTGTTGTCATTTATGCCAATAGGAAGTCTACTGATTGGTGTTGTCATTGATGTCAACTATGTGATGAAGATGTCGAGGATATTGAGAAAATTTTGAAAAAGAGAAAAATAGGTTATGCATGTGTAGTTGAGACCTTGAGGAAGTGTTGTGAGTGCATGGAGATATCTTTTTGTAGATGAGTTGGAATGAAGTAATGAGCTGAGATAATATCCGTGATACTTGGTTTCCAAGTGCTTTTAAGAAAATTTGATAAACAGAGTAAACTGTGTTGTGCAAGTTTTCATAGTGTGCTATGATATTGTGCTTTGTATTTCTTTTGTGTTGATGATATGCATGTTTGAATCTTACAGGCTATTCAAGGTTGACAGAGATTGTTATTGATGAGGGCACAGCCCAAGACACAGAAAATAACCCACAAACAAGAGAATAATTTTATTATTCAAAAAATGGAGCTTCTTACATGCAGAGGATCTCAAATCCCCAAGTTCTACAACACATGCAAATTACAGACAGCTACAGAATAACACTTTCACAATATGCGAGCTTGTCCCCCAAAAAGTTACCCAAAAATTAGAAACCCGAGAAATAGAGCTCCTCTTTAGTTTGGAGCCAAAATAACATTCAAATTTGAGTTTAGGCGTTTGGCGAAAATTTACAACATGAAGTTCAAATTTCAAAAGAGCATTTGCAATTGTATCTTCTAGAAAGTGTGCCAACTTCCGGGGCCATAACTTTTGATCCGGGGACTCGATTCGCGAACCGTTTGAACCATTGGAAAGGTCTCGAAGTAAATAACACGCTCAAAATTTGCTACACTGATTTTGGCAAGTTTGGGGCCGATCCGGGGAGCTCTAAGTGCCTCAAATCTAACTCGAGAAGATTTTTAGGTGCAAATCTGGAAACTAAAACTGCAATATCTTTCCACCCAGGAATAGAAAATAAAACCAGTAAATTGGGAATTTCATTATGACGAAAAGGGTATCCAAAAATGTAAAAACATCTAAAAACCGAGAAACTTGAAATTTAACTATTTTTGGGTGATGCAAGATTGCCTTTACACCACTGGATGCTCCTGCATCAGACACCCAGGTAATTTTAGAAGTGACCCACGTCTCGATGGTTGAGGAAAACCCAACCAGGTCAATCTGTCTTAGGCAACAAAGATGAATCTTCAATAGGCCTTCCTTTCCATTTCACAAATATTCTTCATACTGCCTGTTCCTGGTACTCCTTCCCACACGACTATCCAGGATTTCTTCAATCTCCTCCTTTTCTGAAGTAGGTGCTGGAATCCCACACTGTTCCATTGTTGGTACTTCCTCTACACCACCTTCATGATACTCTATCAAATCTAAAATGTTGAACACAGGGAAATGTTGATTCCATCTGACAACTCTACCTCATATGCATTCCCTGAATCATGCCTCTTCAAAATTTTACAGGGACCAAACTTCTTCATCTTCAATTTGTTATATGTTACCCACTGGAAACCTTTCTTTCCTCAAGTGGACCATCACTTCATCACCAATCTGAAACTCCTTATACCTCCTCTTCTGATCTGCCTTAGCCTTATACTGCATATTCATCTTGTTAATATGTTCTCTTACCTTCTCATGTATATCCTTGATGTGTTTTGCAAAATCTTTGGCTTCAGCACTTATTTTCTTCTCTTGGTCCATCTTCCTCAATCTAGAGTTGTTCAGGGCTACCTCCATACACAATCTGGAATGGTGATCTACCAGTCTTCTGTTGACAGAATTGTTGTAAGAAAATTCTGCCTGGGGTAAGATCAAGTCCCATCCCTTGGGTTTATCTCCTACAAAACATCTCAGTAGGTTACCCAGACTCCTGTTAACAACCTCTATCTAGCCCATCGTTTGTGGATGGTGTGCAAACTGAACTTCAACTCTGTCTTGACTTCTTCCACAAGGTCCTCCAAAATACCCCACAAATTTGGTGTCACGATCTGAAACAATACTCTTTGGCAGACCATGTAGCCTCACCACCTCTTTGAAGAACAAGTCAGCAATGTGGACTGCATCATGGGTCTTCTGACATGGAATGAAATGTGCCATCTTTGAAAACCTATCAACCACCACAAAGACTAATCATTCCCTCGTTGTGTCCTTGGCAAACAAGAACAAAGTCCATACTTATATCCCTCCTACGAAGTCTGCCGGTGGGGTGATATAAACCAATATTCTAGCTCACTCCTTTAGCCATCTAACATACCCTATAGCTTTGTACAAACTTCTTCACATCTGTGACAATTGAGGCCAATAATAATGCTCACTGATAATGGCAATGGTCTTATCCCACCAAAATGTCCTGCCATTCCTCCACTATGCTTCTCCTTTATCGGGTTCTCCCTCATGGAACTCCTTGGGATACACAATTGACTTCCCTTAAATAACATGCCATCCTGGATTATGAAATCCAGCCACCTTGTCCTATCCACTATAACAGGTTCCTTGCAAGCTTTCCAAACCTCTGCGAAAATCAAGATCTTCTGCTAGAGTGTCTTAAGTTCATTGAACCCAACCACTTCAATCTGCATCTTTGTCATCAATGTATGCCTCCTACTTAAGGCATCACAACCCTATTTGACTTCCACTCCTATGTTTCAAAACAAAGGTATAACTCTGCAAAAACTCTACCCATTTCATATGCCTCTGATTTAATTTTCCCTGACTATTTAGGTACTGCAAGGCCTGATGATCAGTATATAGAACAAATTCCTTCAGCAACAAATAATGTCTCCATTTCTTTAATGCTTGAACTATTACATAAAATTCCTGATCATATACAGAATACTTTCTCTTGGCATCATTTAACTTTTCACTGAAATAGGCAATGGGCTTACCTTCTTGCTCAACACTACTCCAATGGCACAACCACTAGCATCACAATCCACGAAACACCTTGTTGAAATTTGGGAGGCTAGAGCAAAGTTGCTTCACCTTCCTTCAGTTCAAAATTTTTTGCGCTCCAACGCTCCATGAATTCTTTTTCTATCCCCTCTCATTGTTTCATTCGGGGTCCCACAAATACTACTAAGTTTCTAATGAACTTTCTATAAAATAAGCCAAACCATGGAAAGATCTCACCTCGGTAGCAGTTCTTGGGGTAGGCCATTCTAGAATAGCCTTCACCTTCTCGGGGTCCATCTTGAGGCCTTCTGCTGAGACAACAAACCCAAGTACACTAACTCCCTCTTCACAAAACTGCACTTCTTCAGATTAATCAACAGTTTCTCTTCTCTTAACTTCTCAAAGGCTCTCAGAATATGCATCGATGCTCCTCCAACGTCTTACTGAAAATCAAAATATCATCTAAATACACAATAACAAAACTTCCAATTCTTTAGTACCTAATTCATGAGCATCATGAATGTGCTCGATGCATTAGTTAGCCAAAAGGCATGACTAACCACTCGTACAGGCCCTCTTTGGTTTTGGGCAGTCTTCCATTCATCTCCCTCTCAATCGGATCGGTGATATCCACTCTTAGGATCAATCTTTGTGAAGTAGTCTGAGCTCCTCAAGCAGTCCATCGGGTAATCCATCCTTGGCGGGAAATTTGTACTTGATTGTTATCTTGTTTATGGCTCGGGAGTCTGTATCCTCCACTCCCTATCCTTCTTTGGTGCTAATACTGCAGTCTGCACATGGACTCAAACTCTCCCATATCAAACCCTTTCTCAACAACTCTTGAACTTGTCTCGTTCAACTCCTCATTTTCTGGCTGGAGTCATTCTATGAGCTGCCTTATTTATGGCCCTGCTCCGGAATCAAGTCCAATCGATGGTGATCTTCCTTATGGTGGTAAACCCTCAAGTACATTATCAGAAACAATATCCTGAAACTCATCCAACATCCCAGAAACTTCTTCCGGAACCTTCTCACTATCCTCCTTACTCACTCTAGGAATCAATGCATAACACATAATGCTCATGCTTCATACCTTCTAAAAAATTTCTTCCATCTACATAACAAATTCTAGCACTACTATGTATTTTCTTCGGTCTCCTTCAGGGGTTTCAACTTGTGACGAACCCCATCCTTTGTCAAGGAATAAGTGTTTGCATGGCCATCATGTATAGCTCACCCTATCAAACGCCACGGCCTCCCCAACAACATGTGACATGCATCCATGGGGATGATATCACAGAGTACCTCATCATGGTAGCTCCAATCTTGAACTTTACTAGGCACTGCTCATTGACCAAAACTTTGTGGTCTTTCTGCAACCGAGGCAATCCGATACGGGATGCGGTGCCTTTCCTCTTCGACTTCAACTTTGTGACCATCTCCTTTGACACCATTATCAAGGTCCCGCGGAATTTACGTTCCTCCAACTCCTCTTCCCATCACTTTCACCCCTCTAGATATTCTGAGAAAACCTCCCTCATTCCATTTTGCATCCCCCCCCTTCCCGACCGGCCTTTTGTCTACTTTCCTTGGTGTTGTGGACATTCATAGGCTCAATTCCCTTCTTCACCACACTAGAAACATGTTCCTCAAAACCACCTCTTCCAAATCCTTGTCCATATCTCCCTCGTCCTCTACCTCTTTGATCACCCTGTTTTGATCACGAGGGCGGTAGAAGTTGTCATTCCTTTGGCTTCGGCTGGTACCCACATCTTCACTTTTCTTTTCATCATCATTTCGCTTCTTGAAGGTCTTCCATTGCCCCTTCCACTTTGACCTCCTTGTCATTTTTGCTTGCCATCAAATCTTTTGTTCAACTTCTCTTCCACTTTCGTGAGCAAACCGATACACATCCTCAATGGTGGTCATTCTGACTAGGCTTAACTCCTCCCAAATGCTCGGTCATAACCCATTAAGATATCGAGCTACCTTCTCCTTATTGGCCTCTGTGTGACCCGTTTTGATGATTATCTTGTGAAAATGTTTAGTATATTCTTTCACATATTTGCTTCCTTGCTTCAACCCTTGCAATTTCTTCAACGGATCTAACTTCGTAGAGTCCACCGGTATGAAGCCGCTTCTTAGGTTTCTCTACCATGCGATCCCATCGGTGATATTTCCTTTTCCTCTTTGATTTCTTTCCAATCGGACTCTTTCCACCAAATGGGCATGGCCCCTTCAGCTTCATTTTTTGCAAACTTAACCCGGTCGGGTCCTCTATTTCCTCATACTCAAAATATTCTTCTAGCTCGTTGATCCACGATCAACTCTTCTAGGTTCAACTCGAATAGCGGGACTTCTACTCTGGGTCTTTTCCCATCTTTGAAATGGCCCTTATTAGCCGCATTTGGTCTTGATCAATTGCTTCTTCTTCCTCTTCTACATATGAACCTTCTTCCTCTCCTTCATCCTCACTTTCCTCCCTCGAGTTTAACCCTCTTCTCAACTGCTCTTGTAATGCATCAATCTGTCTCTGGAGGGCTGCCAGTGCATCTCTTCCACCGGCATTTCTGCTGCTCGACCACCTCTCGCACCACCACGCCTACTGCATCACTCTTGGGGCATCTTTCTTGACCTCAACCCACAACCATGGTCCAGTGCGAATCGCCTCACGATCGTGATCTATCCACACGCCAAGAAAACCTTGCTCTAATACTACTTGATGAGGGCCACCCGAGACTTAGAAAATAACCCACAAACAAGAGAATAATTTTATTATTTAGAAAATGGAGCTTCTTACATGCAAAGGATCTCAAATCCCCAAGTTCTACAACACATGGAAGTTACAGACGCTACAGAATAACCCTTTCACAATATGCGAGCTTGTCCCCCAAAAAGTTACCCAAAAATTAGAAACCCACCCATAAATAGAGCTCCTCTTTAGTTTGGAGCCAAAACAACATTCAAATTTGAGTTTAGGTGGTTTGGCGCCGAAAATTTACAACATGAAGTTCAAATTTCAAAAGAGCATTTGCAATTGTATCTTCCAGAAAGTGTGCCAACTTCCCGGGGCCATAACTTTTGATCCAGGACTCCGATTCGCGAACCATTTTAACAGTTGGAAAGGTCTCGAAGTCAATAACGTGCTCAAAATTTTCTACGCCAATTTTGGCAAGTTTCAGGGCCGATCTGGGAGCTCTAAGTGCCTCAAATCTAACTCGAAAGATTTTTAGGTGCAAATCTGGGAAACTAAAACTGCAATATCTTTCCACCCAAGAATAGAAAATAAAAACCATAAATTGGGAATTTTATTATGACGAAAAGGGTATCCAAAAATGTAAAAATATCTAAAAATAGAGAAATTTTAAATTTAACTATTTTTGGGTGATGCAAGATTGCCTTTACACCATTGGATGCTCCTGCATCAGTTATATTCAAAATTTGGGTTTCTAGATCATTGTATAGTGCAAGATATTTTCACCAATGTGTGAGCCAATCTTTCAGTGATGTTTTCTATGGCCTGGTAGAAATGTATTTTCTCCACGTTTCTCCGTAGTTTGGCTTTAGGTTGTTCGGAATTGGGAAGTTGTTTATGATGCTTTTATATTTCCATATTCAAGTTTCTACTTGATTTGGTGCAGTATAGAGTGAGTTTCATTTGTCAGTATGAAAATAAGTGTTGCTAGTTGTTCTGAGTTGAAGTATTTGTATGATGCGAGCTTGGATGAAGTGGTTGATGAATCTTAAGTAGTTTGTGGATTATTCTAGATCGTGTTCTAGTTCAAATTATGTTTTCCAAAAGTTTTGGATTGATTTGAGGAAACATGTACTTAATGTTTATGGTGTTTAGCATGGGTATTGGCTGACCTTGTGTTAACACTACATGTGGGGCTTGTAGAAGCATGTTGAGTTTTGTTGGGATATATTTGGGACCTAATTAATGATTTATGTAGGTCACCTTTGTTCCTATCTAGCATGGGAATATTTAGGTGCCGACTTATTTTGAATTTGTATGTATAACGGCTAGTTGCCAACATTAGAGAAGGTTTTTGAGGTTGAGGTTGATATAAATATGTATGGTGTTGTGAGTTGATGATGAAAGAAGTAAGAAGCAAGATAGATGTGATATTGATGCAATCAATTTGTGTGATGCGAATTTGAGAAGAGCAGTGAGAATTTCAATGTTAGGGTTCATGAAGGTAGTGAGCTGAAGGCATCCGAAATAATTCATGCAAGACTACGAAAGTGTGCAAACAACTGTGGTGGATTCCTTGTTGCATTGAGAAGTGTTCTCTATGTAACATTCTTCTTGTATCTTCTTATATTTCTTTTTGTGGTTGTGAGCGCTGGTTGTGAGCCTTTTGGACAGTGTCTCCTATTCTGGGAGTGATCCCTTGTACTGGTTTTGCTATTACTTATATTGTGAGCTAATCCTCACCGTGGTTTTTCCCTCATTGGGTTTTTCACGTAAATATAGTGTTCTCTTGTGTATGGTTTTTTATTTCAATTTTTGTTATTTGCATTTTATATTTAATCGTACTAACAAAATAAGGGTTTAATGAATGCTCTTGGATCTAATTATTATTGAGGGTTTTGAAGGTTTAATTTTCTACAACTGATTCACCCCCCTCTCAATTGTCTTGTTCCTTTCAACAAAAACGTGTACACCTCAATCGTGCAATACCAAATAGGTTAGTGTCAAACACTTCCACAATATAGAGAAGTGAATCCAAACCAAAACACTACTTAATTGGGACCCAAACCTACACCAACAAACTTTTCAACACTTCCTCAAACAACAATTATCCTCTACAATTAGCACTAACACAATAGGTCAACCAAACCTATATTAACGCCCTTAACAATTAATTTCATGCTTAACTAGGTCCAAAAACAACTTCACGAACCATATAAAAACACTCCAAAATATCCATACAACATCTTAAAAATTTTCAACATCATCAGAATATTTTGCATAGCCATTGTAACCACCTAAGACTCAAGAACACCTTCATTTTGTGCAACTGGACATACTAGCACAGACATCCAACATACCAAAAAACTTTGTAGAGCGCTACAAAACCTAAAAATTCAAGGGAAGGTAGGTATAGTCAATATAAGAATGTTCCCAAATCTATAACACTAGAACCTTCACTACAAAGAAATGTGGAGCAATCTCATTTCTCCCAAATACCCTGTTTTATCAAATAGACATACTTTCAAACACATATTCTACTGCAAAATTATCCAAAACCTAAAACTCTAGATATAACACCTCTGAAAACCTCTAATCATTATGTCCAAACCACATGGACATATCTAAAACCATGAAGAAAT
The DNA here is from genome assembly GCA_007258455.2 of Sequoia sempervirens. NCBI lineage: Eukaryota > Viridiplantae > Streptophyta > Pinopsida > Cupressales > Cupressaceae > Sequoia > Sequoia sempervirens. Next base: position 656,113,697 of record VDFB02058242.1, on the reverse strand, counting down.
GTGAATCAGAACACTGAAGACCACTCTATCACACTAAAATCTCTTTTATTCAGATTTTCTCAAAAGCACTTGGAAACCAAGTGAACCAAACACATTTGCATCATTACTCATCACATACATCAATTACAACATTGATGAAAAACAACATAGTGCAATTCTATCCAACATCAACAATCTCCCCCAACACAAGTCAGACAAACAACCTCTACAACTATACTAAAGTAAGACATCAATGACAACACCAACAGAATTATGTTGACATTAATACCAACTCCAAGCTTCCAACAACTCCAATGCTAGGGGTTGAAATCATCAACACCAATAATATTTTAACACTCTCTTCATACAAGGGGTTGACATCAATGACAACACCCAAACACCTCACAAACAACTCAAGATTCCAACATCTCCAAACTTCCAACAAATGGGTCGCCTTCAAGTCCTAAGACCCATTTTTAAATATGTTTTTGGTGGTATTTTAACAATTCAAATTTAACTTGCAATTGTCAACTATTGGAATCTATTTTTTTGGAAATTAGTTAAACACCTATAAATAAATAGTCTTTTTATCATTTGAAATCTAAGCAACATGATCTAGCAAGAGGTGAACTTTCAAGAGAAAATATTATTGTCAAGAGTATTCAAGAATAGCATTATCAATCATTTACAACAACAATCAAGATCCTATCATCATGTCAAAGTTCATGTATAGTCATGTCATCTTTTGAAGCTAATATTGTGATGCAGGCTTTCAAGAGCATTCAAAGCATTTCAAGCAATCAATCAAGTTAATCAAGAAAGATCCAAATCCTTGGAGTGATGTGTTTTTCTTCAGTCCTCTAAGGGAATCCATTGAAGGGTGGTGAGTTATAGCAAGCATTGTTCATTCATCATTTCCTTCCCTTTTTCATTATCTTTATATCAAGGTTTAATTGCCAAACTTGGTGTTTGAATAAGGCAAACCCCCATACAAAATTTAAAAAAAATCCTCTTTGTGTATGTATAGATTACAAGTTGAAGGATTGAAAAGATCTTGAAGAGAAATTTTTCATTATAAAATAAGTTGTCATCATTGCTGTCAAGCCACAGAAACTAGGTTACAAACTTTGTTTCTTACTTTTTGATAGTGGAACCAATGACAAATGGAAGCTCGGATCTTGTACCAGAGGAACCCAAAAGTTGGTCAAAATCCCTATACAAAGATCCATTCACCCATGGGTGAATGGGTACTTGTAGACACCTCAAAACCAACTTTTGTAAGTAGGTTTGGTGTCATCTACCCTTCCCATATCAACTTGAAAATTGTTGTTTTCGTCTGTCAGTCATCGGGATCTTGCATTTATAATATTAGGGAATATAAGATCATTATTTTAATCATTCCAAAACATTTATAATCAATTCCAATCCCCCCTTAGATCTAGATTCATGTATGATTGGCTCACCATTAGGGTTGAAAGTCAAGCTTTACACCTTGGATCTACATCTTAATGAAACTTAGAAAAAGGCTACCAATTGAATCCTAGGTTCTTTGCATTAAGGGCCTAGGATCTCTTTTTATTTATTTCATTTTGGTGGACCTGACTTGTTAACATTATATGACTTCAAAAAATTCACCTTAGATCTAAGTTTTGCATTGAATTGTTTTCCATCTTTCATTTAGGGTTTCATTTATGCATCATTAAAAGACAAAAAAAATTGCATTCCATATTACATCATAGGTTGCACATTAGGGTTTGTTTCATTCATATTTAAATCATATTGCATTCATTAAGTGGTTAAAATCTGAAATTTATTGTTGCATATTCATTGCATCTTTCATTTTAAGCCAAAATCAAGTGAAAATTTGCATAGTTTTGTTTCAAATTTGTATCAAATCATCATTTTTCAAAATTTTGCATCTTCAAATTAGATAAGTATTGCATATTACACCTGAAAATTCCGTTCAAAAGTGTCCTTTGTTGTTGCATATTTACATTTAGATCACATTGTCTTAGTTATAGGCATTGTACTATTTGACTTTAAAATTGCATCAAAAACATCATTTTCAGGTTTGAGCATCTTAGAATCAATCAATTATTAAATTTTAGATCTAAAATTTGCATTAAAAATGTGTCAAAACATTTTCATCTTCATTTCATACTTGCATTTTGCATTACATTGTCCTAAATTGAGCAAAATTTGGAAAACCAATCACTAATTAACATGTTTGAAAATAGAAATAGTAATCTTAAGCAACACCTTACCCATTCAATTTTTTAGTTTTTAGAACCCTAAACAAGGACCCATTCACCCCTAGGAAAACCTATCCTTATATAGCTGCTTCCGCAACTTTTTCACACATTATTATCTTTGAGTTTACATTTTGTTCCTGTAGGTAAATCTCTATTTTGAAATTCTTAAAAATTGGTTTTGTATGTGTGTTAGCGAATGAATTGGCCTTTATCATAATATTTAAAAAATAACTCTATAGCCTAGGATACAAAGACAAATATTGCTAACAACTCTGGAAAGATCACAATTGCATTTGTGACTTTCCTTTGAATTTTAGAGGTACAACTCCCTTGTGTGATATAATATGTTTTTGGGTATGCTTTTAACCAGAAATCAGGAATGGAAAGTTGTAGTACCCCTCCAGTTGCTACTTTGTGTATCAATTTTCTTATGTTCGTTTTCTATTCATTTCAATGTTTTGGATACTATATTGTATTGCTTCTAGTTACGACACTGATGTTATGTTAGTTGTTAAACTTTGTGGATGATTCATTGGATATCGTGATTATCTGGTTAAGTTCGTATGAAGATATTATGATTGACGCGTGTGTGTTATGGTTATGTTGTTTCTGAGTTTTAATGAGGTTATCATGATGTAATTGATGTTTATGATATAATGATACTTGTCAGTCTTGGTGAAGAAGATAGTGTAGCACTACTCACTTGTGAGTACCCTGCTACGCTGCGATTCTTCTTCACGGTGTGTTTTCCGATATATGATAATATGTTTAACAAGTGATGTTTTATGCAGTTACAAGTACTGGGTATTGGCTCCACTTGCTTGACATGTCTGAGCGTACCCTAATCCAATGAAATTATGTTGGTCCGTAGATAGTGTCAGGTCCTCATTTAAGTCATCGGTCTTCATTGAACGAGTATATATTTGTCACTCATTGTGTTGTGTAATCTGTTTCAGTTGTGTTGTCTTTGTCTGTAATATTTTGTTTGGGAATTCATTATTTTAGTTAAATGATTATTTGTAAATATATTTGATTAAATGTTTATGTTTATGTTTATGGTTTAATTTATTAATTTAAATTAAACAAGTCAATTAATTAAAAGTGAATGTTAATCTTGTGAAAAGGTATTTAATTAAATATAATTGTTGACTTAGTTGTGCAAATGGTATTTACATGAAAGACAGGTATTTTAAAAGATGTTGTTTTCAACAATTTATGAATTTTGGATTTGGAGTTGAAAATGTGATATGGAGTTAAATGGTTGAGTTAGAACTGAATAATTAATTTTAGAATGCATGAATTACAATCAGTTAAGTTTTATGAGTTGGAGTTAATTAAATGTATTAAAATATTTTGGGGGTTGCAATTTTGATTCACGAAAATTTTCTGGAAGAATTTTTACGGCAGTAGCTTTTAGGAAATTTTTGCACGGTAATTGTTCTAGAAAAGCTTTCATCTCAGTTTTGATTGCAAATGTATTATTGGGTTGGATTGTTTTCGGTTTCTTCATCAAATAGCCATTGTTTGAGTAGGATTGACAGAAGCTTCAGAATTTGATTCACCTCAGCTATCAAGTTTTACCAGGTTTTCTTCTTTTAGATTTCTTGCAAGTTCTTGAGTAAACTTTGTGGGAAAGAATTTATTTACCTAATCTGCACATTGCAACAGAGGAAACAATTAGAAGAGTTTTTAATTCTTAAATAAAAACATAGAATTTTTGTTATCTATTAATTTAGTAGATCAAACCTGTATGCACAATAAAGAAATGATTAGTGGAGTATTTGAATTTTTTTTTTTTTAAACTTCTTTAGCTACGTTTCTTTGGTTTGATAAGTTAAAATCAGAAAACAGGAGATGGTTGGTTTCTTGCGTATGCCAATCAGCATTATATTTTCTTTCTTTACTTATGTTTTGATGTGAAGTAGCATTGGAAATTGTCTATAGACGACTTTTAAAAAAATGGTCAGCAGAAGATAATTGCAGGCTTTATGAACGCCAATGTACTATTGATTTTCTCTAAACTTTGATTAGTTGTTGGATGGGCGCTGAAACTAGCCAGTTCACCATTTTGAAATATTTGATTGAGGATATATTGGATTTTTTTTGTAGAATACGCAAGTTATCAAGCCTTTAGTTACTTCCTTCATGCAGTCTATGTCGTGTGAAATAGATATTTTGGAAACGGTGTTTGATGAGATAATGCATTTGCTTTTATCTCTTATTATTTTCTTTTGACTTCCCTAATTTTATGGTTGCCTTGGAAATACCAATATCCTTTTTTGTCTTGGATTCTATTTCTCAGTTCTGGAACCTTTGCATGCTAATACATAAAAGCGCACGTTCCCCTAGTATGGCGCATAAACTGTTTGTTTCAATTTTTAGAAGTTATGAGAACTAAGATAAGTGAGGTATATTCTACTTCTATAGGCGTGATTATTGCATAAACTATGCTTGAGATATCTGAGATCAACTGATAGCTAATGCATGCATCTCAATTCACTTAACTATAAGATTGGAATAATTTTCTCCATCTTGTTCGCTAGTAACACTCTCAATGGTGCTTTCTAACTTGATTTATCTATTTTCAATCCACCCTGATGCAGCACTTATATTGGTCTCCAACTTGATATTTTAATATAATGGCATATTTGCTCTTAACGCCATTTACTTAGAGTGTTGGCTAAAGATGTTGATATGTTATTGTCTCATGGCGCCGCCCTGATTGATAAGTAGATTATATTTAATATTGTCATGGTATATTTATCCTCCTTGTTTCCATTAGCAATCTTTCATAGCTGCAACACTGGTACATAGAAGGGTACAAATGTTTAAATAAACTCCCTAATTCCATACATAACTTTTCATATCTGCTGCACTTGAACATGGTAGGGTGTATAGAATTAGATAACCTTCCCGATTCTATTGGAACCGTGCACTGATGTAGCGCTTGAAAATAGAATGTTGTAGAGGTTTAAATAATCTCCTTGATTACATTGTCAATCTATCTCAACCATGACACTGGTGCATAATGAGAAGTTTAAAGATTTAAATAATCTTTTAAATGGTTATCTTGTTGATATTGTAAAATTGGAATGTTCAGAATCATAGATAATAATTAAGTATAGACGAAACAAACTAAAGTATCTCCTAAGCCACACGGCGTAGCTCTCTCTGCCTTTTTTAGACTCTTTTATTGATGCGTATATTTCCTTAAGCATATATTTTATGCCTTTATTTCTTCAAATTATTTCATTTAGCATTACCTTAATTCTATCTTAGTTTTTGATTCTTTGCTATTCTATCTTAGTTCCAAGGCAGCGTACCATACCATGGGTTTAGCCAGCCCTGTTTTGGAAATATATTGGATTTCAATTTATGCTTATTGAAATCTATAGTTTTCTATTCAATCTAAAGAATTCAATCGATTCTTTGTCTAATGACACCACCCCTACCCTGTATTCCAAAATCTGCCAATCTTCTTATGCATCTCTGATAGTTGTAGTTTCACCTAAGTCTTCAATATGTTTGACATAATGTAAAAACTAAAGATTTATCTCTTTCAACTCCATACTTTAAATTGAAATAAGTATATTTTATACGACTAATAACTTTAGTTAACAAATACTACTAATGCATGTAGCATAGTGTGAATTTTGTTTTATTGTTAACTGGTAGATTGAATATCCAAACCATGCATTTTCTTTAAATTTTCTTATTCATTTCATATAGTAGGGAGTGTTAATGTATGTGAGTTCTCCAGTTCATGTGCAACTATAGACTGTAGTTTTGTTTAGTATATTAAAAGAGATTTGACTAAAAATTTTAATTCTTTGGATGAAGTTATTTTAAGTTTTAAATTTGAATGGTTCTTATATAAGATGAATAGTATATGTCATAAAATTTATTATATTCGTAATCACAGAAGATTTTAGATTTATTTTGGTTAAAAAAAAATGTAAGATATTTATGTATGTTAAAGCAATATTTATTATATTTTTTTATATTTTTAGCTCATGGTTGTAAACGTGGGATATTATATATTTGTTAATAATATATAGAAGTGGTCATGATATTCTTTTCTAATGAGTAAATATTTCTTATAGTTTATTTTTAAAAAGAATATGGCTTAAAATTTTGTGATTTGTGAGTTGTTAAGTTTCCAGAAGCTAACGAATTATTGGAATAGTATGCTTATTTCATGTGAGTCATAGTATTCATTTAATATCGTTGTTTACGAAATTAGTCTTGCTCGTTAGATATAATACCTATATGGTATTTTGAAATTCAGCCATGCATGATGTATATGTTACCTTTGAGGTATTATGAGATTTTATAGTCTAACTCATGTGAACGATGTGATCATTTGAGATTTTATTTTTGTGCTTAATGGCTTTCCTTTGTATCTGATTTTGAGTTATGTGTGCCTTTTCTTCCAGAGTCTTGAGTGTTGTTTTTAAAGAAAAATATCTTTTACTAGTTATTCATTGATGTTTTAAATACCTTGATTTATTTTGGGACTTTTCCATGCAAGAGTTAATTGTCACCTTAAAGGTGTTGAGTTGTTCAATGATTGGACCACAAATGAGATATGTTCTACTATGGTTTTGTTTCCTATGTATGTTGGTAGTCCTTGGTGTTTTGATGTTGTGTCATGTTTATAGGAAGAGTGGCTTGCGATAGGGGCCAGAACCCTAAGTGGTTGCCAGGGTAACCTATCATGGGTTTTTGTAATTCAGTGGTAACCTAATTAATGTACACGGGGTTGGGTGATAAACATAATTTAATTCAAATAAATGATTGCCTCAACTAGTGCCTTAAAGCTTGTTTAGATTAAGGGTAGGTTGAGAAGGCCTGGAATGGCCAGTTTTGTCTACCTTGTCTTCTTGAAAGGTAATTCGATGCCACATGAGTTTGTCTACGGGTCGGGAATCGGTAGAGACTGTCAGGGTAACTCTGGATGAGGGTTGGTAGTCTAGGAAGATTCACCAGGGTAACCTAGAACAACTATGTGATGACACTTTGTCCTGAAGCATGTATGTGGTCTCTTATGTAGAGTCACCTATGTTACAGTTGTTGCCTCTGGGAGTTTATTGTGATCATGTAATTTGGATACTATCATGGTGTTATGTGTTTGGCAGCCTTGTAATGTAATGTATATTCTTTGTTGTTTGTTTGATTGTTTTGTGGCCTGTCATTATCTCCTAGCACAGAGGGAGTGGACCTTCGGGTACCACGCGGTTGGGAGGAAACCGTGCTATTATCCACCATTGGATCCTCTTACAGATGTTGCTATACTTGGATAACATTGTTCGTGGAGCTAGTTCCTGTCACTTTCTTGTTCGTGACGATGGACGTTGAACGTGTTCGAAGACATGGATGTTAGTTTTGAGGAGATCATTATCTTCTTTGCATATTTACATCATGTGTATGAGAGTACTCTTTGTATCGACATTATGATGTATCAAGATTTATTAAAATCTCACTAGGTGTTATCTGGATATGTATATATCTTGATTGTTTAAATTTTATGGAAGTGGATCATTCATGTATATGATATGTACTTATGTTTCTATAAATTGAGTTTTATAATGTGATATTCTTATTTGTAATGTTTAAGTAACGTCGTCTTGGAATCCTTAAGAAAATTGTGTAATCGAATGACTTTTTAAAAAAAAAATATATTCAATTAATTTGTACTTTATGCTTTGTTTTATTGGATTCCCTAGCGGGGCGTTACAAAAGAAAACACTAATCCGTAAATACAAGACTAGTGTGGAATATTTAAAGAAACCATTAACGCTAGAGCTCAAGGACTCAGATAATAATGGTCTTGATAAATTTAATATCGAAGAACTGATATGATGACAAATAAATGAATATAGAATTAAGAAATCCTCCACATAGAGAATAAATCTAAATTATGAATTCAACCAACCAACTAATATGACGAAAACTATACTCATAGCTCATAACTCACAGATTAAAAGTAAATTGAAATAATAATTTTGTTCTCAAAAAATTATCCTTCTTTCCTTCATTACATCACAGTTCCACTAAAGAAAATTCAGACCCTTACAGAGTCATATTGATCAGACTTATAGGAAAACCCCAATTTCCAAATCTTGATAGTTAAAGTAACCGCCATTGGGTTGAGCAATGGTTTCTTTCCAGCTAACATCCCACCCAAAAATGTTGATAGACAAAGGTTATTAATGGTTGAGAATAATTTTACACGTGCAATTCCCAGAGGCTATATTAAATGAAAAATGCATTTCTTCGTATTTTTACATGTGCGAACAGTCTAGACGCAAGGGAAACTTAGAAATTTAAGCAAAAATTTGTCACATCAACATTTAATTTTAAGCCACATCACTTCCCTTTCATTTTCCAAGTCCCAAGGAAATCCAGCTCAGCTATGCTACTTGAATTTCTATAAATTCAATGAAAATGATCTTCATTCACAATTCGAATAATATTACCAAAGATGGCAAGTGTTGAGAGTGACGGTTCCTCTAGGCATGATTTTATTGTGATTGAGGAGGTAGAATGTAGTCCATTCTTTAGGTTACTGACAAATTAGCTAAAATAATTATTCACAGACTAGAGCGAGGTGGAAGAAGTGTTACACAAGATTTTGGGGGAAAGGTTCCTGAGCCGATTCCATGTCCATAATGTAGAGCTTCTAGAGCGTTTCATATACAATGTGCTCCACACCTCAGGAAGGTGTGATTGGGGAGTCAGGGCAGTAGAGCATCTAGTAAGTCTTGAATTCTAGAATAGAGTAAGAGTGGCTATCGAAGGGTTGAGTCAATTTTCCAGTACCAACCTCACGGGTGATGCCATAAGCATTATTACTGCAACCCAACGTGAGGTTACAGAGGAGGTGATGACTCTTCTCCTTGTAGGATTGGTGTAGAATGGCATGGGGTTGTTTTCCCACTTTATACAATCTCATGCAAACTTGCTTTCACTAGCTCAGATTGAGTGCCTACATGAGGTGGTGGATGGAATATGAATTCTCATGTTTTTCCTCTATAACTAGAAGAAATGTACTGATAACTTTTTGTTTAAAGCGCAAATACTAATTTTGTAACACCAAAAGCATATATATGGATATAATATAATATGAATCTTTTTGTATTTTGATGTTATGTTCTTCTTTCATCATAGCATTTTTCCTTTTTACTTGTTATTATATTTGATAATGTAACATGTCCAATGTTCTACCCTGAAATTTTACTATGTTTCATCCATAAGTGAATAGTTTATGCACCTAACATTATGAGCAATAAAAAAATATTTTATATTCAATAATAAATGCACCATTTGAAACATAACCTTTCCAAACTTATCCATTGCATAATCAAAGAATCATTTCATCAATATAAGTATGATTTCACTTAATATATATATTCAAGATAACATTTCACATTTACAATTTCCATATAGATGGATGCAAATGGTCCAGAATGTCCTTTTCCCAAATCTTCACTATCAACTGCATGAGGAGAAGCATTAATCAAGTGTTTTTCCACCAACCATGGACTTACTGCGATTCCCCACACATCTACCAAACTTGGTGAGATGGCCCTCCCTTCGATGAAGAGATTGGTTTTCTAACCTCATCCTTCATATAGCCTTTCATGAGCATAGTGATGTGTCATACATATCTAGAGCTACCATAATGTGGCTAGAACTGCATGTATGATATTCTAATCTTAGAATGTAAATTGGATCATAGTGAACTAATAGTGTAAACAATGGCTACTTACACTACTTTGGCCAAAGATTCATCACCCAGTACTTTGAGTGAGGGTCATATATTTCACCACAATAATTGCTTGATTTGTATTTGACCATTAGTATTCTATTCTAAGGTTAACCCCTTTCTTGTGGATTATCCTAACCCCAGGAATAACCTTCCCATTAACTCACATTTAAATGACAGTGCTACTAAGTATCTCAAAAAGAATCTATCTTATGCTACACACCTAGAGTATTGTCTTACTATGTATAGTACTGAAAATCTACGTATAGTGCAATAATATACATTTATATAAAATCCAATATAAGTATAAATATCTATATAAGTATAAACCAAAAAGAAAGTTTTCACAATACAAGAAACAATCAAGAAACATGCAATCATATCCAAGCATCATAAGACACATAAAGACAATCTTTCCAAACATGGAAACATAATTAAACAATATTTCTGATGAGGGCGCAGCCCGAGACTTAGAAAATAACCCACAAACAAGAGAATAATTTTATTATTCAGAAAATGGAGCTTCTTACATGCAGAGGATCTCAAATCCCCAAGTTCTACAACACATGCAAGTTACATAAAGCTACAGAATCACCCTTTCGCAATATGCAAGCTTGTCCCCAAAATGTTCCCCAAAAATTAGAAACCTGCCCATAAATAGAGCTCCTCTTTAGTTTGGAGCCAAAACAACATTCAAATTTGAGTTTAGCCGGTTTGGCGCCAAAAAATTACAACTTGAAGTTCAAATTTCAAAAGAACATTTGCAATTGTATCTTCTAGAAAATGCACCAACTTCCCGAGGCCATAACTTTTGATCCGGGACTCCGATTCGCGAACCGTTTGAACCGTTGGAAAGGTCTCGAAGTCAATAACGTGCTCAAAATTTTCTACGCCAATTTCAATAAGTTTCAAGGCTAATCTAGGAACTCTAAGTGCCTCAAATCTAACTCGAAAGATTTTCAAGTGCAAATCTGGAAAACTAAAACTGCAATATCTTTCAACCCAAGAATAGAAAATAAAAACCATAAATTGGGAATTTCATTATGATGAAAACGGTATCCAAAAATGTAAAAACATCTAAAAACCAAGAAACTTGAAATTTAACTATTTTTGGGTGATGTAAGATTGCCCTTACACCACTGGATGCTCCTGCATCAGACACCCAGGGTAATTTGAGAAGTGACCCATCACGTCTCAGATGGTTGAGGAAAACCCAACCAGTCAACCGTTGCCTTAGATAGCTAGGATGAATCTTCCATAGGCCTTCCTCTCCATTTCACCAGATATTCATCATACTGCCTATTTCTGGTACTCCTTCCCACACGACTATCCAAGATTGCTTCAATCTCCTACCTTTCTGAAGTAGGTGTTGGAATGCCATACTGCCCTATTGTTGGTGCTTCCTACGTTCCACCTTCATGATACTCTGTCAAATCTGAAATGTTGAACACAGGGGAAATGTTGATTCCATCAGACAACTCTACCTCATATGCATTCCCTGAATCATGCTTCTTAAAAATATTACAGGAACTGAATTTCTTCATCTTCAATTTGTTATAGGTTCCCACAGGAAACCTTTCTTTCCTCAAGTGGACCATTACTTCATCACCAGTCTAAAACTCCTTATTCCTCCTTTTCTAATCTGCCTTAGCCTTATATTGCATATTCATCTTATTAATGTGTTCTCGTACCTTCTCATGTATATTCTTGATGTGCTCTGCAAAATCTTCGGCTTCAGCACTTATTTTCTTCTTTTGGTCCATCTTCCTCAATTCTGGAGTTGTTCTTGGGCTACCTCCATACACAATCTGGAACGGTGATCTACTAGTGCTTCTGTTAACAAAATTGTTGTAAGAAAATTTTGCCTGGGGTAAGATCAAGTCCCATCCCTTGGGTTTATCTCCTACCAAACATCTCAATAGGTTACCTAGACTCCTGTTAACAACCTCTGTCTGCCCATCTGTTTGTGGATGGTGTGCAAAACTGAACTTCAACTTTGTCTTCAGCTTCTTCCACAAGGTCCTCCAAAAGTACCCCAAAAATTTGGTGTCACGATCTGAAACAATACTCTTTGGTAGACCATGTAGCCTCACCACCTCTTTGAAGAACAAGTCAGCAATATGGACTGCATCATGGGTCTTCTGACATGGGATGAAATGTGCCATCTTCAAAAACCTCTCAACCACCACAAAGACTGAATCATTCCCTCGTTGTGTCCTTGGCAAACCAAGAACAAAGTCCATACTTATATCCTCCCATGGCCTCTTTGGTACAGGTAAGGGCTGATATAAGCCTGTATTCTGGCTCACTCCTTTAGTCATCTAACATACCCTACAACTTTGTACAAACTTCTTCACATCCTATGACAACTGAGGCCAATAATAATGCTCACTGATAATGGCAATGGTCTTATCCTGACCAAAATTTCCTACCATTCCTCCACTATGCTTCTCCTTTATCAGGTTCTCCCTCATGGAACTCCTCGGGATACACAATTGACTTCCCTTAAATAACATGCCATCCTGGATTATGAAATCCAGCCACCTTGTCTTGTCCACTGTAATGTTCCTTGCAAGCTATCCGAGCCTCTGAAATTAGGATCTTCTTGTCTTAAGTTCATTGAACCCAACCACTTCAATCTACATCTTTTTCATCAATGTATGCCTCCTACTTAAGGCATCTGCAACCCTATTTGACTTCCCACTCCTATGTTTCAAAACAAAGGTATAACTTTGCAAAAACTCTACCCATTTCATATGCCTCTGATTTAATTTTCCCTGACTATTTAGGTACTGCAAGGCCTGATGATCAGTATATAGAACAAATTCCTTCGGCAACAAATAATGTCTCCATTTCTTTAATGCTTGAACTATTGCATAAAATTTGATCATATACAAAATACTTTCTCTTGGCATCATTTAACTTTTCACTGAAATAGGCAATGGGCTTACCTTCTTGGCTCAACACTGCTCCAATGGCACAACCACTAGCATCACAATCCACCTAAAACACCTTGTTGAAATGGGGCTAGAACAAGTTGCTCTATTATTCTGCTTCAACAGTTCAAAACTCTTTGCCTCTTCAGTGCTCCACTTGAATTCTTTTCTATCCCCTCTCATTGTTTCAGTCAGGGGTCCACAAATACTACTGAAGTTTCTAATGATATTTCTATAAAAACTAGCCAAACCATGGAAAGATCTCACCTCGGTAGCAGTTCTTGGGGTAGGCCATTCCAGAATAGCCTTCACCTTCTCTGGGTCCATCTTGAGACCTTCTGCTGAGACAACAAACCCCAAGTACACTAACTCCCTCTTCACAAAACTGCACTTCTTCAGATTAATCAACAATTTCTCTTCTCTTAATTTCTCAAAGGCTCTCCGAATATGCATCAGATGCTCATCCAACGTCTTACTAAAAATCAAAATATCATCTAAATACACAATAACAAAACTTCCCAGAAATTCTTTTAGTACCTCGTTCATGAGCCGCATGAATGTGCTCGGTGCATTGGTTAGCCCAAAAGGCATGACTAACCACTCTACAGGCCCTCTTTGGTCTTGAATTAGTCTTCCATTCATCTCCCTCTCGAATCCGATCTGGTTATAACCACTCTTAAGATCAATCTTTGTGAAGTACTGAGCTCCACTCAAACAGTCCATCGGGTCATCCATCCTTGGCAGGGGAAATCTGTACTTGATTGTTATCTTGTTTATGGCTCGTGAATCTGTACACATCCTCCACTCCCCATCCTTCTTTGGTGCTATACTGCAGTAATGCACATGGACTCAAACTCTCCATATCAAACCCTTTCTCAACAACTCTTGAACTTGTCTTTCAACTCCTCATTGTTGGATTCATTCTATGAGGCCTTATTTGTAAACGGCTCCAGGAATCAAGTCAATCGATGACTGATCTTCCTTATTGGTGGTAAACCCTGGTACATTATTAGAAACAATATCTTGAAACTCATCTAACATCAACCTTCTTCTTCGAACCTTCTCACTATCCTCCTTACTCACTCTAGGAATCAATGCATAACACACACTCTCATGCTTCATACCTTCTAAAAATTTCCTTCCATCTACATAACAAATTCTAGCACTACTGCATACCTTTTCTTGGGTCTCCTTGGGGTTTCAACTTGTGACCCCCATCCTTTGTCAAGGAAAGTGTTTTGCATGGCCATCATGTATAGCTCCTATCAAACTGCCACGGCCTCCCCAACAACATGTGACATGCATCCATGGGGATGATATCACACCTACCTCATTAGCTAGCTCTCGAACTGAACTTTACACTACACTGCTGACCCAAAACTTTGTTTATTTTTGCAGGCAGTCCGATGCGGATCGGTGCCTTTCCTCTTCAACTTCAGCTTTGCTGACCATCTCTTCTGACACCAGATTATGATTGCAGGTGATAATGACCTCCGCAACATTTTCCTTCACACTTGCTTGTGCGAAGCAATTCTTCCTCTATTACGGTTCCTTTTCCTGGAGTCCGCGAGGGGCTCTCAATCACTTTAGAGACTACTCCCTTTTGTATCGTAAGAGATGTTGGGTTGGGCCTCCCTCATGCATGCACAACCCTTCCATGACCTTCTGGCCTTTTGTCTTCCCTTCCTTGGTGTTATGGACATTCATAGGCTCAATGCCCTTCTTCATGACAATGGAAACAAGTTCCTCTGAAACCACCTCTTTTAGATCCTTGTCCATATTTCCCTCGTCCTCTACCTCTTTGATCACCCTTGTTTTTTGATCCTTGGGGGTGGCGAGGATTGTCATTCTTTGAAAGCCCCATTTGGTGCCACATCTTCACTTTCTTTTCATCATCGGCCCGACTGCGAAGATCTTCCTACCCCTTCCTTTGACCTCCCTCATCCTTTTTGCTTTGCCATCAAATATTTCCCTGATTCCGACTTCTCTTCCACCTTCAAAACAAGCTGATGCACATCCTCAATGGTGGTCATTCAGCGGGGCTTTAACTCCTCTGAATGCCGATGCGTAACCCATTAAGATGAGCTACCTTCTCCTGTGGCCTCGTGTGGCGGATTCGATGATTATCTTGTGGCGAAATATTTAGTATATTCTTTCTTGAATCGCTTCCTTACTTCAACCCGCTGCGAATTTCTTCAGCAGTCTAACTTTCATTAGTCCACTTTGGCTATGCGGCGCTTCTTTAGTTTCCATGCGATCCCCACATCTGGTGATATTTCCTTGCTTTTCCTCTTGATTTCTTATTTGGACCTCTTTCCATCAAATATTGGCATGGCCCTTCAGCTTCATTTTCCCAAACTTAACCCGATATGGGTCCTCTATTTCCTCATACTCAAAATATTCTTCTAGCTCATTGATCCAGTCGATCAACTCTTCCGGGTTCAGACTTCCAGAGTAACTGGGGACTTCCACTCTGGGTCTTTTCCTGATCTTCGAAATGGCCCTTATTAGCCGCATTTGGTCTTGATCGATTGCTTCTTCTTCCTCTTCTACATTTGAACCTTCTTCCTCTCCTTCATCCTCACTTTCCTCCCTCGGGTTTAACCCTCTTCTCAACTGCTCTTGTAACGCGTCAATCTGTCTCTGGAGGGCTACTAGTGCATCTCTTCACACCAACATTTCGCCTACGACCACCTCTTTGGAACCACCATGCCTACCGGGCATCACTTTCTTAAGGCAGGCAATTTCTAACAACCAAACCCACAACCGCGGTCCTACCTGCAACGCCTCACGTCATCCACGCTCTCAAGAAAACCAGCTCGATACCACGATGAGGCAGCCGAGACTTAGAAAATAACCCACAAACAAGAGAATAATTTTATTATTTAGAAAATGGAGCTTCTTACATGCAGAGGATCTCAAATCCCCAAGTTCTACAACACATGCAGGTTACAAAAAGCTACAAAATCACCCTTTCGCAATATGCGAGCTTGTCCCCAAAATGTTCCCCAAAAATTAGAAACCCGCCCATAAATAGAGCTCCTCTTTAGTTTGGAGCCCAAACAACATTCAAATTTGAGTTTAGGTGGTTTGGCGCCAAAAAATTACAACTTGAAGTTCAAAGTTCAAAAGAACATTTGCAATTGTATCTTCTAGAAAGTGCGCCAACTTCCCAAGGCCATAACTTTTGATTTGGGACTCTGATTCGCGAACCGTTTGAACCGTTGGAAAGGTCTCAAAGTCAATAACATGCTCAAAATTTTCTACGCCAATTTTGGCAAGTTTCGGGGCCGATCAGGGAACTCTAAGTGCCTCAAATCTAACTCGAAAGATTTTCAGGTGCAAATCTGGGAAACTAAAACTGCAATATCTTTCAACCCAAGAATAGAAAATAAAAAATGTAAATTGGGAATTTCATTATGACGAAAAGGGTATCCAAAAATGTAAAAACATCTAAAAACCGAGAAACTTGAAATTTAACTATTTTTGGGTGATGCAAGATTGCCCTTACACCACTGGATGCTCCTACATCAATTTCCAACATAATAAGGGGTAGAAATCAACATGCCTCTATTAAGCTCCAACTGGTAATTCTTCCCTCCTAGCTTAATTTCTCAATCTTGCTTGCAACTTCCTCTATGATCAACCCAAATCCCACTTCTAGCCTCTTACCAAATCTCTCAACAATACTAATGCAAATTAACAAAACAACTCTCTAACTCTCAAGCTCTCAACATACATACATACATACATACATACATACATACATATATATATCACCTTAGTCTAATCGGTATTCCCATGCATATGGGTAATCCATCCATGAGCATGCATAGATACATCTACCTACGTATACTCATGTACGTATTCACTCACATGTATGAGTTTATCGTAGACATGTACATATATACATGTATATATACATTTTATGGATATATCTCATTGATATAAAAATAAACACAAAAGGAAGAACTTCCACTCGACATCAAGACTTAATGACATTCATCAATCCAAACATTCATAAAATAAGATTGCAACCCAATATAAATATTCACAACCAAAACTGAAGATCACTTACCATTTACCCGAACTGAGACTCAACTAAGACCAACTAGGGCATGAGTCTGTGAATGCTCATTTAGGTTGAATTAAGGGTTACTAGACCAAGTTCTTCTCCTGAGTGATACTTCCCCTCTCTTCCAGAGGTTTGAACCTATTCCTACATTTAACTTAATACATCATAACAGTAGTTAACCGATAACAATACATTCATATGCATCACATATATTTCATATACAGAAACATTATAAAACATTAAATTGAATCAAACATTCATTCATCATATTTCCATTGAGATTCATATATAAAACACATTCACATATATTAAAACAATTTACCAAACAAGGTAATAGTAAATAGGTAATAACACATAGATTTAATATATTCCCCCCTTGTGAATCATCGTCCCCGATGATTTTTAAGTATCAAATATGATCATAAAGCACAATATCACAAAACATCATTTTTTTCAATATTTTTCAAAATCTAGCAAGACTTGTGGAAACTTTTGCTTCATTTCAACATAGGCATCCCATGTGGCAAAATCTTCTGCATACTAATCACATTGGACCTTGTATTGTATAACCTCTCTATTATGTGAGTGGAGCTTACGTGTTCTGAGCACCTTGAGAGGTTCAATTGTTACCACTCTTGGGTCTTGTACCTATAAAGCATTCCAATCAATAACATGGTTATCACCTGGTATATACTTCTTAAGATACAAGACATGAAAGATGTGCATCCTAGAAAGAGTTGGTGGAAGGAAATTCTATACAGAACAAGGTTGATTTCTTCAAGAACCTCAAAAGGTCCTATGTAGCATGGAGCTATTTTGGATGAATTTCCATCAAAACTTCATCCCCTACTATGAAGTTCTTGGTTACCCATTTAGAATCAGCATAACTTTTTTGTCTATCGTTAGCTTCTACTAACTCCTGTAGTACCCCTCCAGTTGCTACTATGTGTATCTATTTGCTTGTGTTTTTTTGCAAGTCATTTAGCTATTTTGGATATTATATTATATTGTTTCTAGTTACGAAACTGATGTTATGTTAGTTGTTAAACTCTGTTGATGAGTCATTGAATATCGAGATTATCTGGTTAAGCTCGTATGAAGACATTGTGGTGGACGTGTGTGTGTTATGGATATGTTGTTTCTGAGTTTTAATGTGGTTATCATGATGTGATTGATGTTTATGATATAATGATGCTCGTCAGTCCTGGTGAAGAAGACAATGTAACACTACTCACTCGTGAGTACCCTCCTACGCTGCGATTCTTCTTCAGGGTGTGTTTTCCAATATATGATAATATGTTTAACAAGTGATGTTTTATGCAGATACAGGTACCGAGTATCGGCTCCACCTGCTTGTCAGGTCTGAGCGAACCCTAATCCAATAAAATTATGTTGATTCGGAGATAGTGTCTGGTCCTTGTTTAACCATTGTTCTCCATTGAATGAGTATCCATTTGTCGCCTGTTGTCATGTGTTGTTTTGTCTTGACGTGTCAATTTTGTTTGTGTTATTTTATTTGGAAATTAATTATTGTTTAATTTAGTTAAATGGCTTATTTGTTTAAATATTTGATTAAATGTTTATAAGTAAAGTTTAATTTATTGAAAATAAAATTAAACAAGTAATTATTTAAAGGTGAATGTTAATCTTGTGAAAAACAAACAATTTAAAAGAGTTTATTCTCAAAAAGTTATAATATCTGAAAAAAAGACTTAAGGGAAAATATCTTAGATATTTAATAATTATAATTGCATGAGCAATTTTAGGAATGCATTATTACAATTAGTTAAGTTGTAACTTGAGGTAATTAATTGCATTAATAAGCCTTTAGAGGTTGCAATTTCATTCACGGCAATGTTTTGGAAGAATTTTCACGGTAGCAATTTTTAGGAGATATTTGCATGGCAGTGGTGCTGGAAAAGTTTTCATCTTAGAGTTTGTTTGCAAGCATAATATCAAGTTGGATTGTAAAGATTTATTTGTCAAAGATCTAGTGATTTTGGGCAAAATTGACAGGAGCATCAGACTTTGCTTCGGTTCAGCTTTTCAACTTTAACAAGTTTTCTTCTTTTGTATGCATATTCTTGAAAAATTTTGAATATTATGATGTTTGAAAATTATTCTTTTTGGAGAATTGTAAACGCTTACCTTGGAAAAGAATTTCTCTGCTTTATATTCGCTGCCTGAAACATTAAAGTTTAATGTTTAATATATGAGAGCTTTCATGCAAGATCCATTTGGTGTATGTTTTGTTGATAAAGCTTTGAAAATGGTGACTAGCTGCACATACTAATTGTTGTATTTATCTTACCTTTTACCAGAAAGCGTCGCTTTCTTCTCTTGAATCCTGTAGAATCATATTTAAAAAAAAAAAAGTCTTAAATGGTAATTGTTATGGTTGTCGTTTAGAAGTCTATTTACCCATTTAGATATGTTAAATCAGTGTCATTATGCATGGCATATTCTTCCTTGCATGGTGCTAAATAACTACAAGTTATGTTGCATGCTTACTATAGTATTTATGTTTGAAATTCAATGAAATAATTTCCCTATAAAACCGCTTGTTTGCTTTTTATTCATCTCCAAGATTACCTTTAATCTTGAAAGGTAATAGCTTAACTTAATTTGCAATCATAACCATACTTATCCTAGAGGGAGCTTGAATCACGTCTCTTCTTGATGCCATCTTTTAGCATCACCAATTTTCTCCACAAAACGGCATTGCTATTTCAAGATGATGGGAGTGGATTACTTCTCTTAGTACAATTTCTTTTGCTATAAAAAGTTCGCGTCTGGAATATTTTAAATCATCTTTATAAGAATTCCCTCCACTTTGTTGGCTTGTAATACTCTTTGTGGCGGTTGCATGAGATGGAACTATGATGCCATATAAACTTGCAGTCTTCCCTAATTCCTTTGCTGCAAAATTTGTACATTGAAGGGGGCGGACGTAAAGTAAACTCCCTGATTCCATATGCCACATGTCTCTTCTGCTACACTTGAATTTGGTAGGATGTATGGATTGAAATAACCTCTCTGAGTCCATTCGCAACCTATCATGTCTTCAACACATGAAAACAAAGTGTTATAGAAGTTTAAATAATCTCTCTGATTCCATGGTCAATCTATCGTCGTTGCAACACTTGAACATAGTAGACTGTAGAGGTTTAAACATCATTTTGAATCTTTTAGCAGCTTGTCACATCTGCAAAACTTGTAAAATTAGTTTGGAAAATTTAGGAAGGGTGTTGCCCTGCTCTTTCAACTTTATTTTATTTGACCACTAATTTTTCTTACAGTGACCTTGTCGATTTTCCCTTTGGTGGCTGTAAGATGTTTATGAAATCAATTTATTTGATAAGTATATTAGCTTTGTAATTTGAAAACTACTTAAAAAGGGGTCGATTTTATTTGTAAAGATCTATTCCTTCAGACAAAATTTTGTTTGGATGGGCACGCTTTGAGTTATGTTAAGTTCGGTGAGCAAGCTTAAGTTGTATGATATGTTTGATGCTACCAGCACTAATGTCCTTAGTCGCTGCCCTGCCTTTCCTATGCATTACTCTGTTCTAAATGGATGCCAGAAGTGTTGAGCAGACCCTTTTGCGTACCATATAGATTTTGAAATAAGAGCCTTAACTTGATGTCTGATTCGGTTACGCACTTGGATCAGGTAGCTTAAGTTAGGCAGCTTAATCTTTTGGTTATTTCTGTTTTACTTTGTGTTTCTTGATCCTCCCTCCGTGTGATTGAAAATGAGGTAGAGGATAGGTGAAATACTTTCAAAAAGAGGGTTTAGAAGAATGTCTAATAAGTTTTAATTTAGCCATGCTTCCATGCATAGAATACTCCTTGTTTCCTTGATGATATTGATAGCACTTGAAGTTCTGATTCGCCATTGAAATATGTATAGCAATTCTCTACTATTACTTTAGTCATGAAGTTCTTTCTACCGCCTTCCATGCTCTGGTAGTAGATATTTTTATGGTGTTCTTAACTGTAGATTACAACAGATTGTAAATTCATAGATTCATCTTAGGTTGAAAGTCTTTAGTTAAGTTTCGCGTAACTCATAGATTCATGAGTTCTCCTGCTAGAGTTTAGTCAAAGGTATATTGTTGTAAGTCATTCTCTAATTGATGATAATTTATTTGAGATAAAGCAAGATATAATTTAACAATATCCTGCATGGTGTGTTGTATCTTATACTAGTGTTAATTTGTTTGAATTTAAATATGTTTATATAATATATATCAAAAGTAGAGCTATGTTCTTATCTAAGGGCCGCCATCTGAACTCTTTGACTGTGCATGGTATTAGAAAAAAATCTTAATATAACAAGATCAATGGAATTCGATTTTGGTAAGATACATGTATTTTGTATATTTATAAAAGACTATACATGTTGAGGACGTTGTCCAATAGATCTATTACTGATATTATATATATAGTCCTTATTGATGTTGATATTTAAAATTATGTGTTCTATATTATAACTAATCTTAATAATTGATTATAATATATTATATTAAATAATCTTGTAAGTGATTGTTGTTGCCTTTACGATATTCATTCGTAACTGTTGTATAAAAATAATAATAATAATAATTGTTCTTGACTAATGATTTATTTTATTATGGTGTAAGAGTAAAATTTCATATATAGAAAGAGATTTTCTTGGATATCTTGTAATTCACTTTAGTTTTCATATTTTCATATGGATTTGATTGTTAGCGGAAATATGTGCTTGGTTAACGAGTTAGCATTGAATGTTGAAATAGATGTATTTCATAGACATATTGTTGTTTAATATCTTGAATGTAATTTCATGTTGGAATTTGAAATAAGGAAACTTTCTATGATGAGTAGTAATGAACTTGTAATAAATTAAGAGTGTACTCTTATGTTCTTGAGCTTTTAAACCTTCCAGTGACTAGGAGAAGAAACTTATTTAGTAAGCTCATTGAGTATTTACTTGGATGTTCAATTACGATGTTTAATATGGGACTTAGCCTTGCAAAATTTGTTGTTACCTTTGGGGTATTATGGAATTTATCTGGTGTATGTCATGTTTTAAATGTGAATGATCTTGGTTTGTCTAATGTGCATGGGGGCTATCCTTGATAATTGTTATGGAGTCATGTGTTATTGGGAAGAGTGGCTTTCGATAGGGGCTGGAACCCTAAGAGGTAGCCAGGGTAACTTATCGGACGTTAATAATTCAGAGAAAATCTTAACAAATGTACTTGGGATTCATTAATTAAATTCAGATAAATGAATGCCTCACCTAGTACCTTAATGCTCATTTAGATTAAGGGTAGGTTGAGAAGGCCTGGAATGGCTTAGTCATTTTCCTTGTGTCCTCGAAAGGTAATTCAATTCCACATGTGATTGTCTAAGGGTCGGGAATTGGTAGAGACTACCAGGGTAACTCTAGATGAGGGCCAGTAGTCTAGGAAGATTCACCAGGGTAACCTAGAACAACTATGTGATGACACTATGTCCTGAAACATATTGTAGTTTTCTTGTGATCTTGTAATTTAGATTTTGTCATGTCATTATGTGTCATCAGCCATGTAATGTAATGTTTGTTCTTTGTTGTGTGTTGAATTATCTTCTGGACCTGTCACTATCTCCTAGCACGGAGGGAGTGGACCTTTGGGTTCCACGCAGTTGGGTGGAAACCGTGCTATACCTTCATTGGATACTCTTACAGATGACATTATACTTGTAGCTAGTTCTTGTTACTTCGTTGAACATGATAGTGGATGTTGAACGTGTTCGGATGTGGATATTTGATGTGAGGAGATCATTACCCTTATTGTATATTTACCTCATGTTTATAAGTGTACTCTTTGTACCATCATTATAATGTATTAAGATTTATGAGAATCTCACTGGATGTAATCAGAATATATATATATGTCTTGAATTGTATAAGTTTTGAAAAGTGGATCATTCATGAATGTGATTTGTACTTGTGTTTTATGACATTAATATTATGATGTGATGTTCTTAATAATAATGTTTAATTAACATAGTCTTGGAATCCACAAGAAATTTGTTTAATCGAATGACTTTAAAAAAAAATTATTCGGATAATTCACTACTTAATACTTTGTCCTTTGGATTTCCTGGCAGGGCGTTACAACTCCTACTTGATAATTCCAACTTGTTCCTCCATTTCTAATAACATCTCTAGCCCAAGGCTTATCCTATCTTCTAGCTTATCCCAACTTAGAGGAGTTCAACACTTCCTACCATATAATGTTTTAAATGGAACCATCTTGATCACAGATTGATAGGAGTTATTATATGTAAACTCCACAAAATGTAGGCAATCCTCCCATTTGTATTTCTAATCCTTGCAATACATACTTAGTATGTCCTCTAATACTTGGTTCTCCCTTTCAGTTTTTCCATCCATTTCTGAATGATAGGTAGAACTTATGTTCAGTTGAGTCCCAAGTGAAGAAAATAGGGTTTTCCACAATGTAAATGTCACTTGAGCATCCCTATCAGAAACATGATCTTTTCAAGAATCCCATGCAATCTAAATATCTCTTAAATAAACATTTGTGCTATTACAAGAGCTCCATTAGTCAAATTCCCTGGAATAAGTGAGCTACCTTTGTAAGCTTGTCAACCACTCCCAGAATGGCATTGTGCTTATTCCTCGACATTGGGAGACCTTGCACAAAATCCATGCTAATAACTTTCCACTTGCTTTCTGTAACTTCATGGGGATACAAAATACATACAAGATGATGATGCTTTTCCTTCACTCTTTAGCACTCTAAGAAACTTGCTACAAATCTAGTTGCATCCCCTTTCATTCCCTTCGAGAAACACTAGAATGGCTTTACATCAACCAACATCTTAGTTACACTAGGATGTCCTGAATATGGTGTATTGTGCACTTTCTTCCATACCATGCTCCTTAATTCCCCAATGTTAGGTACATAGATCTTTCCCTTAAATCTCAATAAACCATTAGGTTCAAAGTGATATCCTTTGTACCTTTGATCTTGTGGATTTTTTGAGAGTGCTTGCTTGACTTGTTCAAAAAACTCACCACCCTTAGATTTTTGCAACACTTGATCCTTGAAGCCAGTTTGGATTGATACCATCAAGGAGATATACCTCCTATGACTTAAGGAATCAGCAACCCAATTCTCCTTCCCCTTGATATAACTGAAGTTGAAATCATAATCAAATATCAATTCCAACCATCTCCTTTATCGTGCATTCAGATTAGGTTGAGTAAACAAATATTTAAGACCATGATGATCAATCTTTAGTTCAAATGGTTTCTCCGCATCTGTAATGCATGGACAACTACTACTAACTTTGAATCATGTGAAGCATAATTTTTTTCATAGGGCTTTAGCTTCATTAACTCATAAGCTATGATTTTCCCCTCTTGCATCAATACTCCACCCAAACCTTCTCCTAAAGCATCTATAATAACTACAAAGTTACCATTTGGATCTAGTACCTTTAGTATCGATGTTGTGGTCAACCTTTCCTTAAGTTGTTCAAATGTTTCTTGATATTCCTCAAACCACTGAAACTTCTTCCCATTCCTTTGCAATGATGTGATAGGAAATGTTATTCTTGAAAAAAATTCAACAAAATTATAATAATACCCAGCCAAACCCATAAAACTTCTAACTTCCAGCACATTCTTAGGCACTAGCCACTCTATCACAACTTTTATCTCCAATGTATCAACCATGATCCCATCAACTAAAATTACGTGACCCAAATATTGTACTTCCTTTTGGAAGAAGGTACACTTTGAGAGTTTTCCATATAGTTTATGCTATCTCAATAGTTGAAGAACAATCTCTAGATGCTTGAGATGTTCCTCTTAATTCTTGGAGTAGATTAAGATGTCATCCAAGAAGACCAACACAAACCTATCCAAACATTCCCTAAATACATTTTTCATTAGGTTCATGAATGTTGCTAGTGTATTCGTAGGACTATGAACTCGTAATGACCATATCTAATCCTGAAAGCTATTTTGAAAATTTCTTCATCCTTGATTCTTAGTTGGCGATATCCTGAATGTAGATCAATTTTTGAAAACACTATTTCACCTTGCATCTAATCAAAGAGATCATCAATATGTGGCAATGGATACTTATTCTTTATCGTTGCTTTGTTAATCAACTGATAATCAATACATAAGTGTATTGTACCATCTTTCTTCTTCACAAAGATCACTAGCGCTCTCCATAGTGAAACACTAGGTCTTATCAATCCTTTAAACAACAACTCTTCTAGTTGTGCCTTTAACTCCATTAATTTAGTTGTGGTCATCCTATAAGGTACTTTTGATATAGGTTTCAACCTAGGAACTATGTCTATGGAGAAATCAAATATCCTCTTAGGAGGTAATTCGGGTAATTCATCTAGAAATACATCCACAAATCTCTATAGAATAGGATATTTCTCCATATTCGTTTTTCCAAATTCCAACACCTCACCTTCTTTAACATCTTGGGAGTCTTGAGGTCCATAATATACTACATCATCTTGAGAAATGAATTCCTTCCATTTCTTTTTACTACAAAGAGTTGACAACCTTTCTTCTTTTATCTATGCATTTGTACAGTGGATATATGTCGTAACTTAACCTCTCTAGGTGTTCCTTGCAATGACACCCAGTTACCTAGATCGTCTAAGCATTCAATTGTTTTTGCATGACAATCTAATTTGGCCCTATGTTTCCATAACCAATTCATCCCTAAGATGACATCATAATAACCTAAGGGAGCTACATACAAATTCACTTCTGTAAAGAAACTTGGAAATTCAATCCTTGCTTTGAATAGACATTTACTTACTTCAGCTCTTGTCTAGTTTGCATATTCTACAACCCAAGACTTTTCCATGTAGCCAGATTTTGATGAAATTTAACTAGCTATTATAGGAGAAATAAAAAAATTTGTGGCACCAATATCTATTAAAATTGAAATGGGAATTCCAAACAAAGAACCTAAAACTTCTACTAGAGTAATTTGGTACTCCACTTGCTAATTATCCACTGCAGCATGAATCTTTTGTTGAAATGCAACTCTTTGAGGTGGAAGTGTGTTACCATGTGGTTGTGTCCCAAATTGGTTTTCCTGGAAAATTACTCGCATAGTGATCCCCACCACATGTATAACATCCCTTCACTGGTCCCTCCTTTTTGTAAGTCTTCCAAAATTACTTTCATTTCCACCAACATTGCTTTTGAAGTTTGTTGAAATTGTTAATGTTTCCCCTTCTATCTCTCTTTGGTTCATTCCAATTATTTTGGGGTCCCTTGTCCCCTTGCTTTTGAAAATTTTTCTCTTCACTAGGCTTCTTTTGATCTTGATTGGTCTGTGACCAATCAAATTTATTTCTATTTTCTCCTGGTATTTTGAGATAGACTTAAGCCTTTGTTCCTACTTAATTGCCTTCTCATACACCAAGTCCATGGTAGCTAGACCATGCACGTCTATCTCACCACCTATTTGTACATTAAGACCCATGATAAATTTCCTTATATGAAATCGCTCATCCTTCTAGTACATAGGTACGTACTTCAGGAGTCGAGTGAACTTCTCCTAATACTCATTCTATTACCGTTTTCTATGCTCTACATCTATTACCGTTTCTATGCTCACTTGCTTTTCTATGCTCTACATCTATTACCATCCTAGGGCCTTGTCTTTGGGATCCCAAAGGACCACCTTCATAACCCATTTTTTCAGCTATGGTTGCTCCAGTAGTGTATGCTTCTTTTGTGGCCTCACTTAAACCAAGTTTGAAATTGACATGGCTTCCTTCTTCCATGCCATCATTAGATTCATGATCACTTTCTTTATCTTCTTGTTCATCTGGATGCTCTATATTCCACAATTTGCTAAATTCACTGTCTTCTTCGTTATCTCCATACTCTGCAAGAGCTCTTGGTTCACCTAGCTCCTTCCTCATAGACCAAAAGGCAGTAATTTTTTATCGTGACCAATTTTTTTTTGTAACTTCCTTCTCGAGAGAACCTGGCATTTTTACTCTACTACATGGTTTAAAGCACTTTTTTGATAAAAAATTTTGTACCTCTGGATTGTCTTTCGATGCAATGCCATAATTTTTGCTAACAATTGCTCAAAAGAAATACCATTCTCAGCAGCACTTTTCTCTATTGCAATTTTGACCTCATCCCAAGAATCCTTGTTTCTCAAGTTTTCGAGCAAGGGTTTACTTTCATGTTGAATTCTACTTGCAGGATTCTTATTGAGCACAATCATTGATTTAATGGTGTCACATGGATCATACTGCCAGTGACAGATAGCATCAAAATCAAAAAAAAACAAAAGATTATGTGTCACACTAAATGCTTTTCTCTCGAATGTGATCCCTCCACATGAAAAAGGTAAAGAAGGAAATAAGGTCTTCTTTTATTGACCGGTAAAGTGCAGTTCATCAGTACTCTACATCTGCCTTACATATTCCAAAGCAAAAACCCTTTTTGTCACATGTATTGGAAGTGTGTATGGCTATACTCCGATCCATAAAATATTAGCACAGTATATTCTTCCATTAAGTACCAATCAGCCAATTGTATTTCTTTTCCTATTTGAATGTAGTTTCTACATGACATAGGCAATCTAGGCATTGGAGTATTTGTAATTGCTTGATGCAATGGAGCCAAAAAGTAGTCTACAAAATGACTATAGTTCCTTTGAGAATCATGCATCCTTATAACAGTGGTCCATTCATATACTGGGGCCATTTTCTTTTCCTTGGGATTACTATAGGGTCGAATCTGAAGCTTGTTGGTCTAAAACATTCCTCTGAATTTCAATAGAAAAAGATAGCACAAGTAGGTTGTGAACCTAAATGTCTTGGTGGAACCTCCTTTAATCATTAAAAAAAATTTATGCATGGATTCTACAATGTGCTCAATAAATTTATATTTGACATGTTGAACACCATAATAGATATTATACACCATTTCAAGGAGGCATGCACCCACTTCCAAATTGTTATCTAGTATGAGGAAAAATGCTAGCATGGAAATAGTATCCTGAACCCATGGTTTAAAAATTTCCAAATCATAAGGAGGCTTATGATCACCTTTCAATTTGTTTCTATCCTGAACTATTTTGTTTAAGAAATATTTTTTCTCCATTTCATCCACTACTTCATAATCACTAGCAAGCTTTTCTAGGTCAATGTGGACATTTCCAAATTCTTTTCCTTCGGTTGTAAATGTAAACCCCAACACTTTTCCAAGTTCTTCTACATTAATGGATAACAATTCTTCTTTGCTATCTTTATTAACAATTTCTCTTTTGTTATCATCATAATTTCGGGTACAAACCATGATAAATTCAGGGCAAGGGAAAACCTCATGTAACATCATGCGCCCTAATCCAATTACCCACGGTGCACTAATACTATTAACTTGCATTTGATTTGAGGCCTTATTCTCAGATGAAAATCTAAGTTCTGAGGTACGCCTACCATAGGTTTCAGGATCATAAATATCATGGTATTCATCAATGACACCTGGGGTTTTAAGCAATTTTGCATAATGTATTTTTTTATCTGACATTGCTCTAGTGGTACTGCTGGTAGACATGCTTATACAATGTGAAACTATGAATTCCCTATTAGTCCTTAATTTTTCTTAATTCTTAAGTCTCTTAGCCCTAAACCCAAACTTCAAATTTTGAAAAAATAAGATTTTAAGAAACGTCAAACGATGAAACATAGCTAGAGGAATTCTTTCACTTACCCGACTTTTGATTCTTGGAAAGATTAATGCCAACAGTCGTGGAAACTGGGTTTCTAGAATGGCTTTGTCAGAAGTGGAACTGTGGAACCCAAAACAAGGTGGTGTCGCAGTGCGCTACAATGAGCAAACTGAAGACTGAAATCTCCCTGTGTGCTGACCCTCTCACTTAAAAATAAAATCAGTTAGCAGTATAAACTAAAAGTGATTTTTTCAGTCCTGTATTGACAACAAATTTGAAAGAATCTAAACCGTTGATCTTTGTAAATCTAACGATTATAGGTTGATTCCATATGTTTAGGTCTGCAACCCTAGCGCTTCATGCATTTCATTTTGGAATGCAACTACAGCCATACATCAAATGTTCATCGAACGGTTGAGTAATTTATGATATATATTATAAATAGTAAACATGTGTTTTAAAGTTTTTTTCAACCTTTAATGTGCTAGAATTCACATCAACGCCTTTATAAAATGAATTACAATGTCACATTAATAGCACAACCATTAATCGCATAATCATAATGAACTTAATAAAAGGAATTACAATGTCACATAATCACATTAATAGCACAACCATTTATTTTTATTACAACTAAATGACAATTGTCAATTTCACATTATTACATAGTACAAATACAAATGTAAGCACAAGCACCAAGCTTCTGCCATGGTCTCTGAGTCCTGACTCTCTGTCGTCTAAAAATAAATGCATGGAGGAGGGCCACTGCCAATCATGGTTTCTGAAAAATATGCATGGGGAAAGGGGGGTAAATCAAATGGGGGAAATTGGAGTTGTTAAAGATACAAAAAGTACTTATCCCCTTTGAAAATTAGTCATGCAGAGGATGAAGGGTTGTAAAACTACTCCCATCTTCTACTTGTTGCTTCCATGCACTTGGAGAGCACTTATCTCCATCAGATCTCCCCATCCTGGCTCAAAACCTGTCTGATAAGTTTGGTCAACTAAATCAAATTCTTTCCAATTCCACCCATTCTGAACTTGAAGGAAATTGGTCTTTTACTCTATAACTACATAACTGCAGGAAGGAGAATTAGAGTATCCCCAATAATACCAAATCATCTTCTTCCTGAATCCTTATTAACCCTACAAAATGAAAACCCTTATGACAATTCAAACATTGCACTCGAGATTCAATAGTATAGCCTTTAGCCTTCAATGAATTATTTTAGTTGTGCTCACTATCCTTATTTATGGTCCAACAGTTCCACCAATAGTGCCACTACCAACCTGGTCCCTGTGTACGCCTCACATGTGTCATGTGTGAGGTTGGGTTACTATAGTGATAATCATGATTCACACAAACCAACAAACCAACTTAATCGATTTGATTACTTAACTTTAGTATTTGTATTGCTTTATGTTTTACTTCTAAGTTTTAAATCTGCATGCAATTATTTCATAAATAGATAATTTCTTAAAGGAAAAAAGAACTGATATGAATAGATTCATCAAAAAAAAAATTGTGCTTTTTAATAGTACAATTGCTATGATTTCATCAATTGCTTTTTAATAGCACAACCATTTATTTTATTGCAACTAAATGACAATGTCACATTATTACATAGTACAAATACAAATGTAAGTGCAAGCACCAAGCTTCTGCTGGACCACTAGTGAAAACGTAAATGTAATACATGTTTGTCTGAAAATAATGGGACTTTCCAAGTCAACCATGGGATCTAAAAATAAACGCATGGGACTTTCCAGGTCAACCATGGGCTCTAAAAATAAACACATGGGACTTCCCGGATCAGGAAATAGCTTTGAAAATGAATGCATAGAGAAAGGAGGGCGGATAAAATTTGGGAAATGGGAGCCATGAAGATACAAAATGTACTTCTCCCCTTTGAAAATCAAAGTCATGCAGAAGATGAGGGATTGTAAAATTGCTCCCATCTTTTACTTCCAGCTTCTATGTATTGGGAATAGCGGTTATTCCCATTAGAGCACCTCTCCTGGTTCAAAACCTATCTGAGAAGTCAGGTGAACCAAATCAACTTCTTTCCAATTCCACCCATTCTAAACTTGAAGCTTGAACGAAATTGATCGTTGACTCTATGACTATAAAACTGTAGGCAGGAGAATTTAGAGTATCCCCAATAATGCCACATGATCTTCTTCCTGAATCCTTATTAACCCTACAAAATGAAAACCCTTGCAACAATTCAAACATTGCACTCAATAGTAAGGTCTTTAGCCTTCACCGAATGATTTTAGTTGTGCTCACTAGTCACTATCCTTATTTAGTTATATATGGGCCAACAGTGCCACCAATAGTGCCACTACCAGCCTGGTTCCTATGTACACCTCACACCTGTCACGTGTGCACTATGAGGTTACATATACCGTATATTCATGATTCATAATGGTGATTCGCGCAAACCAAAAAACCAACTTATTTGATTTGTGTAACAGTAACTTAAGCCTTACATGTACAATTAAAATGTTTAATTTGATTAACGTCTAGCTACACGCAAACTATACCTCAAGCCTTACATGTACAATTAAAACTTAAGCCTTACATGTACAATTAAAATGTTTAATTCGATTGACGTGACACGTCTGGCTACATGTTGAAGGAGTTGATGGTGACTCCTCAACACCCCCAAGATCAATTGCAACCAAAACCACTTCCACAAGAGAGAGAATGGCAAGAAAGCTTGCTTCACAATGCAAGATTGATTAATGGTTGAATTGCTATTGCTTGCTATGAAAATGTACATGATATGCCTTGCTTATATGGGCAAGGTTGAGAGATAGGAATGAACATGATGTTGAAAAATGTCATAATCCTATGACATGAGACAACCAACAACCTAATCACCTAGGAAATGATGCATCCTAGCTAGATAAGATAAGTTCTAGATAAGCCAACTAAGCCTTCTAGAAAGAATCTTTTACCTAAGTAAACGTAACCATGTGAATATGTCCCCTAATTTACCTAGTGAATGAATAAGCTAGGTACAAGACAATTATTCACACCAACACCCCCCCTTAAGTGCAACTTAGGGAGAAGATTATTATGCAAACTATACAAAGACAATGACTATGGGTCCCAGCTACTAGGCCATGTTAGGTACCCATTTACAATGCAAATGATGCAATCTCTCACAAGCGGAGAAAAGGAGAAAACCCAATGGGACAAAACTCCTCTCCAAAAGAGAGAAAAAAAAAAAACATGATGTATGGAGGACTCAATGATACCCCCCAAGGACAACATGCATCATGTATATACAATCAAATACCCCCCATAAGAGGGAAGTAGAGAGATAAGATATCCCCCCCATGATGTGTGATCTTCTGCAAACATGGTTAATGTCGAAAGACAAAACATAATCCAATGTCTACAAACAGTGTTTCTCCCCTTAGGAAGAAGATACACCAAGTACAAATGCAGGAATGATGCCCATTCTGGATAGGAAGTAGGAGGAAGAGGAATCCATATGTATGTAGATTGTACCTCTGAAATCTGCTCATGTGTTGCCAAGTTCTTGGATGATGAAGATGATGATGCCACAATCCAATCAAGTACATGCCCAATCACAACAATCTGTGACAAACCAGGAATAAGTGGAAACAGATCTTGAACAAGCTCCAAAGACATAGATGAAGTCACAATATTGGATCCATGACTATCATCAAATAGGAGAGATAGACCCTCAAATTGGTCCTCCAAATCTGCAATGTGAGACTCCACAAACAAAGAAGCAATGTCTGTCAAATAGGAATCCCAATTAGGAAGACTATCAGATACCTGCAATGAATCAATGGTAGTACTCAATGACTCATCAACAGAAGATGAAGAATCAAGAACCTCTCAAGCATCTGCAATCTCCTCCAAAGGATGACAAGCATGGGTTAACACCCCCAAGATCAGTTGCGACCAAAACCACTTCCACAAGAGAGAGAATGGCAAGAAAGCTTGCTTCACAATGCAAGATTGATTAATGGTTGAATTGCTATTGCTTGCTATAAAAATGTACATGATATTCCTTGCTTATATGGGCAAGGTTGAGAGATAGGAATGAACATGATGTTGACAAATGTCATAATCCTATGACATGATACAACCAACAACCTAATCACCTAGGAAATGATGCATCCTAGCTAGATAAGATAAGTTCTAGATAAGCCAACTAAGCCTTCTAGAAAGAATCTTTTACCTAAGTAAACTTAACCATGTGAATATGTCCCCTAATTTACCTAGTGAATGAATAAGCTAGGTACAAGACAATTATTCACACCAACACATGCAAATTGTACCTCAAGCTAACAAGTGACAAGCTATCAAAAATTGCCAGACTCCAGTGTCACTCGAATGATATGAATTATGAAAATTTGAAATCATTACAAATCTTGTTTCATTAAAGCTATGACTCATGAGTTTTCCAATCAATTGCTTCATATTTACATATGGCATTAATCGCCACGAGCAGTACGACTACCACACATTCTTCAAAAAGATTGAGAATTTCAATTAAAAGAAATGTAATACGCCGAGTCATTGAAAAGAGAGAAATGAGCCTTGATCTCACCACATGTCCGCATCTAATGGTTCTAGTTTTATTCTGGAGGTTTCAATTCGCAACTCTACTGCTTCAGAGATTTACTTGTGGAATGCACCTACAACCGTCCATCAAAAATTCATCGAATGGTCGTGGTTAGATTGATTTGCAACATCCTTTGTGTAAAACGTTCTTAAGTTTTTAAGCATTGGTCCTACGTTCTTCCTAGGCGGTCCCTCTTTTAAAACAAAATTAATGCACGTGCATATTTCTGCCACTTAAGTTCTTCTATCGCTCATCGCCAAAATCCAACCCATCAGATTCATTACCACAATGATGATCCTTCATCTAGCCACATGTCCACATCTAACGGTTCTAGTGTTATTTCGGAGGTTTCCATTCGTAAATTTAGTGCTTGAGAAATATACTTCTGGAATGACAGTCGTCCATCGAAAATTCATCGAATGGTCTTGGTCCATAATGTCGCGTGGTCGCTAAAATTTGGAACCTTAGAACCAAAGTCTGAAGTTTCAAAAAAATTGAAACTTTCGACCCTACGACTACAAAGACGACCAAGAAAGAGTAGTAAGGTTAGCAAAAGTACCAAAACCTCGACTTTGGTGAATTAAGATAGGAAAGGTGACAAGCACGCCACACAGTGCTTTATGGAGACAGTTGGCGAAATGAGGTGTTATAATGACATTCACCTATCACCCTTGATGCTTCTTCAAGTTTGAGTGTAAGGATAATATGATTGTATCCTTTTGGCGGTGGGTGATAGGTTGGAAGCCAATGAAATAGAAAAGCAATGGAGGCTAGTTTCACCATGACATCGCGGAGGAAGCTAGACCCCTTTGTGGGTAGACCATCTGTGCAGAGGCTGCGAGGTTTATTTCTCTACAAGGAAGAGTAGGTGGTGCAAGTAGTTCAAATAATGTTGGGGGATGGATTAAAAAAATTAACACATAGATTCAGAACGAATATGGATATCTATTCATTAGTCATGGCTTGGGGTTTAGACTTAGGAGAACCAGTGAACGAGGTGAGGAGAGTAATGAAAATTCTGGTGCATAAAGATTTTTTAGTCGACATGGAAAGAATTTTGCAACGAGCAATACCAGGAGTAGGGTTGGTAAAAATAGAAGGAATGGATGGTGGGGTCCCAAAGCTTGCGGATTTAAATCACCTCTTTATTAGATGGCCAAAGGGTCGCACTAAAGATCGATGGCGGGAAGGAGCTGAGCGTGGGTGGAAAGGACTTAAAATCTATGTTGAGCTAATGGCATTAGAGGAAACAATAGAAAATCTAAAAGAAGTTGCCAGAGAGGAGATGCGCGAAAAGAAGGGACTGCGTCCACGGAAGAAGCCAAAACCGTTAAAGGAGATACTACCACTGGAGATGGGCGATTCTTCGAAGAAGAATGAGTAATAATGGTTAACGTAAAGTGTAGTTTTCTGTTTTGTTTTTAGCCTCTGCTACAAAGGAATAGTTGTTTAGGGAAGTTCTAATACTCTGGTTTTTGAGCTGGTTATTCATCTTTTTTGGTAGTTTTTGGATGTTGCTAAGTTTGTAGAATCTGTACCTTTTTCTTTATAATTAATAAAATAAACAAGTATCACCGATCAGCTTTTTTGGTAGTTTTTGGATGTTGTGAACTTTATAGAATCTGTATCTTTTTCTTTATAATTAATAAAATAAATAAGTATCACTGATAAAAAAAAAACATTCTTAAATTTTTAAGCCTTGGTCCTACATTCTTCCTAGGTGGTCCCTCTTTTAAAACAAACTTTATGCTATCGCTCATCGCCAAAATCCAACTCGTCGGGTTCATTACCATGATGATGACCCTTGATCTCACCACGCGTCCGCATCTAATGGTTCTACTATTATTCCAGAAGTTTCAATTCACAAATCTAGTGATTGAGAGATATACTTTCGGAATGCAACTAAAGTCGTCCATCAAAAATTCATCGAATGGTCATGGTTAGATTGATGTCCCACATCATTTGTGTAAACCGTTCTTAATTTTTTAAGCCTTGGTCCTACGTTCTTTCTAGGTGGTCCCTCTTTTAAAACAAACTTTAATGCACGTGCATATTTCTGCCACTTAAGTTCTATCGCTCATCGCCAAAATCCAACCCGTCGGATTAATTATCACAATGATGACCCTTGATCTCACCATGTGTCCACATCTAACGGTTGTAGTGTTATTTCGGAGATTTCCATTTGCAAATCTAGTGCTTGAGAGATATACTTCTGGGATGCAAGTACTGTCGTCCATTGAAAATTCATCGAATGGTAGTGGATTCGCCACTAAATTTAATTGGCCAATGAATTTTTTATTAGTTTGATATTATGTTTAATTCGCCAAATTTTTTTCTTAATCATTTGAAAATAGGTTTAATTCGCCAATGAATTTTATTTTTTTGTTTCAAAAAAAAATAATCGCCAACAAAATTATTTTTTCTGGTTTGAAAACAGGTTTAATTCGCCAATGGAAATATTTTATTGGTTTGAAAATAGATTTTAATTGCCAATGAAAATATTTTAATGGTTTTAAAAAATTTGCAATTCGCCAGGATTTTCCACAGACTTCTAGCAATTACAAAATATTTTCCAATGGGGATTTTTTTTTCACGAAAAATAAAAAAATTCGCCTCTAAAATTAATATTTTTTTCAGGAAGTATGAAAGATTCGCCAGGATTTTACAACTTCTCCGAGGGGGGGGTTTCTTAAAGTTTTCCCTGTTTGAGATTGTGACTTATCATTCTCATGATCACTAGATTGAGTGTTATCATGGGAATTCTCCCCTTCTTTGTTGGGAACTTTTCTTCATTGTTTGGGACTTCTTGTTCCTCTCTTTCCTTTCCCCTAAATTTTTGTTCAAGGTTTTCTATTCTTGCTCTAGTTTCATCAATGACAGCCAAAATACGGTTCAACTTAATTTTGACATTCTCAGCACCTTGACCTACTTCTTGACTTCCCCCAAAGTTATTTCTTATCCTAACCATTTCCCCAAGAATAGTTATACCTGGAGGTTTCATTTTAATTAGATCTATGAAGGTTTTCTCAATGTTAACAACATTCCAAAAGATCTATCATTCACATAAGAAATTATGTAAAAGAACTCATTCACAAATTTTTCCAAAACATGTTTTTCATTATAATCAAAAAGGATTTCAATTTCCTTGAGTTTACATAGAATGACTATTCAAATATTCTAAGGGAGAGTATCCATCGGATTCACTTTCTGATACATAACTTTGTGGAGTATGCCCCTCATATTTTTTCCCATATACATCTTCAAAAGGGAAATAACCCTCTGTTCTATCCTAAGACACATAGTTTTGAGGTACATAACCCTCTGATTCACCACTTGTGGATTTTACAATAAATTCTACTAAAGGAAGAACACGAGGATCCCTAAATATCATGATTGGACTAACACTACATTTTGAGGGCATATCCTTGGAAAGTGATAAAGAGTCTGACATGGTCAAGGAGACAGGAGAAGAAGTTGAAGTTGGTAGCCTCTCTCATCCTTCTCCTCTCTTGACCGATTCATGAAAGGGCATGACTAAAAGTCTCAGTATCGCTCTGCCAAATGGCATTGTCATAATTGGTTCCCTCAATGGTTCGAACAAGGGCTTCTCTTTCCTTCTTGGCCCATAGGTAGCACTCATTTTCGATTACTAAATTTCTTACAATCATCTTAAGATGCACCATCCTGGCGCAAGAATTTCCAAACATTAGACTCAATGTTGGATTGGAAACATAGCAAGCACATAGGTTTTAGAGCTAAACCCAACAGCTCTAATACCAAGTGTAACATGCCCAATGTTCTACCTTACTATGTTTTCCCACAAGTGAATAGTTTATGCATCTAACTATTAGAAATATTGTCATTGATGTCAAAGTGATGTCAAGAAGGGTTTTTGTTGTCTAAGAATAGTATCATTGATGTCTAGACAATATTGTTAAGAAGTTTTTCATTGATGTCAATGAAGTGATCCATTTGTGAGGAATGAATATATAATGCCCCATTTTAAGTGATAGTTGCGACCTAAAGAAATAATGCTTATAATATGATAAGTTTAAGAAAAGCCAGATGTTACAGACAATGATATTGGTAAATCCAAAGAACAGATTGAAAAAAAGAGAGGTTGAAGAGAATTCAAAGCTACATAGACTTGAGCATTACCACATAAGAAAATGTGAATGTCGAAGATTTAAAAGAGCTATTATTATGCCTAGTCAACGATAAGAAGACAGTAGAAATATATATGAGAAACCAATATTAATTATTAAGGAGTCATCCAAAATTGGAATCATGCCTATCTAATGTCATCGTGGAATAAAAGGGAACTGGTCAAATCAGGCTCTTTATAATATCGTAACATCAAATCTATCATTTTCCAATGCAACGACATCATTAGGGGTTTAATATAGATTGCTCGGGTCTTATCATTTGTTTATGATTTGGTGAATATATTGTGGCACTCTACAAGGTGAACATTATTGCAAATAATATATGTATTATCGGGTTCTTTGGAAGTTAGCGCAACATCCATAATATCAGACTTTGGAAACTACTACCATACATGAACCTAAGATGTGAATGATCTCATCGGATTAAATATAGACGACATCTCATCACCAGACGTCAAGCTCGTCTCATTCACACTCCCTATAAATATATATTCAATTGCTTCTGAAGATGAATGTAATGTGGAACGGCCACAAGATTGTCATTGGGATCTCTTATGTGGCCTATATTCTATCGCCATATTTCTAGAGGACATCATGTGATATCCAAGAAAGACGAAGGATGTGAGTTTCTAAAGACCACTACAATCTCTTATTGGAGTCAGCGCTAATATTGGGAATTTAGCGATTTGATTAGAGAATGGTTTGTGTTGTGTTTAGAATAGTGGTAACCAAAGGACGCATCCCTCTATTACAAAGAGATGTCTCTCTTTAAAGACATAAGATATAAATAAGATAACTAGACAT
Source organism: Sequoia sempervirens (assembly GCA_007258455.2). NCBI lineage: Eukaryota > Viridiplantae > Streptophyta > Pinopsida > Cupressales > Cupressaceae > Sequoia > Sequoia sempervirens. Next base: position 656,075,363 of record VDFB02058242.1, on the reverse strand, counting down.
GAGGAGGAAATAATTAGATCATGGATTTTATTGAATATCATCTTTGATTGAGAAAGGAAGTAATCAAAGTTGGAGATGATGTAAAAGTGGAATACATGCAGATTTCAAATAAGTATATGAAGATTTGAAGAATGGGCATATAGATTATACACTCAGATAGTTCTGAAGATCTGAAAACTCTGTTGAGGGCCAATCCTTAAATAATAAGAGTGTGTGTAAGTAAAAATGAATATCATCTAAAGTGCTAAGTAAAATCAGAACAGTGGGTTGGGAGGAGTGATATGTGAAGCAGCATAAGAAGATCACTAAAAGCATATATAAAAGAAAAGTAGAAGTAAGGAAATACAATGATAAATCAGACCGATTAAAGAGCAAAAATTCTAAGTATAGCAGCAGACATGAATATGGTATATGCAGATTTAAAAGAGTAGAATGTAGATTTGAAAGAGAGCATATATGGTGCATCATCTAAGAGCAGATTGGTGAAAGAGAATAAATGGAGATTTAAGAAAAGAATGTATGCAAATTAGTAAAGGAAATATATCCAGATTTATGAAGGAATTTGGAGCATAATTGACAAGAGGTCGATTTAAAAGGGAAGATATATGAATAATTGCATCAGGTTTGTGGAGAAGATATCATCAACAAGAAGATCTTTATGAAGGCATAGAAAGAGTTTGTCGTTGATTGAATAAGATATAGTTTGTGAAGAGGAATATGTGTCAAATCCATAAAGAAGATTATAGCAGATTTGTAAGAAGGATATTTGAGCCAGAAATGTCCATCATTGTTGAAGAAGCAACATTGAAGGTGGAGCATTATTCTTGAGCTTATCATTTTTGCTAAGTTGGTGCTTGGCAAGTGGGGGTTGGTGCCTCCAGTAGGTTGGTTCCTACGAACATTAGGGGTTGGTGCTCCTTGTAGGTTGGTGCCTACTAAACTACAAAATTGGTGATTCAAGTAGCTTGGTGCCTACAATCTTTGTAATTTCATATAAAAACATAAAATACAATTGTTGATGTCAACTTGATCATATTGTGTCTTATTGCATAGTTGATATTGTGTTGAAGTTTAAAAGGTGATAAAGTTGAGAGGGTAAAAGTTTGTTGATATAATGATTCACCCCCCTCTCTTAGTATATCTTTGTGCTCTTCACTAACATTATGAGAAATTAAAAAATTCTTTTTTATTCAATAATAAATGCACCATTTAAAACATAACCTTTCCAAACTTTTCCATTGCATAATCAAAGAATCATTTCATCAATATAAGTATAATTTCATTTTACATATATATTCAACATAATATTTCACATTTAAAATTTCCATATAGATGGACACATGATTACATACATAGCTTCAACAAGCTTACATGAACTAGAAATACAAATGGTCTAGAATGTTCTTCTCACAAATCTTGGTCGCCAACTGCACAAAGAGAAGCATCACTTAAGCAATTTTTTCCAACCATGGACTTACTGCGGTCCCCTCACATCTACCAAACTTGGTAAGATGGATCTCCCTTTGACTAAGATATTGGTTTGGTAACCTCATCCTTCATATAGTCTTTCCTAAGCATAGTGATGTGTCCTACATATCTAGAGCTACAATAATCTGGCTATAGATACATGTATGATATTCCCAGCCTAGAATGTAAATTGGATCACAATGACCTAACAATGTAAATAGTGGCTACTTACACTACTTTGGTCAAAGATTTATCACCCAATACTTTGAGTGAGAATCATCTATTTCACCACAATAATTGGTTGATTTGTATTTGACCATTAGTATTCTATTCAAAGGTTATCCCCTTTCCTGTGGATTATCCTAACCCTAGGAATAACCTTCCCATTAACTCACATTTAAATGGCATTGCTACTAAGTATCTCAAAACAACTCTATCTTATGTTATGGACCTAGAGTATTGTCTTACTATGTATAGTACTAACAATCTATGTATAGTACAAATAATATACATTCGTATAAAATCCAATATAGTATAAATATCTATATAAGTATAAACCAAAAAGAAAGGTTTCACAATACAAGAAACAATCAAGAAAAATGTAATCATATCCGAGCATCATAGCACACATAAAGACAATCTTTCCAAACATGGCAACATAAATAAACAATATTTCCAACATAATAAAAAAGGGGTAGAATTTGAAGCATGCATGTACATTAAGCTCCAATTGATAATTCTTCCCTCCTAGCTTAATTGCTCAAGCTTTCTTGAAACTTCCTCTATGATCAACCCAAATCCCACTTCTAGCCTCTTACCAAATCTCTCAACAATACTAATGCAAATTAACAAAACAACTCTCTAACTCTCAAGTTCTTAACTCACTTTGCACAGAAAATACAACTGAATAACAATAGAATAATCAGATTGAAAAGTGTAGAAAATGATAGAATGAGCACCTCTATATATACTAAAATGTGAGCAACCAAAGGCTACAAACAAGCTAATACTACTGCCACCTTTCTACCCCCATGCAACGACTCATCAAACTAACTTCCAAGTTTACAACAGATAATAGCCCTTACCTTTCAAATGGCTGAGTTGACTTGTTTCAAGGGATAGCAAGACTCTTTTACTGAGTCAAGTGAACAACAATATTTTTAGCAAGTTTCCTATTTGGCTTGCAAATCGAATTCCTTCTTATATTTCTGCCAAGTTTACATTGACTGAGTTTCATGGCTAAGATATTGTTTTTCCAAATTTAAGCATAGTTAAAAATACTTCTTCTGAATTTCTTATACTTCAACATTGGCGCCACATATTCATATAGTGGCGCCCTTTAAGATAGTGTGGGCAAAGACTATTTCTACATTGTTAAAATCTGCAATCGCTTACTTTTGTAATGTATACACAACACTTCCTATTTCATGTGTGACTCATAGTCTTAGTTGACTTAGTCATATGTTTGCTTTATGTGTAGTTTTATACTATGCAATGCATTAACAAGGCAACACTATATGCGCCTATGTTTCATTTAAAGTGCTTCACTATTATCAACTTAAGTGCTATGCATTGCGCTTGTAAATATCTCAAATGATTACCATTTATATATAATATATGTATATATATATCCTTCTTAATATATATATTCATATATACTCATTACTCATGATTATCAAATATATTAATTGTCAATTAACAAATATATATACAAACATATATCGAATAACATTTCGTATATATATATACACACAATTATATATTAATATATATGTAGCTATATTATTTTATACATATATATTAATATATATTACAAAAGGCCCTTTGATGGCTCAAAATTTAGAATAACAATTTTACAAAGGCCCTAAGCTAGCCAAACGAAATCTTTATCGTACTTATCAAAAATAAAATGGCTCTCTAGAAGCCTAAAACAAACACTTTTAAAAGAAAAAGTGAGTTATAGGATCATTTACATTTATCAAACTAGGGCTAGGTTAGGCAACATTAGTGTCTAGAATCGGCTCAGGATGTGGGGTCAATGGAGGTGGGTGGTGACTTAATAGGAAAAGAAGATCCTAAAATATCTCTTCACCACACTTTACAAACTTGTCACGTAATTCTCCTCTATGAGCCTAAAGCGAGTTGTGTACAATAATGTTGCATGAACTGAGAAGGTCGTGCTTAATGGAAAAGTAAACACACATTGTAGGTGGTCAAGATTAGACACCTATGATCTTGAACGGATCACAAATAGGAGCATTTCTTTCCTTAAACAAATAATATTCACAAAGGGCTTTAGAAAATCAATCCTAAGAGATGTAGGGCTCCCAGATATACCAAAATTCCAACTCCTAGACTATTCTTGCATCTTGTATCAGGTTCAATGCATTGGATAAGAATGTTGAGGTAATATAAGAGGGAAATATTACCCATGGGTGGTCCAAGAGTTTCTCACAACATGATACCACATGCAATTCCTCCACTTTAATGCAGTCTATATGGAAGATGGACCCCAACATTTCTTAATCAATTACAATATCAATTGAGGTCTCCCTATTTTCAATCAGCAAGAATAATTGCTTGTTCAAAGAAGTAGCCATCATGATCTCAATTCTCATCTAGTTGAAACTCTATCACCTACATAGAACCAAACAAAATCATTGAATGTAATGAAATCTTATCAAAGCTAGAATTTAATGGTGTTTACTCATATGAAGCATAATTCCTTCTTTTTAGAGGCATCGTCAATACATGGGAGAGTCATTGCAAATATTATTTGGACTAACATCTGGCTTCAAGAAGAGTACTCTGAAGCATTGAAAAGATACAAGAATTAAATGGCTTGTTGTACCTTAATCATTATTAATATTGACCCACAATAAATTTTTCTCACTTCTAATCAGAACTTATAAATTTGCTAAGTAACTTAATCATTATCATTTAGCATTTTATATTTTTTCCACTCACATTATGATTTTTCACAAACCTACCATCACATTCGCTAAATAATTAATTTATAGTTTTCAATATTTATATAATTTAAATTTATTTTAATAGTTTGCTTACAAGTTTAATTTTCCATTGAACTTATTTTAGTTGTCTGAATATAGGTTTAATTCTCTAATGAAATTATTTTATTGGTTTCCATACAAGTTGAATTCACCAACAAAATTGTTTTATCAGTTCACATACACATTTAATTTGTCAACAAAATTATTTTATTGGTTTACATACAAGATTAATTTTCCAACAAAGTTATTTTATTGGTTTCAATAAAAGTATAATTCACCAAGATTTTCTACAAATTTCTAGTGATTAAAAAATATTTGCTAATAGTCTAATTAATATTTTTTCCAAAAAAAAAAGATTGGTCAATAGTTCATTAATATTTTTTTCGAGAATAATGCAAGATTCACGATGTTTTTATATCTTTTCCCAAGGATGTTTCTTAAAATATCCATGATAACCTTGCATTCCAAGGATTCTTAAAATGGGATAAATGGTGGGTTGTTTATAGATTTGGAGGATTGAGGATCAATTGATAGGTTAATTTGGAAGATCAATGGATAAGGATGTTTATGAGGATTAGATGCATGAGAAGCTACCAAGTGTCCCTTGTAATAATTAGTATATGTGAGGAGGTCCATGATTCAAGGAATTTGAAGACCTAGGATTTTATAGACTAAATGGGTGGACAAGATTCGATAAGAGGATTTTATGCATCCTTGTGCATGCCCAGAGCCATATGCAAGGTTGACTTGGCTAGTGATTTTAAGGGTTGTGCAAGTAATTAATTAGTTGACTAATTGGTTTTTATCTAACTAATGATTTTAGGAAAATTTTGGGAATTAAATAAATAGTTTGTCTTTATTTAATTTTTGGAAGATTGGGATGAGTCATGAACTTAATTGATAAAATTTTAATGTATTCAATTAAGGTTGGACTATAGAGGAAAGTGTCAAAATGATTAATTGATTATATAAATGATTAGAATTTGTTTAATTAATGCTAGGAAGATGTTTCAATAGGTTAATTAGATAATTAGTTTTATTTAATTAATGATGGAAGGGGATATATGTGGGATCAATTAGGTGATGTTAGGATATTGTGATATTTAGGTGTCTACAAGATGGTTGATAAGATTGTTATTTGGATAGTTGATTGATTTATGAAGGTTTGGATGATGAATAGACTATGTAGGAGGCTAAGATGTCTATTTTTTGTCAAATTGGGAGTTTAGACAAGAAGTGGTGTAAAGAATATTGTACTAAAATAGAATTTAACTTGTCAAAGTTTCCAGGAGGACAAAAAATAGATTATCAAGATCGTGGCCTAGGGGATAGCTAGTAGTAGCATGTGCTTGGTCTAAAGGATCTCTAGCCTAACTTAGATTAAATAACTCATCAATAAATGGGTCCATGATGTTTTCTTGTATTTGGTTTTGGATTTTACAAGAATGATCATATTATGCTAGAATAGTGTCCCCTTTTTGGGTCTCAACATATAGGTAATTTATATTAGAAGATTCATTGGTTGATGGTAAGGACCTATGGGGCTTGATGGATTAGAAGTAGGATTTGTATGGGTATGTGGATGGTCCAATAGAATATGTCCTTTAGATATTGATAGATTGTTAGAGGAATTAGGGTCAAAAGGGGATGAGGGATTAGGATTAGGATAAATAGGGATGGATAGAGGATTTAATGATTTAGGATTGGGATTGGAAGGACTGATTGGAAATTATTAACAAATTCTATTGATGAGGGTTACCAATATATGTTTCTTGACTTGTAAGATTTCCCCTACCTAGGTGTTTAAAGTTATAGTTCAGGGGAAGCTTGAATACAATACTTAAAAGGTACCTAATCATGGAATCATTGTCTTGCCTTTAGATCTATTCTAGTAGATTATTTTATTTTCTATGGTGATTATTAATATATTTTAGACTTTAGTTAGTAAAATAACTTAATAATGATCAATTTATTAGGGCTAATGGCTAGCTTGCTTGAGATAATATCATCAAGGGATTCAATGGTATATTCCTCTTGGTCCACAAGACTATCATCCTTATAATATTCTTCTTGATAAAAAAGGATAACATCATTATCCAAATTAAGAATTTGGTGGACAATACCTAGCATACAACCTACAATATTGTAAAATTTTCAACAAGAAATATACAACAAACTCAAAAAGAGATGTATGCCACTCCAAAAACTAATTCATTATCTTCCAAATTGAAATTTTATACAATTGAGATGAATTTTAATAGTCACTACATCCTTTGGAATTTTAAAATATTGGCTATATGTGGAAAAATAACAAACAAAACATAGATTTTCAAAAAAATGAGTATTTTGGTACCCCAACTTAGTGAGGCCATAACTCCCAACTCAGTGGTCAAAATATAGACTACTATACACCATTAGAAGTATCTCCAATCCCTTGAAAAAAAATTCCTTTAGCTCTCCATTTCAAGGTAAATATGATAGTTTTGAGGCCAAATTCTACTTTGAAGACCTTCAAAATTGTGATTTAGTAAAATGCAAAAAGTAGTAATTTTTTTGAATTTTTAATATTTTCCATCTCTGCTTGTGCCAACACCACCCAAGTGCTTCTAATTTTCTACAAGATCACCTCATATGATAAAATTCAAATGGATTGTTTGATTATTTAAAAATAGGGCCATGAATTATTTCTTAGATTTACTAGATTAGATTTACAATAGGTTTGATTCAAGTTATTTTACAAGTTTCACACAAACAAGAAACCAAAAAAGACACACGCATGTCATAGGAATTCAAGTATGAGTGTTTGATCTTATAGGCCCACAATTATACCTTGACCTATGTATAAAAATTATGGCTTATGATATCAAGATGTTAACCACTTTTGATCCTTAAGGTCACACAAGGCACAAGAAGAGAGTATATGTGGACTACTATTCTATTTTTTAAAGTATGGTGTGAGTAACTTCCCAAGGCTAACTACTTATTGGTGCACTACAAAGACCAAACAACCAAAAGGTTTCATAAGATAATCTTGCACAAAATTCAACTAGGAAGTCCTTGATATAACCAAAGGTGTATGAGGCCCAAGTTCATGAAATAAGGGATATGTCTAAAAAAATTGTATGAGAGGGTAACCCACCCTCTATCTTAACTTTGCAAGGTATAAAGTTCCTTGTAATCTTAGCCAAAAATAAAAATATCCCTCAATGGTAGTCTTTCAATTCTCTCCAAATTTTCCATATCTCACTGAAACACCCCTAGGTTTAGGTCACCACTTAGTGTTAAAATCCAAACTAGGTCTGCTAAAAAGAAAAAAGTGACACTTATTTTTTTATCTCTAAGATCATCCTAAGGTGCAAGGAGAAAACATACACAAGTGCCATGTGGGTGATGCAAGTAGGGAAGGATATTTTTTATCCTTGAGTTCATCTTGTAGTGTGAGAGGAGAGCATACACACCCTTAGCCATGAACATACAAAAACTTAAACTAAAAAAAACACATCAAATAAAAGGTTAATTTCTATTATGAAAAATAAAAAAGTGTAAAAATGATTTAACTTTTAGTCTTTAACAAGGCTTGCAAGAAAATAGGTCAATAAACAGTATTAAATATCCAAATACAACCAACAAAACTAATGTTAGAAAGACATGAAATTAAATTTCATGATATAATGATGGTCGCACCCAAAAATTAATGTTCAAGAAAGTATGAGTAAACCATGCCACAATGAAGAGCATGAAAAATATGAACTTTCAAAAAATATAGCACCAAATCTGATTCTATTTGTGAAAGTTATAAGGCTTTGAAGCTCCAAAAAGTATGACTATACAACAACTCACAAAAAATGTGATTTTTAAAAACTATGAGTGTTGAGAAAAAAATATACAATTGCAAAGTGTACAAAATTATACACTGTTTTAAAAAATTCTTAAAAAACTACTTCCATATGACTAAGTTATGGCTATTTGAAAATGACCTCTTTAACTAAAAATCGCAATGAAAAGGGGGGGGTGTTGGTGGCCCACAAGAAAAAATGAGATACACCATTGGTGAAGGTGGCATCCAAAGGATGGATGGACGACAAGTGGGATAAGTAGAGGAGCAACAACAAAGAGGGCTAGACAGAGGTGAGGAGGTGTTAGTCAAGTATCAATGAGGAGAGCAATTCTAGTGTCCAAGATTTGTGATCAATGGGGGCTATAGGAAATGATCGTTAGCATGGATTTTAAACCTCAACAAGGTTCGAGACATGAGCCCCAAGCTACAAATTATAGGATACAAGGTATTGTGTGTACCCCACCCTACAACAAAGACTTTTTATTTTCTTACTTTATATATATATATACATACAAAATAAAAAATCATATTGTATGCTTATGCAAAGGTTGTACAATCTCTCCAAGCAAAAAAAAAATGTTTCGCATTGCAACTTTGTCCAAATTAGACAAAATTTTATATAGATGTATAGGTTGTTAGGTCTTTTGAACATGGTGGAAAAGTCCATTTTGCACCAAAGTGCCCTAAAATGCAAGTGACCTATAAAAATTTATCCAAACCCTACCTATATAAAATCTATCAAAATCAAACTAACAAACTTGAAAATTTAAGATTAGATCAAGACCAAGGGTTTCCATTGAATGTGCCAAAATGTATGCATTCAATTTAGAATGAGAGTAAGAATTAAAAATAATGATTAAAATTCCTATTTTAGACACAAGCAAGCCTCAAATGGAGTAGTGATTTGGATTTGCTCTTGTTGTAATGGATTGTGGATGTTCAAACATTTGTGCAATATTTTTACAACGTGTTGATGACTTCCTATAAATTTTTCCATATGTGGATTGAGGAAGAAAATATATATATATAGGTTTTAGGATAAGAAGGTGAATGTTTGAGATCAATTCACTCAATTTCATGTTGGGACTTGTTGTTGCACCAAAAGATCGACATGTCAATGCCTGATACGAGCTCGGTTAAGAACCACAGGAGGCGATTAGACCATTTCACAAACCCAAGCGCTAGTGCTACAAGGAAGACCAAGGGTCACACCTTGCAACAATCCCCCCCAACACAAGCGTGGGGTTTGAACCTGTGACTAGCTCTGATACCAATTGTTGGATTTGTCGTTGCACCAACAAATCGACCTATCAATGCCCGATACAAGCTTCGGTTAAGAACCACAGGAGGCGGTTAGACCATGTCACAAACCCAAGCGCTAGTGTTGCAAGGAAGACCAAGGGTCACACCTTGCAACATTTCACAACTTTAGATACTTTTCTCAATTTAAGACTATTTTGCATGATCTTTGATTTATTTAAATCATTTCATTTAAGAATGTCTCAGCATAAATGAGGAAATTAAAAACTTGCATTACTAATGAGTGGAAGAGATTGAGTTTTAAAAATGACATGTAGAGAGGATGTTTACATAATTAATTAATTTTGTGTGCATGAAGTTACTTAGAAATTTATTAATTAATTAATACTAAATTATTAATTATTTGTGATGTGATGTTAGTGGATAAAGATGAGAATAAATTAATTGAGAAAAAATAAGTAACTAGTTAATGATAATTAATTTGCTAATGAAATGTGATGATATGGTGCAATTATATAATAATTTAATTAATCAATGTGGTGATGTTAAAATGAATTAGATAGGATGAATTAATTTGTAGAATTAATGACAGTGGTGAAATTTGAATATCTATAAATAGATTATTGTCCACTATTTTGATCGTAAATTTTAAACTGTAGTTCGAATCACTTAATTTTGGATTTGTTGGAAGCATAATGATGAATCAAACCCAAATTCTTTCTTAGAATTTCTATAAGGTCAAATTATACAACTGTAAATTTAACCCCTTTTGTGTGGAAATAGATCTCTTATGTAGATTTGACCCTAATGTTTTTAGAGTTTTTGTACATGTAAATAAGTTTCACCTAATGTTTGTAACAAAAAATAAGTTATGCAGAAACAAATCTCTTATGTAGATTTGACCCTAATGTTTTTAGAGTTTTCGTACATGTAAATAAGTTTCACCTAATGTTTGTAACAAAAAATAAGTTGTGTAGAAACAGATCTCTTATGTAGATTTGACCCTAATGTTTTTAGAGTTTCCGTACATGTAAATAAGTTTCACCTAATGTTTGTAACAAAAAACAAGACTCAATTGTACCTACACCTACAATTGAAAAGCTTGGTGATTGTGAGGAAGATTAGAGGAGTCTACTACACAAAGATCTTTGCCTTAAACAAACTTTTTTATCTATTTAACAAATTTGATAAATGATCGAAGACAACAATCAACATATGAATGATATAATGACAATTATGATAAATTGAAACTTGAACAAAGCATGAAAGGGTGATGTAATGATCTAGACCAAGAACTAGGGTATTTAACCCTATTAATAAAGAGAATGTAAATTAGAATAATTGATGCAGAGCGGTGCTATAATAGGGGCAGGAGTTATTTTGAGATGTGCAATGCTAATAGTGAGTGATTTTGGGGGGTAATTTTGGACTTGTAACAATCTTTCAAATGACCTACTTAGGTGATATCTTCTTATACTTTCTTAGACACAATTTGAAAGATTTGGTTTAGGAGTCAACACATAATGACTAGTTGGAAGTAGGTTGAGTTGGAATTGAGATAAAATTTAAATTTTGAAAACTTGGGTCAAACTTCCAACTATAGAAATGACATGAATCAAAGTACACTTACATTTTTTAATCTAATAAATAAATTGTAAAATTTAGATTTAAGATTGAAAGAAAAACTAAATTTGAAGCCGATAAGAATGATAAACCAATTAAAATAATATACTCAAAACACACAAATAATATAAAATATATGCTTTTCACCATTTCATTTTTTATATATAATAAAGAAATACATATTAATATATTATTATATCATATACATGATTAATTAAGAAAATACTGAACTCTTATATCACCTCTACAATAAATATAAATATTTATAATTTTTACAAATCAAATTATTACCTCAAATTTTTTTATTATCTTTATATAAATTTAACATAAAAGACTACCTATTCATCATAAAAATCAAATTGCTGAACTTTTGGATTAAGTGGATACCTTATTCGACTCCAGAAAATCCCATCAACGTCCAATAAAAGAACAGGTCTGAGAAGACACATAATCTAATTAAAAAATATATCTTGGAGACGCCTTTCCATTTTTGTTTGTTTTGTGCTTCCGCCTGATCCACAGAATGGCGATGGCTGCCTCCTGCCATATTCCAATTGCATTTTTATCTTCCAATAGTAGTAAAACACCAGTTTCAGCTCTACCTAAATGTACAGACATTTCCAGGAGGAGGAGCCCACAAAACAAACCAAGCCTAAGACTAATTGTGGCAAATTCTGCAAACAATGGAGGGAGTTGCTGTGGTGGCAGTGGCAGTGGCAGTAACAGTGGAGGAAGCTGCAGTAGTCATTCCAAGTCTTCTGATCTTTCTAACGTTGGGAAAGAGTTTGAAGCCATGGTTGCGAGAGCCACCTTGACTGAACTTGAAAAGGAATACAATACTTCAGAGGTAGGTTCTGCAGAATGTTTGAATGACCTTTTCATTCTGTAATGGAATTGCATAGAAATATGGGGTTCAACTTTGAAAGATCGTATTGTAAGTAATTGAACCGCAAAGAATAACCCTGTTCAAGGCTTCAGTAGTAGAAGGATCTATGGAATGTTACGATTTGTTTTCTAGTAAGAAAACACGTTATTGTTTCAAGTCATGATCAATCTCCCAATTAGAGAAATAGAGCTTTGGTATTGAAGAAATAGCAATCAAAATTGGATGAGATGTAATCTGCAGAATACCCAATATTACTTCTAATCATGTTTAATGACCTGGTTAGAATGATATGAGAATTGGCTTTGAAAAATTGGCTTGAACGTATATTTTCTGAGTTTTAACACTTCTAGTGTCTTCATAAACCAAGGATTCTGAAGGGGGGAAAATAAATTGAATTTTCTTGTTATACTCTTGTCTCCCCTTGTTTGTGTTGTAAATCCTTAAGTTTGACAATTTCGGCTGCGGCGTTGTGGTTCCAGATGAAGGGGAACATTACGAGGGATGTCCTCAAAGAAGTCATGGACATTGGACCTACAAGTTATGTAAGTATCATTGAATTAGCTTATTTCTTATAGAAATATATTTCTGGAATAACTCTGTAAACTTTTCCCCTTAACCATATGGTGTACAATGAATGTATTATGTTCTTAATATGGTTCCTGTTCTGGTTTTTAAAACGTCATACGGTTTCATCCCAATAAAAATGGACTATAAAATTAATCTGTGTCAAGGTGCAGTTATTAATCACCAAATCACGTTCTAATCCTAAATATAACCCTATATTATAAACTATTTGTACAATATCCTCGATAGTTAATTGTAAGGGTTTTGGGATGCTCATATTGAATTAGGATCAATATCAATGGGAGGTCAAGTTGAGATATGGATGGCCTTGTTGGAAGTCCCTCAATATAGGTTTACTATATTGTAAGCTTAGTCAAATGTTTTCCTACTTGCTGTCAGGCATTCATAATTTAAGGGAATACTTAATGAAACCTGGGTTATGGGAACCTATGTCTAGGTCCTTTGAGAGACCTCGTAAGAAGAACTATGTGTGACTTCTATCCCATTTGGAAGCAGGTACATGGGCAATCCTTGGGCTAAGGATGCCCCTGTGACCTTAAGTCCTTAGGGGGAGAGTTTAGTGGGGATAACTCCAGACTTGGGGTTGTTCCAAACTTGTTTAATCTTCCCTCTTTAGTAGGCTTCAGTTTGAGGTTGAAATGGGAATTAGGTGGCTATGAATGAGTTAAAGAAACTTGATAACTTGTATTTAATACATAATGTGTTTTTGAATTGTAAGTTAAACAAAGTGAATGGATTTGACTACTTTATAGTTGATATTTGTCTATGTGCACATGTTGAGTGCAAGCCATCTTGTGTTGGTTCAATGTGATTCTTATATGTTTGTGGAATTCAACTCCAAACCTAGAGGACTTTGTGTATAGGATCCTGAATCTGTTGATTGTGATATACTCTAGTATTTGTGAATCTTGTTGTGTAAGTTTCGGGCTAGAGATGACCCAAGTATGAACCTCCAAGGTATTTGAGTAATGACAAACAATCATTGGACCGCGCCAACGATTGATGCCTAGGCTACTGTTAGGCATTAGTCAACATTCACTTGGTCCACAAAGGTGAAGGTTGCCAAAGGCTACCCTGGTTATGATACACTAATGGATGCACAGTTTACCCTACCGCGCAAGTTATGGTAACTGGAGTTAACTATTATATTGAGAGGCTTCATTGACAATCGCCTATAGCACGAGGGTGACGGATGCCAAGTGTTACTTGGGTTGTGCAGAAGATAGTTGACAATATCACTAAGGTCACAAGGCGGTATATGTTGGAAGCTACTTCTTCTTGGGTGGATAGACTTGTCACTGATGACCTATAGGTGACTAAAGTTGGAATCCATCAAGCTATGGTAGGTTCACTACTTTTGAAAATCTTTGGGTTGAGGATGGATCCCGGGTGTAGTATGGGATGCACTAAATCCTCATCCTAGTTGCTTGATGGTGCAAAAGACCGGGAAAAAGGATGGACCCATGGTGTGGCATGCAATGCACTGACATTCCTTTTTTCTTGGGGATGCACTATGTGGTGCAACACCTAGCTGCTGCTCACAAACACACAATGCAGCATAATCTCCGCTGCAACAAAGAACAACTCATAATACCAAAAAAAATTATTAAATCAAACCAAGTCAATTACATCAAGCAGCAAAATGGTAAACCACCATAGAGCATACAAAAATCCGCAATTGAAACCCTCCTTTTGAGGCATCTCTCTTCACACCATGTCCTTGTTTTCCTTGACTTGGTGCTGCTCCGTCCTTACGCAGTAATCTGCCCCTATCCTTCCTTTACATTTAGCAAATTAAATTTGTTTTAATCTCTCATATCCATTTTCCCAGCCCCATACTTTCACGCTGCCCCCTCTATATTTTCCCAGCCACCTTCTTACCTTTTCTTGCTGCCTACTTCATTCAAAACTCCATAGATTTTTTTTCCAGCTCTTACCCACTCCCACGCACCTTTGTTTTTGGCTGCTGTTTATGACAATTCATTACCCAAAAATGGGCTGCCACTCCCTTACTCCTCCACGCCACCTCCCTCTTTCTTTTACTGCTTAATTCATTTCCTCTTTTTTGACTTTTCCAGCCGCTAACTTCACCCCCACGCCTCCCCATTTCTGCAATTTTAATTGTTATTAACAAATCTGAAATGAGGTGGCAGAATTCTCATTCCCACATCCCACTATCTTTACCATTATGAGCATGGCATTTTTGCCATAAAAAGCCCTTTAAAAATGTTGTAATGCTGCCTTTAATGAGGCATTAAAACCAGCTATCGTTTTACAATTTGAATTTTTAAAAAACTGAAAATCTACCACTTGGAAACACCTTCAATTTGCCTTTGAACAGGCGATTTCAAACGAATGTAAAACTTTGGACAAACTAAATTTTGGAATTTCAACAAGTGAGCATCAATCATCCCAACTTAATGTTCAAAAGTAACAACTTGGACCTGCAATGAGAATTAGGAGAAAATTAATTAAGTAATTGCAAAACAGCGTCAAGAGTGGACCCGAGTGCTGATAGGCAAAAAAAATTAAAGTTTTTCATTTTGCACGAAAATTGGCGTGCAAGCTTGCAATGGAACCCCATGGACCCGTGCAAAAGGATTTTGCCCATACCTTCACGGATTTTACAATTTTAAACTTTTTGTCAAATTGCCAATCGAAGTCGCAAAACAATTAATTCTTCCAAACTATGAAAGACTTGTTCATGAGACCTTCACAATCAGATCAAGGAGCTTACAAGATGAAGAGAGAGACCAAAAACCAACACAACACACCAAAAAGGAGAAAATAAAAAGAAAATTTTTTGGGCGATGCAAGATTGCCCGTGGACCCATATGCTCCTGCCTCACTATGGATGGGTGTGTGTTAGTCATTGTGGATGTGTCAGTCATTCATTATGTATATGTTAGTCACTATTGTACTTGCAATGTACATATGAGCTAGTTACTATTATACTTGTGATGTGCATTTGAGTCAATCACTATTGTACCAGTGATGTGTGTATGAGTTAGTCACTATTGTACTTGTGATGTGTGTATGAGCCAATAACTATTGTCCTTGTGATGTGTGTATGAGCCACTCACTATTGTACTTGTGATGCATATGAGCTAGTCACCTTGCGTATATGTGATGTATGCTCAAGACAATCACTATGTATGATTTTGGAATTATGAAATGTATGACTCCTCTGTGTAATTATGTGTATTTGTATGATAATGATCGGTAATGTTTGGTATGGAGCCAACACTTGACGGAAAATTGTTATCATTCTATTATGATTGGACTAAGTTGATATCTTACGCTTTATGAATAGTCATGGTTTAAAGTTGAGATTAGAGATCTCATACAAGAGGAGAGAATGAACTCCCTCTAACATTGGTGGGCAAACTACAAAGCCGTCGATTTCCCAAAGGGGATATGTAGGCAGGGTCATCACAAATGAACCCTCAAGGTTAAGGTCTGGGTGTAGGGATGACCCTAACCATAGGAGCTTAACACTTTTGGGTGTAAGCATATAAGTGGTGACGTTGAGTTGTTGTCACCATGGTGAATGTAGAACTTTTAAAATTAGCACTTCTAATTTAGATGGAAGATATTGGATTGGTTAATTTACTGGTTGTCATGAGTTGAATAAAAAAAAATTGTAGTGATTTAGGGGTGGAAATACAAGAAAAATTGGACCCTACAAAATTTTGCAAAAAGTATCCAATAATGCATATGAGGTTAGTCTTCCACCAGAGATAGATACTTGACAAATCTTCAACATTATTGGTCTACACTCATATGCAAGTGATGATAGTGTTGCTATAGATGTTGAGGAATTATAGGCATTGGTAATTGGACCGACCAAATTCCAAAACAAAGGCAAAAAGCAAATTGATAAAATAATATAGGAAAGAGTTGTGAAGAAGACCAGAAATAAAGATTATGAAGAGCATTTGGTAAGGTGGAAAGGAAAGAGATCTATGGAGGATGAATGGTTATCTGAAGCAAAATTTGTTCCTTTGAGCAAAAGTATAGTTCAATTTGTGGGAGCTCTGTGAGTAGGGGCTTACTTTTTTTTGTACCTTGGGTGTTTGATGCTATAGAACCTTAAGGTCTAAGAGTGATCCACGTCATATAAAAGGAGAGAGAAGACTTTCTTTGTTATTGTCCTTATTTGTTTTATCTATAGGTGTTTGACGTGGAATAGTAAATTCCAAGTTAGGATTTTCTAATTGGATAGGTGATACAATAAAATCAGTGTTTATTTTATCCTCATGAATTCAGGAAGTTTCCAATCTGTGGAAATAGGGCCTATAGAAAAAGATAACAGTGTGACATTGGTGGAAACCAGGAAAGCTTCTTCTGCCTGGACTAGAAGGACTGCCTTTCTGTGTCTGCAATAGGGATCATTTTAGTTGGCTGCATATTGATCAGCAGAAGAGTAGATTGGTTGCCTACTGATCAGCAGAAGTGTAGGTTTGAGTGACCAAGTTCTAAGGCAGAGTACTTGTGATATCAGCAGAAGTCTTTTAGCATTGATATCCTAAGTTGTTGGGATTTGCTTTCCAGTTTCAATTTTGTTTTTGGAGTTCATTGTGATTGGCTGCCACAGCCTGTGTGGCTGTATTTAGGACTAAGATTGCCTTGTGCTTTGACTGAATCTCATTTGTTCTCGAATTGAAATCTGAGGGTTTTAATAGAGTCTCAGTTCTTTTTCTTATTTGAATTGTTTTCACGCTTTTGTTGTGTAACTCTGGTCTGTGCTGCTTGGAGTCTGTTGGTATTTTAACTGACTCACTAGAGTTCCTGCACCAATCTAAAATTTCCAAATAACCTAGATTAAGGATGTTAGAGGCTTTTCAAATCAATATAGTGTTGTTTCGTCTTATTGTTTAGGCCTTTCTTTGTCTAATCACAGTTATCATTCTCTAACAAGCTTGGATTCATCATATATTCCATTGATTTACTCTATTACAATTGTACAAATATATGTCCATGTTAGGACTGATGCTGTTTCTTATTTGCCTTCGTCAAGTTTTTCTTGAATTCATAGGATTTCTTCTTGTTAAGAAGTTTCTAGTTGGTATCATGTTAGAAAAGGGACCGTAGGTAACTTGTCTCAGTCCTGAAATCTTGAAATTCTGGTGAGGCCCTGCTAATCTCAAGTAACCTTACATAAAAGAGACAAATAGCACAGAGAGAAATTTCGTATAATGCATGTACTGTTAAGAGAATCTTGTGGCCTATTTTTCATTAAATTGGTTTGGTTTTACTTTTACCATTTCTTTCAAAATAAATATTTGCAAATTGGTGGCATTTTCCAAAGAGATGAGCCACTATATTCTATAAAACATACCTAACCTAAACTAAATTCACCAAACATTACAAAAAGTAGTCATTTCTATGAATTTTCTGTACTGCAATATTCTATTCACCAATTATATAATACCCATAGAAAAAAATCATTGATTGAAGCTTTCCCTGGAATGATGATAGATTTCCTGGTTGCTTTATCAGATGTTGTATTTCTGTAAAGTGCTTTGCAATTCCATACACTTAGAGATTACGAGATATAGTATTGTTTGTAGTGGATAAGCTGTTGTGAGCCATGATGAGTATTTCTGTCCAGAAAAAACCCTCCATCATAGAATTGTTGTGCTACTTAAAACTTATAGTTCATTATGTTATGCAGGCTCATCAACAGAAAGGAGAAACAATCTTTGATCTTAATGCACTGCTGTCTGAGGATAAAAACGCATCAAAAAATGAGGATTTTTCATTTGACAATGCTGAGGATGTATTTGTCTGATTGTATCAGTTAGTGGGGGATAAAATTTTCTAAACCTTATCCTGTCCATTTGTATTCTGTATGGACAACTTTGAAAAGTGGAGAATCTCATGTGCAAGAGCTAAGTGCAAGTCAAATATTGTTCCAAGTACTAGAAGATTGTATTTTGACTGTATATTTAGATTCTTTATCTTTCAAAGTACTTGAAAGGGAGGAAAGATATTCAAGATGAGCACAATCTGTCATTCACCTATAATCAGTCCCCCTACAATATGACACTGTAATTACTCGATCACAGTAGATTTTCTGTCTTGCAAAGTTAGTCAGTCCTTTGAGTCTTCATCATGATGTTAATATGTGGATATTAATAAGTTACTAAGGTTTTTGTGTTGTTTAGTGAGCATACTACAACTTATAATAATAAATAAAATATAAAATTGAGAAAAAATGTGATAAAATTTGGATAATTGCCTTTTAACACCACACTTTGTGATCCATGGTCAGAGTGAATGATGGGAACCATTTTTAAATGCTCTACTAATATAAATATATGCTTATGCAACTCTTTCTAAATGCTTTATTAACTACTTTTACATTCAACCCATCTAACAATGACTACTTAATTCATTGCACATTGCAAAAAAAAACTGCATTATGCATGCATATTACTGTGTATTATTAAGTGTGATCACACAAATTATGTGCCCTTCAGAAAATTTTGTAGACATTGAGATCTAAGAGAGAGTAGGAAAGAGATCAGCATTTATGAACATTTACAAGTGATTGAATGATAAGGAAGAATTTCAAGATATAAATGAAATATAATGTTAACTAATAAATAACTTATAAAGTTAATGCATTGATCTTTCACACCTACCATACTATGGCTATAGTAAGCTAAGAACTAATAGAACAATTGTTTCATCTTGCATATTTGTGAAACATAGTGGAGCTAGAATAATGGTGTCATCTTGCATAGTTGTGAAACCTAGTGTAGGAGGATGATTCATAATTGTGACTGTTTATTCAGATTACTGTTTTGTTTGACCATTCGATGACAAAGCATTCACTGGTTTTGGTATTAATTTTCATGTTTTTATTGGAGACAACTCAGATCAATGGTATGACATGACAACATTTTGCTAATTATGCCCATCCTAGAATGTACGTAAATAAGAATTTAGGATGATACTCATCAACTTGGTTTTATGTTGCATTGATTGAAAATTAACTGAATTGAAATTTTGACTTTGAAAAGAATGAAAACAAAAAGAACAGTTTTATATATATATAACATGAAATAACAATTGCCCAAAATTTATTATTATGTTTCCCACATCCTTGTCTAATTGTTGAACACACGGGTACATTCACAAGCAACATACCATTACAGCTTAGACTAACAATGACGTATGTTTACATTTAATTCATATTTTCAAGATAAGATCTAAATTATTTATAAGGGAAGACATGAATTGTATATCTATTACTGTCAAGCTGGTTGTAGACTGGTGTTTATGTTTAAAGTCGGGTGGTCTCACCTTTGGCAAAATTTATTTTAGTTAATAAAGATGCAGCAAGAATAGTAACATATAACAGTAACATTGGTCCGGATGCACTTAAGTGGCAATAACACAATACAAGTTCCAAATGTGATATAGATATGTAGTCGTGACTAGATAAACAAAGTCAAAATAATATATGATTGAAGTTGATAATTATTGTTACAACAATATCTGCATTCTGTATTTGCATTACTGTATGCAAAATATACATTCATGAGTCACATTTCTATCATAAGGGAACAACCATTTCTTAACTCTTTTTTCTCCAATCCTTGATCATTATATCTCATTTAACTTGAAGGCTTAAGATTTATTCCTGTGTTGTTTAGTTCAAATTTTGTAAATGATTTTGATGAATGATTAAATTCCCATGAATACTATTGTGTGAGTTGATTCGCAATGCCCACTGTTCTTCTGAATCTCTTTAAATGCATCACATAGTATGGTCAAATCTTGTTGAATCTCTTTACAGGTTACCTACTAGTCAGATAATTCTTGTTGAAGCTTCCCCCTAGATTGGTTGCATCTTTCTCCCACTTGCTGTAACCCTTCGAAGATAGGGTTACCAAGTTGAGCGTACTTCATTTGTAATACTAGTTATTTTTTGTATAACCTAGGTTGAGAGTATCTACTTTTGTACCAAGATAATTCTGCAACCATTCTTTCTCATTCCTATGTTACTTGTGTGACATGCAACAATATTCTATTACCATTGATCCAGATCTCAAAAGCAATCCAAGTAAAAGCACCACAAATTGCTTGAACCCAGATAAGTTACAAGTAGAAAGAAATAATAAGAACGATTGCAATACAAAGACAATTGTAAAACTGGAGAGTGAATGAATAGTGAGTTAAAAATTATATAATCTACATGGGGACAAAGAGAAGATGGCATAAATATAGATTGTGTTTGTTGTATCAATCTTTGTGCATGTAATACGATTACATAATAGTACAACTCAGTATAAAGACTTATATTGCAAGCTGCCTCAGATGAATGGCAAGACAGTAGTAATACAGAAGGTTGAAGTGCCAAGGTACGTGTGTGGTCTACCTGTACTAAAACATTGAAGTGTGCCTCAAAGGATGTCCATGAACTCCTAGCACCTAAAAACAGGCTGCATGTATGAAGGTTATGATGCCACATTGTATATGATCACTCTGCTTGAGAAGGAATCACTGCAGAATGCCTTCCCTGTATGATGTGGGGAGAACTTAGGATATGATGCCAAGTTGTTAATGATAACTGTGCTGAAGAAGGCATGACTGCAAAATACCTTTATTGTAAGCTGTGGGGAAAACTAACTATAGAGAAACCCCCCTCTGCTCTGCTCTGCCACAGGAGAGCCATATATAAATTTGTGTGTGCAAGTGAAGTCTTCTAAGAGAAGAAATAACCTGTAAGAGAATCTGAATCAACTTGTCTAAATACTCGAAAGAGCCATTATGCATATCATCTAAAGATGATATTTGATTGACATTAAGTACAAAACGTCCCATTTTCATATGTTTTTCATTAGAGGGTAGGATTCCTCACAAATTTTTCTAGTAGTCTACATTGTTGTCTTGAAATTTTCAAATTTCGTGCCTTCCATGTCGGTCTATTTGTCTCTTACATTTCTTATCATTAATCCTTTGTGTTTAATTTTAACAATTCAAATCTTAAGCATAAATAATTTGTGCCAAAAGTGGTAATGGCAAAATGTTGTGTTAAGATGCTCCTAAGGAGGCTAGGTCTCAAGAAGGTTAGAATTTACAAGTCAAAAGTACAAAATTTGCCTTGGGCAGAGTTCCGGAGTTTTGATGCTCACCTTTGTAGCTTTTTACAAAGTTACACAGAAACCCCATAACCCCGCGCTTTTCATTTTATCCAGAATTTTGGGATTTTCAAGCACCTTTGTAATTTTTCTGACATGCACCAAAACACAAAAAATCCATCAGCTTATATTTTATAAAGGATTTGAAAGCTTGGTGTAATTTCACAATTGTTACAAACCTACTTTGAAAGCACAAAAGTTTGTGTTGTTGATATAAGCCAAAAATTCAGACTTCTATTTTAATTTTGTAATTGTTACATTCTAATGTGAAAACCCCATAAACTTGCAACCATAATTCCTTGCAGAGTTTTTTACCATATTTGTAGTTTTATGCCAATGCTATATCCTCAAAACCCTAATGGTTGCAAAAGCTAAAAGAGCTCATTTTTGGCTCGCATATGTACAAAAGGTTATATAATCCACATGACTCCCTTGGCATCTGTAATGCAACTTTTCATTTTCTTTTGTAGTCAAGACCCATCCGAACTCTACATTAAGCCTACAAACATCCAGAGTCATTATCACCCTTTATTCAATCAATTTCACAACAAAACTTACCCTTCTCATTGTGGAAGAACTTGTAGAGAGCTAAGATTTCAATTGTTTCAAAGATTGTTAGGCTTCAAGGGGTTCTTATTTGAATCTACAACAATCTTGCAAGGGCTTGTCACATGCATTACCTTCACATCTTGAGGTATCCTACTATTGGTGCATTATTTGTTTTCTTGCATTTGTTAGGAAAAAGGTGTTGTACTCCTTGCACAAGAAAATAAATATTTTAATTATGTAAATAAATATGTATTTGTGCTGCATCTTTAGGAGGGAGATGTGTTTAGCCACATTAAATATTTATTTGAATTCACTTGTAAAGATGTATGTGACATTGGTTAAATATTTTATGCATAGATTGTACATGGAAAAAATATTTAATATTGAGAAAACTTATTACCAAAAAGTAAATGTTGGAGTCAATGGTTTTGCGCACTTATGGTTTTGAGACACAATTTTATTTTTACTATTTGGTTGTTTTGTGTGAGCTTCAATCTATAAAACCAAGCACATGTTTAGTGGCTGGGATTGACGAGTTGGCTAGTTGGTTGTTTAGCTTGGTTGTCATTGTATCGAGCTCTCTTGTTGAATGCATATGTAAAGCATAGCATAGGATCTTTGCGTATATGCTTGGACACATGGAGGATGCATTGGAGGAGCTTCATGTTTTAGAAGTACTCATGGAGAATCTATAAGTATATTGTTTAATGTTTTTATTGTTGAATAATACATTGAGTGTGGATACTTTTAGAGGTTGAGTTTTTCTCTTTCGAGGGTTTTTTCAAAGTATATCTTGTGTAATTTTGTGGTATGTCTTTGATCTTTGTATTATCGTTATTTTGTAAGATTGTATACATTTCTTGGTCTCATGGGATTATGTAGGAAATGGTTTGATCAACGTGGTATTTTCCTAACAACATTTAGTTTATTTACTTTACTCCGTTTAATGTACCTAAGATAGAATAAACTTATTAAAATTAGTTTCTACTTGGGTAGTTTGTAATTG
This sequence comes from Sequoia sempervirens, assembly GCA_007258455.2. Classification (NCBI taxonomy): domain Eukaryota; kingdom Viridiplantae; phylum Streptophyta; class Pinopsida; order Cupressales; family Cupressaceae; genus Sequoia; species Sequoia sempervirens. The sequence continues at coordinate 656,051,983 of VDFB02058242.1, read as the reverse complement.
TAACCTGTGACTTATAATTTCTTTATTTGGTGAAGATGGCAAACACACATGTAACTACATCTCATTTATCCCAAGTTCGTTGTGCATTCACCTCTCTTGATGGTGTATCCTATAAATACACACCTCTTGCTCTCATATGAGGCAATCTCATTGTATTGCAAGTTTTGATTAGAATATAATTTATTTTATTATATTAATCTTTTGAGTGATTTGTGTTCACCTTTAGGTTTTCTTGATCTTAGCTTGCTATTTTCAAAAATATTTAATGTTATTACAACAATTAGGAGTTTTTGGTTAGTTTCTTAGGAAATATTAGATTGCAAATCCTATATTTTCTTGAAACATTAAATACATTCTTCTCTTGCATCCTTAGATAATTTAAAAAATCTAAAAAGTGAGATAGAAACACCAAATTTGAGGCATGGGAGGGGTTCCTTTCTTTGACTATGTAGTGCAAGTGCATTTTGAAGATTGGTGGAGAAGATTTAAGCTCATTATTGAGTCTTGAGCATCCAAAATAATAGATTTTGTCTTTTGTTGCATCTTAGTTGGACATCGGAGGCTAAATCTACAAGAGCTTTCATTTGGGAGGTGCTTTCCAATTCTAGCAAGTAACCATTATTTTTAAGCATTTGGATCAAATCCAATCGTATGACTGTGTTCAGAAAGCCCAAAAACTATTAGGTCTTTTGTCATTTCATTAAAACTAGAACACTTTTCTTTAGGCCCTCAAGAAAAAAATTGACCTCCTCAACCATTCATACCATATGTATTGGTAGAATATTCCTTTTGCATAGAAGGCATATTCTTTGCATAGGATTTACATATATTGTGTTATATTATGTAAGCAATATTACAAATGGTCAATAAAGTATTATTTTATTTTATTTTGCATAATTTGCCAATATTGTTTTCATATTTTTTTTGCTAGTTATAGAAGGTACCTATTGTATCCTACACCATTGTACTTTGAGGTGCCTTTATAAAGCATGAGGCTACATCTACCACTATAGTATTTTAGTAAGACTTACAACCTCTACTGAGTCAATGGCCCTTGTACATGTAGATCCCCAATCCATAGGTCTATGACATCCAAAACCCCATGGGTTCATTAGTCATTAGTTCTACATGGCCTCTAACTCAATCAATAACCCTCCTTTTTGGCCTACATGGACAATTTGTTAAACTTGGCAAAAACCCTACATTTGGCAATGATGTCCATGGATCTCTACATTTTTTGGATCTCCACATTTGGCAATAGTATAACCAAAGTTGATGGTGGCATCATCCTAACATCAACACATATCTACTCCCAACTCAACCCCCTTTACTATTGGACTTTTGGTTTTGCACCTAATTTTTAAAGCTTGGTAACTTAGACATATCAACTCCTTTTTCTAAACTTTTTCAATTTGGGCCACATTTTTCCATGTATTTCATGGCGGTGCTAGTATTTTTCTTATTTTGATGCACAATTTGTCTAGAATATGTAGATTGGCATAGGTATTATTGTATAGGTTCTTGTTTTGGGACCTTCTAAGGCTCCTTTATTGGCTCTTTTTGAGCCATTTTTTGAATGCATGTTTATTCATGTACTTCCAAGTAGTGTTATTGAATTGTTTTTTATTTTGATCTAGAATTTTACTTTCAACATTGTAGCCTATTTCTAGCAACAATAAAGCATTAAAATCAAGATCACTTTACATTTTCAACAAGTGGTAATTGTAATTGTAATTGCACTAAATATAAAGTAGTGTTATTGAATTGTTTTTTATTTTGATCTAGAATTTTACTTTCAACATTGTAGCCTATTTCTAGCAACAATAAAGCATTAAAATCAAGATCACTTTACATTTTCAACAAGTGGTAATTGTAATTGCACTAAATATAAAGTTCCAAAATCATATTATGTTGGAGTTTCATGATGAGTAATATTTGGAGGTTGTTTTTGTGATTGGTCTCTTGATTAGTCTTTTGTTTAATTGATTTGTGGGGCTTCCATCATGGTTCCTATTATCCAATTTCACCCTTCAATTGTAAAACTTACTCCATGGAGCTACTACTCCTAGTTTAGATGGGTCAAGAGTCATTCTAAATAGGAATATCTCTTACTCACGACATCATTCATAAACCGAGATATTTTAGGCAAAAATTCTAAATGGTGTTGCGACAATAACATAGTCTACAAACTATTTTTTTGTACTCTTCCTAGACATTCAAAGCATCGCATCAAGCATACTATACTCTCTTATGATCCTTTCTGGGAGTGTAAAGAACACATGGGTTGCATTGAGATTTTAGTTGCTCCTACAACATGGACCTTATCTTCTATACTTGATACTTATGATTATCCTCAGCAATACCCTACATGTCTTCAAGATCCACTACCCATGAATGTCTACTTATAGGACATCTTATGTATATTTGTAGAATCTCATCTTAAAAATATTGTAGATACCATTAAGGATCCTTTGTTCTAGCATCCATAGATCTAACTATTATTCACACTGAGCATCTTGTGTGAACACATCATCATGGATGATCCAAATTTTTCTGTGAATTCAGGGGACAATATACTCAACGAGATGCTAGAAGTATTGTAAATTGTAATAGACAGTGAAAAACATGAAAAGCATCATTTTGTTCAAAATATGGAAGATATTACAAAACTTGGGCAAGCCCATGAATGAGATGTATGTCCTGGATCCGTACAATTTGGACAATCCTGTAGGAGAGTTGTGTGCCCCATCTTGGGCTAGCTCATGGATGAGATGTATGTCTCAGATCCATACAATTTGGACAATCCTGTGAGAGAGTTGTATGCCCAATGGACTCCATTTGAGAGAGCTGATAAAATTTGACAAACTCCTCGGATGAGATGTATGCCGCAAATTGACATTTACTCATCCAAAGAGATGTATGTTTACCACTTTGTATATTAGCTTTGAATTGAGCCTATTTAACATTTACATAGAAGCTAAAAATTCACCTTTCATGTCTCCATTAGAAGTTGAAGTTGAAAGGTCATTACATTTTAATAAGGACAAATCGATTATAAAATGTAATTGAATACTCAACTTTATTTCTGATCATTCCTCCCCCCTTGAAAAGCAATGAGCCCCATTGCATCTACTTGAAGTTATGCGCATTATCTTCTATTTGGTGCTCTATTTTGCATTAGCCGGATAGTTTTTAGTGCCCACTTTTCTGGGATTACTTCTCAATACTAAGAATATGAGCTTATGTCGTAATTCCCCATTTGTTCTCTGCAATCTTTTGACAATATCGAGTGATACAGGATACTCAGGAGCCCAGATGTTAAGGCCCTTTATTCTCTTTCCATCACCAACAATATTTTCTCCAAATATACATTAACATTGCCCGTCTATGAGCACCGTACTTTATCATTAAAGTTATATGGCAAGCCTCCATACCGACAACATGCTGCCAGTGGATGCTCAAACCCATATTGTTATGCATTTGCAAATGACTTATTCAGTAACCAGAATGATATTTTTTTCAATAGCTTTGGGCATCGGATTTCCTGTGTAAAGGTAGACTACTTCTTCAGCTATTTGAGGAGAAGCCATCTGCGAAATGTTCAGATCTTTTCTCATGTCACCTCTACTGAGTCTAACTACTGCTGACAAGCCACCCTCTGTGATGTCAAGTTGTTATGCATTTATGATATGTCGAAGTCATGTAACATTTTCAACATCAAGAGGAGCAAAATGAAATCTTGTACACCTCGATTGTAATGCTGGAATGATCTTATGCACATAATTATATATGAGAGAAAACCTTGTGCTCTTGGTGTATTTCTCTACAATCCTACGCAAGGAAAACTGAGCATCTTTTGTCATGGCATCTGCCTCATCCAATAAGAGTAGCTTCACGTTTGATTCATTTAAATCTATTGTCTTGTCTCTTATTCTTAAGGAATTTTCAATATCTGTTTTTATTTTCAATTTATTTTCCTTATGTTTTATCAAAAATTTAGTGTTCTTTTTCTTTTTAATTAAATTTATCCAGTGGTCCATGCGGTCTAAGTGTTAGCCTCTTTGTCATTGTTAGGCGTGCCACCTCTCTCTCATCCCTTGGCCTTTTTAGTTAGCTCTTGGTCTATAACTTATCATTTTTCTCCTTGAGCTCTCAGCTATTCTGATGATGGATCATGGAGTGTGATTTGAAACGTTGATGCAAAAATTCTTACACAATCAAATCCAGAAATCATCTAGCAATAATCAATATGGATTGTGGAAACTTGATATCATTAATCCAATAATGTTGATTATCCAAATAACAGATGAAAATGATGGATTTAATTAAACAATCAGGATTATTCAATTAAATAGATAAAAGTGGTCAAATCAAGGTACTATAAATGGTGTTAGTAAGCAAGATCAGGTATGTGATATTGTCAGGAAATTTTTAAGTGTCTACATTTTGCACCTCTTTGAAGCAAGGTACCTGTTATATTGGTTCAAAGAACTGACGCTTCTCAGATCAATGTTGCTGCTCAGATCAAAAATTTAAAAAATAATGATTTTTTTGGATGCCCCATTATGTTCCAGCGGAAGGAATTTATGCTAGTATATTGCCCTTCGAGAGATTGAGCAAAAATTTTGATTTTTAGGTCGAGATCGTGACAAGGATATAAAATCGGCTCAACTACAAAGAGGATGTGAAAATAAGCTCCAAGACTAAAAAATGCTTTAAATAGGCTGTCAAGCTCAAAAATGGAGAGAAAAGAACAAAACCCTAGGTTTGCACCATGTTATTAAGTCAAAAACACCAACATGGAGAGCATGAAGAGTCCTTATGATGAAACTGCTACCCACACTACAATTAGCCATATCATGAATCATCATACACCTGAATAAAATGGCTAAATGTGGATCAAAGCTTGCTTCAACAATGGGATTGGGAAAGGGGTGATCATTCCACATCAATTCAGCACCAATCCCCTAATGGGATCAAGTTTGCAAGTGTAATTAGGTTTCATTTTATCAAATTGCTTTCAATTTCATGTTTAATGGCTTCCTAGTTAGCATTTCAAAGATTTCATTGTGAATATGAGTTAGTCTAATTGATTGATTTGATTGTTCATTTCAGTTGTATTTAGCCTAGTTAATATTCATGTTCACATATTCTTTCACATGGTCAAACGATATTTTCGTATGTCAAGTATGAACAAGGATACTCCTATATGTTTGCAGAGTCAAATTCCATCACATTAGTTACAACGCCATCTTATTTTTCAATACCTTGATGCATCGTGTCTATTTTCTATATCAATAATAAGGAATGATATGATGAATTTATCCTAATCCTAGAAGTAAGCAAATCATCTCTATTTCATCACATATCTAATAAAGTCTCGAATAATCATAGGCTTGTTGGACTTCTGAATCAATCTCAAAAGCAATGGTTAATCAACATTCATCTGACTCTTCTACCTTCTTTCCACACTAACATTTCCAACCTGGTATCATGGCAGTCAACAAAAATCATCATATAAATGCATCCATCTTGCATCCACAAAACATCAGCCATCTTCAATGTGATCATTGATGGTTGAATCTTGATCATTGTCTTCAACAATTATTTGTCCTTGATCAATAAGTTCTTGGATGAGAATTTTTTACTTGAATGCAGCTTAATGTTTCATGACCTTTTGCTCTATGATACTCACAATAAGCTTTTTCCTTATTCCATGAGAGGTTGATGATAGAGTGGTAAGCACTTATTCTTGGAAGAGTGATGAGTTTTGCATGAACTAGCTTGTTTAACACTGATTCAACTGGCTTCCTAAAGGAGTGTATTCACGTTTGGTGATGGTGTTGTTATCTTGTGAAGCTTGTGATTGTTGTAGTGATTGTTGAGATTGATCTTGTTGTTGTAGGGATAGATCTTGTTTTTTTTGTGTTTTTTGATATTCAATGTCTTGATGTTGGAGATGTGGTTGATGTTGTTGTTGATGCAAATCAATGTTTTGATGATTTTGATCAAGAATGTATTGATTTGGAGATTGAGATGTTTGTTGGAGAAGTGTATCAACTATTTTGGTAAGTGAATTTAGGGCAATTTGATGTTGTAGATTTTGATCTTGATGTTGATTTTGAAACCCTTGATGTAGTTGATTTTGGTATGAATTTTGAGGATGTGGTTGATGTTATGGATATTGAATGATGTTTTGAGGTGTGAATGTATCCATCCCATAGTTTACCAAGTGTGGATTTGACATGTTCATATTTCATATGTTTGCGCTTGGTATGTTCATGTTTGACATGTATTGACTTGGTGAGATAACGTTGTTTTGGTGAAGACACATTCTTTGATCATTTGGTTGATAGATTTGTAAGTTTTGACATTGATTTAAATCTACCATGTGACAAGATGTTCCAAGGTTTTGATTAGGCATACCCCCATTTGTTGTGTCATTTAAGTTTGTGGGATATGATGACCTCATGTATGGATTGTATGGTGGAGTTGTGAAACCTCTAGGATTAAACTCTTGCACTCAAAGTTTTGTTGAATTGTTTCACTCATGATAGGTATGTTTGGGTTTTATTCCATGTTTCTCTTGTGTTGGGATCTTGTTGTAACCCTAAAAATTTGTATCAACCTTTGGAGTTGTATGATGTGATTTGTATTGTCTAAATTATTAGATTGATTCAAATTTTCCTAAAAGAGAACCTCTAATGGGTTTAGGACCAATGATGATGTGAATGATGTGATGAAGGGATGAATGATATGAAACCCCTAATTTTGAACAAATATAGACTCAAATTTTGATGTGTGTTTTATGTTGTTGTTAATGAACTTGCAAATATTAGGAGTAGACTTGTGACTCTAAGATAAGTTTGTCCAAAAGACCAACTAGATGTATGAAAAGAGATATGTTTCCAAACATGTAGCTAAACTAGATGATATTTGATGAAAACTTAGTCTAAGGGATTTGTTTACCGAAATTTTGAGTTGCTTGTGAGATGGAATGTTTAAATGGTTTGATGTTGATGTTTGATATGATTGATCCTAATGTGAGACTCAAGAGGAACTTTTAACTAGACCAAGGTGTTGAAAAACATGCATTTCCATTTGAGTGTTTTGAAAACCTAGAAGACCAAATGATTTTGATAAAGGACTTTTGTATGATGTTTTTATGTGCGATACCCAAAATTGTTTTGATAAAAACAAATTTAAGTATGAATTTCCTTCTTTTTCTTTGTTTGAGACCAAGTCACCAAAATGTTTTGAATCAAGTAACCAAGGGACACCTACTTTGTGGGTTCAATTCTTAAAATCTAATTTAGCATGAATTATTTTTACCACATAGAAGTCTTGATTAATAATTGTTTAAGACTAAGATGTCTATAACCAAGCAAGTTTTTTTCCACAGAAGCTTGAAATTTGTGAAAACCAAAGTGCTAAATCATAGTTCTCTAGGTTTACTTTTTATAATGAGCAAAGATATGAACAAAGATACTAGGAAGCACACTAAGATATTGTTTTGATAAAAACAAGATATACTTTGATGCATGCAATAGTTTAGTGTCCTTCAAGTGCACTCAATTATGTTCAAAGGGTTTAAAGTTTAGTCATGACCATGTTGATGTTTGTTTTGAGTTTGAATGATAAGCAATGTATTTACCGACTCAATAGGTGACGGGGATATTTTGTAAGCTTTCTTCCATAAAGCTTACTAAGCAAGATTTGATACCATCAATCAAGCACATTCCTATTTACTCAACTGGGTACATCTCTTAAGTCAAATCCACATGATAAAATACCTAGCTTGAGTGGATGACTAGAGTATGCATGCATACACAATACACCTCTTACCTTGAAAGGAAAAAATCTCCTTACAAGGTGTTTTTCGCCTCATTGAGCAATTAGTACATGACAAATATCTTAATGGAATGACCAGTTGTCCCATTGCCCCTTCTCAAGAAATCTTTCAGAAAACTTGGCTTTGGCTTCTTAATACAAAGGTTTGTAATGACTTAGTAAACACCCATGGTATAACGTCAAATGTGAGACACTAAAGCCTCTAGTCAATGGGATGTGGTCTATACACCCACAATAGCATTGACACGTGTGGTATACATCAAAGGATAAGTACTACTTGTTTTTTTCTTTTGTACCCTTTATATAGCTGGCCTGAACAGGTGTTTGGAGATCGCCTTGAGTTCTCCATTGTGGGATGTGTCTCAAGGAAGACCCCCTCTACTAAAAAAATAAGGAATGTTATTTCTCTTCACCCAAGATTGCACAAAGTGCAAGGGGAGAGGATACATAGCAAGCCTTGGGTGACTCAAAAAATGCAAACTAGGAGTGTTTCTCTTCACCCAAGATCACATGAAGTGCAAGGGGAGAGGATACACACTACTAGTCTACTAAGCAAAGAAAATAAAGAAAACACTTGTTCATTTTAGTGCACTAAAGATAAATGTGAAATTAAGCACCAAAACTAAGTGAGATTTTTTTTGTTCAATTTTAAATCCCAAACCAAGGTGAGATTCTATGGTTCAATTTTAAGTCCAAATTGAAAGTACAAGTTGTATTTTTCATTAATAAGCCCAAATTGAAGTGTGAGATGCATAAAATAAAGCTAACTCTAAGATCAATTCCAAATGTGTGTTGATAAACATAAATATGAAATGCATAAAGTAAAGGTTAGCTATAAGATCACTTCCAAATGAGTGTTAATAAACACTTTCAGATTCTTCATGCTACAAATGTTAGATGAAATCAAGAAAACAAGATGTTAGGGTTATACAAATGATTAAGCATCAAAACCCTACAACTTAGACCAAATTGTATTGTGAGTTAACTTTAGGTGCACCAAGAGAAAATTTAACTCAACAAAAAATAAAAACCACCTACACCATTGTGAAGAGCACGAAATTCTACCCCATTTCAAAAAAAAAAACTAAAAAATTCTTTCGTATGACCAAGATATGACCATTTGAAGATAGGGTGTAAAAGTCTTGATTGTCAGACAAGTGTGTCGCTCTGCATCTCTGCAAGTGTGCCACAATATTACAAGTGCATTGCTATGTAACTAACAAGTGCACTACTATGCTTCCTGTACCTCCAAAACACCATCAAATCCTCAAAAGAATGCCCCTCAAGAGAACCAAACTGTTGTGCCATAGCAATAAACTCTAGAAGGTTAACACTGGCTCTATCATCCCCAACGGTAGCTGAACTACAACATAGTGTGATTCTCAGGTTCCAAGTGAGTCTCAAAAAGGAACCACCCTGTTGACAATGCACCACACTGATCATAATTGTCAAACCAATGTGCCCAACTAAAATAATGTTGTTGAAGGTAGCAAGAAAAAAGATAGAAGTGACATAAGGTTATTTGTGTTTGTCTCTCAACCAATTGGTGTTTGAGACCTGTGTGATAATGGCTAGTAGCATGTGTAATTCAAATCTTGTGTATAGTGTCGAGATAGGACCTAGTCAAGGTTCTTGTGGTAGCACACGACATCATGTTCTTTTGGCAACAACAAAATTTGTTTTTCGACTAACTTGCTACATGTTTCATGTAATTTGAATTTAGAACCTGGACCATAATTGTATTGCGGGAGAAATATTTCTACCCTGAGAACTGAGCTAAAACATTCTAGTACAACCTTCCATATCACCTCTATCACTGTGAATAGATGCAAGCATGATATTGCAAGCATACACGACCCATACCAACTTCCAGAACTCATAATCTATGTTTCTCCGATTTAGTGTTATGATTGATATGACAGTACAATCTGAAAACTATTTCTCGAATAGATTATGATCATTTTTGGCGATAGCAGTGATGACATGTAGTGATTGATCAATGGCAAAGGTCAACACTCCCCCTTTTGCATTTTTGGTACTCTACATAATCTAAAAACTATTTCTCGGATAGACTCTCTTTGATTACATGCTTCACTACTTCTAAAATCATTTTGTAAGACCACCCTGGCTTCTTGTGGTAGGGAGAGAAAGCTCCCCCTCAACCTGTACTTCCTCTTGATTCAAGAGGAGGGAGTACTAACTCCTAGCTTTTGTCAAAGAAACTCAAAAGTATCCTTAGGAAGTGGTTTTGTGAATATATCTGCTACTTGCTCCTTTGTCTCAACATACTCCAACTTCACCTCCTTTTCTATAACTCTCTTCCAAAAAATGATACTTGATTTCAATGTGTTTTGTCCTTGAATGCATTACTAGATTATTTGAGATATTTATGGCACTAGTGTTATCACAAAGAATAGAAATAGGTTCATCAAACTCAATCTTCATCTCCTTCAAATTCTACTTCATCCATAATACTTGAGTGCAACATGAGGCTACAACAATGTATTTCGCTTATGTTGTAGATAAAGCAATTGGGTCATGTTTCTTGCTCAACCAAGACACCAAACTATCACCTAGAAAGAATGCTCCACCACTTGTGCTTATCTGGTCATCTATGCTTCCTACCCAATCTGCATTTGTGTATGCAGTTAGAGTGAAATTTTCGCTCTTTGGATACCATAGTTCAAAATCTATTGTAGCTTTCAGATATCTGAATATCCTCTTTATTACTTTTACATGAGTTTCCTTAGGTGATGCTTGAAATCTTGCTACCATTCCAACCACCTGCATTATATTTGGTCTAGATGGTGTCACATATAGCAAACTACCAATCATAGATATATACAAGGTTTGGTCTATCAGAGTAGATTCATCATCTTTACTCAAATTGAACCCTGTAACCATAGGTGTACCCACTGATTTGCAATATTTCGTCCTAAACTTACTTATCATCTCCTTTATGTACTTGTTTTGGGAAAAGAATATGCATTTGTCTAATCGTGCAATTTGCAACCCAAGAAAGAAATATAATTCACCTAGCATTGACATTTCAAACTCGCTCTGCATTGCCTTCAGAAAAACCTTGCACATGTCATCACTGCTATCGCCAAAAATGATATCATCTACATAGACCACAACTATTAGCAGTTGATCACCTTCTATTTTTTTGTACAAATTACTATTTGCACTTCCTCTTTGGAACCCTTGCTGCTGCAACTATCCATCCAACCTTGAATACCAAGATCTAGGAGCTTGTTTGAGTCCATAAAGGGCCTTCTTCAATCTACACACATAATTCGGATTATCATAACATTGAAACCCTTCTGATTGTTCAATGTATACCTCTTCTTCTAGTTGTCCATTAAAGAATTCTGACTTAACATCCACCTGGTAGACATTGAAATTCTTGAATGCTAAAAGAGCCAAAAACATCATGATTTCTTCCAGTCTTGCTACAGGAGAAAATGTCTCTTCAAAATCTAGCCTTATTCTAGATCACTTCACCTTTTTCATGTGGATTTTTTATGAAAACTCACTTGGTTCCAATCACATTCTTGTCTTTAGATCTTGGGACTAGTTCCCAAGTTTCATTCTTCTTGATCTTATTCAAATTTTCCTCCATAGCTTCTATCCAACCTTTCTCTTTGATTTCTTCTTTATAATACTTTGGTTCTATTTTTAATAGTAATGCAAAGTGTACTTGCTCACTTTCCTTGTCAAGTCTCCTCTATGTCTAAACCCCACTATCTCCTATAATCTGGTCTTCAAAATGATTCTTCTAAACATATTTTGCTGGGGTTTTTTGTAACAACTTATGAATCTTCATCATTGTTGCAGATTGGTTCTTCATCATCTTCTACTTCTAGAGTACTAGTAGACTAAATTGTTTCATCAACTCTCACATTTTCACTTTCCACAATCCTCTTCAATATTTTTTATAACATTTATATGCTTTACTTTTCAAAGAGTAACCTAGAAAAATACCTTCATCAAATTTGGAATCAAACTTACCCAAATTTCCTTCATCCTTTTTGATGTAGCACTTGCTTTCAAATAGCCTGAGATATTTGACTAAAGTTGATCTTCCTCTCCATAACTCATATGGTGTTTTATCAGTCTTGTGTCTAATATGAACTCTATTCAAGATATATATTGTAGTTTGAGTCACTTCTCTCTAGTACACATTTGATAGATTTTCTTGACATGACATTGTTCTTTCCATCTCCTATACGGTCTAGTTTTTCATTTTTGCAACTAGATTTTGCTATAGAGGAGTAGAAAATTGTCTCTAGATCCCATGCTCTTCACAAAATTTATCATACCTATCAGAAGTAAATTCTTCACCTCTGTCTGATTCCAAAACCTTGATTGTTCTTCTAGTTTATTCTCTACTAATGCCTTGAATGCCTTAAACTTCTCAAATACTTCTGACTTCTTTTTTTAAAAAGTAATCCAAGTCATTCTAGTGTAATCATCAATGAGCATCATGAAATACCTACCTCCTTGTAGACTCTTTTTCCTCATAGGTCCGCACAGATCTGTATGGACCAAATCCAATGGTTTTGATGTAGAATACTCCTTAGCAGGGAAATCTTCTTTTTGTCTGTTTTCCTTCATGACATGGTTTGCAGCTGGTAGATTGAGGCTTCTTAATCTTTAGCATATCTCATACCATTCCTCCTAAGCTAATCTTTACAGTTTCATCAAAATTATTATGTCTCATCCTTCTATGCCAAATCCAACCTTCTTTTCTCTGCACAGTAAGACATTTTTTTCAATTCAACTCGCTGAGATGATATATATCACTGTTTGTCTTGCTTCCTTCCGCAATCAATTCTCCGGTACTTGATTTTCTTATTCCACAACCTTCAATGCTAAAGGATAGCTTATAACCTTTATCACACATATAACTTACACTTAGCAAATTATGCTTTAATCCTTCAACATACAAAACATCATGAGTTTTTGTTCTACCACCGTCAAGACTCAAAGTACTCTTACCAGTGATTTTGGCAATAGAATTATTTCCAAGAGTCACAGAACCTCCCTCAAATTTCTTGAAATTCATGAACTTACTTTTATCTCCAATCATGTGGCTTGAGCATCTGCTATCTATGATCCATAGATTCTTCTCTTTCTAAGCATGTAGTCTAGTTTGAGCAATCATTGATCTCTCTAACTTTTTATCTTCCAGAACCTTCTTCCAAACTTTATATAATTCATGAATTCTATATTCAGATCCTTTTCTTTATTTTTTTGGCAGAGGGGCTCACAAAATTGCTTTTGCAATTCCTAGCAATGTGTCCAAAATTGTTGTATTTGTAGCAAATGATATTAAAATTAAATAGAGTAGTAAATGCATTATTGTTGACAAAGTTATTTCTTCTTACCAAATCTTTTCTACAATCCACAACATTATGACCAAAATTATTGTAATTAAAACAATGACTAGAAAAAGAATAATCGAACCTAGTGTTGTATCCCCGTCTTTCGGATCTTCTTCTCTTTTTCTGAGCTTGAATAAATCCATCATTTTGTGTCTTTCTTTCATCACTTGCAATAACTCTTTCATACTTTGTACTTCCAGAACTAGTCACTTCCAGACTTGCATTAGCAGGCTTCACTGACTGTTTTGTTACCTTATTCTTCTGATAACCAAAACCAATTCTGGTTTTGACATGCAGAGATCTTTGACATCCCAATATCTGATCTAGAGTATCAGTATTTTTTCCAAACTTCATTTGCAGCTGTTGATTCACCTTCTCAAGTTCTTTTCTTATCGACACAATTTATGCTTCAAGCTTGTCATAGTCCTTGTCTTTTGATAGCAATTTTCTGATCAGAACTTCTTCAATCATGTTTGCTTCTTTTGGTCGAGTCTTTAATTCAACAATCATCTTTTATGCTTTCTCTAGATCCAGAGATATCTTCTCTTTAGCCTTCATTTTTGCAATTCTCTTCTTCAATCTCTTAATCTATTTTCTAGAACATAACAATTCTTCTACAAGATCTACTTCATCTTCATTGTTTTCAAAATCCATTTTTGCATCTTCTTTAGTAGTTTCAAAGGCCATGAATACAATTTTTTCTTTTTTATCTTCGGAGATATCTTCATCTTCTTCATCAGTAGAGAAGTCTTCCTCATTAGTTTAGAAACTCTTTTGTCTCCTCTTACCTTTATTCCTTCTCTGAAATGATTTATTTCCATACTTTTTTGCAACAATGTTAGAATCCTTATGAGGACACTTAGCCATAAAATGTCCTACTTTACCACAGTTAAAACACTTAAAAGATAACTTTCCTTTATACTTACTAGAACCTCTTTGTGGTTTTATGAAAAAATTGGCTTCCTCCAGATCTGATCCAATATCAAAATCTAGATCAACTTGCTTCTTAGATATTCTAAATGTTGCCTCTTTCCTTATAGAGTCCTCACTTTCCAATCTCATTTCAAAAGTAGTCAAAATTCCATGCAGTTCAGTAATCTTCAAAACATTCAAATCTTTAGCTTCTTTAATTGCAAAGACTTTAGAATCAAACCTAAGTCTAGGAAGAGATCTGAGAACCTTTTTCACAACATTCTTTCCTTTTAATTCCTCACTAAGACCTTGAATAGAGTTGACAATTTCATCTACCCAGAGCAAAAATGTGGAAATATTTTCATCTTCTTTCATCTCCAGGCTTTCAAATTGATCTATGAGTTTGCAGCTTTGCCTCTTTGACTTTGTCATCACCTTCATAGATGGTATACAATTTTTCCCATATTTCCTTCATTGTTTTGCACTACATCACTTCCACAAATTAAGAGTTAGTCAAACCAAATAAAATAACATTCCTTTCCTTTGCATTAATTTCACAAGCCCTCTTTTCGGCCTAATACCTAGGATGTTTTTCAAGAATTTCATATCCCTCTACAACTAACATCTAAATATCAAGTCCTAGAGCCATCAAGTAGGACTCCATCTTGACTTTCTAGAATGCAAAATTGGATCCATCAAAGAGTGGTTCTTTATTTGCAAAGAATCCTTCCTAAGAAATTGAGTGTGCCATCCCAAAACTACCTTAAGTTGTTAGGCTTCTTCAAAGGAAACTATCTCCGATACAAATTGAAGGGCACAATCTATTGAGAGGGGGGTGAATCAGTAGATCTAATCAATTCAAAATTATTAACTTCAACTCAAGAATTAAATCATGCAACTTGAATCTTCACTACTACTAATCAAGCATTGAGCACACGTTCACACAATTGAACACCAGATATGCATGGAAACCCAAGATGGGAAAAACCATAGTGAAAATAGTTTCTTGGAACTACTATCCAAATCCAACCTCACAAAGTAGCAATATACAAGTGAATTTACAATATGAAGTAGGAACCAACCTACTGGAGACACCAATCCCCTAATGTATTTATAGGCACCAACCTATGAAGACACCAATCCCCTAATGTATTTGTAGGCACCAACCTACTAGAGACACTAATCCCCAAATACAATGAATTGAGCACCAGTTCTACAAGTAGAACACCAGTCCTACCGAAATACATAGATAAAGCTTGTGGATCTGCAATACAATAGAACACACCTCATACATGTGTCAGAGTTGCCTCAAAGACTCTTCCACTCTTCATATGATCTTTTGATATTATTGCACAAACTAGGATTACACCTGTAGCCAACTTTTCTTCACATAGGTATAATTCTCCTTTATAGTATCCATCTATGTAACAAAGAAATATATACATGGCATTGCATTAATAGTCTTCTATGTCGGTCAGGGATCCGCAAATAGCCAAGATGACATAAGGTGGTCCTAAATTCAAATTACATGCAACATGTAGCAAGTCAGTCCAAAAACAAATTTTGTTGCCGCCAAAAGAACATGATATCGTGCGGTACCACAAGAACCTTAACCAAGTCCTATTGAGATCACACCCAAGATTTGAATTCCACATGCTACTAGCTATTATCACACATGTCTCAAACACCAACTGGTTGACAAACAGACACAAAGAACCTTTTGTCACTTCAATTTTTTTTGCTCATTGAACATATCTTCTAAAAACTCTAGAATATGATAGAAAATGTGTATACATACTCTCCTTTGAAACCATGGAGCCAAACTCCATTTTTGAAAGAAATGCGACCCATAATTGTATTGCTAGAGAAATCTCTCTACCTTGATAACTAAGCTAAAACATTTTGGTACAACCTTTCGGATCACCTCTATCACTTTGAATAGATGCAAGCATACACCAGTCACACCAACTTCCAGAACTCATAATCTATGTTTCTTGATTTAGTGATATAATTGGTATGACAGTACAATTACCAACATTGATCTCCTAACATACAACATGCTTCTAGTAACATATATTTCTACAAATCTCTACAACTCAAAATGATATGACAAGGGAATATAATGATAATTCAAGTACTATTTAGCCTTACACCCTTGACACAATGAACTCCTTTGGCATCAATCGTCTTACTACATCAACCTTTGACATCAATGGCAACCTTTGTTCAACACTCACAACACTACTAGTACTTAACATATTAGATTAAAATCTGACATTGTACGACTTTCTTAGTACAAAACCTCTAGCATGAGATCACTTCTTTTAAGAGTGTTCTTCTTCACCACTTGGCAATGCCATTATTTTCTCATCATTTGGAAACTTCATTCCTTCAATATATAAGCTCTGACACCGCCAGATAGTTATATTAATTGTTTATTCAAGAGGTACGACCTATTTAAATTTAGTTGTGCATTTCCCCAACCATATTTTTCAAAATTTATGGATAGTAGTAGCAAGGAAAAATGATTGATGGACAGGTACAGGCCAAGGATTGAAATAGGGATGAGAAGTAAGATGAAAATTGATGATAACACAATCAAATCCAAGACCTAGAAAAGTCTCATCGATATGAATGTTAGACATGGTGGAAAAATAATCCAAATAATCATGTTTTGAAATTGGCACTTCAACACACATAGGTGGACAAAGTCACCCAACTGTCATTATTCAACTCCCTAGAGTTTGAATCGTAGCTAAAATCCATAGTGACAAACTGTAATCAGTAGTCACATAAATCAGTGATGGACTACATGAGTTTCCTAATTACTATTTCCTTCTAGCTAGCCAACTTCACCAAGATATTTGGTATACCATCTACAAGTGTGACGGTATGCAAACCAACAAGATAGTTGGTTGAAGCTACTTGGGCTTTTGATTATTGTTCCAACATTATCTCCACCTACTTCACTAGGGGACATAGTTGAAGGGATTGAGCAACAAGGGACATACCAATCAATGATGGCTCAGTTGTCTATTAACAGTACTCAACTTAGCCTACATATGAAACTTCACCTAGTTTCAAGCACATCTAGGGAGAGGGTGACCCTTCCCATGCACAAAAACCACCCTAACTACCTAAGACTTACCTATGTTTATTCTCATTGCACCTACTAAGGATCATAAGTCTAGTTATTCAAAGGATATCATCATTGAGATTTCCAAACTTGACGAAGAGGATCCCTTAGGCATGACTGAGAGGTACATACAAGACTTGGAGCCCATGGCAGTTGTGATGTAGGAGGTAGCATACATAGCCAAACAGTTGGGCACATCTCATTCTCCTTTCGTGGGAAAAGAGACCCAAAACATCTTGGAATTTATGTAGGGGGAATGTGAGGTGGATTTTACTCTTCTTTTCACATCTCAAGGTTTGCTTGGGATTGAGACCCTTGAGATGTTGGCAGCTTAGCACCCTGTTTAGCCTACTACCGAAAGGAGATATGGTAAGGTGATAGTTGTTTTATTTGGTATGGAGACCACTTTTAAAGACTTATTCTATAAGTTGAAACATCAAACTACCTCCAATGATCAGCTTGCACACAAATCAGATGAAGTTGTATAGATGGTGCAGAAAGTGAGAGCCGAGTTAGATGAGCTTACTCAGAAGTTGCAGGAACAACTTGCCCAACAATGGTCTCAACTTATAGAAGTTGAACAAACCAAAGTGACAGCCACAAAGGCAAAGTTGGTAGAGAAGGATAAGAAGCTCGAGCGAACTAAATGTCAATTAGTTGAAATTGCAAAAATGGTCAAGGCGGCAAGAGAACAATAATTGTTAGTAGTTCATCGTCTCAAGTTGTGCATGAAGGAGGTATATAGGGTGTGAAAACTTAACTCCTTGAAAACCACTCCCTCATCTTCAGTACAAACAAATCTAGGGACGTCTTCTCATCCACCTCCTCAATAACTTTTTGGTTTTGTGTTGTTTCAACTCCCAATTTTGTTATTTTATTGTATGAAAGACAAATTTCTTGTTGGGGTTTGATGCAGTATGTAGATACTAAAAAATAATTGATTTGTAATTAATAAATTAGTTCCCAACAACGGTTTTCAGTTGTTAGTTACTAATGGTTTGAGTTCTTAACAACCATCAGCTAATTTATATATTTTGTATTGTACACATAGTTGAGACCACATGTATGAACTCTTATACCTATTCAAAATCTTATGAATGAATGAATCGAACGGCATATCTTTCTAGAAAAATTTTTTTGAATTATTATTATCTTCTTCTTCTTTTTTTACAACCTGATACTCATCAAGTAGAGTTGGCGAGTAAATAAAATTCACCTAAGTGATCCTCCAAATTTCCCATGTGCCAGTTAAAATCATCCTTGTTGCAAACAAGTAATTTCCAATAGGAAATGGGGCCTAAGAGGACAATGGGATTCCTAGAAGCATAGAATTGGTTCCAAGGGAAAAAGGATTTCCAACAAGTATAAAGACACAAATAACTTACAACACTAAATTACCACTTTTTAGGACAAGATTCAAGTGTACAAAATGTGAGTCAAATGAAGGGCTAGGCTTGGGCAAGCATAAAGCAACCAAACACTAACATAGTATAACTTTCAAGTTCCAAGGATTATTTTCAAAAAGTGTGTTAGTGTGAAAGGGGTACTTTATCTAACTAGTTCATTCTTAGCTAGTTCTCCACTAAAGTCCTCTTCACACTAGCTTAAATTTACATAGGGATAAGGTGGTTGATCCTTTAATGACATGAGTTGTCTCACCTCATAGGATTCCAACACTTGTCATAATCTGGTTGCATCTATCTCTCCCCTTGCCCTATATAACCAAGGCATTTCCTTTGTAATCTCAATTCTCAAGTTGAACATAGCTTTGCATTCTTGAGAGGAATACACTTTATTCCTCATATTTTTGGTTTTGTTTTCCTTCAGTCATTAGATTCCTAGGTGGGCTAGTTAGCAAGTCTCACATGTTATTAGAGCCAAATTTGAGTTGTGGATTAGCATTCCTTTAGGAAATCTGAGAGTGTAGAGTTTTTTTTTCCTAGCATTGAGTATACTCTTCTCTTGCATCCTTGGATGATCTAGAGAATCAAAAAGTGTGAAGAAAATATTAGTTTCTAGGGGGGCTCATACATTGACTTGTCAGTTACAAGTCTTCTAAAGCTTCCTAGAGAGATTTTGAGCTCACCATTGAGTCCAAAATAGCTAAGACATTCAGATCTACCCTTTGTTTCGCTTGAAATGGACACCAGAGGCCAGATCTACAACAATTTAAAGCAAGAGGTTCATTGCTAGATCCAGCAAGGAGCCATCATTTTAGAGTATTTTGGGTCAAATCTAACCCTACCATCATCCTTAGAAGGCCCGAAAACCATAAAATTGACTATCAAAGTGTCAATTTTAGACAAAGTTTCCAGGTAAGAATTTTTTTGTCCAGAGAGTTGTTTTGCCCCATGAACAAATAAGTAATATTTTTTATTTTAAAATAAAAATATTTATTTTTGTTTTAAAATAAAAATATTTATTTTTGTTTTAAAATAAAAATATTTATTTTTGTTTTAAAATAAAAATATTTATTTTTGTTGTGGGTGGATGGGAGGGTGGCCCTCCAAGCTGACGGAGGGAATTGGCCAGTGGACGTGGGTGGCATACACGTTAGGCCCAGGCAACCGTTCAATAGGGGATTCGTGCTTTTCAAATCCAACCTAGCTATAAATGTGGGCAGAGTCCATGTGAAGGGGGCTAAGGTGGCAAACATAATGTGCACTCAAAACAAGGAAGGGTTTGGTGTTATAGTGGCGGACTATGAGTACTTGTTCATTCGCCGATGTGACAGATGTTTTGAGAAGTTTGTATGGTATTTGAGGCTGAGGACGACCTCCCTCGTGTGTGGCATCATGATATTAATGACATCCTCAGTAAAGCTTGGATTTATGATTGATAGTCTGGAGCCTTCCTTGGTTTAAATATAGTCATGGCATATGTGGAGGTTATTGTTTGAAATCTAGCGTTGCTTGTTTGGCTTGCATTTCTTGCAAGGTTTGGTTTGTCCTGTGTGTGCTAGGTCTCTGCAATGGAAGGACGCTCTCATTTTATAATAGAAGTATCGGTGGACGACTTGGTATGTTTTGACGTGGACACACCCATCTCTTTGGGTACCAAATCGCTTCAAACGGCCTTTAGAGAGGTTTCGGACCAGCACCTTAAAAGGAACATGAACAACATTGATCCTTTGCTGGTTGTGGCGGTGAAAATGGTATTGGGCTCTAGGCATTTAAGCATAAGCAAGTTCGAAAGGGATAATACGTATATCTCTTCCAGGTTCTTAGCGTCCCTTTTGGATGAGGTGTTGAAGGTTGCCATTGTGGGTAAGGGCATTCCCCGCCCTGGTGATTGGGATATGTTGAAGAATTCAGACAAGGTGGTGAAGATATACTTTTTCCTACTCAATTTGAAGGGGTCGGCTCTAATGAGGCATCGCATGATCGTTGTCGTCGTTGTGGAGTTTATCAAAAAAAATTGGTCTCATGGCAGTGCAGGACATCGACTGGATAGTGGATTTTGAGGCCTTTGCTAAGGCCAATGGCTTTTTGTGACTGCGGGTTTGGTTTAGAAGTCTTTTTTTTTTTGTAAATTTTGTATTAGTGGGTTTTTTATCTTATGCATATGTTAATCTTAGTGTATGGGTGGTGGTTTCCTGCAATGGCGGGTAATGGAGGTCGGGTTTGCATAGGGTCTATGTTTGGGGTTTTCTCTGAATTGCCTGCAGAGAATTTTGGGTTATATTAGGAGGTGTTAGAAATGGATAATATTGTAATGTTTCATGGTGGGCGCTTTCATGCATAAACTGAAGTTTGTATTTATGTTTTTATTATCAATAAAATATAACTCATACGTATTTTTTATTTTGTTTAAAAAAAATATAAATCATTTTATTTGTTTTCTTTGTTTTTCAAATAAAAATATATTTTTGATTTTTTTAAAAATTGTAAAATATATATCTTTAAATATATTTTTTGATTTTTTTTAAATTGTAAACAAAAATATCTAAAAATTATTTTTGTCTTTAAAAAAATTGCTAATATATATATATATATATTCTTTTCTTTTTTTAAAAAAATCAAAAATTACAAATTAAAACCGAAAATAAAAATTTAGATAAAACAAACAAATTTTATAAAAAATTACAAACCCTTCACTGCGCAGTACGCAGTCCTGCGCAGGCACTGCCATGATTTTATAAAGTTTTCCCCTTTTTATAATATTTTTTCAAAAATTGTAAAATCATTTTTTTTTAAATCGCCCTTTTTAATGATCTTTTAATATTTTCAATATTAAAAATGATAAAATTTGAAGTCCACCAAGAAAAATTCGGTCAATTGCATTTGATATTTTTTTAATGTTTTTAATGTTAAAAAAATATATATAATCTTTAAAATCCGCCCACGGTTTTTTATTACAACCAATTATTTTTCACCATGGTTTGTAAAAATGCCAACCACTTTTATATTTTTTTATATTAAAAAATATAAAACTTTTAATTTCTGCTGACATATTTTGCCGACAGTGTTTAATATTTTTTTAATTAAAAAATATAAAAATCTCATTGTCGCCAACTTTGGAGGAGTATTTAGCGAGTTTCTAAATCTGAAAGTTTGCTAAGTTTATCTGGTGAATTACTAAAATTGGTGGAGGTTTAACTTAGCTGGTAGATGTCTAAATTTGGAGGATAGCTAAGTTTGGTGGAAGTTTTTCACAGCCCCTCTTCGTTGCTCAGTTGATTTTTGAAGGTCAACTTTGAACGCTCATAACTTGGGTTCTACAATTCCATTTTCAGTGCATTCTTTTTTAATTTGGACTAATTTTTTGCGCTCTCCGCATTGGTGAAGGTAGTTTAAGATTTCGGTGCACGAATTTTTCATAAATTGTTGATTCTCAGGGAGGACTCTTCACTGTTCTCGTTTTGCAAACTTCAAAGTTACATAACTTTTGCATAAGACCTCAGATCGAGGTGATTCTTTTTTGAAATTGCATGAATTTTCATGTACTTTGTATTGGTGCTAATTATTTGTACCAAATTTATACTTTCAACACATGCTCATTTCTTAAGGATTTGTAAAAGCATTGAAATCCATAAATCTATAACTGCACTAAATATAGAGTGCCAAATCATTTTTTTTTCTGGGGGGTTCTTTGATTGAGTAAAGAAGGGGGGGTCTTTTGTTGTCTTTGTGCTTGAACATCTCTCATACTCTGTGCTTTATTTTTCCTTCACTATGAGTACATTTAAGTTTCCATTGCTCACGCCATACAACTACAACACATGGCATCAAAATGCATAGAATGTCTTAATGCAACTAGGATACACACCTTATGTTAAGAAGAAGGTAATTGAACCCACAAATGATAAGGAAAAACTACTCTGGATGTTTGAACATACAAAAGCTCTTGGTTGTCTAAGGAGTTTAGTTTCTCTTGGTATCATTTTTCAGATTGAAGAATGTAAAGATTCACATTGATGCATGGGACAAACTAAAAATTCTCTATGGTACAACTAATGAAGTTTGTGGTTATCAAATTGATAATGAATTAATGAGTCTTGATCCAAAGTATTTTGATAAAATCTAGGATTATGTAACAAAGGTCAATGACCTTAGAGCACAATGTATATCATGTGGCTTAGAGAAGAAAGACATTCAACTTGTCTATAACACTCTAAACAAACTTGGACCTAAATTTACAACTTTTGTTTCTAGCTTTCATACTCATAGATTGACAATGGGGTCTACATTTACTACACCTTCTTTTGCATCATTTTCTGAAATGTTGATGCAAGAACAAGGTAAGCTTCTTTCAATGGGTCTTCTTAAGCCTTCACACTCACAAGCTTTGATGGTTGGTCAACCAAAGGGTCAGAAAGAATCAAGGAAACCTGACAACAAACAAAAGCAATTCAAGAAGAAGTCACAAAGAGATCAAGCACAATCATCTTCAACAACAAAATTTTACTCCAAGTCCTCCTCTTCAAAGGGGAATTTTCAAAAGAAGGAGCGGCCAACTTGTAGCTATTGCAAGAAACCTAGTCATGAGGAACAATCTTGTCATAAGAAGCAAATTGATGAGTTAAAGAATCTTCTCAAAAAAAAAACATTAATTTGCCTTCTTCTGTTGCTCAACAATCCTCTGCTCCTTCTTCCAAATCAGGTAAAGGGAAAGCACATGCACTTGTTGCTATTACTGATTCTTCAAAAGAGTGGATTCTTGACTCGGGTGCATCACATCACATGGGTTCTAGTAAAGAACAGTTTTCTTTGTTGGAGCCTTGTTCTGTGCCCCACATTCTCATTGGGGATGATTCTCTAGTGGATGTTATTAGGAAGGGTTCAATTGATACTGGCAATGGTACATTTGAGGATGTCCTCTATGTGCCTAATCTGTCAGCCAACCTTCTTTTCATCTACCAAATCACTCAGAATGGTAGAAAAGTTGAATTCACTCCAGATTCTGTTAGCATCATGAATCTTGAAGATAATGCACTCCTTGCAGTTGGTAAGGCCAATCATGAGTCTCACTTGTAAGCTTTCTCTCATTTTGTATCCGATTCACATTCCACTGCATTGCTCACCTATTCAAATGTTGTGAGAAAACTATGGCATGAGCGGTTTGGCCATCTCAACTACTACTATCTTCAGCAACTCAGCAAATAGAATATGGTCGTGGGTCTTCCTCAAATTAATTTTTATGATGGTGTATGTTCGGGTTGTGCTTTGGGAAAACATCCTAAGGATAAGTTCAACAAAGGGAAGGCTTGGAGGGCTTTAGAAGTCCTTGAGTTGGTTCATAGTGACTTCGTGGGTCCTTTTCCTTCATTATCTTTCAGTAAGGCTCGTTATTTGCTCACCTTCATTGATGACTATTCCAGATACACATGGGTCTACTTTCTTCAAATCAAAGGAGAATTCTTTGATAGATTTCAATATTTTAAGGCTCGTGTTGAGAAGCAATCTCGAAAGTGTGCCAAAATTCTCCACACTGATAATGGTAGAGAATATGTGAACCATCGATTTGAGCAATTTTGTACTCTTCAAGGGATTGATCTTCAACATATTGTTGCCTACACACCACAACAAAATGGTGTAGCTAAGAGGAAAAATAGGTCCCTGAAAGAGATGGTTGGTTGCATGATCTACGCTTGCTCCCTTGCACCTGTATATTGGGCAAAAGCTATCAATTGTGCTACTCACATCCAAAACAGAGTTCCACATAAGGCACTAAAGGGAATCACTCCCTTCAAAGCTTGGTGTGGTAGGAAACTTGTTGTGGGGCACTTTAGAGTTTTTGGCTCCCCAACATGGGCACATATTCCTTCAGAGAAGCGCAAGGCCTTGGAACCTCAGAGTCAGCCTTGCATCTTTGTTGGTTACCCTGATGGTGTCAAAGGATATCATCTAATGGATCCTACAACACATGAGCTCTTCATTGAGTGGAGTGTGCATTTTGAGGAAAGCTCTTCTAGCTCATCCTCTACTCTTCCTTCCTCCACAGTGGATTTAGAGGATTCTGACATCAAGGGTTTTCCTCAAGCTTCCTCTAGTCGTCAAGTTTATCATGAGATTTCATCTTCCTCTTCACAGAGTTTAGAATCTCCTCCTCCTTCCCCTACCATGCCTCGTAGGGCTTGTCAAACACTTGATTCTATAGGTGATCTTGTTGGGGATCCTTCAAATACAAAGAGGACGTGATCACAACATCAAGACATTCCACATTCCTACATCGCCATAGCTTTAGATCCACAGTCATTTTGTGAAGCATCTGGTATTGCTGAGTGGGATTTCGCAATGGAGGAAGAGTACAAATCTTTAATGCGGAATAAAACATGGGATCTTGTTCCACTTCCCCAGGGAAGAAAATTGGTTTAGTGTAAGCGGATCTATCAAACCAAATTTGTAGTGGATGGCTCAGTTGACAAGTTTAACACACGACTTGTGGCCAAATTTTTTTCTCGAGTACTGGGTATTGACTACACTAAGACCTTTGCCCCTGTTGCTAAAATGAACTCCATTCGCTTGCTACTTGCTATTTTTGTAGCTCATGGTTGGGTTGTACATCAAATGGATGTGAAGAGTGCATTTCTTCACGGAGATCTACATGAAAAAATTTACATGGAGTAGCCACAAGGATTCATTCTAGATTCTTCATTGGTTTGTAAACTAAGGAAGTCTCTCTAAGGCCTCAAACAGGCTCCACGAGCTTGGTATGCCAAAATGGACTCCTTTCTTCTCTCCATTGGATTCTCCAGATTCCACTTCAATCTTAATGTCTACATCTTGCGACAGGAGGATGCTCTTCTCTTCTTGGCTCTCTATGTTGATGACTTGTTTGTCGTTGGGAGCACTTTGTCCATCATCTTGACTATCAAGATTGCTTTGCATGACAGATTTTCCATGACTGACTTGGGTCTCTTGCACTATTTTCTTGGAATCAAGATCACTCAATCCTCTTTCGGGATATCACTTGCACAGCCCAAGTATGCTCTTGATCTTTTGTCACACTTTCATATGGCTGATTGTAAGCCTGCACTGACTCCCTTTCTGTCTGGAGTTAAGCTTGAGGCCAAATGTTCCACACCACTATTTGATGCTACTTTGTATCGTCAACTTGTTGGTAGCCTCATCTACTTGACTCATACTCACCTTGACATTTCCTTTGTAGTTGACATTGTTTCGTGCTTCATGACAGAACCACATGAGCTTCATTGGAAAGCTTCCAAAAGCATCTTGCACTACATCAAGGGAACACATTGGTATGGGATTCACTATGCAGCAAGCACAAGTTCAGACTTAATTGGATACATGGATTCTAATTGGGCTGGTGATATTAATGATCACAAGTCCACATCCGGCTACAGTTTTCACTATGGTTTTGGCCTCATTTGTTGGTAGAGCAAGAAGCAACATGTCATTGCTCTTTCTTCAACTAAGGCTGAGTATAGGGGGGTTGTCAATGCTGCCATTAAGGCTATTTGGCTTTAGAATATCCTCATTGAACTTGGAATCACCTTTCAGAAGCCATCAGTCATCTATTGTGACAACTAAAGCACCATCCAGATCTCGAAGAACCCAGTCCATCATCAACGAACCAAACACATTGAGATCCATATGCATTTTCTCCGAGAGCTGATTCAGGAGCATGTCATTGATTTGCAATACTATCCTACAATAAATCAAG
Organism: Sequoia sempervirens; assembly: GCA_007258455.2. Lineage (NCBI taxonomy): Eukaryota > Viridiplantae > Streptophyta > Pinopsida > Cupressales > Cupressaceae > Sequoia > Sequoia sempervirens. The sequence continues at coordinate 656,025,571 of VDFB02058242.1, read as the reverse complement.
TTGCAGATATATTCACCAAACCCTTCACTAAGAGCAAGTATGTTCATCTTCAGTCTCTCTTGGGGGTGAAGCACATCTCTTCTGAGGGGGTCACTTAGACCTTCTTCATTCACCCTCTCATGGGCAGGAGTTTTTTCCCACTGGGTTTTCTCCTTCTTTATCATTGAGAGGTTATTATGTACATGGGTACCTCATTAGGCCTAGTAACTGGGACCCATATTTTCATCTTTGCATTGTATAATTCTCCCTAAGTTGCACTTAATGGGGGGTGTTAGTGTGAAAGGGGTACTTTATCTAACTAGTTCATTCTTAGCTAGTTCTCCACTAAAGTTCTCTTCACACTAGCTTAATTTTACATAGGGATAAGGTGGTTGAGCCTTTAATGACATGAGTTGTCACACCTCATAGGATGCCAACACTTGTCATAATCTGGTTGCATCTATCTCTCCCCTTGGCCTATATAACCAAGGCATTTCCTTTGTAATCTTAATTCTCAAGTTGAACATAGCTTTGCATTCTTCAAAGGAATACAGTTTATTTCTCCTCATATTTATGGTTTTGCTTGCCTTCAGTCATTAGATTCATGGGTAGGCTAGTTAGCAAATCTCACACAGTGGAACCATACATTTCTATCACATGTAAGGTTCATTTATCCACATTAAACATTCATGAAGTCCATTAATTCAATTTTAACCAAGATCACTTTATCATTCAAGCATTAACATGATATATTAAATGTGACAAGCATAAAAGAGCAATGTAACTCCTAAACATAATGTCTACTACATAAAAACATATCATTGATTTTATCTACTCATAGCATTTAAATGGTAAACATATAGTATCTTATAGCTTCATTTTAAGTTCTTAATTAAATTGAATCTACTTATTGTATTATCAAGATTTCACCAAAAATGCTAAATCCTTCATAAGAAGGTAAGAAAAACATCTCAATTCATGAAATACACATACTACAATGAAAATAATATTCTCCCTATAGTGTAAAAAAATGTACTCCTTTACATTTTCACACTATGTTTGGGTCCCTTAATTTAAATTGGACTTAATTAAGCCTCTAATTGGCCCAAAATTACATTTACAAGCCTAATTAATTGAAATTTCTGAAAGGGGAGTTATGATTTAATTAATGCATTTAATTAATTTAACACCCCAAAATTCAAAAATCCTAATAATTTAGGTCAGGACCCATTCCCCCTTGGGCGAATGGGTCCCCTTTAAGTTGCAAATTCAAATTTTAAATATGTTTTTTGGAAATATTTTAATGATCCCAAATTCAATTTTAAATGTCGGCTTGTAATGTCTAATTTTCGAGAAATTAGAAAATTATATATAAAAGCAAGGTTATTTCATCAATTCAAATCCTAGATTTTCAAGAGAGACTTCACAAGAGCTAAGATTATTGTCAAAGGTGTTCAAGAGTAGATTTCTTTATTTGTTGGAGCATTCAAGATCTCAAGCATCATGTCAAAGTTATGTTCATCATGCATGTTTTTGGAGCTAGCATTGTGATGTAGGTTTCAAGCATTCAAGTCCTATTTCAAGCATCAAGATCACATCAACAATCAAGCCATTCATGCAAGATCAAGACCTTGGACAGATCTACTAAGTTTCAGTCCTTCAAGGGTTTGGTGGCTTGCAACATAGCAATTGTTCATTCATCATTCCTTTCATGTTTTATTGTTTCAATTCAAAGTTTAATTACCAAAATGGGGTTTGACCAAGGAAAACCCCCATTCACCAAAAAAAACAATTTATCCCTCTTGTGTGTTTTTTAGGTCCTAGGTTGAAGGAAAATTGAAGATTGGAGATCTCTAAAGTTTAAAATTGCAAAAAGTTGCAAAAGTTGTCAAGGTTGTAAGAAAAGTTGTCAAGATCACGGAAACTCAGATCTTGAATTTATTTTCAACATTTTTGTAGTGAAACATGTGGGAAAAAGCATCTTAGATCCATCTTCAGAGGTTCCTAAAAATTCGGCTCAAAATACTGCTCCCAAAACACATTCGCCATTAGGAAACTTTGCGATAGTTTTGCATGCTCAACAATAGCATTTTGATGATAGGTGCAAAAATATTAAACCCTCTCAGATCTGTCTGAAATTTGTTGGTTCTGTTAGATTAAGGCTTAATCTCATGATTCCAAGTGTTACTTTTTTTATTTTTGAGTTGATTTACTATTTTTAGTCTTTCTCCCAAAAGTGTTGTCTTGGCAGATCTGCCCCATCCACACACACATAAAGGAAATTGTTAGATCTTCCATAGAATTGACTCACCTAAGCGCTGAAAATTAATTATATCTTAGCGGATCTCATTTCCTGAATGAAATAGAAGAAGGTAGGTTCATCACACCCCACTTTTCCCCCTTCTATTTATAGAAAATTGGTAATAAACCCCCATTTTTCTATGTTTTGGTGAACCTATGCCCTTTTTCCATGTTTCAGTCCCACATATGAATGGTTCAAATTCCAAATAATAGAATCAAAGAATATGTGGTTAGTCACTCTAAGATAGGACTACAAGACCCACTTACACATGTGTTTTGTACCAAAATATAAATATTGTTCAAGTTGCCAAGAGATCTTCTTACAACTCCATAGGTACCAACCCATAGGAGACACCAATCCCCTTACACTAAGCACCAACTTAGCAAGAGACACCAATCTCTTAAGATGAGAGGCACCAACCTCCCAATCTTGCAAAGTAGAAGGCACTAACCTTCGAAATAATAATAATATGTTCGATCTTCCCTAGATCCCTTTAAGGCCTTAAATAAAATCTGCCCACTCCTTCACAAATCTGCCTTGAATTTTTTCTCTCTTAACCTTCACTCAAATCTGCAATATGATCTTCAAAATATGCTCGCAAATATGATCACAACGATGCACAACTTCCACAAATATTTCTGCTCATAGTTATGCAATAATGCACTTTAGAATCTACTCATATTCTTTGATAATTTATGCTCATTAGGTTTGCAACCATCTGCTCATGAAGTCTGAAATAATCTACTCATAGTCTTCAAAAAAAATTGCTCACATAAGCTGCTCTTCTCTGTTGTAAATTTGCTCTAAGATTAGGAATGATATTCAATGAATGGTTGATAATTTGAACCCCAAATGAACTCATTTATATATATGTAAGTGCATCCCTTAATCTAATGGATGCAACCCCTCATACAGGTCGGCCAAGATAAATATTTTATTCAATTTTCATTTCCCTCCAAAACTGGGTGCTCAAATTCACAAGGTCGGGCCAAATAAAATATTTTAATTTTAATTTTAAATTCATTTTAGCTCCCATGGATGGGTCGGCTCCAAGGGGGGTCGACCATTTTAATAAAAAAATATTTTACAATTTTAAAATACTTTGAGAAGGGTGCCAAGAGTCAAAGCAAATTTATTTATTCTATTTTACTTCTTATTTGCCTCAACGGACCTTTGACATCAATGACAAATATTTTTCCAACAACCCACCTTCCAACTATATTTTCATCATTGAGAATAATAGATGCCTATTCCACTTTAGGCAACCCTTGAGCCATCAGGAGAGAATATAACGAATACACCACCAACTAGACAATTCTCACACACAAACATGGGTCTCAAAACAAGACAATAAAATAATCTACACAAGGGTTGTACATGATTTTGACACATCATACAATGCATAACATAATCAATTTTACCTTTTTTAAATGGTATCCCCTTGATTTTTTCCATGTGGGCATATCCCAATTATGAATGAAAAGAGGGGTCCACTCTAATCCTATCCATGAAGTTTATTCCTAACACAAAAATGTCCAAAAGTGATCAAAAGATCATGACAAAAAATGAGGCTAAAAAATATGGCATTTGCATCCAAAAGATAGGAAGTCACATTTTCGCAATGAAACATTTCACCAAATAATTTTATTTTTTTTTACATGTCATAAAATCCAAAATTTACATTTTCACAATTTTAAGAATTATGTAAAACATAAAAATCACCATTAGTTGAAGCTTTAAATTTTCCTCAATTTTTAAAATACACAATTTACATTTAAAGAAAGAATAGCCTCATGGGCGTATAAAGCACAACACAATTTTTATATAATATAGGTTTTTGAGGAAAATGTTTCAAAGTAATGGCATTATTCATATTTTTCAAAACTGATATCCTAGAGGTCGAGGACATTTGTCCTATTCCTTTTGATTTTCCAACTAATATTTTATGACCTTCTTCCTCCCTTTACATTGTGGCCTTGATTGTTAACCCATTGAATGACAATCCAATTAATGAAACCATAATTTTTTATATTGATCTCAATAAAATGAATTTGAAGACATCATTAATGGTTGAATGGGATGATACATAGAATAATGGAAAATTGAAAGGGAAACTTCAAAACAAGATGAAATTTCGAAAAACTTGAGAAGGAAAAATTGAGAAGGACCTTAAGGAAATAAAAATCAATTTGAGAATGGTGGTGGATTTAGAAAAAAAAATCATAAAAAACTCTATTGAAAGTACTCAAATGCTACAAGATAAGTTGAAACTCCACTTGACACAAGATTAGGCTAGACCCAGCATGAGATCTCCAAGGGGAATATAGCCAAGATGATGCACAAGGATGAAAAAGTTAATATTGTTGTGATGGAAGATAACATCAAAGCACTGTAGGAGGAGTGGGATGTTGTCCTCATTCTCAATGATCTCTAAGTATCATGGGGGTTGTTTTGTTTGTACTTATTTTGGTTATGTCTCTATTTCCTTTTTGGTCTTTGGGAAGTTGATGTTGTAATTTTGATGTAGTGTTATTGTTGTCTAGCTACATCAAGGCTATTTTAATGTAACTATATTTGTTTCTTCTTGTTTAAGGGTTGATGCCCTTTCAAAAACCTCCCTTTTATATCATTCAAGATATGGATTAGAGCCCCCTACTATTATATTATATATCAAACTTAAAAGTGTTACATAGAAAAACCTTCCCTAAAGAGTAGGAAGAAAGTGAATTTTAGAAAGAATTAAAACATTTGAACCACCTAGAATTAACTAAAACATCATCCTAATACATTTTATTATCAAATAATTGAGACTATATCATCAAGCATGCAAAATAAAATTTCCCCATGTGTGGACCTAAAGCATATAGTAGTTCTATTACATAATAATATTAATAAAGAAGCCAAAGGGAACTAAAATAGACCCCTACAATCAATCCCATATGAGTCATCTTCTTTCTTGACAAGGGTAGCCCTTTTCAATAGGAATTTTATTGTCTTCTCTACTTTAGCCATATTGAAGTGTTATTAAAGAGGGGAGGACATTTTTAGACATAGTATCTCAAGGACATCCAAAGCATGGAAATAAAAAAGTTTTCCTTTTTCCATAAAGAGAAACTTGTGTATAGTTTCTACCTCTTAAATGAAGGCTTATAACATTTCTCCATGCACCTGTTCTATATTGACCAATGTCACCCATAGAATTCATAACTAGCCACTAAAAGAGAGGAGGTATTTTTTATTGCTACATTATCAAATGCATTGTCTAAACTAGCCCTATTTTTCCTTAGATGAGTTATACCCCTAAACATTTAGTGACCTCCTTATCTCTAGTTAACCAAAGATCATTAACCACAAACACTGATGAAATCTCATAGTTGACACAGTGCCTTGAAGCCTCTTTAATGAAATATCTACCTAGTATTGCCACTATGGATTCCAAGATCTCTTCTTCTTGAAAGAAGATTTTTTTTGTAAAGAACATCAAACTTACTTACTAAACATAGAAATCTCAAAGAATATTCACTTACAATGTTGAATGTAAAATTTTACACCAAGTGGTGTTACAACATCTATTTCAATGTTACAGATATAAGTACATATCAATGATTACTTCAAGTTCACAAGTTAAGTTTACAATTGGCTATGCAAGCCATACAAGCAATACAAGAAAGGTGTATAAGTATCCATATGATGAGGAATCCTCAGTGCTTGACCGCCATGAAATTGATTTGTCTTCCGTAAAGTCAAGACCAAGAGTGGGTCCAAGCGCCTTTTCCGCCCAACCACGAAGCATAATACTTCCCCGGATTTCTTCCTAGCTCGAAGAAATCTTCGACCCTACGCGAAGAGCCTAGCAACCTGGGACGGTGAAGCAGGAGGGAACTCTCGATGCAAGCCTGTAGCCTATATGCAATTCCTAACTCTAGAATAACATATTAATCGCTATCAGGATGTGGCATAGACATATATATATAAATTCTAGGCTTTTTAATCCATTTGTTTCAATGGTGCATCTAGCTTGGCCAAGCAAATAAAAGAATTAAAATGATAGTTTTGAAAAGGAATATTATTGTCTCTAGAAGCACACATTCAACATCCTGTCCTAGAAGTGGTTTCATAAAAGAAATACATGTAGCATAAATTGTCTCAAGTTTATAATATTTCAAGTTTTTTCTAATCTTTCAGCTCTTTCTAATACAGTTTCACCATCAAGTTCTCTAAATGTTATACAAGTTTCAATTTTATTGGCAAGGAAATATCCAATAAATAATTGTATAAAGCAATTAACAATGCAACTATCTAATTCTTATGTTTCTCATAAAAGATGGTGATTCAATGTGTTTCAATGGTTTTTCTATTGTTCATTGTCATAATTCAACATGTATGTTGAACTCTTTCATAATCAGATTGGAAATATTCCTATATATATATATATATATATATATATATATATATATATTCGCATATATACATATAAATATGTTCATATATTCAGGAAATATCTATTGTAAACAGAGATAAAACTCAAAATATATAAATATACTTATCATTGTTAATCAGCATTATAAGCAGCAAAAACAACACTCTTAATACATGAACTCCTCTTATATTCAAATATCTTTTCAATTACGTAATCTACTAATCAACTTCCAACTCAAATATTAAAAATACAGAGTTATTTTTATGTTCAAATTAAAAACTTTCTAAATTGGGTGTAAATATTATATTCATTTTAGGAAGTAATCTTACTTCTATGTAGAATCAGAAAAATGTTATTTAAAATTAGAAATAATTGTAAACTTTGAAATATATCATTTTCAAACATCGGTGATTTACAAATATAGAAATATTGCATTTTGATACAACAGTATCTACTCAATTATACAGAAGTATTCACATATATATATATATAAATAAAATTAATTAATATATATATATATAGAGTATCACATTTACATACAGAGGTAATCCATTTTCAGTAATATTTCATATTAAATTCACTGGCCAAATTGGAGATTTCCTATAGCCATGCATGCTGCTATGTTTACTATATTCAGATTTAAATCTCAAAAAAAAATAGTCACCACATATTTCCAGCATTTTCATAAAATGCAAGTTACAAATGTAACAGGGAGATCGAACTTTTATCAAGCAAGAGGGAGGTTGTAGATTTCAAGCAAGTTCTACAAAATACACACAACATGCAATATGAATTCCACATGGTGTGGAAGCAAGGGAAGCACTGCCTGTGGGGCAACACCCTCTCCATAGGCAGCCATTCCTTAAGGCAGTGTGGCTGCAAATACAGCCAAAAACTTCATTTCCCTTACAATATTACATCAATAAATCAAATAGTGATTCAAGGGAGATTAAAATTCAAAACCTAGTATTATTTATTCCATTCAATATATATATATATATATATATATATATATATATATATATATATATATATATATATATATATATATATATATATATAGTATTAAATATATTTACATATTTGCAATATAGTTTAAAGGTAAATATATATAATATTATTCTATTCTGGAACAGTTAATTAGTTACAAAGGAAATTTTGCAATTTATATTCAGTATATAGATTATCCAATACAAGGATTTGCAGCAAAATAAAATATATATAAATATTCAAATGTGTATCAATAATGAATTTAAATCTTTCTCATAAGACAAATGGAGACAATTCATTGATTCACACAACAGAATTACAGTGGAATAATGAAAAACCTCTTTTCTATTTATTTATTCAAGGGGTAAACGCTTTTGACTAGAGCTATGAACCAGAATACAACCATTCAACAATATCACCCCAATGGTGTTTGAACCTTGGTGGCAAGAACAACATTGTCACCTATAAACCATCACACCATGCCAATACCGACATTTTTTGTTTTGTTTTCTAATTTTAATCATTTTTTCTCTTATTTTTCTTTTTTTTTTTGTCTTCTATCTTATCACTTTGTTTTTTTGAAAATCTTCCCATATTTCATTTTATTCTAAGTTTTCCAAAAAAATCTAATTTTAAAAGAAAGCAAGATTTGTTTTGTATGCAACACATTATCCTCAATTTAATAAAATAAATAACATCTTAATCTCAAATAAAGCATCAACTAAAAATATACTAAACTAATTCTTTTGTTTCTATGAATTTTAAATTTACCACTAATTAATTTAAATAAACATTGCAAAGTAAAACAATATAAATAATTAATTAAATAACATCCTAAATGCAATTTATATGTTACTAAGTGGTGTGTGCGAGAGGATTCGTTCCAACTTAACCCTACCAGGTGGCTAACCTCCTCTACCTCCACACTCTTGGTCTTCAACAAACCTGCATCTCATATAAACTCAAACACCCATTAATAGATTAGTGTCCAAAAAAAAATATAAATCAAAGAAATACAATTCATCATTCTCTATGTTATATCATTTGAATTTAAATAATAATCATCACATTTCATTTTTCTAAAATAAAATAACATTCATTTATTCTTTTTTTCAAACATTACACACTTATTCTACCACACATTCATATTTTAGTTCTATATAAAGTAAAATCAAGCAGTACCAAAGTTTGAGACGTGACAATTTTCATCATTCAATCTATTGTTATTTCACTAATGAAAGTAATTATTCTCACAATAGAACCTAGCTACAACCATGACTCCATGATACACAATAGGTAGTAGACATGAAAAAATTGGAATGCAAGTGAATGAGGCCTCCTAAAATGTCATATCAAAGATCAAACAAGAAAAAATAAGTGGTAGTACTTCCCTTTCTAATTAATAACAATTGAATTATCATCATCACCTTTCATGAATTAATTAAGGGCTTTCTTTCAAATATTTTCTCATAATTGGTTGGAGATATGACCATCAAGTGATGTTTTCATCAATAATCAAAACATATAACTAATCTATACCTTGGTTTGATAAATAATCTATCATCATATTCCTTTCTAGTTACAATGTTTGACCTAGTAAGTTGATATGCTATCCAATATTTCAAAGGCCTCCTTTATGATATTCATCATATTCCAATTAGTCAAGTGATGATGAAAGTAGAGTATGACGACCATCAAGTTTCCCTCAATAATATAATATTATTGAGATTACACAACTTAACTGATTCTAACCTTAGCAATAATGATTCAACCTTGACTTCATTATATGTTATTGGTTTTAATATTTTTATTGCCACTTTGATCAAGCTACCCGAAGAATCATGAATGAAATACCTTGTACTAAATAGGCTCAAATTACCTTGGGATGTGTTGTCAAAATTTTAATTTCCATGAGCCTTTCATGGGAGGACTCCACTTAACCCTCAACTGATTAATCGATGATGTAGGATGATTGGAGATCCATGCCCTTTATCAAAAAATGTGTATTTTTAAAAATTGAAAACATACGACAACTAAAATACACAAGCTAATATATGATTCTTGCTCAAATCATAACCAATGAATTTAAAATCATATGCAACCACCTATTTTGGGCATGGTCAAAACAAGAATCTAATTAAGTATGTGCAAAAATTTGTTGGTGTGAATAAGGTGTTTTATCTAACTAATCCTCTAGTATGTCCTATTCAGATGTTAAGTTTACTTAGGTCCTAGGAGTATTTTTAGAAGTCTTAGGTGTCATGTGATCTTATCTTATTTTATTATGTCATTTAATATTTTTTGAGTTAGTTGTCTCATGTTATAGGATTAAGACACATGTCATGACCGTGTCTAATCCTATCTTACACCTTGTTTACATAAGCAATGCCTCTTCTATATTTATACCATATCATATCAATAAATCTAATATCTTTTTATACTCTCTTATGGAAGGTTATATTTTGTTTTGTAGGTGATTTTGGGGTTTGAACTAATTTTCAGCTCCTACAAAATTTAGATAGAAGAATACCTTGATTTACTAAGAAAACACTCAAGCTCAAATGGAGATCTTTCTTAATCCCCACACAAACAACCTTGCAAACTCTTCCAAGATTCAATCCCACTTTTTAGGTGTTTTTATAATTCTCAAGCAATCCACAAACAATATTTTGCAAGAAAGAAAAACTCACAAAATGGAGGAGAGCAAAAAGAGAGATCCACAAGCTTTTCTAAAACCCTTTTCTTTAACTTGTTCACTCAAAAATATCTAAACCCCAAAGTCATATTTTTGTTTATTTTTAAATATACATTTTCAACTTATTAATAGATATGTTTCATTTCTTTCATAAAACAATGTTGAATACAATATTTCAAAAATAACTACTACATTTTATTTTAAGTCTCGTGTATTTTATTCTCAATATAAACATTAAATCTTAACAAAAAAAAGGAAACTCATAATCCATTGATTCACAACTAAAGTAATTATATATTACCATTCATGATAAGCTATTAAATTATTCTAAGCACTTATGAGAACTAATTTGTATTCAATAATATAGAATAGCACACAAGGAAAGCATGTAATTTTTGAGTTTCACACAATATTGATCTAGAATCACAAATAATTTAGATTAGTGGAAAACCAAATAAATAAATGGAATAATCCTTTTATTCACAATTGAATAGGATGGCTTAAGCAACCCAACATACCCACAAGAGGAATAGGGTCACTAACTCAATCGCATGGACTAGGTATGGTGAGAAGGTCAAGTGAATCCATGTCTTTCTCCACATCCTTCCATTGGTCGACCACTTATATATTTTTTGCACACATAAGATGAAGTATCAAATCCAACAACAAATCTCATAGACAAAGAAACATATAATGACCATTGAGAATATATAATCTAACAAGGCATATATCCATCTTGTAATGACATCATATCATAATAAACTCAATATAAAGTTTAATACAATCATAAAGAAACATCAAGACAAGGAAGGAATTATCTCATAGGTGGGCATTACAATTATCATGTAGACAACTACTTTCCCATTTCTATTCAATCTCTATAACTTGTAATACTTATGAATTTTTTTAGTAAGTATGTCAAATCATTCCTAAATATGGAGAAAATGTTGGAGATCCCTACATGTGTGGAATATGTTGAGATAAAAATATACTTATGTAGGAATTTATTTAAGGAAAATTTAGAATAGTCTATAAAAGAAATAAACAATTAACTAGTTGAAGAAGGAAAGAACTACTATAACTAGAGTGTTGAAAGAATGAAGAAGGAGCCCCTTAATGTGTTGACATTGATGTCAACATTGGTTGTTTATATTTTCACTAATCCGGTGAATAGAATGGAGATATCTTAATCTGGTATTTTGGTCCACATTTTCTCATATGATAAGATCTACCTATACGGCGACAATATGTTGGTCTTGACTATCATGTGCATCTATGTTCAATTTTTCAATTGTTTTGGATGGATAGTTTGAAAAATATAAGTGACAGTAGTTCGTCATATAGTTTTGGCTATGTACAGTGCATTTGGGTATGTGTAATCCGGTTTGCATTCCTTCAATGATAGGAATCAAACTTTGTAATTTTGAGAGATTTTTTACAAGTGTCAGTACATTATATATTCCAAATGGCACATGATTATGTGATCAAATTGATCGCTGGTGTTGATTAGTTGGCTTATTTTGTGAATAGGTCTAATTCCTGGCCGACCTAATGCTTAGCGTGTCTTGCGGTGATTAAATATGTATTGTGGATGTTGTGAGATCTATTTTAAGTCCATGCCAACCTAAATTAAGTTTTTCATGTTTGGTTTAAGCATGAAGACGTTTTGGTACAAGTGTGGAGCCGACAAGGCAATTTGATTTAATATAGGGCTACATCTAATTAGGCTGACCTAATTGATGTATGCGGATGAATTGGGTATATATGTAAGACATTTTTTAGATAGTAAGAGTAGTATGTCATGTGATATGATGCAAGTATACAAATTTTGAATGTACATGATCAAAATTATTGCAAATATGTTATGAATATTGAGCGACTGTAAAGCAGAGCAGTGTTTTGTATTTTATATCTGGTATAGTGCATAGAGTTGGTATTCAGAGCTTTAAAGGAACTAAATTCAGTACAAGGTTCACTGTGTATCAATTCACATCCTGGTTGTGTGGCCATTTCTATTTTGTATCTATCTTTGGCTGTGAACCCTATTGGACAGTGTGTCCTAGCAGTAAGACTTTATAATATCTTATAACCAGTTATAATATATTGTGAGTTAATCCTCACTGTGGTTTTTCCCTTTTTGGGTTTTCCATGTAAAAATATTGGTGTTCATGTGTCATGTGATCTTATGATTGTTTCACGCTTTCATTCTTTGTTACAGTTAGATATGTTTTGGTAATTGGATGGATTATGATCAAATGGTTTAATGGAATATTGATTCACCCCCCCTCTCAGTATTCCAGGTGTTCAACATAGAGTACCCAAATTTCTTTACAAAAGTGAATTATTGGAAAACATGCCTCAATCTTACTAGCATGAAACCTCTGAAAAATCAAAGTCGGTGTGACATTATTTTTGTCTGGATGACTAGCAGTAGTGTTCTAAATCCTTGCAGTGCTCGGGTCGCCAAGACATTGTTTCTATCTTGCCGACGGGAGTCATCGGCAAGACATTTCAATCACTGTGAAGTTTCTAACTCACTCCGCCGGGTAGATATCTGGCCAACTAGTTTGGTTCCTAGTGGTTGTCGGGGAGACTCATGGCAACTGGAGTCATCGGGGAGAGGCATGAACATTCGGTATAACTCATCTCGACAAGATATGTCTCGCTGATGGTTATACACTCGAAGTTATCGGGGTGACATGAAGGCTCGGTAAGAACTCTTGCCGATGGTTGTTGTCTTGCCAATGGTATGATCTATTGTCGGTATGACTCCAGCGAAGGATGGACTTGGGGTGACTTGGAACCTACGGGGTAACTCTTAGCGACAGCCTAAGTCTTGCTGACTGATGTTCATATCGGTATGACTTGAGGGCTTGTTATGACTCATAGCGACTACCGATTGTCTGGGCGATGGGTCTGCTGAGGATGTCGGTGAAAGGTCTTTCCGATCTTGCCAATAGAGTAAGTCTCACCGATGGGAGTGTTGATGTCAATGTGACTTTTGAACTCGTTTTGATCTCCTGTCGATAGCAGTGACTCTTGCCGATAGCGATGGATGTGTAATCGGTCTTGTAGCATCGGGGAGACATGGCTAGTGTCTCACCGACATGCGACACAATTTGAACGTCTTGACCGAATGGATATCCTACGTGGTTTGTTTTCGACCAATCAGGGAAGCGAGAGGTGAACCACTAGCAGTTGGACTGTTGAGACCGTTCCTATGAGGAAGATCAACAAACCGTGAACGACATGGATATACTCTGTATCAAAGATGATGAACGATTTGATGAACAGTTGGATGAGTAACAGTGTGAGATAACGAAGTGTTGCTCGGTTGAATACGAATTATTCTGAGTGAATTATGTGGATGTTTTCTGAGAAAATTTTTGTGTAAGGTTGATCAGTGAATATTATGCTGATGTAAATTGACATTAGAGAGTGAAGCCCGTACTCTATATGTAATTTGTTTACTGAAATACAAAGGGGTTTTTCTTGGTGTGGTGGGTTTTTCTCCCGTAAGGGTTTTCCCACGTAAATCTGGTGTTCATCTGTGTATGTTAATTTCTTTGTTTCAGTTATTTATTTCATGAGTATCTTAATTGGACTGTAATTGAAAATTTAAAGTCACCTTTGCATTCTTCCCTGAGGTTTTGATGTTAGGAGAGTTTGTTCCGCACCTAAGCTTTCCTTACAAGTGGTATCAGAGCCTGGCCAGTTGTGTTATCCTTGTGGGTACGTTGGGTTTTTTGTGTCAATTCTATTTTCAGTGGGAGTCTTGTAGAAGTCTGGTAATTCGAATTACAGATTAAGATGGCAAGCACGTCAAGAAAGATTGAAATTGAGAAATTCAATGGCAGTAATTTTGAGTTGTGGAAACTCAAAATGGAAGATCTGTTGGTTGATCTGTGGCTTGCTGTGTCTGGAAAAAAACCTACAGGCATGAAGCAAGAGGATTGGGACCTTGCAGATAGAAAATCAAAGGGGCTGATAAGACTATGTTTAGTAGACTTTGTTCTTCTGAATGTTCATGAAGAAAAGTTTGCATCTTCCTTGTGGAAAAGACTGGTAGCTATTTATCAGGGCAAGTCCTTGGTGAATAAATTATTCTTGAGGAAGAAGTTGTACACTTTGAAAATGCAGGAGGGAGGGTTTGTTGTTGATCATTTGAATGCTTTCAACATGTTGATTGCTCAGTTAGCATTTGTGGGTGTGAAGATTGATGAAGAAGATCGTTGTATGTTGTTATTATGTTCTTTGCCAGATTCTTGGGATCACCTGGTGATGGCTATTGGGAGTACGACATCCACTTTTAAGATGGAAGATGTTGTTGCTTCTTTGTTATCGAGAAGAAAAAGAGAGAAGGAAGGACAAGAAGTCCAAATCAAAATTAGAAGGGAGATCAAAATCTCCTAGCAAGAAGTCCAAGGTGAAGTGTTGGAACTGTGGGCAACCTGGTCATGTCCGAAAGGATTGCAAAGAGGAGAAAAAGAAGACGAAGAAGAAGAATTCTGACAATGATTCTTCTCAGAGTGATGCAGATGCTTTCATTGCAACCTTAGCTACACAGGCATCAGATGATGTCTAGCTGATTGATTCTGGAGCATCTTTCCACATGGCATTTCATAGAGATTGGTTCACTAAGTATGAAAAATACGATGGTGGAAGGGTGTATTTGGAAAGCGATTCATCTTTGGAAATAGTTGGCCGTCAAAGAGTCAGAATTCAATTCCCTGATGGAAGAGTGAAGGGAATCAATGATGTAATGCATATACCAGGTCTGGCTCATAATTTACTTTCTGTTAGTAAGCTAAATGATATTGGAGTGCAAGTCACGTTCTCTGGAAATTTTCGCAAGATGAATAGAGGCTCTATGGTGCTAGCAAGGGGTGCTTGTATTGGTACCTTGTATAAGCTGGATGCACATGATGTGCAATGCAATAGTGTCTCTGTAAAGTCACAGAAAGCTACTCATGGAGAAAAGAAGGTAATAGTTCCTGATAGTGTAAACTCTATGGAAGTTAAACTTCCAGCAGAAAAGACTATGCTCTAGCATCATAGGCTTGGCCATATTGGAGAAAAAGGTTTAAAAACCTTGAAGAATAAAAACCTGGTTGAAGGGCTTGATGATTGTAACCTTGAATTTGAATTTTGTGAACATTGTATATATGGTAAACAACACCATGTTTCATTTTACTTCATCTCACAAATCTTGAGTTTACTTGATTACATTCATTACGATGTTTTTGGTCCAATAAATGTTCCTTCTCTGTCTAAATCAAGATATTATGTATCATTCATTGATGATTATTCAAGAAGAGCATTTGTTTATTTTTTGAAAAGTAAATCAAAAGTGTTCAGTCATTTTAAGGAATTTAAAAACCTTGTAGAAAATTAGACTGGAAGAAAAATAAAATTTTTAAGGTGATAATGGCGGTGAGTTTTGTTCTGATGATTTCGAGAGGTACTGTAAAGATCATGGGATTAAAAGACATAAAACTACACCTTACACTCCACAGCAAAATGGAGTTGCAGAAAGGTTCAACAGATAGTGATGGAAAGAGCACGAAGTATGCTTGAGCAGTGTTGCTTGGAGGAGAAGTTTTGGGCTGAGGCAGTTGCAACAACATGTTACTTGATAAACCGTTCTCCTAATTCTGCTCTTGTTGAAAAAACACCTTTGGAAGCATGGTCCGAAAGAATCCCTCTCGAGACACATCCAGTCTTTGGGTTTGTGAGGCATATGCACATGTCTTGAGATGAGAAAAGATCTAAATTGGAAAACAAGGTTGTCAAATGTATTTTTATTGATTATAGTGTTGGCATAAAAGGATACAAGCTTTGGAATCCGATACGAAGAAGGTTCTATACAGCAGAAGTGTTATCTTTCGTGAGCTGAAGCCTTCTACCTTGGATCTGTAGTTAGAGAAAAAATTAGAAAACAAAAAGGATGTAGTTGAAATTCCTCCAACACCAGATAAAGAGGAATTGAAAATTCAAAATGTACCTGAAATTGAGGAGAGCTCAAGCAGTTCTGAGAGTTCTAAAGAAGAAGAACCACCTCAGCCTCAGCAAGTGAGGAGGTCAACTCATGAAAGAAAACAACCTGATAGGTATGGGTTTTCTTTGATAGATTCTACTTGTGCCTATGCTTTAATTTCTAGCACTGGTGAGCCTAGGACTGTGAAAGAGGCATTTAGAATGTCTGATTCAAACTCTTGGTTGGAAGCCATGAATTAAGAAATGGCATCATTAGAAAAGAATGATACTTGGAATTTGGTGCCCTTACCTTAAGGCAAAAAAGTTGTTGGCTGCAAATGGGTATTTAAAAGGAAAATAGGTCTAGATGGCAATGTGGAAAAGTATAAGGCGAGATTAGTTGCGAAGGGTTATTCCCAGGTAGAGGGAATTGATTATGGAGAAATTTTTTCTCCTATAGCTAAGCTGACATCCATTAGATTTCTTTTGTCAGTTGCAGCAGTGTATGACTTAGAGGTTGAATAGATGGATGTGAAGACAACATTTCTTCATGGTGATCTTGAAGAAGAAATTTATATGTCCCAGCCTGAGCACTTTGTGGAGAAAGGTAAAAAAAAACTGGTTTACAAGCTGAAAAAATCTTTGTATGGATTAAAGCAGTCTCCTAGAATGTGGTACCAGAAGTTTGACACTTTTGTTTTGTCATTGGGATTTGTAAGATCAAAATCTGATCATTGTGTGTATGACAAAGCTGAAAGTGATCGAGTTCTTGTCATTGCTCTCTATGTTGATGATATGTTGTTCATAGGCAATAGTAAGTTAATGATTTCTGTTCTAAAATCTCAGTTATCTGCAAAGCTCGAAATGAACGATCTTGGTGCAGCAAGGTATATTCTGGGAATGGAAATAACCAGGGACAGGAATAGTAGAAAACTTTGGCTCAGTCAGAGTAAATATATTAAGATTGTTCTAGAGAGATTTTGTATGACTGATTGCAAGCAGCTAGTTGTTCCAGTTTTGTAGGGAACGAAGCTATCTGTTGAAGACTATCCAAAGTATCCTACTGAGATGGAGGACATGACCAGTGTGCCTTATCCTAGTGTGGTTGGAAGTCTAATGTATGCAATGGTTTGTACAAGGACAGACATTGCCCAAGCAGTGGGAGTACTTAGTCAGTTTATGGCTAATCCTGGAAGAACACATTGGGATGTTGTGAAAAGAGTATTCAGATATTTGAAGGGCACTCCTGAATATGCATTGTGTTACCATGGCAACTTGGTTGAATCATATAGGACTCTCAGCATTCGAGGCTATGTGGATTCTGATTGGGCAGGGGACATTGACAGCAAAAGATCCACCAATGGATATATTTTCATGATGAATGGTGGTGCAGTGAGTTGGATGAGTAAGTGGTAGGCTATAGTCACTTTGTCCACTACAGAGGTAGAATACATGGCAGAAACACACGCCTATAAGCAAGCAATCTGGTTAAAACATTTGTGTTCTAACATTGGTTTTGATGCAGGGCAAATAACAATTTACTGTGACAGTCAGAGTGCTATTTGTTTGGCAAAAATCCTACTTTCCATGCCAGGACGAAACATATTGATGTACAGTATCACTTTGTATGAGATATGGTGGAGGATGGAAAGGTCTCTTTAGAAAAAAGTGGATACTCTGGAAAATGTTGCAAATGCATTGACGAAACCAGTGAGCACAGACAAGTTCAGGTGGTGTGCTAATTCGATGGGCCTCAGTGCCCATGAAATTCAGTAGTTTTGTTGTGCTCTAGAGGTGTCAGTAAGATCTTCGTCAAGTGGGAGATTGTTGGAAAACGTGCCTCAATCTTACTGGCATGAAACCTCTGAAAAAGCAAATTCAGTGTGACATTCTTTCTGTCTGGCTGACTAGTAGCAGTGTTCTAAATCCTTGTAGTGCTCGGGTCACCAAGACATTGTTTCTATCTTGCCGACAGGAGTCATTGGCAAGACATTTCAATCACTGTGAAGTTTCTAACTCACTCCGCCGGGTAGATCTCTGGCCGACTGGTTTGGTTCCTAGTGGTTGTCGGGGAGACTCATGGCGACTGGAGTCATCAGGGAGAGGCATGAACATTCGGTATAACTCATCCCGACAAGATATGTCTTGCCGATGGTTGTTGTCTCGCCGATGGTATGATCTATTGTCGGTATGACTCCTAGCAAAGGATGGACTCGGGATGACTTGGAACCTGCAGGGTGACTCTTAGCGACAGCCTAAGTCTTGCCGACTGATGTTCATATTGGTATGACTTGAGGGCTCGTTATGACTCATAGCGACTAGCGATTGTCTGGGCGATGGATCTGTTGAGGATGTCGATGAAAGGTCTTGTCGATCTTGCCGATAGAGTAAGTCTCGTCGATGGGAGTGTTGATGTTGATGTGACTTTTGAACTCATTTTGATCTCCTGCCGATAGCGATGGATGTGTAATCGGTCTTGTAGCATCGAGGAGACACGGCTAGTGTCTCACCGACATGCGACACGGTTTGAACGTCTTGACCGAATATCCTACGTGGTTTGTTTTCAACCAATCAGGGAAGCGAGAGGTGAACCGCTAGCAGTTGGACTGTTGCGACTGTTCCTGTGAGGCAGATCAATAGACCATGAATGACATGGATATACTCTGTATCGAAGATGATGAACGATTTGATGAACAGTTGGATGAGTAATAGTGTGAGATAACGAAGTGTTGCTCAATTGAATACAAATTGTTCTGAGTGAATTTTGTGGATGTTTTCTGAGAGAATTTTTGTGTAAGGTTGATCAGTGAATATTATGCTATTGTAAATTGACATCAGAGAGTGAAGCCCATACTCTGTATGTAATTTTTTTATTGAAATACAAAGGGGTTTTTCTTGGTGTGGTGGGTTTTTCTCCTGTAAGGGTTTTCCCACATAAATCTGGTGTTCATCTGTGTATGTTAATTTCTCTGTTTCAGTTATTTCTTTCATGAGTATCTTAATTGGACTGTAATTGAAAATTTAAAGTCACCTCTGCATTCTTCCCTGAGATTTTGACGTTAGGAGAGTTTGTTCCGCACCTAAGCTTTCCTTACATGAATTTCATGAAAAAATCAAAGAAATTATCAATTCTTTCAATTAATCTTGTAGAAATATAGATGTTGAGGATTTTCCTTTGTGGATGTTCTAGTTTATTACCAAAATATTGGAAGGGAAGGAACACATTGACTAGTAAACTATCATTAGCAAAATATACATAATTATTTGGTGGAGGTTAAAGGATTAAAGTGCTTATACCTAAACTCACACCTAGTGTACTATATTGTTAGGAGAGTAAGTCTTCTCAATCTAAAGAGAGGAGGGTTCATGCATATAGAGAAAAAGAAAGTTTATGAACACTGCCTCGAGCTCAAGGAAAGCCATAAATACTTTAGGAGGATATATTATTCTTTCATTTCCTTCAATATAAGGATGTTGTAGAATCATCTTAACCAATGTAATTCAATAGAAACAATCATAATTTTTTCCTTATGGGGACATGGGTTCATTCAATTCTTCACACTTTCATATACAAGAGCTAGTAGATTCATTGTGCCTCCTTACAAGCTACCAAAATATGTTAGTGAGGCTAATATTATTGAAATTTTTCCAGTAGTTGGCTATTGTTTAGAAAATTATTTCTAGTAAGCATACTCAAGGTATCTAGTCCCCTCTCTCCATTGGTAACAACACTTGTCATTCCTATACTAAATCCAATTATGTAAAAGAAAAAATAGCATGGTAACTCTTCATCCTTTTGAGCCGAGACCTATATAAGATCTAAGAAGATTTATAGAGAAGATAGTTGGGTTAACTTTTGCACATAAACTAGATTTTGGAGGAGTTTTAGGCTGATTATTATGATGAACATGAAATCCAGAAGAGGGATAATTCTAGACTTGTAGTTTTTCAAATTTGAGTTTTCAAAATAAAAGTTGTTGATGAAGTTTTAGATGATGGAAATGTTATGGATCCAACATATGAAGGAGTAAAATAATTGATAAAGCCATATAAGGGGTCAATTTGTCATTACCAAAATACAAATCTATTCAAAATAGAACTCAAAATATGTTTAAAAAAATTTTGGCATGCTTATAAAAGGAGATCAAGGAGAAAAATATACCAAAATGAGTCATTTAGAAAAAAAGGAAAATAAATGAACCTCCTATATAGAAAAAAAATCCTTCTCCTATATAGAAAAAAAATCCTTCTATAGAGTCAGAAATTTCACTCCCTTTTAGGTGAAAGCACAATTTCACATTTTGTTTGGAACCTACTTGAATGACTCTTTCGTCAATGCATTTAAACATTCGCTAATCATGTCCTAATGTCCTATATTATGTATTCCATGGTCCATTTTAACATTTATCAAGAAATTGCATTTACAAAACCAAGGTAAACATTTAATATTTTGCTCCTGACAGTTTGCACTTTGCAAAATAGGGCTAGAACAATGGCACCTTGAGCGAATTTGTCCCCCTATTTTTGCTCCAATTTTTAATATGTCGAGATAGCAAGTTATTATTCAATTTTTAAATTTAAAATATCAACTTTCAGGATCTAATTATCAATAAATTAGATTAATAGCCTATAAATACCTAGTCATTTCACCATTTGAAAGTGAAGGACAAGAAAAATAATAAAGAGATTATCACAACAATTTCACTTTGTCAAAATACATTTGAATTTGCAGGTTTTCAAGCATATCTTTAGATTTGATCAAGTTTCATGCTATGATGGGATTTTGATGCCAATAGAAGGACACGATGGAATCTAGGTTTGGAAAGTGATCTTGGCCATTTTCTACAACCTAATGACTTGTTTTCAAAGTGTTCTCATCTTCAATCTTCATATTACTTGCTACCTAAAGTGAGGTATCATTGTCTTTAATATTTTCCTAAGGGTATTTGACTTTCTCTTAAGTGGATCTTATCATTGTCATTTACGAATCCTTCTCTAATACACTTGAGTAGGATTTTATGCATTATAGCTCATTACAACCTTAGATGCACTTAAGGTTAGGAGCACACGCATTTTTATAAATTATTTTATTGGCTATTTATGGAGGTAGAAATACCAAAAAAGGGGTTTGACCGAGGAAAACTCCTATATAGCCAGCCCCCATCTCTTTTCTAAATTTGTGTAGGTTCATATCTAAAGATGGAGGTCATAGAGCAGGAAAACAGAAAGCAGACAGAGAGTTACAAGACTACTTTTTCAAATATAAGAAAATTCAATTCAAACATAGGTGCCCTAAGCGACTTAGTCCAGCAAATTCAGGCTCAAATTTTTATGACAAGTGGACAAGACTTTTCCCTTTCTAGATTTTTTGTTGAAATTTGGTTTTACAATATTGTTGTCATAGAAAAGTTGCATTTCATGTTAGGCCATATAGTTTCATTAGGTTAGTAAAATCAAATCAATTCCAATCAATTTCCAAGGTTGATTGACTCACCTTCAAGGTTGGAAGTCAATCTAATCCCCTTGCCAATTTGCATCCTAATTTTCTTCGAAAAAGGATTGATGTTAGTGATCTATGCATTTAGACCTAGGATCCCTTTTTCATCAAATCATTTTGGTGAACCCGACATTTTGAACATTATTTAGATCTTTTAATTTTAGCATTGTTTAGGCTTGAAATGGTGAGTAAATTTACAAAATTTCAAAAATTGTAGCCTTTTGTTTGCAAAAAAGAGTCTTTGTATTTAAAGAAAAAAGTTGCATTTTGATTAATTTGGTGCAAATATTCGAGAAATTGTTTCATTTCAATATTGATAGTTGTCAAATCTATAGGATAATTGTATGAATTTTCTAAAACATTGCATAATTGGGTTAAATTAGCTTTCATTTTAACAAAATTTAAAATCCCTAGGTTGTTACACTACATTGTAATTTCAAAATTTGTTAAAACGGTAACAAATTTAGTTTTAGATCTAAGTCAAAACATTGTTAGACATCCATTACCTATCCCTAGTGCCTTAGGACCTAAAATTTTAGATAAATTCCAATCCAGACATAGGCGCCCCAGGCGGCTTTGTCGAGCTAAATTTTTCTTAGATTTCAAGTGCAGACTCATCTATTATCATTTTGTAAATTTGGATTTTGATTTCCAAGTCTATGTCTATAACAGGTTTGTGGGTCTATTTTTAACTCTAATTTGTAGTAGCAAGCACAAAAATAGTTTAAATTTGGAAATTAATGATTTATCTTGGAGAAAGTATAGTAATTTGATAATGTTAGGTCTCTTTCTACGAGTGCATTATATACCTATTAATCCCTTTATTCGTGATGACTTTGATATGTTAGATGACGCCCTTGAGGACTTCATCTCACCTAGATTATGTCAAATGATGCCCTTGAGGACTTCATCTCACCTAGATCATTCGCTAAGGATTCTAACATTTCAACTCACCAAAGAACAATTAATGCAATCACACCTCAACTTATCATTTATCCACCCATGAAACAACCTCAAACCCCAACCAAACCTGTGCTTATCATAGGACCTTCACAAAATAAACCAAAAAATTCAAGTCATATCTTGAATTTTTCAAGGAAATTAACCCAATGTATCAAACAATGTATCACAACAACAAAATTATCGTGGTGTTACTCATACTTATAACACAAGAAATAACAAGTAACCAAAACAAACACAATCTATTCCTTTGTTGATGTCACTCCCACAACCTATCTTACCTAGTGCACCTCGTTTACCTCAACATAATGGTAAGGAGTATGATCTTGTGGAGCAACTTCGTGCTACTCTTGCTAAGATCTCCTTATGGGATTTGATTCAAACATCACTTATTTATCATGGCATGCTTCAAGGTGCTTTGCAAAAATATTTTGTACTTTCTAGTGCACATCCAAATGATGTAGCAACTTTTCTCAAGAGTATGAATTCAACTAATTTGGACATTTTCTTTCATCAAAATGAATTACCCCATTTAGAAATACAAAATCAAAAGGATACCTTGATGATAATGGTAATTATTAACAAGATGGAGATTAGACATACCCTTATTGATAATGGTTCAAGGATTAATGTTTGTAGCATTGACCTTTTGGAAAAAATTGGAGCGAATAAAACTTTAATTCAACCAGATGCTTTGTCTATCCATGGTTTTGATAATGTGGGAAGACAACCGCTTGGATCGATAACATTACCAATTAAATTCGGTCCTATTGTCTTGCAAACTCCTATTCATGTCATGCCTGATAATATTTCATATAATATTCTCTTGGGTAGACCATGGATTCATGAGATAAAAGGATTGCCTTCAACACTTCATCATTTAATTAAATATACATATAACAATAAGGTTTACACAGTAAAAGTTGATCCCTAGTCTAAAAAATGTTTACAAACTGAAACATGAGTTAAGAAACCCTATAGCACGTTGATCCCAACCTCAAAAGTGGAACCCTTACAAATTAAAGGAAAATATGAGTTTCATTCATAGATATAACAAAGCTTTTGGATGATGATTAGGGGTCATTATATTTCACACCTACATTCATGGGGGAATATAAGATTTCACCATCAAAATTGGAAAAAGAGAAAGAAGTTGTGGTAGTATCAACATAATTTAACACTAAATAATCAAAAGCATTTGATTTGACAAATTCTAACAATGAGGAAAACACAAACTACACATTTTCCCATGATGAAAGTGAATATGAAAACCACCTTCTTTGAAATAAATGGAAGCCATTTATAGAAGAGGTTATCAACTCTTGAAATAATTTGGTTATAATGGAAAAGGATGTGGTGTAAAAGAACAAGGTATATATGTCCCTATAGAGCTCAACACATAAGAAACAACAAGAGGTCTAGTTATTGTCCTTCAAAAGTCACAAAATCATAAAAAAGACCTTCACTTACTATCAATGTTATCACACAAGATTTTCCCAAGATAACTGTAAATTTAGTTCATTCTGAGTTGATAGATACCAAATGTAATGATATGTCATTGGATATTTTTCATAATGATGAATCCTTAGTGAAATTTTTGGGCATGTATGAAATCAGCAGCATGAAATATCTTTCTCCTTGAGATGCCCTTGTCCTCGTTGGACCACATAGATCAATATGAATTATCTCCAAGGGTTTTGTAGTTGAATAAGCCTTTGTAGGAAACTTAAACTTTGTTTGCTTTCCTTGTTGGCATCCTTAGCAGATGGTATTTTCAGGCTTTGCAATCTTAGGTATATCTCTGACTAATCCTTTTGAACTTATCTTTAACAAATTTTCAAAGTTTACATGTCCCAGTCTTTTATGCCATAGCCAACTCTCATCTGCGTGGCTAATTAGACATGTTTGGCCTTCCACTTCACATAGATTATAGAGATTACTATCAGTCCTTATCCCTTGAGCAATTGTTTTACCATTCATTCTTATCTTGTAGCCTTCAGAATCAAATACAACTTTATATCCATTATCACACATCTGGCTGACACTAAGAAGATTATGTCTTTTTAGACCTTCCACATATAGCACATCTTTAGTTTTGTTCTTCCCATCTATGATCAGAATTCCTTTACCATGAATCTTAACAACAGTATTATCACCTAGGCTTACTGAACCTCCTTTTCTCATTTCAAGCTTAATGAATTTATTTTTATCTCTAGTCATGTGCTTGGAGCAGCCACTATCAATTATCCATAGATCTTGTTCCTTTACATGCAATGTTGTTTGGGAAATCATAGACTGGGCATAATTCTCCTTTTTCTCCTTCCATACCTTCTTAGGTTTATTTTCAACTTTTTCTTCCTTTTTCTCAAGGACCTCAATTTTGTTTTTATCTTTGGGAGGTGTGTTTTTATTCTTCTCATAATGAGCATTTGTCTTACAAATTTTTCTCTACAATTTCTAGCTATATGACTAAAATTATTACAATTGAAACAAACTACATTCATATTAGCCAAAGGAGCAAATGGATTTTTGCTTATGAAAATTGCATTTCTCCTTGGAATGACTTTACACTCTCTAGCCCCATGACCAAAATTGTTACAATTATAACAATACCCATTCAAATATGATGAGTACTTGGTCATGGTGTTTCCTTCAACTAGATGAGGATATCTCCTTTGTTGAGGTCTCCTTGGATAGTGTACTCTTATGAAACCATCATTGTTTGTTCTCTTAGTATTTTGCTTCTTCTTTTACTAATCAGGAACCGACTAGTTAACTTTCTTGTCTTAAATTGGCTCCTTCTCTTTAATATATTTCTCAACTACAGTTAACTTCTTTTCATCTTCAGAGGCTTCTCCTTTGTCAGATTTTTCATCATTGGGGACTGATTTTTCTTCTGCTCTGAATCTTTCATAGATCTTTGCAGAAGCATCAATAAATGAAATTTTTCCTTTTTCAAGTCCCAAGCCTAATTTATCTTTATTAGTTGGCTTTTGAGTACTTATCAGTTCATGTAGAATATTAGTACCACCTTTTAACTTCAAACCTTTATTGATCTACTTATTATTTTTCTCCAATTCTTTTCTTAAGGCAACTATTTCTTCCTCAAGTTTTGAGCATCTATCCATCTCTGATTGTAATTTAGATTTCATAACATCTTCAACTCTTTTGAGCTCTTCTACATGAACTTTCAGACCAACTATCACCTTATTGGATTCCTCAAGTTCTTGAGTTAATCTATCAATCTCCTTTTGAGTATTCTTTTTTAGTTTCTTATTTTCTCTCTTAAGATCATCATATTATCTCTTAGTTCATCAAGATCTTCAAGAGCACTAATTAATTCTCCTTCAAGATCAACAATTGCCTCTTCTTCTTCATGTGAATCCTCAATTTCTTTAGCCATAAATAGAAATCCTCTTCTATCTTCTCTCATTACAAGGGCACGATCTTGGTCGTCTTCTAAACTATCACTAGCATCAGATGCTTCACTTTCTTCATTGATGTACAAACTCTTTTTCTTCTTTCCAAAATTCTTCCTTTTAGGGTAAAGCTCTTTCTTCTTTCTGCTATCTCCTTCTTGTTTAGAGTTATCCATTTTATCATATAGACATTTGGAAGAAAAATGACCTATTCTACCACAATTAAAACACTTGAAAAGGAGCTTACCCTTATACTTGTTGGATCCTCTCCTTAGTCTTCTTATGAAATTTGCTTCTTCCTCGTCAGTTTCTTCATAATCAGATGCAATGATAGCAACTTTTTCTTTCTTATCATTTTCATCTTTGACAACCTTAAATACAACTTCTCTCTAGGATGATTTAGCACCAGGAATTCTCATCTCATATGCAGTAATTATGCCATGCACCTCATCAAGAGTGAGTTTATCAATTTCTCTTCCTTCTTTGATAGCAGAAATCTTGGAGTCATATTTCATTGTTATAGGCCTGAGAACTTTCAACACAACATCTTCTTCTTTCAGATCTATGCCATATCCTTTAATGGCATTTACCACATCATCAACTCTCTGAAGATAGGATGCAATCTTCTCTTCTTTGGTCATCTTCAAGCCTTCAAATTTTTCTCTCAGCACTTGTAACTTTTCCAACTTCACTTTGGTGTCACCTTCATAGATCTTCTTCAGTTTTTCCCAGACATCATAAGAAATTTTACAATGCATAACATTGTTATGCACAGAGTCAGACATTTTTTTCATAATAATAAACCAAGCTTTCTTAGTGTCCTCGTGAATCTTCTTTGTTGCAGGATCTGTAGGAATAGAAGCATGAATAGTATATTGTGTCTCTACAGATGCCCAGACTTCATTTCCAAGAGAAACTAAGTATCCTTCCATTAATGAACTTCATTTAGCATAGTTAGTTTCATCAAACCTAGGTGGCTTGTTTGAACCTTCCTGAAATGCCATTGTGTTCACCTATCCAAGATCTACCCGATTTGATTAAGCTTCTCCTAGGGAACCTAGGGCTCTAATACCAATTTTATAACACAATGATCTATTGAGAGGGGGTGAATCAGTAGATATAAAAACTTTTAGAATTGAAAACCTATTTGCAGATTCAACCTTGCAAATCAGATGTGTAGATAAAAATATAAACCAATATAACAATCACATGCACATGAAACAACAACTCATAACACCAGATATATGTGGAAAACCCAAGATGGGAAAAACCACAGTGACAAAATTTTCTTGAGTCTACTGCTCAAATCCAATGTCAGAAATGAAATCCTTGTTACAAAGTTTAGGGTTGCAACCCAAGGAAGCTTCAACTCCTTAATTTAGAAGCTACAACTTCAAGGATGGTACTACACCCTATTTTAGGAGCTACAACTCCAAGGAGACTACAATCACCTAATTTGAGCTACAACTCAGTTTAATGAGGCTACAACCTCAACAAGATTACAAGTTCATATGTGCATACAATTAAGTTATACTCAACCTGAAAATGCACCATTACATATAGTGAATTGTTGCACACCCTGCAACTTACACTACTACTGTTGAAGATGCACTCTCAACAACACACCCTTGCTCTACACTCTCTTCTACTCTACACTCTCTTGTCTACTACATTCTCAATTATACATCACTCTGTTAAGCACTTGTGCACTGGTAGACTCTTCACACTTCTCACTTTTGGATTCAACACATCACACACAGCTACTACTTCCCTTAGACAATTTCCCAAATTATGTTTTCTCATCGACTTGCATTGAATGGCTCGAGATTCTCACACATGATCATATCTTCTCTAATCTTCTACTAGGGTTTCATTATCTTACGAACTTCACCTACAAGCTACCTATACCTCGAGCCACACACACACACACCACTGTCTAGCTCATCATAAAGACATCTGATAAGGTTTATCAAATATCACCATTCCCTACATCGAGTTGCCCAACATTAAATCCGGTGCAAAGAATTATCCTTCATTCTCTTTGTTAAACTCTAAAATCTGATTATGCATTTAATGCATTCTCTTGCTCCATCGATTTGATCTTGATTCTTGTCTCTGCAATTACCTCTATAATTTGTGTCGTCATTTTGTGCATCAAATTTCATTTACATTGGTCGTTGGGTGTAGTTAGACCAATCAATTATTTCCTCTATCTAGTCGAAACCCTCTTCACACTGAGTAAGTCATTTGTGATTACTACATTCAAATATGGGTCGTTGATCTACAAATTCTGTGCCACAATTCTACACTTTCCATTCATTTCAACACCTTTAAAACATGATCATTTGATAAGTGGTCTTTTAAATCTCCATTGTCGATCTATCATATCGCTCTATCGCTGGGACACTTTACCAATTCTCTTAAAAAACAAGGTCACACCAATATGCTTGCAATGTTATCTGATCAGGTCCACAACCTACATGCCATCCATGTCATCACCACCTAATTCACAACAGTGATGCGAATTAGCACACTGGGCAATTGTTCTTCACCACTTGTCAACCTTCATCACAATCAGGTCCCACAGTTGTCATCATACTCCTATCACCCAGTCGCTAAAAACCCAAACCTTAGAACCTCTTGTCGAAGGTTACAAAGTTCTGAAAACTCGCAACATGCTGACAATAAATAAAACCTATGAGACACCTTTCGAAATGACTGTCACTTTGCTGAAAACAACACCCAATACATCATTCCAATGCGGGGTCCACATGTTGTCGTCACATGTCCACATCATCGCCATGTCACAGCTTCGTAATCCACAACAAGAATGTGGATTACCATTTACTCAATCCCATCATGCCATGTGTTTGCATCATCATTATGGATGGGTCCCACATGGAATGCTTCCTTACTCCTTATCGTACGATCGCTAAGTCGCTAAAAATTTGAACTTGAGAACCTCATGTTGGAGGTTATGATATTGTGAAAACCTATGACTTGCCAATAACAAAGATAACCTTCTTCCTTCCTTCACTCCATTAGCTAAGTTGCTAAGTTGGGAGGTTATGAAACTTGAGAACCCCGCAACATACATTAGGAAAACTTGGAACCCCGCAACTCCTTACAACTTTGGCCCTAGATCAGTAGCATGAACCAATTAATGCAGAAATTTTCATTGACATCACGACCTGCACAATACCTGTCTAAAAAGCTCTCGAGAAACCTAGTCATTATGCCAACAATCTCCCTTACATGATTTGCACTTTTGACATCAATGACAACTATATGCCAACAGTTATTATTTAAATTTCAAATTTTAAATGTCAGTTATCAGGATCTAATTGTTTGGAAATTAGATTAATATCCTATAAATACCTAGTCATTTCACCATTTGAAAGTGAAGGACAAGAAGAATAAGAAAGAGATTATCGCGACAATTGCACTCTACCAAAATACATTTGAATTTGCAAGTTTTCAAGCATATCTTCATATTTGATCAAGTTTCATTCAATGATGGGAGTTTGATGCCAATAGAAGGACATGATGTAATCTAGGTTTGGAAAGTGCTCTTGGCCATTTTCTACAATGTAATGACTTGTTTCCAAAGTGTTCTCATCTTCAAGATTCATATTGTTTGTTGCCTAAAGTGAGGTATCATTGTGTTTTAGGTTTTCCTAAGGGTATTTGACTTTCTCTTAGGTGGATCTTGTCATTGTCATTTAGTAATCCTTCTCTAATACACTTGAGTAGGATTTTATGCATTATAGCTCATTACAACCTTAGATGCACTTAAGGTTAGGAGCACAAACATTTTTATTAGTCATTTTATTGGCTATTTATGGAGGTAGAAATACTAAAACAAAGGTTTGACCAAGACAAACTCCTATATATCCACCCCCCATCTCTTTTCCAGATTTGTGCAAGTTCAGATCTAAAGATGAAGGTCACAGAGCAGGAAAACAAAAAGCAATCTAGGAGTTACAAGACTAATTTTTCAAATTCGGTAAAATTCAACTCAAACATAGGCACCCTAGGCAACTTAGTCTAGCAAATTCAGGCTCAATTTTTTATGGCAAGTGCACAGGACTCTTCCCTTTCTAGATTTGTTGTTGAAATTTGGTTTTGTGGTTTCTTTGTCATAGAAAATTTAATTTTTTGATTAGGTCATATAGCTTCATTAGGTTAGTAAAATAAAATCAATTCCAATCAATTTCCAAGGTAAAAAAGGATCATATCCAAGGTTGATTGACTCACCTTTAAGGTTGGAAGTCAATATAATCCCCTTTTCAACTTGCATCCTAATGTTATTTGAAAAAGGATTGATGTTAGTGATCTATGCATTTAGATTTAGGATCCCTTTTTTATCAAAACACCTTCTACGTCCATAGCTCAATATACTCAAGAACCATTAGAAAAATTAGTAAATGTTGAGGATTCTAAATAGGAACCTACTAATCATATAGAAAAATTAACGAGGAAGAAGACACCCAAGATCACAATCCAAGTTTTTGGTGATGTGTAGGGAAGTAAAGATGTCCAAAACTTGGTTCTTCACCATCTCTAAAAATTTCACCTTTCCCTTCACCTTAGAAAGCCTCATCTACAAGTAACCAACCTTCTTCATAGTGCACACCCATGTGTTAACTCTCACCTTGTCCTAATTATTCTAATCTTGGGTTAAAGGTTATAATGAGATGATTTGGAAATGATGTAATTGCAATATGTATATGCACCTTGCTAAACTAAACATATTTGGGTCAATATATGTTGTTTTGACTATGATCTCTATTGTCACATTTGATGCCTTTCTTTGAGTGTTTAGGATATGCTTGGACTCAATAGTATTTTGGCCTCATTATTTTTACTACAATATGTGATTTTTTTGGTTTTGATTGAATTTAGTAGTGGGGTTATTTATTGTGTATCAATATTCCTCTCGGTTTCCTTGAGTGTGTAGGCATACATTTTCCTCAATAGTGATTAAATGTAAACAATCAACTTGGGTAAATGTGTTATGTCTTGCTTTCTATCTCAATTGAATTCAAGCTATGATATGTGTCTAGTGTGTCCCTATAATCCTAATTTTGAATTAACTAATTTTGGATTCTTGAGTTTTGTGAATGGTCATGGATGTGTTTGTGCTTTTTTATAATCATTCGACTCCTATGAGTTATTTTATTTAATGGTGTTTTCGTAATCTATCTAATTAGTGTAATTTATTAATCATTTACCATAACGTGTGATTCACTAAGAAAGTGAATTTTATGTTCATGGTTGATTTAAATTATAATATTATGTTTCCACAATATATTTTAATGTTGTTACATGAAATAATGGAATGTATGCTTTAGTCGAGAAATCGTACTATTATGTTATGACTAATATGTATAGTTTTTATGTGTTATTCACCGCATTATGTCAAAAGGGAATTAGGTTTGCATATGTTTATGATTTGAAAAAAATAATTTAAATAAAAATAAAATTGTATTATTAAAATGGGAGAAAGAAAGAAGGGATTAAAAATAAAATAAAAGAATGGGCCCTTTTTGGGGGGTTCAAATTTTCTACTTTTTGGAGGACTACTTGTTGGGTGTAAGATCTCTTGGTTGAATAATTTTCCTCTTTTTCCTACCTTAATACCCACCTTGTTGAGTTTGAAAATTCTACTTCCTAGTTTAGTAGCTTGGGGCATCAGGTTTTGAGTGGTAATATCTGCATATCCTTCTTGCACCAATTTCATTGATCTCTCCTTGTTGTTGATGTAATATTTTCTTGGGAAGCTATGTAGCTTGGAAATGGTGGAAGTGATTGTTGTCAAGGGTGGGAAGGAGATTCAACCATAAAAAAACTACTTCTTTTCTCTTGTGATTTATTTGGTTGAAGGTAAGGAGCTTATCTTCACCATTCTTTATATGAATGTTTTCATCTTTTTCATTTTTTCCATGCCCAATATAGGTGGAGCATATGGAAACTTTCCATTGATTTTATTGTATGAGATTAATTCATAGTTTAATTGTACTAGGGTTATTGTTAGATGAACAATACAACTGAGAGGGGGGGTGAATCATTTATACATTAAAACATCAAAACCCTCTTTAACATTCAGATTTGTATTAGCCCTTAAACCCTTAACAACCATTAAACTCTTATCATGCATTAGCAAAATGTAAACATGAAAAATAGCAATGCAAACACATCCAGACACATAAGAACACCAGATTTACGTGGAAAACTCAAGAAGGGAAAACCATAGTGAGGATTAGCTCATAGTATAAAGTAATAGCAACACCGAATATAATAGGCTCACTGTTGAAGGGCTCGCTGCCTAAAATAAAGAAGGGCTCACTACAAAAGGAATCACTATCCAAAAGAAAGAAGGAGAAGGGGTGGCTCACTACCAATTTGAACTATTAACAATGCATATCTCCTATGCCAAAGGTACAATTCCACTTGAGCACAAACAACTCATTCAACAAATTAAAATGTAGACACCTTCTGCTCACTGCATCTAGGAGTCATAGGCATTAAATATCACATTCAGATCACCACACTTGATCACTTTCACATCTTTGACATCACACACACTTTGCATTAAATTCACACACCAACTCACCTTGTATTTATACCATCCTCGACCTAAAACAATCTCAATTAGGTTGACCTTAAGGAAATATATGCACCTCAACCATGCAACATCAAATAAGTCAGCACCAAACACTTCCAAGGTATAAATAAGTGAAGTTAGACCACACCAAAACTTAACTATGACTCAAATCTACATCAACACGCTTCTCAACACTTCCACAAACAACAATCATCCACTGCAATTAGCACTAGCACGTCAGGTCGTCCAAACCTACACTAACACTAACAAGTGACTCTAAACACATCTCTCCAGGTCAAGAAACATCTCATGGACCACACAACAAAATTCCACAACATCTCATAATATTCCATATCATCAAAATATTAACCACTACTATTGCAACCACCTTAAACTTAAGAATACCTTCATTTTGTGCAACTAGACATACTGGCACATACATCCAACACACCAGACAATTTTGCAGAACAACTCAACACCTAAAATTTCAAGAGAAGGTAGATACAAACATTATAAGTGTGTTCCCATATCTGCAATATAATAACCTTGATTGTGGAGAGATGCAAAGCAATCTCATTTCTCCCAAACACCTTGTTTAATAAGACAAACATTTTGTCAAACACATCTTCTACAATAGAACGATCCATAACTTGAAACTATGGACATGACACCTCTAAATACCTTTGATCATCATGTCCAAGCTACATGGGAATATCTTCAATCATGAAGAAATGCGGAGTAGGACATTGAACACCACTCTATCACATTGAACTCACTCTTATTCAAATTTTCTCAAAAGAACTTGGAAACCAAGTGAACCAACTTCATCAACAACATTAATTATCATATACATCAATGACAACATTGATGACAACACCACAACATAGTACAATTCTCTCCAACATCAACAATCTCCCCCAACACAAGTCAAACCAACAACCTCTGCAACTATATCGAAGTAAGACATCAATGACAACACCAATACAATGTGTTGACACCAATACCAACAACTCTAGGGTTGACATAATCAACACCATAAGTATTCCAACACTCTCTTCATATAAGGGGTTGACATCAATTACAACACCCAAACAAGTCACAAATAACTCAAGCTTCCAATAGTTATCCCATGTTTATGGTTGCTTGAGTTTCTTGAAAATTTTGAATTGGCATCATAATATTATTGAAATTTACATATATTTTTTTTGTGAATTAAAAATGTGTTGTTTAGACCTTGGGATTTAAAAGGGTGTGCCTAGATTATAAATCTTTGATGTTTAAAATTTTGGTGAATTTATATTGGAAACTAGGGGATATGAAATGGGATTGCTTCTAATTTGAATAAAAAAATAGAGTGTATGTGCATGTATTCTTATGTTAGGAAAAGGTGTGTTGTCCACCTTACATAATGTTATAATATTTTATTATTATTATGTGGTGCACCTAGGAGACCTAGTGATGCATGCATCACATGGGTTAGCATTCTCGAGGCCACTTTATGTGTTGTATGTAAATTGTGATAAATATTTCATTTGGTGTTACATGTTGGGATAATAGTTAATATTGGGAAAAATTAGTACCAAAAAGTGAATGTGGGGGTTAATGGTTTTGTAAGATCATGATATTAGTCACATGGTTTTATGTAATACCACTTGGTGGTTTTGTGTGAGCTTGTTTATATAAAAGAAAGCACATGAGTAGTTGTTTAAGGTTGGCTAGTTGGTTTGGCTATTTTGGCTAAGGGGTTGAGAGCATCTCATGTTGGCATTTGTGAGGTTTGAAGCATGGCATGGTAGGTGTAGTTACATGCTTGTTCACATGAAGTGTTTATAGAGGGCTTGATGTTTCAAAAGTGTTCATGGAGAACTCTAAATATGTATTGTAATCTTTTTTATTGAATAATACATGAGTGATGGATGCTTTTGAAGGCTAGGATTTTCCCTCTGGAGGGTTTTCCTAGGGTATATATTGGGTAAAAGCACAAATTTGTGTCACACTTTCAACCAAATAAAAAGTTTCGACGAGTGAAACATTTTCGATCGAAAATGTTTCGGCCAAATAGGTTTCAACTGAAACCACGTGGCTTGTACGTGGCACACAGGGTTTTGGCCAAATCCAAAAATAATAATTTTTTCCCTTTGCCGCTTTCAAATTGGCTTAAATTGGCTTATTTTATCGACCGAAACCCTTTCTATAGAAACTATCTATGTGGCATCCTAGTTGGTAGCCAACTCAGCTTATTTCAGAATTTTCTTAAACTTTCAACTTTAGCTAAGTATTTCTTTAGTCAAAATGATGTTTTTTAAAATAAAAAAAACCCTTTTGTAGAGATCGGAGTGGTGAATCCGAATATGTAATTTTTTAATATTTTGATTAGTTTTAGTATATTTTATTTTAAAAATAATACAAGTAGGTTGTTAAAGTTAAAAAAGAGGCTGATTAGAAATTAAAAAAAATAGTAAAACATTAAAAAAAATTAAAAAATATATGGGACACAAGAGGAGAGAGTCTTCTTCAAAACAATATAATTTGTTTTTTGAAAATGATTAAAAAAATGGACAATAGTTGACAGCCCATGAAAACTGTCGAATTATGACAAGTTTGACTTTAAAATGTTACTACGAGAAAAATATACATCAAAATTTGAAATTTTTTTCCATGCACAAGATATTGAAGTTACCTATTTGGAGAAAAAAAAATTTAGGGAGAAATGAAGCTTTTTTCAATTTATTTCTTGATGGCCCATGAAGTCACTTTTTTCTGAAATTTTCAACATTTTAAAATCTGTTCTTAAATTGATAAAAGAGTAATGAAAACATTTTTTTTTTAAATCTAAAAAATTACAAGAATAAACTTCATCAAAAGTTCTACATTTCATTAGTTTACATCATTTTGAAATTCAAAACATAAAGACCACTTTTATGTGGTTGAAGTTCATAATTTTTTTTGTTGTTGGCCAATTCCTTTATAAAGTGTGACACAGGATTGTGCTTTTACCCTAATATTGTGTCATCTTTGATAGTATGTTGTCTATTTCTTGCATATCAATTATGAATGCTTTTTTAAATAGATTTCTCTATTTGGGTTATATGGAAATTATCTTGGGTGGATGCTTATTTCCTTTCATTTGGTATCAAAGCCATGGTTGTGGTTTGTATAACCCTTTGAGTAGATCTGGTGTATAGTTGAATCCAAGGCTTGCATGGAAAGAATGAAGACATTGCAAAATATTATGGTTTTGTGTAGGTTATTTATTGTAGATTTAAGGTTTTGAGGTTGTAGGTCTGTAGTTATTTTTTGCAGATATGGGTTTATAAATTCTTGTTGGAAAAAGGATTTTTTTTGGATATTCACTATGAGGATTTTGTAGGGGAAATATTTCAGATGAGCCCCTAGGAAAAACATACCTCACCATTAATTGATCTAGGATGCCTAAGAGATGAAGATTGACATAAAATTTGGACTATTTAGGTCACTTAAAAAAAATTGCCCTCCTTGCCCCTATCATATGATTGTACAGTCGTTCAATTTTTTGTAGAAAAAATAAATTAAAATAAATCAATCAATTAAATATATGTTATTAAAAATAAAAAATAAAAAATTTATTTTTAAAAAATTAATCGGGTTTGAGGTCCATAGACCTTGTACTCCTAGTTGTGTCATTCGGATAGTGTATTATTGATCAATGGGCCTATCGATTATTGACGACAGTACAACCATGTTGGGTGAATATTTTGTAATTCCTTTTAACAATTACAAATTGGTAGTTTCAACCATAGCTATGACGAGAAATTAATCTCTCCTCTCATAAAGGGGAGGCTCCCTTCTTATTTCTTACTAAATCAACTAGAAATTAAACTAAGATTATGTAAACTACAACTATCCATGGGGATGTCTCCATCAACATATTCTCTTTTTTAGAATAAGGGAAACGAGTTTCAATAATGACCTTGATGTTCACAATAAGTAATAAACTAAATAACACTAGTTGGAGCAATAATAGCTGATACCCAATTCTATTAGACGTAAGAATAACAAGAACGATTACTAGAAAATGATAGTAACTTAGAAAATCCATGGAAACCCAAAGTATTTCATCACTTTCCACGATGATTCAAATGTATCAACATCAACAACTTATAGCTCAAAGACTCCAAGTTATTCCCAAAGATGATTCCAAAGAGTAACCCATGTAGCAAGTTGTAGCTCAAAGACTATCAACTAACAACACCAAAAATCCACAAGAATATAGCTAACAATCGCAACACAAAGACTACAAGTTCTCAACCAAATTCTTACACAAAACATATAGCTCCAACTACAATATGATAGCACAAAGTCTATTAGTACTAAATTTGAA
Source organism: Sequoia sempervirens (assembly GCA_007258455.2). Lineage (NCBI taxonomy): Eukaryota > Viridiplantae > Streptophyta > Pinopsida > Cupressales > Cupressaceae > Sequoia > Sequoia sempervirens. Next base: position 655,988,366 of record VDFB02058242.1, on the reverse strand, counting down.
TTTCCCTTCAATAATGAAATATTATGCCACTTTTTAATCAACTTCAAGATGATATGATAAGAGAGACATAAGAACACTCTTACATACAACAAATGTGCTCCAAAACAAAGGTTGGAGGCAATTTGCTTCTTTTATTGATCAAATTTCAATTTGCACATTCAACACAAAGATTGCAAATATGTTCTTCAAAATGGTAGAATTTTGTTTCAAAGATCAAAAGGTTCTATTACAAAAGAACTCCCTCATATATAGAGAGGAGAGTTGAGATATAATCTAGGAAAGAAATAAGTAAATTGACTTATTCAATAGGAGACTCCGATTTGATTTAGGACTTCTCTGTTTTTACATGTAATTACATTTTTGAAAATAACATGTAAAATGTCTAAAACTAATTACATAAAGCATGAAATTGCTAAAAATTAAACAAGGCACATTCAACTTTCTCCACCATCCTTCTCCATGAAATCTTCATACTTCATGATTGCTTGAACTTCGTCATTATTGAAACCTGAAGTATGTTTGGAGATCTAGGACCCTTGTTATGGAATCCTTTACGATGTTACAAGCTTTCTCGTGCCTTCCTAAAAACAACTTTAGGTTCTCCAGGGTTAACTGAATATCTAGCGACTTGTCCATCACAACCACTGAGAAGGCTTGATCTTCAAATTATTTCTAGGCCATGTTGGTGAATTCCTAGAAAACGACATCTAAGGAAAGGAACTTTTGATTGTCATCAAGTAACTTACAAGGAAGCTCTTCAACCCTGTTGACAAGATTCAAATCATTGTCCTTGCTGACTTCTCAAGCACTTTGCAAGTTGTTAATCAACTACTTGATGATGTTCACTTTGTGTGTCATGGTCTCCTTTACCTCAACAAACATTTCCCTATTGGGAACGATCCCAATTTCCACTAATGCATCCAATTTGAGTTTCTTCATCTTGATCCAAGCTTGCAAACTGTTTTCCATGTCTTGTTGTTTTTGGAATAAAGTATTAGCAGTTTTGTCTAACTCTGATCTTATATTTTCCATCTTTTCTATTCTCTCCACAGAGGATCTTAAAAGTTATGAACCCTATGTAATCATTCGGTCTACAAACTCACCGACTATCGTGCCCCTTGTATGCACTTTTTCCACCTTCTAAATGACTGGATCCTCAATGCTCATGGCCATAGGCTCAACTGACTATGAAGATTGAGTAATCTTTTGGATTACAAAGGTTAATTGCTCTTCCTTGTATTTATATTGATCCTTCACCTTTTTGACTTCATCAAATTTTTCGATGAGGGAATTCAGTGTAGATTGAGCATCTGCTTTAGCACTTTCATGAGTTATCTTTCCTAACTCAACCCTTATGATGGAATAATCAGATATTTCCAATTTTCTATAGATTTATCAGGAGGAGGTTGAGCCACCTTTGCATATGTGTAACCTTCTTTATAAAACAACAACCTAGAAAGATTCTTTGGCTTTTTCTTGGCTTTTGTCTTTACTGGTGCTAACTATGTAAAGTCAAAGACGTCTGGGGAGATGGATTGCTTCTTCATTTTTGGTGTTTGGAATGAAAGCCAAGGTGGAAGTGGAGAACTTTCTTCTAGATTTTCCACCATTTCTTTAGTTGATGTTGTTGCACTTATAAAAGTTGTTGTCACAATTGGAGTAGTGTTAGTCAAAATAGCAGTAGGCATTTCCATAGTAGAAATTTGCACAAAATCAGACATAAACTATTCTAAGTTGGATTGAGAAATAATGTCAAATGAAAGTGATGATAAACTAGGAAAAGACATAGGTGATCCTGAAACATTGTCCAAACCATGTTTGGAGCTATCAAATATTGATCCCGAGGAAGGGGATGAATGAATGGATTGGACCAACATAGTCGAAGGAACATTGATAGTGACCGCAGGAATGACCGTGGTAGGAGCAATGGTAGAAACCGGTGAAGACATAGGAGGAAGAGTAGAGGTAAATACAATTAGAGAAGAGGAAACATGTGGTTCCTCTAGAATTTTCTCATGAGGAGATACTCGTTCTTCTTCTTCTTGCCTTTCCTCTTGAGCAAATTCTTCTTGCCCCTTAACAGATGTTTTACTCTTTTTCTTACCAGCTTTTATAACAAACATGATCTTTGGCCTAGAAGGCTTGCTAAAGCTAGGAGCATCACTTTTTTTCTTTGTTCTCATTTCTAATTTCTTACCTACAAGATCTTGTGATTCCTCCTTTGATCTAGAGAGAAAGTGTTTCAATCGAATTCCCTTTTCTTCTAACCATACATTAGTGTTAGAAAGAATTGGTTCAAACCTTTCTCTAATCAAAGTTACCTCTTTTTGTGACCACTGGATGGTTGGTAGAGGAGATCCTGCAACATTATTCCTCTTGTAGGTAGGATCTAGGATGTCTCTATCATCTTCCATACCTTCAAGAATATCAACCAAGTCAAGCTCTTTAATCTATTCCAATGTCAATCTATAGTAATCTAGTTTCCTTATCTCGTCCTCTGTCCTGCGGTTGGCCCACACATCCTCAATTCTATGCACATGTGTGTGAGCTCTATTGACCCTGTCTTTCATGCCTTGATGATCAAAATCAGATCTCCTTTTGAAAGTCTTCAAAGTGATCAACTGCAACTCAGATTCAATGGCCTTAGCCTTTGGAGATGTCTGAATTGAATACCTACCAATCGTCAAGGGAAACTTGAAACCTGGCTTGTGAGATTCCATTTGTTTGCTATCGACTACCAATATCTATATACATAGCTCCATTAAGATAATTTTTTCACTGGGGTCCCTTGGGAGCATGTATGGATATCCCACAAAGCAACCAACCCTTAAATATGTGAATGTGGGAAACTCAAGGTAGAGGCAACTGTACTTGTTCACCACGGTCCAGGATTCATCAGAAACCATTTTCCTTTCCAACTCAAGATCAAATGCACACAAGAATGGAGTAAATAAAGCACCATTCACTCTTTTAAAATGGCGAGTGTTTCGATCAAGAGTAATTTGATGAAAGTACTTGTACACTGGAATCGCTCTTCTATTTCCTTTTGTTGTTAACCCAACAAAATATCTCATCGCAACAACAACATACACCAAGTAGGATGTCATGTAGAACTTAAGTGATGTATGTACTTTGATCACCTGATCTTGAATTGCATCACTAATCTGCTGACCTTAGAAGATCTATTGTTTCCTTCTCAATATGATTTTGATGTATAAATACATCCAATCTTGGAATGTGGATTAGGTAGGCAAACCTTGCACTCTACTGAGAAGAGTGATCAAATCGTTCACCTCTTCGCTTAAGTTGTGCAGAAAGCTCTTAGGCTACCTTGAAACAGTCTACCTTGGGTTCTTCAACCATTTGTTGTTAATCACCCTCTTGGCGGAATCTGGATCTTTATCATATTCTTCATGTGCATATTCCTTGGTGATATCTACATAGGAATCAATACTTAGACATATGAAAGTTTTGTCAAGAAACTCTACATATAACCTCATGACCACATTTCCATTGGCATCCTTAACGCTTCTATCATTTCTATTGTAATGAGAGAAAAATTGAAGAAAAAACTCTGGATTATGCACTACAACAGGAAATGAATCTACCATCTGGATATTACTTTCAACTATAGATCTCATACCATCATCTAATGGTTGCTTCTGAGTCCTTCCCATAAACTCAGACATATCAACATGCCTGATTTTAGTGTCCTTAATCTCATCATTTTTTGTTGATATTGAAGTTACTGGGAACACTCCTTGATATTTATACTTCATTGCTTTTGTCTTACTCGGAGAGGGATCTGTCATTTGAGGAGCAATTGGAAATGCATAATATTCTTGTAGGAGCAATGATGTGAAAATCTTGGAATGTGTGCACAAATAACTGCATTATAAAGTTCATTGTTTTTCAATGTTAGCAAAAATTGAAGGGTTAGAAATGTAGTAGTGGGAAAAATCAGAGTGATTGCATGAGCTTGGAGGGCTTAAGTGCAATGGAGCAAAAGTGGGAAAATTTAAAAAATGGAAAAAAAATCCTAATGTTAGGAAAATTTTGTAATTTGGTGTAAGGTCACTGAATTTCAGTGCCATTGTAGGTAGATATTTGCATTTCTTGTGTAACAGTGCTTAAAAATGGCACTTGTGCAAGGGTTTTGCAAAGTTGCAAAAAGTGTGCAAGGTTGGAAAAATTTGTCAACCTTGCATGGGAAGATCATTTGAACTTATGTTAAATCGCTAAGAATTAGCAACCTTACAAGTGACGAACACTTGATCTATGCAAGATCAGAGAAAACATTGAATTTGCATGTTTGGGGGGGTAAATTCAATCAAATGATTTGATTGTTTGATTTCGGGTCATTGAAATTCACTAATCCTACATCTTGTAATCAACACTCATGCACAACGGTGAAATTCACCGCTCGTGAATACGACTTGGAAGTTTATGTTCAACGTGGTGAAAAACACTGATGTTGCAAGTAACATATGTAAACCATGCAACATCGGTGAAAATAACTGATGTTACATGTTTATGTTTTTTTTGGGGGGGAAGTCATTTGATGTTCAATTAGTGAAAATCATTAATTGAACATACCACACCTTTTAGCTTATACACATAGTTGGTGAAAAACATTGACGTTACATGCGAGTCCAAGGAAAAACCCTAACCAGTTTAATCGCTAAATTTTGATGAGAAAACACAAAAACATGAAATGATTTGTTAATATACGTAAACTTATGCATGGCGAGGCTTGAATCTCGTGATGCAAAGACTCAAACATTTTAGTCTACTCATAGACTAAAACACAAAAAGGGAAGAACAAAAATCTAAAGTATAAGTTTAAAGATTTTCAGATTTTAAAAACCCTCATTTGGAAAACAACAAATCCATAGGAAAGAAAAGCCCTAACGGGTTGACAAAAGCATAGAAAGGGAAATGACCAATGAACACAAATCAGATTTAAACTAATAGAAGAAAACGTGAAACAAATCATGGAAAATAAAATCCTACAGGACATAAACAAGGAGAAATTTACAGAGAAAATGAGAAACAACAAACATACTTGTGAAATGAAGATGATAGAAACCCTAGTGAAAACGATGAAAAGAATTTGCCCAAACTCGCAAAGAATCTAAAGGTGCACGCAACAAACACCTCAAACACATAGGAAATCAATGCGAACAAAAGCAAAAACTATAATGAAATAAACATGTGGAAAAAACAACTTAGAAACCGATTTAAATGTCATTAAACCAGCATTAATGACCAACTCGTGCAAACTTCAGTTTTGCACAATCAAAAAAAAAATCTCCACCAATAAAACTTTTAAAAAATTGAATAATATGTAGGGTCAGTGAAATTCACCGACCTTGCATATTTTTATTTTTGCACTAGTCATGTAGGGGTGCTAAAAATTCAGCGCTCCTGCATGAGTGGAAATTTTTCTTTGAAAATGAAATTTCGTAACTTGGACCAAATTGAAAATTTCAACAAATTGAAAAAGGGTTAATGCTTAAAATGATGTTTTGAGGCTAGGAGACCATGCACGAGTACAAGTATAATATGCCTCATTTCACATGCTTAGATTATGTGGGTTACAAAATAAACAAGTTTCGTAGGGGTTATCCTGTGAATTGAGTGCAACTAAATTCAAGGATAACAATTTGGCCACTAGCCATTGGTCCTAGTACTGACAGGCTAAGCCCTCAGTTTGGTGGGAGCTTATGCCAACCTATAAGGGCTTAAACTTTTTAATCTACTAGTTTTTAAAATTATAAAAATTAGACCCATTTGAAATTTATTTCAAGTCTGCCACCCCTATGAGCAGGGTTGCCCGGGTGGCATCACCACCATCGATGAGCTACTCAAGGGCCACCCATGCTTAGCTTGATATCCTAATAATGCAACTTTTTTCCAAGGGGCATAACTTTAACAAGGTGTCCATTTTCGACTTCTTATACTTGTTGGAAAGTTGATTTTGTTTACTTTGTTGTGGTGTCAGTGGTTTTTCTAGAATTTTTTGTTTTGACAAAGAAATGCTTATTGGAAGTTGGATATTATTTTTAGACTTAGAGAGGTCATAATTTGTGTATACAAAATCGGATTTTAGACTTCTTATAGTCAACGATTTTTTTTTTCAAAGCACTACATAGTGGATTAGGTTTGGAGATGTTTTGGCATGATTTATTTGTTGTTATTTCCATCTAAGCTATTTATGGGTTCTTGTGACTATGGTGATGTTTTGAGCTTATGGTTATTCAGCTCTTGGCGATTTAGTGTTTGATTTATTATACACTCACATGTACATATTTGATTACTCTCATTTGACATGGTTATCAATATATTTTTGGATTTGTATGTTACGTTGTTGGATCTACGAGTTGTGTAGTGTTGTAGGTTGTCTACACTTACAGGTTGCATATATGACTTGGATGTGGGTTTTCTATGCCCATAGATGCTTTGGTGTTGTTACAAGTTCAGATTTGTGGCTTTTTTTAGTCACATGTTTTGTTGGTTTGTTTGTCATGTTGAGATGGAGAGATGGCATACCAGGTATAGTCATGATGTGGGACCTATGTTGTTGACTATGTGATGAAAACATGAGTGATACAGTTGGAGTTTGTTGCTAGTACATTTGGTGGTGATCACGGTGCCATGGATGTTCCTTGTGCCTTAGGAACTTTGGCATGACATGATTATCTATGTAGGTGTTTTGTTGGTGGTGGTGGATTGATTCCTGATTGTTTGTGGTAGTGTATCTTCTTGGTTTGAGGATCATGGTTTTACTTTTTCCTTTTGGGAGCTCCTAGTGTTGTAGTTGATTTCTTTGATTGTGTGAGGGTCTTTGGTTGATCTTCATTGAGGAGGTTTTTATCACAATGTCATGGATAGCTTGATTACACAATTCAGTGGGAGCTTGTGACAATGATGGTTTGGTGGTGTTTTAACTTCTTGGTTTTGGAGATCATGGTTTGACTCTTCCCTTTAGGTTCTCATGGTATTGAGTTCCTTGATTGCATTGGGGCCATGAAGGATCTTCACTAGAGGATGGTTTTCGTGCCATGGAGAGCTTGGTATCACAGTTCAGTGAGAGATTATGGCAATAATGTGGATTCATTACTTGTTCATTGCTTATCCACCATCCAATTATTCTCCATATTTAATTTATTACATCATTTGGTAGTCTACTATTCTCTTTAAGGTGTTTTTATCAATGCCTTGGAACCATGGGATGAATTTGGGCATGACAATAATTTGCTCTTTTTTCCACGATGTTAGTCCATTTTTATATAACTATGCATCTTTGGGGTGATGAAAACATCATGTTTATTATAACCACAAAACTCACATGCATATTTATTTTCCTTGTCATTCTTGCACTATTTGGCATAACGTCTTAGTTTTCCACAATTGCAGCATGTCAATCTCTCTATTTTCCTCTTCCTTGGTTACATCTATTATGATTATGGTAGCCTCCCCTACAACCTTCCTATGAATAGTTTTCATGATAACTCATGGAGGGGATCACATCTTGAATTTTTAGTGCTACATGATTGATATTGTTAGTCTATTTGGCTCCATTGTGGCACCCAATAACCATGGTATTTATTGTGAAAAGCTCATTTTATCAATCATTAGGATTTAGCCAATCCGTTGTCATAAATTATTAAACTCTAGTTTATTGTATATTGTAAAAAGATCAGTTTTTCATGGCCAGGACACTAATTCGTGTACTTATGTGAATCATCCTTAAGCATCCCAAAAAAATCAAATAATAGTTTGAACAATTTTTACCTTTGACCTTCTCCAATAAGACTCCAAGATGGAAAAATGGTTACTAGCAACTTTAGTGTATTTTCCAAATACGCTTCATCATGTTTGTAGCTATACTTGTAGGATGAGAAGTTGTTTTAGTTTATCCTTCTATTTTGATTTCTTCCTTCCTCCTAATATATTCTCCACTCTTGTGTATTATTTTTAATTTCCTTTGCATCCTCTTTGCCTAGTTTCACTTCTCTACTTTACCTCAAGATTCTTTTGTCTAGTTTCACATTGTTACTAATTCACCAAATTCTTATTATGATACTTATATCTAGGTAACTCACTCTTGCAAAACTTTGCTCCTATGATTTCTTCAAAATTATTTACAAGTTCCCTTTTTTATTTTATTTTTCAATATCTTTCAAGGATTATTGTCTATATCCCCTTTGGATATCCTCCAATACCTTATTAACATGGGGGAAATAATCAATATAGAGGGTTATCTCCTTATAGTGTCTCTTCAACTTAGGGGATGTGTCTTTTGGTAATTATTTTTTAGATAAAAAAATATTTATTAGTGTCTAAGTTGTCTTTTTTTTCATTATTGGAACTATTTTCTTTTGCAATTTCTAAATTCCTAGTAGTTTCTTTCATTATATTGCTTTCCCTTCTTCCATTTTCTCTCCTAGATATTTTTTTTTTTACTTATTCCCTTCTCCATGTTCCATCCAACCTACTCACTTCAATATTCCATAGGTAAGTGTTGAAATATAGTGTGCTCCTTCTAGAGATTGGGTTTACTAATTCATCAAACCCATCATTTATTGTAACACTTTAATGAAATTATAATTTTCATTGGTAATCAACCTTTGGGCTATATATCTTAAAGGTTGAGCATGACTAATTCTAAGCCTTTCCCTTTCCATTACATTTATAAATTATCATTCATCAAAGGTTCCAAGTCACTCATACTTGTTGATGCCTCACATTCTTTCAACTACTCCATCATTTTGGTTAGATTTCTCTTTATAGTTCTTATTTAGGTTATGAACCACTCTAGTTCTTCAATATTAATAGCACCATGTCTAATGAGCAACCTCTTGTATAAATCTCCTTGTAAAGGAAGATTGGTGGAGTGACAAAAAGGTGCTTCTGCTGAATGGATGGATTTATAATTTCTTATGAATGAGTAGCACAAATCTCATGTAAGTTTTGGTGACAAAAATAAAAGTTGGGGAAGGGGTTTTTCCACTTTAGAAAGGAATCAAGGATTTGGCCTAGTTTCATAAAAATATAATGTATCTAATGACAAATCAACTTTCAAAGATTATCTAATCAAATAGAATGGAGGAGGAAAGAGGTAAGTTTACCTACCCAAGATTTTATTTCTAATGAGAATATCATATCATAAGGAATTCACATAAATAGAATAAAAATCAAGAAAAATTACATAATGGGAGGAGTTGGAAAGTTAATAGCTTTGAAATTCCTTACTATAGGAATTCTTCTACTTTAAAAACTTGTATCGTGATCCTTCTAAAGATCATACACCTCAATTTCATTTAGATAAGAGCATATATTGATGGACTAATAATTACAAGATAAAAAAATCCCTAGTCCTCATATTGAGTTATTAGATCTACCACTTAAAGATAAAGTAGAAGATCTAAAATCCAAATCGGTGATTTGGAAATTTTGGAACATTAAGCCCCCTAGATCTATAGTATCAGATTGGGTTTATAAAAATTGGGGTTCAATAGAAGAAATAATTTTTTTCGTGAGAGGATTCTTTATTGTCAGATTTACAAATGAGGATTAAAAAAAGAAGATTCTTAATGGAAAAACTTTGTTCCTTGATGGAGGTGGGCTCTTCTTACAACCATGGAAACCTAATTTTGATCCCTATTTTGAATTGATTAACCAAACTCTAATTTGGATTAGATTACTAATTTTACTAAAATGTTTTTTTTTTTTCCAAGTTGTGGGAAGAGGGCTCACTCCCTTTTATTAAACATAAACAAAGAAATTACATTGATTTTTCCATGCAGAAAAAGGAGGAACAAAGGAGAGAAAAGAGACAAGACATGAAAGAGGAAATCCAAAAGGAACCATGAGAGGAGAAAGAAGGAGAACAATAACATAACACGGCTACAACAAAGAGCAAAAGAGAAAAATCTCATAGCCTCAAAGTGTATCTAAACTCTTATGTTGTTCCTAGAGAGGAAAGCGTCCATGGTCCATTGAGAACCCTCCTCCATAGATTCCTTTCCTTCAATACAGAGTTTTTCAACCTTAGATTTTCTCCCAACTTTCTTCTTTGTGCCACCACAATCAAGCTTCAATTTGCTTCTTGTTGTTTGAGAGATCCCAAGTTTTTTAGGTGGAGCCAAAATCAAATCATGGTCAAATTCACCATAATTCATGTTATCTAGGTCATCCATGAAAGGCTAATTGTCCTTAGACTTAGAGTCAACCTCCTCCTATCCATAAAAGGTCTCAGGATCATTGTCGTGGGTAGGGATTGTAGGAGGAGAAGAAGGCACCTCAGGCTGAGCAGGATCCAAACTTGAGATAGGATGGGAATCCAAGAATATCCCATGATTATGCCAAATAAAATCTACATCCAAAGAGCCGACCTTCTTGACCCACTTTTTAAGGCTGATAGACTGAGATCCAGCTTGGTGTTGTTGAGAGAAGGCCTCAATTTTATGGCCTATCATGTTGCAACGGAAGTAGCAGAAGGGTAATCCTTCATAATTTAAAAATTGTGTCCAAATGTCATGAGAAGAGTGAATCAGGGATGCCCTAGGTTCCTTCATCAATTTGGATAAAGATATTGTTTGGATACTTTATCAAGATAATTGTTTTAATTGAATTAAATAACATAATTTTGCTTTCAATTAACCTAAACTATGAGACTAGGGTTAATCACCAATATATTTATGTAGAAAACCCATATTCATTGTGTTACAAATGTAAATCCTCTAGCCATCAAATTAAGGAATTTCCCTTTTCAAATAAGTGGAGCCAAGATAACAAAAGGGAAGAGTGGGTTTCAAACAAAAATTCCTTGCAACAAAGGTTGGAAATTTAAGATGACCACTCTAGCCAAGAAAAGAATAAAGATACTTTGGATCTCCCTACCATTCCTCAAAATTATTGTACTTGAAAAGGTTTGAACATGTCTACATAAGTCAACAAAGAAGATGATTTTCTAGGAAAGGAACCCATATAGAATGTCTCTGGAAAATTTGATGGCATTGTTCTCCTATCTCATAGCAAGGGTAATACTACTTTATTGTCCTCTATGGTAAAGATGAAATCTATGTTGGAGGATCATAAGAAGTATTTCAAGGAAAATAACAATATTTTTCCACCCTCAATAGATTCTTCTAGGATGGACAAGGTAATAGACAAGGCATTAACAAATATTTCAAGTGATGGGAACCCTAAATGAGAAGATCTAAACAATTTGGCTACTAAGTTTCTTCATAAAGAGGGAAATGACCTTATTGAATAAATAATGGAAGAGATTGTCTCAAATGATTTGGAGTTAGACTCAAGAGGAAATCTAACTGTGTCCCAAATTATAATCTATTTTTTTAGAAAAAACAACATAAACAAAGAGAAAGAAAATAAATTTCATGAAAACCCAAGAGGAGGTGGTTGTTAGCCTCCAATAAATGCATGATAAAAAACTTCAATCTACTTCAAGGTGAGTTGAAAGCTCTCCTCAAGTCCAATGAAGGTTCTTTCATGGAATTTTAGAGGGTTAAATTCCCCTAACAAGTGACACTAAATTAAGCATCATTTAGATTTGTGTAATGTTGATGTATTTTTTACAAGAAACTAATTTAAACTCAAAGAGCACTAAACAGGTCTTTGATCAACAGTTTTATTGGAATTATAGCTTTGTTGAGTCTTAGGGTTCTATAGGGGGTCTAGTGGTTCTTTGGTCTCCTAAGGTGGTGAAGTTTGAAATGGTTTCTATTGGAAGTAATTGGTTTTTTGGAAAATTATTTAGTCCCTCTTTAGATCTCATGTTTTGGATCATTAATATGTATGGACCCTCTAACCTAGTGCAAAAAAAGAATCTCTAGAATACATTATCTAGTTTTTTGGATACTGTAAAAAATGATTTAATAAATCTTGGTGGGTATTTCAATGCAATCTACAAATCAAATGAAAATTGGGGTTGATTTCTTCTTTGTCTAGGTCTTTGTTAGATTTCAAGGATTTCATCAATATAAATGACCTTATTGATGTTTCCTTTTACAGTGGTATCTTCACGTGGTTGAACAAAATATCAAAATTACCTATATTATTAAGCGTCTTAACAAATTTCTCTTGTCTTCTAGCTGGTTGCACAAAAATATGGGTTATATAAGTTGTATTGGCCCTCCATTTGGTTATGATCATTTTCTATTATATGCATAATATTCGAAGATAGAGCTCATAAATTCCCATTTGAGTTTGAGGTAATGTGGCTTAGGGATCCCTGATTCTTGAGAAATCTAGAATAAGTTTGGTTGTATGCTCCCTTAGTTAAGGGCTCGTGCATGTTCCAATTGTGTTCAAAACTAAAATCCATTAAAACTAAGATTAGATTTTGGAATAAATTCTACTTTAAGAATGTCTTTGAAGAGAAAATCAAAATTGAAGGTCTCCAAGATTTGAACTTAAAGGGGGCAAATTTGGCATGGATCAAAATTCCTATTTGTTGGAAAAACATCTTTTAGATCAACTTAATGAAATATTCAAGGGAAGAAATATTTCGGAGACAAAACTCTATGGAATTATGGCTCAAGGAGGGGATTGAAACACAAAAAAAATTGCTTCAACTAAGTTGAGAAGGAGGTGCAATCAAATATCTCAAATAAAAAATATTGATAATGAAGTGATACCAATATACAAGAGATTTGTAATGAGGTAGTCAATTTGTTTCAAAAACTACTCGAAAAGGAAGATCCTCCAATTAATATTTAGCTTGAATATTTTTTTTATTCAAGGGGTAAATGCTTTTGAACTGGAGCTATGAACCAAAATACAACTTTTCAACAATACCACCCCAACAGGGTTTGAACCTTGGTGGCAAGAACAACAATGCCACCTTTAAACCATCACACCATGCCAATACCAACATTTAGCTTGAATATTTATTACTAAGTAATATTCCAATTTTAATATATGAAGAGAAGAATAAATTTTTATTAACTCCTTTCACTAGGGATGAAATCAAATATGTGGTCCCCTCTATAGTTGAGGATAAATCTCATGACCCTGATGGTTTTCCTTTGGTTTTTTTATAGAAATGTAGGGTTTCCTTTGGATGAATGTTTAGCTTGATGTGGAAGAGGCATCAAGAAAAAATAAATCTTGAAAGAACCAAATGTCACCTTTATTGCACTAATCCTGAAGTTTAAAGTGGTTGAGATCTTTGTTGATTTCCGCCCTATTTCCTATATAGTACTACTTACCAGATTTCAACTAATGCTTTGGCTATAATACTTGGTACTATCATTCCAAACTTTATTTCAACTAAACAAGGTGGCTTTGTTCCTGGAAGAGAAATATTAGAAGGTACTTTTAAGCTCATGAAACCCTTCATTGAATCAAATAAAGGAAAATTTTTGCTATGGCCATTAAAATTGACATGTTGAAAGCTTATGATAGAGTTTTTTGGTCTTTTCTTTTAAAATTTCTAGGTAAGTTTGGATTTAGTGATGATTGGTGTATTCTAATCTATGAATTCTTATTATCTACTAGATTCTTAGCTCTTGTGAATGGAAACCCTATTGGGTTCTTCAATTATTCTTGAGGGATTAGACAAAAAGATCATATTTCCCCTGTCCTTTTCATCATATTGACAAGAGCCTTGACCATGAACATCAAAACAAAAGTGGATAAAGTTTCTTGGAAATGAATTTATTTGGATAATAATGTGGGTTGTATTTCACATTGCTTATTTGTTGATGACACCTTAATTTTGATTTATCAAGCTTTGAGGAAGCATGTTTCATCAATAAAACTCTTTCTAACTATTGCAACATTTCAAAGTAAGCCATAAACAATAATAAATCAAAAATATTCTTCAATACCTCCCCAATAATAATGGGATTTTTTTTAGGCTTTTTGGGTTCAAATGGGATTCTTTACCTAGCTCCTACCTTGGATTTCCCCTCTTCTTGGTGGAAATAAAACTATCTTATGGGATAAAATGATCTCAATTATTCATTCAAAATTAGCAAGTTGGAAAATAAAATGGTTATCTCTAGCTGGTAGATTAATTCTTCTAAGGTTTGTCTTGTCATCTATGCCAACTTATATGATGTCTCATCTTTGTATGCCTATTAATTTATTGTTGAAAATTTAAAGAACATAATGAGAACTTTCCTTTGGACTAGGAAATTTGAGAAATACAAACTTCCTCTTCTGGATTGGGATAGTTTTTGTAAACCTAAAATTACTAGTGATATAGGTTTTGTTGAACATAGGTTGTCATTGATGTCAAAGTTTGTCAGCAATGTCATTGATGTCAAAGAATGCAGTTAGAAGTTCGAGGCTAAGTTTAATTATGATTATATTCCCCTAAACTTATCATTTTGAGTTGCATAAGATTCACAAACGATTTGTTGTTGCATGTTGTAAGTCAAAAGTTCAGTTTGTTTAGTGTTGGCAATTTTACTGTCAAGATGCAAAATCAAGAAATATATATTATTAGTTGCTAAGGAGTATTTGTATGACTATTGTATGCTTTCAATATCATGCTTGCATATATTCTCTATGAAAATGGTGGTTCGTAACTTTGTAACAATATGGTTCTGATCAAGGATATTTTTGGGTAGATAGATTTCTCTGGCAATACAATTTGGTTCGCATTACTTTCAAAAATATATGTTTGTTTTTTAGTTTCAAAGGAGAGTATGCCTACACTAGTTCTATCATGTTCTTGAGTTTTCAGAGGATATGTTTAGCATGCAAGAAGTTTGAAGTGATAGAAGGTTCCTTGTTCCTGTCTGTCAACCAGTTAAAGTTCAAGGTGTGTGCGGTAACAACTAGTAGCGTGTGGAATTCAAATCTTGTGTGTGGTGTTAGGATAGGAAATAGTTAAGATCCTTGTGGTAGTGCATGGCATCATGTTTTGTTGGTAGCAAGAAATTTGATTTTGGACTAACTTACTACACATTTCATGTAATTTGAATTTAGGTCCACCTTATGTCATCCTAGCTCTTTGTGGATCCCTAGCCGACATGAAAGAGTGTTAATGTAATGTCATGTATATATTTCAATTTTCAAATGCATTGTACTATGCTAAATTGTGTCCGCATGAATTAGAATTACACCTGTGTGAAGAATAGTTGGTCATTGGTGCAGATTGAAGAGAAGGCGGTGAAGATAAAAGGGAGGATTGCATTCTAGTGTGAGCACCTATATCAGAAGATCTTTTGTAGTAAGGAAGAGTGCCAATTGTAACCATGGCACATGTATGAGTTACATTAAAGATTCACAAGTTTTATCTTTGTAATTTGGTAGGACTAGTGTTCTACTTGTTGTATTGATTCAATGGGGATTTGGTGTCTGTAGTAGGTTGGTGCCTACTTTAGTGTGTAAAATTCACTTGAGTATTTTTGCTTTGCAAGGTTGGATTTGGAAAATAGATCCAAGAAAATTTTCTCACCATGGTTTTTCCCATTTTGGGTTTCCATGTACATCTGGTGTGCATGTGTGTGCATTATACTTTTATGTCTTGATTGCTTAATGTGGGATTTTCTTATTCAAATCATATATTCTAATAACTATAGAAAAATTTCTAAGTTGCATGATCTGGTAATTAGTATTGAAGGTGAGAATTTTGAATTAAGTAGATCTACTTATTCGCTCCTCCCTAGTAGATTGTGTGCCCTTCAATTGGTATAAAAGAAAAGTTTCTTTGTAGAAGCTTAATAGCTTCAGGTAGATCCGGGATGACATAGGAAGGATTCTCTCGAAAATAAAGCACCTATTTTTTATGAATCAAATTTTGCATTTTGGAAAGTTAAGATGGAGTCCCATTTGATGGCTTTAGGAATGGACATTTGGATGTCAATAGTAGAAGGATATGAGCCTCTTGAAAACGCTCCCAGGGATTAGGCTAGAAAAAGGGCTTGTGAAATCAATGCTAAGGCAAGGAATGCTATTTTATGTAGATTGACTAATTCTGAATTTGTGAAAGTGATGCAATGCAAAACAACAAAGGATATATGGGTTAAATTACATACCTTATATGAAGGTGATGACAAATTCAAAGAAGCAAAGCTACAAACTTATAGAGCTTAGTTTAAAGGTTTGAAGATGAAAGAAGATGAGAATATTGATATGTTCTTGCTTCAAGTTGATGAATTTGTCAACTCTATTTGAGGTCTTGGTGAGAATTTGAAAGAGAAGAATGTTGTGAAAAAGGTACTCAGATCTCTCCCTAGAAGGTTTGATTCTAAATTATTTGCTATTGAAGAAGCTAAGGATCTAAATGCTTTGAATTTGATTGAGTTGTTAGATGTACAAGACAACTAAGAGGGGGGGTGAATAAGTTGTATACTTGAAACATTCAAACCTTCAATATCTTTTCAAACCCTTATCATGTATTAGTGGAATGTAAACATATAAAACAATAATGCAAACACATCCAAACACCAGATTTATGTGGAGAACCCAAGAAGGGAAAACCATGGTGAGGATTAGCTCACATATATATGAATTGCAACACTGAATACAATTAGGGACACTACCCAGAAAAAGAAGAAAGGCTAACTGCCAAGAAGAAAGAAGATAGAAGAATATTGTTACAAAGAGATTGACTATCTCAAGGCAATAGGAGAAATCCACCATTGAAAATTTATGCCATCTGTAACCTTCTACTCACTGCCTCCAGCAACTTCAAGCACACTGAAAATGTAGACCCTTCTGCTCATTGCATCAGAGTCATAGGCATTAAGCTCACACTCAAAGCACCATACTTAATAAAATTAACATCTTTCACCCACCTTATATAGATCCACACACATCTCCAACAATTCTTCTTACATTTATACCATCCATGACCTAAACAATCTCAATTAGGTCAACCTAAATGAAACGTATGCATCCAAAACGTGTAACACCAAACACCTCCACGGTGGAAAGAAGTGAAGGATGACCACATAAAGGGTTAACTAGGACCCAAATCCACATCACCACGCTACACAATGCATTCACAATCCACAAGGTAACTCCACAAATAGCGCTAGCATGCCAAGTTGCCCAAACCTGAACTAACACTACAAGCGACCACATACTTGCTTCTCCAAGTCATGCAGACCACACAACAACACTTCACAACATCCACACAACATCTCAGAATATTCTAGCATCATCAAAATATTCTATGATGTAGTCGAAGACCAAGACCCCAAATTGAGGTGTTGTTCTTTGTAGCCACCACACCAATATCTCATCTACCCAACATAATAAAAATGGTTCTCATAGGGAAATAAAGGAACCCACAAAGTTTTGAAATACAAATCATCAATCATGCATATAAGTGCACTAAAAACTTTTGACATACCATATTCCAAAAATTATTTTGAATGTGCAAACAACTTCTATTTCCTCTGAAAACTTTGGTAGTAGAAGCTCCCACCTTCATCTATAGGAAAACAAGTGATTCATAATTTTTATACCAAGACAACCATGCTAAAAATTAGGTTGAAAACCCAAAAACCCCATTTTCTAAAAAAGTGGTGCTTGATCCCTTCCAATAACTTTTAAACTTTCATAATTTTTTGGATTTTCGAATACACAATATGAACCACAACAAATAGGGAATTTGAAAACTTTATTACAACTAAGATTGCTTGCAACAACTTGGAGTACAAAGATTTTTCCAATTACAAGACTATGCCATTCCTGCAACATCTATCTACAGGCAATCAAAGCAAACTTCAAAAATTCTGAAAATCAATTACTTGCAAGCTAAAATCAGATTACAACACTTTTAAATCACCTCCAAAATCTTTTGCAACACTCTGGATGTTGCTGGTATTTTCCTTCTCAACTTCTTTTTGTCACTTCTAGTTGCAACCCTTCAACCACATTTCTTCATTCAGATCTTAAGCGTAGGATTTATCCCTACAATAAAAACAATAAAATATTTTCCATACCTCCCCAAATGAGGCGTTGGAAATCCTCTAACCTACCAAAATTGAAAATGCATTGAATTTCATAACCTTTCTTGACATTGCTACTCATAACTCCCCCTATAACCTCCCATCATAAACATGACACTCTGATTGGCTCCTTGTTGTGCATGGGCCTCTAGATTCTCTTCCAAATCATTTTCAAATATTTCAAAATAAAAATTCCCCAACTTGGACATTGGGTTTTCCAATTTCCATTTTTTTGGATTTTAAGCACATTAAATGTGCAACTTACAAAATCACCAAACTGCAAATTTTGAGCCAAAAAATAAAATATTGGTTACAATAATTTGACCCCATTTTTCACCCAAACATAATATTTAAAAATTGATATATCCAACCAAGTTAACAAATAATTTTTTCTAAGCCCAGAGTGTGCCCAAATCAGGTGCTGAAAGGTTGCCTACAACAAGAAACCACACAAGAAAAAATAGAATTAAAAAAAAAAAAATTGGGGATGTAAGATTTCCTGGTACCCTTGGATGCTCCTGCATCATTTTGCAACCTTGCCACAACCACTTGGAATTATGAACACCACCATTTTGTGCAACTAGACATACTGCCACAAAACACAACTTACTAACCAACCTTGCAGAACACCTCAACACCCAAAACCTCAAGGGAAGGAGGTTATAGAAAATATAAGAATGTTCCCAAATCCATGAGACAAGAAACCTTACTGTGGAGAAATGCAGAGCAATCTCATTTCTCCCATACAACCTTCTACACAAATATCTATAAATTGTCAAACACAACTTTTATTGTAGAACTATACAAAACTTGAAAAATATGGATATAGAACCTTTGAACACCTATGATCATCATTTCCAAACTACACAAGCATCTCTTCAACCATGAAGGAATGCAAAGCATAACACTAAACACACCTCTATCATACTACACACTCTTTTATTCAAATTTTCTCAAAAGCACTTGGAGACCAAGTGAACTTACTACAACTACAACTTTTATCCATCAAGACATCAATGACAATACTGTTGAAAACACCACAACACCTTCTTTATCAAACCACAACACATCCATCACTAGTACAAGCACTTGAAAAAACCAACCATCTCCATACTATTGACATCAATGACCAACACCAACAATTTTTGACATCAATGACAACACCAACAACATACTTGCACATACTTACAACATGAACTACATGGAATTTTAATTGCAATTGAGATGGGATTTGAAAGTTAACATTCAATCAGGAAAGAGGTTGCATTCAAAGTTCCTAAGAATCAAGTTGATGAAGATTCTGATGTTGGATCAAATCCAAAAGAAGCAAATTTTGTCAAGAAACTACAAAGAGGTTTTGGTAAGTACAAAGGCAGGTTACCTTTTAAGTTTTTCAATTGTGGTGAAGTAGGACATTTTACATGGCTAAGTTTCCCCATAAGAATCCTAACAAGTTGAGCAAAGGAATGGAAATAAATCATTTCAGAGAAGGTTCAAAGGTCAGAGGAAACACGAGAGTTTCTACACTAATGAGGAAGAAGACTACTCTACTAAAGAAGAAGATAAAATTTGTGATCGAACGAATTAGCATGGGTTGATTATGCTTGATCCATGAAGAATTGAAGTATAACGAAGCCACTAATGTCAAATCTCAACAAGATCATTCAAATGAAGATTAAACTAGACATCCATTAAAACAAAGCATTCTAAACTACGAAAGCATTAAAATGTCTACTAGAATCCATTCAAAACTTATCCCGTTGTGGAAGTGGTCTCGTGTTGATGTGAAACAATGACCCTTTCCCAATCTCGTGGATCAGTGAGCTTGTTTCAATTGATTATATTGAAGAGAATCAATGAAATGGTTGTGAGATGTGAATGGAAACATGATTTATGCTAAAGTGAGTATGATGCAAAATTTAATCTAACATGAATTTATGATAAAAGATGTAGATATGCAATTTCTAAGATAATATAAATGAGATTTAAACTAAAAAGATCCAAACCCTAATTATCTAATTAGCTAAATGGATGCATTTTTTGATCATGGAAGCCATTAATGGAAGCTTAAAGCTAACTAATGCAATTGGAATGAACTAAAAGATGCTAAATGTGTGCTAAATATGAGTGTGAGTTTGAGTGATTTTAACAACATAAGTCTGATGTTAAAAGATGGATGATGGATCCATTTGTCTCCAAATAATGAACTATTTATAGGAAAGCAAATGGGAAATGAAGGGTTGAGATAAAAAAGATTAATCAACGGTCAAGGATGGAGGAAATTGGAGGCATGGATCATGGATTCTCATCAACGGGTGAGAATGCAAGATGAGATTTAATCAAAGGTTATCATTTCTTCCAAACAAGCACTAAGAGGTCAAAAGTTAACTTGCACAAGAGGTTTCAAGCTATATTGCACGTGAAGCTTTGTGAGAATATTCCTTTTCTTAAATGATCAAAGGAGAAAGAATATTCTTTGGAATATTCATGGGTGAGGAAAAAATGATATTTTGCAAATTAAAGCAAAGTTTAATTGTGCAAAAGGGGAGGATGGGAATATTCCCCTTTTGGAGGAATGTGCAAAGGAGATATTCCCTTGCAAGTGGGGGGGAAATTAGATTAGTTAGATAATTGCTAATTAAACAAGGGTTTAATCATGCAATTAGGGGATTTAGAAGAATAAAGTGATATTCATTAAATTAAATGATTTAATGAAAGGGGGAAAAGTGAAATGACATTTAATTAAATAACTTAGGGTTATTTAATTAAATAATAAGACTTAAAGAATTAAATTAAATAGTTTAATTTGTTTAATTTAATGAGATGAAATGTTAGCGTGAAAGGAGGTGAATTAACTTGATTAAATGAGTTAGGTTAATAGATGCAAATGATGCAATTAATTAATTAGCTAGGCTAATTCAATTAATTAAGCAAAAAAAGGATGGGTTTCAAGAGGAAATGATGTTAGTATACCTAATTCAAGTGCATGATATCATTCAGGACATTTTTCAATGTCTACAAACTTGATAGATGATCTTGATTGGGGTCAACATTGTGAGCATCTTGATTTCCTCTTATTACATTGTCAAAATATGACATCCTTGTATTCTTATATGATTTTTGGACTTTCCAAACTTAACACATTTTACATATTTTTCTCCTTCCAAATTTATTGCATCCTCTTCAGGTAGTACTAGTACAATAAATTGGAGGGAGGACATATAAGGCCACTAACATTACCTTATGACCACCTTCATTTCATATGGTATTACATTACTTTTGGCACTACAAGTAGTACTTATTGCTTTTTCTATCCATGTAGTATCCTAATTCACATGTATTTATTGCAATGATTACCTTATGACCACCTTCATTTCATATGGTATTACATTACTTTTGGTACTACAAGTAGTACTTATTGCTTTTTCTATCCATGTAGTATCCTACTTCAATCCTCTCACTCCTTTTTCCTTTTCCTTTGGTTAGACAATTCACATGTATTTAAAATACTTATTAGATGCTACTCATTGATTTTTTTTCTATTTTTGTAGGTTTTCAAGGAAACACTCATTTCAAGGAGAACATATCAAAGTGGCATCCATATATGTACCATTTTTATTCAGTGTTTGAATATTTACTTTCACATTGGTTACTTATTTTTACTTCGATATGAATATTTATAGTAGTTTGCAGGTACTTTGAAGTGAGGGAAAATGTAATGGTGAAATTTGTACACCTTGCATTTTTCCCTTCATTTTGGGCTCACTTTGATGTAGTTGTTTTATTAGGAATAAGTGTTGCATACATTACAAATCATAGGATCAATGCAATTATCGTTGGTGAGAAAAATTTATATCATCTAATTAGTTCGTATTAGGTCCTATTCACACTAACATACTTAATATTACTTAGGTCGTGTGTATTTTGTGTCTCAATTCATAGGATTAGGACATATGCAATGATCTAATTCAATCTTATCCTAGGGTTCCATCCTTATTTTTATAATAAGGGTTTATCATTGTATATTGTAATAATCAATCGTTATTCATTTTACACCTAATGAAATCTCAAGCTTCTTAGCAAAAATTGATTATTTCTCTCTTATGTGATTGGGTGTTTTAATTGTAGGTGACCTTTTAGTGGTTATGGGATTCAATCATCAACCCCAACATGGTATCAAAGCTCTAAAAATTTTCTATTATTTTTTTGATATTTTTATCTTTAAGCATTCAAATGGTACATCTTGGTACAAAACAAACACAAACATTTTGTACACCTTAAGATTTCTTGTCTAAATGCTAAAACTAGAGTCTAAAATTTTCTAGGTGATTATCTTAAGGTCTTGACATCTACCTGCAAAATCCATACAATTGTATGATCGTCGTGTACAACATTGGTGTAGCATAATATACAAGAAAATGGCTCCTACATAATTATTCTAGTGGTTTTGTTTTTGACGATGATGAAGTGTTTTTAAACTAATAGTTAAATAGTTTGCATGATGATATTTTTTTTGGTAGTGGGCAATTGGCTGACAATTTTTCTATTTTTAAGTGGCCTTTGTTGGTTTCTTAATAGTTTTTTCAAAGTTCTTGATGTTTTCCAATTTTTTTGATAGGAATTTTTGAATTAATCTTATAGTTGTATGTAAGCACTCACCCTTAGTCACTACTAACCGGGGTGGGCTGAACCTTGAAAGTGTTGTAGCTTGTGGTGCAGTCAAATCACTATTGCCACTTCAACTCACAACTAATCTATCACCTTCACCCAATTAGGGAGCTCCACCATCCATTCCAACACACCAACTAGCAACCCACTGCTAGCCAACCAACAAAAGGCCACTAACCCCAAGCTCATTTGCTTTAAGATTCTTGCTCTTTTTTATTTTGGTATAACTTGGGCATTTGGTATTGTTTATTTTAGATGAATAGTCATCAAAAAGATGATTCTGAGCACTATTTGGTGGTGATAGCAAATTTTCTATATTTTTCTACTAGTGAATTTTATCATTGGTTAAATCTTGATCATCCATTTTGGCTTCTAAGCTCATACCTCTTTGCCAATTTCTCCATTTTTGTAATTCTTATGACATTGGAAAGGTATTGACGAGCTCTTCTTAGCCATCCATGTTATTTTTCTAGATTTAATACTAGATATATCTTATTTAGTTTATTATTTTTACACATTTGAGTTGAAAACTTGGACATCTTGACACTTGGAGAAGTTCTACTTTTTTGTGGACTTCATTTCAACTCTTCTATTTTATTTTTTATTTTTGTTGGTTATAATTATGTCTCTAAATTTGTGGAAAATCAAATTTGATTACTATGGGAAGAAAAGGCATACAATAGATGAATTTATGTTGAATAAACTTGATCATTTGAAACTTCTTTATGAACTTAACCAATTGTAACAAATTTTCATTGTAAATGGAATTAGTTTTCCAAATTCTTCTAACCCAACATCTACATATATACTTGATGTTTAGACTTAGACATCTTGTGTGGACACAACATCATTCAAGGGTGAACAATCTTGTTAGATGACATGCATTGAGATCTCTACTCCACCATTACGTGTTACTACTTCAATTCAACAAGATCATTTTAGTCTTCCAAATCCACCTCATCATGATTCATATTTATTAGACATATTATCCTTGTTTGTGGAGTCTCACATAGTTGATGTCGAGGACACATTGTAGGACATGCATTACCTCTTTGATGGCAATGATATAATCATGTCTTTTATGTTTCTAGATGTAGTTCAAAATTTTCCATCTTAGTTCCACTTCTCTACTTAGGCATTTAGTTTCTATTTTGGAAGATACATATTTTTTTTTAGCACGAGGACACTAGAGTTGCATTCAAAGACACATTTCCATATTTAAATTTCTCGTTCGTCCAAATGATGAAAAAAATTCTACAATCACCAATAAGATTTATTTCTTGATGAGGGGAGGAATGTTGTTAGCAAGTAGTGGATTATTTATTGTCTTCAAGCTCTTAACATTAGCATAGGAGTTACTTATTTATGTGATGGATTCATAGTCTCATCTTTTCCTCCTATGGGGGGAATCTCTATAGTACATTTGTGATAGAATCAATACTTGCGGGGTCATGTTGAGTCCTCCTCTCTTCCATCACATGTACATATTTTTACAAATTTCTCTCGATTGGAGAGGAGTTTTTCTCATGAAATCTTTTCCTTTTCTCCAATTGTGAGAGATTTATTTGTTTGTGCATAGGTACCTCATCAAGCCTCGTAGCTAGGATATATCCATCATTCATCATCAGTGTGTCTTTACATTTTATCATACTCCCTAAGTTGCACTTAAGGGGGTGTTGGTGTGAAAAGGTATATCACCTAATTAGTTCTTTTTAGGTTCCATGCACACTAGCATACTCAAGCTTACTTAAGTCATGTTCTTTTTTATGTCTCAAGTCACAATATTATGACACATGCCATGATCTAATTTAATCATATCCTAGGACCTCAACCAAGGTTTCATCCTTGTCTTTATAATAAGGGTTTATCATTATAGATTTAATGATCAATCATAATTTTTTTGCATCTAATTAAATATCATGCTTAATAGAAAATTAGTTGCTTCTCTCTTGTGTGATTGGGTGTTTAAATTGCAAGTGATCTTTAGGAAACTGTGGGAGTTCAATCATCAATTCCAACAATTATTTCATATATATTTTTTAACGTATTGTAAATTTGGGACTAATGGAATGGGGCGCAATCCTTGGGAGGAATCTCAAGATTGATTGAATGACACATTGCACCATTTAGCAATTGTGATATGATAGGTCTAAGAGAAAATTGAAGACGAGGATTACATATTGGACTAAGAAGAACAACTTTGACAAAATTAAAAAATAACATGCAAGAGGATTGTAAGTGTAATTAGTGCTTCCAAAGAACTTGAGAGTTATATATGTTCTCCTTGGTGATATGGGTCAAAGGTTTTCATGGGAGTCACATTCTATTTCAGGAGTTACTCTTAGAGGGGGTGCATGAGTCCAACTTGGACTAGTTGTACCAATACTTGACTCATGGTTTTGAGAATCTATTAGTGATTTTCTAAATATCAGTGGTCTATATATTGGATGCTTGAGATGGAAATTGTATGACATTTTTGTTGCATGCACATGCTACCAAATTAAATCCAAAAGGTAGAGTTAGAGTTCCATTGATCACATATCATCTATTTGTATTGTAACCTTTTTGAGTTGATTAAAATATTTGAGTGTGCTATTGTTGTTGGATTTTCCTAAGGTACATCTTGTGTTGTCTATGACTTTATGCTTATGAAAATTTCTTTCAAAATGTTTTGTAACATGTTGTATTATTTCTCATAAGATTAGTGCTAGTTTCCTTTCACGTCCTTTATGGAATGAATTGTATACAAGTGGGATGATTTATATGTAAAAGATAACACATAACTCATCTAAATTGATTCCATCATACTCATTTCTAAGGTTTGGTCTCAATCCTTAGTTTAATCATCCTGCACCCAAGTTCAAATCCATAGTTATAGAATTGAACTAGTCAAGTTTCTTAATTTATGGTAATGACCCAACTATTTCAAAATTCAAATTCAAAATTGGGCTTCAGTTGATTCCTTCCAAAGTGATTGTTGTGTACTGACTTGAAGCACAAAACATTTCACTTGCACCTATTAGAGTTGTAATTAAGGATTAACCCTAATTCATTAAAAATCATCTAGACATATAAAAGCTTGCCTTCCTACTTGCATCATCCTTCAAAGAGCATTATCATAACATTAATATTGCATCAACATCTAGGAATATGCACATGATTACTTGTTATTTCTTTATCATTTCCAAAAGTTATTAAATTAATATCTTAGGGACATATGACCAAAAGAGAATAAATATTGCCTTGTAAATTCTTAATGGAGTTCCTAAGCATCACCAATCAATGATTACAAAATAGTAGAAACTAAGGCAATCATATCACATAAGTCAAAATCAACGAAGTTCACATTTACACACCAAGGTTAGATCTACATATATGGTTCAAATTCGTAGTTGCAAAGGCAAACCAAATAAATAGATTGACATTTTTAAGATTCCAAGTAATTCATCTAATAAACTCTAATATGTCTACACATTAACAAATCAATTCCATACAATTTGTATTGCATATTCCATCATTCAAATTCTTAGCTAAATACCTTTATTTTATAATTTTAATTATATACTTATTTACTATATTTATTCAACCGAAAGGTAGTGGTTCAATTGATTGAACACATGTGATGGACATGATGACGTGTTCCTTGATTCCACCATCGAATTAGACTATAATAGAATGACCTCCTAATCCCCATACCATCAAATTAAAACATCAAATCTAAAATATATATTTATAAGATAATTTACGTGAGACGTGTTATTTTCCTTCACAATGATTAAAAAAAAAAAACCTCAAATTAGTGGAGTTTAAGGAGGGGTTTTCCTACGAAACAAATATATTACCAGTCTGAGCCAAAACCTTAACATACACATTTCTGAAGAATACCTGAAAGACATTAGCTATATAACAAAATGTCTCACTTACTACATTCACATATCAAAATTTGCAGAACAGTTCTTCTATAGGCAGTTCAGAAGTGCAGGGGACAACAATTTCGGGAAAGATTATGGCTCATGGAGATTATGGCAAGCGGAGAGTCTCTGGACGCCCTCCCAATGGACTGGGAGTGCGCAGTAAAGAGGCGGATAAGAAGGAGAAGAAAGCCAAAGCAGCTTCCTTAAAAAATCAGATTCGTTCAATACAACGCCTCCTCAGAAAGGTATGCATTTCTATTCAAATGCGATCTCAAGGGTTTTATGGTATTCAAGGTATTTTGTTGAATTAAATATAATTTCAAGAGTTTAATGGTAGTCAATTGAAATAACCTTCAGTGTCCTCTGACTATTTTTGGGTCTGTAGCAATTTTCAAGTTTTTATCCATTTTTTTGAGGTCTTTATCAACTCGTTTTTGGTTTCTATGATTTCGTTTTTGGTTTGTATGAATTGTTTTGGATCCATATCAATCTTTTTTGGTTTTTATCATTTGTTTTTGGTCTGTATGAATTTATTTTGGATTTGTGATTTATTTTGTGTCTGTATCGATTTGATTTCGATTCGTATCAATTTCTTTTGGGTTTTTATTATATCTTTTGGGTCTCTATACGTTTGTTTCAGACCAATACCATTTTCTTGAGTGTCTGTAAGAAGTGTTTTGGGTCTGTATTAATCGTTTGTGGCTCTTCGTCAAGTATCAATTCGTTTTTGATTTGTATCAAATTATGTTTTTATCTATGTTTTTGGGATAATGTATCGATTTGTTTCTGTCACCATGAACTTACTCTGTGTTCCTATTAATATTCCTTTGTTGTATTGTATGTGTAGTGGTATGCGCCGTTTAAGCTTTAATGTTTCTGTGGTCTGTATCATTTGCTTTTGGGTTTGTATCAGCTTGATTTTGGTTGTATAAGCTCGACTTGGATCCCTATCAAGATGCTAGATTTATGTATGTGTATCAGAATTTTCTTTTTGGGCACCTATCGGTTTATTTAGGGTCCTCATCAATTTTTTTGGTTTGCGTTGATTGCTTTTTGATCCGTATTGATAGTTCTTGGGTTTACATCAATTTCTTTTTGGTTTATACCAATTTTTTTTGGATTTGTGTCAATTTGTTTTGAGGTTGTATCAATTTCCTTTTTGAGGCTGTACCAAATGAATCAGGTCTAATCATTTTTTTTGGTCGTTACCAATTTGTTTTGGGTTTGTATCAATTGTAATTGGGTTTGTACTGATTGTTTTTAGCTCCGTAACAATTTGTTTTTGGTTTTAATGAATTTCATTTTGGGTTTCCATTGAATATATTAGGGTCTGTAATTGATTGGTTTTGAGTTTCAATCAATTTTGACTGGGTCTGTATGCAATATTTTGGGGTCTGTATCAAGCTGCTTTGGATCTATATCAAGTTGTTTTGGAGAGGGTATCATCCATGAGCTATTTGTAGCCATTTGGCTATTTTTTCACAAAATTTTTAATAATAAGATTTGCAGTTAACAGATTTTTGAAAAATTGTTTGGCATATTTTCACATAAAACCTACATAGCCATGATAGATTCGTTGTTGTATACATATATTAAAAGTAAATATGGGGTTTTTCCTTCGTGAATCTTTTAAACTGTAAAGATTTGTCTACTATTCAATACTTGAAAAATGGTTCATCTGTTAAAATGTTTGCTGGTATTGGATCTGTATTGATATTTTTGGGTGTGTATCAGTTTTTGGGGTTTTTATTCATTAGTTAGGGGTCATTTCATAGAATGAAAACCAGGTACTAGCAAAGACCTTGAATGAATTAATCCATTTTTAATATTTTGTGCAACAGACTTTGTAGAGTAAAAATGTCTGGACTTTCAGTTAGCATTTTAATTCATCGTGTATAACTTGAAACTTTCAGAGAAGTGATGATATTGCCAAATTACTCATTGCATAGTAGCATTCCTTTTGCATGACAAACTGAAATTGAAATGGAATTCAATTACTCAGGTTTAAAATGGGAAAGATTCAGGAAAAAATGGCAAATAAAAGAATGATGAAATATTTATAAATATAGGTGGGAAAAACTTTTACTGTTATTTCATAACAGTGTTCTATGGGAAAGGTCCTCCACTAAAAACAAGTCATTTCTAAAATGGGGAGGTCCCTAGGATGCAGGGTTGGGGATGAGATATTCCTCCACCGCTCCCTCACTACCATTACTAAGAGGGAAATGTTCTCACGATGTTCCCCATATAAAGGGCATGTTTGTGAGATGGCCCCCCTCGCCTCCTCCTCCCCCCTCCTGTTGGGGATATTGAGGGGACACTAGGAAGTCCCCAAGATGGTGTGGAAACTCCATAAAGTCCCATGAACATCTCAAAAACTTTGGTGGGATGTCCCCACATTTTCTCTATGTCATGATAACGATTTTGATTTGTGTCAAAGCTTTAAACGGAAGACAACATGATGGCATGCACAAATGGTTGAACTTGGAAGAAAGAAGGAATACACACATGGTATTGGAGGCAAAACATACTATTAAAACAGCTGTTCCTATTGGCATTTCTGAAGTGGGATGTCATAGGGTGTAGGGACAGGGATGAGACGTCCTCCCATTGCCCTGCCCCCCCACCACCACTTTCGGAGGGGAAATGTCCTTGGGATGTTCCTCCTTGTTGGGGACTTTGAGGGGATGCCAGGAAGTCCGTAGGATGGTGTGGAAACTCCACGAGGTCTCTTGTACATCTTGGGAACTTTGGGATATCCCCATAGTTTGTCTATGTCATAATAATGACTTTGATTTGTGTCAAATCTTTGAATAGATAGACAACATGATGTCACGTACAAATGGTTGACCTTGGAAGAAAAAAGGAATACTTACATGGAATTGGAGGCAAAATATACTATTAAAACAGCTGTTCTTGTTTTTTTTACTTGGATGCACACTCTCTTATATTAACTTTAGGAATTTGGTGTTCAAATATTCCTGATTTAGTATGCCACTGACACCTTGCGCTTAGTAGAGAGTGGAGGAAGTGGTAAGGGTTGGTGGTGGTGGATGTTCATTGTTATCAAGTTTTCATAAATGTTTGTGAGTTTCTGCTGATTGCTGCAAGGAATTTCTACAAACTCATCAACCAATTCAAATAAGCATAGCTAGTTGTATATGTCACTTCATAAAATAAATTAACATCAATTTATTAACATTTTAGTATATTGATATTCTTAATTTATATTATATTATTTGAATTTTGAATATTATTATATATTATGATTTTTATATGTTTTTTGTATGAATGTACCCAGTCCTCCAAAAGTAATTTTCCATACTGGCACACCGTATCCATGTGCCTATACCTGTACCCGATTCCTATTCGACAACTTAGAAACAAACATAAGACAATGAAAAGGAATTTGTTTAATGTTGCCAATTACAAATTGTAAACTTTGTTTTGAGCCGATTATCAAATTCTCAATCAATTACAGCTTACAACTTTGTTTGGTTTACAAATTCTAATTGTTTGATGTGGACGATTATTTGAATCTTTAATTTTCAAATTCCTTAGTGTATGTGTACTCTGTGAGTTTCAGAATCTGGAGTATTAAAATGAAGGAAAATTGAAAAAATGAAGTATTATAGGTGAAGGAGAGTTAAATTGTGGGGTTTTCAGAGTTTTATCTAGTCTTGGCAAAGACAATATGCCCGAGTCAGGTTGACATGGTTTGGGAGCTTGTTCAGTGATTACTTAGGAGTAACTGCAAGTTTTTGCCAGGTTTTGTATCAATGATTCATTGATCTGGCCCCTGGTAATCATAAGGTTTTGATTGTTGGGAATCCATGCTTGGGTCTTTCTTAAAAGGTTAAAATCAATAATTTGCTCTTCAGTTGCAAACACATAAAAACATGAAATAACTGCTTCAGGGACCAAAACAGCACCAAACACAGCTCCAGTTATTTTCTATCTGTTGGAGTAGAGTTCACATCCTTAGGGAACGAGGCACCTGGAGCATCCAACATCACCACCTTTGACTCAGCATGTGGGAAACCACTGTTCCACACTCTTTGGCAACCATCTGAGCTGCCATTGCCTCCACAGCCACGCCCCTTCTTCCACTGTCCTATACACGTTCTCTATAAAAATGGTGAGCATAAAACTAAAATTATCTAAGCCATGAATGCACAGAAATAATACTGAAAAATATGCAATTGAGATTGATATATTTGAATGATTTTTCATTACAATCAATTGGCTTTTTAAAGCCTTTCATTTTTCCAGCAACTACCTATGAGAATATAACTTTCCAAAACTAACTTTTGTTTTATTTATATAAACTGTAAACTAACCTATTTACCAAACATTATTTTATTTATTTAATCTAATACTATCTAAAATGATGTAAGAAATCCAACATTCGCTCCCTTATTACATCAATCCGAACAAAGGGTGGAACACTGCAAGGACCAAACACAGCAGCCCTTCTGAAGACTTTGATGAAGCATCTTCAACAATTCTCCTCGGTCACCCAGGAAACACCATACTGAACACATCAGTGGATCTCCTGACTGTCAAATCTGTATAATACTTGTGAATCAAGCTCATACTCCATTATCCACAAGTACACCACTCCTGTGAATTGAGACAAACTCCATTATCGACAAGAAAAGACACCAATCAACTGTGAATTGAGACTCACTCAATTATCCACAGCAACAAAACCACCAACCAACTGTGAATCAAGACTAACTCTATTATCTACAGTAACAATCCTTCATTTGTGGACTGAGACCTACTCAATTATCCACAAGTACACACCTGCAAAACTAGGGATTGAGATAAGCTCAATTATCCATAAGTACCACTTATCAAGTCTACATATTGAGACATACCCATGTATTTGCAAACCAAAAAAATTGCCATGCCCCCCTTGCTCCATCAAGAGACTCAAGATGAAAGATGAAACTGGTGCTTCTCATGCAGTATATCATCTCTGAGCGAGAGGCTAATTCGAGATGATAAAAGTCCTCCTGCCTCCAATGCCTCCAACCTCCAATTTGATCTTGCTTTACATTCATTGGTGATTCTCCTTTAGCAAATCCACACTGTAATTCTGCTTTTAAACTGCTTGCAAAATACTGATAATTTCTTCATACCATTTTTGGGTTTTATTCTGCTCTTCCTTTTCTTTCCAAAACATTTTGAATTTTGAAACTTTATGGAAAAATGAAAAAGGTATCACAGTTTTACTGCAACTATGTTAAATTGATGTAAAAAAAGTCATTTTAAGAAGCAAAACAATAAATGAGCATACCATATTTCTTTGCTAGTAGCTTCTTCATTGCTTCTTCACAGGCCTAGCATCATGAACGCTTTGATACCATGTAAAAATGGTGAGCATAAAACTAAAATTATTGAATCCATGAATGCACAAGAATAATGCTGAAAAATATGCAATTGAGATTGATATATTTGAATAATTTTTCATTACAATCAATTGGCTTTTTAAAGCCTTCCATTTTTCCAGCAACTACCTACGAGAATATAACTTCCCAAAACTAACTTTTGTTTTATTTATACAAACTATAAACTAACCTATTTACTAAACATTATTTTATTTATTTAATCTAATACTATCTAAAATGATGTAATAAATCCAACATTCTCTTCCCATGGACCAAACGATGATTGGATTTCCACCTTTCCTTCTGTGGATATTAGGAAGACTTTCTTCATCTTATTCCAATCAGTGGCATCCTCTTTTGACTCTAGCACATGTGTGACTTTTTCAGCCAGCTCAATTGTCATCCCCATGGACAACAGTTTCTCTATGGATTTTGTGAGGCTTTGTAAAGTGTCCATTTCATTCAGGGTTATGAGGCATGCAATGCATCCTTTGATTGGAGGGGGAAGAGGTACCCTTTTCCTCTTCGTGCCCTTGCTCTGAGTGGAAAGAGCTTGAACCTATGAGAGTTGACAACCCTGACAAAGCTGGTTTGGCACAAGCCTAAGGTAGTTCCTAACCAGTACTTGATTTCCTTCCTCATCTACCCAGATTCTCTGTGCCCTGTCAATACTAAGGAGGTTGAGTTTGTGAGAGTGTATTTTCTCAAGCCTCTTCTCAAGTGTTGAAGTGTAATGTCCCCATTTTCGTGAGCATCAAAGTTTGAAGGATTAGCCTAGCAGTTGACCCTCGTAGGCTAGTGTGGTGGATTAGAGGGTTCAGTTTGGGAGTTATGGAGCTATCAGGTGGTTGTTGTTAGTGTTCATCTCTCTAGATCCTTCTTATGTTTTGAGGCATTGATATTCAGAGGTCTCTGGTTCAGTTTTGAGGGACTTACTAATTATAGTAAGTCAGTGGATGTTAGAGAGGGACCCTTACTATTTTTAGTAAGGCAGTTGGATGCACAGTGGATACAATGGTTAACTCCTAGGTTCAGATGGAATTGAGAAATAATGATTATTTGTGGAGTTATGTTATTTAATTATTAATAAAGTGATTACTTTATTAATAATTAATTATAAAGTTTTAAATTCACTTTATGTCCGACGGGGCCATGACCCCCAAAAGGTCACTTAAAGTACATTATATATTATTATTTAATGAGCACCCATTTATTAAAGTGAAAGGCAAATATTAAATATCATTTTAAATGATTTTAAAGAGACTTCTAGAAGGGATCGACCTAATCGGAGAATTATATAAAGGTCATCGAAAAGTAAGTGAAGGCATCATTGGATCATTTTACATATTGGATTTGTGCTTTTGGAGAGCTTGGCTCTTGAGGATGGAAACCTAGGGTTTTCAGAATTTTTGATCAGTGGGAACGAAAACTCTCATTGATTGGCATAACTGAGGTTGTGATAGATCTTCCAAAGGGTTGCCCGTGGATTGGCTTCATCTAGGAGTCAACTTTGTGCTTCAACAGATTTACAGGAGAGATTCGGAATAAGGGTTTCAGCATCTTGCAAGATCAGAAGATTGTTTCCGGGTATGCATTTGGCTGTAAAATCTTTGAAGAATAAATGAATAAAGATTTATGCTTGCAGCATTTGTAATTGTTTTACATTTTCCAGATTAGTCTTTATTTCCAACGTTTTATGCATTTGTCATTTATGCATATTATTATATCAAAAACACAAATATTACAAACCCTCATCACTCAACATCAGTTATCGGAGGTTAGAGACAACAGGTCTCTTACAGTAGTATCAAAGCCTGAATCCTGCCATCTTGTGTTGAGTAAAATTTCATGAACGGAAAGGAAATTTTTAGAATTGAGGGTTTTGAATAACATTCATATTCATATCTGGTTTATCATTGAAGATTTCAGAGATTATAAATAAGTGTATTTATTGAAAATATTGTGACTTGGCTGTGTGCCTGATTGAATCGATTTATTTAAAGGATCTGTAGAAGATACCAGGGCCTGTCCAATAATTCTATGGATAATCCTAATAAGCAGAAAGAAGACAAATTTAAGAGAAAAGAGCATCGAAAGACGAAAATAAGAGAGTAGTTTGAAAGTCGGAAGTGAGACGGAAAAGAAGTCGTCTGTAGTTGATTTGTTAAAATCTACTGGTGATAGCTATAGATTTACAATTGAAGCTATAACCAGGGAGTTAAGTGATTTATGCCAGTCGTGGCAAGCACAAAAAATTTCAGGTAAAATCGGTTTAAAGACGAAATTGTCAGTAAGCGAACAAGACAAATTGAATCGCTTGGGAGACCAGTCGGGAGCTATCGATTTGGAGATAGTAATTCCGTTTTTTTTAATCCGGGCGCCAGAAAGGGACAAACTGGCCCTGACGCAGATTTAAGACAAAGGCTACGAATTATATTGAAAGGAAATCTGATTAAAAATTTAAAGAGGATCAAGGATTCAAACAAGACAAACAAAATAATAAAGGCAGCTCGATTCTCCTTATATCGGGAGCAGCTTGGCACAAGTTGCATTCTGTTTGGAGGCCATCAGTCCTTATGGCTAGTTCGAAATATATATACAAATAGGAGCACCAATCTGGAGTAAGACAAATTCTGTGTTGGGAAGGAAATCGTGGCCTTGTATGTTTGGGTCGTTAGTTTTAAGGAGATAAGATGAAATAGTAATCTTCATCTCTGGAAAGAGACGCATATTATAAATACGTCAAGAATCGGGTCTTGGAAAGACAAAGACGTGGACTCAAGGAGATTGCGTCTTTTGGAGATTTAATCTGAAATATATAGGAGACAAAGCTGTCAGAAAATTTGGAGATCGCATTCTACCAGTTGGGACTTTTACACATCAAACAATAAGTAGCTGCGATCTTATGAAGGGACGAATTATAAAGATTTGAAGGTGGAAGGAAGAATTTACTGTTTTATTCACCTATCGGGAGCTGCTACACAAAAAGTTAGGACTGCATAAGACAAACAGTGAATCGCGATTTATTTCATTAGGCCTTTGTGGAGTTAACTCAGCCGCTGGGAGCCGAGAATGTGCGTGACCTTCACTAAAGCCAAGATTTTGTAAAGTCATCAACATCTCTGGTCAAGCATCTCTTTCTAGGTTCTTAACAATATTACATTTTGTATTGCATCTCATCGCACTGTTGGTTATTGTAAATTGCACATTGCATGGTCACTATACCTGGGGATTATAATGTAATTTGAGTTGGCATTGTCACTAGGAAGACGTCTCTTTATTTACACATATTGGAATCAGTTGGAAATGTTATTTGCAATATCAATTGAGTGGGAGGTTATGAACGAAGCACAGATTGCCGAGTGCAACATTGTCTTGTATGCATTACCAGGTTGGGTAATATTCCTCTATATGCTTGACCAAGTAACCATATGCTCAGAATATTATAATTCTGTAAATCTATACAAATAGGGGTCTGAGTGCCTAAATCTGTAATCAGAACAACCGTCTATCTGTTTGAGATTACCATTGTTTATGATTAGAGTTGGGAATTCATTGTAGACCGTATCCCTTGAATTCTCAGTCTATGTAATGCCAAAAAAAAAAAAAACTGACTGCTAACTGAAGTTCAAACTTGAGTGCATCTTTATTATCGACAAACATCTTGCATTTAAGTGACCGACACTCTTTCATATTCAGTTTCATTGATTTCCAGTCTAGTTCTAAAAAAATAAAATGAGTTCTAGCAGTGGAGAAATGATGGAATCAGGTGATGGTAAATGGTTGGCCAAAATGCTCTATAAACAGGGTAATAAGCTTGGCAGTTTACATCAATCTAGATATGATACATTGTGTATTTTGAATAGCTGGAAGAAATTTTAAGTTATGTAGAACAGTCACCTTTAACATTGCTTCAGATAGCTATGACTCCTGCATGGAAAGCTTTGGGTGAGCATAGGTATTTGAAACACAGTGACCGTGAGGTTAGACTCATGGTGACCCTATGCATCAGTCAGTTTATGAGGATCACAGCTCCTCTGGCGCCTTATGATGCGATCATCATGGGTGAGGTTTTTCAGTTGATTGTTGACAATATGGTTGGGATTGGTGACATTGGTAGTCCTACTTACGCACAAAAGGTTAAGGTCTTAAAGCTAATGGCACAGGTTGGATCATGTGTTGCCATGCTTGATTATGACCAACATTTTCTTGTGTTGTAGTTATTCAGACTCTTTGTAGAGTCCATTATTTCAGGGCATGACAGGTGTATACAGGATTACATGAGAGACATTATGACTTCCATTATTGATAACATCGATAGCATATCTCTGCCCATCATGACACTTCTTCTAGCAGTTCGCAAGCGAGAGAAATTGATATCTCTAGCTGCTTATGTGTTGGTATGCAGTGTCTTTGATCAGTGTAAAGACAAGTTGGGACCTTATTGGATTGAGGAGGAGCAGGTGCAGGAAAAGAAGGTGAGATTTGTGGAAAATGTGGTGACTATTAGCGCTCAGGATGATGTTATCAGTCATGATAACAAGTCTGATTTTCATGACATCAATGTTGAAATTTTGCATCAGCATGAGACAGCAGTGACTACACATGTGCAAGATGCTTCTATTGAGTTGTCACATGAAGGTACTCAAGATTTGGGTACTAATGGTGCAATGTGTGATGAGGATTTATGTCATGGTGAGTCTGATTTTCCAGATCAGACCTTAGGGAACAAGTTAGAAGGTTCATATGTTGACATGGAATCCTAGGATCGTGAGTTGGAAGGTGATACAATTACATTGGAAATGGAAGTGTCTGAAGATACTGTCATATCAGCAGCTTCTACCTTATCAGTTGAGCCATCCTTTGAGGTACATAGCAACAGTACCTTAGTTGTTGATGTGTGCACTGATGATAGCACACATGATGCTGTTGATCATGAGGTGAGTGATGAGGATTTAGCCTCTTACTATAGTGTGGTTTTGGGTGCAAATGATGAGTCATAGGGGTATCATCATTTGGCGAGGCAGTTGAAGGTTAGTGATGATATGATTGTTACAGCTTTGGAGCATTTTGATGTTGCTCGACAGATGTTGGCGACCTATGGTTGGAGTACTCCTATTTTAGATGAGCACGGTGATAGTAGCCTTTCCCTTGCAGAGTTCCATACACTACGAGAAGCGATTGGATTAATGAAACATAATTATTTGTAGTTACTTGTTGATAGGGACTATCTTCTCGAGTGGGATTGTATTTGCTATGATGCACTAAAAAGGAAAGAGGAGGAGGTTGACGAGCTCACTCATGAGCTTGAGGTGACTATGGACTCATTGCAGAGCGCCCAGTTGGCCCTTCAGGAGTCATAGTCACGGTTGGAGGAGCTTACTGTGGAGTTGAGTTTCGCATAGTCTCCACCAGCTACAATTACAGTATAGTTTCCTATAGTGGTAGTTGGTCATGATTTGACATCCACGGGTTGTAGTGAGGATGTGGTAACATCCATCCCAGAAACAGGGGCAGTTGACTCAGTTGAGCTGAGTACTTTGATTGAGAGCAGCAGAGAACCACATGTTACATCAGGTTCTCCAGTGGTCAGTACTATGATAGATGATGCAAGTCCGATAGTTGATAGCTCTTGTGTGGCTGTGGTGGATTTTCTAGAGAGTTGTGTACACGACACTACTCCATCATCTTCACAGGGGACTCGCAGAGTGTCATCTGGTTGGGAGTATGGCTCTCATGTTGATTTGTTTCCCTCTCCTGGAAGCAAATTTGTTACTTCATCCCATGTAGCTGATTTTGGACGCTAGCTTGTTGTGTCTCAGAGTCAGAGTGATCAGTTGCAGGTTTCAGAGGATAAGGTTGATTTAGCCTTATTTCGTTTTTACTGTAGGAATTTGGAGCTATCTCTTGATTCTAATATTGCTAGTGATGAGCCATTGAACGAGGTGGGAGCATTTTATTGCAACTACATAGTGAGGAGTGCTCATCACTTCTCCTTTGATCCACACACGGAGGACTTGTTGATGTGTCTAGTTGGTGTGGCTCAGGGTTTATGCCATTTGTTGTGGGGTGGAGAGTTGCCATCTTCAGAAGATGGGATTAGCGGCTGCAAGTATCCGACTCAGTTGTTGGTGGACGATTACTTGTAGGGACAACAGTCAGTTATCCATCATGCTGATATGTATCTGGTAGGGCTTGCTTCTTCTATGTCACAGAGTTTTCATATGGGTACATGGTTACAGGATGACTATGATGTCAGTAGGCATGATGGCTTGGCTAGTTATCACATCCATGGGAGAACAGATAGAGATTTGGTATAGCAAATGTTTCCAGATGTTCTTATCTCCACATGACAGATGGATGTGAGTTCAGATTGTATTGGGATCCAGGTGGTGATAGTTTTGGCACTGAGTATTGGATGGGTCCCATTGGGTTACTACACTACTTTCAGCCAGGTGAAGTTGGAGACAGTAGAGCATAGTGGAAGTCTGAGGATGACAGACACGACAGACTTTCATTTTGGGTTTGGGATCTAGGGATAGCTTGTGCAATTGTGTTTATGCTAGTGCTTCAGGAGTCAGTTAGAGATGCATGGGACATTTCATAGTTCTTCTTTTGGGCCTTCAGAGGAGTGGGATTTCTTTGCAGTGGTGATTGCTTGGGGACAAGCAATTTCAGGGAGGGCGGACTGTAATGTCCCCATTTTCGTGAGCATCAGAGTTTGAAGCATTAGCGTATCAGTTGACCCTCGTAGGCTAGTGTGGTGGATTAGAGGGTTCAATTTGGGAGTTATGGAGCTCTCAAGTGGCCGTTGTCAGCGTTAATCTCTCTAGATCCTTCTTATGTTCTAAGGCATTGATATTCAGAGGTCTCTGGTTTAGTTTTGAGGGACTTACTAATTATAGTAAGTCAGTGGATGTTAGAGAGGGACCCTTACTATTTTTAGCAAGGCAGTTGGATGCACAGTGGATACAATGGTTAACTCCCAGGTTTAGATAGAATTGAGAAATAATGATTATTTGTGGAGTTATGTTATTTAATTATTAATAAAGTGATTACTTTATTAATAATTAATTATAAAGTGCAATTATAAAGTTTTAAATTCACTTTATGTCCGACGGGGCCATGACCCCCAAAAGGTCACTTAAAGTACATTATATATTATTATTTAATGAGCGCCCATTTATTAAAGCATTTATTAAAGTGAAAGGAAAATATTAAATATCATTTTAAATGATTTTAAAGAGACTTCTAGAAGGGATCGACCTAATCGGTGAATTATATAAAGGCCATCAAAAAGTAAATGAAGGCATCTTTGGATCATTTTACATATTGGATTTGTGCTTTTAGAGAGCTTGGCTCTTGAGGATGGAAACATACGGTTTTTAGAGTTTTTGATCAGTGGGAACGAAGACTCTCGTTGAGTGGCATAACTAAGGTTGTGATAGATCTTCCGAAGGGTTGCCCGTGGATTGGCTTCATCTAGGAGTCAACTTTGTGCTTCAGTGGATTTACAGGAGAGATTCAGAATAAGGGTTTCATCATCTTGCAAGATCAGAAGATTGTTTCTGGGTATGCATTTGGCTGTAAACTCTTTGAAGAATAAATGAACAAAGATTTATGCTTGCAGCATTTGTAATTGTTTTACATTTTCCAGTTTAGTCTTTATTTCCAGCATTTTATGCATTTGTCATTTATGCATTATCATATCAAAAACACAAAAATATTACAAACCCTCATCACTCAGCATCAGTTATTGGAGGCTAGAGACAGCAGGTCTTTTAGATGAAGTCATGAAACCAAGGCCTGGAGCTATTTTCTTACAGAGCTAGCCTTGCTTTCCATTGGCTCCTTGATCACCAGTCTCTTTCCAAATGTTCTTTCTGCTGCTTCAACTGTATAACTGGCTTGTGCTTTGTCCTGTTTCCCATGGTCATCTTCTCCATGAAAAGCCTCCTATAAGATCTCTAGACTAGCCTCCTCTGGCAAGTAGTCATCCTGAAGAGAGAAGTCTGCCAGCCATTTTAATATGGAAAATAATGACACTGTTAGTTTTCCCCATTCCATAGGGTGAAGCTATTCAATAATCATTCCCTCTCAAGCTGAATTATTAAATACAACTTGGCATCATAGCCTTCACACATGCAGCTTGCGCTTGTGTACAGGAGTCAAGCACATTCTTTGAGGCTCACTTCCAGGTTTGAGTACAGGCAGACCACACACATCCCTTGTTACTTGCAGACTTTTGTACTTCCTATTGTCTCTCTGTTCATCTGAGGCAGCTTACAACACTCATCTCTTTATACCGAGGCATAATATCATGTACTTTTATGATGTATAAAAATTGATATGATAAACATGATCTTATTTATTTTTATCTGCTCTCTTCTCTCATGGACACAATTACAAATTGTAACCCTCTATTCATTAACTGTCCAGTTTTGCGATAATTTTTGTATTGCAATTATAATATTTTTCATAGTTGCTAGGAGACTTGTACCCCAACCCTTGGTACTTGTCTGCTGTGCCAGAAACAGTCCCTGTATTGGAGACCTATATGGAGATGTCTCCAGACATTAGGAGACTTCAGATGAAGTTTCTTTGCATCTCCTATACGTCTCCTATAAGCATCACTTGAAAATAAGGAAACTTCCAATGGAGGTTTCTCAGATATATCACATAAATTACATTGGATTTTCTTAAAGTGCTGAAATGTGGTTGACAAAAGTTAAAGGAGCTAAACAAATACACTGATAGACTTGTAATTTTCTGTTCTTTTCATAAAAGTTTACAAGGATATTTGGTTGTAGAAAATTTCCTTATTAAATCCCAAACAGGCAATAATATGAAGCAAAACAATAATAAGGCTTAAGAGGTGTGCATGCATTGAAGTTTAAGTACCCGTCACTTATCTTTTTTTAAATAGCTTACCAGTACACATCCCTGCCTCCCATACCAGCACTAGTACTGTAGTACCCATCTCTTTGGTAACTATGATTTTCTTTTCTCATAACTTATCTGAGTTGCTACAATTCATATTTTTCTTAACTGTACAGTTTTTGAGATCTGAATCAATGTTATTAGAATAGTGTAAATTTCACAACCAACATAGCAATTGGAGCCAATGGTTAGAGAATGATGTTCCTTCTAAGAATGTTATTCTCAAGCATAGAGATTCTGGTAGATTTACAAATGAATTGTACCCAACTTGGTAACCTTAGCCTTGAATGCTTAACGTCAAGTGAAGGGAAGATGCAAACAAGATATGGAGAAGCGATAACAAGAATTAGCTGAAAAGGAGGCAACTTGTGAAGAGTTCAATAGGATTTGGCTATACTACATGATGCATTTAAAGAGATGGGGAAGAACCATGGCAATCTTGAATCAGCTCAATCAATAGTAGAGGAAAATTTGTTGAGCTCCCTTGAGTAATTATTCATCAGAATCATTTAGAAATGTTGAACATAACACAACAATAAATCTTAAGCAAAATGGGATGCTATGGTCAAGGATCGGCAAGAGAGAACCAAGGCATCAAAAGTTATCTTGAGGTTGAAATGTGACTCAAGAATGTTGGTTTTGAATATAGTAGCATAGCTATAGAATATTGATATTGTTCTTAATGTTCACCACAGTTATCAAAACGGAATGAATCTGGTTGGGACTTTTTTGGCAGAACAAAATTGGTACTGCTTGATTCGGACCTAATTTTTATATTGCTAATTTTCAAGATATTATTTTTATATAAATTTTTTTAAATTTAAAAAATGCCAAACCTTTCCAAGGGTTGTGGTGTAATGGTTAAATGGTGATTTGTAAAGAGAGTGGCCCAAGTTCAAACGCCCACATTGGAATAAGGTGATCCACAACTCAACAAACAAGCACATGTAATAACATATCTAGTATTAGGTTATGCTAATCTCTAGAATTGGTTTGGGCCCCAGGATTTTCCCAATTCCCTTTTACAAAAAATAATAAAGCTAGAAAATGTGAAATGAAAATGATAAAACTAAAATTGAGTCTCTATCCTGAAATCTAGATTGTTATTTGTATTTTTACTAAGTGTTGTATGTTGCATAAACCACTTGGAAAAGGCAAGCATTGAAACAATTTTAGCTAGGAAAATTGCTTACATTAACAAAGGAAAAGATTATAATATATAGAGAAGGTAGATTACTGTAGACATTTAAGATGTCTAACTACCTTAACTACTAACTACTGTGGAAACAGTATATTATTGACCATTAACAATAGAGAAATATTATTTTAACACCCTCCCTTAATGGTCAATCGTCTAACTAGCCTACAAAAAACAATCTACAGGGCTTTTGGTCATAAATTCTTCAGAACACTCTGCTGTTGCTGAGACCCTCCCTAGATCTACAGAATGTTAATGACCAAGAGAACCAAAAAACTCTCCAGAAAAGAACAGAGAAGGCTGCCCCTTCTTTAGAATGCTCTGCAACAAGAGACAAGAGCTAGCAAAAAACTGGCGCTTGAAAAAAACGCGATTTCAGCATAGAAAATCGTGGCCACTTCAAAACGCCCAGCAGGAGTCTTAAAATCACATGAAAAAATTTCGCGTTTTTGCTTGAGAATAGGTCTGAATTTTTTTTCAAATTACAGCTTCAAAAGGCTCACAAAATTCTTCTCACAAAATTTCTTAAACCCTCCCAGAATCTTGAGCCCTCCCGTGAGGGAGACTCAGACCTGCTCTGATACCATGAAACAATTTTAGCTGTGAAAATTGCTTGTATTAACAAGGAGAACAAATTACAATATATAGAGAAGGTAGATTATTGTAGAGATTTAAGATGTCTAACTACCTCAACTACTAACTACTATAGAAATAGTATATTATTGACCATTAACAATAGAGAAATATTATTCTAATAAGCATGAAGCACAACAAGTCCAAGATGCATATTTAGTTTGGAAACCTCAAGATGGGGATTCATCACTCTTAAAATCAATGAACCCAAGGAATGAATGCCAATGGTTGTAGATTACTGTTTGTTCAAAATGATGATATCCTCAACATTGTGATGGAGAAAATGGTAAGAGTTGCAAAAAACTAATAAGTGTACTCATCTTGGTAACCTTATCCCAGAATGGTTACATCAAGTGGAGGAATGATGCAACAAATGTATGGAGATGGTTTGATAAGAATTAGCCAACTAGGAGACTCCTTGTGACCATACTAGATGTATTTGACCATACTACAAGATGCATTTAGACATTGAAAAACCATGGGCATCTAAATCAAATGAAATGGCAATAGAAAAAAATTGATCTAGAAAATTTTAAAAACATAAACTACGAATTAATCTGAAGCTACTCAAGAAAATTACTGCAATGGTCAAGGATTGGGAAAAAGGAGCAAGACATCAAATTTTTTCTTGAGGTGGAAATGTGACTCAACAATATTTGCTTAGGATGCAATAGTGCAATTATAGAATGTGAAGATTTTTTTTGTTCAAGGATAACTGGAAACATCATTGGGCCTAGCCTGGCTGTAGGTGTAAATGTATCATTACACACGTGTGTCTGCTGAGTCATTGGTTACCTTATTGTGGTGCAGGGATTTGAACTTGAGTCACCCTTTTAAATGCACCACTTCATCATCACACTGCAACTCTTTGAACCCAAAATGTAGAAATTGTTCTTACCATACCCACCAATTTAGACTTAAATCTGGTTTGGATGTTTTTGAAAAGAAAGAAATGTTCCAATCAAATTCAGATCTGAGTCTTATATATTTCTAAATATTTAATTTATTTTTTAATATGTAGTTTTAAAACATAAAAACTAATCTGAAAAACATGAAATGCAAATGATAAAAATTAAAATCGAAACTAAATTTATCCAAAAAGCTAAATTATTACATGTATTTGTA
Source organism: Sequoia sempervirens (assembly GCA_007258455.2). Lineage (NCBI taxonomy): Eukaryota > Viridiplantae > Streptophyta > Pinopsida > Cupressales > Cupressaceae > Sequoia > Sequoia sempervirens. Next base: position 655,944,547 of record VDFB02058242.1, on the reverse strand, counting down.
TTTCTTTCAATATTTTGCATGTTTTATGTATATATAGTTTTGAATATGTTATTTTTATTTATTTTAGTTTGGATCAAAAGAGAACTTTTCCGAAAGTATCAATTTTTCCTACTTTTTCCCATTGTTTGAACTGAATTTTCCATCCTTGGTAACCATGGTTCTCACACAAATTGCAACTCATTCAATACAACAACTTGCTCAACATTTGGACCTGAATGTTATATTTCTAAAATTTTAGTTCTTTTTTTAATATGGAACTTTTAAGACATTAAAAACTAATCTGCAAAAACATGAAATGTAAACGATTAAATTAAAACTAGAATTCTAATCTAAAAGCTAAACTATTATGAGTATTTGTGTTTTTAAATTATTTGCATATTTTATGATATATCTTTAAATATTTTTTAAAATAAGATTTGTTGGATCAAAGAGAAGTTAGAACCTTTCCAAAAGAATGATTTTCCTGTCTTTCCGAATTCATTCTTGGTAACTACAGTTCTCAAATAAATGCAAGTAATTCAATAGAACAACTTGCCAACATAAGTCCAAGCAGCTTGCTGACATACATGGAGGGCATGACCTCATTCTTTGCCATTTTTGTGTTAGAAGAGGTCATGGATAGGGGCAATGATGGAATTGTAACCCCTATGAAATACATGTTGGTTTGTTGGTATTCATTTCACAAATTTGAATTTTTCTTAATAGATACAGATGGATTGTAGCTGGGTTAATCCAACTTGATAGAAACAAATAGCGTCCTCATTAAGCACCCACACCATCTATTAGATATTAATTTTTTACAGTTGGCTCTAAAACTTAACTCAATCAGGCCTACAGTTTTCTAAGGTGGGGGTGATCAAGCCATTGGTGGTTGAATATGAGGCCTTTCTGTTTGAGTTGTCCCAGATCAAACCTTCTTTTACATTGCATCTGATCCATAAGGAATAGGAAAACATTATCCCTCAGCACAACTAAAATTACCATCCAACACAGCCAAACAGAAAAGTTTTGTCTGTAGTACACCTATTCCATTTGTGTCATCAGCAGTTATGTTGGTGAAAAGGGTTGCGTGTCATTGGCAGTTCTATTCAAGATAGAGGTGGTCATTTTTGGTATTGGAATAAAGAGTGTACGAGAATTGCATTGCAGATTACACCATGAAAGACATAGTTATGAGGATATGTTACATGGGAAAATTGATTGATTGATATTACATTCTTTTGCATTGGCTTATATAAGTCACTGTGAACAATTACTTAATCTCCCAGACTGCTTACCAAAATTACCACAAATTAACTATTACTTAGATGGTAGAGCCTTTTCTATAGAGGAAGCACTGTTACTGCTGGTTGGAGGGCCACTTGATAGGATACAGAGAGGGAGAGTGGGGGGGTTCTCATAGATAGAGAGTGAGGGGGTTCCAAACACATTATTTACTAACCTACTAACATTTTTTTAATTGCTAACTGTCTAATGTAAGCTATAGTGTAGAGGTGTTCTAAAACATATTTAAGAGGCATGCTTGTAATGACTAACCCCCAAATTTTTTTTTTTTGAAACTTCACCTCTGCTGTTATAATTTTTTCTGTGTTCACCAAGTTCTTTCTTTCTTTCTGTTTTCAATGTTTGCTGTTTGTGTTTGCTTGAGAATGTTTTGGCAATGAGTTTCATGTATCATCATGTATAGAACTTGCATGTGATATTAAATGAAGAAAAACATTAAATAGGAGCAAATGCAGGTAAGGAAGATATTATTTCAGGGCTTCATTAATCAGTTCTACATGACAGTATTTTTTTCTGTTCTTTACAACTCAGTTTCAAAACCAAAAACAAGTATTTTCAGACCTGAAAGTTAGCTCCTTAACAGCAGGAAATGATTCCTCAAAGGGACATGTCCTCACACCAAGAAGATGTCCTCTAAATGTTGCAAGGCAGGGCCAGAGACGACCACCAAAGATGCCTTCAAATGACAGAAACTTTAACAGAGAGAAGGCTGACCAGTCTATAGAAAAAACCCAGAGAAAAGGATGCCTAGCAGCAGCTTCTTTCGACCCCTCAAAGGTGATTAGTCTGGAGCAGTAAGGTCTTTCTTCGCTTGCTAAAACCACACCTCAAAGCAGCAAACCCTCGAATACCCAGCTCTGGAGCTGCACTTGATTTTCCGATTTTTTAAACTTGAAATAATCACCCACAAGGGGTGCCCTCCTGCTGAAGGTCGACTTGACCTTAAAAAATCCAAAGCTCACCAAAAAATGCTTTCAATGACTCTTTGGAATCTCCATGGAAAGGAGAGCCTTTTAACCAATACCCATCTGACATAAAAAATTCCTCTCAGAGATACAAGCAGAAATTTAAGTTTAGGCCCTAGACTGAAAGTGCCCAGAAAACTTTAAAATCACCACAAAAATGAAAGTAAAACAACACCCAAACTGATTCCAAGATTTAACAAGCCAAAATCTCAATATCCACTTCAAAGATAATTTAAATCCTCAATCCAATGTCTGTATCCTACAACTTGAAAGCACAAATGAAGCCTCTGTATGAGACCTCCAATGACCCTCTTGATGTTGTCTTTCTAACACGGGGAGAGTGTGATCTACAGAGGTTTTCGTCCCTGCAAACCCTTGTTTCCTCCAAAGCCAAGCTTTTAGAGAAAGACCTGTTCAAGTTTCATAATCCAAGCCTGTGAAAATGAGCCTCCCAAAAGACCTTTTATTAAATCTTCTCTAGCAACCCTAAAATCCACGCCAATTCCAAAAGCCTTTTCATTTAATTTAATTTTAAATCCTTCTTCAACTTGGGTGCCCAAAGAGGAGGCATTAAAATAAATCTTTTAATCTTAACTTTAACATTAGCTTCTTTTAATTAAAATATCTTTTTTTTTCACCTTAGGCGTCCCTCCCCTTATTGCAATATAAAATATTTTAAAAGCTCTTTAAAATGACATTGAACTAGGCACTATGTACAAAAATGCTCCCCTTCATGACCCTCAACAATTAAATATAAAGTTACTTTATAATAGACCTTTTTTCGAAGCATAAATCAAATATTAAAGTGATTTAGCTTTAATAACTTTATATCAATTGAATTTGTGCTGTTGTGACCTGCCTGATTGGGACTCGTTGACCCAAATTGACTTACTATTTTTAGAAAGTACTAAAAATAGTAAATTGTGCCCTAAAGCTTGAGCCGAAGAGAAACTGAGGCGCTCGAGATGGCTCTTTGAAGACCGAAACACCTCACCAGACCCCTTGCTAAAAATAGCACTTATTAAAAATAGTAAGTGTGCCTGAATCAACCCAATTGAAAGAGGACGTCGTAAAAATGGGGACATTACAATGCTCTATGTTATTAAATAAATCTATGTTGTAATATTTCTAACATTTCCCCCCTTACTACATCACTCTGAACAAAGGTAGGAACACTGGTATGGATTGGGACAAAACCAATCACCCAAATATCACACACCACAAGGACACACCTAATCGAACATATTAGTGGATGCCCTTACTATCCATCAATACTTGTGAGTTAAGACATTCCTATCGACAAGTACAACACACTTAATGTGAATGAAGAGATTCTTTGCATCAACAATGCAACACTTTATATGTAAATAGTGACATATTCCACATCCACAACAACACTCCATCTATGACGAATTCCACATCCATAGGTACGAAACCAGAGAATATATCCCAACATCCCCTCTTGCTCCAAAGGGGAAAAAATAACAAGATCTGGTGCCTCTCATGTAGTGTACTGTGTACCCAATCTTTGAGCAAGAAGCTAACTCAAGATGCAAATTAAAAAGTTTTCAATTCGACCTCTTTACTTTCTAATTATTTGATACAATATGAAAGTCTCCTAGAGCATTGTTATATGTAGCATTCATGACCCTAAAAGCACAGGCAATTGGTGAGATGATAAGACTTTTCATTTTGAAGGTGTTGGTTTGTCATGTCCCTTGCTCCCGATGGCTGACCTCAGCACTTTATTTATAAAAGTGTTTTTAAACACCATTTATGTATATATTAATTAATAAATATTGAAGTATAAAATATAAATATTAAAATCAAACTTTTAAATTTCAAATTTGGGCACCAATGCTGGGAGCCTGGGACCATGCGCCCTATCAAGGAAACACCTATTAGGTCTTTTGGTGGGTATGCAAGAAGTTTGTGACGAATTTACAGTTACTGGTTGAAACCATCAGGACAAAACCCTGCCTAGTGTGATTGAGGTTGGGACAAAAACCTAACCTGTCCTTAATGCCACTTTCCACTGGAAATTCTTAATCTGTTCATTCCAAATCTGCAGAGGATAGAGTAAACTGCAAGCGGGAACTTCTGATCTAGGCACCCTGTTTGGAAGCAATATCAAGCCGTGGACATTACATCACCCTACCCAGACTGCTAGTGCTGAAGGTACCAATCCAGTGGGGCCTGCTGGTCGATATACATAGGAAGAATTGCAGATCAGATCTCACCAGGCAGCTTGGAAATCCAGTCTCCAACCAGGCCCTAGGCGAAGGGCTGAACTGAGTCCAAACAGCTAGTAGAACCAGCAAATTTCTATCCCCACACCCAGATCCGAGGATCATCATCCAACCCAACCTTGGCAGGCAACTTTGATCAGGCGACTAGCAAGCTATAAATTAGGAGTCATTGCCAGTTATGAGGGTTTGAGGCTACTGGGAGTCATTATTGTGAAGTCTGAATTGCAGATCCAGGGTGACAAAGACCTGTGAACACCTAATCAAGTGATAGGGTTCCAAAAAAGGAGTAGCAAGGCATCATAAATACTTAAGATGCCTCCACTTAATAGCTGGGCCGCTATTGATAGACTGTATTTTCAAGGGACTGTGAAACAGCATAATTGTAAGAACTAAGAACTGTGATCTTGTATTTACATCAGAAAATTCAAATCAGACTGCTACAATTGTATTGCTGTGCATTATTCCACAACTGCAAACTTTGTTAATATATGCTATTGATTCATTAAAGAGAACTGAAGTGCTGCTGTTACTTAGACAATTGCTTTTAATGAGGGTTTTAACAAAAAATCAGTGATATGAGCTGGTTAAAACAGTTTGTATAATCCTAGGGTTATAACATGGTTTCAATTGAAAATGCGCTTTTCTACAATAAAATCTGATGTCTCAAAATACAAACACTTCTAACAAATATTTTCAAAAACGTTTTTTTTCAGTAAAAGGAGACTTCAAAACTAAATGTACATAGTGTGACTAAGGATATACACTTGTGAGATTTGGTCCTTGACCATTTAATCCCCACTTGAATGATTTAACAAGATATTAGTCACCAACTCCTCTGTGCATTGCTCATAAATACTAAAGTGTCTCTGTAACACAAGGACTTAATGCAACTTAATGTCCTTCTCCATGCATGCATAATCCCTTTTTATGCAATGTTCTTACTAATTTGACTACTTAACCACTTGTTGGTGTTCTTTTCTGCACTAACCCTCACCCTAAGGCTTTCACATAGGTGCATTCAAGGTGACCAAACTTTCTAACACAGGGAAAACACCTATGTTCAGGTTCCAAGGGTTGGAAAAGGCCAACAAACAAGAGGATAATATACCTCTTTTGCACTTTGAGCCTTGCCAAGGTTGGAAGGGTATTTATATAGATCTTATAAAGATATAAAATCCTCGCACAAATATGACTATAATATGTTTTGACTGCTGTACTTTGTTGAGGATTACTTATGTTCAAATCACAAATCTCTAACATTAGGCAGTTAAGTTGAATGATGCAACTATAATCAAAATTTGGTCATAAATTCCTAAAGATTTTTTGTTGCTAGTTGCTTATAACACCATTAACTTAATTACAATACATTATACACAGCCCTCTAGGGTTTTTAACAGTCATGAGATCACATTAATTTTAACAGAAATTTACAATACTGGGCTGTGCATAATGTCTGAACAAATAAATTAAAACAAATTAATAAAAGATTTTAAAATGATTTTTCTTGATTCTAGATGAGCGCATGGTTGGCTTTCTACCACTGGACTGGTCTCTCATCTTGCAAAACAGGGTCTAATCTAAATGAAACCCTTGTGGTGTTGCAAACCCTAACTTTCATATGAGTTTGATACACTTGGCTTTGTCTTGCAGAGATCAAACCCTCAAATGCTCTCTGACCTCAGAAACACACTCTCTACTTAATAATCCATAAAATATTTCAGATTTTCACGTATCAGTTTTGAGAGATTTTTACACGGCATAGACTTTGCACAAAATGAAATAATTTTATTGCACCCTTTAAGTTTCAATGCAAGCTAACAGAGTTCTGATTAAAAAACAACTGTGCATTTAGGTTTCCCTTGCCTAAAACTCTCAAAAATATTATGGAGACAGAATGTAAACAAGTTAAATGTGCTGTCTTGTATTGTTTTTTTGAAAAATGTTTACATTGCCATCGGAAATTACATATAAACATGAAAATCTGAGTCGTAGTGGTTAAAACATGAAATACAACTTGACTGACTCAAGTGAGCTTTTCGCATATAGATGTAAAAAACCCAACACCTTACAAGGAAAATTGAATGCCCTTATAGATCTGCAACAAGCGCATGAAGAACATAACCAATAGAGTGTGCAAGGAGAAATCATGTTTTCAATGTCATGAAACATGTCCAACTCTGAAAACATCACCTCAGGGTCAAAAAGCATGATTGCAGTCAACAAAACCTCCCTTGAAGATCTGCCATCAAACTACTCAGGAATTGGCACCTAAATCCATGCGTAGAGGGAGTCTGTAAATTTGTGAAATCCATTGAAGAATTGCTCAAAATGGTGTGAAGAATCTAACGTTGCAAGATTTGATCATGTGCAATAACTTCGGCATGGCCATGGTGTTGCCTTTCCATTGAATCTAAGCCTTTAGGGTAAAAAGCAAATGTTTATGATTGTTTTTGGGTGGGTGTAGGGCCAAATCAGCCAATAAATGAAATCCTAAACGGTTTCTAGTTTTTCCATTGAAAATTGCTCCAAATTCATGCCAAAACCATGCATAGTCCTTCTCAAGCGGCGAAGAGATGTTTTGTCACTGTCAGTACCTTTTTGTTGCATCAGGGCCTTTTCCGACACACATGTGGCATTTCGGGCTGTTTCGGTGAGCTGGAGGGAAGCCGGTGAAAAATGGGCAGGAATTTTGAATTTTGGAGGTCGGAGCAAATTCATACCTCATACCACTTGTTGGGATGCTGAGGATTGAGGGAGAGGGGTTGGGCATACCTCAAAAGAGGTATTGGGGTGAAGGGAAGTCTGAAATTCCAAAAAATACACTAGAAGTTGGTGGAGTTCAAGGTGTTGGAGGTGTTTGGGAAGGAGTTCCAAGGTGAAAGGATGGGTGAAAGTCTGAAGAAGTGAAGGAAGGGAGCAACAGGATTCGGAAGTTGGGCATGCCATGAAACAAGTACCTATGTTAAGGGAAGGCCGCAACTTTGACTTTGAAAAACTTAGTGAAAAAATAGTGAAGTAGGAGTTGGGAGTGGTGAGGAGTTGGAATGAGGTACTTGAATAAGATATGGCTTGAAGCTCCGGTCCAAAACACGAAGGCAAGTTTTGATCAGCAAGGGATCAGGAGACCAGGATTGTGGATGACAAATGAAGGGCACTTGGGGAAAGGAAACTTCGATAGGCAAACAGTTGGGGGTTTTTTAGTGCATGATTGTGCTAACAAAGTGTTGCAAGATTTGGATGAGTTACTGCAATCCTTCAAAGAAAGTGTTACAAGCTCCCAAAGATTTGCCACTTTGAAGGGAAGTAGAACATGAAATTTATCTATTCACAAAATCTCCTCTACCAAATACGCACTTGCATAGGCAATGAATTTTAAAGGAACAATTCCAAAAGTTGCTGAGCAAGGGTCATCCACACAAGCACTTCAGCATGTGGATTGCTTATAGTCATGGTACAAAAGGATGGCTTGTTGGACCAGCTTCAGTATGCCTAGTACTTCTTAAAGTTGGATCTTAAATTTGGTTACCATCACATTTGTATGGAGGATTATGGAAGAAGACAAGTTTCTAAAACAGAACAAGGCTTGCATGTGTGGTTTGTACATATTTTTGGCTTGCTCAGTGAATGATCTATTAAGATCATTCATAAAGATATGCGTGAGAGTGTATTTGGATGTTATATTGTTCTCTTTGCCACTTGGGAGGAACATCTAACCCATTTGAAGCAAGTCTTTCAAGTGTTAAAAGAAAACTCGTGTCACATGGAGAAATGTGCGTTTGCAAAGCAATCACTAATCTACATGAGACGTATGGTGAAGAGAAGAATACCAATAAATGTATGCAATTGAAGAAGTTCTAGTATAATCTTAAATGCAGCAGAAATAAATAATGACACTTACAATATAACAAGAGAATTTACCTTGGAAAATCTTTTTCAGGAAAAATCCTAGCAAAAAGAAGACTCATTATATTGACTCAACTGTCTACAAAACAATAAGATATTTCACACTTGTGCATAACCTTAATTCATGTGCAGTGTTTATAAGCATATCAATACAGGAAGTTGCTAAGTGGTATTACGAAACAATGGGTATAAAGCTATGGGAAAATACTGCCTATAAGGGCCCATATTTCTTTTCTCAATAAATGTTTCATTGGAGAGGCCATTAGCCTTCATACTCCTCAGCTGCGGCAATGCTCCGAATCCCCTAGTTCTGGCTGGGTGTACAGTATAAGAAGTGCAAAACATGTGAAGTATACAACACGTATCCAACATATGGATTCAAATTAAGAGTAGATCCAAATAAAGTTTAGGCTATCACAAATTAGCACACACCCAAGAGTGCGATAGTAACAAGGTGATTTGTTGGGGTAGTCTACTACATGAGGACAACTTATTTCTTATTTCTCCACATAGCAGCACCTTTGCATGCCATTGCAACGTGCGGCAAGAGTTTCCATTGGGGTAAGGAAAACACAAGTGCTTTTGATACACCTTGAAATAGAAAATCAACCATGCATTAATTCTTTCTCTTCCTAACTTGCAGCAGTTATCGTCCACAAGTTATTACGCATCTGTATGCCATGGGGGTGATTTTATTTCATGGAAGTAAGTTAATTAGGTAACCTTTTGAATTATTTTCTTAAACTGTAAGGGGTTTCTTGTAAATGAGAAGGAAATGTATGGACTTATTGAAGCCTTTAAGAAATGGAAACATCATTTATTCGGAAAGGAAACAATTGTTCATGCTGACTACAAACCTCTTCAATAGATGCAAGCACAAAATAAGTTGTAAAAGGCAAGACATGATAAATGGATGGGGTTTCTACAGCAATTTCATTTGGTGATTGAATTGATAGTAGCACAAATGTGGTGACAGATTGCTCTCTAGGCCACCCATTGTAAAGCAAATGTCAGCTTTGGCCATAGTTTCACAACTTTTTACCTTTGGTTGAAGGCTAATTTGGAAGTGTAGGAAAAAGATGCAGATTTTGTGCAGATATGCTAACAGTTTATGGCAAGAGTTGGATGTTTGAGTACATGTTTACCGAGAATGTTTTAAGGAATTGCTGGATGTTATCTTTGAGAGAAGAGTGCTTATAGCCTCATGTCCTGGCTATTGCCATTTTCCATCACATAACCATTCAAATTGTATAGCTGTATGTGTTTGGATTTGAAAACATGTTGGTTTTAGTTAGATACCATGTGGGTGAATTTTGGGGTAAGGACATTTTGAATTGAGCATGCCATGCAATGGTTAGAAGTAGGAAATTCTGAGTTAGGCATCTGATTTGGACAGCATTCAGTCATTGGATCTCAGGCTTTAGGGGCTATGGAGTTGGAAGATGGCAGCCATAACTCAATTGCTTGGATTCACAGATATGTTTCAGGTGTCTTAGGACTTGTTGGCATGGTCACAGTCGTGATAATAAATCATAGATAGGTTCAGGTAAAGTTGTTAGGATTAAGGTGTCATTTACCTCGTAATCCTATGTATATTTTATGTTTCTCCAATACTCTGGTAAGGTGTACTTGGATGCCTAGGGTGTAATTGGAGAAATAATTTTTAGTTTGAATTCCCCTAGAATCTTGGCATTTATTGTCATATGCATTCATGAAGGAGCTGGAGCACAACAGTGGCGGTTATGGTTAACTTTGAGGTCATTTAAGGCACTTTCCCATTCCTAGGCACTAGAGGAGGAAGTGGAGAATCTTGTTATGATGGATGTGGTCCACATAAGTTAGAGGACTCCAAAATGGAGCACTAGACTTGAGGATGTGAGCTGTTGGGTAGTTATTGGTCAAAGATGCCTTTGCAGTTATGTTTTCTATTTGGAGATTCATTGATTGAGCCCACATGACACCCTTGTGAAGTCATTTGATGAATTTACTATTCTTGGAAGAGGTTCTCCAAGGTGGGTGTGGGGATTTTGCATGATACCATGGTTTTGGTATCCATTGATTTGGTAAAACCATTTGTGGTTTTGGCTTCTCTCCTTTCATTATAGTGGATGTATGAGATGGTGGTTTCGTATTATTTTGTTTATAGGTACACAAGTGCTGGTGGAAGTGCTGTTAGAGTGCAAAGTGTTAGTTTGTTGGTATTATCTCATGTACACTGAATATTAATATAATTTTGTCCTCTTTTGTTTGTGAAGTTTTATTTTGAAAGGCTTTCTCCATATAAATCCTTTGTCTATATGTTCTGTTGATTTTTAATTTTATTGCTAATTTATGCATCTACATACTTTTCTTTTATGGTAATCCTGGGTAAAGAAACACGTTTCAGAGCATACACTTTGTAGAAAATTTTATTGCGGTAGTTTCACCTTCTTTCTCAACAAAATAACATAGAAGAGGGAATGCATGACACAGATTATTATTAGGGCACAATTACAAAAGAATTGCTATACATATATTTAGAATGTTAAGGAAGGCCATTTTCTCATGTTTGAGGAAAAGATTGACTGTCCGAAATTTCTTGCCGTCTTTTTAACTTAATGCTTCATTTACATTGAGAGTAGTTGTTACTGTTGCTTAGCTGCATGCTTTTTAAAATTGTTTCTGCATATCTATAACATGTTGACACGAAGGTGAACAAGTAGCCTTACAAGAAAAGTCCAGTCATTGTCTCGGGATAAAATTCTGAATTTAGTGGAATTAATGTATGTTCTTTGCTTCCACCAATTACGAAATACAGAATTTAGCAACTCTGCTTCATAACCTGATAGTTTACAACAGTTACATCAGTGAATGATGTGTTTCTAAGTGTATTAAGTTTACGACCTGACATTTCAGTCTGCTGGATCTATCATCAGGTAAAAAGGTTAGAAGTCGATGCAACCCAATATAAGACCATGTTGTATTTATCAACAAATGTATTAAAAACATTTGTATGATGGCCATATTACAGATGCATGATATAATTTTCTCTAACAGTCCATGGTGACCATTGCATCATCTAATAATAGGCTGGAACCTAAAGATCTGCAGATACAATGAATAAAAAGCACTCGAGTGACTTAGCTGTAAGAAATAAATCCACAACAGCAGAATCAAGATACGTAAAGTACCCATTAAAGAATTAGCATGTCAACTTTGCAATTTGGGTCAGCCGCATCTCTCTGAGCTCAGTTGTGGAAGTATCTTGATTCTGCATATGATTTGAGTTTAGTTTGCATAGTTAAATTGCTATGCTTCTGAATTTTTTAAATAAGTACAGAAGAATCTTTGTGGAATTTCTATCCAAAAATACTTTGTTTATGATACGAATGAATGTTTTAACCCAGCTGTGTGCAGAATGGATGCGGCAGCTAATATATCTCAGCAATGGAATTGATTGTGACTTTAAAAACCACTTTGTGTTTTGTGGAAAAATTCTATGACCTTAAAGAAAACCAATTAACAACACTTAATTGAGAAGATTCATGACTTGACATGAAACTTGATTTCTCTAAGGATTAAATAAATATATCAATGTTAGTTTAGTGTGGGTCTTTAATAGCATTATAAATAGCCTCAATATTCGTGCTGGATGTTTCCTTAGTCACTCATTCATATTCTCATTTTTAGGGTGGGTTGTAACTATATACACTATGTTGGCTGTCCAGAATCTTCCTCAGGAAGTTAAGGAAGCACAGGAGAAGAAGTTGGAAGAGCTGAGGAAGCTTGTAGAGCTGCAAGCTCAGTCAGAACTTGAGCGTAAGATGGCTTTGCGCTATAGAAAAGTAAAATTCTTTGGTATGTGCTTTTACTTTTGGCAATATAAGATAATGAAATTTTTTAACATAAATGCTATTGGCAGTTTTCATAATTTCCAGTGTACAATGTGCCTTTTAAATTTAAAGCTACTTTCACTCAACATAAATCCCATTTAAAACATTTTGTTTTTTATTTAAAATATATTATCACTAGAATATCATTGCTATTATTTGGTTTTGTGGAACTTTTGGTTAAACCAGAGAGGAGAAAGATAGAGAGGAGGATACGGCGGTTAGAAAAACAGCAACGTGTAGCTTTGGAACATACAGGGGAAGAAGTGGTTGCACATGCTGGGCAAATTTCTCAGCAACTTTCTTGGTTGAAAGAAGACCTTGAATATGTTAGAGTAAGTGGTAAGATTATGCTCATGGATAATGTGGTTGCCTTTTGGATCCTAGTGCATGTACTTGTTACATTTGGCTTGTATGCAAAGTTGCAAACATGGTTATGGTTTCAAAATAGATATTCAAAGTATAGTCTACCTAAATGGTCTTTCTTGCAATTAGGAATCAGTTCACAACGTTTTTTCCATTTTTATATTTATTTGTCAGCTGTTGGTAAGGATTGAGTGAAGAAATGAGAACAAGAGAGCAATGAGGCATTGCACGATGTGTGCTGTCCCGATGATTTATTATTTCAATGGGGAGTTATAAAATGGTTATAACTTAAAGTTATAATAGGATATTAATAAACATACATATATATATACTTAGATTCTTATTTTATTTAGTACTTGCTCTTCTTCAACCCCCACTACCTGCTTGCTGCCTATTAATGACCAAATCAGAAACAACCTCAAGTGTGAATATCCTTTTGCAAGAAGACGATCCTTGAGCTTATCCAAAGAACTGTTGGCTTTGCAGTTTGCATTTGATTGTATAGCTCCATTTGCATCCAATGGGCTGCTTATTGGGAGGCAACTTCACCAACTCGTAGGCCTTGATTTTTGATCAAGGCATCATATGCAACCTACATGGCATCTTCCCATTCAAGTTGTCCTTGTGCTTCTGCATACCATTGTAATTCAGATACCTAAAAAGATTTGATGAAAGAGCAATATGAACATGCTCAGCTGTTGAACTTGCAATTTGTTTCCCCGTCTTCTCAGGTCATGCATTTAATTGAGGAAATTATTGCATGTGCACACCTTCTAAAGTGGAATGATATCACTTAGGCCTTTGATGTGTCTTCGGCAAATTTTGAGTTGGCAAAACCTTAGTTGAAGGCTAAGGCAGAACCCTGTGTTGGTAGTATCACAGTCGGAGTGGAGACTACTATAGGTTTGTGTCTTTGATAGACTAGTGGTGAAGTATCAGCCACACTGATGCACTGAAGTGCAAAAAGAACTAGAGGGTTCATCTTTCAATGACACTACAACATTAGACTTTGGATCTTCATTGACTACTTGTTGAACACAAACAAACTATGTTACCGGATTCGCTACTGAAGGCCCCGGGTTCGATTCGGGTTTGAGTCGGGTCCGAAATTCGGGTCCGGTTCTAAGAAATTCGCCCTGGGTCCGTATTTTGGACTGTGGGTTCGGCCAGGGTCCTGACCCATGACTGTGGGTCCGGACCCGGTTCGAACATTTCGAACCCGGTTCGAACCCGGGTTCAATTCTGCGCCCAGGCGCGTTTTTCCAAATTTTTTTTCATTTTTTAATGATTTTTTTGACTCGTTTTTGACTTTTAGGGACTTTTTTATTAATTCTAACCCTAATACTTGCCTCAAAAACATGAAATAGGTAAAGTGAAACTCATTTACCAATTTGTGAATGAGAAAAAAGAATTTTTTGCCTCCATTGCTGAACTTTCTCTTTTGCTTGCACAAGCTGGAATAGACTTGAAGGCTGATCGTAGATTGTTCAAAGTTGATTGTTGTGCTATTCCTAAGCACTTGCAAGTGTCTATTCGTTGCTAAGAAGATCGTAGAGCAAGATTTCTTCAAAAGAGGTAGGTTCTTTGAAGTTTTTGATTATTTTTTTTACATTTTTTTTCACAAGTGAACTTCAATTCTTTTGTTTTGTTTTTTAGTTATTGTTTTGTTTTACTTTTCATTCCTCTAAATGTCTATAACACATGTTCAATTTTTTCATTTTTTTGAAATTAATTAAGTCTTTTACTTTCAAATTCAATGAATCAATACCAAAATTTCAATATGTTGTGCCTTAGGTATTCACTATTCCGTATTACAATGGCAACCGGTACCTCCTCAGGCTCAATCCAATCTCGTTTCAAAATAAACCCAGCCTCTCCCCTTTGGAAATATGTAGAAATGGTTCGGCAACTTCCAGGTGGTGGAGGATATATTTGGATTTGTAGTCATTGCAATGTTCAATATTCGAGCTCATACAGTCGAGTAAAAGGGCATTTGTGCGGGATCCCTGAAACAGGCATCAAAAATTGTCCAGGTGAAAACAACGAAGGCATTCCAAAAGATATAGTGTTGAAATATATTGCTGAGCAAGAAAAGGCAGACCAAAAAACAACCAGTGGTAAAACAAGCCATCCTTTGAAGAAAGGATCTCGATCCATGAAACCCCCTACACCACCTTCTTATTTTCCACCTACAGAAAGCCATCCATTTATGGACATCCCTCAAGAGCAAACCATGCCCTCTTCAAATAAAAGATCTAAGGGACCGTTGGAAGCTTCATTTCAAAATGAGGCAAGAGAGATTGCTGATCAAGACATAGCAAGATGTGTCTATGCCAATGGATTGGCATTCAATGTTGTTCGTTCACCATATTGGCAAAAAATGGTGAAATCTATTAATGAGGCTCCAAAGGGGTATAAGGGCCCAGGTTTTGAGAAGGTGCGTTGCACCTTATTGGAGAAAGAGGTGAAACATGTAGCAGACTCTTTGAAGCCCATAAGGGATTCGTGGATCGAAACAGGGGTGACCATAGTTTCTGATGGATGGAAAGATGCAAGAAATCGCCCATTGATCAATGTTATTGCTGTGTCCCCTAAAGGGGCAATGTTTTTGAGAGCAGTGGATTGTGAAGGACAGGTGAAAGATGGTCCATTTATTGCTGACATCCTTTGCCAAGCTATTGAAGAAGTGGGCCATCAAAATGTTGTGCAAGTTGTAACCGACAATGCCAAAAATTGTAGGGCTGCTGGGTTATTGGTTGAGGAGAAGTATCCACACATTTTTTGGACACCTTGTGCTGTCCACTCCCTCAATCTAATGCTACAAAAAATTGGATCCAAAATTGAATGGATCAAACAGGTGTATGCGGAGGGCGAAGACATCCAAATGTTTGTCACCAACCACCATATGACGCAAGGAATGTTTAGACAATTCTCTAAATTGGAGTTGTTGAAGGTAAGTTAATTCTCAATATTTTTAAATTTTTGAATTTTCTTTTAATTTTAATTTTTAAATTTTGATTTTTATATTTAAATTATATTTTAATTTTAATTTTGATTTTCAAACAGGTTGCCGAGACCCGTTTTGCCTCCAACACAATTGTGTTGAGACGACTTATAAAGGTTCGTGAGGCACTATGTGCCATGGTAATCAGCCCTAATTGGGTTGTATGGAGGCAATCTAGCAATGAAAGGGCAAATAGGATCAAGCAAAGGGTCCTAGATGATGGTTGGTGGGATCGTGTTGAGTATCTCGTCAGTTTCACCGAGCCCATACTGAGCATGATCCGTTACACTGACTTGGATAGACCTTGTTTGGGCGAAGTATATGATGGTATCGACTCAATGATTGAGAAGATGAGATCCATCATCAATGCAAAAGAGGAAGATCCTGAAGAAAAATTCTTCAAAGAGCTACAGGAAATCATGGTTGATAGATGGAACAAAATGACCACTCCCTTGCATCTTCTCGCTTTTGCATTGAGTCCCAAATATTATAGCCCTGAGATACTTTCTACTTCATCAAGAGTTGCTCCATATAGGGATGGTGAAGTGGCCCAAGGGTACAAGGCAGCAATTCGTAGAATCTTCAGTGATCGTGACCAACGTGATCGAGTGAGGGCTGAGTTTATGGCTTTTGCATGCTCTGGGAGTGTTGATCAGAATATGGATGCTCTTCGAGACAAGTGTAGGGTGGCTGCTCATAGTTGGTGGTACTTCCATGGGCAAGAATACATGCACCTCCAACCTATTGCAATAAAAGTTTTATCCCAAGTAAGTTTTATAATTTATATTTGTAATTTTAATTTTAAATTTTAATTAATAATTTTGTTTAGTTAATTTTTGTAACTCTTAACTATTTATTAATTTAATTTGGTCTTAATAGGTTGCTAGTTCATCCTCTTCTGAGAGGAATTGGAGCACATACTCCTTCATCCACTCAATAAAACGCAATAGGCTACATTCAAAAAAGGCTGAGGACTTGGTGTATGTGCATTCAAACTTGCGCCTCCTTACACACAAACATAGTTCTTACAAAGAAGGAGACACAAGGAGGTGGGATATTGAGCCAGAGCAGCTTGACTTGGATGCTTCCACAAGTCACTTAGCTGCACTTGATATTGATGATGACTATCAGCCTGAAGCAGCTACTACTGAGCATGAGAGCGGTACTGTTAGTGCTAGTGGCAGTGCTTGTGCGAGTGCCACTAATGCTATTTGTGGTTCTACACAAAATTTAGCATCTAATGATGCTGATGATGCTGCTTTTTTTGATGACCCATATGATTCAGATTGATCAATGATCAATAATTAATAATTATTAATGGCTGATTGTAAACTTTAATTTATAATTCTATATCATGACATTTGACTTTTGAGTATAAAGTGGTGGTGTATTTTTGCTATGTTATTTGACTATTAATATGGTGGTGTATTATGAACTTAATTACTGCTACAAATATGTATATATTTCTGCTTTTTATATGTTTCTGTATTACCGAACCCAAAACGAACCCAAAACGAACCCAAACCCAAAAAAAAAAAATCCCGAACCGGCGAACCGGGTTCTCGAACCCGAACCCTAACCCAAAACCGAACCAGGAACTTAGCAAACAAATAATGGTTCTGTTTCCTTCACATCAACATCTGGACTAACTGTTACCTTTATTAGTAGAAACATCGATGAGTCTGTAGGCCTTAGATTGATCACTATAACCAGCAAAGATATATCTGCTACTCTGAGTCTAGTCCTATTCCTGTTGAGGACCAAAGTATGTGTTACCTCAGGTTTGTTATCGAATCAAGCTTCTTTTGGTGTGATATCTTGCAAGACTTTGCAAGGGCTTTTGTTTACAAAATTAATTGTCGTGCTCACAACTCCTACCTAGTATTTTTGTTAGGATACGTGTCATACACGTTGCAATTTTAGTTTTTGATTTATTGATTAATTTTGTATTTATTTATTGTCTTCTCTTAGAAAAAGGCATCCCTCTTGGAGTGGCACTGTGTCACTTGTTTGTATTAGATAATTTGTAAGTCTCACATAGTGTTCCGGAGGTTGCTAAATGCAACTATGACGTTTAAAATGTGTGTAAGGGTAGCTGTCATAGAAAGCATATGAAGAGAGGTAGTTAAGTGTGAACTAGGAGAAAATCAAGTAACATCTTGACAAAAAGGTGAATAAGACCAAAATGGAGCGCCCAAGTAAGAAAATAATGATTTTAGGTTTTGGATTTTGCACATGATTTGGGAACCCAATTTAGTCCATGGTTTTAGAAGCCACTTATGGTTTGTGGTTTTAGTCTTAGTTATATATTGAATGCTCGAGATCGAGTTATTATCACATATATTTGCAGGTACTGTTTTGCTATTGGAATATCTCTAAATTATTGTTGGTGTGATCTCCCATGTAGATTTGAGCCTATGATTGTACTATAACTGTTGTTGCTAGGAATACAATTGGTTTGAAGTTTTGGAGGTTGGGTGTCTTCCCAAAAGGGTTTTCCTAGGATAAACACTGTAATATGTTCTGTTTTTTATCTTCTTTTTGCAAACTGTGTAAATCCTTTTTATTTAGCACTACATCTCTCATAGATTAATCAAGGAGTTTTATTTGTCTTCCTTTCATTTGGTATTAGAGCTTGGCCAGCTCATTAGATCCTAGATAAGAGAAAAGTATTTTTTGATCTATTAATCTTGTTTTGAGTGCGAGTTATGCATAGAGAAGATTTTGTTTCTAGGAAAAAATGGTGAGCACATCATGATTGGAGATGGAAAAATTTAATGGCATGAATTTTGAGTTGTTGAAGATTAAAAATGGAGGACTAGCTCATGGATCGAGATCTATGGTTAAACTTGCGGCTATGTTAGTGGTTGACTAGGTAATATTGGATAGAAATGTGAGAGCTTGATTAGACTATGCTTGGAAAATTTTGTGCTTCTAAATGTCTAGTGAGAAGCCATCATGGCGTTCTTTGGAAAAAGTTGGGAAACTTGTACTAGGCCAAATCTGTGGTGAATAAACATCTTTGGTAGAAAACACTGCATTCCTTTAAAATGGGTGATGGTGGTGTCGTTTTTGAACATTCAAATGCCTTCAACACTATTGTTACATAGTTGAAATCAATTGGTGTGCAAATGAATGAGAGTATTACTTTATTCTATTCTTTGCCGAATTCTTGGGACAACTTGGTGATGGCTATTGATAGTATTGACACCTATTTCACACTTGAAGAGGTGGTGGGGGCTCTTCTCTTGGAGGAGCCAAGATGGAAAACTTTGAAGGTTCCAAAAATGTATTGCTTGTTCATAGAAGATCAAAGGAAAAAAAGGGCAAGAACAAGAAGAATTGGAAATCCAAATCTAGAGGCAAATTTAAGTCTTCTTGGAAGTCCAAAGTAAAATATTGGAACTATGGCAAGACAAGCTGATGGGAAAGAAATGTGTCCTATCTTAGAATTCCTATGTTCTCTCTATATCCATTTTCATTGTCTTCCCTTAAGCCTTTTTGTCACTAATTACCTTAGGAAAGTGGAAAATATTTAATATGTTCAAAGGGATAAAAATTACCTTATATTACCGAATCGTAAAGGAACTAATTTATTTCGGTGGTTATTGACATGTAATGTTCCAAATTTTATGTGTCAGCATAAAGTTAAAATTATTAATTTAAGTTGTCAAAAGAGTTAAGTTAAAAATAGACAACTTAAATTAATAGTGGAAAAGTACTTAAAATATAGAAAAGTTAAATTGAATTAATTAAGTTACTTTTTAGATGGTTTCTCAAAGGAATTAAAACAAAGGTGAAAAGCAAAAAAGATGAGAATTCAAGGAGACACAGGAGTTTCTAAGTGGGAAAGAATAAAAGATCATTGGAAACTCATTGTGGGAGGTTGGTTTTGGTTTTTGAAAGAAGATTGTGTTGCTGGATAATTTCCAGAACTTTGTGAGGTCTGAATTCTTCACAAAGAATATCACCTCTGGAATTGAAAGATATTCCCTGGATGATTGTTGACAGTCTCATTACAGGGACTGTGCTGGGATTAATTGTGTTGATTTTAATGAAATTTGTAACAAGGGATTTGAGCAGAATATGAAGACGTTGTAATGAATTTGCATACTGAATATAGAATTTCTGAAGGTTGTTAAGTTTTTTTAAAAGGTATAATTGTTCTGTATCGGGAATCTGAGTATTTAGTTTTGAAGAATCCTTAGATTGTTATCAGACGCTGTTTTACACAGTGGAAGTTTAGTGTTGGGCTGCAGGTGTGATTTAAGTAAATATTTTAATTCATGGGAACCAAATTGGTTCTTAAGTTTTCCTCATTCGTAGAGAATTGTATTATCTGGAGGGTGAATTCTTTATATTTAGTGAATCTATTCAGTAGGTAACTGGTCACAGTTTCCAGTTCTTTCAAAAAAATTGGCCAAACGGAACAGATTAGGGAAGTTCGAATTATTAAACGGGCTAAGCATTCAACGTAGCCTGGAAATGTCAGAATGAAATTTCTTGAAGTGCTAAGATTACACAGCAAAGGAATATGTTGGGTCGTCCATTTCCTAGTAGCATCAAAAAATTCATAGAGTTTCAAATCGTTTGGTGTTGGATAACTGGAATAACGAATGGGCAAAAGTATTAATCCTAAAGCGCTATCGGGCCGGAAATAATGCTGTTAATATGAAATAAGGTAGATTGGTTCGAATATATTATTTCCAGAAGTCATACGCTACCTCAGGGAAAGGGCGTATTCATTCAGGAAGTGCAATTGCATATGTTTGAAGACCATCGCGTGGTTAATGTGTGGGAAACTTATGGTTCTTAAAGACGGGTCAAGAATCTACAGAAAAAAGAACATTAAAATTGTTTGTGAGCTGTCGTGGTAGACTTTGTGAAGTTGCGTGAAGAAGCAGGGAATCCACATTTACTCGAATACGTGAGAGCTAGCTACAGCCTCTAAAGAATTCGCATTTGTTATTTTTTGAAAGCCGTAGGGAGGTATAAGAAAGTCAGATGGTCATTGCTAAGACTGGAGTGCTGTATTGAGCATTTGTCATAAAAACTTATGAAGTTGTATATATTATGAATGCAGTCTTCTTTCATGAAGTCGTGATACTGAAGGCAGGCCATTGTATTTGAAAACAAATACATTAACTCTTTATTAAAGCTTGGAATTTTGAAGAGATATATGTTTTAGGGAAGCTCGTGCCACTTAGAATGATTTCTGAAGTAATGTGGTGGCATAAGGAGGCTCTGCTTTGGACAGATGCCACCAGTAGGTCGATACTCCAATGTAGGCATCTACAGGTCAGGGATATTGAAATAAAAATAATATTTATATATCTTCAGTTGTCTGTGAAGTTCTTAAGAATTCCTTGTGCACAGTTCCATGTTATTTTCATTAGATTCATATTTCCTTTGTGATGCTTGCAAATGTTAGATTCATGTAGGAAATTGATATATTATGGGTAAATGAGGAAAACAGTATTATTTGATATATACAAAATAAATTTGCATCTGGCTGGAAGTATCTGGAAGAAACACAAACAACAGTGCTTAAGTGTTTGACAAAATGTCTATGCACCTGAAGTTATAAATTTAAAAATAAATAAAAATAAATTGTAGACCAATTTAGGGCAGGACACTACATGACATGATCCAATAAAGAAGAAGAATCTGTCATTAACCACCAAAATAGATTAGTTCATTTACGGTTTGGTAATATAAGGTAATTTTTACCCCTTTGAACATATTAAATATTTCCCACTTTCCTAAGGTAATCAGTGACAAAAAGGCTCAAGGGAAGACAGTGAAAATGGATTGACATAGGCACAAACTGAATTTACAAATCAAAATTGTAAATATAATCTTGAAAGCCAACCTTCTCAGCTTTGTCCCAACACAAGCCACATTAAAAAAGTTTGCAATGAGAAGAAGAAGAAAAAGGAGAAGGGAGAATCAGGTGTTGATTTAGATTCCAAAGGTTCTTAGGGTGATGTTGGTGATGCATTTGTTGCAGCCTTGGCTATGCATGCAAGGATGCATGGATGGTCAACTTTGTAACCTTTTTCCACGATTCCTTGTAGGGAATGGTAATTATCAGAGATTCAATGGTGGAAAGGTTTACCTTGGTGACAACTCTGTAGCATTGTTGGTGGTGATAGAGTCAAGATTAGATTCTTTGATGGGGGGATCAAATGTATCTCAGGTGTTTTGTACATCCTTGGTTTGTCATGAAATCTATTATCAATTTATCTGTCAGTAAATGAATGATGCAAGAGGGGAAGTGGTTTTTGGCAAGGAAGGGTGCATGATGGTTTATGGAGCTGTAGTTCTTGCAAAGGGAGTTCGGATTGGAATTTATTCTGCCTTGATGCCAACACATTCATTTAGTGTAATAGTTTTGTCGTACCTATAATGAAGAGATTTGCAACATGTAAAGAGCCAAACTAGATCTGACTCAAAAACCCCAATTTTCTGCCCTAAATTTTTAGATTTTTAATTTAAAATAAAAACTTCTGAAGATATGAAATTCTAGCACAATAATAAACTGCAAAATAATCTAGTTTTTGCATTTAATCAGAAATAGTTGCAATAATACATCAGCTAGGGCAACTTACAAATACAAATATATTTTGCAGTAATACAACAGCTACTGCAAATTTGACAAACCCTCAGAAATAGCTTGAATCTGAAGCACAAAGTGAGACACCCGAATGATATCTCCAACATACAATGGATTTCCGTCCATTGCCTTCAAGCTCGAGGGATTCCGTCCTCAAACCCGCTGAAAGCCAAAGCTTCCCTGAATTCTCCAAGAGAAAGTAATAACCAAGCATATACCAAGCATGCTCAAAAGTAGTCTCTTCACTTCATTATATAACTTCTTTTTAGGAGTTTCTCATCCACCTGGCCAATGTGGGATAAATGACCTTCTAAAATAAAGTGACTTTATAATAAAACATTAACTTTAATTTAATAGTCACTTTATAAATAATCTTCAGGCATTAAAATAAAATATTAGTTGGACTAGGAAAACCATGTGCAATAGCTCGGAAAGGTCTCGGCGAGACGCTCCAAGTTCAATACTAAAAATATTAAATATCAATTCCCTTGCCCACTGCCGACTTACTAAAAATAGTAAGTCCTTCAGAAACCCCATCAGACGAACTCAGTTTGGCCTAAACTTGAAATTGCCTAGGCCAAATGATCTTAGGATCCCTCCAATGTCCTTGTTAGCCCTTGGGACCAAGTCAGAATAGGCTAACGACGCATCATATCATTTCTGGCTAGAAAGGGGACATTACACAACATTTACACCTTTGGCATTGGAACTTGTAGCAAAGAGATCTACCATTTTTCAATTTTGGTGGCTATGTAATGTGGGTAACAAAGTATGCTCTTACCTCAGAGAGTAAGTTACTTGCTGAGAAGACAATTCTAGCATCAACACATGGCCACATTGGTGAAGGTCTTAGGACCTTGAAAAATAAAAATCTTCAAGACGGGTTGGTTGATTTTTCCCTCGATTTGACTCCTATGAACATTGTACATATGGGAATCAAAATCATGTATAGTTTTATTTGAGCTCTCATAAATTTGTAGGGATTTTGGAGCTCTCATATTGATGGTTTTGGTCTAGTTGATGCACCTTCAGTTGCAAAATTCGTTTATTACGTGTCTTTTACTATTCTAGAAAAACCATGCATCAATGTCAAATTGTCTACACCATTGTGGAGTACGTGGAAAATTAGCCCAAATAAAAACAAATTGCTTAGAAAAAGGAGTTGATATGCACAAGTTATCAACCTTTGAAAATTAAGTATATAAACAAAAAATTCAATGTTGAACAGGTATAAGTTGGGGTATTTTGTTGTTGATATCAAAATAATGTCACCACCATGTTTTGGCAGAGTTGCAATAAGCTTTGCTAAATTAGAGGATCTACTCTAGTTAGGAAATGAGCACCAAATTTGGAGATGCTACCAAATAAAGGGGGCCATTAAAAATTGGAGGATTTTCCGCCAAACTCATTGTTCTCGCCAAATTTGGAATCACTACTAACCAAGTTGGAGAATGGTAGAAAACACAATGTGAAGAGGAGTTTGTGGCAAGTTGGGGGCCATGTAGGCTTGATGTCTAAGGGTTTGCAACTTTAACTAGTTTGTGTAGTGGGGTGTGCTTTGTACATGCCATGATGGTTAGTGCTTTTAATAGGTAGAACCTATAGAGAAGAGGTCACTGATTGTATATGTATGGCAATAGCCAGCGTGGGCCTACAACAAGGACACATGGTTGGTAAAAACCCCTTTCAATAGGGGTACTCCCCACTTAAAATGCTCATAGTATCTTAGAATAAAAGGCCTCTTACCCTATCATGTAGGTTGTAGTAGACCCCATAAGGCTTGAGCCCTTAGGGCTCTTGTGAGTGCATGTTACTAGGGTGACAAATATTGTAGTTTGTAGAGTATGAGAGAACAAAGGATGCATCCCATACATAAAATAAAAATTTATTGAATCAACCTTTGTAATATTTTCCTATGTAGAAATATACCTTAGATTTTTGCTTACATCTACAATGCTAGCAAAGATTCCAATTGTGCAATACAAACCATAGACGAAATATTCCAACTATGCTATACTGTACAAACATATGCTCTATATGATAGGGGGTGAGTTTTTTTGAGGGTTTGGGACAAAGTGCTCCATTTTGACAATTTGACAATCCTAAGGTTTTTTGGCCTTTGGATGCAATGGTAAAGGTGGATTTGACTCAAAATGCTTCAAAATGATGGCTACATGCTATATCTAGCAAACACCTCCCAAATGAGAACCCTCACAGATTTGTACTTCAATGTTCAACTAGTACACAACAAAAGGAAAATTCTACTATTTCACACACTTTGGATGCAATGGTGAGCTTAGATTTGCTTCACCAATCTCCCAAATGCACCTACAATATAAGGTCACAAAGAGGAACACCTCTATAATTTTGTATTTCAAATCACACTTTTTTGATTCTCTATATCAATCAAGGATGCAAAAGAAGAGATACTCAACATTTCAAGAAATACAAGAACTATAATCCAAGATCTCTCAAGAGACTATCCAAAGGTTCTCAATTATTCAAATACGATGTAAGATTTGGCTATAGAGATAACCACCCAAGATCAAGAAAACATAAAGGAGAACACAAAAGAACTTAGAAGATCAATATGATAGAATAAGTTGTATTCTAATCAAATAATGCAATCAAATGAGATGAGATACAAGAGTGTATTAGGTGGGTATATATAGGATACACGACAAAGATATGCGAATGTACAACTAATGTGGGATAAAGGAGATGTAGTCACATGTGTGTACAATATCTCCATCAAACTAGGAAAGTACTAGTCAAATGATGCAAGTACAACATAACCAAATAGATACCAAGTAGCAACCTAAATAAGCTTATCCTATCCTAGGTGCATATAATGCAACAAGGTATATAAAGTGAACACAAGAAAAATAATGGACCGACAACTATGGATCTACATAGAACTAAAGGAGTAATTACATGCATTAGTGGCATAATTGAAATAATGGCTACTTAGAGCAAGAAAGGAGGAATTACTATAGAGTAGAATGGGATTAGAGTGGCGTAGTGGAATATGGATCCAAGATGGGATCTAGATACCATCAAGCACCTAGATGCATGTAGATGGCTGGATGATCAAACATGGCATCATATTTTTATTGATTTGCAGCAGTTTGTTGTTTGGCTTCTTTCTATGTTTCAAGGACAAGACATGCTAAGAGGGATGGAATGCAATGTACCTAAGGATATGATATTATATTGTATTAGGTAGTAATAAATAAATAATTGGGGTGCATATGTTTTGCATCTTATCCCACTAGTTAAATAGAATTAAAATATTTATCCCATGTGCAGGTAAGTGGTTGTGGTAGGTATTTGAGTTCTATATAATTTAGGCAAGAAACTCATATGAGATGTGAAGAATATTGTATGTGTTGGATCTCATATTGAGATGTAGTGTGGTGTGTCTTCCTCCCAATAAGAACCATTGTATGGTGTTGCTTACCTTAAGGTTTGATCTAAATTCTAAATACATTGGAGTATTTCGATTAGTGTATTGTGGGATCTCTCTTCTACTATTGGGTTATTTTGTTATTTTATATAGGTTCATAACAGGAAGCATTGATCTTATGACCTTGAAAGGTTCATTGAGTAGAAGATGCTAAATCAAAAGAGTACAAACTTCCTTCATCGCTATGAGGAACTACTTTAATTCAAATCAGCATTACAAACCCTAATGTGATCACTATGAACTTAACATTTAACATATTATATATTTATAACATTTGTGCAAGGTAATCATACTACCAATCATTTCATTGTTTTCCTCCAACCACAAAGCCCAACAGAGCTTCCCCATGCTCCACTTCACTTAGGTGGGACCCTTTCACTTTATGAGTATTGTGTAGGGAGAGAGAGTGTAGTTTAGTATCTAGGAAATGCTAAGTAATTCTTGAACTCTAAAATGTATATAACTAAATATTAATATCAATCTTGCCAAGGTGAAGGTCATGTCACACTAACTCTGTTTACATGAATGTTATTATTTTTAGGACATGACAATGTCGAAGATGTCTGACCTGGTGTTGGAATGATTCACCTACAATAAAATTGTAACTGGGTAAAGGCATGACTTACACATTACTAGGTCTGAGTTTAATGTGAACACTAGCCTTTTAACCTTGACCACTAAGTCTTCCCATGCATGATTTACTATAGTAGTTGCTATCACTGAACGTGCAAAATAACTAGGAGCCAATGAGACTATCACGTTTAACCCCATTACTTGCAGTTATGTGTGAGGACTTGATTGTAATGTACCCAACTCAAATCATGAGGATTAGCAACACATAGGCTGTCTTTTCCTTGGATTACCCAATAGGAAGAGGATGTAGAGCAATATTGGGTAAGTATGGAGTCTTTGGCTTGTATTATATTCTATTCTTAAGTTGTGTGCACGCATTTTTATGCAACTTAAGTGAACTTAAGTCATTTTAAGTTGTGGGCACGTCTTTTTAGGCAACTTAAATAACTCCTTGCCAAAAGACTTAAGTTGTCCCTCTTTTTATGTACTTTAAGTGATTTTAAAAAGCATTTGATAAAAAGGCAAAGGGGGAGTGGGTTTAATAGGAGCTTATTGGTTCAGTTTTTAGGGTTTCGATGTGGGGCATTGGATTAAGAGGTGGTGAATCAAGGGTTGAGATTAATGCATCTCTTTGGGAGATATTATATAACTCTCAAGGGATCTTTTTGAGCTCATTATGTGGTGAGTTTTCTGTTTGTTGCTGCTGCAACTTGGCTTAAGGTCTGAACCCCTCGAGTATTCCTGGTTTCAAAGATTCATACGGGTTCCCCCTAGTTAGAAGGGTATGTTTTGGTGGAAGAGCTTTGGTTTGTGAAACCCTAGCACATCAATTTTCAGGGCTGCAATTGTCTATCAGGTTTGGAGGCCAATTTGGAGATAAAATTTAGAGTTGAAGGTTCAGATTTGGGGTAACTTCAGCATGGTATTTCATATTTCTGAGCATTCTTGAGGATGGCAACAAAAAATCAGACCTAGCGCTGATTTATTTTGGGAGTTGACGCCATATTTGAAGACGGCTAGGATTTGAACAAAGATTGAGGTGTTTTGTATCTAAAACCTGCATACTTTATTCTTCTTTATCTCAAAAAAATTAAAGAAAAACCATTGTGTTGGGAATAATGGATAGCAGTGATCAGCCACCAACATCAAGTGAAGAGGAGGTAAAACATATGTTTGCAGAAATGCTAAGATACTTACAAAAGACCAATATGTATTTAAGTCAGATGGCTCACCACACAACAAATGGAAGAAACATGGTGCATGTGGAAAGAGAGGACAGTAGCAAAGCTGTAGAAAACAATGAACACTCTACTAGCAAACCTTCAGGTTCATCACAATCTAGACCCTTCATGCCTACCTGTCTAAAAGAGGATGAGCCTATACAGGAGGAACCCATGGAGAACAGTGAGGATGCTGAAATTTTGGCTAAGTATCAAGCTTTGGGGATAGATTTTCAGTTGGCTATCTCTTTTAGAGACTATTTGCAAGCTTTGGGGATAGATTTTCAGTCAGCTAGCTTTTTTAGAGACTATTTGGAGGTCTCCAAATGCATAAAGCCAAAGAAGAATCAGTGGAATCAAGGGAAGTAGAATTATGGGCTGCAAAAAAGGTTGGAACATCTATCCTTAGTTTTATGGATCATCCAAGGGTACAACTAGAGCTTGGATTCAAAAATTTGATACTTACCTTGCCTTGAATTAGATGAAGGAGACTGAGGCCATCAAATTTGCTACCCTTCACTTTGAAGGAGCTGCACATGAATGATGGTATCATGGTTTAGTGACACAAGGTCATGGTGTGATAGTTTCTTATGATTAGTTTTGCACTACATTGATAAAGTGGTTTGACTGCAAGGATTCAGAGGCACACTCCAGAGAGTTGTCTTAGTTGAGATAGGTTGGGACACTTTATGCATACATTTCAAAGTTTCAGTGGTTGTCAGTAATGGTTTCTGATGTGATCGAGAAGAGGTTGATTTCTTGGTTTATAGATGGTTTGACAAAACCTCTCAGGGGTTGGCTCAAGGCTTTTGATCCGCCAACCTTGCAAGATGTTGTTAAGCGTGTAAGGAGTATGGAGCTATCTACACCATAGGCTAGGTTTCCTAGCAAGTTTTTGCAGAGACCCTTATCGCAAAGTTTGCCACAAAGGAAGGACAAGAAACCAAAATATACTAGACCAACGGGTGAGATGTCTAAGCTAGTTGGTAGTGCATCTCGTGATTCAAGAGATGAGTTGAGACAAAAGAGGCTTTGCTTTGATTGTTGTGAGCCTTGGACACCTAGACATAAGTGTAAAAGTGGGGGCAAGGCCCACTGGATTGAGGTCTTCAAGGAGCCTAGTAATGATGAGTTGGAGGGGACATAGGTTCATGATGAGCAACATGAATAGATGGATGGGGAGATAGGCACAGATGAGCATAGATGGAGGGCACTATTGCAATATTCATTACCACTACTCATAATGCCTTCAAAGTAAGGGGCATTGTGCAAGGACAACAAGTTGTGTTGATTGATAGTGGGGCTACCCACAACTTCATTGATGTGCCTATGTGAAGAAGTGGGGTTTGAAAATGGAGGAGCATGATGGTTTTTGTGTGCGGACAATGAATGGCACGTTGCAGTGTGTTAATCTTATTTCACAGTTGAGTATGACCTTGGGTAATTATACCCATATTGATGATTTTTATGTGATTGACATTGAGTCAACCAATGTTGTATTGGGTGTTCAATGGTTGCATACCATAAGTCCATATCTGACGTACTTTAAAACTATGCAATTGAGTTTTACAACAGATGGTCAGAAGGTGGTATTACGAGGCTTATCTTTAGATGCGCCTAGAGTCATTTCAACCAAGAGAATTGAGAGAATTTTTTTCGGCGTTCAAAGGCTGAGTGGGCAATGTAGTGTTTCATTTCAGATAAGTCTATTGATATAGGACAATGTGGATATCATATTGACATACAGGGCTTGTTGGACAAGCATAGTGTGGTGTTTTTAGATCTATTGCATGGCCTACCTCTAGATTGTGGTTTTGAGCATGTTATTGAGCTTGTGGATAGCAAGCTAGTTGTTACGCATCCCTACCATCATCCTAAATGAATCAAGGATGAGATTGAGAAGACTATTCCGGAGTTACTAGATGTAGGTTATAACGGCCTAGTTCTACACCCTTTGCTTCTTTTGTTGTCTTGGTGAAGAAGGATGGCACTATGAGGATGTGCATTGATTATTGTGCACTAATTAAGAAGACCGTCAAGAACAAGTATCCTATTTTGTGTATTGATGAGTTGATGGATGAGCTACATGGAGGGATCTATTTCTCCAAAATAGATCTTTATTCAGGATACCATTAGATTCGGGCTGAGAGCAGGCTGTGCACAAAACAACTTTCAGGTGCCACTATGGACATTTTGAGTATTTGGTGATGCCCTTTGGGTTATCAAATGCTTCAACTACTTTTCAGTCTTACATGAACCATGTATTCAACAAGTAGTTGCGGAAATTTGTGCTGGTTTTCCTTGATGACATCTTAGTACACAAGGGAGGAGCATATTCGACATCTTGATGAGGTGTTAAGTATCTTAGTGGCTAACTCCCTTTTTGTGAAAGCCTCTAAGTGTAAGTTTGGTATGATTGAGCTATTATATTTGGGATATGTCATTGAGGAAGGTGGAGTGAAAGCACATAGAGAGAAGATTCAAGCTATACTTGATTGGCCACCACCAAAGCATGTGTCCCAATTGAGGGGCTTCATTGGTCTATGCACATACTATAGGCGGTTTGTGAAGGGCTTTTCTTCATTAACCGCTCCTTTGACAGATTTGACCAAGAGGGATGCTTTTGGTTGGATGGTTGAGACTCGAAGAATTATGGATTATCTTAAGAAGGTAATGAGTACTTGTCTTGTTTTGGCTTTACCGGATTTCTCTAAACCTTTTGTGCTTGAATGTGATGCATCCGATATTGGTATTGGGGCTCTTTTGATGCAAGGCAAACATCCAATTGCTTATGAGAGCCGAAATTTGAATAAAGTTGAAAGGAGGTTCTTTGCATATGACAAGGAAATGTTGGCAATCATGCATGCACTTGAAAAGTTTTGTCAATATCTTGTGGGCAGCAAGTTCATAGTGAGGATTGATCATAATAGCCTCAAGTATTTCAGGGAGCAAAATGGATTAAATGAGAGAACAACATTGGGTAAGTAAGCTTCAAGTGTATGATTTTGACATTGAATTTGTCAAGGGAAAAAATAATGTTGTTGCTGATGCATTTTTTAGGATTCTTCATTTTGCTCACTTTTAGAAATTTCAGCTTCTTGGAAGGATCACATATTAGCAGAATATTCAAAAAGTCAGCATGCTGGTGATATTCTAGATGATAAAATCGATGATGCAAGATATAAAGTGTTGAATGATGTCATCTATTATAAGGATAAAATCTATTTAGTATTGGAAAGTAAGCTCAAACTTAAGATTCTTATGGCTGTCCATAATAGTCAGCTTGTTGGTCATCCGGGTTATTTTAAGACATACAGGTACATTCGTGAAAGATTTTCATGGAAAGGTATGAAAGATGATGTTCTCATACATGTGAGGGAATGCATAGAGTGCCAAAGAAACAAGGCGGGAGTTTCTTTCCTAGCAAGGTTGTTACGATCACTTCTTATTCCCAATCAAAAGTGGTAACAAGTATCGATGGATTTCATCACTGGGCTGCCTAAGGTCAATGGTAAGGATTGTATTTTTGTTGTGGTGGATAGACTCACTAAATGTGCTCATTTTATGCCAATGCCTTTTGAGTTTAAAGCACCACAAGTTGCGGGTTTGTTTTTTGAACAAGTGTTCAAACTTCATGGTTTGCCAAAGAGAATTGTAAGTGATAAGAGATTGCATATTCATCAGCACTTTTTAGCAAGAGTTGGTGAAGCTGGCTCGAACAAAACTTGATCATAGCACTAGTTATCATCCACAAACAGATGGTCAAACTGAAATTGTAAATAAATGGCTTGATGGTTACTTGAGGAAATATGCTTGGGACAGCAAAAAGCATGGCAAAGTGGTTATATTTGGCAGAATTCTGTTACAACACTACATATTATATGAGCATAGGTATGACTCCTTTCAAAGTTTTGTATGGTTATGAAGCTTCTACATTTGTGGATTTGGTTTTTTCTAATTCTAGAGCTCCAGAAGCTCTTGAGTGGGCAAAAGAGAACGAAGTTGTCCTTAAGGAACTTAAGGATAATATTCAGATTGCACAGGAACATCAAAAGAAATATGCTGATCGCCATAGAGTTGAGAGATCTTTTGAGGGAGGAGACATGGTATTTCTATGTCTTCAACCTTATAGACAATCTTCATTGAAAGTTAGGGGGGTAGAAAAGCTTAAACCGAGGTTTTATGGGCCTTTCAAGGTGATTAAATGAATTGGTGAAGTAGCATATGAATTGGAGTTGCCATCTACAAGAAAAATTCACAATATTTTCCATGTGTTATGCCTCAAAAAGGCTCTTGGACAGCATGTGACACCTACAAAATTGCCTCCCATGGATGAAGAAGGTAAACTGATACTCATTCTAGAAAAACAATTTTACAAGAAAAAGAGAAAAGGTTGAGGAATAAAGTAATTTTTGAATATATCATCAAGTGGAAAAACTTGCCTTTAGAGGATGCAACATGGGAAGGAGAGGAGATTCTTAAGCATCCTAGTCTACAAATGCTTGAGGATAAGCATTCTTTGGGTGGGGAGGACTGTAATGTCCCCAACTCAAACCATGAGGATTAGCAACACATTGGCTGTCCTTTCCTTGGATTACCCAAGAGGAAGAGGATGCAGAGCATTAGTGGGTAAGTATGGAGTCTTTGGCTTGTATTATATTCTATTCTTATGTTGTGTGCATGCCATTTTATGAAACTTAAGTGAACTTAAGTCATTTTAAGTTGTGGGCATGTCTTTTTAGGCAACGTAAGTAACTCTAGCCAAAAGACTTAAGTTGTCCCTCTTTTTATGTATTTTAAGTGATTTTAAAAAGCATGTGATAAAAAGGCAAAGGGGGAGTGGGTTTTCTAGGAGCTTATTGGTTCAGTTTTTAGGGTTTTGATGTGGAGCATTGGATTAAGAGGTGGTGAATTAAGGGTTGAGATTAATGCATCTCTTTGGGAGATATTATATAACTCTCAAGGGGTCTTTTTGAGCTTATTATGTGGTGAGTTTTTTGTTTATTGCTGCTGCAACTTGGCTTAAGGTCTGAAACCCTTGAGTATCCCTGGTTTTGAAAGACATATGGACTCCTCCTAGTCAGAAGGGTGTGTTTTGGTGGAAGAGCTCTGGTTTGTGAAACCCTAGCACATCAATTTTTAGGGCTGCAATTTTCTATCAGGTTTGGAGGCCAATTTGGAGGTAAAATTCAGAGTTGAAGGTTTAGATTTGGGGTAACTTCAGCATGGTATTTCATATTTCCGAGCATTCTTGAGGACGGCAACAAAAAATCAGACCTAGCACTGATTTATTTTGGGAGTTCTGATTGTAAATCCGAGTTTGTTGTTGAAATTCTTATATGCAAATTAAGTTTCAGATTTTTCTGTGCCCTAGTTTTGGAAATATTGTTATTTTTCTATTATCCCTATTTGGGGATATTACATTGACTCTGCAACAACTGATCTAATAGCTTCTAATCCTAAACATGACATGACTCTGAATTAAAACATACATATTGCTTATTGTATTTTTTCTGATTTTAACTTTAGCCTTACTATAATCAAATTAGGTACAACCTTGACTCTTGACCATTAATATGACAATCACATGCCATAACTCAACATGGACCAGCAAATGACAAATCCAGAAATGAACATTTACTACATAGGTGTTGATATCTGGTCTTGATCATTTGTTATGAATTAGATAATATAACAAGTTTTTAACATTTTCCTAGTAGTATCTTGATGTATAAATAACTAAATCTTATTCTAATATTTAATGTTAACAACATATTTTAATACACTTTTAAATCAAGAATGATATTGTCAGTTAATGGTGCATGTACTCCATGCCTCATCACTAATGATAGTGCCACATTGACTCACATTCCACTCTCTCGCCAATGTCTCAAAAGTTTCAAATGTTTGAGATAAATTAATGATGTTTCAAAGGTTTGGAGTCAATGTGTAAAAACTATAAAATGAATTTCTGAACCAAACACATGTGGTTCGCTTTTCCATGCTTGACTGCACAAGGGCTTGCTTTATGTAATCAACCATGGAAAAGTTTCGATTCATCCATGATAAACAAACTAAACATATTGAATTACTTTTAGCCAAATGCAAACTTGCAGAAAATCAAAAGAATAATAGTTGACAATGTTTTTGTTTGTTTTGAGCTGTATGATTTATTCGATGATTCAAAACAACAGTTTATTTAATGAAATCCCAATTTTCTGAATCTTCTAAATGTAATAAAATCCCACTTTTCAAACTACTAAAAAATGTGTAAAGGTTCATTTTTCATATTCAGTCAAGGTATCTAATGTTTTACATTTCAAAATAGTTGAGGGTTTACAAGGTAATTGCAATTCAAAATAGTCGTGTATGGGATGAAACTCCATTGTGTTAAAAATTCCAATCGTGATGACTAATTACCTAACGCTTTGAAAATATTGAATTAATCACACAAATTATTGAAATTCAAAACTGTGGAAATGAAAACAGAAGCATACACAGATAAATACACCTTATAACCTGTTTTTCATTTCTTCGAAAAACCTACAGGGAAACCTCCAAAACTGATACAACTCATAGTTGCACGAAAATCAACTGTATCTTACATTCAGTTTTCCAGTGCTTTGGAAAACTTAA
Organism: Sequoia sempervirens; assembly: GCA_007258455.2. Taxonomy (NCBI): domain Eukaryota; kingdom Viridiplantae; phylum Streptophyta; class Pinopsida; order Cupressales; family Cupressaceae; genus Sequoia; species Sequoia sempervirens. The sequence goes on along the minus strand of VDFB02058242.1, from coordinate 655,910,396 downwards.
TCTTTCAGTCATTCGAAAGACAATCTGAGTAAAATGCTTACAGTCTTCTATCTTGCCCCTATCTTTTTACTAATTCAGATAAAAGTTTGATCTTCCAAAATAGCAATCTTATCTCACGCAGGAGATGACTTGGAAGAAAGTCTAAATTATTAGTGTTTATCTGCACTTTATTAGACATAATTAACTTAATAAAAGACATTCACTTTAATCACTAACGTGAAATACAAGATAGACGAACTCAAACCACTTGAAGTTTTCCCTGCACATTCACCCTGAACCTGTGTGGAAGTTCCTATCCAAGCAAAAAATTCAACTCATTATAAGACAATCTATGTATGTAATGGAATTCCATTACCAATGCATAATGTATTCAATGAAATCATATTTCAATTGTGTCCTGTGTATGGGATGAAATCTCACTTTTAATACCAGATTAATATACCCAAGTTTGAGTTTAAGAATGCCATATCAAATACAAAAATCGTGCCAATTTCTGCTGTTTTCCTATACCACCATTTGAACCCATTTCAAAAGGGAAATAAAAGCACAGATTTAAATTATTGTTTTCATCCAACCAAATATCGGGAATGACGAGGATAATAGCAGCAAATGGATTAATGTTGATGGTTCAATGAAATACTAAATCAATCAAGATTTGAACAGTTGTATAACTGTAAATCAAACAAATAAGAATCTAGTATCCATACTTATATTAAAGTACCATAATTACCTATAAGGCTCAATAATTGCTGCAAGCATCATTATTGTTGCATAATCATGTATAATTCACACACACACATATGCATGTATATGTAATTATATTTAGCTTACTTCCCTTATGATTTATCCTTTCCCATATATCAGACTTCTTATTTATTTCTATGTCTTCGTTGCTGTTCCTATATCTCTGTTAGATCTCCTTGAAGCAACTTCTTCTTCCCACATATTAAATCTGAGTATATCATATTAATATTTTTGCTGCTATGCTCAGGACATACTCCTATTTCTCCCCTATTTGCTGTTTGTATCTCTGTGTTTTATCTCCTTATTGCTCTTTATATATCTGTGTTTAAGTCTGACTATATTCCATTCTCCTTCCCTTTCCTAGACCAAGGCTATTTCCTTACATATCTGTTTCGTGCCTCTTCACAAAGGAGGCTCTTTCATAAAGAGACATGCCATTTCATAAAGTTATTCTTCACTAATGGAGGTTCCCATATTTATAAATGCACCTCTTCATTATTGGAGCGCTGCCTTAACTACCCTTTTTTTGTCTTCTTTTAATTGCTGTTTTGTTTGTACAAATAATCGCTGCTTATAGGGTATTTTGTCTTATCTGCTTTGTCTTATCTGCCTTGTCTTACCTGCTTTAGTCGGTTAGCAAATTTAAGTTTATTTTATTAATTTAATTAATTTCATTATACTAGTCGGCCAAGATTCAGCATTACATTTGTGGGGGCATGACAACACCGTGTGACTACTATGCGAAGCCCCCAATTCTGCTCCAAATGATATTTGACTAATATGATCAAGCATCAAGATCCTAATCAAGATCCTACTAATTTTGACATCAATCTCCATGAGAACGTGTCATGCCTCGATAAGGCCACACAAAATTATTTAAACTTCAAAAGTCATAATTGTTGTAAATTTGCTCCAAGCAAAGTCGATATGTAAGTTCAAGTTGACTTTAGATGGTTGACCACACTATATCCATTGGATCAACATCCAAGTATATACGTTTAATAATAATATTTTCTTAATCTCTTAATATCTCTTAACATCCAAGTATATACGTTTAATAATAATATTTTCTTAATCTCTTAATATCCTTTATAATCCACATTATTAATAACCTTGCCATCTTGTCTTACTCAATGTCTCACTTAGAGATATCTCCGCGGGAGGGATAGTTGACTGAATGACGCACCCATCCTCTAATCTTAGGCTGGATTGCGCTTCCAACAACTCTTATCATAAGAATAACCGGACACCTAAAAGAAAGTGCCATTCGGCCATAATGTTCGAAGTTCATTAAGTGCCCTTCACTGCTTAGCAGAGCTGCCTAGCCACCTTCGTACGTAGGGTGGGAGGGATGATTAGTAGGGTGGGGGATGGCCCTCTAGGGCTATTGCTTGATTGATTGGCCTCATTTAGAGAACAAGGAACAAAACAACCGCATCTTTCTATACCACTTCTTTTGCCCCACTATTTTATCTTCCACCTTTGTCCACTTAAAATTCCGCACCCTTGGACATTTAATTAATCAACCCTTGACTAGAGTAATTACTTTGTTTATGAGTTTCTCATAATCCCAACTTCACATACCAAATATTCCAATGTTTGAATTCTTGAGCACCATACTGTATATTAGTCATCTCTAGGTTTTGATTCCCAGATTCTTATAAAGAATAGTTCTCATTTCATTTAACATCATTCTATAGTATGACCTAGATATATGCATATTTATATAACATTACAAAAACCCACATCGTTCTCACATTTAGTAACAAAATTGTGTCATAATTAAGAACAAGAAAATATACATTTCAATTTATCAAGATTATCTAAACTTTCTCACATAAGAATAAATCCAGAATTTCATGCTATAGAATCTACAAGGAAATTTATAATCTTTTGAATGTATTCAAGAGATAGTTTGCATATAAAATTTCCTTTATTAAATTCTAATTATAAGATTCATCAATGTGGTGATTATGGGCTAGCCATACAATTAGCTTCAATTTACGAATCATGTCTATAACTTTTTAAGGAGGTTAAATCATTTTGTTCATTGCCTCTCAAATTAGTCATATAAATTATAAAATAATTCATTTGGCTCAAATGTCTCAATGCAACGTGTTTGCCAAAACTCTTCAATGGGGAGTTTGGAGTCATTATCTCTAAGGATGCTTATAATCCTATCATCATAAGGATGGATGTCTTCATTCTCGATGCTTTATTTTCTCAATCTCCTCGTTGATTGTTTAGATTTATTATAAAGTAAGAAGATAGAGTTAATCGCAATTTGAAATCGGTCAAGGATAACTTGACATAAATTCTATTCTTTTTACATGGGGGTGACAAAAATATTAAATAACAGTGAGGAAGGAATACGGCTAAGAAGAAAGGAAGCTGTAAGGACATCCTTGAATACATCTATTCTTAGCCATACTTTACCCTTCTCACAATCCATTATATATATATATATATATGTATATGTATGTATGTATGTATGTATGTATCTATATCTATACATATATAATAATATATGTATATGTACACACACACACACACACACACAGATATATATATACGGGGTAATATAGAATTCAGCACAGCAAACATATAAGCAAATATATATATATATATGCCCAAATGTTGTAACTGGGACAATGTTAAGGTACGTTATTAAGAAAATTAGACTATATATGTATGTATCTATATCTATACATATATATGTATATGTACACACACACACACACACACACATATATATATTTGCTTATATGTTTGCTGTGCTGAATTCTATATTACCCCATATATATATTGTTAGCGTTTGGTAGCTTCAGGAGATATTTTCTCCTTAATTCAAGGCTGGTCGGCCTTCTTATTGCAAATTATATTTTATATTATTTTCATCTAAGGGAGCCGACCTCGATGAAAAGTCACCTTGCTTTGTATATATACAAGGTGAAGTTCATCCATTCAAGCAATCAAGTCATTTCTTATTTTCACATTCTTTCAAGAAGGAGCAGCAGACCATCTTGTGGCAGCAGAGCGACTTCAAGAAGAAACATATTTATCTTTGCATCAAAGGATAGGTGCTATTAATTCATTGTATCAATTTGCCTTTGAGAAGGGTCTGGTTGTAAAGCAGTATTCTGCACTTTTATATGATATATATGAGAGATTATTTGCTAGGTTTTTCTCCCTCGAGTAGGAGGGTTTTCCCAGGGTAAACTGTTGTGTTCTTTGTCTCATGTGTTGCATTTTCTGATTGCTTACATTTCTGATCTAAACACTAACATGGTATCATAACGGGTCTAAGAAAAGATCTAATTAGAATTGTTAAGCAGTCTGAAGGAGTTTTAGTTCGGGCAAAGCTATGGATTGAGTTTGGAAAGAGAATTTAATTTCTGCAGAGCAGATCTAGACGCCGTTAGGAGTCATTGGTTTTCAAATTGACTGCACATTGATTGGATAATATTTAGACACTCAGCCCTTGTGAAATCGCATGAATTAAGAGACTATATTAGAGGCAATGAAGGATAGGGATAGAAGAATATCTCATGAACAACAGATTATTTATAAAAGTCATTCTCTATGAATCAGGCAATCTCTGGCCGGCGCTAAGAAATTGCATATCGAGTGTGACAGATTGAGCGTAAGGATGGGGCAGTTCGAAGAAGGTTATCCAACAAAGTCACACGCCCCTGCATTGTCCACTAATGAGGTAGCGTCATTCTCCATGATCCCTGGTTCAACAAGGAGTCTGCATTTCATTGACAGAAAGGGACAAGCTTAGACTTCGTGGTCTTCTTCCACCGCGTATTATTTCATTTGAACAACATTGCGATCGCTTCAACTATAGCAAAATTGAATTATCAATAGCTACGAATGAAATAAGTGTGACGGGGATTCTTAGGGAAGGAAACTTCTTTCGCCTGGTGAATAATGTGTCAACACCTACACGTGATTCTCTAGGAAGGTCGGAGCCTTAATCCTTGGGTCATCATGGCATTGAGGTGCTTGAAATTCGTAGGTTTGAGTGAAGGGACCTGTGCTGCCTGAAAATTAAATGGGACTCCCATGTAGTGGGCACTTGCAGCATTCTGTGTGAGAACATTATCAATTATTGCAGAATCTTGCAGTAGATCTGAATCCTTAAGTGCAAAGATCAAGAAAGAACAATTGATGGATTGTGAGGAAGATTAGACAATAAAGAGATAAGTATTTCATACTCTTGAATAATGTTTTTTTTTATGCAATTATTAATTCATGCAACAACATTGGAATAGTGAATGTTTCTCGCATTGGTATTTCTCTTCAGGATAGTTTAGTTCTATGAACTATTATTAAACTCTCTAAAATGCTTTCGGGATGAACCGAGGAGCATAAGGATGATGAGAGATTGCATTCAAGGGAGGAAGAGCTTGATGCAACCTGTGAGGAAGTCACGCAGGCTGAAGAATGGAGACACAACTTCCTGCCATGGGATTGAGTTGGTGGCACATAACTGGAGACATCTCTCAAAGAGGAAGAACCTATTTAGGTTGTGATCAGTTTCTTTGAAGAGGAGGAATTAACTTTCAGAGGGAGTCTGACAAACCAACAGAGGCAACCTTGGACGAGGAGGTTAGGAGGTTGATGCAAGAACTTGGAGTTTTAGAGGGAGTCACATCATCATGAAAATCTGTTGCAATGTAAATTTCTCTGTGACGGAGAAGTATGAGGTGAAAGCCCTTGTAGTGTATATTTCTTTGTGACGGAGAAGTATGAGGTGAAAGCCCTTGTAGTGTATATTTCTTTGTGACAGAGAAGTATGAGGTGAAAGCCCTTGTAGTGTATATTTCTTTGAGACGAAGAAATATGAGGTGCGAGCCCTTGTTCATCTCTGAAACTGAGATGAGACGTCATGTTGAGAGACTCCATGACGACATCACGTTGAGAGACTCCGTGATGAACCCTTTGTACTTGTGTTTTTCCACACATGGGAGTAGCCATGGTGGATGTCATGTTGAGAGACTCCATGATGAACCCTTTGTACTTGTGTTTTTCCACACATGGGAGTAGCCATGGTGGATGTCATGTTGAGAGACTCCATGATGAACCCTTTGTACTTGTGTTTTTTCACAAATGGGAGTAGCCATGGTGGATGTCATGTTGAGAGACTCCATGATGACATCACGTTGAGAGACTCCGTGATGGGCACTTGTACGTGTGTTTCTTTCCACACTTGGGAGTAGCCATGGTGGACGTCATGTTGAGAGACTCCATGATGACATCATGTTGAGAGACTCTATGATGAACCTTTGAGCTTTTCACAAATGGGTGTAGCCATTGTGGGCGTCATGTTGAGAGACTCCATGACGTAGATATCTGGAAAATATCTCCCTAGCTAAGAGGGAGTGTTAGCATTTGGTAGCTTCAGGAGATATTTTCTCCTTAATTCAAGGCTGGTCGGCTTTCTTATTGCAAATTATATTTTATATTATTTTCATCTAAGGGAGCCGACCTAAATGAAAAGTCACCTTGCTTTGTATATATAAAAGGTGAAGTTCATCCATTCAAGCAATCAAGTCATTTCTTATTTTCACATTCTTTCAAGAAGGAGCAGCAGACCATCTTGTAGCAGCAGAGCGACTTCAAGAAGAAACATATTTATCTTTGCATCAAAGGATAGGTGCTATTAATTCATTGTATCAATTCGCCCTTGAGAAGGGTCTGGTTGTAAAGCAGTATTCTGCACTTTTATATGATATATATGAGAGATTATTTGCTGGGTTTTTCTCCCTCGAGTAGGAGGGATTTCCCAGGGCAAATTGTTGTGTTCTTTGTCTCATGTGTTGCATTTTCTGATTGCTTACATTTCTGATCTAAACACTAACATATATATGCCCAAATGTTGTAACTGGGACAATGTTAAGGTATGCTATTAAGAAAGGCACACCTTGAAACTATTGAGTCCACCCAAATCCATAAAAATTTAAGCCCCAAGAGAAGGCAATGCATTGTCCAAATTAAGAGTGGTTGGAGAACTGATAACCCTAAGCCCAGTTAGATTATCTTAAAATGATGATGGAGCAGCTCTAGCATCTAGAAAATTAGACTACATTTAAAATGTAGATTATACACAGAAAGGACATTCAATGATTTCTGAACTTCAATTTCATAAGTCTGTCTCAAATGCCATAGAAAAGTTAAATTTAAAAGCTTCTATGCAATCTAACAAAAAAACTTCAACAAACTTTAGTGCAATGTACTGACCTTTCAATCACAACAATTGACAAGAAAATTCATTCCAGCTAGATTCACTGACCATTACCCTCTTTCCAAGCATCAATTTAAGCGCAGGCAGGTAGAATGCTGTCAAAGGTTGTGGAGTATAGATTTTATGCCAGTCGATCCCTCTCCTTGAAGTTTCTAAAGCCCTTTTCAACAAATCCGTCTCGTGCATACCTTTTTTTTGACTTTTTCCCCTTCCCTTCTCTCCCTCTGTGCTCTGGCCTTCATCCATAGCTACGAATTGTTTTTCTCTCTGTTCTCCCTCTCAAAACAGTGGTGTGTCCTTCATCAAGGGGGGGTTGTGAGGATTTAAATTCTAACAGGTGCCTTATCTTTTCCATGCGACCTGCTAAATTGGGTCGTCCAAAGACAGGGACGCCATTCTGCCAGTTGCTTAGCATTGATGGATGACTATAGCTTCACATGGTTCCTGCACTGGCACCATCCCTCTTCATTTATTTTCTTCTCAAGCGCCCAAAATTTGCAATTAATATGCCTCCATTTTCAAGTAAAAATTGGACGAAATGGTGAGGAGGCCAGCCTTATTAATGACACGACACCTCCTTCACCCTTGGTCAATGTTGCCTCCATATGCACATGATCTCTTGTGACAGTTAATTGCATTTATTTTTTTGGTTTTCCCTTACAACCATCCATCATGGAAGCAGCTAACGTGGGGATGTGACAGATTCCCATGCTACTTCAAGGTATAGGAATGAATGTGGGTCTTAATGTGGATCGGCTTGTGGGTGTTCGTTCATGAAATAAACTGTTGCGGCAATTCTGGATGCTTTCCGCTGTTTGCACATAATTGCCAATGTCTCCTCTATGCACATTTTCTTTGATTGACTTCAATCTCAGTCCTTCATTGCAGTTGAGTCTGTTAAAGAATAAGCTACATCTTCTGCTTCTCTCCTAGAAAACATATTTCTATATATATTAAATTCATATAAATGTGAATTGTTATTTTAAATTTTAATAAATATAATATCTATTTTGCATATCATGATATTTTGTTTATGTAATAAATTTATAAATATTATAAATATCTATTTTGTTGATTTAATTAAAAAGGGGACATTACTTGATATTATATAGTTACATACACCCCTGTTGTATCAAAAAAAAAATTTATATAGTTACATTAAATCTGAATATGATATGCTTATAATTCATATATATGAAAAACTCAACATTTCTTATCCCCAAACCATTGAACCATTGTCTTTTGAGTCAGTTTTGTAATTCATTTCTTTCTTATATTCTGTCACTTGCAGCTTAAATATGATGCACCAATCATGGGGTAATTTTTGTGAATGACTACAGCAGCATGGCTGAAAAGTTGAAAACCAACATAAGAGGTGGAAGGAATTAAAGCACGTTAATAAAAGGCTGAAGCAAGTATTATTTGTCTGCATACTAGAAATTCTGCATGATCTGAACAGAATTTTGTGCTTTCGAAATAAAGGAGAAATGGTGGATGAATGTACACAAATGTCTTAACAAATAGTGGATAGCATATTAACCAAATTTGTTCAGATCTGGCCTAAATTTTCTTTAACTCAAAATATTTTTTTAGGGTGGAAATTATTTGGTCGAAGATTTATTTTATTTTGGATGGGATATTGTCGAGAGCTATCAGCTTAGATTGTACCTCAAACTGTCTAACCTTGATTTCAAATAGTAGATTTGTTCGTACTTTAATTGCTTTTATATTCTTCTTCGACTTGCATCAATTACATGAATGCTGATTTGATATTGTAAGCTTCAATGTTTGGTTCGTTTTGTTTTGCATTTTCATATTTATCACTGAACTGACATCACAACTTGGTCTTTCTCTTTGGAATGAAATTGAGCTGTTGGATATGGACATTGAAGGATTTTATGTCTGTTTATTCCTATCCCAAGGCAGTTGTGAACTTTGATGAATAACTATTAGGTTTAGTTATCACTTATCCTGTTACTGACATGATGGGTAAATTATTTTGCAGTTCTTTCCGAAAACAGAAAAGTATATTTCTATATTTATGGGAGCAAATGATCCAGAGCTAGTTGGGAAAAGGAATAAATTGCGTGAACAAATTAAAGCAAACCTTGCTGCTGCTGCAGCCTCAGGTGTTGATCTCGAAGGTTAGTTTGTCAAGAGAGTCACTTTATTCAGAAGTAGAATTGTATTGAATGACGTAAATTTATTTTTGTCAAGTGATCTATAATGTTCATTTTTCTTTACAGAAACTGGCAGTGATGATGATGGAGCCATGGACATTAGCGAGGATGAATTCTTCTTGGCGGGTAGCTCTAGTGATGAAGTTGATGCTGATGATGAATGGACAGATAAAAGCACCAGGTGAATGTGACTATAGCTTCTTTCATTTCGTGACTCAAGGGATCTAAGCTCATTGGCATTCAGAGACTATATATTCGAAATGCAAAATTTTGTAACTAGATGAAAGCAAGCTATATCAGGCAGAATTTATAGCTATTTGTTAACATAAGTTGGTGAGAATTTAGGAACCTTGGCTTGTACTAAGGTTAACCATTAGTTAAGTCAGAAATTTCAACATATTTCTTTTTGTTTTCAAGCAGAGAACCAGCATCAAGTGCTTCTGGTAAAGCTACTTCTGGCATGTCAAGTGATGAGAAAAACAAGGTAAGAGAAGGCAATGCCTTCAAATCATAGTTTCCTCCTAATTTTATGCTTATTGAACCTTTTTTTGTTTTGCAGAGGCAGAAGTCTGCTAGGGACCTGATGCCTCCACCTCGGCCATGGACCAACCCATCTAAAAGTACCAGCAGTGGGGTTCCATCAAGAGGTGGCCGCCCATCCAGTAGCCATACAGCTGCAGGGAAGGCCAGATCCCATGTTTCAAACAGGAGGTTAGGTGGTCCCTCGAGTAATAGTCAGGACTCTCTAAAAAATGCCTCTAGTCACGGTGGCAGCTTGAGTTCCAACTCTGATGCTCAAAAGAAGCCACGAAGAAAACGGCGACCAAAGAAGAAAAAATAACAGCATTGACAATTATTTTTCAAGTATTGCAAAAGTTAATAGTATACTCTCGTTTAACTGAATAGCTTCCCCTGTGGAAACAATGTAGTTCATTTGTGGCATATTCAGTTTGCCATTGTGTGTTATTTAGTGGCTAACAAACATAGATTTATGTGCATATAATGAGAATATTACTCACATTTTAACAGTGCAAAGAAAAGAAATTACTCTTTATCTTTTTTTTTTGAAGCTCCTGCTCTCTTTTGCAAAAGGTAACAGTCGGAAGTACACATCTAGTTGTCTAACTCTACATTACATACATAATTTCGTGGGAGATTGAGTGTTCCAGGGGGATGCATACCCAGGGCTATGGTTGATGCCCTGGAGGTGGTGGGGATTTGGGGACTTGGAGGGGCTGTCCCATTTTTCAGGACTGGTGAGCCTGGTTCATTTGGTGCATAGAAATAAAAATAAGTTAAAAACCTCAAAAGCTAAAAGGGTGAGGATTGCTATTGCAAATTCAGCACATTGTATTTACTTGATTTTAATAGCTGTCCCCTTGGCATTTCCAAAATCTGGGAGCTTTTTGGCTATCCCTGAAATCACACTCCATGTTCTCAAGTCCCAGAATCTCAGAGTACTGTTAAGCACTATAATAGGTTTAGATGTAGTTAGAAGTCTCCTTTCAGGGAAGTGGAGCATAATTGATTTTTACAAGCTAGAGTATATTTATGTTGGTCCTTGGTAAATTTGGCACTTTTAGTTGTCGTATTTGGACAACTCTATTTTTACTTGAGCTTTTTGCTTGATGATTGATTAGAAACTGGATAAGATCTTATATAAATTCTAGTGTGGTTGAACATGCATAATTCTACATTGTTGTCACTTTGGTGTGTTTGTCAGAAACTTGAATAGATCCAATATTCTTGAATGCATGAAGAGGAAAGAAAAGGATTCTAGAGAAAAACAAGGTACACCCAACCGACTTTACTACCTAAGCCCCTTTCATCATCAGTGCCAATCTAGGCAGCATGCTTTGACGTCTGGACAGAATGTATTAACAGATCAAGGTCTATGATACCTTCGCACACCTAATGATCAGTCTATAAATGGTTTAACCTCCATAGCATATATAGTTGCAATAAGCTTTGTTTGTGTTTGCATGTTGGGTTGAACAGGTTAATAAACATTAAGTGTGCAAAGCGATAAATTATTTAGTTGGGATGTGTAACTATTCTTGTAAGAAGTATCACTGATTTCATAAATGAGTGCTGTGTAGAGGGCAGACATGGTTGGTCTGTTGGAATAAACTAAATAACTAAATCCATACTAAAAAGCTAGTTTTAGTTTTTTAAATAAACTAAAAAGATCGGGTTAAATTGAAGTCTTGTCAACAACTGGATCAATTTAAAGTCTTGTCAACAACTGGATCTTTTCCTGCAACAAATTCCAATAATATTGTATGTCATGTTTGAGCACTTTATTTCTTTATTGTTAATGGTTTTATTCCCTTCCCTCCATCACGGCTTTCTTAATATAACCATTTAAGGTTATGTTAACATTTAGGATGAAAACCATTCACTTAAGAAGTGGTCCCATGGACGGGGCTTTAGGATTCATTCATTTTTATGGAGGAAAAATCTGATATTGGCTAAAATCAGAAATAGGAGCCCTTATTTTTTAATTCTGAAAGTCGGTGCCATTGGGATGGGTCTGAAAATATGCCCCCATCAGCGTAGGGGATTTTTTTGCCACATGTCAAGTTTTAGCATCGGTATTGCTAAAATAAAATTCAGCTAATTTTTTAGCATTTGTTGCTTAAAAAAATTACAAGAAGCTTTCTAAAATTTCTGAACATAAAATTTAAATTTATCTACTGCTATAAATTTATGTGGCCACTTGCATGTGAAATACTCCCAAATTTTCTCAGAGCACTTGCTGATTTTTTAAGGAAACACACCTTCATGGGAACGCTATCTTAGATTTGAAACATGATTTAATTTTGGTTTGTGTGTAGAGTCTGCTTGCTAGGTTAGTGATCTGGGATTTAACGTTGCAGTAAGATGACATCAAGTTTATTTTTAGCAAAGTTTTTCTTGAAGTCTAGTTAATCCCTGGTTAGTGACCTAGGATCTCACCTTGCATGAAGGTGGCGCTAAGATTATTTTTACCTCATCCAAGATAATTGTTTTACGAGATGAATACGTATTATTTGATCTATGAGATTGAACAATTGGGCGTTGTTGGGGCTTTTCAGTTCGGGTTGTGAAGGAGATCTTGCTTGGCTAGCTTAGCACTATGAGGTGATATGATTTACAGGTTTTCTCTTTTTGTTTTATGGCTACTTCTTGGAATGTCATGTTCACATGGTTTGTTGTGGTAGATTTGGGGACTTGTGAGAGATTATATAGTGGTCTTAATGCATTTGTGGATCATTGCGATTGTTTTTTAATTTCACATGCTAGCCACATTTTGGTATGAATGTTGGTTGGTAGATTTGGTATGTCGTAATATATTTTTAGAGGACATTATCCATGCAATATAAGTTTCTAGATGTGTATGTTCTTCATTGATAAGTTTTATGCATGGAGTTTGTGATTGCGGTTTATGGATCGGATATGTTGTTGCCATGATTTGTATTGATGTTTGGATATTTTTGATGTATGAATGATTGGATGGATTATCATTTTCTTGTGGTTGCTATTTTCAGTCATTTTGGGTTTTTTTTCTTTATTTGGCAGTAGCTTGGAGCCTTTGTTATCATTTGGATTTGATGCTTGTGTTATTGGATTGGTGCATGTTCAACTAGACTTGTTCCTTTTCTTTCATAGGTGGCATGTTGGAAGATGTGAAGAGTTCTTGTTTGAGATGATAAGACATTTTGAATGTTATTGTAGATATCTTGATGGAGAATGAGCACATGTTGGAGATTCATTTGGTTTTCTATATGGCTATGATGATATATTTCATTGATTTGACTATCATGCAATGTATATAGGTAATATAATATTAGGAAGATGGTGTTGTGCATTTTGCACAAGAAAATAAATAGTTTATTTATGTAAAATAAAAATTTATCCGCGGTGTATCTTAAGAGGTGTGTTTAGTCATATTAAATATTTATTTGGGTCCACTTATAAAGTTATATTCAACATTGGTTAGATATTTTATATGTGGATTGCACATAACAACTTAGTACGAAAAAGTAAATGTAGGGGTCATTGGTCTTGTGTACTCGTGGTTTTGAGACACATGATTTTACTTTACCACTTAGTTGTTTTGTGTGAATTTGATTCTATAAAAAGAAGCACATGTTTAGTGGTTGAAGTTGGTAGTTTGGTTTGGGTGTCATTGTATTGAGCTCTCTTCTGAAGAGTCTATTTGTGAAGTATGGCATGGGATCTGTGGTTACATGTTTGGACATATAAAGGATGCATTGGAGGAGCTTGATGTTTTAGAAGTATTAATGGATACTCTAAGAATATTGTAATATTTTTATTGCTGAATAATACATAGAACGTGGATACTTTTGGAGGCAAGTTTTTTTTCTCTTGAAAGTTTTTCTAATATATATCTTGTATAATCCTATGGTATGTCTTTGATATTTATATTATGATTATTTTGTAAGTTTGTATGTGCGATTTTTTCTCATGATATTATGTAGGAAATGGCTTAATCAACATGTATAACTTCCCTAACAAATTTATCCTACTTTATTAGATCTTTCTAGACATTTTACACTGTTATTTGAACATAATCTTGTTACACTTTGGCTCCTCTAATAGTGTATTTTTAGTTTGATCCTCCAAAACTCATGTTTATAGGGTAATATACAAGGGATATGTTATGCCCTTACCCCTATAGTGTGTATTGGGTTATGAGTAGTTGGCTTGTGGCTACTTTAACTCCTAATTAAGTCATATTATCATTATTATATTGTTATTTAGTTAGTTAGGTCGGCCTAGGGCTTATATAGGGTTGTTTAAGTTGGCCTAGGTGATATCCTAGGCATAAATAAGTATATATAGGAGGTTGTGAGTCTTTATTTGATCATTATGTTGAGTATGGTGTTCTTATTGAAGACTATTGGAGGTATCCCCCTCGAAGTGGATTAGGAGGTTGCCCCCTCAAAGTGGCATATTATTATCGAGTATTTGCAACATATTTCATATTATATTCTTCTTGTGCAAGTTGTTTCATTACAAGTGGTATTAGAGCATGATCTTGGCACCGTGACGACAAGACATTTTTGTCAATTTTGGAGGTCATTTTGGAATGCATATATCTTTCAAATTTTAGCAATTTTTTTTTATTTTTAAAGGGTTTTTGAAGACCATATTAAATAAGCTACAGTTTAGATTTTAGAGAAATTAGAGTAGAATTGAGCGAATTATTGCAGAATTTGGGTTTCTACCCAATTTATTTGGAAAACACATATCTCCTACATATCGACGAATTGGTTCCTTATTTTTTGTGGGTTTTTTGAGACATATTAGAGGAGACTATAGTCCAATTTTCAAAGCTATTGAAGTAGAAATAATCAAATTATTTGGAAATTAGGTTTTTTAAAAAAAAATTGCTTTCAAAACTGCAAATCACCTAATTTTGGAGAGATTTTTCTATTGGAGTGCGACCTAGGCCTTGTAAATTACACAAAAATTTAGATTATTTTGGCTTTATTTGTGGGATTAATTGCAAAATTATCTTTCTAGGCCTTCTTTACAACAAAAAGTAGCTGCAAAAAAGAAGAAAAAGAAAAAGGAACAAGAAGTAGAACAAGGAAAAGAGCGAGAAAGAGAGAAAGAACAAGAGTAAGAAAAAGAACAAGAGTAAGAGAAAGAGAAAGGTACAGAGAAGGAGCAAGAGCAAGAGCAAGAGCAAGAACAAGAGCAAGATAAAAGCAAGAAAAAGAACAAAAGTAGCAGTAGAAGAAGCATAAGTAAAAAAGAGAAAGAGAAAGAACAAGAACAAGAACAAGAGAAAGGCAAGGGTAGGAACAAGAAGCAGCAGTAGAAAAAGAAGCGGCAGTAAAAAAGGAGATGAAAAAGAAGAACAAGAAAAAGTTGGTATTGAGGACAATGCTTTAGTAAAGAGGAGGGCAATGTTATGCCCTTACCCCTATAGTGTATATTGGGTTATGAGTAGTCGGCTTGTGGCTACCTTAACTCTTAATTAAGTCATATTATTATTATTATATTGTTATTTAGTTAGTTAGGTCGGCCTAGGGCTTATATAGAGTTATCTAAGTTGGTTTGGGTGATATCCTAGGCATAAATAGGTATATATAGGAGGTTGCGAGTCTTATTTGATCATCATGTTGAGTATGGTGTTCTTATTGAAGACTATTGGAGGTATCCCCCTCGAAGTGGATTAGAGGTTGCCCCCTCAAAGTGGCATATTATTATCAAGTATTTGCAACATATTTCATATTATATTTTTCTTGTGCAAGTTGTTTCATAATAGGTATATATAGGAGGTTGTGAGTCTTATTTGATCATCATGTTGAGTATGGTGTTCTTATTGAAGACTATTGGAGGTATCCCCCTCGAAGTGGATTAGAGGTTGCCCCTTCAAAGTGGCATATTATTATCAAGTATTTGCAACATATTTCATATTATATTTTTCTTGTGCAAGTTGTTTCATTACCTGACGTATGATTACGTCATGGATGTCTATTTCATGTAATATGATTGGTATTTAGTTTTTAGCAAACATGAAAGTGGCTAAAATTTATGTCTTATCTGGCTGTTCTGGAACAACCCTTGCTTATGACTAAACATGCAATTTTGAGATAAAAATGTATATTCACCCAATTCAGCAAGACAAACCCTTGCTTATGACTGAACATATAATTTTGAGACAAAAATTATATTCACCCAATTCCTAATTGAACTTGATGGGCATTCATGGCAGCTATCAGTTTACCGCTTTTTAGTATTTTTTTTTTTGGGTTCATTTGAGCATACGTTTTTGTGGCTTCTTTTTGTGAAATACTCAATATATTTTTTACTATCTATGTATCCATATTGTAGTTGTGAAATACTTATGTACCACCGATCAGTAACATTTTAGTGATAGTAACCTTATTGGTGGCTTGCAGCTGATAATAGAATTCTTTGGGTAATGGTTGTTAAGATGTCTTCCTTGGCAGCTTCTCATTGGCTAATTATAGGAGCTTTTATGGAAATAGGTGGCTTGCTTTGTAATTAAGTTAAATAATTGCATTGCAATTAAATCTTCATTAGTTAGTTTAAATTGAGGAGAAATACATATTTTATCTTTAAGCTACCACACAATTGTTCTAGAAAATGAGTACATGTATGAATGCTAATTTGAAAATTTCTTAGTTGTAGAAATAATTATAACTATTTTTTATGTAGATTATAAGAAAATAGTACATAATATGTTTAATTAAACATTTCAATAATAAATCTAATAAAAATTAAATAATGTAATTTTTTAGTTTAATTTTGTTATTTTTGTTCTACATTAAATTGAATGAGAAGATTTAAATTGATAAGATTAATCATTTAAAATATCTTTTTATATATGGTACATTATTTAAAAAAAAAAAAACATGTACTAAACTTTATTCTTAATTGACGATGAAGAACAATCACATAACTTTATTTTTTTATCAAGATTTACAAATAATTTCATTATAGACAATAAATTCTATTATAGAATATTGATAATTGTATTATGCTTAAACTTATGACAAGTTGCATGCCATTATAGATTTATAGAAACAATGGACATTTACAAATTAATTTGAAATTGTTGATATATAACACTCCAACATCATTAACAAAACTGTACATGTCATTAGATATTGTAGACGTGTCCTGTCTGTTAGTTTTAGTTATATTTATTAGTATCTTGTTTACTATCAAACAACTCTAGTTAGTTGTCATTCAACTATAGTTTGTTGTCAAAACAGTTAGCACTATTATAGATTGTTGATGATGTTATTTGCAACTATATATATGTAATTTTGTCAATGAATAATACACAGTGTGAGTTGTAAGTTCTTCAGTTGTCCCCTATTCTTTAAATTCTATTTTGGTATCAGAGCTACAGAGAAAGCTCCTACCCTTGTGAGGTGTTAGCTGAGAGAGGAGCAGTTGTTGCTACACTTGCTAATCGTTAACTCTAGTTTAATCATTGAAAAGAGGGAGTATAGGTTGCAAGAAGAGCAACGTTGGTTGAGTAGAACATGCAATAAAAAAATCTAGTCATTGTTGAGGAGAATTTTGGTGTTGTTCTATTATTTTGAGGCATCCATCTGTGCAGTTCTAAAGTCCCTAATCCTAATGCTGCTTGGAACCCTTCTATTGTGAAACATTCACAAAGGTTTTTTTTGTTTTCTTCACATAAGTTTTTGAAAATGGAAGTACCTCTAGAAAAGTTTAATGGTCATAAATTTCACACATGGAAAGTGAAAAAACAAATGCAATTGATGAACACAAATTTATGGGGTATAGTGAATGGTATCGAAGTAGTACCCAAAAATGCTAAGAGAAAGATTGATTGGGAAAGCAGAGATGAAAAACCCAAGTCTATTATCGATCTTGCTTTTTTAGATTTAGAATTACATTATGTTGATTTAGAAAAATCATCTACAAAATTGTGGGATGAATTAAATAAGTTGTTTGGAGCAAAAGCAAAAAATGCAAAGTTCTCTTTGAAGTTGCAATTATTTAGATTCAAGATGTTTGATGAAATTACTATGTCTAACCACATAAACAATATGAGATCTCTCATTAAACAACTAGTAGAAGTTGGTGTTGTGATAGACAAAGTGTTAATGTGAATATAAAGTCTTGTACCTAATAATTTATCTCACTAGGTAATTAGGGGACTTATTCACATGATTAAGTTTACTTAGGATATAAGATTCTTTCTAGAAGTCTTAGTTGGCTTTTCTAGAACTTATCTTATCTAGATTTAATGCATCATTTCCTAGGTAGTTAGTTTGTTAGTCATCTAATGTCATAGGATTAAGACACATGTCACAATCATGTTCAATCCTATTCCTCACCTTGCCTATATAAGAAAGGCCATTGTACTTATATGTAACATACTTCATACCTCATCATCATTTTGATAGGTCTTAATATCAAGCAAGCTCATATTCTTCCATACTCTCTTGTAGAAGGTTTTCATTGTTTTTGTAGGTGGTCTTGGGTATTGACCTAATCTTCAACTCTTACATAAAGATGATTCTAAAGCTATCTTGTTAAATAGTCTACCTTCAAAATATAACAATGTTATTTTTACTCTCAATCAGATGCCTTTACAAACTTTAGATAGCATGATTTTAGCACTCTTAGCTGAAGAAAAGAGAACTACAAGAGTTTCAGAAGGAGATACACAACAAGAGTTTGTATTATACTCAAAGAAAAGAATGGGAAAGAGAATGCCAGGTAAAATTGAGATTGACTGTTACTACTATAGAAAAATAGGTCATACAACAATTAATTGTAAAATTTGTGCTAGTGATCTTTTCAAAGGGAATGTTAAAGAATCAGTAAATATAGCTATTGTTGAAGAACCGCTAGATGATGGTGATGATGACTTCATTGAAGATGAGGCAATTGTTCTATTTTAAAGAGGCTAACACTTTGAAGACATGGAGGGATGCAATAGAGGATATATAGATGCTCAATAGTTTGAGGTGCTTATGGATTAGAGAAACTACAACTCATTGGGGTTATGAGACATACATGTTCTAATTGGTGTCCAATAGTTTAGAGCGAGATCTAAAATCTGGAAGATTTTACCTTTATGAGGGTAATGAGACACTTCATGTGCAAATGGTGGCCAATGATGTTGGGAACTTGGATTACAACTAGGTGACTATACTTGGGAGCAACTTGAAGAATTCTTACTAGGCCGAGAATCATTTTCAAAGATAAACTTCTACATAATGTATTTCCTTTTATTTTTATGTTAATAGTTAGTTTGATGTTGTAATGTTAAGAGGCGGTGTTGGAATATAATACTCAAACATTATTAACAAAATTGTATGTGTCATTAGATATTATAAACTTGTCTTGTCTATCAGATTTAGTTATATTTATTGGTCTCTTGTTTACTATCAAACAACTCCAGTTAGTTGTCATTCAACTATAGTTTGTTGTCAAATAGTTAGCACTATTATAGATTGTTGATAATGTTATTTGCAACTATATATATGCAATTCTGTCAATTAATAATACATAGTCTGTGAGTTGTAAGTTCTTTAGTTGTCCTTTTTTCTTTTAATTATATTTTAAATGACAAATAGAAATTAGAAATAGAGTGAATGCATTAAAGAGTAGTGAGAATTACTTTAAGTTGTTCACTATAGAAATTGAGAATTACATTTATACTTTATGGATGAAATTATATGTTTTTGATAAGATAAGCAACATTTATAGGGTGTTGTACCCTTTACACGGAAAGCCCAAAGGGCCAAACAAAGAAGCTAGTTCAACAAAAAAATGAACTAGGAAAAGAGGCCAGACCTCACAGAAACAATTGATAGACAACTGTCGAAACACAGGAAAAGACTAGACAACCCCAAAATCTGAGGGGAATAATCTGACTCCCTTAATCCTAGGTTGCAAAGTTGTGACAGATCGAGGGAGTCCTTTCTTCTTTCTCAAAACAACAGACCAGGAAGACTCAAAGTCCAAGTCCACCAAGCGAGGTGAGAGAAGCGAAACAACTGAAGCCACCAAGGGAAAAGAGCCACCACCCTTCAGGGGAGACAGCAGTGCAGGGGAGGAAACATGATCACAAGAAAGACCATCAGAGGCAAGCAACAAAGTTCGGTCAGGCTTAGTCAAAACAGTGCCAACAGATCTAGCCAACAAAGGCTCAGACAATACAACGTCAATAGACCAAGCCAACAGAAGCTCCATGGGAAGGTTAGCTGAATGAGGAGTAGACCGAGGTTCCTTAGGGTCGACCTCTGCCAAAGAGGAATCCAAAGGAGGAGAACCGACCATGAGGTGATCCAAGAGAGCATCCTTCTAGCAAGTAGCAGTACCTTTGCAGTGGGCTTGTGGGCAACTAGAGGCCAAATGACCCACAGAGAAGCATCTCCTGCACCGAAAAGGGAGACCCTCATAGTCCAAGAGCTGCTTCCGAGGTCTGTTCTCCACCAATAAGACCACATCACCATGGAGAGGTTTGGAGATGTCCAAATCAACTAATAACTGAGCTACCATAGTATACCCCATCTCCCGAGTCATAGAGTCCACCATCAAAAAGTGGCCAATGGTGTTGCCAATAGCCTCATAACAAGAATCCTCCCAGAACTCAAGAGGGAGATTCGATAGTCGGACCCAAACAGGTTTGGTATTCAATGACTCCGTAAGGGGATTGAAAGAATGAGACCAAGGCCTGATGGACAGTGAGTGAATACCCAACATCCACCCCCTGTCCAGCACATGGTCACAGTCCGCAGAAGAGGAAAATGTTGCTAAAAAGAAACCCCTAGCACTGGGATAGAGCTCAATCTCACCAGAGACCATCAACATCTAGGAGGTGGTAACCCAGTCATGGAGATCGGGAAGGGAGGGCCATAGGCCATTAAACCTGCAAACCACGCCCTGCTTCAAGTAGAAATCCTCATTCTCAATAATCTCAGGTCCATAGACCACCACAGGGGAATCACGAGCATAAGGCAGAGGCTGAACATGAGATTGAGAAAGCCTAGTACCCGCCTTAGCAACCTCAGAGAAGGACTTCGCCCTACCTGCAAAAGGAAATTCCCCAGCATGAGGGACCTCCACCCGCTCAACAACACCAAGAATAGAGCCCAAAATAGTTTTTTGAAACATTTGCTCCCCCGCTAGAGACAACCACAACCCTAAAGCCACCAGGAGGAACACCAAAAGCTAGGACAATAGGTGGCATCACCGCACCCAGACTAGGTAACAAATTGTTTACACAAACCCCATTCTCCTGTAGAGAAGCCAAGTCAAGACGAGCCCCAACCAACTGGCCCTCCACCTGGTTGACCCCAGCAACAGTCGCACCATAGGATGAAATTATATGTTACTACGTATTTATAAAAAAAAATAACATTCAAATAATTCACAAATTAAATTGAAATGATAAATTGAATGATCAACATCACATTACATTCTTTGTTCTAACTATTTTTATTTAGCTATTTTTTAAAACCCTTATATTAATTCTATGATTTTTTTTCACTACTACCTTAGAAACATATGGTTCATGTTCAATATAAGTGTAGGTGAGAGAGAGACATGTATTTCCACTTTACATCTTTGACTTTCTAAGAATAGGTTATTATAAATCGCTCCATTATTTAAGAAATTGATGAATTATTATATGTCAAGGAATTGTTTACATTTATAAGCCAAAGAATGAGTTGTATTGAAACTTTAGTTCTTTTATCTTTCAATTTTTTTTTATATTTAAAAAAATTATTTATCCCTACTTCACTCAATAATGGGCTTATCAATGTTGTAATATTGATCCAACAATACTTGTGACAATACAACAAATTGTTAGGAGTAAAATCGTTATCAAGATATTTGCATATATTATACTTATTTTTATGAAGTAGATGGGATAAACACATGAAACAAATGGAATAGGAAAATGGTTTATCTTTAATATTCAATTATATATATCTTTTACATTTGTAATGATGAAATTTGCATACCCATATGCCAATTCCCAAATATTTTTGGGTGTATTTTGATGTAACATCTTCAATACAGTTACAAATGGTCAAATGGCACACTTTTGAGTTAACTGTGAATCATGAACTAATACCTTTCCATATCCACTTCATCCTTATTTGCACCTATCCCCATACATTTGACTCTATCTCATCCCTACTTGCACATTACCCAATAAATTTTGCCATTTTATCCATCCATATTAGCACTTATCTCTATACATTCACTCCCTACCTCTAACTTATCACATTAAACCTCAAGTTTAGTTCATTACCACTTGGGATCGATTCGGTTCAATCCCTAGGCATGTGGGATTAAACCTAGAATTCAACTGTTGAAATTTAAATTCCAACTTTCCCCCCTTTTTTCACCAACTGATGTGAGTTGACGTAACACATGTTTATGTGACTTGCTGTTGTATCTTGATATTTAAGGATTCAATGTGCACTTGTTGAGATAAGAGGAATCTCAAGGAACATAGAGAAATCATTGGAAAACATTTCATTTCCATATTAGAACCATATATAGGTGATTTGTACATTTGAATATGTTTTCTATGATTATTTCTTCATAATAGTGAAATAGACTTGCCTAAGCATTGACTTGGGAGAACTTGACCCTAGTGATCTAACAATCTCCTGAAAGGTGTTTGTAAATATTGTCTTGATAGATTTAAACATATTGAAGGTAGAGGATAAAATATATTTGTACATACATTCTATAGTTCATTCCCATACATTAGATCAAGGTCATGACACATAAGTTTGAACTTGAGGGACTCAAATTTGAACCACAATGAATTTTAGGTCTACACAAAATTTGAAATAGTGAGAACATCAAGTGTATCAATATGTACCCATAGAAAATGAATCCTACATAACATCAATGATGTTTGTTCACATTGTTCCCAAATTTAAATGCATCTATCCTCCTATTTTATTTTTGGATATTTATAGTTGTTTATCAATCCAACTCTACTTAATTATTTGCATTATTTATTAGCCTTAAATTATTTATATAAAGCATGCAAAACACTTCATTTCTTTACATTTTGGGTGAACTCAATATTCTTATGTACCTTAGGGTTTATCCTTCTTTTCAATTAATAATTTTATATGTACAATTTATTTTCTTTATCATAATTTAAGATTTTATTAGGGATATATTCCTCTTTATTGTGTTGGTGTGAATATGGTATTTTACCTATCTAGTCCACTAGTAGTTCCTATTCACATGTTAAATTTACTTAGGTCCTAGGAATCTTTCTAGAAGTCTAAGCTATATTCATTAGATCTTATCTTATCTTATGCCATTTACTTCTTGTGTCCTAGGTCACTTAATATTTGTTAAGCTAGTTGTCTCATGTTATAAGCTTAAGACAAAAGTCATGATCTTGTCTAATCCTATCCCTCACCTTGTCTATTTAAGCAAGGCTCTTTTACATTTGTATATATCATATCAAACAAACTATTATCTTGCCATACTTTCTTGTGAAAGGTTATATTTCGTTTTGTAGGTGATTTGGGTCATGAGGTAATTTTTATCTCCTACATGGTATTAAAGCTTTAGACATACAAAATCCTCAAATTTGAGGGTAATTTTGTGCATGAGCTATTGCTAGATTGAAAATATTGGTGGATCTTGAAAAATAAAGTATGTTCTCTTGCATCATATGATGACTTGGAGAATAAAATAAACTTGATAGAAATACCAAATTTTGGGGTTTTCTCTTTGTGTCTTTATATTTCAGGTTAATTTTGGTGTATATTGGTGCAAATTTGAGCTCACCATTGAGTTCAAGGAGTCCAAGAAAGTCAAATTTTCCTTTTGTTTTGTTCAAATTAGATATGTGAGGACAAATCTATGAGAGTTTGAATCTAGAAAGTGGTTTCCAAATCTAGGAGCTAGCTTACAATTTTGGAGCATTTTGAGTCAAAATAGACCTTTCCATCGTGTCCAAGAGGCACAAAAACCATAATATCAACTATTAATTCATTCAAACCGAAAACTTATTCCCCAAGCCCTTAGAGGAATTTTAGGACCCCACCATTATTTTGTTGACACAAAACCCATATAGTATGGATCCGTACCGTATAACTTTGTTGTATCATTGTAGGATATCGTTAGTAGATTTTCAAGTCATAGTCAAGAATATTTTGTAGCATTTTTTGAGGAATATTTGGCTTGTGCAGTTGGGTACTATCCAATGTGTCATGCTTGTAGGTATGAAGTGAAGGTTTAAAATTCAATTTTTTTATTATTAAAAAAATTAGTTGTTTTTTTGCAACTCCTACATGTGCTTACGCCAAGGACTCCAGTTTTATCACCTGCAAGGGGGGCTTAAGTTCCAAAAGTGGAGGAAGCGACATGACTCCACTCCCCATTGAAACACCGACTTATCATCACCATTGCTTGGTGGTGATTTTTTAAACCGTTTGAGCAACAGGTGGTCATGTGGGCCAACTAGCAACTAGCCCCTAAAGGCTTAATTTTTTTCCCTAAGGCCCTAATAGGGCAATTTATTTTCGAGGGTCATATCTTTTGATCTAGGAGTCCACTTATTAAAAACAAGATATTGACAAAAGCTGGTTTTGAGAAATTGCATTGGTGAAATTCATTTTGCTAGATTTTGTTGTAGGTACATTTTATTAATGTTTGAAGTCAAATATCCCATTTGGGCCTTTGAGCTCATAATTTTTTTCATGATTTTAACATCATAAAGGTATCGAGGAGCTCTATTTTTGTGTCCATGCATTTTTTCTATATTCAACCCCAGGTATGTTTTATTTATTATTTGCAAATTTTGTATTGTGACTGATTACTTAGACATCTTAACACCTCGATAAGTTCTATCTTTTAGGGGGGGCTTCATTTTTAGTATTGATTCAAATTTGAGAGGTTTCATATCATATTTTTGCAAAATATTCTCTATTTTTCTCTCTTGGTGCTTTTTGCTCTCATGGCTAAACCAAATTCATTTGAGATACTCACTCCTCATAATTATCATATACGGAAAGTAAGAATGTAGTGGTTCCTCTAGTCCAATGGTTTGTGGTCTACTTTGGGTGATCATCAACTAGAATTTACTAGGGAGTGTGAGAGATTTTCTCATAGGAAGAAATGTGATGAGGCTATGGACTTGATTGCATTGCATGTTTTTGAAAACCTATTCTTCCACATTGAGGAGTGCACTACACCATGACAAGTATGCAATAAGCACACAAAATTGTTTGGTTCAATAAATGATGTCCATGCTTTACAATTAGAGGAAAAATCAACATCTCTTTCCACTGATTCATTTCCTAGCATTGAGGATTATTTGGTTAAAGTTCAAATTCTTAAGATCTCAATTGGCTAGATGTGGAAAAGATAAATTTGATAAGGAATGTATATTTTTAATTTTGTACAAGTTGAAAGGGCCATTTTCTTTCTTTTCTTCATTTTTTTCACTATGGATGGTCTAGGTGAATCTTTTAACATGCCTTCTTTTGAGACATTTGGTGATCGATAGAGTAGAGAGAAAGCACAACTAATCTAGTTTGATGCACTTCCTAAGAATCAAGCATTTTTAGCACAATCACCCAAAGGAAAATGTAAGAAGAAATCTAAGACTAAGAAAAAATCTATTGAGACTCCCACCTCTTCCAAAGAGGATAAAAATGAGAAGGAGAAACTCAAACATGCATTTTGCAATAAAATAGGGCATGGTGAACATAATTGTTATAAAAAAACAATTAGAATAAATGAGGTTACTCCTTTACGAGCATAAAATTTCCTTGCCTTCCAAGTCTTCTAGTTCACCATATTCTTCTACACAACCCTCATCATCCACACATTTAGGATCATCAAGTTTTGCTAATGGAAGTGATAATATGAAAGGTAAATCCCTTGTTGTGACAATAGTTTATGAGTCTGTTGGATGGATTCTTGACTTTGGAGATTCCAGTTACATGGAATGTTCACCAAATTAGTCATTTGAGCCTTCCCTTATAACTAAGATATTTGATGGCTAATAATGCATACAAGGCCATTTGTACAAAAATAGATGTTGACATGGGTAGTAGGAGATTTAATGATGTCCTATATATTCCCGAGCTTACCAACAATCTTCTTTCTACATATTAGATAACATATAGTGGTACAAGGAAGACCATTGAGTTTATCCTAGATTCAATGTTCATTCAAGATTTTCATAGTAAATAACTTGTTCCAATTGGTAAGGCTAATCATTATTCTAGTCTTTACGTCTTTTCACATTTTTCTTCTACTCCTGATGAAGTTTACTCTAAGGATAATACTCGTGCATTGAGTGTCAATAGTTCATCCGAGGGTTAGATTAGTCACCTGAACCTTTGTGTTAAGGTTCTATCTCCTCTTGCTTCTTTATATTTTATTGTTGTCATACCTTTTAGTACTTTAGTTTAGCAAGATGATCTCTGTCTTTCAGATTTGGCTTTGTGGGATGGTTACTTAACATGTATATGTGATTAGTTTTGTCATTCTCATATTGCAAATTTGGAGGACACATTTGAGGGGTATCTCTCCTCTTTGATGATAGTTGCACCATAACTATTGTCTCATCATCATTATATTTGGAGATTTTTCTTGAGTTGCCACATAATCTTGATTTGTTCTCTTTGATTGGGATAACACCTGATTTTGTTGGGACATACTCTAGCATGGAGATACTTGATCTATTTTTAGAGACACACATATTGAGGCTTCTTTCCTCATCTCTCTTCATGGACTTGGAGTTTCTTCAACATCATCCACTGAACTTGTTTATTTCCAAGGGGAGATATGTTGTTTGCAGTCATTGGATTCTCTTATGTCTTCAAGCATTACTCATTGGCTTTAGAAATACTTCATTATTGGGGGATACATAGTCTCTTTCTCTCATATGGGGGATATCTATTACATATTTATGATGAATGTTATCCTTGGGGGTATTGATAAGTCCTCTATTCATCATTTCTTTCATCACTTGTACATGATAGTTTTCATGCATAAGCTCAATTGTGATAGTCAGAGTTCTATTTGTTTGACTAAGAATCTCATGTACCATGCTCCTACTGAGAATTTTTATGTTAAATATCATCTTATTTTGGAGATGGTTGAGAATGGGAAGGTGATGTTGTGAAAGGATGGAACTCAAGATAATATGGTGTATTTCTTGACAAAGATAATTAGAATAGATAAATTCTCTTGGTGTAGAAAGGGAATAGAATTAGGATCATGTAGTTGATTTAATTTATGGTTCCTATGGATTTATTACAGTTTATAATATCAAGTGGGATAATGTTAGGATTGTGTGATATATAATTATAATCCAATGTACATGACAAGTGGCCTAAAGACCCCCCACCTTGTCTTCCTCATTGGTTGAAGTAGAATGCTACCATATATGACCAAAGGTTACATAGAGGAGTTTGGGGGAGAGATTTGGAGAATGTGGGATCCCCCCTAGCAAGGGTTAAGTGAAAATGAACTTGAAAAAATGGCTAATTTTCATCAAATAGTTTTAGGTGTTTTTCATGTTATTTAATTTTCCCATGGTTTTATGAAACCAACTTTTATATGTTCCTATTAATAGATTCACATGCATGAGTGTTGTGTGTGGTATGTTTTATAGAGATTTCATAGGTATACAAGGGCTTCCAAAATGTTTAAGGGAGAAATCGTGTTACATATGTACTCCAATGCATAAATACTAATACATACTTGCACCTATCTTTGATGTTGGAGTTTTCTCCCACAAAGCTTTCTCCACATATAAATGGTGTTATGTGTTTATTTATCATAGGTTTTTTATTTCTATTTTCTTCCATATAATACTCTTAATGGGTAATCCAATGTTGCATTAATAAAAAATAGATTTGCATACTTTTGAAAGGTTAACATTTCTAGTAATTTACCTTGTTTTATGAACATAAACAAATTTAACAGATATTTTTGTTATATTTTAAATTTAGATTATTATCATGAGTCATATATTAGTTAAGATGTTTTTCTTATAGAAATATGACTATTCACTAGTAGATATAAAGATTGATAAAATAGTTATATGCAATTACATATTCATCAATTTATCCACTAAGAATTTTAACTCATTCATACCATGGATATATAACTATGAGGTATTCAATAGAAGTGGATGTTGTATTTTGTGATTAATCCTATTGGAGCATGTGGAAAATTATGTAAACATATTTGAACCATTGATGGTTTTGTTGGTGATTTGAGTTTTAGGTCCCAAATCCCTAAGATAGGAAAGTCTTCCAAGTGCAAGTTGTGTCAAATCTAGGAAGAATATCCACAAAATCTATATTCTAGTTGGGAAATTGAGAACCAATTATTGAGGTGGGTAAGACCTCCTTGACACAGCACTCACCTTGACACAAACCATACCTTTTTTGCACAATGCACCCCTATTCTAGTTATCACTTCATGCCTATATGTTGATTTGGGAAACTTAGGGTTGGGAACCTTATTAAAACACATGATTTTACACATGGGTATTTGAGAATGTGTTTTATGATAACCCTATATAAATTTGTACATGACAATGAGAACACACTAAAATGAATAAAACTAAAAATATGTTTGTATTAATATGTTATGAGTGTGTTGATATGGTGAAAAGATGGAGCTAGTAGTAGACTGGTGCCTTTATCCAATTGGGCAACATAATATTTGAGTTCATACAAAAGTTGTAGTAATTGAAACCAAAGGTGATACCTTACCTAGTATATCACAAAATACCGTGCCATTCAAAATGCACCTGCAAGCTAGGCTCTACACATACATTTACAATAATAATAAATGGTTGCATAATATTAAGTGAGTCTACTTAGTAATCCATGAGCAAACTCGCACACTTATTTTATTATATTGTAAAGATATTCTAGACACCTAAAGATTTCATCTTTACCTAATCACCTATTTCATCCATTCATCACTTAATTCGTTCATTCATCACCTAGGTCCTCTTATCATCCATTCATCACATCATTTCCTAGGAAATACATCATCACTTTGTCACTTAGGACTCATAACACTTAATAATTTAATTAAATAATTTCTAAGTTATTTAATTAAATTTGGTTAATATTATTCATCCATTTAATAAATTAATTATTCAAAATTATCCACATAGTATCCATTAATAAATTAATTTAATATTAATTTCCACCTCGTGTGCACTTTGGATTTGGTGACATGGAGTGGAAATTTGGGAGGTATGATTGGAAGTTGAGGTTTCCTCGTTGGTGGTGAGGTGATTCATCCATGTTGAGGTGTCCCGTCCAATGTTGAAGTGTCTCATCCGATGGTGAGGTGTCCCATCCAATGCTGAAGTGTCTCGTCTGATGGTGACGTGTCTCATCCAATGCTAAAGTGTCTCGTGTGATACAATAGTACATTATGGTATTAAAGTGAATACAACAGGTGTATGAGCAGTGATCTATCCTAGCAACTAAAATAGGGAGTGTGATCCTATAGCAGTTGCAGGACTTCCATTGAGAGGAAATTTGTATCATGAGAAATTGATTGATGGTAGAAAATCCCTTGTTGCCCCATAAAATAGGTAGTGACAAGAACTCCTAGGATGAGTTCTCACCTTGATAGAACTTATTTTTTTTAATTATTTTTTCCTTTTTCTTTCTCTTTTTTCTTCATACATGACCGTTGGGAACCCAATTCTCAGTCGTGTACTGCCTAGGAGTGTCGAAAACTTGGTTTTCACTTCTAGGAAATTTATTTAGTTGCAGTGTGCTACAAAAATGGTTTTCAGTTTGTAATTATCTACCAATTTCTGAAGGTTTTCATTGTTATATTTTATTGCATTTTTTATCATTTATATATATATATATTATTTATTTTATTTTTATTTTATTTTTTGAAGTACCTAAAAGGTACTTGAAGAGGTGACAAGAAATCTATCAAGAACATTGAGTTCCTTTTTTAGGCTAGAGATAAAACTTTCCTTTGTGATAAGTTGCTTGTATACTTTAGATGATGATCATTAACAACAAGGGAAGTGCGATTGGAGTCCACAGTGTGATGCTTAACCACACCATTGTCATAGACAACTTCAATCTCATAAGGTCCAAGCCACCCAGTATGGAATTTACCCTCGACGTCTTAAAATCTGGAGTCATACAAAAGTGCCCAATCTCTTGGCTAAAAGGATCATTGATGAATGAAACAATCATGCCAGAGAACAATTTTTTATTGAATTACTTCTGTATGAAAGAGAGTCTGTTGATGCATTTTATCTAAAGAATGGAGTTTCTCAATTCTTTCCTTTTGAGCATTAGTAATATTCAAACCCATTTCCAAATTAGTATGTAAAGTTTTAATTTCAAACTCAATAGGTAATACTACCTTCTTACCATAGACAAGATCATAGGGTGTAAGACTAGTGGTGGTCTTCCATGTTATTTGATAAGTCCATACCACTTCTGGAAGTCGAGATGCCTAATCCTTTCGATGAAGTGCTACTGTTTTGGTAAGGATGTTCTCAAGTTCCTTGTTGGTGACATCAACTTGACCATTGGCTTTTGGATAGTATGGAGAAGACTTGTTATGTTGAATCTCATATTCACAAACCAAAAAATAAATTATTTCAGATGTGAATTATAGTCCTTGATCAGTTACAATCTACTTTGGTACATCTAACCTTGTTAAAATTTTAATATATATAGAATCAACTGTTGGAAAAAAAGGACAAACAACTGAGAGGGGGGTTGAATCAGTTGTCACAAAATAATAAACTTTTCAAACTTGTAGACATGAAAAATATACCGACATTTACTACATCATCTCTTAGTCTAACCATTTAATTGAATACCTTTATTTGATTAAATTCATCAATTTTCCTCTCTTAATTAAATAAATCATTTTATCTAATTAAGTCTTTCTCTCTTGTTAATTAAATCATTTTACCTGATCTAATTAACCCTATGTCTATATTTAATTAAATAATTCTCTTTATTTGATTAAATCTCTAAGGTCTATCTAATAAATTAAATAAATTAAACCTTGTTTAATTTAAGCTAACCAACCATCCCCTTTAGTTAAATAAATCAAAATATTTATTTAACTAAGTCTAAAATCACATTCTTCTCATCTTTGATTTAAATAAACCCATAAATCTAAATCAAATTTGTCACATCACTTAATCCCTCATTAAATTAATTGACCCTTGATTAATTTAATACTAATTCATTTATTAAATCTCTATTTTCTCTCAACATGGCATAATGGAGGAATATTCTCTCAAATTTGAATTCAAATCCAAGTGGACTTTGTCCTTCCAACAAGACATTTATTTCATCTTTGCATTGAGCCAAGTGGCATTTAAGACATTCCTTTTCCCTCTTACATGTCGTTTCACTAATTTCAAATTCCACCTAAATGCATTTATGGGAACATTCATCAAAATGTGCACATACTCCATCCATCCATCTCTTGACAAGTGGCACCTTGCCATTGGTTGAATGCTAGTCCCACATTGCTTCATTTTGGGAATTTCTCCATCTTACCATTCTGTAAATAAGAGGTCTCTTTCCTCATTTCATCATCCACAATCCATGATTTGAGCAAAGTTATTGTACTCAAATCCATAGCAATTCTCATCCATCTTAGCTAGGTTATGTAGGTTTTTTGTCATTGAGCTTCATTGAATCTTCAACAAAATGGATCACTCTTCATCACCAATCAACAAAGCTTGCATAGGAGTTGGGAAAAGGGACAATTTTCACATCAAATTGGCACCAATTCCCCCTCAAGATCAAGAGTTTGCTTGTTTAATTAGGATTCAATCTCTTTTATTACTTTCTTATTGTGTTAATCTCTTTTCCTAATTTAAGCTTTGTGAATGGATTTCATGGGGAAATTAGATTCTAACTTGCATTTGATCTAATTTAGTGTTTGTTCCTTGTGTTTATGCAGGTTTGTAATCTTGGTTCACAAAACTTTCCTTAACTTAATCTTAGATCTGATGAATAAGCAATTAACACATTAGAGAGACAAAGAACACCAAGAATTTTTTACGTGGAAACCCTGTTAGGGGAAAAACCACAGTGGATGTTAGTCCACAATATTATACCCTATTAAAAGTATAATGAAAATAATAAAGGGGAATGCACATGCATTCAAGCACATTGCCTAGAGCTCACTGCTCAATTACAAAAGGGGACTCATTGTTCAAAGGTTTGGATTAAAACCATCCAAAATGTGAACTGAGAAAATAGCTTCTGCACAAGCCTGATTATAGTTCCAATTAAGCACATAAAACTCCTTTACTTTTCACTCAAATTGCTTCACACTTCACTCTGTCTTCTTCACACTCTGCTCTGCAATCGAATGATATTCTCACATACACACATAGGAGCATACCCATCACACGAAGCACCTTTTCCACACACTACATCGATGAAACAATCACTCTTATATATCTGCTACATGAGATTTCATCAACAACTTAGTCGGCTAGGAAAATAAAACATAATTACAATGTCGGCCCAAATTTACAATTAAATTTTCAATGAAAATCCACCAAGGTTGGCCACAACATAGTGGAGACCCAAATTAACATCTCCAACACAAAAAGACTTCAATTAATTTCACCTCGAAGAACCACAACATGCTACCATCATCATGTCAGCCAAGAACATGAAAAATTGAACATACAGAGAAAAATATTCAATCACGAACACACCGATCAATGTGGACGTACCACAAAGATATAACACAATCTAGAAGCATCCAAAAAAATCAAGAAACAACAAAGAAACATCCGCAACAACTGAGATTACTAGAATCACACAAACTTCACTCAAGAACACTGACAAAGACCACATAAATACTGTCAAACCACAACAAGATCAAATATATACGCGAACCTCTGAAACTTCTAGTAGATGATCTAGATACACTAAAAAAAACCCTTTAGTTCACAACAACTGAACTTCAACGTACAGAACAAGACGGCTTCATGACCTGAACAATTCCATTGGGAACTTGGAACACTTTCTTTTACAATTTTCTCAATATCCTCGACATATACAGCCTCTGATACACCAAATGCTAATAGTGTTGAAATCAATGACAACCACATATCAAAAACATATCCACAACATCCAACAATCTCCCCCTTTGGCATTGATGGCAACACATGATGTGAAAAATGCCATCAACCAAACACACTTGCTTTCCCTTTGGTTCCAACTCTTCTCCTCAATTTCTCTTCGACCCTTAAGAGGATTTTTCACATTACACTTCTCCCCATTTAACATCAATGGAAAAGGTAACTATTACCTTCCCATATGCACTCTCTGAACCACATATCTGCACATTTGACTATCCCCCCTGAGTAGCAGCCACAAAAACATTAATTTGGATCAGAATATAGCAATGTAGCTCACAGATTGATGCAAGTAAATGCATATTTTAGTTCTTATCAAGAGGGGTAATTACCCCTAGCATTCCTCTGAGATACTCAAAAGTATCCTTCAACAACGACTTAGTAAAGATGTCTGCAATTTGTTCTTTGGTAGGCACATACTCCAATCTAACTTCTTTCTCATTCACTTTCTCCCTCAAGAAGTGAAACTTGATTGATATATGTTTAGTCTTAGAGTGTAGCACCAGATTCTTTGAAATATTTATTGAACTTGAATTGTCATAGTATATAGCAATAGGCTCTTCATATATCACCCTGATATCTTTCAACATTTGTTTCATCCATATCACTTGAGTAAAATTATTTGCAACAACAATATATTCTGCTTCAATAGTAGATAGAGAAATGGAATTCTGCTTTTTGCTCAACTAGGACACCGACTTCTTCCCTATGAAGAAAGCACCACCACTAGTACTTTTCCTGTCATCTACATCTCCAACTCAATCCGCATCAGTATATGCACTCAAAGTGAGATCATAATCCTTTGGATACCAAATTCCAAAGTCAACTGTTCCTTTCAGATATCTGAAGATTCTCTTGACAACAGTCACATGTGATTCTTTTGGATCAGCCTAAAATCTAGCAACCATACATACAACATTCATAAGATCTGGTCTAGTATGGGTTAAATAAAGCAATCCACCAATCATTGACTTGTACCTTGTTTGATTTGCCTTGGGAGAATCATCATTCTATGTTAGCTTGCATCCAGTCACCATGGGAGTACCAACAAGATTTAATTCTTCCATCCCAAATTTCTTCAGTAGCTCTCTCACATATTTGGACTGAGATATGAAAATTCCCTTGTCTAATTGGGTCACTTGTAATCCCAGAAAGAACTTCATCTCTCCAATCATGCTCATCTCAAATTCATTCTTCATTTCATCAACAAACTTCATACATAGATTATCATCTCCTCCAAAAATAATATCATCAACAAAGACCTCAATAATCAACTCTTTATCATGATCCAACTTGAAAGATAAGTTGCTATTAACAGTACCTTTAGTGAATCCAATTTTCAGTAAATATTTGTCCAATCTAGCATACCAAGCTCTGGGGGCTTGTTTAAGTCCATATAGAGCTTTGTTCAAGCGGCAAACCATATCTTCCTTGTCAGTTAGTTGAAATCCATCTGGTTGTTCAATGCATACTTCTTCTTCTAGTTCTCCATTTAGAAATGCCGACTTCACATCCATTTGATAGACTTTATAGTTCTTGTATGCAGCATAAGTGAGAAATAATCTAACAGCTTCAATTCTAGCAACAGGGGCAAAGGTTTCTTCAAAATCAACACCTTCCATCTGAGAATACCCTTTACATACTAGTCTTGCTTTATTCCAGACCACTTCACCTTGTTCATTTAGCTTGTTCCGAAACACCCATTTAGTACCAATCACATTTTTGTCTTTAGGTCTGGGAACCAATATCCACGTATTATTCTTTTCAATATGTGTCAACTCTTCCTTTATAGCTTCCATCTAGTGTTCATCTTGGTAGGCTTCAATGACATTTTTAGGCTCAATCTTGGAAATCAAACAATATTCTTCTACAGTTTTTCTTCTAGTTTGTACTCCTTTATTCTTATCTCCTATAATTTGATTTTCAGAATGATTTAGCTTTACATACCTTGGAGTTATAGGATTTTCTTGAACTTTTGATTCTTTTTCTCTCTCTTCTACACTTGCACTTATTTTTGCTTGATTCACTAGAACATATGGCACAATTTGAAGTTGATTCTGTGTCTGAACATTTTTACCTTTGTTTGTATTGTCTTCATTTGAATCATATCTACAATATTTGGATGATTTAACATAATCCTCATCAACTCTGACATTTTCACTCTCAACCATCTTTCTCAGTCTTTTTTTATAGCATCGGTAGGCCTTGATTTTAGTAGAGTAACCTAGAAATATTCCTTCATCGCTTCTTGCATCAAACTTGATTATATCATCATCTCTTTTGATATAACATTTTCTTCCAAAGATCTTGAAATATTTAATAGTAGGCTTATAACCAAACCATAGCTCAAAAGGGGTCTTACCATAATTATCATTAACATTTACCCGGTTTAAAGTATACACAACAGTGCTTACAACTTCACTCCAATAGATCTGGGGCACATTTCCTTCTATCATCATTGCTCTAGCAGCATCCAAAATTGTTCTATTCTTTCTTTTTGCAACCCCATTTTGTCGAGGGGTTCGGGGAGCAGATAGCTGTCTTCTGAGTCCATGTTCTTCACAAAAAGAGTTGAACTCCCTGGAGGTGAACTCACCACCTTTGTCATATATCAGACACTTGAATTTTAGACCTTTCTCATTCTCTGCCATAGCCTTGAAACTTTTGAACTTTTCCAGTGCTTCACATTTTTCTTTTAAAAAGGAAACCCATATCATTCTAGAGTAATCATCAATAATCCACATAAAGTACCTTTCTCCATGAATACTTCTGACTCTGGAGGGACCACAGAGGTCGGTATGTAGTAGCTCCAACAAATCATTTGAATGAAACTGTTTGCTTCAGAAGGAGACTCTAGCCTGTTTACCCATCTGACACCTTACAAATTGTGTTAGCAAGCTTCACTAACTTAGGTAGATCTCTTACTACTTGAGTGGAACTTACCTTGACAATTTTATCAAAATTTACATGATAGCCTCCTATGCCACAACTAGCTTTCATCTACTTGAGCAATTAGACAACTCCCACTAGCAGTATTCAGGTGAAAAATATTACCTTTTATCTTTCTACTTGTAGCAATCATATTGCTAGAAATTCCACGTATCTTGCATCTTCCATCTTTGAATTGTAGATCATAGCCTTTGTCCACCATCTGTCCAACACTCAAAAGATTGTACTTCATGCCTTCAACATAAATAACATTATCAATGTTATCCTTACCACCAAGATAAATAGAACCTCTGCCAAAAATAACACCGACATTGTTGTATCCAAATCTTACAACACCACCATCATACTTCTCTAGACTTACAAATTTGTTTTTATCACTAGTCATATGATGTGAGCATCCATTGTGAATAACCTATTCATCCTTTTCTT
Source organism: Sequoia sempervirens (assembly GCA_007258455.2). Taxonomy (NCBI): domain Eukaryota; kingdom Viridiplantae; phylum Streptophyta; class Pinopsida; order Cupressales; family Cupressaceae; genus Sequoia; species Sequoia sempervirens. The sequence goes on along the minus strand of VDFB02058242.1, from coordinate 655,874,170 downwards.
CAACTCGGGCTGCAAGAGCTTTCTCATATTTAGTAGATTCAGTAGTTGCAAGACTATTTTCAATGGTAGCAATGAAAACCCATTCATCTTCATTTCCATTATCTTTATCAGACTCATCATCAGTTACTCCTTCTTCAGCAAAGTAACATTTCTTTTGGAATCTAGACTTGTTAGGCTTAGATCTAGGAACTCTTTCAGGACATCTTGATGTTAAATGACCTATTTTACTGCAAGAAAAATATTTAATAGGCAACACTCCTTCATACTTACCTTTTCCTCTGCCTTCTTTCTTTACAATCGGTGCTTCCAATTATTCTACCTCTCTTTCTTTATCTTCAAGTTGTTTCAATTCTTCATCATACTTGGATATCTTTTTGGAACATTCTCCTAGACCATATCTTTGCTTGTTACTTCTAAATATAGTAGCCTTGAATGCAGATTTAGTCTTTGGAACAGATTCACCAAATTCACTTAATTCAAAAGCAGCAAGCTTACCAACTAGCATGTCTCTTGACATCTTTGTTACTGATCTAAGCTCTTCAATAGCATGAGCCTTCACTTTGTAGGATGGAGGCAAGGATCTGAGTATCTTAGCTACAATTTCATCCTCATCTAGAGAACCACCAACACATGTAATACCCATCACTATTTCATTTACTCTTTGCATAAAAGAAGTGATATTTTCATCTTCACCCATCTTCAAATTATCATACTTGCCTTTCAAACTCTGTCGCTTAGCCATCTTCACTTGTACATCTCCTTCATACAAAGTTTCCAACATCATCCAAATCTCATGAGCTGTCTATAGTCCTACCACATTTTCCATCTCCAAATCTGTCAGAGCACTCACCAAAGCTTCAATAGCCCTGATATTGTTTTCAACATCTTTGATCTCATCAGTAGTGGAGGGACCATTCTGAGGAATAACATATGGATCTTTTGTAATCTTCTAGTAGGCTTCACCAATACACCTTAGGTGACATTGCATCCTAAATTTCCACAGTGAGTAGTTAGTTCCATCAAATCTCGAACTATCCTTGAATGTTGCCATCTCAGATCACCTCAAGCTTTTAGTCTTCTTCAAAGGAACCTGCTCTGATACCAATTGTTGGAAAAACAAGGACAAACAACTGAGAGGGGGGGTGAATCAATTGTCATGAAATAATAAACTTTTCAAACTTTCCTTAACTTAATCTTAGATTTGATGAATAAGCAATTAACCATAAGCAATTAACACATCAGAGAGATAGAGAACACCAAGAATTTTTTACGTGGAAACCCTGTTAGGGGAAAAACCACGGTGGATGTTAGTCCACAATATTATACCCTGTAAAAAGTATAATGAAAATAATAAAGGTGAATGCACATGCATTCAGGCACACTGCCTAGAGCTCACTACTCAATTACAGAAGGGGACTCATTGTCCAAAGGTTTGGATTAAAACCATCCAAAATGTGAACTGAGAAAATAGCTTCTGTACAAGCTGATTATAGTTCTAATTAAGCACAAAAAACTCTTTTACTTTTCACTCAAATTGCTTCACACTTCGCTTGGTCTTCTTCACACTCTGCTCTGCAATCGAATGATATTCACACATATACACATTAGAGCATACCCAACACACGAAGCACCTTTTCCACACACTACACCGATGAAACAATCGCTCTTATATATCCGCTACATGAGATTTCATCAACGACTTAGTCGGCCAGGAAAATAAAACATAATTACAATGTCGGCCCAAATTTACAATTAAATTTTCAATGCGAATCCACCAAGGTTGGCCAAAATATAGTGGAGACCCAAATTAACATCTCCAACACAAAAAGACTTCAATTAATTTCACCTTGAAGAACCACAACACGCTACCATCATCATGTCAGCCAAGAACATGAAAAACTAAACATATAGAGAAAAATCTTCAACCACGAACACATTGATCAATGTGGACGTACCAAAAAGATAGAGCATGATCTAGAATCATCCAAAAACATCAAGAAACAATAGAGAAACATCCACAACAACTGGGATTACCAAAATCACACAAACTTCACTCAGGAACACTGACAGAGACCACATAAATACTGTCAAACCACAACATGATCAAATATATATGCAGACCTCTGAAACTTCTAGTAGATGATCTAGATACACTAAAAAATAAACCCTTTTGTCCACAACAACTGAAATTCAATGTACAAAACAAGATGCCTTCATGACCTGCACAGTTCCATTGGGAATCTGGAACAATTTATTTTACAATTTTCTCAATATCCTCGACATATACAACCTCTGATACACCAAATGCTAATAGTGTTTACATCAATGACAACCACATATCAAAAACACATCCACATCATCCAAAGTCAACTACCTTAGTATCCCTTGCATGTGTGAGTGTTATAACTTCAACCCATTTGGTAACATAGTGCAAATTGCGATGTATTATTTATTTTTGGATGGAGGGTTGATGGGCCCCATAAATTCTAAGCCCCACTTTTCAAAGGGTTCAATGGATAATTACGGGTGTAGAGGTATCTCATCAGAGCACATGGGTCGACCCATGCCTTGGCATTTATCATCTAGTGTTGAACATACCTCTTGCAATCCTCATGAATTATAGGCCAATAGTACCCAACAATAAGAATCTTGGTGGTGGTCCTTTTGGTTAGAAAATTTCCTCCACAAGGTTCAGTATGACATGCTTGAAGTATATTGAAAACATCATCCTCAATTACACAACGACGCATGAAATTATCAACGCCGATCCGAAATGGAAGTTTATTGATCCATGAGTACTGTTTATTGAGTCCTGCAAGTTTTTGTAGATCTCGAGGAGAGAAATGAGGAGGAAACTTGCAAGTGAATAAGTAGTTAGCAATGTTAGAAAACTAAGGACTCTTGATATAAATGGAAAAAAAATGTTCATTTGGAAAAGTATCATCCACTGGTACAAGTTCATCATCATGTCGCAACTTGGATAAGAAATTTGCAACAACATTCTCACAACCAGGCTTATCAAGTATAGTAATGTCAAATTCTTGTAACAATTATAACCATTTGATAACCCTTCCAATAATGACATGCTTATTCATTAAAAATTGTATTGCAAAATAATCAGTATGATCAAACATTTCATACCCTATGATATAATGATGAAATTTATTTATTGTATATACAATAACTAGGAATTATTTTTCAATAACCGTATAATTCACCTCTGCACCAGTGAAGCTTTGGCTTATATAATAAATGGAATAGAAGAGTGTACCATATTTCTATCCTAGCACAACTCCCATTGAAGTATCTGAAGCATCTATATGAATGTGGAATGGTAATTGCCAATTCAGACCACACAACATTGGTGTGGTAATAATTTTTTCTTTAATTTCTTCAAAGGCTCATTGACACTCTGTTGTCCATGAGAAGATATTTTCTTTTCATAGCAAAACAAAAAGAGGTGAAGCAATTTTACTAAAATTTTGAATAAACCTTTTGTAGTATCCTACATATCCTAAAAAACTATGAACATATTTTTGACAAGTAGGTGTAGGTAAATCTCAAATAATTTGTACCTTTTTAGGATCTACTTCAATACCTTTAGCAAAACTTTAGTGACCTAATACTACACCTACCATCATTAAAATGTGACATTTTTCACGACTAAGATATAGGTTAGTATCTTCACATCATTGAAGGAATTTCTCAAGATTATCCTTGGATTCCTCATAAGTATTACCATAAATAGTGAAGTCATCGATATATACCTCAACACAATCATGACTAAGATCAACGAAAATACTTAACACTTCCCTTTGAAAAGTTGCAAGGGAATTTGCATAATCGAGAGGGTAAAAAATTATATGCAAATGTCCCCCAAGGAAAAGTAAAGATGGTTTTATCCTGATCCTCAAGTGCGATTCGAATTTGTTTATATCCGTTGAAACCATCCAAAATAATTTTTTCCTTGCAAGAGTATCAAGCACTTGATCAATAAAGGGTAATGTAAAATGATCCTTTTTTGTTGCTTTATTAAGGGATCTATAATCAACATAAATATGCCATTTATCATTTTTCTTGGGAACCACTACCAATGTAGACACTTGGTGGCTATCTGGAATTGGATAAATGAAACCAACATTAGTAATTTTTGCAGTTCCTCTTTAATAATTTCACGTAAAATAGGATTCAGTCATCATTGTGGTTGCCTTGCTGGACAATTAATTTCTTCAATATAAATATGAGTACAAGTATTAGGATGTATACCATGCATATCTTGATATTCCTAAGAAAATGTAGCCTTATGAATGCATAATACTAAGATTAAATCATCAATTTGTGTATTGTTTAATTGTGGATTAATATTAAGTGTATGCCCAAGTAAAATTTTCATTGCTTGAGATTGAGTGGGTGAAGGCAAGTCTATAGCGATTAATGACAAATTTTTAGTTAATAGGAATGGAATATATAAACAATCATGTGGAAGCAATTGGTGTAGTGTAATAAAATGTTGCAAAGCTTGTGAATCACCTATTAAAGGAAAATTCCCAAATGGATAATTATTGTCTATATAAGAGTGAAGTACTATTTGTTCTAGAATTTTATTGAATGATACCTATTTTGAAATAAATTAGCAATAATAACATCATCAGATGGTTCTTGTAAATCAAGACTTTGATCAATCGTCAAAATAGGGAGAGAGTTATCCAGATCACTATCAATCCATAGTGGGTCCTTTGTTTCCAACAAAATTTGTGCTAATGGATACAATGTCAATTATTTCTTTTGTTCCCCATTAGAAATAATCATACTACTTGACCGACAATTGATAAAAGCATATGTAGTATCCAACCAAGGTCATCCCAAGATCAAGAGGTATCCATCCAACTTTATTTTAGGCTACAAAACCATAAAGTCAGTTGGATATTTCCAAGAGTCAACATAAATAATATCTTCAATAATACCTACATGTTTTACCAATGACCTATCAACCATTTGAAGGACTGTAGGTGTAGGTCTTAATTCATGAAGACATTTTTTTTAGTTTCACTAGTCATGACATTTATAGCAACACCTAGATAAATAAGTGTATTTGGAATAAGAATATGACCAATACTTACCTGAATCATTGGACTAACTAAGTCAGAATACTTAGGAAATGTAATATTCCCAAGCATCAGATCTGTAAGTTGTCTAATAACTTGTACAGTTGTCAAATCTTGATTCTTCTTCTACTTCCATGCACATAATTATCGAACCATTTTATTGTAAATGGGAGTTTCCTTGATTTCCTGCACAAGAGGAATTTTAATATTGACATTTCACAATTTATCGATAAGATCAAATTCAAATTGGGGCTCTTCTTTTTTAACTAATTGAAATTGGTCAAGATATGGAGATGGTGTTGGCAATACAAGGGCAGACAACTGAGAGAGGGGGGAGGGTGAATCACTTGTCTTAGAAATTCAAACTTATTCAACTTATTAACCTTAATCTCATATCTGATAACTAACCATGAAAGCATGAATCAACAACAAACCAGAAACACACATAACACCAATATTTTTTACGTGGAAACCCTGTTAAGGGAAAAACCACAGTGGAGGTTAGTCCACAAGATTATACCCTGTTAAAAGTATAAAAGAATGAAATATGGGGAATGCACTTGCATTCAAGCACACTGCCTAGAGCTCACTACTCAATTACAAAGGAAGACACATTGTCTTACAAATAGATTCGGATTATAGCCATCCGCAGGGATTTGAATTGATAAAATAACATCTGCTAATGCCTTATCATAGTTCCGGTTAAGTGCATGAACAACTCTTCACTCTTCTTCAATCTTCTTCACTTTTCTTCACACTTTGTTTTGCTTTCAAATGATTAGGACATTATTTGCACACACACACACATTCAACATACTTCAATTTGAACAAAAAACCGCTCTTATATATCCACAACAGGAAATTTCACCATTACAAGTTGGTCACAAAGAAATAATAAAATGAATATAACTGTCAGCCCAAAATAATAGATAATCTTTAATGCGAATCAACCAAAGCCAGCCACAACTTAGTGAGGACCTAAATCCACTTATTCAACATGAAAAATCTTCAATTAATTTCTCCTCGAAGATCCACAAAATGCTTCAACACCATGCCAACCAGAAACATGAAAAATATGAACACGTGAGCGAAAATTGCCAAATACGATCACAACAACCAATGTGGACATGCAAAAAATATAGAGAATGATCTAGAAGCATCCACAATAATTAAGAACCAATAGAGAAGCATCCACAACAACTGAACTAACTGAAATAGCCTCATCTTTAATTAGGAACACTAACTGAAGAAACATAAAAATTGTCAAAATGAAATCTTCATAACTTGATCAAATCTTCATGCAGATCTCTGAAAATCAAAGTGGATAAACTAGATACACTCAGAAACAAAAAATTTCGTCCACAACCTCTGATCATCAATGTACAAAACATACCACCATACTGAACATCACTTCACCACTAACAACCTGCAACTCATTTCTTTACAATTTTCTCAATATCCTCGACATATAAAACTTCAAATGCATTAATGCTAATAGTGTTGACATCAATGAAAACCACATATCAACAACACAACCACAACATCCAACAATCTCCCCCTTTGGCATTGATGTCAACGGATGATGTGAAAAATGTCCCATCAACACAACTAACTCTTGACACTTACTCCCCCTTAGGATCTGACTCATTTCCTCCTTAATTCATTCACATGACTCTTCTCCCACATAATTCTTCTCCCTAGATAATCACCATTTTTTCACATGACTCTTCTCCCCCTTTGACATCGATGACAAAGTTCTCTAAGCTTTGAACCACATATCTTAATTTCTGAACCATCTGACTACTCCCCCTGAGTAGTAGCCACCACAACATCAATCTGAAACAACATATGACCATGAAATGCACAGATTGATGCAATGCATTTCTTTGCATCTTAGTTCTAATTAGGAGGGGTAATTACCCCTAACTTCCCTTTGAGATACTCAAAAGTATCCTTAGGAAATGACTTAGTAAAGATGTCTGCAATCTGCTCCTTAGTAGGCACATACTCCAATCTTACTTCTTTTTCACTTACTTTCTCCCTCAAAAAGTGAAACTTGATAGATATATGCTTTGTCTTTGAATGCAGCACCAAATTCTTAGAAATATTAATAGCACTTGAATTATCGCAAAATATAGCAATAGGCTCATCATATACAATTCTAATTTCCTTCAACATCTGCTTCATCCATAAGACTTGAGTACAATTGTTAGAAACAACAATGTATTCGGCCTCTGCAGCAGACAAGGAAATGGCATTCTGCCTCTTGCTTAACAATGAAATTAGCTTTTTACCCAAGAAAAATGCTCCACCACTAGTACTTTTACCTTCATTCACATCTCCGGCCCAGTCAACATCAATAAAGGCACTCAAAGTAAGATCATCTTTAGGATACCATAGGCCAAGATCAACAGTTCCCTTCAAATATTTGAAAATTCTCTTCACAATAGTCACATGAGATTCCTTTGGATCAGCTTGAAATTTTGCAACAATACATACAACATTCATGATATCAGGCCTAGTTTGAGTTAAATACATCAATCCACCAATCATTGATTTGTATCTTGTTTTATTTGCTTTCGGAGAATCATCTTCTGTAGTCAACTTGCATCTGGTCACCATGGGTGTACCAACTGACTTTGAATCTTCCATACCAAACTTCTTCAACAATTCCTTCACATACTTGGACTGAGATATAAATATCCCTTTATCCAACTGAGTAATTTGCAATCCCAAAAATGATTTCATCTCACCAATCATTGACATTTCAAATTCATTCTACATCTCATTAGCAAACTTTATGCACAAACCATCATCTCCTCCAAAAATGATATCATCAACAAAGACTTCAACAATTAGATCTTTATCATCATTCTTGAAATACAAATTACTATGAGCAATACCTTTGTTAAATACAAGCTTCAACAAATACTTATCCAATCTTGCATACCATGCTCTAGGGGCTTTCTTGAGTCCATACAATGCTTTCTTCAACTAACACACCATGTCTTCTTTATCAATCAACTAGAATCCATCAGGTTGCTCAACATACACTTCTTCCAATTTGCCATTTAGAAAAGCTAATTTGACATCCATCTGATAAAATTTGTAGTCCTTGTGAGCAGCATAGGCAAGAAATAATCTTACAACTTCAATTCTAGCAATAAGGCAAAAAGGTCTCTTCAAAATCAATTCCTTCCATTTGTGAATATCCTTTACATACCAGTCTTGCTTTGTTTCTAATCACTTCACCTTGCTCATTCAGTTTGTTTCTAAAAACCCATTTAGTTTCAATAACATTCTTACCCTTAGGTCTGGGAACAAGAATCCATGTATCATGCTTTTCAATTTGTTTTAGCTCTTCTTTCATTGCTTCAACCCAATTCTTATCTTTACATGCTTCATTCACACTAGTAGGCTTAGTCTTAGAAATCAAGCAATATTCTTCTGCAATCTTTCTCCTAGTCTAGACACCTTTATTCTTATCACCTATAATCTGATCTTCTAAATGATTCAACCTTACATACCTCAGAGTCTTCTTAGAATTTTCTTCAACTTCAGGTTCCTCTAATCTCTCTTTTGTGTTTCCACAAGTTTCTCCTTCTTCATTCTCCTGATTTACCAGATTGATTTGCACTTGATTTGTAGTCTGATCTTGCTTTCCTTGATTTGTACTGTCATCTTGATCATCAGAGTCATATCCACAAGTTCTTGATGGTTTACCTAAGTCTTCATCAACTTTAACATTTACACTTTCAACCATTTTCTTCAATCTTTCATTATAACACCGGTAGGCCTTACTATTAGTAGCATAACCTAGAAAGATACCTTCATCACTCCTAGCATCAAACTTTCCTATGTCTTCATCTCTCTTAATGTAACATCTACTTCCAAATATCTTGAAGTATTTAATAGTAGGCTTTTGACCAGTCCATAGCTCAAAAGGGGTCTTACCAGTATCACCTTTGATTTTTACCCTGTTGAGTGTGTACACAGTAGTACTCACAGCTTCTCTCCAATAGATATGAGGGACATTTCCTTTCAGCATCATTGTTCTAGCAACATCTTCAACTATTCTATTCTTCCTTTCCACAACTCTATTTTGTTGAGGGGTCCACGGTGCAAATAATTGTCTCCTTATTCCATGTTCTTCACAAAAAGAATTAAATTCACCAGAAGTGAATTCACCACCTCTATCTAATCTCAAACATTTAATTTTCAAACTTGTCTCATTCTCAACCATAGCTTTAAAGATCTTGAACTTTTCCAGTGCTTCAGATTTTTCTCTTAAGAAGGCAACCCATACCATTCTAGAATAATCATCAATAAGTAACATGAAATACCTATAACCTTGTAAAATTTTGATCTTAGAGGGACCACACAAATCAGTATGCACTAGCTCTAACAATTCATTTGAACAATTCTTTTTACTCTGAAATGAAATCCTAGTTTGCTTTCCCATCTGACATTCCTTGCATATTGCATTAGTAGGTTTCACCAACTTAGGTAGATCTCTCACAACCTTTGTAGAACTTATCTTGACAATATTATCAAAGTTAACATGACACATTCTCCTATGCCATAACCAACTTTCATCAACTTGAGCAATCAAACAACCTTTACTAGCAACACTCAAGTGAAAGATATTACCTTTTATTTTTGTACCTGAGGCAATTTCATTTTCGGAACTCAATATTCTGCACTTGCCATCCTTGAACTGAAGATTGTAACCCTTATCAGCCATTTGACCAACACTCAAAAGATTATGCTTCAAGCCTTCCACATACAAAACATCATCAATATTATGCTTACCATCAAGAGAAATGCATCCTCTTCCACATATCACACCAACTGTATTATCACCAAATCTCACAACACCACCATCATATTTTTCAAAGCTTACAAACTTAATTTTGTCTCTTTTCATATGATGTGAACATCCACTATCAATTACCCATTCATCCTTTTCTTCAACTCGAGCAGCCAGGGATTTCTCCATATTTGTACAACTAGCAGATTCAGTAGATACAAAACTATTTTCTCTAACAACAATAAATACCCATTCATCATCATCTCTATCAGATTCATCATCTATTACACCTTCATCAGCAACATAGTAACATTTCTTCTGAAATCTAGGCTTGTTATGTCTTGGTTTAGCAGCTCTTTCCAAACACCTTGATGCAAAATGGCCTATCTTATTGCAAGAAAAACATTTAAGAGGCAACTTTCCTTTTCCTCTCGGCACTCTTTTGACAATAAGTGCTTCCAGTTCTTCCATCTCTCTTTCTTCTTCTTCAATCTTTCTGATTTCATCCTCATACTTGAATGTCTTTCTAGATGAACTCTCACCTAGATCATATCTTTGTCTATCTCTTCTAGAAGTAGAAGCCTTAAATGCATATTCGACCTTAGGAAGGGCATCACCAAATTCACTCAACTCAAAAGCAATCAACTTACCAACCAATGTATCTCTGGTTATGTTTGTTACAATTCGAAGTTCTTCAATAGCACCAGCTTTGCCTTTGTAAGAATCAGGTAGGGATCTAAGCACTTTAGCAACAATCTCAAATTCTTCTATGTTTCCACTAGCACATCTAATACCACACACAAGTTCATTCACTCTTTGCATGAAAGTATTAATATTCTCATCATCTCCCATTCTTAGCCTTTCATATTTCCCTTTCAAACTCTGCAACTTAGCAATCTTCACATTAGCATCACCTTCATACAAGGTTTCCAAATTTTTCTAGATCTCATAAGCAGTCTTCAGATCCATAACATTTTTCATCTCAAAATTAGTCAAAGCACTCAACAAAGCTTCCTTAGCTTGGATATTATACTCAGCATCTCTGATCTCAGCAGAAGTAGTAGGACCATTCTATGGAATAACGTACATATTACTTGTAATGCTCCAGTAGGGTTCACCAATGCATCTCAGATGACACTCCATTCGAGTCTTCCACAAAGAGTAATTTGTTCCATCAAATCTCAGACTATCCTTCTTGTAACTTGCCATCCTAGATCACCTTAAGTTGTTAAACTTCTTCCAAGGAACTTAGCTATGATACCAATTGTTGGCAATACAAGGGCAGACAACTGAGAGGGGGGGTGAATCAGTTGTCTCAAAAAGTCAAAATTATTCAACTTATTAACCTTAATCTCAGATATGATAATTAACCATGAAAGCATGAATCAACAACACATTAGAAACACACATAACACCAAGATTTTTTTACGTGGAAACCCTGTTTGGGGAAAAACCATGATGGAGGTTAGTCCACAAGACTATACCTTGTTAAAAGTATAAAAGAATGAACTATGGGGAGTGCACTTGCATTCAAACACATTTCCTAGAGCTCACTGCTCAATTACAAAGGAAGACACACTATCTTACAAATAGATTCAGATTATAGCCATCCGTAGGGATTTGAACTAATAAAATAACATCTGCTAATGCCTGATCACAATTCCAGTTAAGTGCATGAACAACTCTTCACTCTTCTTCATTCTTCTTCAATCTTCTTCACTTTTCTTCACACTCTACTTTGCCTTCGAATGATTAAGACATTATTCACACACACACACACATTCAACATACTTCAATTAGAACAAACAACCGCTCTTATATATCCGCAACAAGAAATTTCACTGTTACAAGTCTGCCACAAAGAAATAATAAAATGAATATAACCGTCAGCCATAAACATGGAAAATATGAACACGCGAGAGAAAATCACCAACTACGATCACAACAATCAATGCAGACGTGCAAAAAAGATAGAGCACGATCTAGAAGCATCCGCAAAAATTAAGAACCAACATAGAAGCGTCCACAACAACTGAACTAACTGGAATAGCCTCATCTTCAATCAGGAACACTAACTAAAGAAACAAAAAAACTGTCATAATGAAAATCTTCATAGCTCGATCAAATCTTCATGCAGATCTTTGAAACTCGACATGGATAAACTAGATACACTCAACAACAAACTCTTTAGTCCACAACCTCTGATCATCAACGTACATAACATACCACCATATTGAACATCACTTCACCATTGACAACCTGCAACTCATTTCTTTACAATTTTCTCAATATCCTTGACATATACAACTTCAAATACATTAATGCTAATAGTGTTGACACCAATGACAACCACAACATCCAACAGGTGGTGGTTGTATTTTTGTTTCTTTAGTCTCTTTTTGTGAATATTCAAGTTCTATGAATATAGGGTGTGTTGGTCCTTGAAGCGCTTTCCCTAACCTAGGTTTTAATCCATTAACATCTAATGTATTAATAGGATAATTTGGATACCCTACTAAACCTTGCTATTATAGATGGTTTTTCTTACTTTATTGTTTAGATTTGGTGTTGGTTGAGCTGGCATTTGTGTTTCCTTAGGTGGTTGTGATGGATTGGATGACTAATTATTAGATGTTGGTGGTAAAAAATGTTGTTGTGATTGTTGGTACAGGTTAGTAAGAGGTGGTATTGGATATGATGGATATTATGGGAATTTAGGTGGTGATTCCTTTCATGCTTGTTTCCATAGTTGTGGAGCATGTTGGTATTAGTTTTTCCATTGTGAATAAAGTGGAGGTTGTTTCCAACCTCAATGTACCATCTATGTTGAATAGGAAAAGACCTAGACTAACTATTAGACCCCATGTTATGAGGTGTGTGCAAATAGTTGTTCATATCTGGTGGCTTAGATCGAGGTGGCCAAGGCCTCTGTTGAGCCATACAATAAATGAGTTCATTTGTATATTCCAATTCTCCCATATCTACTAATAGAGGTTGTAAAGTGGTGCACCTACTAGCATCCTCTAAGGAAGATTTTTTTTTATTGTGAGGGAATTCATTAGCAAAATGTTTCTTATGATAGATAGGACAAAAAATAGCAAGTGCTTTTTCAGCTTCCTCTTGTTTCTTATGAGTATATAAAGTATCAATTTATTTCCCCATGTGACTTAAAATACTAGTTTTCAAGTCATCAAGTAACATACCTAGTTCTAGCTTCGTAATACCTAATGCACCTTGGAAATTGTTCTTCCTAGGATAACTTCGTATGGTTCATTGAGGCCTTCAATAATTCTTGCAAATTTGACAAATTTCATCAATTTCAATTTAAAAATATATCCACCTCCAATATATTCAAAGTATCCATACATTCATCACAAATTCCTCTTAGAAAAAATATTTTGATAGCCTCATTAGTTAGTCTTGTTTGTCATGTTCTTTGAAGGCTAAAGGAGAATCATTCAAGGAAATCCTTGAATTTTTTTCTTCACGTTGTGTCATTCAAGAAATTTCATCTCAAACTTCTTTTGTCTTACAATAATCTTGGTAATTTTTCAAAAAATGTTCTTTCATAGTAACCCACATACGAATATAATGTCGTCCAAGCCCCATGAACCAGTGTAATGTAACATCCTTCATTGTAGTTGGAAAAAGCTTAAGCTTTTGAGCATCACTCTGATAATCATAGTTGCAACACAAGACATCATATTCAAATAAAAACATATTAGGATCCTCAATAGAAAGCCCTCGAAAGATTGGAAGGGTTGAATGAGGTATGTTTTTCATGGGTGCATCTTCTTTTGGACTAACAATAAGGAATTCAAACATAATGGGATCATTATTGGCCAAGGCTCATTCATTTTTATTGTTATCTCTATTTACATCATCCATTGTGTCAAATGACCAAGATGTTGAATAAGATGTAAATGACTTCTTTTTCAAAGGTTTACCACTTTGTAATTCATATGATTCTGCAAATTATTTTGCAAACTTGGGAGGAATACCTTTGAAGGATTCCTTTGAAGACTTTGATCTTTTTGATTGTACTGATGGAGTACTAAGTGGTGATTCAAGGTCAGATTCAATAGTGGCTGATCCAATCACACACTTTTCGAGATTTGGTTCTACTAGCTTATTTTCCAATGTTTCATTTCCAAGTTGTGGCCTTTTTTCTTGTTTTACTAAGCTACTTCTAATAGTTTGTTTGACAAATATACCTTTTTCATCTCTAACATGACTCATGCATGTATATGACTTAATATAGTACAAACCAAGGGTAATTGCCTAGGTAAGGTCGACAATTATGTGGACTTTCTCCTTGAAGCACTGGCCCTAACTTAACTTACTAGAATAACAGGCCTTTAATGCCTTTCCCTAGAAACAACGATAAAATGTTGGGACAAAATTGAGTATCTTAATGCTCTGTTTAGACTTGTGGTTTGTTGTTGTATTTTATTGTTTAGTTCACCCTTATGTCAATTCGGGATGTAGACTTATGAAAGATGTATTGACAAATTGCTAAAGGGTTTAGGTAGTAAGATGGGTTTTAAATGAATGTAATTTATCTCAAAGATGTAAAATTAACTATCAAAATTCCTTTTATCTATACCTTTAAAGCTATTACAAATCGTGAATTCAAAATCAATTACATAATACAAAAACCATGATAAAACAATTGTGGTGACGAGCTATTATTCACCACTCAGGTGACAAGAACTATGTAAATTATTATTAACTACAAAAATGATGATAGCCAATTTTGAAACACCAAAATTACTTTGAATTTATACCAAACCAAATCAATGTCACACTTAATCAATTGTTGAAATCATCACAACATACAAAACATACCTCACAAAAAATAACAAAAGAAATGTCTTCAAATGGTGGCTGAAGAGTGGGCCCTACCTCCTAGCCGACCAATTGAAGGAAGCACTTATATAATTCTTGAAAGAAACCTAAATGACAATACTTTTCCTGATAATGATATTGATATGTATTATATTTAGATTAGATATTTGTATTATATAAGATAGCTTATATAGATTTAATGCAAAAATAGAATATCTAAAAAATATATGTTTGTAGTTTTACAATTCAAAGGATGAAATATATGGCCTACAACCACTCTATCTTAAGGTACTAGATCAACTATCTAACAATATACTAATTATGTTTGATTGAAAGTTAAAAAAAAATGATCATGACAATCTTTCCAAAGTATCTTTATCACCCTTCCCCATGGCTACATGAGACCTATTTTATCCCACACAACCGATGACATTAGTACTTATAAATGATCACTTTCTAAGGAATATTTTATTCTTTTAATCCATATCAATCATCTTTAATTTCATAAAATTATTATGGCAAACTAGGAGGAAAGGTTAAAGTATAGTTTAAAATCAATAATAGATTTGGGCAAACTTTTAACTCATCAATAGGTTTTGAAAAAAAATGAACACTCAAGATTTGAAATTTATTTTTTTAAAATATTTTCCTTAAATGTAAACTTAATAATCTTTTAAAAGCAACTAATTGAAGAATTAGCCAAAAATGAAAACATAACAAGAATTATTCTAACAACTAAATGCAAAATTCTAGGTTTTTCTCAAAATAAAAATGAAAACATGAAATAAAAAAAACTTGATAAATGCAAGAAAATGCCACCAAGTACTCAATATTTGTAGGAGGATCAAAATGTCAAGAAGTTTGAAGCAATTTGCATGTAGTTGAGATGTCAAGAATGCTAGAAGGTGAATAAAATAGATCCATTCATGATTTTAAATAGGTTCACATGCATGCTTTAGAAAATTGTGAGAGTTTGCAATTTTGGTTTCTTTAGGTTCCAAAAAATTGTAACTTACAAATATATGCTTAAAGAGGTTTGGAAATTTAAAGGGTTTGTATTTTATAGCATAGAACTTGATTAAATTTACAAAACTAAAGTAAAATTATCGCTAAGATCTTTTAAACACTTGTGACTTTTACAAATCACTTTGACAAAAAGATTAGGATTAAAAATTACATAAAAGAAAATACTTCCTCAAACTTTACAAAAATACAAATCTCGTAATTAAATTCTAGGGACCCTAAAATTTTAAATTCTAGATGTGTGTTATGACGGGTCACAACAACTATATTTACTCAATCATTAAATCTTGACTTTGTCACCAATAGATTAAGACGTCAATTTGTTTGGTATTTAGTCCTTGCTTTGGATTAACTTTTTTAATCTTATTCCTTATAGGTCAATGTAGCATAGTGTCATGCCAACCTATATAACTTAGTAATACTTATCTCTACCTAGAATTTGTGACATCTTGATATTAGTAATGGATGAGGATGGTTTGTAGATCAAAGGAAAAGTTCATGTTCACAAGAATGTTCTATATATATATGTAATTTATTAGGAAATCTACATAGTTTTACTTTTTGTTTTGTATGTTTCACCTCTACTTCCTTTGTACTTTCTACTATTTAAAGATTGGTGGTATTTAGTAACACATTGGAAGAGTGCTATTGTGTTGCTAGGGAAACCATTCTTATAGGTCAATTTATGTATAAATAATTGAAGACAAGAAATCTCAACCATGCAAATGCTTCTAGAATGCATGTACAAATCTAGATTCATTTAATAGCACTAAATTAAAATACTTCCTTCCTTAAATGTGAATGATATGCAAATAATGCTTGGAAGATAAGAAGTTGTGAAATGAATGCCTTTGATTGCCGTTAAATGCTATACTAGCACAAATCACCAAATCACACAAGCATTTAGTTAGTCAACTTAGGGTGGGAAATTAATGGGTGGTAGTTGGCATAAATTTGAAATTTAAATTTAAAAAGGTAGGCACCAAATTTGCAACTCCAAGGTTGACATCATGACCATGTAAATGACCCTACACAGATAAACTAGAATAGGTTTACAGATAAGTGTACTACAAACATACTTTAAGTGAACATATTTAGGTGCGAGTATGGATAAGGTGGAGGATAAATGTGTGGGAATATGTACGAATAGGGATAAATAAAGGTTAGAAAGATGAATCTAACTTTTCACAAAATGACACAATTTATCTTTAATATATTAAAATATTCTCCCAAAACGAACATACAAATAAATAAAAACAAAATAAATATATAAATTTCATCATTACACTATTATAATTATATAAAAGAAAACTTATAAATTAAGGAAACATTATTAGTGGGCCCTCAATTTTCTTGCATGGGCATAGTAGCTTTTGATCATTATCTCACTATTTGTAATAGATATGCCATCAATGGCTAAAACGTGTGGGGCTTCTAGAGAGAAAGCTTTTGGAGGTTCCATGCATAATTACAAACAAATGAAGATGGTGTTAGTACTCTTTTGTCGTGTATATCCCGTGACCGACCTTTTCTTCAAACGGTCCACTCGTTTAGTCCACATTTTTCAAGGCCTGTCACAACCATGGAATATGATTAGAAGCATCCTATTATTATATTCCCTAGGGGACAAAAGCTTTAACTATCATTATATTCTAACATAGATTTAAACAAACACTTTCAATTTGAAATGACATGTTTCCACTAATAACAGAAGACATTTTTATTATCAATAAGTTTGTATTGTATTCCATAACAAAGACAATGTATATTACATTAATAAAAATTTAAGATTTCAGAGGTGATAATTAAAATAAATGTTATAGTTAATGGTTATATAAATGTGGAAATTAAATAAGTTTGATTATGAGATTTTAATGTAGGTGTCTTTATTTAAAGACCAAAATCTATTTATTGAGATATTGGAATTTTACTTTAGTGTTGAATTGTGATATCAATAAGTGTAAAGTTGACTTTGATGTGGACTCGTGGATTTGATCTATCATACTTTTGTAGATTGAACCTTGTTTGTCTTACTTTTTGATATTTGAATTTGTGTACGAATAGGCAATGTTTACAAATACCTTTCAAGAATCTTTTGGATTGCAAGTGTCATGTTCTCCTTAGTAGACAGAGTTATTCAACGGACTAAAGTTGTGAAAAGTAGTTAAGTATGTAATATGCTCCTAAGATGATGGTGTAAGGTCAATATAATCTATTTCAACCACTTCCAAATAGGACTCTATATGTGATCCTTAGTTACATTATATGATGCTTTCCCTCTAGAGCTAGTCTTTAAATGAATCTTTCTAACATGTAATTTGGAGCATTCACACTTTAGTTGGTTAATAATGGTAAAGTGAAAAAGGTGGTAAAAGTTGATTTTAAAATTTTATTTGTAAAAATGTGGGCCCTATTAGAATGTGCAATAAATACAAATGCACAATAAGATGACACTAATTCAACATACAAACAAATTAAAAATAATTGCATTCCAATATATGTATTCAAGGTGTTCAAGATATGAAAATGAAGGAAACAAATGCAATATATAAGTTTAAGGATGCACAAGTTAGGGTGGTAGATGTCCCAAAGAAGAGTAGTTAATTGTAGGACTGACTCAATTATAAGAGTAGAAATGTCAAGTGAACTCATCTTGATGAGGGAGATATGACACATGACATCTAACTATTGTCAATCAAGGAATTGAATGAAATAGAGGTAGCATGTGCTACCATTAATCAAGGAGATAACATGTGCTCTTTTTTCCTAATTTTAACCAAGTAAATCAATAATTACCTAAATAAACTTCATATAAAGTGTAATGATAATTGGATGGAAGGCGCCTCATATTTTAGGACTTCACTTCAGAGGTCCCACCAAGTATCGATTCCTTCATTTATTAAAAAAGAGAGTGCAAAAATAATTAATTACCCAAACAAACCCAAATTCATTACATTTACATATCTAAATCAAAATAAATAAACACAAATATTTTTTAAATTAAATAAATTTGTAAAATAAATATTATCAAATTTCAAAAATAAATGAAATTGTTAATGGGCTCTTGGTTTATTGGTGAAGTTGAATAGTTATCAATGAGCCCGCCAAGGATCAAGTCTTGTTGAGTGTAAGGCCCCAACACCATAAGAAATGAAGTGAGATAATGTCTCATATGACTTTGATAGAATGGATGCCCCTCAATACAATAACTAAATGATTTTATGAGTGTGATATAAACTTTTAAAAAAACATTAATTACTATTTTTAAAAAGATTAAAATAAATTAAAATAAAAAATGTTAGATATATATAAACTTTATTTAAATAAACGAAAGGTTTTA
This sequence comes from Sequoia sempervirens, assembly GCA_007258455.2. NCBI lineage: Eukaryota > Viridiplantae > Streptophyta > Pinopsida > Cupressales > Cupressaceae > Sequoia > Sequoia sempervirens. Next base: position 655,855,044 of record VDFB02058242.1, on the reverse strand, counting down.
TTATAATGGTTTAACGGCCACGTGCTTTCAATAAAACCAAGTTAAGTTTGTTTCTTTTGACGTAAATGAGATTTAACCTTATAAAGAGCAAGTTCATACCAAACCAAAAGATTTGATATTATAAATAAAATAGAGTTGTAAAATTATTAATGCATAAAATAGTCAATATTTTTATTTTGGTCTCTAATGTTAATTTAAATAAATTATTTATTACCTAACTAAATTATTCATCATTTAAAATAAACGAATAAATATTTTTTATTCAACTTTTTTAAATTTTTTTTATAAACAATTTAGTATTTGAATGGTTTTTTTTTCATATTTAATTTATTATAAGGATTTGATTCATGAAGAATGGTTATATTAACGAAGATTTTTTCATAATAATTATACAAATGAATTTCTAAGGTATGTGAATGATAATAATTTTTTTATAGATAATTTAGTGGAGGTTTATTATGGGGTTTACCTTTAAAAAATATAATTGTATAGATTTAGTATACCATTTTACAATATCCAAAAAGAGAATTAGCCTATAAAAATGATATTTATGGATCAACACTAGACATAACTATAAAATATAAGCATAGCACTAACAAATTGAAATCTAGTCAACTAGATATTGCAAGACAAAAATGAATAAAAAATAATTCATAATCCAAACCACATATTGTCTTGACATAAACCCTTAATATAGCCACCCTTAGATGATTCCTTAACACATGCGGCTATTTTCTTCAACATGGACCTCATATACCACTTCCTTAACCCAATTTGTTGTCTTAGAAGTCATTCTCCCTTATAGAGGCCTTGCCAATGAGGGAAAGTGGACTCCATGGATAATTTCTTGATGGCTATGGGCCCTATGTACAATATGGTTGTAAAATACTAGAACCATGAAATTGTTGGCCACCTCTAATCTACCACGAGTGAGACACATGCAACTTTGTGAGAACTTTGCTCACATCATGATAATAGACACAAAGAACTCCTACTTAATGGGGTAGCACATACATAAATCTAATAAGGCAACTTAGAATTGTACCTCATTACTACTACCCTCTAGTAATTTTTTTGTAGTAAATCTAAGTAATAGCCCCTCATTATTCCTTAAGATGTAATTAGCCATTGAAGGGCTCGAGTTTCCTTTTGCCACTTCATCAAAATTGAGTTTGTGCTAGCCCTAATATGGAAGGATCCACCTTGCATATACTTTGGCATTAAAAGGAATATTAATCTTCAACACCACATGAATAGGGGGAATGATCAACCCATTCCACGATTTTCTTAATTTGTCATCCCATGCTATAAAAGAGCTATTTTTGAGAGTTTTATTTCTTTCTATGTTATTAACCACCTCCATGATGGCATTTTCCACTTTGTTGAAGAAGAGATCTTCCTTTAACTTCTTTCCCTAAAATACCCTTCTATTTATTTCCTTCCATAACTCCCAAATCATTATCAAAGGGTTGACAAACCATATATTTGAGAATACTAATTTTTTGTGTTTGACGGGCTAAGCATTGAAGAGGGAAATAATATATTGAGAGGGGGGAGCAACAATTTAATTTATTCAAGGTCTTTTGCCAACGTGTCTTTGCAAAATGCATCTAAGAAGAAGATGATACATCGACTCTTCTGCTTCTTTACACAACACACATCTTGAGGGGCTATTGAAGCCCCATTTCTTTAATCTATCCCCAATTATGTTTTTTTTCTATAGATAAACCCACACAAAGGTGCCTACCTTGGATAGACAATGGTTATGCCATTATAAGTGAATGGGTCAATCTTCCTTTTTTACTGTTGCTTCCTCAATTTGATAATTGATCTCAATACTATAATTTCGCGTCTTTGATCCTGTCAACTTAATAGTGTCATCTTCTTCAATAATAAATAATTTTCAAGACACTAAAATCCCTTCAAGAGACATTCTTTGATCTTATGGGATGTTAAGACTTTGCAAATATTTCAATCTCCATTTTGTGAAGCTTGCTTCCTCAACTTGTGTGATAGAATCCCATACTCTAATGCCTCAATTGTTGAACAACATTTCCTTCACCATCATTAAATTTGGGAAATCCTTTAGGACTATGTAGCCACTCCACAAATACTCCCAAAATAAATATTTTTTACCATTTTGAATGTCCTGGGCAATGTGCTTAGTTATCAATTCTATACTTGTCAATATGAAATTCCATATTGTTGAGTCCTTGGAAGGATTTATAGTTGTAATAATTTTACTCGATTCCATTGAATCCAAGTATTTATTTTGTATCTAATTCTTGCCTGTTTCAAGAAGGAATTGGAGTATTGGTTCCCAACTAGTTTGGTTCTTAGGGTTGTGTTAAGGATGGGCCATTAGTGCAATCCCATCCCACTTGCTTCTTTAGGGAAAAAAATCTTATCCAAAGCTATGAATGGGAAAAAAAAAATCACTAATGTACCTTTACAAAATAAGTTCCTCATTTTTTGATCAATCATGTCACTTATCTTTTTTGGAATTTTGATATAAGACCTAGTGTATATGGGAATTGTAGGTATTACAAATTTTACCATTTGAATTATCCTCATGGATGATAGCTATTTCCCTTTCCATGAAGTTGATTTTGAGTTGCAATTTGAGACCAAGGCCTCCCACAAGGTCGATTTTCTCACACTAGAAAACAAGGGGATGCCAAGGTGCTTACTTGAAATTTAGCTAACTTTGAAACTAAGAATTTGAGAAATCTCCTTTTGTAACCTCAAATCCGTGTTGAAGAAAAAGATCTTCAATTTCCTTCAATTGGCGTGTTGTTGTAAAGCAAGATAATATTTATCTATTAACGACTTTATTACCTTGGATGCTCTCTTGCTTGCAACACCAAAAATAAGTTTATCATCTATAAATTGTTGATATGTTACCACACTAACATTTGGAGCAACCTTAACACCCTTCCAATTTCCTATATTTATTTCCCTTTGAATAAGTCTTTCCAATGCTTCAACCATTATTATAAATAAAAATAGAGACAAAGGGTCCCCTTACTGGATTCCTCTGGATGAAGAGAAGTAACCATGGGGGTTGCTATTGACAAGATTTGAGAGTCTTGGAGCACATTTGAAACTTCACAGCCAATTTATCCATTCTAGACAAATCCAAACCTATCATTCTCTTCACTTTGCTTCTCTTTATTGTATGTATTGCTTTGTGAGCTATGATTATTCCTTGCGTTATAGATCTTTTTGGTGTAAAGTCATTTTTCTCTTTTGAAATAATTTTTGGAAGTATCACCTTTAGTTTGTTTTCCATTGCTTTGGATATTATCTTATATGTTGTATTACACAAAAAAAAAATTGGTCGAAAGTCATCTACAGATTCCACTAGTTTTTTTGGGGATCAAGGAAATGAGAGTATTATTCAAGTATTTCAACATAGTGGCTTTCTTTTTGGACTCCTCCATGACCAAAACCAAAATTTCTCTAATAATATTCTAGAATCATTTAAAAAAACCGCAATGAAACCATCGATACCTAGGGATTTGTCTGGGGCCAATTGAAAAGCAACATCCTTAATTTCTCTTTTTGAAAATGGAATCCTCAAAAATTTGTTATGATGTGGACCAAGTACATTTGAGATTTCCCTAAATATCTCCTCTTTTATTTGTGCATCCATATGAGCTAAGTGTTCAAAAGTTCTTTAAAGAAAGAGTTAACTACCAAACTTATCTCATTCTAATCCTTAATCACCACCCCTTTGTTTTTTATTGAAGTGATCCTATTAATTTTCTTTTATCTTCATAGTATTATGGAATAACTTAGTGTTCCTATCTCCCTCTTCCAACCAACACTCAATGGACTTTTGTCTCCAATAAATTTCTCCCCTAGCAAAACTTTTTGTGTATTCCCCTTTCAATGTTTTCTCCTTAGCATAGGAGTCCTAGTTCATTCCAACCTGGATGATTTGTTCATTGAGTGTTACTAATTCCTTCTCTTTTTTTTCCTTTTTCTTCAAATATGTTTTTGAAATGTGATATTTTCTATTCTTTTAGTTATTCTTTGATGAAGCCTAATTTCTTAAAAAAATTGTGTAGGTTTGTTCCATTGAGATTTGGGGCCTTGGACCACCATTCTAAAATTTTATTTTCAAGCCATGGTCTCTCATCCACATATTTTTAAATTTGGAGGGACACCTAGGAGGCCTAGCATCAAGAGAAAATCTCAATTGGAGAGGGAAGTAGTTCAAACTTGAGAAGGGAAGGATACATGATTCATATACCAATAGAGTGTTGGTCCAATTTCCACACAAAAAGGAAGCAATCTAAGCACTATGCAATATTGGTAAGCCTTGTTGTCTATTCGTCCAAGTGAACCTTCAATTCTTAAGAATTATATCCTTTAAATGATTGAGGTTTAAAAATTTTTAGAAATCATGTTGGATTTGTGTCTCTCGAGATACCCCCTTGTTTCTTTGATGCATCCAACATGTCATTGAAGTCAACCCTAACAATAATCTTTGTATTTTTTTTTTGATACATAAGATGAGTATTTATTTTATTAATTATATTAACAAAACTACAATACGTCTGCATAGCAAGGATAATTTCCATCACCAAAAAACCAGATAACTACTCAAGCCAATATGCCTACTATATGCCAACATTCATAGAAATCACCCTACCACTATCACAGAGCTATAACTAGAGACGATCATAGCAAAAAGAGTCCTTTAATGGTTGTATGCAAACTGCCATCAAAACTAACAAAATCTACGAACCCCATCAACTGAAAAACCACAACCCAAAGCCCGACTTACAGAAAGCCATTTGATTTGGCAAAGGCTTCGAAATCCTTAATCCAATCAACCCCACCAACCTCCAACAACCCAAAAAAATTCTTAAGAAACTCAACAACCACCGCCGCAATCATTTGATGCCTCATAAGGCTCGGCCCTTGCAAATCCGGAAGAAATGGAAAAATTTGCACGGTCTCCTCCAACCAAAGTCGCTCCACATCATAGGGCCTTGGGCATCCTTTACCTTCGATCACCACACTCAGCATCTTGTCCACACCTTCCACCAAATCTTCTTTGAACATTTTAACCAGCAACCCCTTTGCTTCATCCTTGGGAACCTTATTGTCCAAGAGAGAAGCCAAGAAACGGGAATAGACGTGCAAATTATCTCTCCCGTACTCCTAGCACTACAAATGGTCGACACCCAAAATCATCTTCACGACCGCAATGACCAAAGGATCATAATTGAGAAGAATGCACTTCAATCTCTGGTCGGTAATCTCCCTGAAGGAAGTCTGCCTCGCTTTCGACTGCAATGAGATTGGAGTGTCTGCCCCAAACCTTGCGAGGCTCTCCACCAAGACCTCAATGACGAATTTCAAGCTCTTCGCCATCGCTAACCCTACACAAACTACTCTGAACAAGTAGGAAGGAGAGCTCGAAAACTCCAATTCGCACCTGCAAAAAAGACTTAGCCAAAAATAGACAAACCAACCATAAATAAAAACGTTGATCACAATGCCGCCGCCATCCTTCACAAATGGTACACTAACCAATGTGCAAATGTCCTTTCCCTAAGGATTAAATCCTTCAGGAAAGATTTACACTCATCACAATGCATGGAAAATGGGGTTGTAGTTGCCCTCCTTTATCCTTCGTACTCTGGGTAGTAAGACAACCATTAACCTTCACTTGCCATCATTAATGCCAACGCATACTTCCTTTGCCCCACCGATCCTGCCACTGTGGCAACTAATGCCATCCCCCTCCGCCAGCTTGGAGGGGCGCCTGCGCTTCCACCCACTATTTTGTTTCTTGTATTATTAATATATATGGTTTGCTCAAATCTATCTAATGCTTGAGCATGTGTCTCTTCCTAAGGACATTGATGCCCCTAACATTCCATGTAACGAGTCTCATGGCTCCTTGAGAAAGGTGATTCCTTTCCTAGACCTGAGTTTCATTTGACCTTTTCCCCTTCTTGTCAATTCCAAATTTTCCTTGTTGAATTTTCTTTCCCTAGAGCTCCTTCCCCATCCTTGGATTTTGGATTTGGTTTGACTAATTGATCTCTCTTCCACCACATTTGCTTCATCACCTAAGAATTCACTCCCAATTTTTGTATCTATGTTGTATTATGAAACTACTATGTTCAAAGCCATAAGTTCCTTATTTTTGGTGTTGGAATCTTTTTCCACAAGTATCGACAGAGTTTGGTTGTCCTCTATGATGACCTTTTGGTTATCACCATTTGTCTTCAATCTAGGAAGACTTGCCTCTTCCACATGATTCAGGAGATCTCCTTCTCGGTCATCTTTATTCAACAAGGATAAGTTGATCTCTAATATGGAAGGCCTTGCCTCCTCAATCTCTTTATCTTTGGTGGGGTTGGGAGCATCGATGGGTTCCACATCAAGATTTACTTCCTTTCTTCTTCGTCAACACTTCTCCATCACATGACCATTAGCATGGCAATATTTGTTGGTGTGAATTAGGTGTTTTACCTAACTAGTTCACCTAGTAGGTCCTATTCACATGTTAAGTTTACTTAGGTCCTTGGAATCTTTCTAGAAGTCTTAGTTGACATTAGATCTTATCTTTTGTCATTTAATGCTTGTGTTCTATGTTATTTTAGTTGTCTCATGATATAGGATTAAAACACTTGTCATGATCTTGTCTAATCCTATATCTCACCTTGGCTATATAACCAAGGGGTCTCGTGTAAATCAACAATCATACAATCATAATCTACCATTTGCATCCTTTCATATAATAGCATTATTCTCTCATAATTTATCTCTCTTATGCTTTCATGAAGCTCCTAGATCTTGGGTGGCTATAATCTTTGGCCAAATCTTGCATGGTGTAGAGTATTATATACCAACTCTTACAATATTGACATCTTACTGAGTTTTTTTTAATCTCTATTTTTTGTCGCCATATCCCAAACTCTGATCTTATCTCTAGTTCCTTTGGAAGGGGAAAGTTGAAGTTGATGTTTACAATTCTTGCGTACATTTCAAAATCATCTTCTCCCAAATGATCATCCACCTTTAAGAATATTCCAATTCCCCTCTTGTCAATTTGAGAATGCTTAGATCCCAATATTATGATGGGAGGTTATACAGCCTAACCCACATTAGCACAATTGTCATTTCATGTGTAATCAGATTGAAATTTGGTTCCTAATCCTTTAAATAAAAACCACTCCATCCATAAGATATGGGCCCTACTTGAGTATTCCCTTCTTCTAGTCTCCAATTGAACATTCCTTTAAATAAAAATCAACTTCATCCATAAAATATGGCCCTACTTTAGTATTTCCTTCTAGTCTCCAATTGAGCATTCAATAAAAAATAAACCTCTGGGTAGGGATCTTACCTGATATCTTTCCCCCACTGATTCTGATTCCTGCACTAGTTGAGCACCTTTAACCCTAGATGGTCAATCCCTAGCCCATTTAATGAAAAAGGCATGGGTGCTTAGGCGAGCCACCAATTACCAAATCAACACCCTGAATGCCAAAGGAAATACATTTTTCTAGTGGTTCGAGATATAAGGGGATCGAGTTTGCACTTGTGGTAGGAAAAGATCTTTGAGGGATCCATGTCTATATCTCTTTTCGCCATATTGCATGATTTCTCGCCTCTTTGTTGTTGCTTTGATTATTTCCAACTTTTTCAAAAGTTTTTTTTGACCCGAACACAAGAGGGGTATATGAAAGATTAAGGTTTCAAAATTTGAAGGGTGAGAAATAATTTTTGGTAATATCTTTTTATAATTTATAAGAATCAAAGATGTTTTAAAAAAAAATTTAAGAGATATTTGATATTCATAATATATGTCTAAAATTTTGTGAATAGAAAACAACCTTATCATAGAAAACAGCTGTATCATAGAAAATATATAAGGATGTCAAGAAAATCTTTAAAATATAACTTATTTTCATATATTTTATCTTTAATACACTCCTTTATTTATTTATTCTTTTAAATTCACTAAATTACAATTAGTGAATAAACTAATCTTTAACCTTCATATAAATTAATATCATTATCTCATACCCTGAAAACCCTAAAAGGAACCTAAAGAAGTGGATTGAGTAGTTCTCTCTTATAGTTGAGTGTTCTTGAACCTTACTTATGGATAAAAAATTGGATCTATAGCAAGAAGACATCCAAGAAAGTCTTGGGCAGCCAACCATACCAGACAGAATAATGGCTTCTAACGATACATCCAAAATAGTTCGTTCATTACATCTGAACACTCACTTGGTAGATTTAAATGCGAGTTTCAGGTAGGATGCATAGGTATCAAACAAAATGAACCGGATCAAAGCTACAAAACTGACCTACACAGTTGATGTTATACAGTTTGTTGGCCCCATGTCACACAGTACAAAGTGCTTCACAGCCTGCCTCCATTAAAACATCAGAACCAAAACTATGTGCATTTATCTGATGGGTACATCCTAAACTTTTTGCATGGGTCACTGAATTCCCTAATGTCTTCTTTAAAAAGCTTTATTGGGGTTTCATCCGAAAGTTTAGATTAGATAAATTTAAAGTGGTATCTTTGCAGTTTATCTTAGCCTGTGTATTAACTGTTTCCAAGTGTCAATAGCCCAAATATAGCCAAATGTCAGCCCTCTGAATGCTACCGGGACCCTGCAACTCTGCATACATATGAGTATGTGAGGATACCAGAGGGCAAAGATTCCATTATCCAGAACACTCCAAAAAGATGAACACCGTCACTCTGCAACTCTGCATATATGAGTATGTGAGGATACCAGAGGGCAAAGATTCCATTATCCAAAACACTCCAAAAAGATGAACACCACTGATTGAGGGTAAGCTTTTTTGAAAAAGGGAATTGCAGTTGACAGACAGCTGCTGAGCTGTCAAAACTAGGAAACAAAATATGGACTGCTTTCTGACTAATTCTTTCACCATAGTTCTTTCTTGGACCTGATTTAATTCCATTCCATGATGATTTGTATATGTTTTATGACTCAAGTATTTCAATCCTCATAAACACATTTTTTTTTCAGATTAATGATAATCCAGGAGACAAACATAAGTATAGCAGAGGTTCTGTTGTAATGGCTCCTTGTATCTGTCACAATTTATTTATGTGCACAATAAAATTTGATATGAGCTCTTGGGGATTCTATAAGGAAAAGCTACTAAATGGAATTGCTGATGATGGATACAATGTCTTAGGAAAAAGAATAAACAGGAAGAAAACCATACAATATTTTAGTTTAAACTAATTTTATGTTGCAGAAAAAGGGCTGGTACAGGCACAGCAGAGAAAAAGCATTATAACATGTTGCCTAACATCATACAGAGAGCTAACAGTGGAGGCTACCGAACAAAATCCATCTTAAAATGTTTGTTTTGGATACATTATTACATAACCAAATCACTTCAGACACTAGTCAGTTTAAACAATAATAAACATATAGAAGAGCAGAACTAATCTCAGATTACTGAATTCAATCTTTCCTCTCACCTCGAGATGGAGTTAGCTAAAATCAACTACTATAACAATCTCTTAGTAAAAGAATGTGGTCTCGACGGAGTTAATTGCTGTAAACCAAGATTATAAATATCTTAAGCTTGCCCTGTTTTTTTGCACATAATATTTTCAGTTAAGCTTGTCAGCTTTTAACAGGAAATAAACATTTAGTTTTATGAACTAAGGTGGTAAAGATTGTTAATGCAGGTTCATGTAAAGCTCGTGTCCTTACAGGTAGCATAAAGAACTTTCAGGCTACTTTGTCCATGATCAAAAGGCTTGTGGATGTAGAACTTGTTTGTACGTACATATAATGAACACAAAATAAATTGCAGTCAACTTATGATCCAGCGATATAGTCCAAAAGAGAAAAATGATTACAAAGAAGTCCGATCCAAGAAAAACATATAACACTTTTCTTCTGTACAAAAGAAGCTATTTATTAACTCTACAAACTTTATATAGAAGAACAACAAAAGCAATGCTCCGCAAAGATTGCTCATGTATTGAGAAATAATACATGCTTTTAATGTTTCTTCCCTTTTAAACTTCCCATTATTTACATAATGTATCATTGCATAATGATGATTATTTCAGCTTTTACCTTAAAAGATATACTGAACTCTGCACTGCACTCAAGAGGAGCCATGGATCCATATAATCCTATATTAAAACTGTCCACCCACACTTCGGAGCCACCTTTATCAAATTTGAATTTCTGTCCTCTTCACTTAGGTGACTCTGCAAACCAGAAAATACTACCCAGCTGCTTACAAAAACCAAAATAACTTAACTAGTATGCAGTCTGCATCCGCATCTATTTTTGGTTTCTTTTTTATACAAAAAGACCCTGACTGAGTAAATGCTTTCAAGATCTCACCTTCATCAACTGTACCAGCAACACAGGCAGGAAAACTATATTTTGCTAATATACCTAAAAACATCCAGAAAATACAGGATTTGGACACGAACAAGTCTAATAAGGCATCATCCTAGTTACAGCTAGTGGGCTCTGCACAACATGCACTCCATCTGTCCACGACAGGAAGCCAAAGTGATTGTCAGAATTTCCAGGGAGAAGATTCACATGCTTTGTGGTTACTGACATGGTGTAGCTTAGTTTCTGGTTTTCCTTAGTGAAAACAAGCTTCCTTGGCTTTACAGTAATGGTGACACCTCCTCTCGGAGGAATCACATTGGCCCTATAGGTAGAATTTGGAGGACCAACATTCGTGACTGTTCTAAAGAAGACAGTTGAGTGCTTCTTGGGTTGGGTCATATCAAAAATTGCAGAGAAGGAAGGATAATTAAGATTACCAGGTTTCATTCTTTGAGCAGGGCAGTGGACAGGCTTCCGGGTGATGACCTGAATTGCTTTCCCAGAGTAATTAAGGCTACACAAGAAGTTGACATAGTCCGCAACACCCAAATCATAGACAAGACCTGGATTCATAGCTCTCTCAGGGTGCACATGCCCTGAACCGAAATCAAATGGTGTGGATGCATTGCCTGTGGCTTCATCAAGCATTCTGTGGCCTCTGTTGTCTTGAGTATAAGCAGTAGTCATCAATGCTGATCTTACTTCTGCAGGACTCCACTTTGGGTGTGCTCCTTTGAGAAGAGCAGCAACGCCGCTCACATGGGGGCAAGCCATGGAAGTTCCAGAAATTATGTTGAATTGAGTCCGCCTCCTGTCATTTTCAAGGCCAGACGGACCAACTGCGCCAGTCCATCCTGCAAGGATATTAACACCAGGGGCAATTACATCAGGCTTGAGAATCTCTGGAGTCTCTGGATTTGGCCCTCTTGCAGAAAAGGATGCTACAACAGGAGCAGGCTGAATGCCCAAAACGGTTCCCAAGAATTTGATTGTACCAGTTGGCCTTTTGGTAGTAGCAATATATTTCCTGATAAGCTCTGCTTCTTTAGCCCCAACTGCACTTGCAGGCAATACATGAGCATCGGCAACCAGCCCTTCACCATCTGACTCACTGTTTGCAAGGATCATTCCAACTCCTCCAGCCCGTTTCACTTCGGCCCCTTTAGCAACTCGGGGATTATTTCCTCTATCACACATGACAATTTTCCCTTTCACCAGCTTGGGGTCCAAAGACCCTTCCATGCAAAGAGAAGATGAGTAGCTATCTCTACCATTCCCTACAGAGATGTCCCCTGCATAAATCAAGGGGAATAAATTAGACCCCATTGCCTTTCCACTGTACAATGACACTCCCCTAACGACTTTCCCATTACCCAATGTGATCTCTGCGGGAAAATCCCTGTCTAGAGTCCCTGCTCCAACTGTTGTCACCCATGGTGAAAGATTGGTGACAGACAACTCCCCAGGACCTTCATTGCCTGCAGAAGTAGACACAAACACACCCCTCTCCATAGCTCCAAAGGCACCCATTGCAATACTATCAAGATAATATGGCACGACCCCACCACCCACAGAGAGTGAAATCACATCCACACCATCTTCAACAGCAGTATCAAATGCAGAAAGTATGTCAGAATCATAACAACCAGACATCCAGCATACCTTATATGTTGCTAGCCGAGCTTTGGGGGCCATCCCTTTCGCAATCCCATTAGCATAACCAAGCATGTTGGCTTTATAAACATACCTTCCAGTGGCAGTAGATGCAGTATGACTACCATGGCCATCCGAGTCCCTAGGAGACCTAAATTCCACAGAAGTGTTCATTCCCCCACCCATGGCTTCATATCCCTTGGGGAAAAACCTCGCACCAACCAATTTCCTATTACAAAGTGACTTAGAAAACCCTACGGCCTCTTCACATTCACCTTTCCAATGCTTTGGAATAGGCCCAAGCCCATGATCACTGAAACTCTTCCTCTCGGGCCATATTCCAGTGTCCAGAACACCCACCACCAAATCAGACCCATAGTCTGATTCAGGCCACAATCCTGCAGTAGGTTTCAGGCCGAGAAACTGTGGTGATCTTGTTGTGTGAATCTGCCTGGCTTTATCAGGGAACACAGCTAAAACTCCATGGGATTTATCAAGCTTCTCAGCTTCCTCTTTAGTAAGCTTGGCTGAGAACCCATGGAATACAGTCTTGTAAACATGAATCAAGAAATCATCTTGAATGCCTGTAAGGGTCCCTTCACTTTCAGTTTCCATTGCAATCAGTCCTTTCACAGTGGCCACTTTGGCCTTGTACCAGTTCTCTTGAGAGGTAAAGACTGATGGCTTTGCATCCCCTTCAACTCTAACTATATAGGTCCAACTCTTCCCTAGCCCCAATCCCCACAGCAACACAAACATGCCAGCAAAGATTAACAAGTTTCTGCAGAAACCCATTGTCAATGCGTCTCTAAAAGCTGATTTAAAAAAAAAAAAATTCACTCTATTAATCCTATAATAAAAAAAAAAACTCAGCAACAACGGCTTCTAACTAAACCCACTTCATAACTACGCTCAAAAAAGTACAGAAGCCTACTGCAAACAAGCAAAATTTCTCAAATTTCAACTGAAACCGCCTCTGATTTTCACTGGCCACAACACACACTTCAACCCAAAAACCACAAAGCAGTACCACAAAGCTACTGGAAGAAAACCTCTGATTTTCTATGGCATTTTAGGCCTCTAGCCCGACACTCCTCCCACACTCCTAAACCCACTTCAAATCTGCAGAGAAACCTCACAAACCTACTACATAAGCAAAATCTATCTATGGCACGCTGAAGAAAACTCTGCTGTTCTATGGCTCCCCACTATAACCGACCTTACACATGCTCTAACCACAAACATTCGTTGCACAAATGCCTCTCTAAATACACATTCATATGTCTAGTTCAAAACATGGGGTCGACAATTTAACCATAGTCAAGCTAGACTTGTTAATTTTCTCTCATCCTTGACCATAAAAAGCAAAACCGATCAAGCAAGCAGATTTCACATTCATGGATTTCATATTCATGAAATGCAGTATGTAGTAGAGCGTATCCATCAACAGATAATCTACCTCTACTAGTAGAAAATGCTAAAAAAATATTCAGGACTTTGACACGCCATTTGCTTTTAATTGAATACAGCCCACCACCTACTACATTAGCACTAATCTGTCGGGCTTTATGACAGCTTCCATCAAATCATTCCACAGAAAAAGTAGGCCTGACAGTCCATGGGTAAAAACACTAAGCAAAGAAATTTAGAAAGGATTATATGCTCCTTTAACGTGTCAGTATTGCAAAATGCCTGCTGAACACGACCCACACAAGTTATAAGATTAATTAAGATTGTTTTTCCTTATTTTGCCTTTTTCAGTGAAGAGTGATCTGACATTTTCGAGCCAAAAATAACACTACCACGGCAAACAGACCCACATTTCTAGACGCCCAATTGAATAATCTACAACGTTCTTTGAGGCACTTTAGTGAACGCCCATGTCGCCAATTTCTCGTTTTAAGCTCTGTTTTCAAGTGAAATTGGCTCGTGAGTCGACGTTTGTTGAGGATATGGTTGACGCCCTCAACTTTTTGCTGTCGAAAGACATATATACACACAAAATATTTGTATTTTGAGGATGGATACTCATTATTTTGATTTACGGGCAAACTTCACATCAACCACATGCGTTCATGTGAAATCAACAAACGGCCTTATCGCATAGGGTTTGATCTCAGCGACAAATTGGTCCATATACACATTGTGTATATCATGTGATACAAATGTGTATATGACATTAGAGAACCTTTGATGCCTACTCTAAAACGAAGTCCACTTTGTAACGGCTAGATTTCAGCCTGGTTTAGGCTCATAAAATAAGTATGGAGATAAAATAAACTACTGTTTTGAGGATTATTTTATTTTAAGGGATCAATGAATTTGTAAATTTTGTAATAAGGAAGTATAATTAGAAAAACATGGGTGTTTAGTTGTATTATGAGATTAATGGTAGATTTTAAGGGAGAAATATTATTTTCTCTTTTTAATATACAATAAATCAATGTCTATGAAAGACTATTTCTAAATAGTTCCATACTAACTTATTCTTGAAGCAACCAAGATTTATTTGGAAGATAAAAAACATTTCATAGCAAAACGAATTAAATTATTATATATTTTTTGTAAAATGTACAAAAAGATTCTTGTATATAAAAGCAAATATGTGAATGTGAGAAGGGACGAATGAAATTTTGACAACCTCCCTAAATATGGAACACGTGTAGGACTCTATGGACAATTGAAAGGACACATGGTGGGTCCATATGAGGTGAGACAAAAAGTGAGATGTCTTTTTAGTGAGTTTTAAGAGTGGTGTGAATACAACCAACTAGATATTAAGTAAAAGTAAACTAGGTACGTAATAACTATTTTCATACTAACACCCCTTTTAAGTGATGCTTAGAGAGAAAGCTAAACATTGAAAATATGAGTACAGACAATTAGGCATAATAAGGTACTCATGTATAAAAGACGACTTTCACAAATGGAAAAAGGGAGAAAACCTAGTGGAAAGAAAACTCCAAAAGAATGAATGAGAAAAATAAAACCTCCTCAAAGATGTCTCGAAAGATAGGAACATGAAGGTGAAGAACTCCTAAAGCATGAAATTATAAACTATATTGAATAAGAAGTGATGGTTTCTATTGGAATCAATGAACCTCTAATGACTATATATCAAGATAAGAGATACAAAATACTACATGAGTGACATCAAGTACACTACTCAAGCATGAATATATAAATAACATGAAGACAAAAATACTCTATAAAATTGAAGTTATGTATGGTACTATGATTAAGGAGCACAAAAACACTGCATGAGTGACCTATAGCACATTACTTAATGTGCATGGTGATTTACATAAGTACCAAAATCTCATGAATACTTATCAATTGAAAATATAAAAAATTGCTCCATTGCTCTACTAAAACCAAGGAAGCATTAGCATAACCATGTGATGATAACCCCCTTAATGCTAACAAGGGAGAGGTAGTAGCATATCAATTGAAATGCGACACATAAGTGTGCAAGAGAATGTAAAATGTAACATTAAACTTTTAATATAATGTACAAACAACACTAAAAGGGTGTACAAAAATCAAGGCACACATACATGAGGTGAGAATTATGTAGATTCTTTATTGTCGTGAAAGTATAGTCACTTGACAAAGTTGTGATAGTAAAAACTAAGGAACTACACAACCCCCGTGGCACTTTATAGCATAGTGCATGTACAAAAGGGACATGATAGATATGCAAAATTTTCACCTATGAAACATACAATCAATTTTGGAACTTTATATTAGTGAATTTATAATTATATGTGCTTGTGTAGAGTTCTCATAATTTGTCCTAAAAAGGATAGTGATAATTAATGTTATGAGGTGATTAAAAAAACATAGTGCAAAAATACCTTGCAAACCTTAAATAAATGATAAAAAATATAAAATTAAACCGTCATGGTAAAAAATGTTATAAAATATGCCCCCTCTAAAAAATTACAAGTTTTGGATATGTTGTATGCAAATTGGAAGCCTAAATCAATTATTTATAACCTACAACGATTTACAAATTTATGAAAAAATAGACTATCCAAAGAAAAAATAAAATGTACTTTTACATTCTTTACATTTTTTGATAAATTTAAAAAAATATAAAATTTCAACATCATGGGTAAAAGTTATGCTCCATAAAAAAATGATGCAAATGTGAGTTTCAAAGACAAATTTTAGAAAACTTTTGTATACTAAAGAAAAATAAATTGCGTCATGTCAAAGTACATATAACCAACTTTCTATCAACTATAAGTAGTCAAAAAATGACTTCCTAAGTGCAAGGTGTTATGGTCCTAATCCTATAGTGTGTATTGGGTTATGAGTAGTCAACTTGTGGCTACTTAACTCTTTAATAAGGTATATAATCATTATTATAATCATATATAGGTATTTAGGTCATCCTAGGGGCTATCTTAGGGGTTATAGGTTAAGTATCTAAGTCAACTTGGATAGCAACCAAGGTATAATTAACTATATAGAAGAGCTAGAGACTAGTTGTTATCATCACGTTGAGCATTGTGTTCTTATTGAAATTATTGGAGGTATCCCCCTCGAAGTGGATTAGGAGGTTTCCCCTTCAAAGAAAATATTATGCCTTGACCCTATAATTTGTATTAGGTAATGAGTATTTGGCTTATGATTACCTTAACTCTTATAAATATATATATAAGACATTATTATCATATATATATATATATATATACATATTATATGTGTGTGTGTGTGTGTGTGTGTGTGTGTGTGTGTGTGTGTGTATGTATGTATGTATGTATGTATGTATGTATTTATGTATGTATTTAGATTGTCTTAGGGGTTATAGTTAAGTATCTAAGTTAGCCTAGGTGGCAACCAACACATAATTAAGTTTATAGGAGTTAGTGGCTAGTTATTATCATTATGTGGAGTATTGTTTCTTTTTTAAGATTATTAAAGGTACCCCTTGAAGTGGATTAGGAGGTTGCCCTGTTGAAGTGGCATATTATTATCAAGTTTTTGTAGTATATTTACTATTATTTTCTTCTAGTGTGCAAGCTATTTCATTACACAAGTTATGATCCAAATAAATTTTCCCTTTTAAAGAGCAATAAACAAGCCTTGGTGGAAAGCTAGTGGTGTAAGGATGATGTCGCTTAGGTGAGAAATGGAACAATGAAGCCTAGGTGATGCTATGATGAGGTGGCAACCTAATGGTACATGGGAGATGCATTGGTGGTGGGTGGTGTCAGAGCTACGATGATGGGTGGCAGTGACTCATGGGTTGGGTCATGGTGGCATGGACGATAGTAGGATAAAAGGTAGTTTTTTTTATGGTGTCAGTGTAGTTTTTATATGAGTTGAAAGTGAACTCTCAAAACCCCAAGATCAGCCGCCAAACCAAAATATCTTCCATAAGAGATAAATGGAAAGAATATCTTGCAATGATTAAGGATGCAAGATTATTTGATTGCATATGAAATATACATATGATGTCTTGCTTATAAAGGCAAGGTTGTGAAATAGGACTAGACAAGATCATGACATGTGTCTTAATCTTGTACAATGAGACAACTATCTCAAAAATTATTAAATGACCTAGGACACAATTATTAAATGTTGTGATAAGACAAGATATGATCACATAACACCTAAGACTTTTAGAAAGAACTTTGTAATGAAATAACTTGCACAATAGAAGAATATGATATGAGATATGCTAAAAATACTTGATAATACCTAAGAATAACTAGCCAATTCAAGGGGGCAACCTCCAAACATCTCCAATGAGAACACAATTCACAATATGACGATGAAATAAGACTCACTACCTCCTATATATACCTATTTATGCCCAAGATATCACCCAGGTCAACTTAGATAGCCCTATATAAGCCTTAGGCCAACCTAACTAACTAAATAACAATATAATAATGATAATATGACTTAATTAAGAGTTAAGATAGCCACAAGCCGGCTATACATAACCCGATGTCCACCAATATTAAGGGCGTAGCATGCCCCCCTTCTTCAAAGAAGCATTTTCCTCAATGCTAATCAAGTGTGGATTCTTTTGAATGAACTCCTCATCCTCCCATGTGGCATCTTCAACTGTTAAATTCTTCCATTGGATGAGATACTTAGGAAGAGTTCTATGAACTCCTCATCCTCCCATGTGGCATCTTCAACTGTTAAATTCTTCCATTGGATGAGATACTTAGGAAGAGTTCTATTCCTCAGCTTCTTCGTGGGTGTTTGAAAAATGCACTCTGGTTCCAAAATGATTCTCCCTTCTTCATCGAGCTCTAGTAGTACTGTTTGAGTTGGAATATTATTCCCAATTACCTTCTTCAAACAAGAAACATGAAAAATTGGATGTATCTTTGTTGTTGGTGGCAACTCTAGCTTGTAGGAAACACAACCGACCTTTTGCATGATTTGGTATGGGCCATAATACCTTGGAGACAACTTTTTTTTTTGTTGCTTCAGTGAGATTTTCTTATAAGGCTACAATCTTAAGAAGACCCAATCCCCAACTTCAAAACTTCTTTCGCTATGATGTTGGTCCGCTCGTTGCTTCATTCAATTTTGTGTCATGGCTAAATTCTCCTTGAGACCTAAAAGTACTTGTTGTTGATGAAGCAAGTGGTCCTCTATTGCTTGAACTCTTGGTGATACTTTCAATGATGATGTGATGGAAGGAGGATGATACCCATATAGTGCCAAAAATGGAGACATTTTTGATGAGCTATGAAAAGAAGTGTTATACCACCATTTTGCTAGTGGTAGCCAATCTACCCATTGAGATTGTTTCTTTGAAGTAAAATAACGTAGATATCCTTCCAAACACTTATTAACAACCCCAATTTTCCCATCGGATTGAGGGTGGTATGAAGAGCTATGAGCTAATTGAGTACCCAAACATGAGAATAAATATTTCCAAAAGTGACTAGTAAAGATAGGATCCTAGTCACTAACAATAACCTTAGGTGTACCATGTAGCTTTTGAATGTTATCCAAAAAATCTTTTTCCACCGCACTTATTGTAAAAGGATGTGATAATGCAATGAAATGTGCATATTTAGTGAGGCGATCAACTACTACCATGATGACATTCTGACCTTTAGATTTGGGAAGCCCTGTGATGAAGTCCATAGATACCTCTTCCCAACACTGGCTAGGAATAGCTAAGGGTTGCAAGAGACCCGGTGTCCTAATTGTCTCTCCTTTATTCCTTTGACAAACCAAACATTCAACCACAAAATTTTGAACATCACCTTTCAACCCTTCCCAAAAAAAATCTTGCTTGACTCGAGGATATGTCTTCAAAAATCATGAATGACCACCAATTGGAGACTCATTTAGTTCTATGAGAATTTTGTGTTTAAGAGTGGAATTCTTGTAGAGATACAAATGCTCTTTATACCAAAGAGTATCTCCCTTCCAACAAAACTTATCTGAACTACTAGGATCACTCTTTAATTTATGGATGAGATTACTTTCCGTAACATCATTCTACCACTCTACTTTGGCTTCTTCCAACCAATTTGCTTGTAATATTGAAAGGGCATACAATAAGGCTTCATCTTTCTCATCCTTCCTAGAAAGTGCATCTACCACAATATTTTCCTTCCCTTTCTTATATACAATCTCAAAGTCATATCCCTACCTCTTAGTGGCCCATTTGTGTTGCTCTTCAAAAGATAATCTTTGTTCTGGACAAAAAATATTTTAGGCTATCATGATCTGGCTTAACCTTGAAGTATCTACCCATTAGATAAGGCCTCCATTATCTAACTGCATGAAAAATTTCTAGCATTTCCTTCTCATAAATAGGTTTGAGTTGCTTCTTACCCTTTAATTGACGACTCTCAAAAGAAATTGGTCGACCCTCCTGCATGAGTACTACTCCTATACCATTTCTTGAAGCATCACATTCCACAACAAAGCCCTTGGTGAATTCTAGAGTGGCCAACACTGGAGTTGTACACATAGCCTCCTTCAATCTCTCAAATGTTGCATTATCGAACTCATTCTAGTGAAAATAATCCTTCTTCATTAAAGCTATAAGAGGTATTGATATATGGATATAATTCTTCACAAAACTTCTATAGTATCCCATCAATCCTAAAAAACCCCTCAATTTCTTAATGGTTTTTGGAATAGGCCATTCCATGATAGCCTTAATTTTGTTAGGATCCACCTTTACTCCTTCATATGAAATGGTGTGTCCCAAATACTCCACCTCATTAAGACCAAAAGTAAACTTAGATGGCTTAGCATAGATTTTATGTTCTTCGAGTATTTGTAATGCTTGATCTACTTGTTGCAAGTGTTCTTCCCATGTATTGTTATAAATCAATATATCATCAAAGAACATTAATACAAACTTCCTCAAGAATTTCTTAAAAATGGAATTCATCAAAATTTGGAATGTAAATGGTGCATTGGTAAGACTGAATGACATCACCAAAAATTCATAATGTCCCTCATGAGTTTGAAATGTTGTCTTATAAATATCGTCTTCCTTAATACAAATTTGGTGATAACCAAATCTAAGATCTAAATTGGTAAAATACATAGGTCCATTCAATTCATCTAGCAAATCATCAATGAATAGAATAGGAAGCTGATCTTCAATAGTGTACATGTTGAGCACTCTATAGTCTGGACACATGCACCAAGTTTCATCCTTCTTACATACCATCACCACAGGTGAGGAGTAAGCACTTTGGCTATGCCTGATAATTCCTGCCTCTAGTGAAGGTGTTGAACATCCTTTGTCTCTTATCACATTAGCCCCTTGCTTTCTAGGAATAGAATACTTTTCATCTACCCTCCTTGCTAAGAAAAAAGACTTAGAGATAGAGCTAGGACTAAACATGTGTACCTCATGTTGAATGTGATCCTTGAGACCACCCAAGAACAAATCATTCAAGTTCTCCTTTGTAATTGTATCCACTCTAAAGGAAATATTTTGGAATTGCTGAATATAATCCTTAACTGATCTTGTTTGTTGAAGTTTAGCTAGCTGGATGAAGAAGTTGTCTGTCACACTATTGATATATTGTTCTTGGAGTTTCTCCATAAAAACCAACCATGAGATAGTGAGACCCTTTTTCTTTCGTTGAGTACAAAGCCAAATGATACCAAATGAATTGATCTGGTTCTAGATATAGGGAAGCCATTGCGACCTTTTGTCCATTTGGGACTTGACGGACTTAAAAAAAATTCTCCATTTGGTTTATCCATGTTAGAGGATCCTTGCCATCAAACTTGCACATATCCACCTTTGGTATAAAATTCCTAGATCCCATAGGAGTATTAACATTTGGATCAAGAGTAGTTGACCTAGAAGATTCACCTTGGTTGCTTGAGACCTCCTTTCTTGGTTCATTCATATAGGCACTTAACATGCTTCCTATGTCTGATATATCTCCCCTTAAGCCACACATCTCCATCTTCACTAAGGAAATGTCTTCCTTGACCTTAATTATTTTCTCATTGGGATTAATATCCTCTATTGTTACCTCATCCTTATCAGGGGATTTTCCCGGTGTGACAACATTCTTTTTGCCCCTTGTTGCAAGCCCCGTCATGATGGAAACCAATAATTTTGCAATAATCACACAAATGAAACTTAAATTCTTTGAATTTTTTATTGTAACTTACTAGGGTCAAGCTACCACTTACCTAGAAAAAACTCCAAGAAATTAGAAGATTTGTAGCCTTGAGAGAGAATTTTTGGAAACCCTAATTTTGCAATAACTCACTTATTTCTGCTTCAATTTCTCCAAATTTATGACTATAGGATCCTCTATTATGTCTTCAAAAACCAAATAAAAATTAGGCTTAAATTCAACAGGATGTGAGATATATGCAACTTCTAAATAAATTATGTCAGAACCCTAATTTTTCAATAATTCGCTCAATTATGCTTTAATTCCTCTAAATTCTAGAATGTAGCTTCTTTAATATGTTCTTCAAAAACCCTTTAAAATAAAAATAAAAATCTAGAATATGAAATATATGCACCTTCCAAAATGACCTTCAATATTAAGAAGACACCTTGCCTCTACAGTGCCAAGATCATGCTCTAATACCACTTGTAATGAAATAACTTGCACAATAGAAGAATATGATATGAGATATGTTGAAAATGCTCGATAATAACTAAGAATAATAAGTCACTTTGAGGGGGCAACCTCCAAATATCTCCAATGAGAACACAATTCACAATATGATGATGAAATAAGACTCACTACCTCCTATATATACCTATTTATGCCTAGGATATCACCCAAGCCGACTTAGATAGCATAAGCCTTAGGCCGACCTAAATAACTAAATAACAATATAATAATGACAATATTATTTAATTAAGAGTTAATATAGACACACGCCGACTATACATAACCTGATGTACACCAATGTTAAGGGTGTAGTAATTTCATAGGACCTAAGTAAACTTAACATGTAAATAAGACCTATAAGTGAACTAGATAGGTAAAATACCTATTTACACCAACACCCTCTTAAGTGCGACTTAGGGAGTAGATTATTATGTAAATGATGCAAAGATGAAGATGATTATGTTGGTAGTGGTTGTCATTGATGTTAACACTTGGTGAGGTTGTTACATATGTTTGTGAGATTGTTGGAAATGGTTGTCATTGATTTCAACACTCGGTGAATTGTTGGTGGTTATCATTGATGTTAGTATTTGAGTAGGGGAGATTTTTGGCAATGGTTGTCAACACTATTTGTTGGTTGTCTTTAATTTCAACACTTTATGAGATTGTTTCATATGTTTGTGATATTTTTGCATTGATCGTCACTGTTAACAACATTCAATTTGGGGTGTCATGGTGTGTTGCTACAGTTCATGGTTGGATGCCATGCCTTGAGAGTTGGTTTCATAATGATATATATTAAGATGAGGATTAGAAGTTTTGTTGATGGTGGAGAGATTTTGTTGATGGTCTATAGTATGTTCCATGCTCTCTCTTTTTATTTTGGTAAAGCATGTGTTGTGGAAAGAAAGTTGTGGCCTCCACAAGTTGATTGATTGTTTTTGGTTCAGAAAATTGTGTTGAATATTGTTTGAGAGAATGCTCTACATTCATCCACTATTGAATATTAGGTCTTGCATTTTGGAACTTAGCATTTTTGTTATGTGGATGTTGCACTCCTATTATTCCAAGTCACCTATGTTGTCGAGGAGGTTTTTGTGAATTGCAGAAGGTTGGCAGTGTTGTTGATTGTTTGGACTGGTCCAAAAAATGCTTTGCATTTCTCCGCATTGATGTCTTTGCTCATGCAACTTGGTGAATGTGTTCTCAATGTTTGTGCAGTGTATTTTTTTTTCTTTTTTATGTCTTGAAGTGGTCCACAAGTTGATATGTTAATGTTATATCTTCTATGCATTCTATGCTTTCTGGATTATGTATTTTGTTTCTGTTTGATCTATGGTGGTTGTCGGTGGCATGATAGTATGAAAGAAGTGTCTGGAAGTGGTGTTGGATGTTCATGGAGCATCCCAATGTTATCCACATATTAATGTTTGATTTCTTTGGTGTCAAATGTTGTGTTGAGTTGGATTTCTGGGTAATTTGTGGATATTTGGTTGACAGGGCTTGTTTTCTTGCTTATGTCATGTGCTTGGAGGTTTGCACTAGCATATGAAGTTGTGTTATGATGGATTATGTTTCTTTGTTGCCAACTTTGGTTGATGTGCACCAACATGTGAATTTTTTTGAATCACATTGGAAGATGTAACAAGATTGTTTTTGGTCCGCTCTATCCTTGAGATAGGACCACAATAGGTTGTTGTGGCCAACTTGGTGAAATTATTGTTTATATTCTTTCATGGCTGACCTAATTGATGGTTTGATGTCTTGTGATGGATATAAATGCAAGAACATTTCCGATGCAAGATATGCATACAAGAGAAAAGAAGTGTGAGTGTGGAATATATTGAATATCTAATAGAGATAGTGCTAATGTGTGAAGAAGAAATATTAGATGCACCTTAATTCCTTAGACAATAGAGTGAATTGTTGAAAAATATTTTAAATTTCTCTAAGTCTTTTTGTATCCTACTCTGAGATAGTGAATCTCATTAGGTCCTTGTATCTTTCCCCTGAAGTTGTGTGTGCTTTAGTTCTGCAAGTCCTTTGTATCTTTTCCTAAGTTAGTGTGCCTTAGTTTGTAAGTCTTTTGGCAGTGAGCCTTTTTGTAAGCAGTGATCTTCTATATTATGAGTTAATGCTCACCATGGTTTTTCCCTCATTGAGTTTTCCATGAAAAAGTCTTGGTGCCTTCGTGTGTTCATTGTCTTATCCTTCTTTATTGTCGATGTGTTTAAGTAGTGCTAATTTGTTAGAGGATTGTTGATCTAGTTAAGGATAGAATTGTTGTATCTTTCATTGCCAAGGGTTGTTGAATTTTTCAAGGGTTTAAACTACTATATCCATTATTATTATTGATCTGTTTAAAGTTTTTGGTTTGAATTTTAATCTGTACTGAAAGGTATAAGTTCCTGAGGGGTTTAGGTTTTTGAAGATACTGATTCATCCCCCCTCTCATTATCCAACGTGTTCAACAATTGGTTATTTGTTGGGATTTTATAAAAAAAAAATTACTAGCATCTTCTGCGGAATATTCTATGCTTACATCATCATTTGCACAGGCATGGTACCTATTAAGCGGTTTACACTTGTCAGATTCCTTACATATGGTACGAAGGTTCTTTATTAATTACAATTTTTTTAATATTTAAAACCATCGATTGTTAATATCTATTATTGGTTTGTTTAAATTTTTTTAATATATTGATTTTATTTTTTTAAATCAAAGCTTACCATACTTTTAGCCTTGGTCATGAGCTTTTCCACCCACAGCTAGTGCCTTAAGCAAGGGGCCTAGGCCGAGGGGCATGGATTTCCTCCACCCTTTACCTCTGCCCACCCGTCACCCATTCCAACGATGGGTTATTTTTTTGCAACCCTGCTACAGGTGGTCACATGGCTGACCTAAAATAAGTGCTTGAGTGCTAATTTCTTGCACCAACATAGCTTTCACAAATCTTGATTTTCCCCCTTTGTGCCCAAATAAGTTGTTTCTTTCATTTTTCCATAACTTGCACTAATGGGGGCCATTTTTTTCAAACAAAATATTGTTGGAAAGATGGCTATCTAAATTTTCTAGTGGTGTAGTTGGTTTTTCAGAATTTTGTCGTTTGGTGCCAATTTTTGCTAATTGAAGTCATATCTTGTATTTTGGCTCCTAAGCTCATAAATTTTTGCCACGATCTCCATTTTTTTATGATTCTTGAGGCATTGGAAAGGTATTGATGAGCTATATCCATCCATCCATGCAATTTTTCCTATGTATGTCCCAAGTACATTATGATTTTAGTTTTTTTCCCAATGGGTATACTAGAGGATACTTGGATATTTTGGCAGTTGGGAGGGCGTTGTTTTGATTATTGGATCATTGTACTTCATTTCAACTCTATTTCATGTATTGATCTCATATTTTATCATTTGAGAAGTGTATTATCATTTTAATCATGGGTTATGCAACTCATCCTTTTGTAATAGTTCTAACTAGGGATAATTATGAGTCCTGACAAAAAGGCATAATAACACATTATAAGTGGCTAAATATTTTGCCACATCTTTATGGACTCATTCTTGGACCAGAAACAACATATAAGAAACATGTTTTGGGTAATAAGAATGATCATATCATAGGATTTATTGGTTCTATGTTTAGTGCAATCATACTCAAAGAAAGCTATGATAAGATCAAGTCTCAGACATCTCATGCCCACACATAGTTTGGACCAAGATTTGGGAGATTTTTGGAGATCCACATAAGCCTCCATTCCTAGTAGATCTTGCTTCAGATTTCCTCATTCCACTTGATGATATTGATAACATACCCCTTGATGATGACACCTTAGAGGAGCTCAAATATACTGCAAAACTTGAGCATCTTGATGATCCAAAGATTTCTCTTGCAACTCCTACTTCTCAAGTTGAGATCACACGATCATCTTTTATTGATGATTCATTGAGTACTTCCAGTGATTCATTGCAACAGGTATTTGATTGTCTTCCTGATTGGGATTCCTATTTGATAGACATTTCTTCTTTGTTTATGGAGTCTCACATTTACAATTTGGAAGACCAATTTGAGGGTTATCTCTCATATTTGATGATAGTCATGGATCAACTATTGTCACTTCATGTTTATCTTTAGAGTTAGTTCAAGATTAATTTCCACTTGTTCCTAGTTTTTCATAATTTATTGTGACTGGGCATCTACCTGATTGGATGTGGCATCATCATCTTCATCCAAGAGCTTGGAAACACATAAGAAGATTTAAAAGACACAATCTTCATACATACAAATTCCTCTTCCTACCAATTCCTATCTAGAATGGGAAGCATTCCTACATTTGTACTTGGTGTATCTTCTTCCCAAGGGGAGAAACATTGTTTGTAGGAATTGGATCATGTTTTGTCTTCATACATTAACCATATTTGTAGGTGATTGCACATTATGTGGGGGATATCTTGTCTCTCTTTTTCCTTCTTATGGGCGGTTATTGATTGTATATACATGATGGATGTAGTCCTTGGGGGGTATCATTGAGACCTCCATGTATTATGTTGTTTTTTTTCCCCTCTTGTCTAATTATATCTATCACCTTACCTCTATAAGCAAGGTATCTTATGTACATTTGTATATTCAACCATTATTCAATCATATTCAACTTGCATTGTTGAAGCAAGTATTCTTTCCATTTTCTCTCTTGTGGAAGATATTTTGGTCTAGCAACTGTTCCTAGGGGTGTTGGGGAGTCACCATTAACTCCAACATTGCATACTTAATAGATTCTTCAAGGAATCTCCAAAGGAGCCCGAGGATTCACCACAAGTCTTTGTAATCCCCACAACCTTTCCCTTTGAGTCCATTTCCTCACTCTTTCCAGAGTTTACTTGAGTATCTTCTTTTGTTTTGTATCTCTGAATGCATCCTCATTATTGCCTTTATCTTCCTTCCTACTATTTTCTTGTTCTTCTCCCTTCTCTGCATCAACATTTCCTTCATCATCATCCTTACTTGCATTCTCTTCCTCTGTAGGGTTCTTTGTGTTAACTAGAGGAGTAACATTTTCTTTAGGTACTAGAGGAGTGGATGTACCTTCCTTTGTTGCTTCCTCACCAGTGACTATTTCTCCCTCAATATCTTTCCCTACTTCTTCATCTCCTTGTGATAATTCTTCCAATTCCAAATGGACATTATCCTGAATATGCTCTTCATTTGTTGTATTCTCATGTTGAGCATCAATGTCCTGAGCTTCTTGTCCTGTAGTGACTTCTAAAGTAGTGTCCTATGAAGTTATACCATATTTTTGTGCAATTTCTGAGATTTTGTCAATTATTTTCTTTTGTAGCTTTTCAAATTCATTCTTGTCTCTACCCATAAGGGTAGTTACCCTTTTCTTCACCCTAAATTTTGTGGTATATATCTCAGCCAATGTGGCCATGTTTTCCTTAGACATAGAACCACCAACGTTCTCCAACACATATTCCTTTATCTTTCCTTCTTTAATTGCTTCTTGTCTTCTCTTCACCAAAACATTCCAAAGCTCTGTAGGAATTTGTTTTTCAATGCTTTTCATATCAAATTCTAAAACAATAATATACTTAATTATAGCCTCAACAATGATGGCTTTATCCACCTCATTTGCTTCATTGTACAGGGCTTTAGTCTCCCCTAACATCTCATACTGCAAAATCTTATTGAATAATGCTTCTAATTTCATGGGAGAGTGAGGTCTTACTGGTTCTACTTATTTTTGCTCTTTGTTCTCATCTAGAGTCTTCTTCTGGCTTGTTTTTGCTCTCTTCTTCTTCTTTGGTGACACCTTCTTGGTGGCTTCTTTCTTCTTCTCCCTCATGTGAACTACAAATTTATTCTTTTCTTCCTCTATCTCTTCTTCATTTTTTGTGTCAATAATGTCAAATCTTCTTCTTTTAACACTTTCTTCACCTTATGAAGCTTCACTTCTTCTTTTGTGGACCAATTGTGGTCCTTCCTCCTCCTCCACTTCTTCTTCTACATTCACACTTATATCCTTTTCTCTCATTTCCTTTTGATTTTATATTTTCTTGGCAAGGGTTGCAAGTAGTGCTACTATAGTGGTTTTCTTCTTCTCAACCCTCGTAGTCTACACAACCAGAGAGGGCTTCTCCTTTATTGGAGGACTAGCAATTTTTTTTATCTTTTCTCCAACAGAGGGTATAGTCCCAAAGGAATTTTGTATAAAAGGGGGGGTGGTAGTTTTCCTACCAGATCTTCTAATACTTCCTTGAACCTCCTATAACACTTGATTCTCCCTTAGCTTTTTCTCTTGTCTGCTGCATGTGTTCATTTGAGATGCCCATTTCCTTCACATACTTTTCAATCATCTTCTCAACCTTCTTATTTATCTGTGGTTTTCTCTGGTCCATATGCACCTCCATAGATTTTTCTTCATAGGTGCCATACCTTGCTTTAGTGGCGTCTTTTGGAATCTTCAACAAAATATCAACCAAACTAGTAATTTCTTGTTTATTGATCTCACATCCTAATGCATAGATCCACACTATTCTTGGTTCGACTGCTTCCATCATGCACTCATCTATTGATACTAGGATTGTGATATCATTTAGATACTTTTCTACTAGTTTCCTAGGAATTCTATCTCTTTCATGCATCCTCTTTTGGAAAATTGCAAAGAAAGCAATAAGAGCATCATCTTGTGCCTTTACATCACCAATAATTCTCATAAATTGTGCAATGTAATGAGCTATTGGTCTTCCTTGCAACCAAACCACACTTCTAGTTCTGGGGAGTTACTTTAGGAAATAGAAGAGTAAACACACAACCATGGTTCCATACTTAAATGCATAATTATTCCCCTTGGTTTTCTTCAAGTTCTCTATCAATTGTTGTCTTAATAGTTCACAAAGATCATAATCAATCCCTTTTCAACCATTTCATATGCCACATTGATTGTGGTGGTAGATATAAAGTTTTCTCTATTTGTGAAGTAGATTTTACAGCCAATCAACATTGTTTCATACCTCACAACTGGATTTCTGATGGGTTTAATGGATAGAGCTCTCTTATCATATGTTGCACCTGTTAGTTTCATTACAACCTCATTCTTGATTGATTTCAATACATGAATATGTCCAGTGGAGCATAGACCTATAACCTCTCTAATCACCTCCTTTGTTATCATTCTAGGCATGTTAGTTCAAACAAACTTATCATGAATTGTGCTTAATGAAATCCTAACCCATTTATGATCAAAGAAAAAATTCAGAAACCATTGTCATACATCAAGTTTCTTTGCGACTAGGTCTTGGTATTTTGGTTTTAGGGAAAAATTATCTCTAGTAAGTTATTTCATCCACATATGTCCTAGCTTATTGTAATCATATTCTTCCATCTTGCCATGAATGTAAATCCTATATATTCTATAGGTAAAACTCCATATGGAACATGCGAAAAGGGCACCTAACGGGTCATCTTCTATGGATTTTGTAGGGTATTTCTTGAATCTAGGTTGTGGCTTCTTAGTAACCTATATTACCCTTAGTGTAGCCATTGCAAATGAATTCAAATTGCTTTCAAAAAAGGTTCTTTATGAAACTAGGGAAAAATGTAGATTGTTAATACCTTTTCTTTTGCTTATCGAACTAGGGTTTGAACACATCGAATCTCAAATTTCCTTGATCACTCCTTTGCTACTCTACTCCTTCTCAAATGCTTTTTGTAAATAAATTTTCCTTAGTGAAATCACTTTATAACCCTTCGAATTCGACCTAATTTTGCATTGAATGTTTCAAGCAATAAAGCTAGCAACCCTTTATCTATATGCACAATCAACTTCTGATGCTCCACAAACTTTAATATTGTCATATTTTCTTCTGCAATCTTTACCAATCGATCAAGCATGTTGATCTACATCACATATCTTCATGTTGAGGCATCAACACTATTTTCTTTGGTAGGGGATGAAATATTTTCATTAAAGCTCCCCTTGAGCCAAAGCTCTCAACTTAGTTTCCAGAGGAAACATCTACACCAGATGATGGTACAGATTCATCCTTAACCTCTATTTCTTCCTTCTTTCTCCAAATATTATCCATCTCCTTTTGTGTTTCTACCAAATCAATCTTTTGTACTGATTCATTCCTCTTTACCGGATTATCCTTCCTCATATTTTTGCTTCTACAAAACTTGGAATTGTGTCCAGGCCTATTGCAATTGTAACATGTGATATTGTTCTAACCAATATTCCTCCCATTCATCCTAGATCTGCATTGATTATCTTTATTCCTAAATCCATAACATGTACAATAGTAGCCTTTGAAATATTGAACCATTCTACCATTGTTATAGCCATTCATTATTTGACTTCTACACTCACTAGCTCTATGAATAAATTTCTTGCATGTAAAACATTGACCAAAAAAAGGTGGAACATTCTGACTCATTCTGCTTCTATATTCCATTGCCTTATGTCCAAATTTATTGCAAGAATAATATAAACCATTAAAAGATGGGTACCTTTATGTATTTGGTTGTCTGACCAATGGTCTTCTAAATTCATTCATTTGATTTTGGATCTGCTTTCCATTGTTCTTCTTATCTTAAGCATTTGATGTTTGATTTGAACTTTCTCCCTTTTTAAATCCTAAACCTTCTTTATCTTTAGAGCCTTTTTGATTTGCAATCATTTCATCAAGCTTTGTAGAGCTCATCTTGAATTTGTCTTCATGAATCCTTGCTTTCTCTAGAACTAATCTTAGGTTTACCACTTCTTGTTCAAGCCTTGTACATTCCTCGGATTTTCTTTTCACCATTGCATTTATACATTCCTCAAATCTTTTCTTTTCTTCAACTTGCACCTTTAGACCAGTAATGGTTTTATTTGCTTGATTCAATTGGTCATTGAATTCTTTATGCCTTTCTCTGAACTTCTTGATTTGTTCTCTCAATTTTCTGATACATTCATCTACTTCTTTAACATTTTCTTTTAGATCTCTATTTTCACCTTCAATCCTTTCAATATCTTCAAGGGAAACTTTGAGTTCTCCATATTTTTCAAGCATGCAATCTTCTTCTATGAATCCAACAATAGGGATATCTTATGGAGGAGTAGGTAGTCTTCTAACATCCATGTGTTCAACCTCCAAGATCTTTCCCAGGCTGTTAAGCTCCTTCCAAGGAACCAAGCACTTCAACAATACTAAGAAGGGGGGTGAATCGGTATTCTTGTAAACCATTCAAACATTTAAACATCCAATCTACTTAGCATATTTAGTTGCAATAAATGAAAGTAAGCATGAAACAAAAAATATCACATAACACATGAACACCAAGATTTTTATGTGAAAAACCCAAAATGGGAAAAACCACGATGACGATTAGCTCACAATATATTATAACAAGTTATAATATATTTATAGAAGTTCTCATTGCAGGTGGACTTACCATCTAAGTTGACTCATTGGCCATTGAGAGAAAAAGATAGAAGAGAGTTTGTGGCTCACAACCTAGATTGAACTGTTACAATTGCATCTATCATATATGCATAAATTAGAGTTCCAATGAAGCTCAATAAACTAACTTTACACACTGCATTTGATTTTGATCTAACACTCTTCTTTCCTTTGCATTCACATTACTCTAATATTCAACTCAACATTCACAACTTAAATTCACATTGCTTTGATAATACTCACTCAATTTTCATCACTTACATGTATCTCATTCATCAAAACATTGAAAAATATCTAGCATATATATCTGCTTCAAACATAACATCAATTAGGTTGGCCTAATTAAATGTATCGTACAAAATATACAATGTATAACTTGTCAGCTCAAATCCTTCCACACACACCTCATGCCAAGATTCAATCCTTAAAAAAATGAAATAGGTCAGCATAGACCTATAATAGCTCCCACATAACTCCACAATGCATAATTGATCTTTGCATACCTTCACATCTATTAGGTCGGCATCACAAAAGACCAAATATAAAAATTCTTCAACTATATACCCATATTCAAACACATGTACCTCAAAAAATCATGCCAACTAGAATTCATACTCTTTTGACACCTGTCAACATCTCCTTAAATCCACAAATCCAAAATCCTATCCGCGGAGAAGTGCAAAATTTCCTACTCATATGCACTGTACATAAAATGATTGTAATTTGTCAGGCTAAAATTTTGTTATTCATAACTTTCAAACCAAAATCCAAAACATGATGAAAATTTGGAGCTAGATGCTTCTATCAACCAACAAAAATATATTAGAATGTAGAGTGAAATGTTCATTCATGGACCAATGCGAACCCAAAAACTGGATGCTTTGTATTGGTAAAACACTTAGTCGTTTTTCCATCACAATCAACTTTACCGAATCAAACCATCTTGCAAAATTGTCTTCCACAAACATCCTAAAGCATGTTAGAAGCAACCAAAATGATTTGCACCAAAGTATTCACACCAAGATGCAATGTTGACATCAATGAAAACATTGCAACACATAATAGTATACCTTGTGCCTATCCCTTATTCTCATGTTTTCAACAACAACATCAATGAAAAACTTCTCATTCTTCCAAAAAAATTATCACCTTCACCAAACCATGTCATTGAAACTTACATGTCTCAACCTAAACAAAGAGTGAAACAAGAAAAAATTACTAATATTATCATTAATCCACCTATTGCAATAAACTTCAACAGTGAAGATGAATATGCTAAGATTGATGAACAAGTACATAATAAATTATCTTTATTGTTCTAAATCTATATGGATTTAAATGGGGAAAACTATGATGATTCTCCTGATTAGAGTGACTCACCACATGTTGAACCTAGTTATTGTTAGGAAATATTGCATTCAACCCACAATCTTCATCCATTTCCTATATAAACCATGAGAGATAAACATGCATACAAGTAACCACAATGCATAGATTAAATAGACAAGCCACAAGATAACACAAGATATACCTTGGGAAAACCCTCAAGAGGGAAAAATCCCAACCTCCAAAAGCATCCATACTCCATCATATTATTCAACAATAAACCAATATGAGAGTTACAATGAATACCTCTAAAGCATCAAGCCTCTCAATGCATCTCCATGTGTCCAAGCATGAATCCACACATCCCATGCCATGCTTCACATATGCACTCCTTAGAAAGACTCAATAATGACATCCAAACCACTCAACCAACCTTAACCACTAAACATGTGTTTGCTTTTATTGATACAAGCTCAGACAAATACAACTAGTGGTAAGATAAAACCATGTACCACAAAACCATGTGAATACAAAACCACTAAGCCCTTATTTAATATTGGGTACTAAGACTTCACTTTATTTAATATTTCCCTAATATTAAATTATTATCACATGTCTCCCACACATTAAATAATAATACAATGTTACAAGACAACATAAAGTGGTCCCCAAATAATTGCCTAGTGTGACTAACCACACCACCAAGGTGCATCACAACTAAATAATTATTTAATTACAACATTATAATAAATCATTTTATGCAATGGTGTACAACACCATATCCCAGTTCATTCTCCCACTTGTTGTATACATTGCATAAGGGATCATACATGAAATACATCATCATAGAAATACATGAAACCACATGAATATGTAACATGCTCTCATGCTCCATCAAGATACCTACAATAAGAAAATGGTGACCACCATCTCAAGAAATAACTCCTCTCATCCTCCAACGTGCCACTTATGGAAGAAAAGGAACATGCCAATGTGAAGATGCACCAATCCACGAGCATAAACATCAAATCCAAGTGATAACAAAGGCTCCAAACAAGCTGCTTCCAACTGAAGAACCCCACATGATCAAAAATAGCATCCACAACACATGCTAATACATCAAACCATCCATACCTCCAAGGTATCAATACATTAGTAAACTCATGCCAAGAACATATGCAACCCATAAACCATAATCAAGCTCCCTATATCAAACCTGTCAATGAAGAACACATATATCTAGGAACTCCCACTGCATAGGTAATGTCAAAGCATATCAAGTCTACCAATAAACACTATATCAAGGTGG
Organism: Sequoia sempervirens; assembly: GCA_007258455.2. NCBI lineage: Eukaryota > Viridiplantae > Streptophyta > Pinopsida > Cupressales > Cupressaceae > Sequoia > Sequoia sempervirens. The sequence goes on along the minus strand of VDFB02058242.1, from coordinate 655,820,812 downwards.
GATAAGTAAATCAAAGCATGAAGTACCAAGAACAATAACAATGACCTACACATGTAACACAAATAGTTGCATTCCTCCAAATATCCTAATCCTAGTTAAGTTAATTATGAATCCATGATTAATTAACTTAACCCATATCCTAATCTCGATTAAGTTAATTATTCCATGATTTATTAACTTAATTCATAGCCTAATTATCATTTAAAAATTTCCTAATTTTTAATTCTACCCATTCCCTCGAAATTGGAGACATGTGACAAGTGTTGCATGCACAAGTCACCATCAATCTCCAAGTCGTCCTTTGACCACCCTTCTCATTGGATACTCACACATGTGTGAGATCCTCTTCCCCATGAGATCCACCCTATATTTTTCATTTATCACCACTTGTCATATAGTCAAAGCCTACTCATCTTACACCTTATTTGCTTCCACTTGTCACAATCTTGTTCTTCCCAAGAAGTGCCCACACGTGTGATCACACCTTTCTCTCCACTTGCTATTTCCTTGTTCTTCCTAAGATTTTCTCACACATGTGTGAGAAAACCTTTATCTCTTCCGTATGCCACATGCTATTATCACATGCCTCCACCTTGTGACACTTGTTACAAGGCTAAGCCTTTCCATCTCATTCAATCTCAACTGTCCATCTCATGAGAAAATATTGACCCTCCATTTCTCCATCAAAAAATATATAAATTGAAGCCTCTCCATCCCATTTGGATAATCACAATTGAAGCTAACTAAATTATGTTGGAAAAAATATCAAAGAGAAATCCACAATCTTAAATTAAGAGAAAGTCAACAAGTTCTTGGGTGCAACTTGGAGCTCAATCCATGGAGAAGGAGAATTGAAGGCATACTGTTGTTTTGAATGCATTTGATTCATTTTTTGATTGATTTTTCCTTCTAATCATTTCCCCCTTCATCAATTGGATTTGTTATTATTGTTGTCTTTGATTTCCTTATAAATCTTAATCAAACGTTTAGCGATGATTACCCCTTTTTCTATGATATCATTAAAGGAGTCCACACATTGAACTTGTAAATGAAAGCTCATTTCCTAATTCATTTTTTGGAGAAAATATGTTCACTATTTTCTTTTTATGAATAGGTAATGGGAATCTACTAGAAATATGTCTCCATTGTTTCAAGAAGAAGGAAAATATTTCACCATTTATTTTTTGGTGTTGTAAAAATCTATTATAATAATCTCATGTTCAATGTTGTATGAATAATTTGCAAAAAAATTCTCAACTAGATCTTTGAGTGTAGTGATAGAATATTTTGGTATATGGATAAACCACTCTAATTCTTGGCCTCCTAATATTTAGGAGAAAATTCACATAAGATATATGTCACTATAGGTGACTTAGTGGCAAGCTATGTAGAATTCCTTGATTTTCTCTTTAAGAACTCCCTTTCCCTTGCATTTTTCAAACTTGGGAATTTAAATTTTTTATAGGAAGTGAACCATAGTGATAGATTTATCAAATGGGTAGGGACATATGTATTCAAACAAGTAAGTATTATTTTTATTTCTTGTTTGTATTCCTTTGAGAATTTATCTCATTTCTTGTAATTCATGGAACAAAAAGTTTGTGGTACTTGGATTGTGGGATGTATAGGTTGTTTATTTAAATGGTGGTAATGTGTAGGAAGTGTTATGTGGGTTGAGGCAGTGTTGGTTAAGAGGTATTGTTTGTCGATAATGTGATGTAGAAGACAATAAATGTTGTACACCTTGGTAGGATGAGGTTGGTTATATTTATTGGTATGATGTAGGGTTTGAGGTCTATGTAAAATATGCAGTGTTTTTGGGAATGGATTTTGAAATGTTAAAAAGGGGGATAGGTGTTGATTGATTATGTTGGATGAAGTATGATGAGTGGTTTTAGGGTGGTTGTGGTGTGGTAGTATGTGTGCTAGAGTTGAAAAAATATGTTGTTATTTTAACTCTTAGTTGTGATGATGAGTTACATATGATTGGCTGTGAATTAGGGTGATGGTTATTCTAAAAGTCTAAAAATTTCCAATCCAAATCAAAATACATCATCCCGAACACCTTAAACATATCTAAACACATCCTTTAGACATAAAACACTTAAATCAAAACAATCACTTTCACATTCCAAAAAATATACATCAAAACCAAAATCTAAATTATCATCCCAAAATCCTAAACATATTTACATCCATCCTAACTCCAAATCATAACTTTTTGTCATCTTCCAAAAAATAATGACCAAACTAGGAATCTATATCATCATTCCAAATTCTTGAATATAATGGCACCCACTGAGCTAGGTCACTTCTCACTACACTAAGTGATTTCATTCTCACTTTCCAATGTGACTACCTTGAGATAGACTGATCCTTCTTTCTTCCATATTAATATTTATTGACATATAGAAGGAGTTACTATTATAGTATACCATTCAATAACTTATGACAGCAAGAACAAAATAGGCAACTCTCAACTCTGCATCATGACTATTTCATATCAAAGCATGACAAAACCTTGTAAACATTTTCTCCTTGAATATCACTTGACCACTTATAGAAAACTTATCAAAAACAAATTGTGAATGAGATATCAAACCCAATGAGAGTCATTGTGATTTGAGCACTAAGATACAACAAATTGAAGAGGATTCCTCGATAAGAATATTTGACCAAGTTTACTAGAATCACCACCAAGAAATTCAAAACCTTGGAGCAAGAATAAAATACCTTGAAAGAGGCATGGACCATATTGAAGCAAGTATGAAATACCACAAAACCAATCATGAACCAACCATATCATTCAACTTTGATAACTATGTATCAACAAAAAACCTTTACTATGAATGAGCATCATGGATAGCACTACATGAAATCAATAAAGCACTCCTTGATCTTCTCTAGGGGTTGACGAGTAAAACACTAACTTGCTCCCCCTTACCTCATGTTACCTTGTATGCACGTTGGGATGTTCCTTGTGCAATATGCACATGATTAGGGCTTTCTTCCTTTTGCTCATGCCTTCTTCTCCAAACCTTCAAAGGCTCTTTCCTTTGCTTAATCAAGTCATCTATCTCCTTGTTATTTCCAAATGATTTATGACTTTTGCAAAACTTGGCTCTATGTCCAAGACCATTACATCTATAACACATGATCAAGGTTCTATAACTTCTCATGAATATTACATCACCATTTAGAACTTGTCTACCACAATCTCTTGCACTGTGACCAAGATGGCTACATCTAAAACATGTGACATCATTCTTTCTATATGCCAACTTATTAAAACTCTTTTTCCAATCATTTTTTCTTGCATGCATCCAACGTTCTAATGCTTTATGACCATATGAAAAACATGAGTAGCAGTAACCAGAAAAATGACAATTGTACCTTATTGAATGGGATTGTATGATAGGAGAAGGTCTTGAGGTTCTACTTGTCCATCTACCTTCATTAACACATTTATCTTATGTCTTATCTGCAGGAGCAACAACATGATGACCCGAACCTATCTTCTTCTTTGGTGTGCTTTTGGCTTTAGAACATTGTCCTTCTTCATAACCTATCCCTGTGGTGTCTTTGTGATGCTTTTGTTTGCTCAATATGCCATTCAAGTAATCACTACTCTTTTCAAACAACTAATTCTTGTGCAACTTAGAAGATGCTTCATCCAATTTCCTTCCCAAAGAGACTATTTCTAATTCTAATTTTAGACATTCACTAGTCTTGACTTCAAGATCAGATTTGGTAAAATCAATAACCCTTTTAGCTTCTTCTATTTTTGTCTTTAGACTAATAATTAGTTTATTAGACTCTTCAACTTGTATCTTTAAGTCAAAAACCCCATTTCTTGCCTCTTCAAGCTCTAAAGAAACTTTTGCATAATCTGAACATACCTTGTCTTTGAAATCCTTTTCCTGTTGAAGTTGATCTTCTAATCTCATGTTTTCTTTTCTGAGATGCTTGATTGTATCAAGAGCATGCAATAATTCACCTTCTATATCAACCTCACATTCATGTTCAACATACTCCTGTTCAAAGTCATCTTCATCCACAAAGAGATCTCTTTCTTTATCATCAATCTCAACAACAAAATCATTCTCTTTATCACACTTTGTGCCAAATTTCAGAAGTGACTCATGCAACAACTCATTACTTGACTTGACTGAAATTTGATTTACAATCTTTTGTTTGGCTTCTTTCTTTTCTCTATTTATTTTACTCTTTGTCATAACGAGTACTCCACTACCAAGAACCCCTTAAGTTGGTTATACTTATGCAAGGGTCTGGCTCTAATACCACTTGTTGGAGTTCAAACAACACTAAGAGGGGGGGTGAATCAGTGTTGTATATTTCAACACTTTAACTTACTTTCTTTCAACAAATTTGTAAATAGAAATAATGATGCTGACAACACTTAATCAGTTTGGCATGCTTCATCAATGCACGAATATAAATACCAAACAGTAATCAATACAAAGTGCTTAGACATGAATGATAGGTAAATCACACAATAACTGAAACCATGACACAATAAATTTCAAGAGTAGAAAACCCTCATGGGGTAGAAAAACCACTCAGAATTGCCTCACTGGCTTAATAAAAAATGCCTCACTGGCATACTTTCCATGGTCTTACTAACCAATCTCCAATGAAGGAAGAAACATAACTTCAGGGGGTTACCCTATTACAATACAAACCATCAAGCTCAAATGTTTTATCTCTGCAACTGCATTTTCACAAACACCATCACACAAAATCCAAGTCTCAAGACTGCCTCTCCTCTTGTATATTTCACATCATAATCACTCACCCTTTTGTAGATATAAAAAAAGACATCTTGAAGAACTCTCCTTAACACATCAAATAATACAAAGTTCTTCAACACCCTGACTCACAACAATATTTTATCTATCATAATGTTGTTCTACTCTATTTACAAAATACACACTATTTCTTAGGATGGAAAAGAGAATAAATGACAGTGACACTCTCTCATAAGGACAAACTCCACTCAAATAAACAACTCGCCATTCATTTTCTTGTTCAGGACATATCACACTGTTCTAGATTCTAACTCAAAATTATTTGCACTCATTCTCAAAAATATATGACTGTGCAAAGAAGAGATGACATGACACTAAAACAAACATCTGTTTTAAAGACTCATCTTTTTATACCCTTGACACATATGAAAACTTCTACAGAATCTTCTCTTTGAATCGCATTCCACCACAGAAGGAGTAGACTCAATAATCAACAGCTACTGCACCTTTTTCATACACTCTTCCTACTCATATTTTCATAAATGAAGAACATCATATCACTATTTTTATTCACATTGTGTCAAGCTCTCTCTGTAATTCGAAGAACAACAAAACAATGCCTCTGCTGAATGCCTTTTCCACCGTTGTCTTAAAGAACAGTTACAAACGTGTAACTAAAACAAGGACAGTAATTATACCAGAATTTTTAACTTCTAACAAAGCCCCAAGAGCCTTTTTCTTTTCTTGGCGTCGACACAAGACATTTACATGCATATCTTACATCATTTCGAAAGCAAATCATAGGTTACAAGCTTTTCTTTGGTATCCTTAAAGAGGTTGTTAGGTGGATGAAAAGCAACTTATATTGAGTAAATAGAACTCAAGTGCATGAGGCGCTAACTTGGGAAATATTTACATTTCACTTGCTTAGTTAAACTTGCACCTCATTCATAACATTCTTTGCGTAGTCTTTAACCTATGCTTAATAGATATTCTCATCAATGTTCAGGTTTATTCATCATGTGCCCTAAACCCTAGTTCTTTAGGCCTTTAGTAAATACCTTTAAATCATGAAGAAAGAGTGAACCAAACCTTAGGTTAAGCCAACATTGTCTTTTGCATGAACACCTTAGCAAGATGAGATGAATAACTTAGACCTCAACATCAATATCAACTTCAAATGTGTCAAGCAACATCAACTCCAAAAGTGTCAACAACATCAACATCAAGCAATAACCCTTGACCATCAACCAACAATTGTATCAATCTTTGCATGCTTTCAAGTCTACTAAATGCAATAACCCTTGGCATGAAGCAAGATAGAATATCAATCAATCATGAATGCACTGAAAGAAAATTGCAACCAAGTGTCTCTGACGAACAACTCTTTGACATCAACCTTTCCTTCATGTTGCATCAGCTAAGTACCAATTTTCACATTAGTCATCTCATACACCTATTAGCCTTGGAGATTGAATGAGCAATGCATTATTGAGATCAAGGATATGATGATGAAGTTATTACTCACAAACAACATGACAAACATGAAGAACTCCATCAATCCTACTAGCCAGCCTTTGACATCAATGACAAATCAATGCCACTTCCAACAATTTATAGATTTGGTCTAATGTATTAGAAGACTAAGGGGACAATGTTGGATGAAAAACCTAATTTTTCTATTAAATCATATCTTTTGTGATTTGTCTATGATAAAAAGATTTATCCTTTCTTACGTAGGATAGACAAGTTCCTAAGAAAAATAGGACAGGGATTTTGGAGTCCAATAACTTAGGATTTGTCAAAGTTCCTAAGATAATTTATCCAATTTTGATAAAGTCTATCCTACTTGACACACTACTTGAGATATGCAAGTTCTTAGGATAAATGCAAGGTAGAGGTGAGAGATTAAATATCTAGATTTGACTCTTATATACATATATGTATATATGTACATATATGTACATATGTACATATATGTATACATATACATATACATATATGTACATATGTACATATATGTACATATGTACATATATGTACATATATGTATATGTATATGTATACATACATATGTATATATATGTACATATATACATATATACATATGTATATGTATACATACATATGTATATATATATACATATATGTATATATATATGTATATATATATATATGTATATGTATATACATATATATATATATGTACATGTATATACATATATATATATGTACATGTATATACATATATATATATGTACATGTATATACATATATGTATATATATATATACATATGTATGTATATGTATATATATGTATGTATGTATGTATATATGTATGTATATACATATGTGTATATATATATATATATATATATATATATATATATATATATATATATATATATATATATATATATATATATATATATATGTTTGAATTTGGTAAACAAATGATTATTTTGATTTTGGTTAAAGATGGTTGAGGATGAAAATGTATGTATGATGATTATGAATGGGTGAAATATTAGGGATTGATTATGATGAGAATTTTGAATTCTAATTCCAAAATGAGGGGAAAGTGGCTATGGTAAAGACTAAGGTGTCAATAGCATAGGTTTTTTTTTTGGAATGAGATATATTTGATTGCATGATATGATGCGAGGTTGTGGAATGCAATCTGAGTCCAAGTTAAAGATAAAGGATTTTAGGATGGGTGATAATTGATTTTTAGTTCTTGGACAAGGGCTAAATTTGAATGTAGTAGAATATTTGAGTGAAATGGTCAAATTAATGCTTAGGATGAACTGTGGCTAATGAGGATGACAATGTGGATAAGATTTTTATTTTGGGAAGTGAAAATGGTTTTGATGTGGGGATTGTTTAAATAGTTTCCTAGGGTTTTATGAGGTCAACTAAGCTAAAATTTTGGTCAACAAGGTCCAATGTTTCAAAAAACGAGACTGATTGATTATTTTTGGTGAAACAACATAAGCATTAAAACACAAGTTGAAAGCACTAAAAGATATAGGAACTAAATAGTAGAGTGCAAGTGTTGATAGTTGCAAGTGCTAAAGGATAAAGTGTATGTGCTAAAAGGCATAGATGATGAAGGAAAAAGCACAAGTGTTGACAAATGTAGATGATAAAAGACAAATCATAAGCATTGAAAGATAGAGTGTAAGCACTAAAAAAACACAATGATTGAAGCAAAAAAAGTGCTAAAAGGTAGAGAAAGAGGACTAAAAAAACATAGGTTCTTAACTACAATTCAAAAGCATTGATATGGAAGGTTTGACTATTTTTTATAATTTGGCAAAAGATTTAAGAAACAAAGAGACATAATAGCCGACTTCAATTTTTAATATAAAAGGTTGAATTAATTATACAAGTCTAGCACAAGAAAACATGCCAAGCACATGAGAACAATCCTAAAATTATTGAAGTGGGTGTGACTCCCAGTGTGGGCCTATAATAGAATTACCAATTAATACTATTTATTTGTGAGGGTTAGATATGTTAAGTTGTGTTGCATGAAATTTTATTACCAAGGATGGCCAAAGGCTTTACCCAAGGTTAATTGTATATCAATACATGGAATTAATCATGAGTAACTTTATAGGGAAATATGCTTCCCTAGCACCACAATCAAAGATAGTTGAAAGGTCTTAGCCTTGTAATCACAAGCTCACTAGGGGAATCTATAAACTAAGGGCCCATCTGCATGCATGAGATAAGGAGGATATCTCCTAGCCTCTTCACCTCGCAAGTATTGATGAACCAAGTGTCTTGGGGCTCTACTAGACATGACGATGGCTCCTTTTTTAGGTGTAATTTTTTCTCCCCCACTATATATAACCCACTATAAAATGTGGTTAAGGTCATCCCTTGGGGTGATGAAATCTCCAAGTAGACCTACTAAAGGGAAATATTATTGCTAAGTGGTTTTTATCCTTAATATTTATTGAAGCACAAGGGGATAGCATACACACACTAACACTTTGGGATCTAATCTAAACACAAAAAGGAAAATGCGATACTTTTGATCCCTAAGACCACACTAAGTGCAAAGGGAGAGTATACATCTAAAAACCTCAACAAACACAATAATAAAATTTCATCAACCCTCTAACTAATTTAAGTGCCTAAATTAGAGAAAAAAAGGTATCTAACAAGTGAGCATACAAAAAAATGTGTTAGTAGTTTCACTTTTTGATCTTTGATTGGTGAGAGACAAGCTACACTACTTAGTTAGCTCACAATTTAGACAAAATGTTAATCAAAAACTAAAAAATAAAAATCATAAAATAAGAAATAACGAAAGTGTATGCTTATAGAGAGTAAGAGATAAAATGTAGAAGAGCTAACCTAATATTGCAAGTATGAGCAGTTGTGTTGTCATTGTTGTCAACAAATTTGTGTCGTCATTAATGTTTGTAGTTGAGTGAGATTGTTACAAGAATATGAGCAGTTGATGATATCCACACTTTGATTAGTTGCATTATGTTTTCATTAGTAAAGCTACTAGTGTCAACCTCCAGTGTTGCTTTGATAAGCTTTTGTTTATGGTTGAGGAAGTACTAAAGAGGATGAGGATGTGTCTTTGGTGCTTGGTTTTCAAGTGCTTTGATAAATTTTGATAAAAAGAGGAAACAATATGTTGCAATGGTGTTCTGAGTGACAAAGTTGTGTTATGGTTTTGCTCCACATTTATTCTAGGTTGAAGATCTACCTGTGTGATTTAGATATGTTGGTGAGAGGTGTTCAAAGTTGTTGTATTCAAGAGTTGGTGTGTTGGATCGTCATACAGAAGATGTGTTCACCATTGTGTTAATTGTGCATTATAGAGGTGTTTGGGAGAAATGTTTCTACTCAACATTTCTCTATAGTTATGTTTTAGGTCTTGCAATTCTAAAGGTGTGTTTATGATGCTAATAGTTTACCTCTATTAAGAGGGTTTGAGGTTTTGTGCTTTGGAAGATGGTTTTCTAAGTTACAGTGTATGGAAAAGTTGTTTAAGTGTACTAGGTGTGTACATTCTTTAGGTGAAAGTTGTTGTGAAGAAGTTTGTTGGATTTCAAGGTGTTTGAGGAATATTCCAGATCTTGTTCAAGTGTGGTGTGTGGTTCACAATTCATCCTTTGGTTTGAGGAAGTACGTAGTTAAAATTTTAATGGTTTTTGCATGGGTAATGACTAACCTAGTCTTTACAATACATGTGATGGATAATTATTTTTTTTAGAAGTGTGTTGTAGCATGGTGTTGTTGATTTGGGTCCCAATTAAGGTTTGATGTGGTCCAATTTCACTTTTACCCACCACGAAAGTGTTTTGGCACCAACCTAATTTGAATTTGTTCATTTGAGGTGCATAATCAACCTTGGAGAAGGTTTCAAGGTTGAAGACGGTATAAGTATCAGCTAAGTTGTTGAAGGATGAAAATATAGATGCAAGAGATGTGAATGATGTGAAGTGTAGTGTGTTAGAGTGCAAAATTAAGTAATGCAGTGTGAGATTTCATGTGTTAGTTTACTAGATGTAGTGAGCAAAAGGTGGCTACAGTTCTTCAATCGAATTGTGAAGGTGTTGAAGTCATTATGGTGGATTATTTATTGCATTGAGATGATTTTCTCTATGTAACATTTCTTCTCTATCTTCTTTTTCATTCTGGCAGTGAGCCTTTCTTCTTTGGGTAGTGAGCCCTTTGCCAATGAGCCTTATTGTATTCGGTATTGAAATTACTTATATTGTGAGCTAATCCTCACCATGGTTTTTCCCTTATTGGGATTTCTACATAAATCCAATATTCTCTTGTGTATGGTGTTAAGTTGTTTCAGTTTCTATTATTTTCTTTTCATGTTAATTCATCATAATAGATTTAAGGGTTTAATGAATGAATGTGGATATGAATATTACTAAGAGTTTTGAAATTTTAAGGTACAACTTATTCACCCTCCCTCTCAGTTGTCTTATGCATTCAAAAATTGGTATCAGAGCAAGGTTCCTTGGAGAAAATATTAACTTCTTAAGGTAGATTTGGGATGGTGCACAAGAAGGAGATCACTATATTTGATGGAACAAACTATGCATTATGGAAGACAAGGATGGAAGGATTTCTAGAGAATCTAGGATATGATGTCTAGAAATATGTTAAGGATGGATACATTATTCCTACAAATGGTCCAAGCATTGAATTTGAACTCAAGACTTATGAAAGCAATAGTAAATCAACGTATGCTCTCTTGAGTAGTCTTACAAATTTTGAATTAGTGAAATGCAGGAATCTAAAAATTGGTAAAGCAATTTGGGAAAAGTTGGAAAGTATTTATGAAGGAGATTATATGATCAAACAAGCTAATATGTATAACTTCACTTGTGGATGTTTGAAGATGAAAACATTACAAGCTATAGGTAGAGGGTATATGAAGTGGTCAACTGCATCAAAGGCCTTGGTAGAAAAGTCAAAGAACCAAAAGTGGTAAAGAAAATTATTAGAAACCTTCCTAAAGCTTACAACTATAAAGTTGTTGCTATTAAGGAATCTCAAAATATAGATCAATATTCTAGAGATCAATTGTATGGATCTTTAACTATATTTGAAATGAGAGAATTTGGTCCAAATAATAGTGCAAAAGTTGAGACTACCTTTAAGGCTGTAAAAACAAAGAAGATTGAAGAACCAGATCAGAAAGATCTTGATGATGTGGAAGCTAATTTTGTGAGAAGAATGAGAAGGCATATTAGTAAATACAAAGGTAAGCTACCTTTCAAATGTTTTAGTTGTGGAAAGATAGGTCACTATGCTTCAGGATTTCCAAACAGAGTTGTGAATGACAAAAACAAGGAGAACAAAGGTAATATGATTAAGAAAATATATTATGTTAGAGAAGATGCAAGTATTTCTGATGATGAATATGATTATGGAGATGATGATGATGATGAATGGTTGTTCATGGCTTTAAAATATGAATATGTTTCTACTAGCTATGAAATATGTGTGAAGGAATTCCCTCCGGAGAGAAAGGATAAGATTGAAGGTACTTTGGTGTCTAATTTGAATGCTAGATAGGATAAGAACTATTGGATCATTGGTAGTGGTTGCTCTAATCGTATGACTGGAGACAAGAGTAAGCTTGTTAAACTTGAAAATTATGATGGATACCTTGTTAGATTTGGTGATGATTCAGGTGCTAAGATATGTGGAATAGGTTCAATCAGTTTTGATGGCAAGCATAATATTGAAGATGTTTACTATGTTAAGGCTTTAAGGCATAACCTCTTGAGTTTTGGATAAATTTGTAGAAAATGATACAATATTATGTTTCAAGATGATGGATGTGAAATCAAAAAATGGTCCAAAACTATGATTGTTGCTGGAAGGAGCTTTATGACCTAGATCAATGAAAGTTGGCTATGGCATAGGAGGATGTGTCAAATTAATTTTGATAACCTAGTAAGAATCAGCTCACTTCAAGTTGTAAGAGATATTCCAAAGAATACAAAGCTTATCAATGTTGTCTACAAGGATTGTTAGATTGGAAAGCAAACAAGAAGTTTCAAATGAAAAGAAAAATTTTCTACTACATTACTAGAATTGGTGCATACATATCTTTGTGGTCCTACAATATTTAGAAGTATTCAAGATGACAAGTATTTCATGCTCTTGATTGATGATTATTCTAGAATGATATGGGTTACTTTTCTTAAAGAAAAATCTAAAGCCTTAGATAATTTCAAAGAGGTCTGGTAGAGGTGGAGAGTTCACCTCTAATGAATTTAACATATTTTATAAAAATCATGGCATAAAGAGGCACTTGTCTACCCCTAGGACTCCTCAGCAAAATGGAGTGGTTGAAAGGAGAAACAAAATTACTCAAGAAGCTACAAGGACTATGATGAAGGAAGATAACCTACCAAAAGTATAATAGAGAGAAGCAATTCATACTACTATTTATATACTTAACAGAGTTCAAGAAAAATTAAATAGGACAAAGACTCCCTATAAGTTGTGGTATGGAATGATCCCTACTGTTAAGTACTTCAGAGTGTTTGGAAGCAAGTGTTATATCAGAAGAGATGAAGAAAATTTGCGAAATTTTGAAGCAAGGTCTAATGAAGGAATCTTCCTTGGAAATTCTACTAAAAGAAAATCCTACCACTGCTATAACAAAAGATTAAGAAAGATTGTTGAAATTGCAAGTGTTAAGGTTGATGAAGATTTTCATAACTTAGTGGTGATAAATGGATATGAATCACATGAACCCGATTGTAGAGAAAAAGAAAAGGCTAAGGAAAAGGAAGTGTAGATTGAAGAGGAAGAGCTCTAGAAAAGACACCTAGAACCCCTAAGTATGTGCAAAGGAATCATTTTGAAAAACATATCATTGGAGACTAAAGCAAAGGTGTATTGACAAGAAGGAAAGTTGTTGAAGAAGAGGTAAAAATGTGTTTACTTTATGAAATTGAACCTAAAATAGTAATTGAGGCATGTAAAGATGAACATTGGATGAAAGCTATGGAAGAAGAAATATTGCAGATTGAGAAGAATCAAACTTGGGAACTTGTCCCAAGACCTACAAACAAGAACATAATTGGATCTGAATGGGTGTTCAAAAACAAACTAAATGAGAATGGAGAAGTGGTAAGGAAAAAAGCAAGGATTGTGTGTAAGGGCTATTCACAAGTTGAAGGAATATATTTTGAGAAGACATTTTCTCTGGTGGAAAGAATGGAAGCTATCAGGATGTTTTTGGCTTTTATAGCACACAAGGAAAAACCAAAAGAAGTTCACATGGAAAAACCAGAAATATTTTAGATATCAGACAAACCAAATATGGTTTGGATATTGAAGAAGGCATTATATGGATTGAAGAAAGCTCCAAGATCTTGGTATGCAAGGTTGAATAAGTATTTGATACAAGGATTCAATAAAGGTACCACAAATAGTAATCTTTACTTTAAAATTGAAAAAGATCAAATCCTTATTCTAGTTGTATATGTTGATGATATAATTTTTGGAGGAAATGAAGCTATGTGTAAGAAGTTTGCACAAGAGATGCAAAAAGAGTTTGAGATGTCTAAATTTGGGGAGATGCCTTGGGATACAAATAAATCAAACAAATAAAGGTATATTCATTTCACAATCAAAATATGTCAAAGAGATGTTGAAGAAGTTTAGAATGGAAGACTCTAAACCAGTATGTACTCCTATGGTTACTGGTTGCAAACTAAGAAAGAATGATGAATCCCCTAAGGATGATGAGAGAAAGTAAAAATCAATGATTGGTGGACTACTATATCTAACTTCTACTAGACTAGATATCATGCATGTAGTTTGTCTTGTGGTTATATTTCAAGAAGATCCTAGAGAGTCAATTGTTGTAGTAGTGAAGATGATATTCAAATACTTAAAGGGAACTTTGAATCATGGCTTGTGGTATCCAAATGATACTAATTTCACTTTGAGTACTTATATTGATGCAGATTGGGATGGTTGTGTTGATGATAAGAAAATTACAAGTGGTGGTGCATTCTTTCTTGGATGTTGGTGCAAGAGCACCATTAAACAATCTTTGTCAGTTTAAAATGATACCAAGTAGGCTTTAGAGTTTTGATATGTTTTGAGTATATTATGCTAAATAAGGTCTCAATGACCATTTTTAATGATAAATATGACATTTTGATAGATATAGGTGGTTTGAGTCTTGGGGGGTTAAATTAGTGAAAATTGCACAAAAAGATGTAATTGTCAAAGTGCAACAAATGGGAATTTGAAGGGCCAGGGATTTCAAAAGGTGGTTATAGTCATTTGGAAGTTAGAAGTTGATTCAAAAATGTATTTAAAGCCTCAAAAGGCTCAACCATGAGGTTGTTGAAATTTGTATTGTGAAATCAGATTAAGAAACAACATTTTTCTCTATTATTTCCTGTGTTTTATGAACTTTATTCCTTTTGTACAGCCCATACAGGCTTGAATATGCTTTGAATTCATTTGTATTAAATGGTGGTATGTCTTAACACTCAATCTAATCCAGTTTGAGGGATTTTCACTGAATTTTGTGGGAGTTCTCTTCACATTTATGAAGCAGCCCTATAAATACAAAGTAAGGGTTTTGAGTGAAGTTAAAAGCATGAATTGATCAATCCACCTACTATCTACTTTTGTAACTCGGTGGATTGATTTTTTTTTTGTAGGGAAAGATGTTTTTAAGCTTTTGAAGTTTCAACGAATAAGTTGTAAGCTGATGAGCGTTGTCCTAGGGCAGAGTAATGTTTTCTATGTGAAATGAGGGTGTTTATGTTGAGTTTTGATAAAACAATGGAGGAATGGACCATGTAATGTATTTGTGAGCATGTTCAAGGTATTTAGAGTCTGTTGGATGCCTTGAATTAGATTGGAAATCCCAAGTATATGGAGATTGAATAAACCCTTGAGTTTTGTGTGTGAAAGGAGGGTTTCTTAGTGCAGCATATTAGAAGGTCTAAATATGCAAATAGGTGAGTGATTCTAAATTTTTGTGTCACAATTTAAGACTATCCAAGGTTTTGGGGTGTTTTTCAAGTGTTTTAAGGGTAGTTCCTTTGGAAATTAGGGCTAATTAAGTAGCCTAGAAGTTGGGCAACCTATTGAAACCTAATGTTGGGTCAAAGAAATCCTATGAGATATTTTGGTATGCTGGTTAAGAGTCTATGGTGAGTCTTTGTGGATTTTGATAGGCCAGTGTACGACCTTCTTTGAAATATACCTCCATTGGTTGGATATTGAGGGCTACAAGCCATAAGAAGAGGGATTGAGTCAAGTTGAAGGATTTGTGATGTAAGGAGTTGTTTTCAGATTGAGTTTGATCATTTTAAAGTTAAAGAGAGTCTTTGATCCACCTTGCTTGCATCAGATGTACATTGGTATCATGCCTAAGTAAGAAAAAAGATTCAATTTCTTTATCTACTGTAGAGGTTGAGTACATTGTACCAGTATATTGTTGCACACAAGTGTTGTGGATGAGGTAAACATTGAAGGATATCATAGTAGTGTATGATGAACCCATTTCTATCTTTTGTGATAATACAAGTTCAATCAATATTTCAAAAAATCCAATGATGCATTCAAGGATAAAACATGTTTCAATCAGATATCACTTTCTAAGAGAGAAGGTTTTGGAGAATGAATTGAAGCTTGAATATGTGCCTAAAAAGAATTAGATTGTTGATATATTCACTCAAGCTATTTCTAAGGATACTTTTGAGGAGTATCTCCAGGAGAAGTTGAGGGTTATTTCCCCTCCTCCTTTGAACTAGATGCATAAGGAGATGCATCAGTCGAACGAATCTCAATATTAATTCTTTATTCTGGACGAATGTTGATGGCTACCTCTCAGGGGGAGTAGGTAGTGGTATTGTAGTTAGAAAAGTGTGTGTTGTCATTGTGCAATGATTGCTAATATGGTGTAGGTTAGTGTGTGATCTTAAGGGGGAGTATTCAGAGTAGTAAAGGAAAGGTGTTGCATAGCAGTAGTAAGCAGGTTGTTTGATGCCAAAGGAAAAGAATGACAATGTAAACATTTTAGTACTTTTCCATTGATGTCAAAAGAGGAGAGAGAATCATTTGAAAAATAATAAGTTATTTAGGGGGAGAAGTAATATGAAGAGTTGTTGTGTGTTGGTATTCAAAGTTGTTGTGTCTTTGATGGTTTTTCACATCATTTTTTGCCATCAATGACAAAGGGGGAGATTGTTACAAGTATGAGAAGTTAATGTTGTCATTGATGTCTGTAGTTGAGTGAGATTGTTGCAAGAATATGAGTAGTTGATGATATCCATGTTTTTATTAGTTGCATTATGTTGTTATTAGTAAAGCTACTAGTGTTAACCTCTAGTGTTGCTTTAATAAGCTTTTATTTATGGTTGAGGAAGTACTAAAGAGGATAAGGATGCGTCTTTGGTGTTTGGTTTCCAAGTTCTTTTGAGAAAATTTGATAAAAAGAGGAAACAATATGTTGTAGTGGTGTTTTGGGTGATAGAGTTGTGTTCTAGTTTTGTTCTGAATTTCTTCTAGGTTGAAGATATGTCTATGCAATTAAGATATGTTGATGATAGGTGTTTAGAGGTGTTGTATTCAAGATTTGGTGTGTTGGATCATCGTATAGAATAAAATGTGTTCACCAATGTGTGAACTATGCATTATAGAGGTGTCTGGAAGAAATGTTTCTACTCTGCATTTCTTCATAGTTATGTTTTAGGTCTTGTGATTCTAAAGGTGTGTTGATTATGTTGGTAGTTTACCTCAGTCAAGAGGTTCTGAGGTTTTGTGCTTCAAACGATGGTTTTTTGAGTTACTATGTATGACATAGTTGTTTGAGTGTACTAGGTGTGTGCATTCTTCAGGTGAAAGTTTTTGTGAAGGAGTTTGTTGGATTTTAGGGTGTTTGAGGAATATTTAGATCTTGTTCAAGCATGGTGTGTGGTTCATAATTCATCTTTGGGTTTGAGGAATTGTGTACTTAAAATTTTAATGGTGATTGCATGGATAACAACCAGCCTAGTGTTTACACTACATGCAATGGACAATTATTGTTTGTAGAGGCATGTTGTAGCATGGTGTTTTTGATTTGGGTCCTAATTAAGGTTTTATGTGGTCCACTTTCACTTCTACCTGCCACAAAAGTGTTTTGGTACTAACCTAATTTGAATTTACATGTTTGAGGTGCATAACTGACCTTGGAGAAGATTCAAGGTTGAAGATGGTATAAGTATGAGCTAAGTTGTTATAGGATGAAAAGATATATGCGAGAGATGCGAATGATGTGAATTACAATGTGTTAGAGTGTGAAATTGAGTAATGTAGTGTGAGCTTTCATGTGTTAGTTTACTAGATGCAGTGAGCAAAAGGTGGCTATAGTTATTCAATTAGACTATGAAGGTTTTGAAGTCATTGTGGTGTATTATTTGTTGCATTGAGATGCTTTCTCTATGTAACATTTCTTCTCTATCTTCTTTTCCATTCTGGTAGTGAGCCTTTCTTCTTTGGGTAGTGAGGCCTCTAATAGTGAGCCCTATTGTATTCGATATTGATATTACTTATATTGTGAGCTAATCCTCACCGTGGTTTTTCCCTTATTTGGTTTTCCATGTAAATCTGGTGTTCTCTTGTGTATGGTGTTAATTTGTTTCATTTTCTATTATTTTCTTTTCATGCTAATTCATCATAATAGATTTAAGGGTTTAATGAATGAATGTGGATCTGAATGTTATTGAGAGTTTTGAAGTTTTAAGGTACAATTGATTCACCTCCCCTCTCAGTTGTCTTGTGCATTCAACACCTACAACATAGAAGTGCTAATTTGAAATAAAAGAAATAAGATATAAAACAGATTTATCCCCACACATAAAAGCATTGATTTACAAACTATAGGTGTTAAACTAGAACAAAGATGTTAAACCACAAAGTGAAAGTGATAATCTATGTTAGGAAATAAGAACCACAATAAAAGGTTATATTTCTTGCAAAATAGAGAGTTAATCAATAAAAAAGATAATAAAAAAGCTAAATGGAAACATCAAATGACCCAAAAAGTTAGAAATAAAAAAAAATACAAAGGAGAATAAAATAAAAAATAGTTAAAATTGGATGCATAAATTCAAAGATTATAGGTACTAAACTAGAATGGATGTGCTAATCAATAGAGAAGGAGCTCTAATATAGGCTAATCAATGAGACCTACAAGAAAATGTTAGTTTTCCTACAAAATAGATGGTTAATAAATAGAAAAGACAATCAACGAGATAAATAGAAACACTAGACAACTTAAAGAGTTAGAAATCTACCAAAAACCAAATAAAACAAAATGAAAAATAAGAAGAAACACAAGTACTAAAAATGAGAGTGCAAGTGCTAAATCACATAGCATAAGCATTATTCCTATAAGAGAAAACACTAAAACACATATCGAAAGAATAGTTCTAGAAATTAGAATCCATAAATTTTTTTTTAAAAAAATCAAACTAAAATTATTAGTTATAAGGATGTGGATCCCACTTGGCATGCCAAAATGAAGACAAGAAATCATCTTAAATCACATTGCTCCTCAAATGGAGCTGAAATGGGGTGCACCCTTGCTCCACTTGAAATGCTCTCTCAAATGCTTGCTTGAATACTATATACTATAATTTGGATTTCTAAATATCAATACTAGCATAATATAGGCATGATTGATGGACTTATGATAGAAAAGTGATATGATAAACTTATTAACAAATGTGTTGATATCAAAATGCAGGGTGAAGGCTTCCATTTATAGATTCTTGGTATGAGAAATGGAGGGTTAAGATTAACTCAAGAATCAAAGGATCACAATTGATGAGAGATCACAAGCAAGAGGGATTAGACAAGTGTCAAGAGAGGGTTAAATGGAAAGGGAGACTAATGATGGGGATTGAGAAAGGAAAAAGGGAGATTTTGGTAGGATTTCCAAGAGAGGCAAGGTTAACCTTTTTTCTACTCCCAAGGAGGTGGGGAACTTAAAATTGGGTTTTATTGGAAAGAGGAAGATTTCCCTATGCTTGGCCATATCTCAAGGTACCATTTTTCATAAGTGGATTTATGAACAGTGGGGCCAAAAATAATTGGAGGATTATGCATGCTTGCACATGTGAGGGAAAAGGACACTTGCCTTATTATGGAAAGTTTGAGGATTGGACGAATATTAAATTAGAAAAAAATGGTAATAATAAATTAAGGAGGATTAATTAATTAAGATTAGAAAAAAAATTGAGTGGGGGTTGTGTTTGAATTAATTAAATTAATCAATCTTAGGAGAAAAAGGGGAAATGTAATTAATGAAATATAATTTGATTAATTATGGGGATGAAGAATAGTTAATTAAATAATAAATTATTTAATTAATTGTGAGAATATGAAAATAAAGTGAATTGTGGGAGATAATTAATTAAATATTTATTTAATTATTTATATAATAGAAAGTTGATTTTGGGGTGTCTGCAAAAACAAATGAAGTGTGCAAGAAGATCAACATAGACTACAAAATCCTTAAGTGGTTTTTATTGAAATCAACAAGACCAACCTTACAATATCACTTTTGAAAGATTAGATGTGATGGAGGGATTTGGGACCTTGAAACTACAAATCTCCAAGAGGGATACAAGGATTGAAGATCTTGAGAAGAAAGGTTGAAATAAATTAAAAACCTAAGGTGAGGGACTTTAGTAAAGATACTATCAAAAACTCTACCAAGAGTATCAAGTTGCTCCAAGATAAATTAAAGTTCCACACCTCTTAACCATAGGCTAGTCCTAGTGCAAGAACTAGATGTGGGAAGATTGGGCAATTAAATAGGCAAAGAGGGATGACATTATTTTTATGTACAAGTACCTCAAAGCTTTACTGGAGTAATGCAATGCAACAATTATATTGAATGAATAGAAAATTTCCTTATGTTTTGATACTTTTATATTTGTTGTATTTATGTTGCTTTACACTTTTTTTACTATATTTCTATAGTATTTTTATAATGTTGTGCTATGATTGGTTTTGTTATTACTTTTGTTAAGGGTTAGGGCTCTTTCAAAAACCCCTTTCACCATCTATCAAGAAATTATTCAAATTAATAAAGTTATAAAATTAATTTACTAAAAATAAAATAAAATAAAATTTAATTAGAATTTATATTGTTTTGTGTACATTAATTTAGTTAGATTTTTTTGTTTATAATTATTAGAATTTTTTATTTGGTTAAAATAAAATAAATTTTAAATAATGATTGTTTTCTATGAATTAATTGAGTGAGATCTTTTATGATCATTGGAAATTCATTCACAACTTGACTTAGATCACTAAAATTGAGGATATTTTATACATTCCTTAAAAAAACAAAATATAAAACACATTGTTTAAGATTTTAGCTGGCCAAAAATTAATCAAGACAAATTTAAGAGTTATTCCATAAAATTGTCTTAGCATATATGGAATTATGGAGTGACTATGAAAAGTGCTAGTGGATAAGTTGGTTTTGATTAGAAAAGTTTTCAAGTCATCATAGAGATGGCTAGAGACATGTTTTCTTCAATATGTAGGGATGATGATACAAGGTTTTTTTTATTGCTAAGTACACACATTCTATTTGTATAACTATTCTTGAGAAATCCATGGAACATATATCAAGAGATTTTTTATTTATGTCACAAAATTAGTAAAAAGTGGGACATAAGTTTTATTTATATTTTATTATTTTGAATGAAAATAAATTATTTAACTTTGTATTTTTTAGAGTTAATTTAATATTAAATGGCATCATTAATATTATGTTTAGATCATTAAAAATATTTTGACATGTAAATGACTATCAAATTTAACATAAAAGGTGCAATTTTTTTTTTCACAATAACATCAAATGTTTGCCTACACATGTAGCACAGTTGGTTTGAGTCTTCGGTATGGTCCCCAAGGTCTTGGGTACGATTTTGAGGCTTGGATTTGCCCAATGCATGTGGCTTGTGGGTGGATGTGTGCATTCGTAGAAGATTAGTCTCATCCAAGCTTGCCCCTTCTTGTCCTCAACTTGGCAAAAACTAAGTCTAAAGTAAGACAAGTTGACCGTTTAGTTGGGTCACTAGAATACCCCTATGATTTTAAAAAAAAAAATCAAATGTTTTTCTCCCTATTATCACATAAGATGCCTCTCAACATGAAGATAACATGCTTGATTTATCTTATATATTTAATTACACATGATTATGATCCAAAAATATATAAAAGAAATTGCATTGGTCATCTAGCATAATTCTCCTCTCAAATACTCTCCCTACTAATGTATTTCCATATATTTCCATATTACACTACTCAAGAGATTCCAATATAAAGATTTTATTTCTAGTATAGATAACCAAATGGTGCACTAATAATCATGAACTTTAGACCACCCACTCTTGTTGAAGCCAAGTCAAAGACAATAAAGTTCACTGAATTTTAAAGAAACTAAGTTTAGGTAGTGTTGTATGAGATAAATTCAATGTACATTATGATTTTGAGAGAAAACAAAGGTTTTACTCTTATAAAACAATGGGCCTAGGCCTAGTTCTAGCTCTATTCAATGCACATTCAAAGTTTTGTCTATTTCTATGCAATATCACATATCACATTTCCTCAATTTACGCTAGCCACCCGTGCTTACTTTAAATTGAAGTGATCAAAACATTAAAAAATTTGTATTACTTTGTTTGTGTTTGATAGGAGAGCATCTAACCTATGCCTATGCCTAGCTTTGATTTAAGTAATCAAAATATTGACTTGCTATTATGTTTTGTTATCTTGGATGAGATGCATTCTCCCTCTCCCTTTGACTTCACATCAACTTTCTAATAGTGATATATTCCACGAACACTAGATGAAATAAAATATACATTGTATATATAATGTCACATATCATTGTCTATTAAGTTAGGTATATATTTCTCTGAAAAATGTTAGACTATTTTTAGTCATTCAGGGGTGTTTTAAAAATACTGATTTTCTTATGATAATAATTAGATTGCATAAATATTAGTATGTTTATTTTATAACAAGTAATAATAGAGAATAGAGAATAGAGAATAAATCTAAATCAAAGTTATTCTTTAATTAAATTATCACAAAAAAGAAGGAATTAATTTGTAGGATTCAAATTTAATTAAATTACACTTCCGAAAATTTTGAATCTTAATAAATAATATAGCCAAAAAACATGTTATCACTTTACTAATTAAACTACGATCCTTCACTTTAAAAATTAATCTAACTACGATCCTTCACTTTATTATTATTTAAAATTCTATGTAACCCCAAATTCAGAAATGAAGGTGAAGGTAACAGTATAACTTAACTCATAAGAAGCAAACAACTTTAATTTACCGGACATTTGACTAAAGCATTATGCTATTGCACTTGAGGATAATTAATTATTCACATTGATGCATGTCTTCTTGTCCCACTAGATAGATAGAGTGGGGATATGTGACCCAAATTTAGACTATGTATTCAATGTACATTACAAAATACACAATTACCTACTATATCCTCATACTTTCCAAGCTAAAAGTTAAAGCTTCCTCATTAAAAAAATGGTCACCACCATGTTCCCTATGCGTGCTTAGGTTTTTTCTCACCATTTGAAATGGACTTCTTTCCCAGTAATAATACCATGGTAGCCCTTTCAAATGATTGTGCATTTTCTTTTCCTTCTACTATGATATTGCCTTGAGATATATGTTATTTTGATATTTGATTTGGATTTCTTTTAATCTTAAAAAAAATCATGTCAATAAATTTAAGTTTAATATTTGTTTTTTATTGTTTATTTCTATTTTGAATTGGATTATATATGTGATTATGTCTTTTGAATGGAGTTATGCATGTAATCATATATATCAAAATTAAAAATGATTTCTTATTAATTATGATTAACAAATTCAAGTAGTTGTTTATCATCTTGCATATAAAAAGTGTTCAACTTGAATGTCTAGATTGCCATATTTAAAGACAAGTCTTATCATGTCACTACTAACACATAGGGGGAATGAATCAACTAAAGTGCAAAAAATATTTTATATTTGTGCTTGCATCAACACTTACATGGACATATACTACATTGATCTTTCATTCTAGGAACATTGAATCTTTATTTCTTCAATGATATGAAAACATGGATTTGACTAAGGCATAAGGAAGTCCAAAATTGTAACCCTTACACAACTCCCAAAGGTCTGTGTAATGTGATATTATGTGAAATCAAATATCATGTAAAGACAAATTTTTTTTTAGATTTTTTGGTACAAGGAAGGACACAACACCTATAGGATGCAATTACAATAGTAGATAGAATCAAAGAAAGGTTATATTTCATGTATGTTTAATTTTGTTGATTTCAAGTGGTATTATAGTATGACACCTACTTTATTTCTCAGTAAGTTTGTTATGTTTAGACTTGGAACTTTGATTTTTATCCTAAAGGTCCTACTCATTCACACTACCCTATATGGATAGAATTTATTTACTTAAATTTAACTTTGTACCCATTTCTAACCGATAGTTTTGCTCAACTTGGTAATCTGGTACAAACGTAACTCAAATAAATTTAACCCAAGATTTAAACTAATAGGTCTTAGTTTTAAAATGGAATTAACAATAATTTATTCAAGTAAACTTAATGCATGTTTTTGAACTACTAAAAATGACATTTGATGCATAACTATCTTACTAGGAAGAATAAATTATCCTAACTTCATGCCTCTTCCATGCTTGATAATAATTTTACTAAACCCTCCCTTTAGTCCCTTCATTCCTATAAGGATACTCCTATAAATACTATTACTCTAAACCCATGCCTTCCTCATGTACTCACAAAACTCCTATTGACCTTCCTTCCAAAGAAATCCCTTCTTATAAAGATTGTATTATTGCTAATCTAGTATGAGAATGATTAGGAAAAGGAAGGAACCCTTTAGCCCACCTTCTTGTTCTATTTTTTTTTGTTCTCCAACATGTGTATAATATCCTTCCCTTTCTCACTCTTCTTTAAACCCTACCATTTAGGCCTTCACTTCCCCTCCCTCAAGTTTTCAACAAATATCAAGTTCCCCTTCAATTGCTTCTAAATAATAAAAGAAAAATGAGCAACTAATTTCACTTTCCAAGCATTTTCATGTGTTACCTCATGATGATGATAATATCATCTCCTCATCACCATGAATTAAGATATAATTTCTTGGAATGTAAGTGATTTCTTTCCCTACTTATAATTTTTAAGTTAAAGAGTTCATTGTTAAATGGAAACCTAGTGTTTTACTACTCCTAAGAAGTTAAACTAAGCAATAGCCATCTTGATGCATTTGTTTATAATATGTAGAAAGATGCTATCTTACATATATCTCATCAATATAGGATGGGGGAGGAGTTATAGGAATTTATATATGGATTTATAAATATGTCATTGATAATGGGAAGACCCTTCACATAGTTTTGTTTGGGCCCTTATTTTTATGAATGGATAGTCTATTAGGTTTTATTCTATGTACAATTCTAAAAATAGCAAATAATAGATTATTCTTTGGGATTGTAAGTCAAAAAATTCTCGATGCTAATTGGATTCCAAGTTAAGATTTTAATATGGTTAAACACCATATTGATAATATTTGATAACATCACACTAAAATTTTCCAAGAAGAATTTGAAATTTGGCTTTACTATTATAATTCCTTAGGTGTTTTTGATCCCATTCATGAGAATTCTATAGTTATGTTCATAATTGGTTAACATGGTCTAACTATATATTTGGAGTGGATATGAAACTAAGAAATTTGGATTGATTTTATTTCTCTCACAATATTCATTTGATTCATGCTGACTTTGATGCATTCATCCAAGTTGATTATTATAGTACTCTTTTTGATCAATTTCCCATCTTTTTCACTAGAAGACTACCATATCTTCTTGACTTGACTAGAAAATTAATAATTCTTACTTTAAACATCTTGATTATGTTAGGTATTTATAATAATGTGGCCAAGCCATAAGAGGGGTATTCATAGATTGGGTGGTGGTGCTTTGTTCTCTCTCAGTGCACTATATTCCTTTTATTCTTTGCACTATATTCCTTTTATCCTTTGGCTAAAGAAAAACTTGAAAATGTAAACATAGAGAAATATATATTTAAATGAAACTAGAGCATGTTGGAAACACATCAATATATAAGTTCAAGAAACATTGAGATTTAGGCCTTTACATCTTCAAGGAAATCATAATTGCATAAAATAAATAATTATAGAGGACAAGGTGTCAAAATAAGAGCATGAATTTAGTGGATTAAGGAGGGTATTAGAGGCTCCAAAATTTTCTTTAATTATCTAAATTAAAAACATAAGGATATAATTGCTACTACAATGGATGAGCATGGTTCATTTCACATAAATATTTTTAAGATAACTATGTTATTTCAAACTTCTATGAGGAACTTTTCAAAGAGGAAAATCATTGGAAGTACATTTGAAAGAAAATATAAAAGAGATAGTCAAAGAATGTATTCTTAACAAAATTGATCTTGGTCACAATTAGTTCTTGAATGATATTATTTCTTTGAAATATATTGAACATGCTCTTTTCTCTATGTAATCTAATAAAATTATATGCATCGGTGGACTTCTAGTGGAATTTTTATCAAATTATGTGGAATTATATCAAATATAACTTATATCTAGTTTATTTGGAAGCTTTTGAAAAATGATAATTAGGACAAAATATTAATAATAGAATAATCAAACTTCTACATAAAGGGAACAATGAGGAAATTATTTCTACTTGGCATATTATTAATTTATTAAATACTTCTTCAAAAACCATTGTGAAGGCACTAGCTAGTTGAATCAAAATCATGGTCTAGGATATTATTAGAACAAAATAAATAGGTTTTCTTCAAGGTAGATATATTATTGATAAATTAATTTTGGAAAGGGAAACTATTTAATGGGCTCAATAGTTGGGATAAAAACACATTTCTAGTCAAGACTAGATTTTGATTAGAAACAAATGTCTTTTACCTCTATTTTATGTGTTTAAAGATGATACTTTAGATTATATTTTACAAAAAATAATCAATTGAAGCTCATATAGGGTATATCCATTCCTAAAATTAAATATATTATTATTTTACACTTTATAGATGATGACATTTTATTTCTATATAATTTAGATTTTTTATAAAAACCATTAATATTTAAAAAATATATTGATTTGTGTCTAAGTCACAATTATCTCATCATAATAATGAATTCTTGATGTCTCAAATTGGCCCTATTTCTTAGTGGATTCCTAAAATTTGGAAGCATATAAAAATGATGATATAACCAAGTATCTTGGCATTCCATTCAATTTGGGAGTTTCTCTTATTGAGATGTGGAATTGGTTCCTCGGTTTTATTAAGAAAAAAATACTCAATTGAAGAAATAAATTTCTATCATTGGTAGGTATAATTAGGTTACTAGTGGAATCATTCTTGCCACACATGTTTATTATTCTTTTTATTGAATTTATCTCCACTAAAAGATAGGAAGATTTTAATTATGTTGGTAATTTCTATGGACCAAATGAGATGATATTTCTAATTTTAGAGCTACCTCTTTGTATCATTACATCCAATCAATATTTAAAGGTAGATTTATAATTATAGATCTTAAAATGCAAGGACTATGTCAAGTTGCTAAATGGATCACTAGAGATTTTAAAGGTGATGAATCTTAGAAAATTTTAGTGTAGCATATAATTAATACAAATTTGGTTAAATTAACATGACAATATGTGAATTGGTTGGACAATATTCTTCTTGCTCCTTACTTCTAAATCAAAGTATTGGGTTTCCAGGTTTCAATTCATTTGGAAGGCCTAGAATCATGTTTGTCACTTCCTGAAGTGGAAAGAGTTTTCATTATAGTATGGATTTAGTTTTTCTTCTTCCTCCATTTGTTGGAATAAACATATATAATATCAAGAACAACTTCTTAGTATATGTTTTCTTAGGAAATATTATTACTTTTTTAAGAAAGGGGTTTTATAATTTAGTGACATTTGAGATTTCATTGTATTTAGTAGGTCACCAAAGAATATTTTGGCTTGAACAAAAACTACAAGAAGTTTATTAGTTTTATTTAGTCCCTAGATTGTTTGGAATTAACTATGAAATTTTATACTCTTGTCTTGTGTAACTTCTTCAAAGATTGGTTTTGGTTATATTTCATTCACCTTTCACTCCTTTGACAAAATTTATTTTCATATCCTTCTCAATGTGCCCCTAATTCCCTACCTTAACATTCAATAAAAATATAGATTTAGCAATAAATTTTGGATTAAATTGAGTGCTCAAATTTGGAAATCTAAAGTTAATACACAATTATTATCTTGAAACTTTTTACATTACAAGCTAGCTATTAGGAACATATTGAAATGTGTGATGGTTTAGCTAGGTACATGCCCATTTTTCAACTTCAAAAGAAAACATGAAACATTTATTTTGGAGTTTCCCTTTTGAAGATAATGTTGGTAGTTGTTGTAATTAATGTTAATATAGAGGCTTGTGTTGCTATCATTGATGTCAAATACTGAGGCTTGTGTTGTTGGCATTGATGTCAATACTGATGGTTGGCATTGGTGTTAACACTAGGAGATTTTTGGTAGTTGTTTTCAACATTGGTTGCTAGTTGTAATTGATGTCAGCACCTAAGTAATATGTTGTTAGTCCTTAGCATTGGTTGTCTTTGTTACATTCAGTTTGGGCTAACATTGATTGGATGACATGCCTTATCAAAGAAGAGAGGAGATGAAGAATTTCATGGTTGGATGCCATGCCTTATCAAGGAAGAATTGAAGAAGTTCATGACTGGATGCCATACCTTATCAAAGGAGCATTATTGTTGATGTTCATATAATGTATTATTACCATCAACATAGTTGATTTCATAATGATATATTAAGATGAGGATTAGAAGCATGAATAATGTTGGAGAGATGTTGTTGAAGGTCTATAATATGTCTCATGCTCTCTTCTAATGTTCCTAATAACACATGTGTTGTTGAATGAATATTTTGGTCTCCGCAAGTTGCTCAAATGTTTTTGGTTCAAGAAGTTGCATTGAAGTCTATACGAGAGAATTCTCTACATTCCTCTGTAGTTGCAATTTTGATCTTGTAGTTTGGTATTCAATGTGAATGCTTTGTGTACAATGTACTCCTATCTTTCAAGGTCACCTATATTTTTGAGGAGGTTTCTATGCATTGCAGAAGGTTGGCAGTGGTGCTAGTTGTCTGGACTGGTCTGATAAATGCTTTGCATTTCTCCGTATTGATGTCACTACTCTTGTAGCTTGGTGAATGTGCTCACAATGTATGTGCAATGTCTTAGTTCTTATTTAATCTGCTGAAGTGGTACACAAGTTGTTCTACAAATGTTACATCATTTGGTTATGTATTTTATGTTTCCTGAACAAATTTCTCTATACTTGTTTGGTCTGTGGTGGATGTTGATGGTATGACAGTATGAAAGAAGTGTATGGAAGTGTTGTTGGATGTTCAAGGAACATCCCTATGTGATCTGCATGTTGCTAATTGACCTCTTTAGTGTTATATTATGTCTTGAGTTGGCTTTCTAGGTCATTTGTGGATATCTGGCCGACATGACTTGTTCTTTTCTTGGGGCATGTGCTTGGGGGGTTGTGCCAGCATTGAAAGATATGTCATGATAGATTTGGGTCTTGACCTATCCCATTTAGGATCGCATCAAGTAAATTCAATTGAAAGAATATTTATGGGTTGACTAGTTATGTGCTTTAATGTTTCAACCAAGTGTTTCCTTGATGTTGACTTAGGTTGATGTAAATCATTTTGGATCACATTGAAGGAAGTTTTGAGATTGTTTTTGGTCCTCTCTATCCTCATGATAGGACACATTATGCTTTGGTGACCAACCAGTTGAATTCATTATTTATTCTCTTCCTAGATGACCTAATTGAAGAATTAAAGTGTTGTGGTGGATATAAATGCAAGAAGATTTCAGATGCAACAAGGTGAAGAAGTGTACAAGTGCTCAAAATTTTTTTATGAGAGCTATATTGAATATCTAGCAGAGACAATGCTAGAGATTGTGAAAGGAAAGTTCAATTGAGTTTGAACACCTCAGTCAACAGGGAGTTATTGGTAATCTTTGTAACTCTCTTATAAATCTTTTGTATCTTGCTCTAAGATAGTGAATCTCATTAGGTCCCTATATCTTTCTCCTTGATTTGGTTGGTACTTCAGTGCTTCAATTCCTTTTGCATCTTTCTCTAAAATAAAAGAAGAAAAATCATGTCTTGAAGACTTTAAGAAGAATGCCTCCAAAGATAAAAATAATATTCATAATGGAAAGAAAGAAGGTGGATCCAATTCTAGTCAGAAGTAGAAAAGTTTCAGTAGTCCTCCATTAGCAAAACAACATGCTCCTAACAAGTTCAATTAATCCTTTCAAGGTTACTGTTTTTCTTGCAATATTTTTGGGCATAAGGTTGTTGATTGTAGAGTTAGATAGATAAGGAATAACAATATATGAACAAGGTCTTTTATACCTCAAAGAAACAATATTGTGTTATTTCATGGATATTGCTTTTCCTACAAAAACTATTATCATAAGGCTGATGAGTGCAGATCTAAGGTGAAGAGGAACAACTCTGTTCTAGAGTACAATGTTGTGTGCTACAAATGAAATAATATGCGATATAAGGCAAACTATTGTAGAAATGGTTTTGTGAAGCCATCTACTCAGTATCAAAAATGGATCAATCCCTTAATCAACAAAAAAAGATTATCCCTATGTGATCCCCATGTTGCTAATTGGCCTCTTTGGTGCCACATTGTGTCTTGAGTTGGCTTTTTGGGTCATTTATGGATATCTAGCTGATAGGACTTGTTCCTTTGCTTGGGGCATGTACTTGGGGGGTTGTGCCAACAATGGAAGATGTGTCATTATAGATTTGGGTCCCGACCTATCTCTTTTAGGACCACATCAAGTAAATTTAATTGAAAGAGTGTTTATGGGTTGACTAGTTATGTGCTTCAATGTTTTAACCACACGTTTCCTTGATGTCAACTTAGGTTGATGTGTTTCTACATGTAAATCATTTTGGATCATATTGAAGGAAGTGTTAAGTTTTTTTTGTCCCTCTCTATCCTCGGAATAGGACCGCATTATGCTTTGGTGGTTGACCAGTTGAATTCATTGTTTATTCTCTTCTTGGCCAACCTAATTAAAGAATTAAAGTGTTGCAGTGGACATAAATGCAAGATGATTTTGGATGCAACAAGTTGAAGAAGTGTACAAGTGCGAAAAAGTGTGTATGATAGTTGTAATGAATATCCAACAAAGATAGTGCTAGAGATTGTGAAAGGAAAGTTCAATTGAGATTGAACACCTCAATCAACAAAGATTTGTTGGCAATCTTTATAATTATCTTATAAATCATTTGTATCCTACTCTAAGATAGTGAATCTCATTAGGTCCTTGTATCTTGCTCCTGGATTTGGTTGGTACTTCAGTGTTGCAAGTCCTTTTGTAGTTTTCTTTAAGGAAGTGAGTCTTCTTGCAAGTTTTTTGGCAATGAGTCTTATATTGTGAGTTAACTCTCAGCATGGATTTTCACTCATTGGGTTTTCCACGTAAATTTGGTGTATCCTTGTGCATGTGTGTGTTCTCTATCTCTTTCTCTTTGTTACTAATCTGATTACTGCTATGCCTTTCATTGGTAAAGTTTTTTGAATGTGTTAAAGATTCAAATTGCCATAATATTCTTTGTTACTACTCTGCATAAATTTCTACCTTTATCTGCTAAAGGAGTTTGAGTTTTGCTAAAAGTTTCAAGTTTTGGAAGGGGTTAAGTTTTGTATAGACTAATTCACCCACCCCTCCCAATCTCTCGAAGTGTTCAACAAAGAGACAATGGTATGATATTTTTAAAGTCTTTCCTGCTATATTTGGTCATTGATTAAACTAGAAAGAAACTTTATTTGGAATGGGCTTGCATAGTAATGTGATTGCTAATTCAATTAGAGACATCATCTCATTGATTTTATGGAAAATGAGATGTTCAACAATGTTTTCTAGTTCTAATTTTCACCAAAAAAATTATAATTCTAGGCCTTACTTGACATATTTTTCTCAATTGCATTTCTATTTCTTAATTATAAGAAACACTAAAAAAGAATATAAAAGTTTCCTACAAGTTACAACAAATAAAAATGTAAATCTCTCAACTTGAAGTCAAGAATACATAATGCCTAGTGTGAACACAATAATTGTTGTGTCATGAGATTGATCTTGCTTTACTTGTATTCAACATGCTACTTCAACCATGTTTGTTCTTCTTATTATTGTTGTCCATGATATATTGGCCATTGGTGTCATATTTCTCATGATTTACTGACTAGTCTTTTCAATGTTTCAACAATACTTGTTATATAATCTTGTTTTTAGTGATCCATCTTCCTAACCTTTTCTTTTGTATATGCTCATTCTTTTCAAATCAACTTTATCCAATACAAAAACACCAGGTGCCCTCTCATTTACTCCATCACATCCTTTCATTACAAATGATACATTTATTTAATCTCTTTCCCTCTTTTTTCAAACAAAATATCTATTTTTTCAACTTTCAGGTAAAATGTCATATAACATAGGGAACATTGTCAACTCTCCAAAGGCCAAGAGGGAAACATTGTCTCTTTCTTTCAATTTGAATGTGTGCTTTCAAAATCTAAACACTATAAATAAAGTGGAAAATGACATTGAATGTGGGCTCCACCATAATCACCATGATCACCATGATCATGGTGATGACCCACATTGCCTTCTCATTTAATGATCCATGTGAATATGAAATTAAAGGCTTTGCCAATGGCAAACATCACTCCTTATCATGTTACCCCACCAAATCACTTTTGAGTCATCACTCAAGTGAAGTTTAAGCCAAGTTAATTTTTCACATAATTTGGCACGGGAGTTTGTCTAGTAAAATAAACTTTAATGATTGTGGGAAGTTTCTCGTCTGTAGTCGTGTCAATGAATTGGCATGGTAAAAAGTCGAATACGTTGAAAAACATTCAACTAATAAAGCCATGCAGATTTCATTTTCAATTAAATTATTTAAATAGGGATTTGAATTGACTCGCTTTATGGAACTCTAAGTGACGAATAATGTATAATATTAGTAAACCAATTTTTACTTTTAGAAGGTTACATCATGATGGGAAGAAAAATCACATTTTAACATTATTGGTACTATAATAACATTTCTCATGTCTTAATAAATCACTTTCATTGAGGTGATAGGAAAATCGGCAAAAGCTCCAAGGCATAAATTATAGCTTCTCTTCAAGGATGCAAGAATATCATAGATGCAATGTTAAAAGGATTATATACATGTATATATTTCTATATGTGTAGATATATATGATTTATTAGTTCTCAAAATTTAATTTTTAGAAAAGTTTAATTATGTTATGATATTTATGAGCATCTCAAAAAGTGATAGTGAAGGCAAAGAAGAATATTGTTTTACATCATATTATGATTTTCAAAATCTTTAAATTTTTAGGTTTATATGGTGAGTAAATATCTAAATAAGAAAAAGGAGAGTTCATTTTCATAATTTGTTCTCTTTTAAGTAAGATTTTTTTTTTTTTTTTTAGTGGAATATTTTGACTTTGAACCAACTAAAATAATTCTTACAAGGAAGTTTTAGGTGTGAGACTAAGAAATCAAATACTAATTTAAGTGTTCATTTTTTATTGAGTTTTGTTGGAAAAATAATTGATATGAGCCTCTTTGTGTAGATCACAAATGCCCTAGTATAGAGTAGGTTGCTCCCTATTCAAGTATAACCAATTTCAATATGTGAAATGACCTATGGCCCTCAAATAGGCAAGCCTTGATGTAGACAAATAAGAAATCAATAGTTATATCCATGGAATGCTCAAATCCTAAATGTCAAAGGTGGTTGGCTACTAGGTTAAATTATCTCATAACATCATTTGATAGATCTTAAAAAATCATTATAAGGATTTTGATGAAGTGGAGAAAGAAAAGGTCAAAAAATGGAAAACACATCTTAGTTAATAATGTTCCACATTTGGTTGTTTGGCATTTATAGTACTCCTACAACACCCTACCTCCTCAAAAAAATTTATTGAGCACAATCTTCCAAAAACTATCTATGGATATCTCATAACTACTCTATGGGCATTTCAAACCCCTATTAGATCTATGGAGGGTGATCTTAGACAATGGATTGATAGGGATATATCATGTACTCTTTTTGAAAGTTGATATACTACAATGGAAAAAACATTAGGAAGATTTTATTACTTATCTAAAATGAAATTATCTCCCCTCAATTCATAAAAGATTAGTTATTTCTAGAGTTAGCAAGTGACAAGGAAGATGTAAAATTTGTTGAGGTCAAGGCCATGAAAGACATAGGTTTTACCAAAGGGAAGTAAAAGACATCAAGGCCAAGGTCTTGAAAGACATAAATGTTATCAAGGGGAAGAAAAAGGGAGTTAATGGGATAATTGTTGGAGTAAAAAGGTCATCAACTGATAATTAATTAATCATTAATTAATTATTAGACACTTTTTACTTTAAGTATTAAGCTAAACTTAAGAGTTATCTTTTTATATTAGATTGAGCCAAATATAGGTCAAGTTGTCTCATTGCATGAGATTAAGACACTTGTCACAATCTAATCAAATCCTCATCTAGGGTTTTCTTTGTTATGCTTTTATAAGCATTCACCTTCATTGTAATCATTCATTTAGGTTATTGTATCAATACAATTTCTCAGGTTCTTGAGCACATCATCTTGCTTAGATCTATCTTTTGTGATAGGATAATTATTGCAGGTGATTTCTAGGAGTTGTGGGGTTTCAATCATCAACTCCAAAAAATTGTAGCCTCTTATTCAAAATTTGAGGGATCCAACCTTGAGAGAATTTTTAGTGCATCCTAGAGCAAAAAAACTTCGCTATTGTGTCCATAATGGTCAAAAACCTAAAGATCAACTGTCGTTTTCTAAAAATCTAAGATTGACTTTTTGGGCAATTTTTTGAAGGGCACAAATTTTTAAACAAGAAATTATGTACAGTTGTATAAAATATGTATAGTGCACAAACCCATATAGGGATGTACTATTAGAACACATTTATCATTGCGCCAAAAGATCGACCTATTAACACTCGATGCAAATGCTAGAGGTAAGCGGATCCACGGGAGGTGGTTAGTCCATGTCCTGAATCCGAAGGGAGATGCTGGCAATTAGTCCAACAATCCCCCATCACCGTCACCTGATGGGATTTGAACTTGTGACCTGGCTCTACTACCGTTTGTTGGAACACGTTTGTCGTTGCGCCAAAAGATCGACCTATTAACGTTCGATCATACAAATTCCACAGGTAAGCAGATCCATAGGAGACGATTAGTCCATTTCCTAAATCCAAAGGAAGATGCTGGCAATTATTCCAACACATACAATTCGTACATATCCATACTAGCTACATCAAGCCTACATAGGTAGAAAATACATAGACGTCGTTAAAAAATTTGTAACAACCAAAACAAAAAAAATCGGTGAAGTTTTTTTAAAAAAATTGGCAGAAATATCATAATATTTTGTCAGGAATATATTTGGTGAATATTCTCACCTACACAAGAACCCACCACCATGCAACCTCTCATCCAATGGTGTCACCTACAAGTCTACACTCCTAATGCTCTACCTAACTCTTCTGCCCCCACTCCACTCTGCTCAACTCCAATGCCTCCGCCATAGATCTCCACCCCTCAATGACCTGCAACCAACACCCACTGCCCAACCCCAGTCACGTGGGTGACTAGGGGCTAGGGCCCTCCCTAAGTTCCCAACACTAGCAACCTGATTCGCAATAGGACCAAGGGCTATTTTTTTAGCCCCTATTTTTCCCTAGAAGGCAAATTGTGTAACTTTTGCTAAATCGAGTGTAACTTGAGCGTCCTGACTAGGTTTTTCACAAACCATACCATTGGAAATTTCATTCTAATCTAATCCAATGTTGTAGGTATTAATATCATAAAATTTCCATAGTCCATGATCAGTTAGTGTTGAGATCTTTGGATTGAAACTATGTGAAATCTTTTTTATATCAATGTTTTATCATACTCTCTTCTTCTCTATAGCACAACATCCTGATGATGGATCATGGAGTATGATCCAAAACATTGAAATAAAAAATAATACACCTAGTTTCAATCCAAAAAGTCTCAGCACTAATTGGTGTAGGTATTTTTTCTATATTTGTCTCCTAATTTATTCTATAGGCCTCTAAAGTCAGATCAAGTTGTTTTTGCTCGAGAGGGCATAACTTTTGACTCGATTATTGGATTCGTGATTCAATAAGCATCAAAATTTTGATTCAATCATCTTCATAGATCTTAGGCCTATTGTTCCAAAAAATTAACCAGGTATTTATTATTTTAATTAGATCTAATATTTTCCTTTTTTGGTTATTTTCTTGGAAAACATGCAAATAAGTCAAATTTTTTGGGATCAAAAGGGAATTTTTCTACATTGAGGGGGTCTATACAACTATATCAATCCATTACTATATTTTCATTATGGATTTAACACATATTTCTCCACTCACTCCATACAACTACTATAGTTGGAAATCACAAATGGAGATATATTTGAAGAAAGCAAGGCTATATAGAGTGACCATGGGTACAAAACTTGAAACTACAGGTGTTGTTGAGAAGAGAAAGTGGTTTAACATGAATGATGAGGGATTTTGGTACATTATGCATGTCTATGTATCCTAATCTTCTCTTTCATGTTGAATCTTGCACCACACCCAATCAGATTTGGACTCAATTGGAGTCCTTGCTTGGGAAGCAATATACTATGAGAGGATTTCAGTTGGATAATGAGCTTATCAACTTGACTCCTCAAGATTTTGATAGCATTCAGGACTTCTTCACAAATCTCAAGTCTCTCAAAATTTAGTTGACATAGTGTGGTATTAAAAAAAATGACACTCAGTTGATTATTTCCATCCTTGCCAAGCTTGGTCCTAATTATTCAATTTTTGTTTCTAACTTTTATGTAATAGGAGATGCACTTTGTTCTAGATTCTTATGCCTTCACTTGATGATTTTTTGACATCACTCACTCTAGAGAAGGTAAAGTTCGTACAAATGGGATCAGTGAAGTCTTCCACATCACAGGCTCTTATTGCATCACCAAGCACTAGAGATCTGAAGGGTTCAAATGGCAAAGGAAAGAAACATAAATAGAAGGATTTCAAGTTCAATGAGAAATCCAAGGAATCACATTCACAAGATACCTTGGATTCTTATTCCTCTTCCAAGAGGGAAAAATCTAAGAAGGATCAACCACAATGTAAATATTGCACAAAGACAAGACATGATGAGCATTAATTTTATACAAAAAATATTGATGAGCAAAAGTGTTGATGGTGTTTTCTGCACAGCAACAACTCAGACAGAAAATAATATTCTATCTCTCTTGAAAGGTGAATTCTCAACAACAAATGCTAAGATCACCTCAAGGTCTCTCGGGTGTCAAGTCATGGCAATGCATAAAC
Source organism: Sequoia sempervirens (assembly GCA_007258455.2). NCBI lineage: Eukaryota > Viridiplantae > Streptophyta > Pinopsida > Cupressales > Cupressaceae > Sequoia > Sequoia sempervirens. The sequence continues at coordinate 655,783,849 of VDFB02058242.1, read as the reverse complement.
AACTCAGATAATATGTGATAATGTTGGTAATCACAAACGGACCTTACTACAAGCAAACTGCATCTTTCCAATTTACCAAATTTTGCAATATGATGATCTTAAATCCTAAATCTAACCAAATGATAAAGAAACAACAAAATATGAGGGTGTAAGAGGTATAATGAAATCTAAACTATTTCTAAGATGAACAATGCAAATGATAGATATTTGGAATGGACCAATCTCAAATAACCAATTCCTGCTTAACCCACAATGCAATATCACAAGAAAGGTGCAATCTTCTAAGGCTTACAGATTTTCAAATCATAGACATTCATACACAATTGAACTAGGCACAAATAGATGTATGGTCCAGGTTGACTTCACCAGTCTACTACAATCAGATAGTTACTGGGAGTATACACCAGAGATTACTACAAACATTCCAAATATGTAATCATGAACATTATTCACCAAACTAATCCAATTATGAATCTAACATTAATCCAATTTCTTCAAGCAATTTCAAAAGATGGAACAACAGGAACCATGCAAGATAAACTAACACAAAAGAATTCACCAAAGAAACCACAATGCCTTCAATTGTATTAGATCACCAAAATGTAGCAACAATTCCACTGTTCTGTGTTACAGCACTTGCTTCAAAGAACTAACTACTATCTCTACTACAGAATGCTCTAGCTCCTTCTTAATCTAGCTTGTCTCTATTATCTGTCTAACTAACCCCTTACAAATGAGGCAGGGATGCCATTTATAGAGAATCCTCAAACATGTCGGCCCAGCCAAACATTTACAAAATAAAATAGCCAAAACAAGTCAGCCTCAGGAATTTCAAAATAAGGCACACATTAAATGCCGATACATCATCAAGGTCGGCCCAAACACATTCCTCAATGCAGCTCAGATCAACACACGCCCTATAATAATAATAGGGAAGCACAAATCTCAAAGTTGGCATTAACTACCACCTCCCTTATCCTTGTTCTGATCCAGCGATTCATGAACCTTCAAAAACACCCTATCCAACTCAGCAACAGGTGGCAAGGGTAGGATTTTGAGCCAACATTTAATTGATTCAATTTCTTCCTTCGACCCCTTGACCATTGTATCCCAATCACCCTTATATGCTAAGTACTTATCCACCACAGCCAGATAAGTAGCCGCATCATCTAATTGGTGCCCTGTTACAACATTTTCAGTATCAGGGGCATAGACGTCATGCCACCATTCCCTCAATTATTCTAAGCTCAAATACTTAGGGGCAATCTTCCTCCTGCCAGTCATTATTTCAAAGAAGGCGATGAATCCATCATAAACACCAGTAAGATTACCATCCATCTACTTCTTTTATTTATAGATCTTCTTTATGGCTTTCTGTCGAATTTGCAGGGCTTCAAACCACTCCCAAGGCTCATTAACCCTAGATGAAGAAAGAATTCCATCAATAACCAGCCGATCCCTACTATACTCCATGATCACTTTAGTTTTCTGCATTAAAAGATCAATATCCTCCTTGTCCTGGGATAAAACATGCTCTAATAAATCCTTAGCTCTTATTGCATCCTTTCCAGTTGAAAGGATTTCCCTTATTGCATCATCTCCCTTGGTCTATACCTCCTTCAACCAATCTATTGTAGCCATGGTAGAACCTTTCATCTTTTCTATTTCAGAGATGGTCTCCTTTGGCAAGAAACCAGTAGTAGCAGAAGAAGAAAGGTGGAAAGATTGCAAAGGCTTCATTAAATCTTCTAGACATTTCCTTAGCCTTTCATTCTCTTTCTTTAGCTCATGCTTAGACTGTGTTTCCTTAATCTCCCAATTATTACTGCACTAGATCCCTCATATTCTTCAATATCTTGCTCCATAGAAGCAGGCCCAAGATTGATAGTCTGCACATTATAATCCTTCCCGGTGACCTCATCTCTACCTTTATCAGCAGCAGGGGTAGCAATATGAATAACCCTGTTACTATCCTCATCCCTTTTGATGTTTGAAACCACCTTGGCTACCTTCTTCCTCTTTCCCTTTCCAATCTTAGCCAACATTTCATCCCAATCGAGAGGAGTGTCCCCAACAATGACCTGTTTCCTTCTGATCTCTTTGTCTAACCAATCCGGAACAGCAAGATCCACCCGAACTTCATCTTTCTTGACCTCTTCATGCTGTTCTACTGTCTCATCCTTTTCCTGTTCAAAGGATTGATCAGCTTGATTTCCCAATTCGGGTTCTTCTTCTTGCAAGGGTGATGGAGTCTTAACAAGGACATCTTCTTTCTCAGGGGATCTATTATCTTTGCTACCTGGAGGAAAATTCTTATACTGTACCAGCGGAGAAGGATACACTTCCACATCTCCAACCTCAAGCTTAGTAGCTGTGCCATAAATTTCTCCATCCTTAAATGGTTATGCTTCCTCACTAGTCTCATACTCTTCGTGAGTTGTCTGCTCAGGCATACCCAATGGAGGAGAGGTATCTTTATGTTGTTCCGCAGTGGATGCCACTGGAAGAGGATCTGTCTTTTGCATGGTCTCCTTGGGAGATGGAGTCCTTGACCTCCTCGAATAAACACGGGGTTTCTCTCCTGAGCTCTCCATATCAACCACTAGAGGGTTTGCCTCATCCTTAGAAGTTCCTTGATCTTTCCTCTTTGAAGCCCTAGTTATCCTTGTCCTTTTTGGCTCTGAAGGGGTATCTTCTTTCTCTGCTTTCTCAAGTTCCTCCTCTTCTGTGGACTTACCTATTTTCAAAGTGTGGCTCCTCTTCTTTCCTTTGGGTTTCCTTTTCTGTTCAGGCTCACTTTCCTTAAGGCCTCTGATTTTAATCTTAAAAGGCGAGCTTACCTTAGTTTTTCCTTTGGAATCATCCTCACCGGATTCCTCTGAGGTGGAATGAGCATTCAGATTTCCCATTAAATTAAAGGTACAAGGTAACTTCTCGCTTTCCAATTCCCATACTTTATGCTTCAACCATGACTTGGTAAATTTCATAACAGGAGCCATTAATTCTTCCAGCTCAACTATCTCATTTTCTGACCAATTTATCTCCCCAATGGATCTGTCCTTGATTGATTCATATGCATGATCTTGGACCAAATTCCCATCGTCCTCTAACTGATCAGGGATCAACTTGACATTGTACATTCTAATTATATCAACTAGAAGCCTAGAATATCTTTCCTTTCTCACCTCAAAGTCATCCTTGATGTTCGCCCAGTAGTCCTCTAGATCATCCTTGTGGTGATATTCTTTAGTTGCCTTCTTCTGCGCTTCTCCAGTGATGTCAAAATTTTCCCTCTTAGAATGAAAAGAGAAACCAAAAGCACTTAATTCCTCCTCTGATGCTTGGGCCGATTGGATTGAAGGGAAAACATCACTTATGCCAATTTTCAGGGGAAAGTCCTCACCAAACCCTGTCTTGTGCTTCTCTCTTTTAACAACGACATCGAAATCACATATCTGTCGAGTAACCTCCAAAAGTATGACATGGTCGGTAGGATATCTTGGCAATCTGTATGGAGCAGTCAGACATCCATCAATTCTGATATAGGAGAAGGTGGGGAATTGTATAAACCAAGCTCTGTATTTTTTGATCAGCTCCTTGGCTCCATCAGAAGTTCTCACATGCTCCGCATTCTGAAGCAACCTAGTAATATGCATAGTAAATGCATCATTTGTTCTTCTATAATTCGAATTCCCTAGGTGAAACTTGGGGTATACCTCATAGATGACATCTTGTCCAAATGTTCCTTTTGGATTCAATCCCCTGTATGGGTAAAATCTGGCCAGCACATATATCACATAAGATGACATGGTGAATTTCTTTGTCTCTAACACATCTCTCAGCTGCCTGTCAATCATTGCACTAATAATCCCTGCCCAGTGGTAATTAATACCTTGCTCAATCCTGTTAATAACATGCACCATCCAATTCTCCAATGCCCCAGCACTCCTCAACCCGGCCACCCTGCTTAACAGTGTGATTGCATCATATATATCTTGTCGGAACTTGATCCTGTGTAACTACTTAGGCAGCTTGGAGAAATGAGACTTCGGCTTCTCCAACCAGGAATTGATCATTTGCTAGGCTTTGGTAGGCTCATCCTCATAGTAAGTTCTAGCCAAGTCCATGTCCAAGGCACACACACATTGTAAGTCTGGCATATCAAATGCCTGGGCAATGGAAACCGGATTAAAGTTGGCCAACACTCTTCCATCAGTGTTGACAATCCTCTGTGTATCAAAATCATAGTGTCGGGCGCATTCGAATATCAACTCGTAGCATTGAACTGCAGGAGGAAATCCTGCCACATGAACCAGTCCGAATTTCACCATTCCCTTGGTGAGGGTTGATAAATCTTTCTGAGCTGTCCTTTCCTTGAACTCTTCATATCTCCATGCTCCTACATTGGTATCGGAGACCTCAGACAAAACTGAAGCTATCTTACTATTAGGCAACTGACTTTTCACATCCAGCCTCAACCTTTCCGTGTCTATAACCGAAGACCCCTCCGTGTCTCCCTTGGCCTTTCCTACCACTACCTTGCTCGATTCAGCCTACATTCACAAAAGAACCTCATGAACATCCCATTATCATCCATATTTCAATCAAAGGTTAGCCTTGAAACCACATGAAATAATTAAGATCAATCATTAATCATCAATCTCAAAAATTTGGGAAAATGGAGTAATCCGGAAAAATCCAGTCGGGGCAGAATTTGGAGAAATCCGACCCAGACGGACTCCTGCTGCCAAGACATCATTCATCAAATAAATCGTTAATAAAGAAATTTTTTTTTGCGTGATTATCATGAGATTCATTCATTAAGCAACAAGAAATCATCATTCAACATTTAATTCATTACTTCAATTTCAAAAATCTAAATCAAGCAAAACTAAGCAGAAAACTGGAAGAATCCGGACAGTCCGAATTTCCGCGGGAAGCTCAAAATTCTGGGAACTCATCATACTCTGGGGAAATGGCAAAATCCGGGTGCACAGAAATTCCGCGGACATCCTGGAAACCCAACGATTGTTCAACACACAAACCATTAATCGAATGATCATACAAACCTCCCTATTCGGATTCCACGAAGATAAACTCGACCCCAACAAGCCAAATTTTGATTGCACATGAATTTAACTCCCAAAAAATCTCAAGTGATTGATCTTTGCAACGAAATGATGATGCCCTAAAATTGACAGCTAAACCTCCACCATGATAGCTAAAGCAAGCTCAAAATTCAAACACAATCCCTCAAAATGATGAAACTAGGGCGCACTGGGGTCTCAAATGCTGTGAACAAGGTCGAGCTAGACACAGGACATGAAAGTCTCGACAAATCCACTCAACTTAACAAATCTGGGCAAACATACCGAAACCCTAACTTCACAAATTCTACCAGATACGCGCCAACAAGGCAAGGCCCTAATTGAAACACCTAATCACAGGGAGTACCTAACATTCAATAGATAAACGAAGGGATACATAGTGCAAGCGTTAAAACCCGTGAAAAGGTTTGTCAAACCCTAATTCGATAAATACGTGATCATGAAACAAACAAGGGCCGACCCAAATAACCACCATTCAATAACCTGATGGATTCAATCAAAGCGCAAACAAAAGGTGAAGTCAATAATGACTTACCATGGATCAAATCCGAATGAAGCTCGAGCCTTAGGAAGTCACTGTGAATCAGGGTGCCCTAGCGACGAAAATATTCAACACAAGCACTCAAGCAATCCACACGCAAGCAAACCAAATCCAACGACCAAAGATCAAAATGAACAATCCTAAGTGCCAGAGCAAATGACAAATGAATAATGAAAACATGAAGAGCACTAAAAGCCTTTAAATCTGCTCACAATTTTGCTAGAGAAGACGTACCTCAAGCATTAATGGCTGATAAGACATCGAGGAAATCCAGAAACCCGAGCCCAAAACAGAATTTCAAAAAAAACCAAGCCAGACGGACAATCCGGGTGAGCATGAAACCCGCGGATAACGCACCCTTCGGGACTTCGACGCAGTCTGGGAAAATCCGTGTGACCTGGAAAATCCCAAATTCATCCAAAAACCCAAACTTCGGAGAATCCGACAGCGACCAGACTATGGACCAGGACCTAGGAAAATCCGGGAGAGCCAAAAAATCCCGGAATCAGGTGAAAACCTGGACTTTCATTAAAAACCAAGTTTGATCAATTCAACCTTCAGGGTAAGACCAAGGCAAGCAAGATCAACATCCCAAGACCTCGAAAGGACAAATCCAATAAAAATCAAAGGTCCAAGAGACATCCAAAATCAGAAAAAGAGGGTCCCTACTCCAAGTGGGGCGTGTGTGCAAAATTTGCACAACAAATGGTGACTCCGCTGGGGAAATACTTCAGAGCATTTCGATGACAAACTGAAATCAAGAACCCAGAACTCATGGTTTCAACTCATCTATCCGGTCACTACCTACGGTTAAACCAAAGAACCTACCAGTCATCAACACCTTTCCTACACTAGGGTCGAAGTGTGTGTACATGCATTCATTACCTCCCCTTAGCTACAACAGGAACCAAACTTAGTCTGAACAAGCTACATAAAGATTCACACTCCAAAAGCAACCTGGATAGAGCCTCACTGCCAGTCAGGCGTCCATAGCCCCAACGAGGTTACCGCTGTGATTCTCCTGAACATAGCTCTACTACCAGTCAGGCATCCATAGGCCCGGTAGAGATATCCAGATCCCCCTGATGAGTTGGATTCAGTCTTTTAATTTTCAATAGTGTCTCTTTCCCTTTTTTTTAACTTCTTTTTTTACTTCAACCTGTGAACAATGAAGTTCACACTCAGGGATGAGAACCACAGTGGCACTAGAGCAGAAAAAAGATTTTTCACTTGTGCAAACTTCATAAGGACCTTATGCAACTTCAGGTATCTTTAATATTGATAAATGTGAGACCCTAATTTATTCCTGTTCAATCTGACCAGAGGACTCTTCGCCTTAAACATAAGGATAAGCGACATGATGTAGAGAATTCATACCATAATATTTTGAAAAGATGATTAAAGTTTGTAAAGGGAATACTAAGAACACCATGCCGACTTTGTCACCACTATCATACAAATGCAATAGGAGATCCCAGAAGGAGTAAGAACCAAGAGCAAGAGAAACACAAACCAAAGCAAAACAAGCCAAAGCAAACCTACTCTAACCAAAGCGAAACAACAGAAAGCAACCTAAACTAACTATATACAAAACAGGGAGCTGAAAATAGCTCAGGACTAGAAATAATGTTTCAAATACTGCCCATTGACAGGTAGTGGAATATCTTCTCCCGTGAGAGTCCTCAGATGGAAGGCATTATCTCCAAGTATTTCAGCAATCTGATATGGACCGAGCCACAGTTTATCAAACTTCCCATGGTCCCCTTTTCGATCATGAGGTTTATCCCAATATAACACAAGGTCAGAAATCCTAAAGGCTTTGACTTTAGCCCTTCTGTCAAACCACCTCTTAACCACCCCCTGATGTTTATCAAAGTTCTCAAGGGCATCGTCTCGTTTCTCCTCAAGGTGCAGTAGCTCTGTCAACCTGGCCTCCCTTCTATCCCCCTCATCATAAAACTCATTAATAAATTGCAAGGTTGGGATCTTGAGTTGAATAGGGAATACTAGCTCCAGACCATAAACTAAGTGATAGGGAGATGTTCCAATGGATGACTTAAGTCTTGTACGATCTGCCCATAGGGCAAACCGAAGCTGGGTGTGCCAGTCTTTTGGGTTCCTCTCTAGCAGCTTACAGATAATAGTCAATAAGTTCTTATTGGAGGATTCTGCCAGGCCATTACCCTAGGGGTAGTAATTAGACGCAAACTTTATAATAATGCCATGATCAAAAGCCCAGTTTGAAATTTTTAAAGATGCGAAAGCAGGACCATTATCATAGACAACAAAAATAGGGCATCCAAATCGATTAATAATAGCAGATTCTAGAAAATCAATCACTACCTCAGATGTACATTGCCTACAAGCGAAAGCCTCAGTCCATCTTGTGAAGTAATCAGTAATAGTTAGAATATACCTATGTCCCGCAGAAGATGGTGGGTTGATAGGGCCTATGAAGTCCATGCCCCACTGAGCAAAAGGCCTTACCTCTGTAACCGGTTGAAGTGGGAGTGATGCATACCTCTCCTTCGTTGCTGCAGTCTGGCAAGTGTGACAGGTCCTGACATGATGGTGAATTTCTTTGAACATCGTGGGCCAATAATACCCAGCCCTCAAGATCTGATTCGCTGTAGCAATAGAAGAGCCATGGCCAATACCATACTTTTCATGAAATTCGTTCATTGCCCGCTCAGCTTCCTGTTTCTCGAGACACCTCAAATAAATGCCTTCATGATTTTTCTTATACAGAATAGCTCCCTTTAGCATGAAACCATCACTCTTCAGTCACAGGGCTCTCCTCTGAACATCATTAAGATGGCTCAGAGATCGTTGGTTTAGTAAGTAATAAACTATGTCATCGTACCAGCCACCTGGGGAAACCTCCTCAAGATTATAATTTCGAGCAATCAGTTCAGGCCCCATTTCAGCCATAGTCTGAGTAAGTCCCTACCCTCTTACCAACTTCATGGGTTGGATCTCGATGTCATATTCTTGTAGCATTGTTACCCATTTAGCTCTACGCTCCCCCAACTCATTCTGAATCAACAGTAACTTAACTGCAAGATCTGGGACAATTGCATAAACCTTATTTCTGAGGATATAATGTCTGAATTTCTTCACTACTCTAACTAGGGCGTATGCCTGCTTTTCTACACTAGAATATTTCAACTTAGCATCTTTCAGTGGTGCACTCATAAAAGCAATAGGATGCTCATTTCCCTCATCAGACTTTTGAGTCAACATCCCTGCACATGAATGGTCCGAAGCAAAGGAATAGATGTAAAAAGGCTTACTGTAATCAAGACTTACCAATACTGGAGTATCAACAATGGCTCTTTTGATTTCTGCAAATGCCTCCTTTGCTTCTACAATCCACTCAACATTAGCATCTTGTTTCAACATTGCATTAAGCGATTTAACAATTTCAGCAAATCCAGTAATAAATTTTATGATGAAGTTAATCTTGCCAAAGAAAGACTTCATCTCCTTTTTGCTGGCAGGTGGCTGAATCTTTAGTATGGCCTCCACTCTTTCTGGATCAATAGAAATTCCCTTTTCAGATATGACATGTCCCAGCAATTTTCCTTCTGTTACTCCAAAAATACATTTTTTAGGGTTCAGGGATATGTCGAATTCCCTGCACCTTTGAAACGCTTTGTGCAAGTCGGAGATGTGGTCCCCTCTATTTTTGGAAAAGATAGTTAAATCATCCATATAAATAATGATGCATTTGCCTATGATATCCTTGAAGGCGATATCCATAGCCCTTTGAAATGTAGCCCCTACATTAATGAGACCAAAGGGCATCCTCCTGTAGGAAAAGGTACCCCATTTAGTTGTGAAATTCGTCTTGTGTCTATCCTCATACTGAACCATTACCTGGTTGTACCCTGAATAGCTGTCTAGAAAGGACATCATCTGAGAACCATTAACCACTTGAAGCACTTCCTCTAGTGAAGGGACTAGATAGTTGTCATTTTCTGACGATCTGTTTAAATTCCTGAAATCAATGCAAAGTCTAATTTCCCCATTATTTTTCCTTACTGGGACCAAGTTCGCCACCCATGTTGAATGCCTGACAGGAAATATAATTCTCGCTGACAGTAGTTTCTGAATTTCTTCTGTATAATCGATTCTAGTAATGCGTTAATTGGTCTCTGTCTCTTCCTGAAAGGCTTGGCACCTGGTTTCAGAGGTATAGTATGAGTTATGATAGATGTATCGTAAGTTTTCAGGTCCTCATAACTCCAGGCTATTACATCCAGAAAGCTATGCAATGCTTCAATTATTCCCTGTCTTTCCTCTAAAGTGCATACCTTGCCAATAAAAATGTTCTTGGCATTGTCTTCAGTTCCCATATTGTAAGTATCACACTGTCCACTGATAGATTTCTTCTTAGACTCTTGCTCCTGATCTCTTATCTTATCCAGATCAAAAATCCACTCCAACTATACCATTCCCCTTGGAATAGTATTAGACTTCAAATTTATCACTCCCTCCAAATCTAGTTCTGCTTCTTGGAGTTTTGTTTCATCAATGATTTGGGAAGCGAAAACATTTGTGTTTGTGATGAAGTCCAGGATGTGCTTGTCATCTTCGAATACCTGAAAGTTAGTAACATTGTCTGGTACTGATGGCATAGGAGTCAATTCTACAGTAAACTTCTTCAAACTTGACAAAGATAGGGGTTGCAGGGTGCTTGCTGCCTGGGCTAGAGAGTTTACAGTTTGGTTCTTCTGACGCGGGATTAGTTGAATATTGAAGGCATCAAATCCCTCAATGAGGTCCCATACTCTATGCCTATAATTAGTCATTCTCCTATCATGGCATGAATATTGTTTCCTTACTTTCTTAATTACCAACTTAGAATCACCGAAAACTTGCAGAACCTTAACCTTTTTCTTAAGTGCCATAAGAAGTCCATGAATCAATGCCTCATATTCTGCTACGTTATTAGTATAGAGAAATTGAAGTCTATGGGTTGCAAAGAAGGTTTTACCTTTTGGGCTGATCAGCTTGAACCCTGCTCCAGCTCCATGCTTGGATTTAGATCCATCAAATCTGAGAGTCCAGCATTGAGTAGCTGCAGTCCTCTTCATCACATCCTTCGGCTTATTACTGCTAGATGGTTCCTCAAACAACATCACTTTCTTTCTTTTATAGTCTTCCTGAAGTCTTTGCATATCTATTTTGACCATTGGAGTTGGGCTTATGCACTTCTGTACTTGTTCTACTGTTGTCTGGCATAAACAACACTCTAGCTCTGAATGGGAAGCATTGTGAACTCTACACCAATTAGGTAGGAGTAATTCTTCAAAGCTTGTCCTTCTGCCCAGGTGAACTTGGTTTTCGACACACTGTCTGATGAAATCCTGGAAGCTATCTAGTAGGCTAATCTGATTGTCTTCAAAGTAATCTTCTTCCTTAATGGATTCTGTCAAAACAGTAGCATTGCTGGATTTTGTCTCTGTATCAATAGACATCGTATGTAGCATCAATACCTCCTCTGAATCTGTTTCCTCATAAGGAGTTGATAGCATATAATTTCCCATGCCTACTTTCGATATCAGAACTTCATTTGAAGTATTTTGGTATTCCATAATCATGTATTTCATTCTTGGTTCTCTCTCGATTTTGATATGATTTGGTACCCCTTTCCAGGGAAGCCACATGTGAGAGTGATCAGTAGATACATATCCATTTAGGGCCTTCATAAAATCTCTTCCTAGAATGAGGCCATACACATCAGGGATATCAGCTACTTGAATATTAATAACCTGTTGAATTCTTGGGTCAGAAGCTACCTGCATGTGAATCATGTTTAATTCTCCCACCACATTTACTTCAGTTCTATCCAACTGAGTTACCTTCTTCTGGGAGTCAGCAGGTGTAATCCCTAAAGCTTGACATACTCTGAATGGTATCACATTAGTAGAAGCACCAGAATCCAATAAACAGTTATGTAGATTCTTATCGAATATGCGCACAGAGATCGAGAATGGTGGGGTCTCTATCTTCCCCTAAAATAGAGTTGGCTGAGTATCGACCTGAGCAACTTGAGTCTTATCCTTTTCCTTTCCTTTGTCTCCAGGGGGAAAGTTTGTCCGACTGCAGGCCTGGTTATGTGTTTTCGTGGGCTGGGAACTAGAAGCCTTGTTGACACTCTCACTGGAAGATTTATCCAAGGATACTGGGTGCACACCATAGGTACCTAGAACCACATTCCTAATTGTAGGGAACCTCAGTAACTCGAATGCTGAAAGATTTACCTTCAATTTCTTGAACTCCTTAGCGACATATAACACCATTTGTTCCTCACTCAGATTAGTAGGGACCTCTCTGGAATATTCCTCCACCTTATCTTTACTTGTTTGAAGAGCCTTTTCCTTCTGTGGGTCAGTTTGAGCTTGCCCTTCCTTTGAAAGGTACTGCCTGGAAACATGTGGAAAGGACGAATTATTACTAGCACTAGGATCTGGAGGGATATTGAAATTATTCAGAGGAATGGAGGTGGTGAAAGGACCCACAGCCTGTGGGCGTCTATGGGGCATATCTCTTAAACCCTGCCTCTGGAACATCTACACTTCCTCAACATAAGCTTCTTCCTTATCCAGTGGACCATCGTCATTTATTGCCTCCTCATTGAATAACTGAGCAACCTCATCTCCATTGCAGACTTGGTCTGCCTTCTCTTCCTGGGAATCAAATTCCTCTTCTGGAACATTTTCTTCACCTGCTGGAAAAGGAGCATGGTTTAATACCAACACAGGAGAGTCATAGGGGTTTAAGGGAACAATCTCCTGACCATTTGTATTATTTTCTACCTCATACTAAAAAATAGAGGCCGTAGTTTGGAACTCTGGACATTCTAACTCTGAATGCTGGCCTGTCTTATGGAGCCTACACCATCCTGACAAGGCAGCTTCAGCCAGATATACACCACTGGGAGGCTTGTCTTGACTGACTAGCTGATTTGTAGATTGGTTGACAAGTTGATTGACTAGTTGATCCAATGGAGTGGGGACTCCTCCATTATTGGGTCCTGTATTCCATGTCATGTTCTGTCCCTGTGATTGCCTCCTATCAAATCTTGATCCACTACCTTGTCCTCTATCAAAATTCTGTCTTCTATCATTATTGAATCCTCTCTCATTATTGTAACCCATATCCTAATTATATCCCCTATCATTATGGAATCCTTTCTCATTATGCTGTCCTCTGTCAAAATTTTTCCCTTGTGGATATTCCCTATTCTTGTTTAATTGAATATTTTTCTGAGCAACTTGTAATTGGTTGTTTTGATTCCTTAGGTAAGTCACCTCTACGTTTAACTTCTTTATCTGCTCAGCCATTTCATCAATCCTATCCTTATTTGGATCTCCATAAGGGGTGTGGATTGGATTACTCTGAGGAGGAACAAACACTGTAGCAGATCCCATATACTGATGTAACACTTCAAAATTCTGAAAGTAAGTAGGGAAACCGGTTAGCTACTGCTGATACAAGGGTTGGTTAACCTGTTGTTGGGGAAAGTTCATCACAGGAGAGACTTGGCTCGTGGGGGGACCAGGATGTGGTACTAAAGGCAATTGAGGTACTGGGTTCATGATTGGGGTGTGATTGGCGAGTGCCTGATTCACTGCCTGAACCTGATTTGGGTGTGCAACTAGTCCTAAAGAAGGCAACGGTCTAGTCAAATGTTGCCTCAGATCTGTGCTAAGCTTAACAGCTTCTGTATAGGAATCAGTTAGGCTAGCTGGAGGGTTAGGTCTCCACTTCAGAAAGGTTGTTGTAAGGCTGTCCAAGGCTTAATAATAGACTCCCACGGCTGTATTATTGTCTAAAATATAAGGGTCTTGAAGTCTGGTGTACGCATGGTGAAACCTATTATTGAAACTGGATATTGGTTCATTAACCTCTCTCTTGACTCTAGTGAATTGCAGATACAATTCATTGGCACTAATAGGTATTCTGAACTTCCGTAAAAAATAAATTTCAAGATCACTCCAGTTAAGAATTGAACCAGATGGGAGGTGATTGTACCAGTAAAAGGCCTCTTCTCCTAGTGAATAAGGAAACAACCTATAGGCAACATCCTCATGAACAATCCCTCTGTCCTTGAGACAGGTTTGGAAGATCCTAATATGTTCTTCTGCAGTCTTGTTTGGGTCATTAACATGAAATTTTGAATAGAAATGCTAAGGGTTCTTAGGCATAACATTGTAGGCGTTAAAAAACAAGGGAGATGGATTATTAGCAAGGAAAGCCATTGGAAAAAGTGGAGGTGGCGGTTGTGGTTGGTTAATGATAGGCTGGGGTTGCTGAATAGGAACTGCCTCAGGGATGGGTATGGCCTCAACTTCTGGAAGTGAAGATGTAGACGAGACGGGTGAAGGGATGGGTGATGATGATTCTCCCCTTTCTCGGGTCCTCTTTGACCTAGAGGGGAACTGTAATTCCAGTAAATCTTCTTCTCTTGGGGTAGCTTTGGTACTTCTCCTATATCTCTTAGGAGAGATTGCGTTTAAGAAATGATCCAGTGAGCTCATTCAGGCCCTCCTTCTAGCGCCAATCTATTGATGGTATTTTCTCCACAGCAACAACTCAGACATAAAATAATATTCTATCTCTCTTGAAAGGTGAATTCTCAACAACAAATGCTAAGATCACCCCAAGGTCTCTCGGGTGTCAAGTCATGACAATGCATAAACAACTCAGATAATATGTGAAAATGTTGGTAATCACAAACGAACCTTACTACAAGTAAACTGTATCTTTCCAATTTATCAAATTCTGCAATATGATGATCTTAAATCCTAAATCTAACCAAATGATAAAGAAACAACAAAAGATGAGGGTGTAAGAGGTATAATGAAATCTAAACTATTTCTAAGACGAACAATGCAAATGATAGATATTTGGAATGGACCAATCTCAAATAACCAATTCCTGCTTAACCCACAATGCAATATCACAAGAAAGGTGCAATCTTCTAAGGCTTACAGATTTTCAAATCATAGACATTCATCCACAATTGAACTAGGCACAAATAGATGTATGGTCCAGGTTGACTTCACCAATCTACTACAATCAAATAGTTACTGGGAGTATACACCAGAGATTACTACAAACATTCCAAATATGTAATCATGAACATTATTCACCAAACTAATCCAATTCTGAATCTAACATTAATCCAATTTTTTCAAGCAATTTCAAAATATGGAACAACAGGAACCATGCAAGATAAAATACCACAAAAGAATTCACCAGAGAAACCACAATGCCTTCAATTGTATTAGGTCACCAAAATGTAGCAACAATTCCACTGTTCTGTGTTACAACACTTACTTCAAAGAACTAACTACTATCTCTACTACAGAATGCTCTAGCTCCTTCTTAATCTAGCTTGTCTCTATTATCTGTCTAACTAACCCCTTACAAATGAGGCAGGGATGCCATTGATAGAGAATCCTCAAACATGTCGGCCCAGCCAAACATTTACAAAATAAAATAGCCAAAACAAGTCGGCCTCAGGAATTTCAAAATAAGGCACACATTAAATGCCGATACAACATCAAGGTCGGCCCAAACACATTCCTCAATGCAGCTCGGATCAACACATGCCCTATAATAATAATAGGGAAGCACAAATCTCAAAGTTGGAATTAACTACCGCCTCCCTTATCCTTGTTCTAATCCAGCGATTCATGAACCTTCAAAAACACCCTATCCAACTCAGCAACAGGTGGCAAGGGTAGGATTTTGAGCCGACATTTAATTGATTCAATTTCTTCCTTCGACCCCTTGACCGTTGTATCCCAATCACCCTTATATGCTAAGTACTTATCCACCACAGCCAGATAAGTAGCCGCATCATCTAATTGGTGCCCTGTTACAACATTTTCAGTATCAGAGGCATAGACATCATGCCACCATTCCCTCAATTGTTCTAAGCTCAAATACTTAGGGGCAATCTTCCTCCTGCCAGTCATTATTTCAAAGAAGGCGATGCATCCATCATAAACACCAGTAAGATTACCATCCATCTACTTCTTTTGTTTATAGATCTTCTTGATGGATTTCTGTCGAATTTGCAGGGCTTCAAACCACTTCCAAGGCTCATTAACCCTAGATGAAGAAAGAATTCCATCAGTAACCAGCCGATCCCTACTATACTCCATGATCACTTTAGTTTTCTGCAATAAAAGATCAATATCCTCCTTGTCCTGCGATAAAACATGCTCTAATAAATCCTTAGCTCTTATTGCATCCTTTCCAGTTGAAAGGATTTCCCTTATTGCATCATCTCCCTTGGTCTATACCTCCTTCAACCAATCTATTGTAGCTATGGTAGAAGCTTTCATCTTTTCTATTTCAGAGATGGTCTCCTTTGGCAAGAAACCAACAGTAGCAGAAGAAGACGGGTGGAAAGATTGCAAAGGCTTCATTAAATCTTCTAGACATTTCCTTAGCCTTTCATTCTCTTTCTTTAGCTCATGCTTAGACTGTGTTTCCTTCCTTAATCTCCCAATTATTACTGCACTAGACCCCTCATATTCTTCAATATCTTGCTCCATAGAAGCAGGCCCAAGATTGATAGTCTGTACATTAATTACCAACTTAGAATCACCGAAAACTTGCAGAACCTTAACCTTTTTCTTAAGTGCCATAAGAAGTCCATGAATCAATGCCTCATATTCTGCTACGTTATTAGTATAGAGAAATTGAAGTCTATGGGTTGCAAAGAAGGTTTTACCTTTTGGGCTGATCAGCTTGAACCCTGCTCCAGCTCCATGCTTGGATTTAGATCCATCAAATCTGAGAGTCCAGCATTGAGTAGCTGCAGTCCTCTTCATCACATCCTTCGGCTTATTACTGCTAGATGGTTCCTCAAGCAACATCACTTTCTTTCTTTTATAGTCTTCCTGAAGGCTTTGCATATCTATTTTGACCATTGGAGTTGGGCTTATGCACTTCTGTACTTGTTCTACTGTTGTCTGGCATAAACAACACTCTAGCTCTGAATGGGAAGCATTGTGAACTCTACACCAATTAGGTAGGAGTAATTCTTCAAAGCTTGTCCTTCTGCCCAGGTGAACTTGGTTTTCGACACACTGTCTGATGAAATCCTGGAAGCTATCTAGTAGGCTAATCTGATTGTCTTCAAAGTCATCTTCTTCCTTAATGGATTCTGTCAAAACAGTAGCATTGCTGGATTTTGTCTCTGTATCAATAGACATCGTATGTAGCATCAATACCTCCTCTGAATCTGTTTCCTCATAAGGAGTTGATAGCATATAATTTCCCATGCCTGCTTTCGATATCAGAACTTCATTTGAAGTATTTTGGTATTCCATAATCATGTATTTCATTCTTGGTTCTCTCTCGATTTTGATATGATTTGGTACCCCTTTCCAGGGAAGCCACATGTGAGAGTGATCAGTAGATACATATCCATTTAGGGCCTTCATAAAATCTCTTCCTAGAATGAGGCCATACACATCAGGGATATCAGCTACTTGAATATTAATAACCTGTTGAATTCTTGGGTCAGAAGCTACCTGCATGTGAATCATGTTTAATTCTCCCACCACATTTACTTCAGTTCTATCCAACTGAGTTACCTTCTTCTGGGAGTCAGCAGGTGTAATCCCTAAAGCTCGACATACTCTGAATGGCATCACATTAGTAGAAGCACCAGAATCCAATAAACAGTTATGTAGATTCTTATCGAATATGCGCACAGAGATCGAGAATGGTGGGGTCTCTGTCTTCCCCTAAAATAGAGTTGGCTGAGTATCGACCTGAGCAACTTGAGTCTTATCCTTTTCCTTTCCTTTGTCTCCAGGGGGAAAGTTTGTCCGACTGCAGGCCTGGTTATGTGTTTTCGTGGGCTGGGAACTAGAAGCCTTGTTGACACTCTCACTGGAAGATTTATCCAAGGATACTGGGTGCACACCATAGGTACCTAGAACCACATTCCTAATTGCAGGGAACCTCAGTAACTCGAATGCTGAAAGATTTACCTTCAATTTCTTGAACTCCTTAGCGACATATAACACCATTTGTTCCTCACTCAGATTAGTAGGGACCTCTCTGGAATATTCCTCCACCTTATCTTTACTTGTTTGAAGAGCCTTTTCCTTCTGTGGGTCAGTTTGAGCTTGCCCTTCCTTTGAAAGGTACTGCCTGGAAACATGTGGAAAGGATGAATTATTACTAGCACTAGGATCTGGAGGGATATTGAAATTATTCAGAGGAATGGAGGTGGTGAAAGGACCCACAGCCTGTGGGCGTCTATGGGGCATATCTCTTAAACCCTGCCTCTGGAACATCTACACTTCCTCAACATAAGCTTCTTCCTTATCCAGTGGACCATCGTCATTTATTGCCTCCTCATTGAATAACTGAGCAACCTCATCTCCATTGCAGACTTGGTCTGCCTTCTCTTCCTGGGAATCAAATTCCTCTTCTGGAACATTTTCTTCACCTGCTGGAAAAGGAGCATGGTTTAATACCAACACAGGAGAGTCATAGGGGTTTGAGGGAACAATCTCCTGACCATTTGTATTATTTTCTACCTCATACTAAAAAATAGAGGCCGCAGTTTGGAACTCTGGACATTCTAACTCTGAATGCTGGCCTGTCTTATGGAGCCTACACCATCCTGACAAGGCAGCTTCAGCCAGATATACACCACTGGGAGGCTTGTCTTGACTGACTAGCTGATTTGTAGATTGGTTGACAAGTTGATTGACTAGTTGATCCAATGGAGTGGGGAATCCTCCATTATTGGGTCCTGTATTCCATGTCATGTTCTGTCCCTGTGATTGCCTCCTATCAAATCTTGATCCACTACCTTGTCCTCTATCAAAATTCTGTCTTCTATCATTATTGAATCCTCTCTCATTATTGTAACCCATATCCTAATTATATCCCCTATCATTATGGAATCCTCTCTCATTATGCTGTCCTCTGTCAAAATTTTTCCCTTGTGGATATTCCCTATTCTTGTTTAATTGAATATTTTTCTGAGCAACTTGTAATTGGTTGTTTTGATTCCTTAGGTAAGTCACCTCTACGTTTAACTTCTTTATCTGCTCAGCCATTTCATCAATCCTATCCTTATTTGGATCTCCATAAGGGGTGTGGATTGGATTACTCTGAGGAGGAACAAACACTGTAGCAGATCCCATATACTGATGTAACACTTCAAAATTCTGAAAGTAAGTAGGGAAACCGGTTAGCTACTGCTGATACAAGGGTTGGTTAACCTGTTGTTGGGGAAAGTTCATCACAGGAGAGACTTGGCTCGTGGGGGGACCAGGATGTGGTACTAAAGGCAATTGAGGTACTGGGTTCATGATTGGGGTGTGATTGGCGAGTGCCTGTTTCACTGCCTGAACCTGATTTGGGTGTGCAACTAGTCCTAAAGAAGGCAACGGTCTAGTCAAATGTTGCCTCAGATCTGTGCTAAGCTTAACAGCTTCTGTATAGGAATCAGTTAGGCTAGCTGGAGGGTTAGGTCTCCACTTCAGAAAGGTTGTTGTAAGGCTGTCCAAGGCTTAATAATAGACTCCCATGGCTGTATTATCGTCTAAAATATAAGGGTCTTGAAGTCTGGTGTACGCATGGTGAAACCTATTATTGAAACTGGATATTGGTTCATTAACCTCTCTCTTGACTCTAGTGAATTGCAGATACAATTCATTGGCACTAATAGGTATTCTGAACTTCCGTAAAAAATAAATTTCAAGATCACTCCAGTTAAGAATTGAACCAGATGGGAGGTGATTGTACCAGTAAAAGGCCTCTTCTCCTAGTGAATAAGGAAACAACCTATAGGCAACATCCTCATGAACAATCCCTCTGTCCTTGAGACAGGTTTGGAAGATCCTAATATGTTCTTCTGCAGTCTTGTTTGGGTCATTAACATGAAATTTTGAATAGAAATGCTAAGGGTTCTTAGGCATAACATTGTAGGCGTTAAAAAACAAGGGAGATGGATTATTAGCAAGGAAAGCCATTGGCAAAAGTGGAGGTGGCGGTTGTGGTTGGTTAATGATAGGCTGGGGTTGCTGAACAGGAACTGCCTCAGGGATGGGTATGGCCTCAACTTCTGGAAGTGAAGATGTAGACGAGACGGGTGAAGGGATGGGTGATGATGATTCTCCCCTTTCTCGGGTCCTCCTTGACCTAGAGGGGAACTGTAATTCCAGTAAATCTTCTTCTCTTGGGGTAGCTTTGGTACTTCTCCTATATCTCTTAGGAGAGATTGCGTTTAAGAAATGATCCAGTGAGCTCATTCAGGCCCTCCTTCTAGCGCCAATCTATTGATGGTATTTTCTCCACAGCAACAACTCAGACATAAAATAATATTCTATCTCTCTTGAAAGGTGAATTCTCAACAACAAATGCTAAGATCACCCCAAGGTCTCTCGGGTGTCAAGTCATGACAATGCATAAACAACTCAGATAATATGTGAAAATGTTGGTAATCACAAACGAACCTTACTACAAGTAAACTGTATCTTTCCAATTTATCAAATTCTGCAATATGATGATCTTAAATCCTAAATCTAACCAAATGATAAAGAAACAGCAAAAGATGAGGGTGTAAGAGGTATAATGAAATCTAAACTATTTCTAAGACGAACAATGCAAATGATAGATATTTGGAATGGACCAATCTCAAATAACCAATTCCTGCTTAACCCACAATGCAATATCACAAGAAAGGTGCAATCTTCTAAGGCTTACAGATTTTCAAATCATAGACATTCATCCACAATTGAACTAGGCACAAATAGATGTATGGTCCAGGTTGACTTCACCAATCTACTACAATCAAATAGTTACTGGGAGTATACACCAGAGATTACTACAAACATTCCAAATATGTAATCATGAACATTATTCACCAAACTAATCCAATTCTGAATCTAACATTAATCCAATTTTTTCAAGCAATTTCAAAATATGGAACAACAGGAACCATGCAAGATAAAATACCACAAAAGAATTCACCAGAGAAACCACAATGCCTTCAATTGTATTAGGTCACCAAAATGTAGCAACAATTCCACTGTTCTGTGTTACAACACTTACTTCAAAGAACTAACTACTATCTCTACTACAGAATGCTCTAGCTCCTTCTTAATCTAGCTTGTCTCTATTATCTGTCTAACTAACCCCTTACAAATGAGGCAGGGATGCCATTGATAGAGAATCCTCAAACATGTCGGCCCAGCCAAACATTTACAAAATAAAATAGCCAAAACAAGTCGGCCTCAGGAATTTCAAAATAAGGCACACATTAAATGCCGATACAACATCAAGGTCGGCCCAAACACATTCCTCAATGCAGCTCGGATCAACACATGCCCTATAATAATAATAGGGAAGCACAAATCTCAAAGTTGGAATTAACTACCGCCTCCCTTATCCTTGTTCTAATCCAGCGATTCATGAACCTTCAAAAACACCCTATCCAACTCAGCAACAGGTGGCAAGGGTAGGATTTTGAGCCGACATTTAATTGATTCAATTTCTTCCTTCGACCCCTTGACCGTTGTATCCCAATCACCCTTATATGCTAAGTACTTATCCACCACAGCCAGATAAGTAGCCGCATCATCTAATTGGTGCCCTGTTACAACATTTTCAGTATCAGAGGCATAGACATCATGCCACCATTCCCTCAATTGTTCTAAGCTCAAATACTTAGGGGCAATCTTCCTCCTGCCAGTCATTATTTCAAAGAAGGCGATGCATCCATCATAAACACCAGTAAGATTACCATCCATCTACTTCTTTTGTTTATAGATCTTCTTGATGGCTTTCTGTCAAATTTGCAGGGCTTCAAACCACTTCCAAGGCTCATTAACCCTAGATGAAGAAAGAATTCCATCAGTAACCAGCCGATCCCTACTATACTCCATGATCACTTTAGTTTTCTGCAATAAAAGATCAATATCCTCCTTGTCCTGCGATAAAACATGCTCTAATAAATCCTTAGCTCTTATTGCATCCTTTCCAGTTGAAAGGATTTCCCTTATTGCATCATCTCCCTTGGTCTATACCTCCTTCAACCAATCTATTGTAGCTATGGTAGAAGCTTTCATCTTTTCTATTTCAGAGATGGTCTCCTTTGGCAAGAAACCAATAGTAGCAGAAGAAGACGGGTGGAAAGATTGCAAAGGCTTCATTAAATCTTCTAGACATTTCCTTAGCCTTTCATTCTCTTTCTTTAGCTCATGCTTAGACTGTGTTTCCTTCCTTAATCTCCCAATTATTACTGCACTAGACCCCTCATATTCTTCAATATCTTGCTCCATAGAAGCAGGCCCAAGATTGATAGTCTGTACATTATAATCCTTCCCGGTGACCTCATCTCTACCTTTATCAGTAGTAGGGGTAGCAATATGAATAACCCTGTTACTATCCTCATCCCTTTCGATGTTTGAAACCACCTTGGCTACCTTCTTCCTCTTGCCCTTTCCAATCTTAGCCAACATTTCATCCCAATCGAGAGGAGTGTCCCCAACAATGACCTGTTTCCTTCTAATCTCTTTGTCTAACCAATCCGGAATAGCAGGATCCACCCAGACTTCATCTTTCTTGGCCTCTTCATGTTGTTCTACTGTCTCATCCTTTTCCTGTTCAGGGGATTGATCAGCTTGATTTCCCAATTCGGGTTCTTTTTCTTGCAAGGGTGATGGAGTCTTAACAAAGACATCTTCTTTCTCAAGGGATCTGTTATCTTTGCTACCTGCAGGAGAATCCTTATACTGTACCAGCGGAGAAGGATGCACTTCCACATCTCCAACCTCAAGCTCAGTAGCTGTGCCATAAAGTTCTCCATCCTTAAATGGTTCTGCTTCCTCACTGGTCTCATGCTCTTTGTGAGTTGTCTACTTAGGCATACCCAATGGAGGAGAGGTATGTTTATGTTGTTCCATAGTGGATACCACTAGAAGAGGATATGCCTTTTGCATGGTCTCCTTGGGAGATGGAGTCCTTGACCTCCTCGAATAAACCTAGGGTTTCTCTCCTGAGCTCTCCACATCAACCACTGGATGGTTTGCCTCATCCTTAGAAGTTCCTTGATCTTTCCTCTTTGAAGCCCTAGTTATCCTTGTCCTTTTTGGCTCTGAAGAGGTATCTTCTTTCTCTGCTTTCTCAAGTTCCTCCTCTTCTGTGGACTTACCTATTTTCAAAGTGCGGCTCCTCTTCTTTCCTTTGGGTTTCCTTTTTTTTTTCAGGCTCACTTTCCTTAAGGACTCTGATTTTAATCTTAAAAGGCGAGCTTACCTTAGTTTTTCCTTTGGAATCATCCTCCCCAGATTCCTCTAAGGTGGAATGAGCATTCAGATTTCCCATTAAATTAAAGGTACAAGGTACCTTCTCGCTTTTCAATTCCCATATTTTATGCTTCAACCATGACTTGGTAAATTTCATAACAGGAGCCATTAATTCTTCCTGCTCAGTTATCTCGTTTTCTGACCAATTTATCTCCCCAATGGATCTGTCCTTGACTGATTCATATGCATGATCTTGGACCAAATTCCCGTCATCCTCTAACTGATTAGGGATCAACTTGACACTGTACATTCTAATTATATCAACTGGAAGCCTAGAATATCTTTTCTTTCTCACCTCAAAGTCATCCTTGATGTTCACCCAGTAGTCCTCTAGATCATCCTTGTGGTGATATTCTTTAGTTGCCTTCTTCTGCGCTTCTCCAGTGATGTCAAAATTTTCCCTCTTAGAATGAAAAGAGAAACCAAAAGCACTTAATTCCTCCCCTGATGCTTGGGCCGATTGGATTGAAGGGAAAACCTCACTTATGCCAATTTTCAAGGGAAAGTCCCCACCAAACCCTGTCTTGTGCTTCTCTCTTTTAACAACGGCATCGAAATCACATATCTGCCAAGTAACCTCCAAAAGTATGACATGGTCGGTAGGATATCTTGGCAATATGTATGGAGCAGTCGGACATCCATCAATTCTAATATAGGAGAAGGTGGGGAATTGTATAAACCAAGCTCCGTATTTTTTGATCAGCTCCTTGGCTCCATCAGAAGTTCTCACATGCTCCGCATTCTGAAGCAACCTAGTAATATGCATAGTAAATACATCATTTGTTCTTCTATAATTCGGATTCCCTAGGTGCAACTCGGGGTATACCTCATAAATGACATCTTGTCCAAATGCTCCTTTTGGATTCAATCCCATGTATGGGTAAAATCTGGCCAGCACATATATCACATAAGATGACATGGTGAATTTCTTTGTCTCTAACACATCTCTCAGCTGCCTGTCAATCATTGCACTAATAATCCCTGCCCAGTGGTAATTAATACCTTGCTCAATCCTGTTAATAACATGCACCATCCAATTCTCCAATGCCCCAGCACTCCTCAAGCTGGCCACCCTGCTTAACAGTTTGATTGCATCATATATATCTTGTCAGAACCTCATCTTGTGTAACTGCTTAGGAAACTTGGAGAAATGAGACTTCGGCTTCTCCAACCAGGAATTGATCTTTTGCTAGGCTTTGGTAGGCTCATCCTCATAGTAAGTTCTAGCCAAGTCCATGTCCAAGGCACACACACATTGTAAGTCTGGCATATCAAATGCCTGGGCAATGGAAACCGGATTAAAGTTGGCCAACACTCTTCCATTAGTGCTGACAATCCTTTGTGTATCAAAATCATAGTGCCAGGCACATTCCAATATCAACTCGTAGCATTGAACTGTAGGAGGAAATCCTGCCACATGAACCAGTCCGGATTTCACCATTCCCTTGGTGAGGGCTGATAAATCTTTATGAGCTGTCCTTTCCTTGAACTCTTCATATCTCCATGCTCCTACAATGGTATCGGAGACCTCAGGCCAAACTTAAGCTATCTTACTATCAAGCAACTGACTTTTCACATCCAGCCTCAACCTTTCCGTGTCTGTAACCGAAGACCCCTCCGTGTCTCCCTTGGCCTTTCCTGCCGCTGTCTTGCTCGATTTAGCCTGCATTCACAAAAGAACCTCATGAACATCCCATTATCATCCATATTTCAATCAAAGGTTAGCTTTGAAACCACATGGAATAATTAAGATCAATCATTAATCATCAATCTCAAAAATCTGAGAAAATGGAGTAATCCGAGAAAATCCAGTCGGGGCAAAATTCAGAGAAATCTGACCCAGACGGACTCCTACTGCCAAGACATCATTTATCAAATAAATCATTAATACGGACAAAAGAGATGCGTAATTATCATGAGATTCATTCATTAAGCAACAAGAAATCATCATTCAACATTTAATTCATTACTTCAATTTCGAAAATCTAAATCAAGTGAAACTAAGCATAAAACCAGAAGAATCCGGACAATCCGGATTCCCGCGGGCAGCTCAAAATTCTGGGAACTCATCATACTCTGGGGAAATGGAAAAATTCGAGAAAATCCGGGTGCGTAGAAATTCCACGGACACCTCGGAAACCCGACGATCGTTCAACGCGCAAACCATTAATCAAATGATCATACAAACCTCCCTATTCGAATTCCATGAAGATAAACTCGACCCCAACAAGCCAAATTTTGATTGCACATGAATTTAACTCCCAAAAACTCTCAAGTGATTGATCTTTGCAATGAAATGATGATGCCCTAAAATTGACAGCTAAACCTCCGCCATGAGAGCTAAAGCAAGCTCAAAATTTAGACACAATCCCTCAAAATGATGAAACTAGGGCATACTAGGGTCTCAAATGCTGCGAACAAGGTCGAGCTAGACGTAGGACATGAAAGTCGTGACAACTCCACTCAACTTAACAAATCCGAGCAAACAGACCAAAACCCTAACTTCACAAATTCTACCAGATTACGCGCCAACAAGGCAAGGCCCTAACCAAAACACCTAATCACAGGGAGTACCTAACATTCAATAGATAAATAAAGGGATACATAGTGCAAGTGTTAAAACTCGTGAAAAGGTGGGTCAAACCCTAATTCGATAAATACGTGATCATGAAACAAACAAGGGCCGACCCAAATAACCACCATTCAATAACCTGACGGATTCAATCAAAGTGCAAACAAAAGGCGAAGTCAATAACGACTTACCATGGATCAACTCCGAATGAAGCTCGAGCCTTAGGAAGTCACTATGAATCAGGGTGCCCTAGCGATGAAAATATTCAACACAAGCGCTCAAGCAATCCACACGCAAGCAGACCAAATCCAACGACCAAAGCTCAAAATGAACAATCCTAAGTGCTAGAGAAAATGAAAAATGAATAATGAAAACATGAAGAGCACTAAAAGCCTTTAAATCCACTCACAATCATGCCAGAGAAGACGTACCTCAAGCATTAATGGCTGATAAGACATATCGAGGAAATCTGGAAACCTGAGCCCAAAACAGAATTTCAGAAAAAATCGAGCCAGACGGACAATCCGGGTGAGCACAAAACCCCTGGATAATGCACCCTTCGGGACTCCGACGCAGTCCGGGAAAATCCGTGTGACCTAGAAAATCCCGGATTCATCCAAAAACTCGAACTTCGGAGAATCCGACAGCGACCAGACTATGGACCAGGACCCGGGAAAATCCGAGAGAGCCGAAAAATCTCAAAATCAGGTGAAAACCCGAACTTTCATTAAAAACCAAGTTTGATCAATTCAACCTTCAGGGTAAGACCAAGGCAAGCTAGATCAACATCCCAAGACCTCGAAAGGACAAATCCAATAAAAATCAAAGGTCTAAGAGACATCCAAAATCAGAAAAAGAGGGTTCCTACTCCAAGTGGGGCGTGTCTACAAAATTTGCACAACAAGAAGCATCTTCTACAGAAGAATAATATTCAATTTCCTTCATCATCTTCTTTCACTTTAGAACCTTCACAATCAGGGTTAGCCACCATGGCACATGGAGTAGACATGATGAAAATCCATGCTCTCTTTGTTAGTGTAATTAATTAATTATTACACTAGCATAAGTTAACTTAGGTCATAAATCATTTAGTCCTAGGTTGCATTATTAGATAAATCATAAATAAATGGGGTAATATTCCCTTCCTAGTTTGTGGGATAAGATTCCTTCTAGAAGATGAGTTGTCCTTCTAGAACTTATCTCAACATTTAATAATTATCTAGATAGGGTTCACATGTTGTCACATATTGTTAGATTATGACACATGGCAACATCTCATGCATCTTAGGTTTTCATTCTTGCCTATATAATTAGGAATCTTGTTCATTTGTAACATATCCAATATCAAATATCAATATCAATCATATCAATAGAATCTCTATTGTGCATGCCTAGTTGCAACACTTTTCTTTGTGGTTGATCATCTTTCCTAGCTCAAAGGTCCTTCATTGAAGACTGCAGCTTCAAGGACCATGCATCCATAATCTCAACATGGTATCAGAGCTTGTCCAGTGAAACATCAACCCTTGATCAAGAAAGTTGGTGTGCGAGATTCTTTGCAAGCTGGAGGTTTCCATTGAAGGCTACTTGATTCCACCCGGGGACCAAGCTGATTTCTGAAGCAGATAGAGTCAGATTCAAGCTCACCATTGTCTTCAGAAGGCCTCGAAACCCTAGGATCACCTGTCCATTCATCAAAATCGGATTCATCAACCCGGGAGCATCAGAGGTATTTGGGTTTGCAAAATCAACTGGTACGATCCGTACAAATTTGCAGTAAAAAAATCAATCTTGTCAGTTGTCCTCTAAGGCAAAAAAAATTATACGTAGGCCATTTTGTTTTTTCAAAAAAAAATCAGGGCTTATTTCATATGTTTTGACAAAAAATATATTATTTGGGGATTTTATATAGTTTCAGAAAAAAATCAAATCACAACGACCTGGATTTTTATTTCTTCGTCGGCATCAAATGGGTTTGATTTTTTAAATCTGCGCTATAGCCTTCATTGGGCACATATTCTTCATCCGCCGGCATAAATATTTTTTTTTTTTTTTTAGACTGCAGGAATCGGGTAGCACGACCCCCTATAAACTGCAGTGCGCCTGGTAAACTTTTTAACGTGATCGGCGGCGCTGGCGCGACACGCCCTCCGGTACCACGGAACGGGGGAGACTAGAACTCGTGACCAGCAGAGCCGCAACGGAATTACTTAGCCAACCGAGCTAGGGCCCCCACCCGCCGGCATAAATATTTAATCTATTGGCATTTTATTAAATATTTTGGGGTTTATTTTATACAAATGACATTTGTATTAATTTTAAATTGCCCTTTGGCAATATTCAAATTTTTTTTGGTTATTATTCGTCAAGTCTACAGAATAGGTTGTTGTCGGCCGCATTTATTATTTATGCAGGAGGACGGTATTGAAAGCCCACCTTCGCTGTCACGTCAGGCCAGCATCCATTCACCGGTGCCGGATTTCTCTCTAGCCGGTGATCATTTCCCAGCCGGCTCGTGCACTCATCTCCCGCCGACATACTTCCGACCTGTTCTCGGCCGATCTGTGGACCCCGAGTTCTTAAAGACCCCATCGACAGTCTTCATTCCACTGTCGTCGAGCTCCTATCCCTTGTCGACTTCTACCGAGCTCTCTATCACCGGGATTTATTGATTGGCGCCGACCCCCAGCATATCCTCTCTCGCTGACAGAAGTTCCCACCTTAGCTCCCGCCAATGGTCTCGTCACAGCTCAAGGGTTCCGCTATAGGGAGCGGCGCCACCGACACTCACTGGCCTACCCTCGGTCCTATCAATGACTGAGGGGTCCGATCAACTGATGGAGCCACCAAAGGGGCACCGCCACCCAGCTCTGCTCTGCCACCGCCATCAGCGACACTTTTCTTTTTTGCCGTAGCCCACCCCCTGGTCATATCAGCGACCGGGGGCTGATTTTTTTTAGCTCCTGGTGCTTAAATTTTGCACCCATTTAGCCTGCAGATTGCCTAATCTAGGCATTTTTTTCATTTTATCACAACTTTCACCCAAGATATCAAAATTTGGCAAATGATATACCGTCGGAAAGGGAATTTTGCATAATTTCTAGTGGTGACATCTATTCTATGAAGTTTTTCTCGCAGAAAATTCTACATCCAACTGAATACAAAGCCCTAATCTGGACTAAGAGTTGCATAACTTCTCAACCATTTGTCAGATTTCGATGATTCCAGCAGCATCAAGAAGGTTTTTCAGAGCTTTTTTATTAGTCCAACTCCTTGATTAGTTTTAGTTCCAGGTACTCTTGCATGAGATTTTTTTTTCAATTTGGTGCACTTGATCAATAACCTAGTTATCTTGACACTTGGGAAAATATTTTTTGATCCGAGTTGCATCACTTCAGTTGTACATCATATTTGGAAGCTTTTTTTTGTTGAAGGTCAGTGTCTTTTTTTTGCGGAGAAATTTCATTATGGGGCTTGCATATTATTCTCCTTTGACTATGTTGCACAAGGGTAACTATCAGCAATGGCGAGATTGGATCTGCCACCATCTTCAATCACTTGATTTGTTGCCTCATCTGTATGGTATAGTTCCTCATCTAAGTGAAGGTATTCATGAACTTGCTTGGAGTTGTTGCAGATACACTATTTTGGAGATCATTTCTATGCAAGTTGATTGTGATGTTTTGAATGTTATTGATCATTGTGATTGTCCTCATATACTTTGGATTAAGCTTTGGGAGATATATGGAGATTCAGACACTCCACCATTCCTTGATGGTCATGATTCAGAATTTCATGCTTCAGATCAAGTTCCCCATGATGATATTGTTGTGCAGGAGATTGATTTCCTTGATCTTTCTGAAGAGGTTGACAAGGTTGCTTCAGGTGCTTCTTCTCCATTAGAGACTATTGGTATCCCTTCACATTCAGTGATTCCTTGTCTAGAGTCATTGATTGAGGCTTCCACTATCATCATCCATCAGGACACATTCAGTTTTTCAGACTTGACATCACAAGATGGCTTTGTTTCAGGTATCACTGACTTGGCTACTTCTATAGGTTTGGAGGACATTCTTGAGGGGATATCACTCCTCTATTCAGAGATTTCATAGCTGAGACTTCTTCCCTGTCATTCCATTCAGGATTTGAGGTTTCTTTAGCATCCACCATTGGATTTGCTTCAAACTTCTTTCAATGGTTTTGCAGACACTTCATTCAAGGGGGGCTATCAAGTCTCCATCATATCCATCACCTCTCAGTCTTTGGATATTGTTCAACATCAATTTCCACATCATCCTAGTTTGTCACCCTCTTCATTGATTGTGGCATCTTCATCATCAGGAAAGGAGACATTTGAGTAGAGTTCAGAGACACCATCGACATCCACTTTCATCCTTCCTTCCTTCAATTCCTATCCGGAATGGGAAGCATCTATGCACTTGTAGTTGGTTTTGTTTCTTCCGAAAGGGAGACAAGTTGTTTGTTGGCATTGGATCTTGTTTTGTCTTTAGACACTTACCTTTCTTGCAGGTGATCTCATCTTTTGGGGGGGCTATATAGTCTCTCTATTTCCTCCCTATGGGGGGATATTATATTGTATCCATGTGACAGATGGTGTCCTTGGGGGGTATTTGGGAGTCCTCCATCCTTCCCATCCTATCTCACATCTTTTCTTCTTTCATCTCCTTTTTGGAGAGGGGTTTTGTTCCCACTGGGTTTTCCCCTTTTCTCTGGTTGTGGGATATTTTCTACATCTTCATGTACATGGGCACCTAACATGGCCTCGTAGCCGGGACCCATCATCATCATCATCATCTCTACACAATCATTGCATCTTCCTCCCTAAATTGAACTTATGGGGGGTGTTAGTGTAATTAATTAATTATTACACTAGCATAAGTTAACTTAGGTCATAAATCATTTATTCCTAGGTTGCATTATTAGATAAATCATAAATAAATGGGATAATATTCCCTTCCTAGTTTGTGGGATAAGATTCCTTCTAGAAGATGAGTTGTCCTTCTAGAACTTATCTCAACATTTAATAATCATCTAGATAGGGTTCACATGTTGTCACATGTTGTTAGATTATGACACATGGCAACATCTCATGCATCTTAGGTTTTCATTATTTCCTATATAATCAGACATCTTGTTCATTTGTAACATATCCAATATCAAATATCAGTATCAATCATATCAATAGAATCTCTATTGTGCATGCCTAGTTGCAACACTTTTCTTTGTGGTTGATCATCTTTCCTAGCTCAAAGGTCCTTCATTGAAGACTGCAGCTTCAAGGATTGTGCATCCATAGTCTCAACACTCTTTGCATCCACCAATCTACAGTCCAACAAATGGCTTCATCTTCAAGTATGTTCTCTTCATTTGAGCCTTACACATTACCACATATTTTTATGGGGAATAATAATTATATGAGTGTTACTAGGAAAGGATCCATATATGTTGATGATGGCACATTTCATGATGTACTTTATGCCCCTTAATTATCTTCAAATCGCCTTTCCATCTATCAGATTGCACACAGTGGGAAGGGTAAGATAGTAGAGTTCAATCCTGATTCAATTCTTATCAGAGACATGTATAGTAGAGAGATTCTTGTAGTTGTGACACTAGATCAGGCTTCACGATTGGATGCCTTCTCTCATTTTTCTCTAGATGAGCTTGCACTTCCATTGACTGGTCCTCAATCTCATGCATCTAGATTGGATCAGATATCTAAGGAGAATTTTGGTCACTTGAACCTATGTGTAATTCCACCGTCCACCTTGGTTCATGATACTTGTGTTGAGATTCCCCCTCCCATACCTCCTGCATCTTTAGAGATCAGTTCATTTCAACATGTTGTTTACAGTCTTTCAGTTTCAACTTTGTGGGATGACTATTTTCCAATTATTGTAGAGTTATTTTTTGAGTAATACATTTTATATATTAGGGACACACTTGAGGATATTCACTTCCTCTTTGATGATAGCTATGACCCACCTTTCATAACATCAACATTTCCTTTAGAGGTTGTTCTATAGGAATCTTCACCGTTTTTTTGATTTGCTTCATTTTATTTGGCTTCATTTGATTCAGACATGTGGACCCTTGAATTTTTTTCCATGGCATCCATCATGAGACTTCTTCTCCTAAGAGAGTTTCTTCTACATGCACCATTGGATTTTTTTCTTCCTAAGGGGAGAAACAATTTCATTTTTGGATCATCTTTAGGATTCTTCTTCATGCATTCATTTTTGGCAGAGGAGCTACTTCCTTATGGGGGGATTCATTGTCTCGTATTTTCTCTCCTATGGGGGGATCTTGATTGTACTTATGTGATCAAAGCAACACTTGGGGGATATGTTGAGTCCTTCAATATTTTGTCATATGTATGATTTCATTTCTTTTATCTCTCTTTTAGAGAGGAGTTTTTTCCCATGAGGTTTTCTCATTTTCTCCGATTATGAGAGATTTCTTTTTCTTTTTCATGGGTACCTCATCAATCCTTGTAGCTAGGACCCATTATACATCCATCTTAGATTCCTTTATCATTTTTTTAGTTTCTCCCTAAGTTAACCTTAAGGGGGTTGTTGGAGTAAAAAGGTCACCATCTGATAATTAATTGATTATTAGACACCTTTTACTTTAATTACTTAAGCTAAACTTAGGAGTTGCTTTTTAAAATTAGACTGAGCTACATATAGGTCAATTTGACTCATTGCATGAGATTAAGACACTTGTCATAATTTGATCAAATCCTCATCTAGGGTTTTCTTTTTTATTCTTTCATAAGCATTCACCTTCATTGTAATCATTCATTCAGGTTATTGCATCAATAAAATTTCTCAAGTTGTTAAGCACATAATCTTTCTTAGATCTCTTTTCTGTGATAGGATATTTCCTTGCAAGTAATTTTTGGGATTTTTGGAGTTCAATCATGAAATCTAATAATAATTTAACTAATGTGAGTGGGAGATATTAAAACCGATAAATAGTCTAGGTTCATATAAATGAAATTGTTAAAATCTATAAAATAGATGAAAACACAAAAACTGGTAATGGAAATAAATACAATAAAAAATTAAATGTAAATGATTCATAAAATTAAAATAGCATTATATAGTTAGTCTTCAATATGGTAATGAAAATTCTATTTAGAAGAAAAATAAGACTAAATGAGGCAAAAATAATGAAGCTACATAAGTGTAAAAAGTTGTAACAAAATCTAGAAGAGTAGGTATAAATAGTTTTAGTGAGAGGGAGGAGGTGGAAAATAGAACCAATGGGAGGAATACATCACAAGATTTGAAAAATAAGAAAGTATAACTCCCATGGAAGATGTTGAAAAATCACACTTCACTAACACTAATGGTCACTTTATTAGCCTATGAAAGCTTAAATAAATGTGTAAGAAAATCCTATGCTAGGAAATAAAAACCTCAATTAGCACCTGTAACGCCCCGTCGTGCAAACCCCAAAGGAACAACAAAGAACACATTAATTTTTTTTAAGAACATAAGGAAAGTACATTAGGTATTCCCATCATAACAATGTTCTAAGTTACACAACTAGATCCCTTGGGGTACACGAGGTGACATTACCAAACTAACCCCTAACAAAGATAATATATTAAACATTAAATATTCAATTATGTAAATCCATTCATTCACATATCCAAATGAATAAGAATAACCCATATAAAACCATACATGCAAATGACAAATAAATTAATCATGAAGATATTAAGTATATAATTCCACAGATACAACATAACATTAATAGTATTTACATATGGTAATTCAAGAATGATTACATGGTATGGTAATATATTACATCAGTCTGATCGTACATCTCAATGAACACATATACAAAAATTACATCAAAGTCTTTCCAACACACGTGGGAATGATACATCCATAAATAAAATACATCTATAGTACAAATATACATCTGGTAACATATGAATCCTAGATCAACAACATCTGCAAAACTCTGCACTGAATGGTACAACTGCATCCAAGGGGACCCAATGGGGTGTGTAGCATGTTCCACCCAACCACCCCCGTGCTGGGAGTAAACAAGGAAGGATCCCTGACCAAGCACATCCAAACAGTAAACACAAGACTAACTCCAGACAAGATAACATAATATCAAAAGACCACTCAAAAAACTAAAGAACGATAAATCACCAAAAGACATAACAATAGACCACTTCCAGAGGATTTCAATAAAACAACTCAAGTGGAATGCTAGAGGAGAGTGTCATTGCATGGCCTTACATGGATTATCCAGACAACCTATCACAAGGTGTCGCCTCCATCTATGGTTCTCCTGACAGCCTATCTCAAGGCGTTGCTCCATAGGGTTACTCATGCAGAATTGTTAACCTCTC
The DNA here is from genome assembly GCA_007258455.2 of Sequoia sempervirens. Lineage (NCBI taxonomy): Eukaryota > Viridiplantae > Streptophyta > Pinopsida > Cupressales > Cupressaceae > Sequoia > Sequoia sempervirens. Next base: position 655,749,864 of record VDFB02058242.1, on the reverse strand, counting down.
GTGAGGACGAGGCAATGATCATGCCAACCACGGCCTTCTCAGCCCACCTTTAGTCTATGATAGCACTAACAAGTGGACGAGGAATCCATAATTATCTTATTATTGTTTAACTACCCAACCCCTAATTAATTACTTAGGTTATCACTAATTACTCTAACTCTACGTGGGTTACCCTGATAGCCCCTTTATGTGTCGGCCCCCACTTAGAGCCACTCTCCCTAGACACCCAAAACATAAAATCTAACACCAAGGAATTGTACTACAAGAACACTGAACCAACAAATGGAACATCCGCGAGGAAAAACCATCTCACCAAAATCATATGAAACACATCCATAAAATGGTACAATCCATGTGTAAACTCAAATCACAACCATAGTCAAAACATAGGCCAAACATGTCAAATTACAAGATCAAATATAAACATTAGTATCCCCACCTCTGGAAGTCCCTAATCAACAACTTAAGCTCCTATAGAAGGATAAACTAACTCAAGGGTTTTCCCACATGACACAAAAACCAATAAAGAGAAAATCACAATAGATTCAATGAATAACCTCAAGAGTAAACAATTACATTTAAACAACGCCATATAACACATTCCAATACACAATTTCATCAAATAAATCAATCAATTACTCGAGAATATTCAATTTAATTTAAAGCACATAGTTTATTTCTAATTTGCACAATTACACCATAACATTGCAACTTTTAAAATTATAAAATTAATTCATAATCACAGCATATATAAATAGCCATCTTTATTTTTATATATAAATATATATACATACATACGTATATATATATAATAAAACATATATATCAAATCATATATTTAAATCTAATTATAAAAAAAAATTAAAAAAATAACTCACTACAATATACAACAGTATATATATATAGATATATATTAATATTAATATTAATATCAATATTAATATATATATATATATATATATATTCATAAACTAAAACATACCTAACAATCACTTTTTAAAATAAAATCGAACTTAAAAAAAAAATTGAATTAAAATTATGCACAGGCCTAGTGGTGGTACTATGTACCTCCCATCTGGGAGGCCGCAGCCTTGGTTGTTGTGTGTAGCCAATGGTGTTATGTACAGCCCCATAGGGGCTGTGGGTGGTACAACTTCGGCTGACCATCCACCACCATATAAATATAATTTTTTTTCTTTTATATTAAATTTTGTTTCCAAACAAACACGAAATTCAAAAAATAATTTTTTTATATACATATCTTATTCAATGCGTAGGTCAAAACCTTGCACGCATATATATATAAATATTTTTTAAAAAAAAAGAAAAGAAAAGAGACAGGTTTTCACATAAGAATATGTATATATATATATTATTTTATATATATATATATATATATATATATATATATTCTTGCCCACAATATGAACAACAGATCAATTTCCACCAGAACCCAAAATAAATAGGGCATGCAATTAGTTTTCACAATAAATTGATTTTCTTTTCAAAACAAGAATTTAACAACTAGATTAATTGAAGAAATTCATAAGGTTTCTTAATAATTTTCTACAGAAGATTCAAAGGCTTAGCACAGACAAATCTTTCAATCACAGAACCCTCTTTCAAAAGTAGAGAAATTGATTTTCAAATATGGCAGCCAAGATTCTTGTTTACATAACAATAAATCAAATGGAATAATAAATTTAAAAGAACTTAGAGTCCTTCATTTGATGTTGAATCCAATAGCACGATAGCCCTTCCTCCTCTTTCGAAACCAGATTTCCTCTGCAGATCCTTCTCAAATTCCTTTCAACTAATTTATGAATCAATTTGCTATTCTTTTCTTACTGAACAATTTTCACAAAGAAGCACAAAAAACCTATCTTTTTCTTTTTCAGACAAAAACCAAAAACCATTGTGTGTGAAAAAAATCCTCACAATAAAATAAATAAAGCTCTTCTTCTTTTTCCTCAAAAATCCAAAACATTCATTGGTTCTTTTTCTTGCTTTTAAAAGCTCACACTCATCTCACAGATTTTATTAAAAATTCATTATTTTCACATGATATTATCCTCACAAGATATTCTCTTATGATTTTCTAATTTTAATATCTTGAAAATTATAATATATAATTATCACCCACATTATTTATTTACATTAATTACTTACACCTTTTAATTAATTAAATAAATTTTAATTTACAATATCTAAATTCAAAATTACAATTACTCACAATTAATCATATCCACAAAATATCATTAATTTATCCCATAAAAAAATAAAGATAAATTAAATGACAACTAACCACAATAAAATAAATAAACAACAACAATACTGAAACAAGGACAAAGCCAAAACCATGACACAGCAAGACTGACAACGAGGTGACGGACTTGGGATGGGGACACTTCCTTATCAACTCCCTTTTTCAACATCGTACCCATTGGGTTAATTTAATGCTCGCCCTGTCCTGCCAAAATAGGTGGAATCGAGACTTTATTCCTGTAATTCTTGCATACAAACAAACGTCAAGTAGCATGTAAATCTCCATTGCAGACACACCATGAAAGGAAATCACGGGGTAGCAGAGTGCTCGCAAGTGAGTGATGCTACTCCGTCCTTTCACCAAGACTCACTAGCAACACATCAGAAAACATAGCAAAATAGAATCACAACATTGTCACATATAATATTAAAGAAAACCATAGCATAACCAGATAATCTAACCACCACATAATGTATCATAAATCATCATATAATGTCAAGTGCAACAAACCAACCAAACTATGAATCCACACACAACCAAGTCGGTGAACTAATCACCATCACAAACCAAGTATCAAACCAACACATAAGAGTATCAAAAAGTATCAAAGAGTATCAACAACATGAGGGGTACTACAACACCTCAACATGGGACAACCATTCAATCACAACATACAAAAGATAAAAATGTTCCCCTAGTTACTACCATCCAAAGAACACCATGATATAAGTGATTATGGTGACCTTGAGTAGGTAAAATATGAAGCATAAAAGAAACACAAATGAATATTCAAAAGTGGTAGTTAACTTATATACACCACTATTACTTTATTCCAAGGAAAAGTGGATGGGGGTCTGTTTCTTGATGTGAGGAATAATATATCCCATTAGGCGTGCCATAAATGTGTACAACCAAATGTGATGTTAAAGTAGAAACCTAAATTAATCTAAATCGCTAAATCACAAGCAACGCCAAACACTCAAGATTAGGCTATAGAAGATTCAAATAACACAAATTACCTAATGAAACTCCATGTCAAATATCTTAGATACACAATAAAAGTGGTTTTGACCAAATAATTAGAGATGTAAGTGCTCAATTTTATATACTAATAATGCATTCAAGATTGCTTGTAAAAATGGCTTGGATGGGTTGCATTTTATAGAATTTTGAGGATTTAGATGGAGGGACAAGTGGTATGAGGGTAACAATTTGGTTATTTCTTTTAATAAAACTTGTCTTGTTCATGCAAATGCCTCACATTATAAGTGCCATCTCCATATGCACATGATTAAGGCTTAACTAAATGATAATGAAGATTTATGAATGGATTATGGAAGTGAGAGTTAAATAAATGATAATATTTATTTAATTTTGAGAAGAAAAGCGGGTAAGGTTCTATATGAATAATGTTTAAATAATTATTCAAGGGTAAACCTTAGGGATAGATGAGAAAATGATTTTGGATGATAAAGGGGAATAGTGAGATTAATAATGAATATAATTATATCTAAATTTTTTACTTTATTAATATAGGTTGTTTGGCATTTGTGGACCTCTTGCAACACCCTACCTCCCCAAAAATATTTATTGTGCATAATATTCCAAATCTATCTATAAATATCTCATAACTACTCTAAGAGCATTTCAAAACCCTATTAGATATATGGAGGGTGATCTTAGACAAGGGATTCATAGGGATATGCCATGTCCTCTTTCTGAAATATGATATAATACAATGGAAAAAACATGAGGAATATTTTATTACTTATTTAAAATGAAATAATTTCCCCCCAACTCATAAAAGAGTAGTTATTTCTAGAGCTAGCAAGAGACAAGGAAGAGGTAAAATTTGTTGAGGTCAAAACCATGAAAGATATAGCTTTTACTAAGGGGAAGTAATAAACATCGAGGTCAAGATCTTGGAAGACATAAGTGTTGTCAAGGGGAAGAAAAATGGAGTTCATGGGATTATTTTAAAGCTAGTGTGTGTGGAAGATGTTAAAACTAACAAATATTCTAGGCTAGCTATAAGGGTTAGCTACTAGCAAGTAGTTTTTTGGATGAAGATATGGTAGTTGAGCCCAACATGGGATTGGGATGAGTACTCTAGTAGGGTACATTCCCAATACATGGGAATTTTGAGCCTTAAATCACTTAGTCTCTCCTTTCTATTGGTTTATTTCTCACCTAGTCTTGTCTAGTGTATAGTACTCTAAGTTGTAACCTTGAATTTACCTAATACTCTTGTAGTTCAACACTTTTGCAGTATTGTTGATTCCATTTATCTAGGCTCAAGGCTATTTAGCTTCAATGAGATAGTCTTTTAGTAGAATGCTTTATAGAATTCTTTTATATTATAGTCCCCACTATATATCCAATCTTAATGACTAAAAAGGAACCATTATAAGCTGAGAGTCCATAGTTAATTTTTCACATGTTATTTAAACCTCTATATTTAAATTAATATGTTTAGATTCTTAAAATTAAATATAACTATAATAAGAATTTTTATTTTACTCAAGATGCTTCATGATCTTTTTTAAATAATTTAATGGGGGGTTTAATTGGGAACCTCACCCATGCATAAAATTAAAAATTACTTTCAACATTATTATAACATCTAGAAAATAATACTTTACATATGCTCTATAGAACAAAGAGAGAATGCTAGTACAAAGACCAATCGTAACCAAAACATTAAAAAATTCTAAGACCAATAAGGCATATAGCAACCAAAATAATCATAAACCCAAAAAGTAAATTTGATTTTATATCTCACAAGTTTGGGAATCTAGACCATACCCCATTTCTCTATACTCACCTCATCTGATATTGCTTTGATAACCTCCTCTAATATTATTGCCACTTCTCTTGGCCATCCCTATGCATTTTAAAAATTTATAGGTCTAGCCAATGATGGGAAGCATATTATGGGATAAAGCTCACAATATTTCCTCGAATGATGAATGGACCCAAATAAAACACCAAGATGGTGTACAATCACTTTAAAATTATAGTTATTCATTATCATAGGTGGCATCAAGCTCCACTAATACCCTTCCAACATAATATAAATATTTGTGTAGGATCTTTACTTCCAATTTCAATACATCAAAATCCTCCTTGTGGCTATCATACTAGCAATGCAAGGTGTAAGAGAAATCTTCCATCCCAAAAAAAATGTTTATTTTGATTTTTTTAGGTTTGGTGAATGAATTTTTAATAAGGGCTAAAAATGGCAGGGTTCCTATTTTTAGTAAGTTGGAAGGGCTAAAAATAGTGGGTTACTATTTTTAGTAAGTTGGCATCTATGCATGTATGGACATGAAATCTTGTAGAGAGCTCCAAAATGGTGAAGAAATCACTTCAATACCATTTGTCACTTGTGAGATATTAATGTTTTTGTCTTCAAAATCCCTTTTAAAATATTCAAAGTCAATTTTGAGGCACCTAAAGGTTCTAGATTGGCTCAAAAAGTGGTTGAAAATACAAATTCCCCCAAAGGGACCTTTGTTGGACCTACCACTCATCGAGATCTTTCCAATGACGAATACAGTTTGTCAATCCAATGCTCCAGTCAAAAGTTATGGCTCCCAGAAGTTGGACTAAAATTTAGGATTTTTCTTAGGCTTAGAAAAAGGAGTAACTGAATCTAATTGGCACCAAAAATAGAAGTGACAATTCGTTGGAAAGTGGAAAAATCATATAAAGTGATTATGAATGGAAAGGGATTCATTTTGGATGAGAAGATAGACAAAATTCTTGTTTTTAGCATAAAACGAAGGTTAGGATTTCAATGGCCATTATTGCCATTTGCAAACTTGCATGTCTAATTTTTTGCATGCATTTACAACCCAGATTTATGTAATAGCAATCTTATTACCATGTAGTTGTATTTCATTTGATTACATGTATGTAGATGATTTCTTGAAAGTATAATAAAGTTGCATGTTTATTGTTCTTGAATTTTATTGTTTGTGTAAGATTATGTTTGAGGAAGCGTCTCCCTTCATTAGCTACCCTTGGGGAGATGAAGAGTCATGAATTTATATAACCTTTTCCTCTTGGTACTTTAGAGCATGCACCATAGCCATATCTTTAGCCTCAAATATTTCCATAAAACCTTTTGGAAATTTTTTAGTAACTAGAGGCGAATTGGCATCCACCACTAGGATACCTAGATTGACCATAAAATATCCCTTGATAGATGAATTCAACTTATTTCCAAAATCCACTCCTCACTCACCCAACACACCACACATGAACTCTAGGTTTCCATGGAGTCACATAATTTTTTTATTTATCATATAGATTGACAAGGAGTTGCATCCCTTTTATCCTTGATCTTGCCTAGGTCTAGTTAAAACTCATCATTCTTATCTAACTTCTTGAAATAGCCCACACATATAGAAAATATTTATTGAATAATATACCACTCATCCAAGCACCAAGCATAAATATAATAGAATTATCCACAATTTAAAAATTATAAAGTGCATGTTCTAGGATACTTCATTAATATATTTCACCACCAAAACTCTCCCGCCTTTTCACTTGTATCGTCCCATCACCAAAATTTTAATCCGTCCTCATACACCCATGTACCTTCATTAACACACACTTTATTATAATAATGAACAAGAAATCATTTCATATATAATAATAAATATTTTCCACCTTATTTCCTTTTGAGCCAATTTAATCATAATCCTAATAATAGTGGATAAAATATTACATGTTTTCCCAATTTTTCTATGTACTTGGTATTATGATTAGTGTATTATTCACTTTCAATCCTATGTCTAATGTTTTTTTTTTCTCCAAACACCTTCCATATGGCATAAATTTTGATCCAAAGGTCTAATTTCAACGACTTTATTAAATCAGATATTTCAACATACTAGATGTATTAAACCAAACAAAGACCAATTTGAACTAAAACCATAAAAAATCCCTTAGAATGAAATAAAATAATCTCCAAATTTTCATCGTGTGATACCTAAGAAAAATAGAAAGGGTAAGAGGTTGCCTTGAGATATTATTATAATTATGTATTAAATAAGGAGGTTGTGATAAAGTTAATAGTAGAAGTTACATTTGGAAGAGTGGACCATCTTATCATAATTGGTGGGAGCCATGGTAGTTGGAATCTTCATCTTGGATTTTTATTCTTGGGAGTGGTTCCTAATTGGAGTTGTAGGCTCAAAAATTCCATCATTAGTTGGTTTCTATCTTGGGTTCATTTTCTAATGCATACTCTAGGGCCTATTTTTTTCTTGTGGACCATGGTTTTGGTAGCTAGTAGTTTACAAAAACCATTTGGTGGTTTCCTATCTCCTTTGATCTATATATTGAGTGTATGAGGTAGGGTCTAAATAGTTTTTATGTACATGAATTATTGTTAATCAAGATATTGTTAGGCTAAAGAAGATTGTTTGGATTTTATTTGTTTGTGTTTGGGATTAATACAAGCTTGACATCTTTTTGGTGGTAAGTTTTTTTTCTTAAAAGGGTTTCTCTATATAAATATGGTGTTCATATGGATTACATATTTATGTTTTCTTCTCTATAATTTCATTATCATTATATTGTTTATCACATGTTTGACTATATTTAATGCACCATTTTTCAATATTCCTATTGTATTTATTCACCTTTTTTAGCATTTGTTATTAGGTCTACAACATGATTTTAGAAGGGGACATTTTCTTGTAGTTTTTTGGATTTTTATTGTGATTGTAGTGGGAGTATTGATTTCATGGTTTTTAAGATTTAAGTGTGGTTGGAGAAGTCATGAAAAATGCATCTCTATTGGAGATTGAGAAGTTCAATGGATTTGGATACAAGTTGTGGAAAGTAAAAATAGAGGATCTCTTGTAAGAAAGACACCAATGGAGATTTGTGAAAAAAAAGAGAAAAATCCCAAAGGAATATTAGATATATAATAGATAAATAGTAACAAGAAAACTTGAGGAAAAAATGACTATGTCTCTTTGATTCTACCCTTTTAAATATTTCTAATACTATTGTACCTAATTTTTTGAGAAAGATAGGTGAAATATACCAAACTAAGAGTCTTGTTACTAATTTATATTTAAAAATAAAATTATATCCCTTAAAAATGAAGGAATGAGACTCTAGAGGTGAGAATTTAAATGCTTTGAATCTCATTTTGACCCAACTAGATAGTATTAGCATTAAGCTAGAAGACAAGGATAATTTTATTTTTTGCTTTACTCCTTACCTAATCTATAGAGGGAAACTAATAATTGCATAGAGTGTTTCTCCTATAGATCCCAAAAAATGCCCTTTTTGTCACTTTTATTTGTGAATAAATGAGGTGGAAATTCATGGAAAGTTATAAGGATGTAGTCAATGTACATGGTAGACCTAATGAAAATGGTGGTAATGAAAAGGGGGATAAGGAGAGGTCTAAGTCAAAAGGATAGTCCATAACTCTTGGTATGAATAGAGTTAAATTTTGGAGCTATGGGAAGTGAGGCCATGAGACAAAATGTAGAAATATAAATTATTCTAAATATTCTTCTAATTATAAATTCTCTAATCAGGAAAATGTGTTTTATTCATTTGGTTATGTTGGAAAATAGAATTGTCAATGCAATATTTGTTGAAAATAGCATGTCATTTCCAATGGGAAATAACAAATGTTTCTAATGGCTGGATAAATTGTTGTTGGATTAATGATTTTACTTTTCGTTGAAAGAGGAAACTCTATTGTATGATGAAATTTTTTGTAGCTTAAAAAATAGAAAGCTAAAAATAATGAAATAATAGGGAAACCCTAGACAATCTCACACAAGATGCTATTATAGATTCCCAAATATATATGAAAGAGGTAGTTTAGATGCACAAAAAAAAAATACATACAATTATTAATCTAAAACATTATTAATGATTAGGATCACATATAGGTTCATATTGAAATTGTTAGATTCTATAAAATAGATGAAAACCCAAAAACTAATGAAGGAAATAGATTCAATAAAATTGTAAATGTAAATGGTTCATAAAATTGAAATAAAATTATAGGATTAGTCTTTAAGAGGGTGATGAAAATGCTATAAAGGGGAAAAAAAGATCAAAAGAGATAAAAAAAAATGAAGCTACATAAATGTAAGAAGTTGTAAAAAAATATAGAAGAGTGAGTATAAATAGTTTGAGAGGGAGGAGGTGGAAAATATGATCAATGGGAAGAATTTATCACAAGACTCCAAAAATTTAGAATGTGTAACTCTCATTTATGCTACTAAAAAATGTAATCCATTAACACTAATTCTCACTTTATTAACCTAAGAAAGATTATATAAAAGTGTGGGAAAAACTTATGTGAGGAAATAAAAACCTAAACTAGCATCCCCATTCAGTATAGCTTAGGCAGATGATAAGATGGTGATATAGTCTAGATGGGGTTCTTATCAAACAACCAAAATATAGCAACTAACAATGAAAAATTTGATGCAATAATAATTTGATTTGAATTTTATTTCAAGTTTCAAAATAACAATGGATTCAATATATATATATGTGTTTGAAAAATAATTTATCTAATTTAATTTCTATTTTTGAAATTTTAAATATATATATTTTTAATAAAAATATTAATCCAAATATATTAGATGTTTTTTTTTACCAATATTATTTATATTTTTTAATTTTCCTTCATAATTTAATTAATATATATTTATGAGCACAAATTTCACATTCTATAATGTTCTAATGTAAAATATTGAAATAGAATGTTCTAATGTAAAATATTGAATTAATAAAATTTTGAAAAGGAGCTTGGATTTTATAAGTCAAAGCCATGCCCCTTTTGCAACAAAAGTTGTGTAGTTTAGAGCCCCAAGGTAGAGGAATTTTTATGCTATTTTAAACCTCTAGTAGCAATTTTGATCATCTGATATATTTTTAAGTGTGGTATTTGCCTATCACTAGTTTGATTCTAGTAAGTGGAGTTCTTTATTCTATATTTTTTCTTATAACTTTATAAAGAGATCTAGGTGATAAAAAGGACGATGAATTTTTGCAAGATTTTTTTTTTTTTTGAAGTTTTTTCTGCTAAAGGTTTTTCTCTAGATTTTAATGTATATGTTCACAATAGTCTTGGTTCATGTGTTTAGAATCATTTTGATCTCTTATAGCTTATAATTGTGAAAGTATAAATTAATTATTATTTTAGGACTATAACTATGTCTATTTTTTCTCAACTATTAAATTAGTGCTATCAAACCTTGTATAAGTAGAAATACATTCTATTATGACACATCATCTTTTTATTTATTTTTTCATTTTAATGTTCTTTTTGCCCCTTTTTCCCTTGTCAAAATTAGAATTGGCACTAAAATAGAATATAAGGAGATGGCCTTTAAATCTCAAAGGTCATCCTACACTTCAAGATCCCATATTTGCAAGAATCCTCATGTTGATGCTCTCCATTAGGTGCTAGTATTGACATATATAGAGGAGGAGAGAGAGACTTAAAGAGGGAAAATAAATGCCCACTATATGATAATTATGGAGTAGTTACAAGATACGTGCATTTGTAGTTGTGGCCTCATCAACTACCAATATTTTTAGTTGTTTTCATGCACGAGAACAACTATTTATAATATTTATAATACATATTAATTAGTAAAAATATATAAAATATAGAAAAAAATTATATTAATTTTAATGGTGGTGCAACTTAACATTACAAATCAAAAAATGAGCTTATCAATTATATTAAAATTTATAATACATTTAGATTACTTATTTATGCTCAATATATTTTTGAATGCATATAGTAGTTATATAGCTTAATTCCCATCACTTTAAGATCAATGAAAATTCAACTCTTCTATTTTTAAAATTATTTTATGAAAATACATCGAACACTTAAAATAAAAATATTATTGGTTCATGCAAGTATAAACTACTCTTTAAATCATAAATCACAAGAAATAATTAATATCAAAACCTATATTATATTTATCCATTGCATACTCTCATCACCAATACATATTATGAAATAATATTTACATATATATTTCTTTTCATTTTTCTCAATATTTAATAGACATAAACATAGTATAATATTGTTTATGTAATGAATTTCCACACATTTAACATTTGGCTTCTCATGTGAATTCAACACCTTTGTTAGTGATGAAAATTTATATTAATCATTATAAATTATCTATATATTTTTTAATAGTAATGTTTAAGATAATTGTATTAAACAAACTCTTTTTTTGAATAGTCACTTTTCTTTGAATTGTTTGTATAGAACGCAAGGTTGATTATTTGCATTGATAAGATAGTTCCATTAGATGGAGGAGATTAGGAAGCTCAAGCCATGTCTCAAGGATTGCTTATACCAAGTGATTTTTTTTAGATAGTTTGGAAACCTTCAAGACAACTCCAAGCATAATTCCAAATTACCTCCTCAAATATAAGGATAATTTCAAATATTGTTGCATTGAACCCACAATTCATCTTACTCTACATTTCCACCATACACCCATGTACTTTTCTCAAGGATTAAAAGTGGCCTAATAGATATAAATTATTGCATTTCCCTATCAAATCAATGTGCATATCCTTGTTTCCATTTGTCTAATAAAATTAAAGGCTTAGTGCTAAATGGATATGCTCTTTCACAAACTCCAAATGGCTTAAACTCAATTACTTCCTTTAGAAATCTAAAGCAAACTCCCAAGCCCATCTCACAACCTAGAAAATTGTGCACTCTAGACATCCTATAGGCAATTGTATATGTTTTCTTCAAAGCCAACCAAAAAATTTCCTATTATGCAAGAAGAAAGAGACCTTCAGACATAATTTTTGTTTCTTCCTATTTGCCCAATATACTTGGCTATAAATCTTCTCTTACATTCCTACATCCTTTAGATTCAAACTCTCCTTGGATTATCTATTTATAAGAGTGTTATGCCATAAACTTGTTGGAAAACCATTTTTAAAATTTTATAAAAATCAAGATTTTATCATTTTTTTCAAATAGCTTGCCCTTAGTTTTTAGATGACGAACCTTGCTCGTCTTTTACAAGATTCTCTCCATATCTAGTATTCAATCATAATTAAAGGTGTTGGAAAATAATCAATAAGGATTGTCTAAAAAGATAGAAGAGATCATTGTTGGAGTTTGACAACCTGTCAATATTGATTCCACTCTACATAATAAGAATCATCTCAATAAAACTAACTACTAATTTATAATAAAAATAATAATTAAATTATGAAATAACTAAACATGAGAATATAAAATTAGCAATTATATAATTAAAGTTTTAAAATAATATTACACTCAATAAATTAATTTTGTTTATTTATTATATTATTTAATCATATTTTTCTTGGTCCATAAAATTTGAGTCTAATTTTATAGAAATTTATTAAATAATCATATAAAAAAGTATTTAAAAATAATATTAACCAAAAGATTGTATTGAAACGTTAAATTCATCATTCATGGAAGTTCCTCCTATTTCAATCATGTGCATGAAATTCTATGATATGGAAAGACACTTAACAAATACATATGTTTTAAAAATATGTGTATTTTAATAGTAATTTGAAATCATTTGATTTGATAATGTGTTTCACTTATTTTATGGCCCACTTACTATCACATCGATAATAATATTTATAAATCCCTTTCCAAAGGGAAAACAACGGTAATTATTGAATAAGTTTTATTATTTATTTATTAATTGAAATGAAAGGTTAATAAGTGGGATATGACACATTAGGAAGATATGTGATTGTCCTCCTAGGCATCCACTACCAAGATTAGAGAGAAGTAATATTAAATTTTAGGTCACTATCACCTAGTATTATAAAGTCATTTGAAAAGTTTTTTTTAATGCAAATTAATTAATTTATAATGAGTAATAATTTGATTTAGGATTGACTGGTTCAATGAATAGAATTTAAATAAATAAAATGAAGTTATTTAGCTTTTAAGTTAAATGAAGATTTTGTTGTGATAGATGTAAATTGATTCACTAATTTGTTAGTCTCTTTTAAGGAATAGTTATACATCTATTGTATTCAATTTCTTTCATCAGTTTAGCCAATCATCACATAGAATTAAAAAAATTGAGCAAAAAATTTGTAGTTTATATTTAATTTTTTATTTTAATAATTATAAATTTTCACTTTATCTTTTTTTTATTGGTACATATAGAGAACAATTAGTACAAAATTAATTTTTTTAAATATATATATCTATATTTACCTAACTCATTGAATCAAATGTCAACTATAGGTCACACGTGGCAGGTGGGTAACCAAGCACAAAATTTTTCCTCAAAGCTCTTAAAGTTTTCCAAAAAGATTTCAATGAAAAAGTGGATAGTTAGAATGAAGATCCTCAACCTTACTCAGCATTGAAGACTTCACCAAAGAAGGATTAGAGGCAGCAGAAGAGGATTAGAGGCAGTAGAAGCACTTTTGGGGATAAAGAACCCAGTTCACAATGAGGAACCAACCTCCTGATACAAGACAAGTTGCTATGGTTTTTGACAGTATGGGTTGCCTAGCTCGGTTTATCTACAATCCAATTATGGTATATATGTACATCTATAAAACAATGGTATAAGGCATATCTGTATAGCTGTAAACACATGTAAGCACTAACTTTTTGTATACTCGGATATTAATCCATGTAAAGCGGAGCAGAATTGACTAATCTTTTGTAAAGGGGGGAAATACACATAGTTAGACAGATACACACAATATCTCTGATGTAAAACAATTTGTATTTTTGTTGTGCCAACTATATCTAATACAAAAAAAAAATGTCAACTATATTAATTGCTTGAATGACATGAGCACTATTGTATATGTCATACATTTTGACATTATTGAGTATTTTTTATTGGTTGATTTTAGAAGCAACCATTATAAAAAACTTGTTTAATTAAAAAAAATTGTAAAGCATTAAATTTTTTGGCTAAGTTGTCAACCCTATTAATGTTTTGAGTGACAAGGAATATATTATAGATATGATAGATTGCAAAAAAAAATAAAAAATTGAAAGGTATTTTTACATATAATGAAAATAAATTATCATTCAATTTTGAAAAGAAATTGTAATGCATTAAATGTTTTGGTTAAATTGTCAACCCTATTAATGCTTTGAATGACAAGGAATAGTGTTATATAGATAGGATAGGTGGCAAAATAAATTAATTTGAAAGATATTTCTACTTATAATGAAAATATTTGGAATTAGTTTATGGACATGATAGGTGGCAAAATATTTCCATTGGATTTAGAATAGATTACTTTTTATGGTTGAATTTCAATCATATTAATGTCTTGAATAATATTGAATAATGTTGTTATTTTTCAAAGCTGGAATTAGCAAGGAACAGTTAGATGTATGTGCTCTACACCAAGGATAATAGCAATTCCAAAGGAATTCCTAAGTATAAGCATGTGAGATGAGCATTGTATTGCACCCAAACAACTCGTAAGTGGCTCGAAAACACTTCAAAGCAATCTCCAACTTCTTGTGCAGTTTTTGCACACACGCCTCGCTGAAAGCAGGGACACTCTTTTGCTTTTGCTATTGGGGTTTTGGCCCTTTGATTTTGAAGATTTGCATTGCCTTGGCGTGAGCTTAAAATGTTTATTTTTCTTTCCTAAGTGAACCCCCTATGTTGCATGTTGAAAATCTTAAGTTTTGGGCCAAGTTCAGGTTTTTACCCTAGTTTGGGATTTTTCGCCCCGTCCGGATTTTCCCAGATTGCACTCGAAGTCCGGCTCGCCCTGTTTTACACCGTGGTTCAGAGATTTCTAGCCTTCATGGAATTCCACCCAGGCTGGATTTTTTTGGAATTTCGTCTTACCGTCAGTTTTCCAAACTTGGTTGATTTTTGGAGCTTTGTGCCTTTATACTTTCTCGTTGGCATCCTGTTGAGTTATGATATTTGGTCTTGTGGTGCTTTGGCATTATAGACTTGCTATGAGTTTGAATTCCTATGTGTTTGGGCATTTCGTGGCTTGCTTTGTGCGTTCATGGTTAAAATTTAGGGTTTCATGCCTAGGGCGTCCCCATTGCATCTTAATTTGCTTTCGAAGGAACCTAGAATTCAAGGAAAATCTGTAGTAGGTTCAAGTTAAACTGGTTATGTGCCCTAGCTCCTCAAATTTGTGATCATTCGATCAATTTGAGCGAAATCATGAGAGGATGCCGATATTCGGGTTTTCTGTCAACCTCGGGATTTTCCTGCGCTGGCGGATTTCCCCGGTTTTCCTGGCCCTCTCTGCTTTCCCAGAATGTGCTGAAACTCTGGAACTTCGACGACTCCACAGAATTCTGGTTTGGCTGATTTTTTTTGGATTCCCTGGGAAGCTTGGTGAAACTTGAAAATTGGTTCAATTGGATGATTTTAATGTTAAATACTTGTCATTCCATGCTTTTAATTGATAAATTACAAAAGGTTATCTGCATCTTTTATGCATTTTATTGATCTATGGTTGATTTTGTTCCTTCTTCGCAAAAATCTGCCTAGCCTGGATTTTTTTGAAAGTTCCCTTTGGCTTGGATTCCACGGTTGGCTTGAAATCCCGAACTGTGTAGATTGCGATTTTACGATGTTTCTGGGTTGATTTCAATCTTTGCTCGGATTTGTTTGAATGATGAATATATTACTTGTGATGGGCTAATTTTGATCTTCATGTTATAATGGATATTGATGCTGGTTTTTGTTGAGTGCAGGCTGAATCTAGCATGGAGGTGCACTCAGGATAAGGATGGAGGCAGTTAATGCAAGGTTGCATCAAATTTTGTGCTTCCCTATTATTTTCCATGCCTTGGTCCGAGTTATATTGAAGATCCTAGGCCGACCTAGATTGAGTTCAAGCATTTAATGCTAATTTGTTTTATTTTGAATTCTCCTTGGGCCGACCTATTTTATGGCCATTTATTATTGTAAACTTTTGTTGGGTCAACTTGTTTGTGGCTATTTTATGATTGTGAATCCCTGGCTGGGCCGACATGCTTTGGAGGTTCCTATAAATTTGGCATTTCACCTCATTTGTAAGATATAGAATAGAGAACATAGAATACAAAGATAGATAGTTCTTAGAGTGAATTAAGCAGTAGAGCAAAGGTAGAAATTGGGTCATTCTGAGCAAGTGTTGTAACAGAACATTGGAATTGTTGCTGAAATTCGGCAATTCAATACAATTGAAGACATTGTGATATTCTGGTGATCTCTTTTGTGTTGACTTATCTTGCATGGTTCTTATGATTCTATCTTTAAAATTGCTCAAGGTTAATAGATGTATGTTAGATATGATTCAATGGTGTTTATGATTTGATGCTTGAAGTGTTTGCAACAATCCGTGGTCCATACTTTTTGTAGCTAGTTGATTGTTAGTTGCTTTGCAAAGTTAGCTTGGACCTTTATATTCATTGTGCTTAGTTCAATTGTGGAGATTTATTCATTTCAATTGCAACTGGGTTGTCTTGGATGAATGTTCATGATCTAAAAATCTTAATACCTTAGAAGATTGCACTGTTTCTATGATATTGCAGGTTTATCTGGGTTAAGCAGGAATTAGTTTATGAGGGATTGGTCCATTTCAAGTATTTCATCATTTGCATTGTTAATCTTAGGATTAGTTAAATTTAGGAATCTCTTTGAAACCCTAATCTTTTTTATTTCTGTACCATTTGAGTTAGATTTAGGATTGAAGTATCATCATATTGCTAGATCTGATAAGTTCAAGATTCATTCTTTTCTTGTAGTAAGGTCCCTTTGTGATTACCATCATTTTCACATTTATCACTGAGTTGTTTATGCATTGTCAAGACCTGACATTAGATACCTTGGGGTTATCTCTTGAGGCTTGCTGATAGAGATTTGCCTTTCAAGAGAGATAGGATACTATATTCTGTCTGAGTTGTTGTTGTGAAGAAAACATCATCAACACAACTGAAACCCTCTACTTCCTTGACAAAGAATAATGTGCCAACTCTACTGGATGAGAGAAACCAAAAATGTGAGGTGGTTGTCATGCAATCAAACAACAAGCTCAAGGTTGAAAACCTGACCCACTCTTTTCCAAGAAACACTCACAAGAGTAACCATTTGTTTATTTCTCCAACCCTTAAAATCTCTCTCCAATCCATTTGTTGATGAACAGTTAGAACCACTGAATGGCTGGTAAGGAAGGGAACAATGCCATAAACTTTAAAATTTTGATCCTTATCCCTCCAAGGATCTTTCTTATCATACCCAATAAGCTCTATCAATCCTTGTTGAGGATCCCAAGCATGGGTACTCAACCAAGAATGATCTCCAGCACACCCATAAAGGTATACATCACACCTCCATGCACCATTCAAAACATATTGCTCACCATGGAAGCTTGTGACTTCTTTGGTAATCCCTTGCAGTCCATCCATGAAATCATCAACAACTATAGAACATGGAGCAATTGGTATCTTCAAACCCAACTCCCAAAAAGGATTTGTATAAGATAAAACATCACTCAATCCAAGGGATGGATTTCAAACATTTAGGAATCTTGTTTTGGTCCTTCTTTCTCCCAATCTCCATAAGTAACAAGCCTAAAATTTCCTTTCCTTATTGCTATAATGAAATTTCTAGCAGCTATCAAACCATGTTTTGATAACACCTTGATGTCAAGGATGTTGAAGTCACCATGATCCAACACTTCCCAAAGTGGAAAATTCATCCTCAACCCAACTTATGCATTCATTATCAAGAAACCTTGGAAGATTACCAATCAAAAAGATTGACACGTCCCCATGATTTGATCTCACATCATCTATAAGCTGGAAACCACACTCTATCACATGCTTGGAAACTTCACCAGATGTTTCATCTTCCATCACAAAGAGTGGATTATCATAAATGGACTCTACACCCACTTCAAAGAGAGGATTATCAAGAATTTGAAATTCATCCCTTTCCTTCTGCTCAAATTCATCTTGTAGATCCAAATCTACACATGCAACTTTTGATTTCTTTGTAAAGCCCTCTAAATCAAACTCCTCTTGAAGACTATCAAGCTCATCAATTACTTGCTTTATTTATTCATCTCTTTGT
Source organism: Sequoia sempervirens (assembly GCA_007258455.2). Taxonomy (NCBI): domain Eukaryota; kingdom Viridiplantae; phylum Streptophyta; class Pinopsida; order Cupressales; family Cupressaceae; genus Sequoia; species Sequoia sempervirens. The sequence continues at coordinate 655,731,483 of VDFB02058242.1, read as the reverse complement.
TCATTATCTTGCTCCCTAAGGTTTTTGGAATCAGCTAGCTAATCTTCTACCTCCATTAGTACTATTTGAGTATTTTCTAACATATCTTTTGTTGATTCAAGCTCAAGAATAAGCTCATCAACCTTTCTCTCTTTTCCTTGCAAAGCACTAATGGTCTTTGCAACTTTGATGGCATAATCTCGATCTCTAATCAATTGTAATTACTTTGATTTCATTGTCTCCAAGGAATCTTTGATAATTTGCAGATTAGGGAGAGTGACTTCATCCTAAACTCCTTCCCATCTCTATTCTATATGAGCCTTCAAGTAGATTTCTTCAATCAAAGTGTGTGTGTGGTCAAATTTGGATAGAGCTTGCATTTCATTTTCAACGAACACCAAGAATTGACCTTTGCACTCATGAGCATGCAAGTATGGTGAATTATTGTTAGGTTGCATGTCAAAATCAAAACTTTCATTCTTGACATTAATGGCTCCATGGTTGTCCCTAGACTCGTATCCTTCTTCATCAACTTGATGAAATTGATCAACACTAAGATGAGGATCAAACTTCATAAGTTCACTAAGCCTTTGCTTATAATCAGATCCACACATTATTAAATCATATTTGTGTTCAAGAACATCATTAAACTCTTCAATATTAGCTTCTTCAGTAGCATCCTCATGGCTTCCATTGTGCCTTGAGATTGGAACATCATCAGGATCAAAGGGAAATATGGCCCATGTAGGATCATCATCATATGTAGGGGATATCACACCTGGGTCTCAAGTGCTATAAGGTTGGTTTCTTTGTTCAAGATAGATGTAATCATTGTACTTCTCATGATCACTCTTCAACTCCCTAGTACTAGCATCATGATAGTCATTCACCTCCATATCTTGCAATATCAAATCAGTCCTAATTAAACCTCTTTGTTCTCCACATACTAGAATTTATAGACTGCCATCATATGTATGAACAATCCAAATCAACATCATCCAATCCACCATTTGATTCATTTCCAAGATAAGGTAAGGGTGATGAAGCAATGTTAGGTTCCCCTAGAGGAATAACAAATGAACTCATACCTCCTTGAAACTGATCCATCATGTCTGGTTTGGAAATTTCCATGATAGACTCTTCCTCAACCTTCATGTGCTCTTCATTTAGAGCTTCAATAGGTGACTCTTCTTCAATCTCACATTCATCTTGAAGTGTCATGTGCTCTTCACTTGTAGCTTCATTTTCTTTAAGACTTAGAGTCTCATCTTCAATGCATGTTGACTGATTTTTGTCCTCCTCATGCTTACTTGTTGGTTGCAAGTCACAAACAAGTACTTGATTCTCTGACCCTTCTTCAATGGTGATTTTTTATTTCTCTTTCATTGTTCTTCTAATGTACTTTACCAAGCCCATTTTTCCAAGTCTCAATATTACAACACCCAAAAAAGAGTTAAAGAAACTATGTTTCTAAACCCGTCAAGCATGCTTTGATACTCTTCAAAGAGTTGGGTAGCCTCTTGTTCATAACTCCTCTTGATATGATCTTCAACCCTACTGAAATCCATTGTCATAACTCACAATTTTACTAATCTTCCAACAGGCTGGTAGGAACTTTGGCTCTGATACCACTGTAATAACCACCCTATTTTTTTCCAAAAGGATCACCTATTAGGATTAGCCAAAATACAATAATAATCAACGAAATAAGCAACCATCCACACTTTGATCACCCAAATCCCGATGTGGGAAAGGTGAGAGCATAAAGTGAAAGGGGATCTTGTATTACTAATAGTCAAGCTAACTAAAATAGACACCTTCCACTTTTTGATCACCCAAATCCTAATGTGGGCAAGGTCAAAGCTAAGGAGATCTCTTTGCATTTTGATAACACTTCATTATCACAAATTAGCTTAACCAAATGAGAGAAAATGAGGGCATATATATAGCTTTTGAGACCCATAAGTTTGAAAATTCTTTCCCTCCAAAAGGGGATGCCACACTTAGGGAGAGAAATAAACTATTAAAATTCACTAAAAACCTCTATTGGCGTCCACCATAGTCATGCTTTATTTTTTATTTTTAAAACAACTTAATCAATAAGTGCTAGGCGTGGGGTCCAAGGGGCCACTTTGACATCATAAAATTAACTTAAGTTGCAAACCTTTCCATTTTTGAACTCCAAGGATGGCGGAGAAGCCAACTGCTAACAATATCAAGATGCCATCAACTACAACTGCCACCATTGCCATAAATAGTAACCTTGCATTGAACTGCTGCCAAGACCACTTCCAAGAGTAGCACTTACTAAAAATAGCACACTGCTAAAAATAGTAAGTGTCTCCAAACTCAAAATAAGCACATTCTAAGATGTAGTTGTGACTTATTAAAAATAGTAAGTACTAAAAATAGACACTAATAAAATAGAAGTGGTTGGCTACTAAGGATCCCAGAAAGACCCAGAAAACTCTCTAGCAAACCCTTGCAATAACCTCCTAAAAAGCAGATGAGAATCCTCCAAGAATCTTGGAAACCCTATAAATGCCTCTGAGTAGCCTACGAGATTCTAGAAATAAGCTAACGGACATTGAAAAGCTTAGGGCTAAAATGGGGACATTACAATGGCTAAACCTAGTAAGGAGCACTATATAATGGTGAAGTGAGTCTTTAAATAGTTATGGAAACCTATAGCATGTTTGTAGCAATGTTGGTTATGTTTGTGACAATGTCTTAGAGACTTACAAATTCAAGGTTTTGTGGACTAAAATTAGGTAGGAGATATGGATGGTAAGAGGTCAACCAATAGCCATTTTTTAGCCCATTATATGGTTTAGCTACTTGGATGAATAAGAAGTAGGTTGTAGTTATTTTATCCACTACAAATATAGAGTAGATGACAGTTACTCATGCCTAGGAAGTAGACTAGCTTTAGAGGTTATGTTCAAATGTTGGGAAAAGCTAAGGAGCAATGCAAATCTATTGGGATAGTCAAAGTGCCATCAAAATAGAAAATAACTTGAATTTTTATGCATGGATGAAGCATGTTGATGCTTGGTATCATTTATCCACAATGTGGTGAATGAGAGGGTTGTGGTAGAGAAAGTTGACACTTTGACAAATAATGTGAGCACAAAGAAGTTTAGATGGTGCAATAAATATATGGGCCTCAAGGCCTTCAGCAAATAGTTTACATATTTTTTTATTTCCCTTTTACTCTTGTGAGGTATACACAAGTACGAGAATGTTAGGATAGGTTTTGTATAACTTGCAATCCTAATGTTTGTTTCTTCATTTAATGTATTTACTTATTGTACTCACAAATAAAAAGGTGTCCCATTTGACGTGACATTTATACCATGTGTATTTTATAATATGATAACTATAAGATTGTATATTTCATGTAAGATGTGTAAGATAATATATGTCGTAAGATGAATAAGTTATATGATATGTTATGATGCACATAAGTGCATGTAAGAGGAGGTTACATAGTGGAATGTGAATCTTGTCTAACTTATGGTACGAACTTGAATGATGTGTCTTAAAGCATCTTTGAATTGAGGTAATAACCCAAAAGTGGAGCACCCAAGTTTGGTGGTGGATTATGAAAAGTTTATGACATGAGAGTTACATCTTATTTTTAGTAGTTTGAACATTATAGGGTCATTAAATGTTAGGATTTTATCTGGGGACAATGTTTAACCCATGGATTTTGGTCGCATAACTTTGTAAAATCATTTATGGTTTGTAGTTTGGGCCTGTTCTATTTATTTGGTGCTTGGGATGGATATTGTACTACTTATCTTTGTAAGAAAGTTATGCTACCAAAAAAATTCCAAACATAATACTTATACATAAACACAAATATTCTTTCAAGATTTTATTGTAACTATATTATCATTAAATAATACATAAAATCATTGACACCTTTACTATTGAACTTTTTCTTTAAAATATTTTTATGTTATTTATTTTTATTATAGTTTTTTTTTAAATTAATTTGATCATTATCCAGCTTTCTTTATCAAATCTTTGCCATTCCCTATCCTTCTCTAACAAGGCAAAGTAAAAATATTTAGTAATGTGAAGAGAAAGGAAAAGTACAAAATCCAAGTTTTACTTTGTATCACCATATAAAAGTGACAAAGGGCAAGGAAACTCGAACATGGATCAACCACAAAGATGTATGTGTAATATATATTTTAACATATTATGAATAAAAAATAAAACCTTATCAAGTGGCCCCTTAAGCCATCATAACATTATTTATCTTTCATTTTCGAAAAGTGACTTTTAAGACAAGTGTATCCACCTGTAAAGAGCTATGTAATAAGATGTTAAAAGTTAATTATAATCATTCTTGGAAGTTCTACTTTTTCAATCATGCGAATGAATTATTACCCTAAAAACCAATAGAGTGGAAGGTCATTCAACAAATAACAATAATGGAAGACATGTCATGTAGATTTAATTTGGAAAATATGTATTCAAGACCATATATTTTATCACTTTTTCAAAGCACAAAGAATCATGGGCAATATTATATGATATTAATAAATAGTAAGATAATTGATAGTTCTTTTAAGTATATTCTCTATTTTGAATGGGCATTTATAACTACAATTTGATGGTACAATTATAAGTAATATAAGTTTGATAGGTATTGTAGTGTTTCCCTTTTCTTCTAGCTTTCTTATTAGTTATGTTACTATTTATTTGAGTTATAAAAGATTTGGTAATGTGGTAAATTCTTAAAATAGTAATTTATTTGGGTTGCATAAAGTTGGTAGTGGAAGGGGACTCATTAACTATGATTAATAGGTTCAAAAATAGCTCTTTAAAAGATTGGAGGTTGAATAATATTATAAAGGAATTTCTCCAACTAATTTTAAGATTTGGATTTGTCGCCTTTTGACATTATTATAGAGAATGTAAAAAAGTTGTAGATTGTCTAACTAACATTGAGATTGAATAACTTAATTTTCTAACAAATTTCAATAATACTTTGAATGACTAGAACCTATTAATTTTGCTTAAGGAGGATTCCCTTCCTTTCAAACATAATATTAATCATCATTTTAAGATGCCTCAATTTAATGATGGTGGGACTTATCAATCTTTTAAATGAAGGAAGAATTAAGATAAATTAAAATTGACACCACTTGCATGGTGTTTATATTGTTTTTGTGTGTCATTCACTATGGTACATGTAAATTGGTATTTATGTAGGCCTATTAAATCTCTTCTGTCATGCAGATAAAGATTAGCTTTAATGTTTTCTTCTGTGTGTTTTATGTTGCAAGTTTTTGCAAGGCAATATCAACTCATAGTTGTACAAAAATGAAATGTTGATATTCACTTCAATATTTTCCATACAATGTTATGGTTTTGAATTACCACCTTCATACGATATTTTGTATTTAAGATGCAATGAACTTACATATTATCAAGGATTTTATAGGGGAGGATGATATGTGCAATACCATTTGTGCAAACCAAGGTTTTCATTGCAAAGGATTTTAGCATCAAACATAGTGCCAAGGTTTCAAACTCTACTACAAAAGAATGGATTCTCAATCCAATCATTCCCAATGATGGCATAATCTTGTTAGATGATAATTTTTAGGAAGGCTTATTTTAGGAGGAAGATATTGTGGTTTTCCTTCAATAGAATGAGTTGCAACATGTTTCTCATTCCCTATTTAAAAAAATATGGTGATTTGGTTATTTATTATCAAGACCTACTTTTCTATATGGATAAATTTCATGTTTCATTTATGATGGGTGTTTTGAATTTTAATTTTGTATAACTTATCATCTATTTCAAAAAATGATGTCTCTAGCATCTTACAAATCCTTCATTAAGCCTAGCATTTAGTTGTTGCTTAAGAATGATTCTACTATAGAGCCCTCATACTAATTGAGTCAGCTTATTAGGGTTTAGTTCTATTTTTCATTGTCTTCAATTATTTCGTGAAGCCTAGCTTGATGTCTAGGATTTTTGTTTACCAATGGTAGTGTGTCTTTTTAGTGTATTATAGATTGGTTAAAACCTTATTATAATAGTGTTTTTTATCTTTAGATGAGTACTTAGATCGAACCCTCAATTAAATTGTTAAAAAAATATTTGTTTCCATAACAATATTTAACAATGACAATATTTGAAATGTTAAAGTATTGTTTGAAATAAATATGCTTATTATATTTTGATATTTGTATAAGAAGATGTGTGATTATCCCTATTAATGGGATAATCAAGAAAAAAAAGAGAAAATTTTATCAAATAAATGGAATCCACCCAATGATGGATTTCACAAGCTTAATTTTGATGGTGTAGTGAAATTTATTCTACATCTTATAAGAGTTGGATTGGATGTGCTTATTGAGAATTATGTAGGAAATTTCATTAAAGACGTTTATTTCCTCAATTCCAAATCAAATAATGAATCAAAAATGTTAGCACTCCTTAAAGATTTGAAACTCGCATCATCTTTAAAATGCAAACTTTTAGAGGTAGAAGTGGATTCTTTGGTAAAATTACATGGTTAGCATCTTAGGAGCATTATTGTAGAAGAAAAATTAATTGATAGTTAACTTTAAGATCACTAATTTTAATCATTATTACAGAGAAAATTTGTGTAAAAGATTTATAGTGAATGCAAGTGTGACTCAACATCCATTTTCAAATGTTAATCTCCTTTTTCCGTCAAGTGGGATATATTGATGTTAAGCCAATAATGTGCTTCAAACAATTTCTCACATGTACCTTTATAGGATAATTAAGGATTTTACATGCGGGCATGTGTGAAGCTAGTTTTTTTTATACCATTTGGACTGTATTTCTATGGCATTCATTGTGTTTGTGTTTTGAAGCCTTCTAGATGTTTTTTTTCTTGTATGTTTATATTGGGCTTTTATTTGTTCATCAAGGATGTTACTAAAGAATCTATTGTTGATAACTTCGATTAAAAATTGGAAACTTAAGTGGGTGACTATATAGCTAGGGAATATATATTTCACTCCCTTATTTCAAGGGGGTGTTCTATGTAAAAGAAAGTTAAAGAGCAAGATATTTTTCTCTTATAAATTTATGGCGATAATATTGGTATATTTGAAGCTTCACATATTAATCCTTAAAATCCTATTGCCAAGTTAAGTGAAGAAATGGAAGTTTATTTCCAATATCTTGCAATATGTATCAATAACCTTAGAATTATTTAAGGGAAGGTAATTTTTTAATTTTCATTTTTTTAAGATGCCTTCACTTTTTTAAAAGGATGTTGTTAGAGTTATGTGTAAGGATGTTATTGATCATAGAGTTATGATGGTTGAAAAAGATAGAGAAGAAAATTATATTTAGTTAGCTTGTTGTGTCTTTTTCAACCTTTTTAGTTGTCATATATTATATAGGGAAGAGGGGCCTATAGTGGAGCACCCTAACTTCGCGTTTCTCAAAATCCTACGTGGAAATTTCAAATCACTCACAATTCTATACTTTGTTTTAGGCCCACATCAGCATGCTTTTTGTTGAGGTATCCAAAAAGGCCAAAAAAAAAAAGTGAGACTGATAGTGGTGCACTAAGTCATGTTTTATTGGTGCATTGATGTGGCATCACATGATTTGTCACTTTGCATACTTTATGGATAAAAGTGTTTTGCAATTGGATATTAAAGTGCTCCACTATGGGGCCCACTAAGGACAACTTCTATCCCCACTATTGGGCACTGCTCCATTATGGACCCCTCTCCCCTATACTTCTATTTATTTTAATTTTTAGTTTTTTTTAATTTTTTCATGTCTGTATAATTTAGATTTGTACCAAACGTGTAAGTTAATAATTCATTAAAAATTTAATAATAAAATTAATTTGAAATTATATAAATAATTATACACTATCATTATATTTTATAAAAGTTTTAAAATATATTATGTAGTTCTATCAAAATATTCCTTGTGGCTATCATAATAGTGATGTAGGGTGTAAGAGAAATTTTGCATCCGCAAAAAATATGTTTATTTTGATTTTTTTAGGTTTGGTGAATAAATTTTTAATAAGGGCTAAAAATGGCAGTGTTACTATTTTTAGTAAGTTGGAAGGGCTAAAAATAGTAGATTATTATTTTTAATAAGTTGGAATTTGTGCATGTTTGGACATGAAATCTTATAGAGAGCTCTAGAATGGAGAAATAAAGTTAATGGTGAAGAAATCACTTCAATACCATTTGTCACTTGTGAGATATTAATGTTTTTGTTTTCAAAATCTCTTTAAAAATATTCAAAGTCAATTTTGAGGCACCTAAAGGTTCTAGATCGGCTCGAAAAGTGGTTGAAAATACAAAGTCCCCCAAAGGAAAAAATTTTGGACCTACCACTCATCGAGATCTTTCCAACGATGAATACATTTTGTCAATCCAATGCTCAAGTCAAAAGTTATGGCTCCTAGAAGTTGGACTAAAATTTAGGAATTTTCTTAGGCCCAGAAAAGGAGTAATTGAATCTAATTGGCACCAAAAATAGAAGTGGTAGTTTGTTGGAAAGTGGAAAAATCATATAAAGTGGTTACGAATGGAAAGAGATTCATTTTGGATGAGAAGACAGACAAAATTCTTGTTTTTAGCATAAAAAAAAGGTTAGGGTTTCAGTGGCCATTATTGCTATTTGCAGATTTGCAAGCATAATTTTCTACATGTACTTACAACCCAGATTTATGTAATAGTGGTCTTATTACCATATCATTGTATTTCATTTGATTACATATATGTAGATGATTTTATGAAAGTATAATAAAGTTGCATGTTTGTTATTCTTAAATTTTATTGTCCGTGTAAGATTATGTTTGAGGAAGAGTCTCCCTTCATTAACTACCCTTGGAGAGATGAAGTGTCATGAATTTATATAACCTTTTCCTCTTGATACTTTAGAGCATGCACCATATCCATATCTTTAGCCTCAAATATTTCCATAAAACCTTTTGGCAATTTTTTCATAACTAGAGGTGAATTGGCATCCACCACTAGGATACCTAGATTGGCCATAAAATATCCCTTGATAGATGAATTCAATTTATTTCCAAAATCCACTCCTCACTCACCCAACACACCACACATGAACTCTAGGTTTCCATGGATTCACATAAATTTTTTATTTATCATTTAGAGTGACAAGGAGTTGCATCCCTTTTTTATCCTTGATCTTGCCTAGGTCTAGCTAAAACTCATCATTATTATCTACCTTCTTGAAATAACCCACACATACAAAAAAGATTTATTTAATAAGCTACCACTCATCCAAGCACTAAGCATAACTATAATATAATTTATCCACACTTTAAAACTTATACATGCATGTTCTTGGATACTTCATTAATATATTTCACCACCAAAACTCTCCCTCCTTTTCAATTGTATCGTCCCATCACCAAAATTTTAATCCATCCTCATACAGTCATGTACCCTTCATTAACACATACTTTATTATAATAATGAACAAGAAATCATTTCATATTTAATAATAAATATTTTCCACCTTATCTCCTTTTGAGCCAATTTAATCATAATCCTAATAATGGTGGATAAAATATTACATGTTTCTCCAATTTTTCTATGTACTTGGTATTATGATTAGTGCATTATTCACTTTCAATCCTATGTCTAATGTGTTTTTTTCTCCAAACACCTTCCATATGGCATAAATTTTGATCTAGAGGTCTAATTTCAATGACTTTATTAAATCAAATATTTCAATATACTAGATGTATTAAACCGAACAAAGACCAATTTGGACTCAAACCATAAAAAATCCCTCAGAATGAAATAAAATAATCTCCAAATTTTCATCGTGTGATACCTAAGAAAAATAGAAAGGGTAAGAGGTGGACTTGAGATATTATTATAATTATGTATTAAATAAGGAGGTCGTGATAAAGTTAATAGTAGAAGTTACATTTGGAAGAGTGGACCGTCTTATCATAATTGGTGGGAGCCATGGTAGTTGGAATCTTCATCTTGGATTTTTATTCTTGGGAGTGGTTCCTAATTGGAGTTGTAGGCTCAAAAATTCCATCATTAGTTGGTTTCTATCTTGGGTTCATTTTCTAATGCATAATCTAGGGCCTTTTTTTTTCTTGTGGACCATGGTTTTGGTAGCTAGTAGTTTACAAAAACCATTTGGTGGTTTCCTATCTCCTTTGATCTATATATTGAGTGTATGAGGTAGGGTCTAAATAGTTTTTATGTACATGAATTATTGTTAATCAAGATATTGTTAGGCTAATGAAGATTGTTTGGATTTTATTTGTTTGTGCTTGGGATTAATACAAGCTTGACATCTTTTTCGTGGTAAGTTTTTTTTCCTAAAAGGGTTTCTCTATATAAATATGGTGTTCATATGGATTACATATTTATTTTTTCTTCTCTATAATTTCATTATCATTATATTGTTTATCACATGTTTGACTATATTTAATGCACCATTTTTCAATATTCCTATTGTATTTATTTACCTTTTTTTAGCATTTGTTATTAGGTCTACAACATGATTTTAGAAGGGGACACTTTCTTGTAGTGGTTTGGATTTTTATTGTGATTGTAGTGGGAGTATTGATTTCATGGTTTTTAAGATTTAAGTGTGGTTGGAGAAGTCATGAAAAACGCATCTCCATTGGAGATTGAAAAGTTCAATGGATTTGGATACAAGTTGTGGAAACTAAAAATAGAGGATCTCTTGGAGGAAAGACATCAATGGAGATTTGTGAAAAAAAAGGAAAATCCCAAAGGAATATTAGATATATAATAGATAAATAGCAACAAGAAGACTTGAGGAACAAATGGCTATGTCTCTCTGATTCTATCCTTTTAAATATTTCTAAGACTATTGTACATAGTTTCTAGAGAAGGATAGGTGAAATATACCAAACTAAGAGTCTTGTTACTAATTTATATTTAAAAATAAAATTATATTCCTTAAAAATGAAGGAAGGAGACTCTATAGGTGAGAATTTAAATGCTTTCAATCTCATTTTGATCCAACTAGATAGTATTAGCATTAAGCTAGAAGACAAGGATTTTTTTTCTTTACTCTTTACCTAATCTATAGAGGGAAACTAATCATTGCGTAGAGTGTTTCTACTAGAGATCCAAAAATAAATTCCCTTTTTGTCACTTTTATTTGTGAATAAATGAGGTGGAAATTCATGGAAAGTTATAAGGATGTAGTCAATGTACATGGTAGACCTAATGAAAATGGTGGTAATGAAAAGGAGGATAAGGAGAGTTCTAAGTAAAAAAGGATAGTCCAAAACCCTTAGTATGAATAGAGTTAAATTTTGGAACTATGGGAAGTGAGGCCATAAGACAAAATGTAGAAATACAAATTATTCTAAATATTTCTCTAATTATAAATTCTCTAATCAAGAAAATATGCTTTATTCATTTGGTTATGTTGGAAAATAGAATTTTCAATGCAATATTTGTTGAAAATAACATGCCATTTCCATTGGGCAATAACAAATGTTTCTAATAGTTGGATAAATTGTTGTTGGATTAATGATTTTACTTTTTGTTGAAAGAGGAAACTCTATTGTATGATTAATTTTTTTGTAGCTTAAAGAATGGAAAGCTAAAAACAATTAAATAATAGGGAAACCCTAGACAATCTCACACAAGATGCTATTATAGATTCCCAAAGCTATATGAAACAGGTAGTTTAGATGCACAAAAAAAAAATGCATACAATTATTTAGTCTAAAACATAATTAATGATTAAGATCACATATAGATTCAAATAAAAACCTAAACTAGCATCCCCATTCAATATAGCTTAGGAAAATGATAAGATGGTGATATAGTTTAGATATGGGGTTCTTATCAGACAATCAAAATCTAGCAGTTAACAATGAAAACTTTGACGCAATAACAATTTGATTTAAATTTTATTTCAAGTCTCAAAATAACAAGAGATTCAATATATATGTGTGTTTGAAAAATAATATCTTTAATTTAATTTCTATTTTTGAAATTTTAAATATATATTTTTAATAAAAATATTAATCTAAATATATTAGATTTTTTTTACTGATATTATTTATATTTTTTAATTTTCCTTCATAATTTAATCTATTGTAAAATATTGAACTAATAAAATTTTGACTCAAATTATTTTAAGGGAAAGGAGCTTGGATTTTATTGGGCAAAGCCATGCCCCTTTTGTAACAAAAATTGTGTAATTAAGAGCCCCAAGGTAGAGGAATTTTTATGCTATTTTAAACCTCTGGTAGCAATTTTGATCATGTGATATTTTTAAGTGTTGTATCACTAGTTTGATTCTAGTACTTGTGAAGTTCTTTATTTTATATTATTTCTTCTAACTTCATAGATAGATCTAGGTGATAAAAAGGATGATGGATTTTTGTAAGATCATGTTTTAAAGCTTTTTTTGTTGAAGGTTTTTTTCTAGATTTTAATTTATATGTTCACAATAGTCTTGGTTCAAGTGTTCAGAATCATTTTGATCTCTTGTAGCTTATAATTGTGCAAGTATAAGTTGATTATTATTTTATGGTTATAACTATGTATATTTTTTCTCAACTATTAAATTATGTGCTATCAAACCTTGTATAAGTAGAAATATATTCTATTATGGCACATCATATATATATTTCACATAAAAAAAAATTACCCCTTTTTTCCGTTGTCAAAATTAGGATCGGCACTAAAATGGATAAGGAGATGGCACTTTAATCTTGAAGGTCATCCTACACTTTAAGATCCCATAATTGCAAGACTCCTCATGATGATGCTCTCCATTAGGTGCTTGTAATGCCCTATCTCGTAACCTAAAGAATGTTGCATTGACTACGAAAGTGTAATAATTTTTTTTAAAGTGTAAACATGAACTTCACTAATGCAAACATTCCCTAAAATACGCGACGATGCACTACATGTAAATCCCATAATTAACATAAGTAACTAAACATAGCATGTATTTAATTCTCATAAACTTAAGAGCATACATTCATTAATAAATAAATTACATTAATGAAGGTATAATGTACAAAAATGATTCTTTCTTACATTGCATTTATAATAACATTTACAATACTCATTTCCAAATGAGGTAGGTCATACAAAAGTGTTCTATTACATGTTACAAAAGTTCTCCCTGATTACAAATGAGGAGTGATACATAAATGAGTTTTCCACTGATACAAATGATAAATATGAGAAAGTACATTTACACATATGAGCTCTCCATCCAAGAAGTATTTGTCGCCACGAACAAGAACTAGGGACCCAACGGTGTAAGGTGCACGTTCCACCCAACCAAGTGGTACCCGTAGGCCCACCCCCGTGCTAGGAGATAGTAAAAAGGTTCCCTAGACATAACCTACAAACCCTAGACACAAGCGAAACCATAGACAAAACTATACAAGTGCAAACTTAACTTAATGGTTACATTGCTTCCAGAATTGAATGATCAAATACACTAAGTTCACAAAGATACTGTTATTATAGGTGGAGTGTCATCACAATGTTGCATAGGTTACCCAGGCGAATCTTCCTAGGTTTCGGCCCCCATCTTGGGTTACCCTAGTAACCTCTTACGAAACCCGACCCCACATGCAATCTGTTGCGGAATCGAATATCTTTCATAGTGACTAGATATCGATTTTTCCATTCCAGGCCTTCTTGACTCATTCCCAAGTCTGAACTAGCCCTTGAGTCCATGAGTGAGGCATAATTAATCCAGTTAAATATTTTATACTACCTAATGTGTTGATTTAGTTTTCACTGATTAACTAACTCTACATGAGTTACCCTGGAACCCTTTGTGTGTTGGCCCTCATAAAGAGCCACTCCCCTAGTAATAACACAAGGAAACTAATTCCACTAACTAAGGGTAGACAAGGTGCACATAAACTAACATCAAAATAAACAACGATATAACAATAGACATCACAACCTGTTCATTAATCCAGGTGTCTAATCCAAATAAAACTATGTGCACTACCCTAGTTTTTTCAAAATAGGAATCATCATAAATACAAAACAACTCCCTTTCAAAGAAACGGTATCTGGAAGACTTATATTCTCATTTAACCCCAATTTTTCCCAACAATCATGGACAAAAGAATACACAACTTTAAATGCATTTCATACAATTATTTAACTAACATCAGGATTTCCTAAATCCAATTGTCATCTCAAGATAATGATGATACTACTTGAACCAAAATATACTATCTTAAATTTCATTTACAAACGAATAATGCATTAGAATCTAATTGTTTTCTGCAATTTCCCAATAATAATTAAATAACTATCATCTTTCTCTTCTAAACATTTAATTTAAAAAAAAACAATTCATTTCATTCTTTTAATTAAAGAATATACATTTGGAATGAAATACATATACAATATTCATAATGTTAAAATTAAATATAAAATTTTACAACAAATATATATATATATAATTATTCATATTTAATTAAAATTTGTATAAAATAAATTCCATATAACATAAAATTGAATTTTAAATAAAAACAACCTTTAAACATTAATATTGGGGTTTTATGGGGCTATTTACACAACCGGCCCATTTGGGCCGCGGCTGTGTTGGCAGCCTGTGTGTTGCTTGTATGGGCAGCGTCGGCTTCCTCCACAGCCGTTGCCCTTCATGGGGCGGCTATGGGGGTAGCCCCTGCGCCCCCCCCTTAATAATTTTATTATATATTTTATTCATACAAATAAAAAATGAATATTAAACTTGCGATTTTCTGTCTTCCGCCATGCAGATTTTAATCCCTTTTTTTTTAAATTTCGCCGTACGGATTATGATTTTAAAGAAAATAAAATTCTTCAAAACAGTATTACAATAAAAACTCATGTGTATATTTGTATATGTATATGTATATATATTATTATATACATATATAAATATAAATATATATACAATTTAATCAATAAATAAAAATATAATAATCAGGCAAATATTCTCAGAGAGAGTTTTCTACAGAAAACTGTGAGATTTATCAATTTACACAATTTTTTTTTGTCAGAGATTTCCAATTTCAATAACAGAGGGTTTCATTTTCAATCCAAGATCTAAAAATCTTTTCTACAGCAAATATTTAGCAAAGTTCTTCCCAGAGGTTTCTATTTCCTCAAATTTAACAGAGAACTTCATTTATAAATCTACTGAGATTTCTGTTGTTTCCTTTTGAGATTTTTCTATTGTTTTACAATAACCTTCTATGTTGCCCTCTGATTTTACTATAAAATTTTGGTTAAAAATTTAACATAGAGAGGTAACAAATTTTCTACAGAATATTTTTAACAAAAATTTACTGAGAAGTACAGAAGCTTCAATCAAAATTACTTCTTCAGGCAATCTTTTTATTTTACAAATTTAACAAAACTTCTACAAACATAAATATTTATACAGACAATCTTTTCAAATCACAATATAACTAAATAAATAGCAAAGAACCTATTTTTCTGTAGTTTGAAGAATTGATAGTTGAAGAAAAGCTTTGCCTACTACGCGCAACTTCCAAAGCCCTTTTTCCAATCTCCACTTTCAAAAGGATGCAAATCACTGAACCAGAAATAATCCTAGATCTTCTTCCAAAATTTTAAAATCAAAACCCCAAAAATCACAATATTTTTCTAGCAATTCTTTGTTCCTTTTCTTTTCCGTGAAGTGCCTTCTTGCCTTTTCCAATTCTAGCGATATTCTCTCTGAGAAAATCCTCAACAAGAATTTGCATTTAATTTTACTAACACACATGGCAAATCAAGAAAATATCTTCTAACAAACTCAGATATTTTCTTTTAACAATTATCAAGAATTATTCTATTTTATAGAATTTAAAATTTCAAAAACTAATTTCATTTTTTATACATATTTAAAATTCCAATTCACACAAAAGCATTTAAACAATATTTAATCTATTCACTCAATAATAGGAATTTTAATCAATTATTTTATTTATTTAATAAAATAACTTTAATCACAATGATTAGATTATCTTACCAAATAAACTAATTTAATTAATTAAATAATATAAGAAAATTTTAACTACAATATTTAAAATTAATTAAATAAGCACTAAATTATAAAGAACATTAATCTAACATTAAATTCACAAAATTAAACCTTACATAACAAATAATCAAGACAGACCAGACGAGACAACCAAACATACCAGACCTAAACTGACGACATATTGTGACTAGGTTTGAGGCTAGACTAGGAAAAACCTCGTTACTATCTCCCAATCAACATTACCATTGAGCCTAGACACGCTCAAACCTGTGAAACCAGGTGGAGTCGGTGTCATGTACCTGCAATCATGCAATCAGACATATAACATACATATATATAATCCATGATTCAAACACACCGTGAAGAGAAAATCACGGAAATCACAGGGCACTCGCAAGCGAGTGATGCAACTCCGTTCTCCTCACCAATACAATATCACATCGAACTGACAAAAGAAATATCAATTAATCTACCATGAACATATATAGCAATAACATCTATGCTAACATAAAGCATGTCAAAATTAAACACCACCAAATAGTGTATCATCACATCATAAGATAAATCCACCATCGCTCTACAGTCAGCGATCAAATACATCAAAACAAGGTATCAGGGTCTATCAAAGTGAAACATACTGTCAAAAAAATAAGCAAAATGGAGGGGTACTACAGTGCTAGTATTGACATATATAGAGGAGGAGAGAGAGAGACTTAAAGAGGGAAAATAAATGCCTACTATATGATAATTATGGAGTAGTTACAAGATACATGCATTTGTAGTTGTGGCCTCATCAACTACCAATATTTTTAGTTGTTTTCATGCAAGAGAACAACTATTTATAATATTTACAATACATATTAACTAGTAAAAATATATTAATTTTAATGGTGGTGCAACTTAACATTACAAATCAAAATATGAGCTTATCAATTATATCAAAATTTATAATTCATTTAGATTACTTATTTATGCTCAATATATTTCTGAATGCATATAGTTGTATAGCTTAATTGCCATCACTTTAAGATCAATGAAAATTTAACTCTTCTATTTTTTAAAATTATTTTATGAAAATACATATCAAACAGTTAAGATAAAATATAGTTGGTTAATGCAAGTATAAACTACTCTTTAAATCATATCATGGCCTAATGCTTGCTCAAGAGAAAGGCTTTAAAAGGATATGGTTGGAGGGAGATTCATTAAATATTGTTAATTGCCTTAATAGGATTCAACCTTATTCTTGGACCATTGAGAATATTATAAAGGAGTCTATATATATCCTAAACTCATTTGAGGAGTATTATGTTTCTCACGTTTATCGTGAAGCTAATGGACCTTGGCTGACTGCCTAGCCAATATTGAGGTGTCATCTTTTCCTAAGTGATGGGATTCACATGGCATTATGTCTATTGAAATTCAAAATCTCATCAAATATGATCAAACATTACAAGATGGTAGGATTAATAGGGCCTAGAATTTCAATAATTTTTTTATAAAAATCAAGATGTTTATCATTTTTTTCAAGTAGCTTTGCCCTTAGTTTTTAGATGATGAACCTTGCTTGTCTTTTATAAGATTCTCTCCATATCTAGTATTCAATCATAATTAAAGGCGTAAAATAATCAAGAAGGATTGTCTAAAAAGATAGAAGAGATCATTGTTGGAGTTGACAACCTGTCAATATTGATTCCACTCTACATAACAAGAATTATCTCAATAAAATTAACTACTAATTTATAAAAAAATATATTAAATTATCAAATAACTAAACATACAAATATAGACATTAACAATTATATAATTAAAATTTTAAAATAATATTATTTTTTTATACAATAGGGGTGTCCCCGTGACCCAACCCCCAGCAGCCCGCATCTTGGGTACCTAGGGTGAGTTGGGGTGAGACTAGTCCCCTACGGGTGAGATCCCCTGCCGGCAAGAAGTCCCACCTCTTAAACCTAGGAGCAAAGTCGAACTCGAGACCAATAGAAAGCAAAAAGTAATATTACACAATAAATTAATTTTATTTATTTATTATATTATGATTTTACTCTTTTTAATCCTTGATCCTTAAAATGTGAGTCTAATTTTGTAGAAATTTATTAAATAATAATATAAAAAAATTATTAAACATAATATTAACCAAAAGATTGTATTGAAACATTAAATTCATCATTCATGAAGTTCCTCCTATTTCTCTCATGTGCATGAAATTCTATAATATGGAAAGACGCTTGACAAATACTTGTAAGAGACATATCACGTTAAAACTGATTTTAATAAATATGTGTATTTTAATAGTAATTTGAAAATGTGTTTCATTTATTTTATGGGCCACTTACTATCACATCGATAATAATATTTATAAATCCCTTTCCATAATTATTGAATAAGTTTTATTATTTATTTATTAATTGAAGTGAAAGGTTAATAAGTGGGATATGACACAGCTACGATATGTGATTGTCCTCCTAGGCATCCACTACCAAGATTAGAGAGAAGGAATAATATACTAATATTAAACTTTAGGTCACTATCACCTAGTATTATAAAGTAAATTGATTTTTTTTTTTAAATGTATGTATGTGTGTAAATTAATTAATTTATAATGAGTATTAATTTGATTTAGGATTTGATTGGTTCATTAAATTAAATGAATAGAATTTAAATAAATAAAATGAAGGTATTTAGCTTTTAAGTTAAATGAAGATTTTGTTGTGATAGATGTAAATTGATTCACTAATTTGTTAGTCTCTCTTAAAGAATAGCTATGCATCTATTGCATTCAATTTCTTTTATCAGTTTAGCCAATCATCACATAGAATTAAAAAATTTGAGCAAAAATTATGTAGGTTATATTTAATTTTCTAATATTAAACTTTAGGTCACTATCACCTAGTATTATAAAGTAATTTGAAAAGTTTTTTTTTTTTTAATGTATGTATGTGTGTAAATTAATTAATTTATAATGAGTATTAATTTGATTTAGGATTTGATTGGTTCATTAAATTAAATGAATAGAATTTAAATATATAAAATGAAGTTATTTAGCTTTTAAGTTAAATGAAGATTTTGTTGTGATAGATGTAAATTGATTCACTAATTTGTTAGTCTCTCTTAAGGAATAGTTATGCATCTATTGCATTCAATTTATTTCATCAGTAAACACATGTAAGCACTAACTTTTTGTATACTTGGATATTAAGCCATGTAAAGGGGGGCAGAATTGACTGATCTTTTGTAAAGGGGGGAAATACACATAATTAGACAGATACACACAATATCTCTGATGTAAAACAATCTGTATTTTTGTTGTGCCAACTATATATAATACAAAAAAAAAATGTCAATTGTATTAATTGCTTGAATGACATGAGCACTATTGTATATGTCATACATTTTGACATTATTGAGTATTTTTTATTGGTTGATTTTAGAAGCAACCATTATAAAAAAAAATTGTTGTTTAATTAAAAAAAATTGTAAAGCATTAAATTTTTTGGCTAAGTTGTCAACCCTATTAATGTTTTGAGTGACAAGGAATATATTATAGATATGATAGGTTGGAAAAAAAATAAAAATTTGAAAGGTATTTTTACATATAATGAAAATAAATTATCGTTCAATTTTGAAAAGAAAATGTAATGCATTAAATGTTTTGGTTAAATTGTCAACCCTATTAATGCTTTGAATAGTGTTATATAGATAGGATAGGTGGCAAAATAAATTAATTTGAAAGGTATTTCTACTTACAATGAAAATATTAGGAATTAGTTTATAGACATGATAGGTGGCAAAATATTTCCATTGGATTTAGAATAGATTATTTTTTATGGTTGAACTTCAATCATATTAATGTCTTGAATAATATTGAATAATGTTTTTATTTTTCAAAGCTGGAATTAGCAAGGAACAATCAAATGTATGTGCTCTACACCAAGGATAATAGCAATGCCAAAGGAATT
The DNA here is from genome assembly GCA_007258455.2 of Sequoia sempervirens. Lineage (NCBI taxonomy): Eukaryota > Viridiplantae > Streptophyta > Pinopsida > Cupressales > Cupressaceae > Sequoia > Sequoia sempervirens. The sequence continues at coordinate 655,711,488 of VDFB02058242.1, read as the reverse complement.
CCTAAGTATAAGCATGTGAGATGAGCATTGTGTTGCACCCAAAAAACTCGTAAGTGGCTCGAAAACACTTCAAAGCAATCTCTAACTGAAACCCTCTACATCCTTGGCAAAGAATTGTTAGAAACCAAGATCACCTGCATGCAATCACCTGTCACATGCAAAAGACATGCAGAACCAAAGAAGATGTTATGTAAACCTCAAAGTAAAAAATGCATTAAAGAGAATCAATTATTACAAAGAGATCAATCCTTATGAAGGAGATCAAGAAACCCTAAAAGGGAAACCCTAAATGAAACCCTAGTGTGCACACTTAATACTTAATCAATTATTAATGTGCCTAAGTTTAGCTTAAGCAACTAAAGGAATAAGTGACTTAATTAATTAACCAATATGATATAATTAATTAAGTGGAACAACTTATTACTCTAACACCCCCCCTTAAGATGAACTTAGGAAGAAGCTAAAACACTAGAATAAGATGCATGAAAGCAAAGATGGGTCCCAGCAACTAGGGCATGTCATTTCATTGTAGGAGGGTTTTGTCCCACTGGGTTTTTCCTTCTCTACCTCAGTCTTGCATTTGTAAATGGGTACCTGATCAGGCCTAGTTGTCAGGACCAATATTTGCTTTCATGCATCTTATTCTAGTGTTTTAGCTTCTTCCTAAGTTCATCTTAAGGGGAGAATCAATTATTACAAAGAGATCAATACTTATGAAGGAGATCAAGAAAACCTAAAAGGGAAACCCTAAATGAAACCCTAGTGTGCACACTTAATAATTAATCAACTATTAATGTGCCTAAGTTTAGCTTAAGCAACTAAAGGAATAAGTGACTTAATTAATTAACCAATATGATATAATTAATTAAGTGGAATAGCTTATTACTCTAACAAATATGATATAATTAATTAAGTGGAATAACTTATTACTCTAACAAGAATAATGTGCCAACTCTACTGGATGAGAGAAACCAAAAATGTGAGGTGGTTGTCCTGCAATCAAACAACAAGCTCAAGGTTGAAAACCTAACCCACTCTTTTCCAAGAAACACTCTCTCTCCAATCCATTTGTTGATGAACAATTGGAACCACTGAATGGCTGGTGAGGAAGGGAACAATGCCATAAATTTTAAAATTTTGATCCTTATCCCTCCAAGGATATTTCTTACCATACCCAATAAACTCTATCAATCCTTGTTGAGGATCCCAAGCATGGGTACTCAACCAAGAATGATCTCCAGCACACCCATAAAGGTACACATCACACCTCCATGTGTCATTCAAAACATCTTGCTCATCATGGAAGGTTGTAACTTCTTTGGTAATCCCTTGCAATCCATCCATGAAATCATCAACAACTATGGAACATGGAGCAATTGGTATCTTCAAACCCAACTCCCAAAAAGGATTTGTATAATATAAAACATCACTCAATCCAAGGGATGGATTTCAAACATGTAGGCATCTTGTTTTGGTCCTTTCTCCCAATCTCCATAAGTAACAAGCCTAAAATTCCCTTTCCTTATTGCTATAATGAAATTTCTAGCAGCTATCAAACCATGTTTTGATAACACCTTGATGTCAAGGATGTTGAATTCACCATGATCCAACACTTCCCAAAGTGGAAAATCCATCCTCAACCCAACTTATGCATTCATTATCAAGCAACCTTGGAAGATTACCAATCACAAAGATTGACACGTCCTCATGATTTGATCTCAAATCATCTATAAGCTAGAAACCAAACTCTATCGCATGCTTGGAAACTTCACCAGATGTTTCATCTTCCATCACAAAGAGTGGATTATCATAAATGGACTCTACACCCACTTCAAAGAGAGGATTATTAAGAATTTGAAATTCATCCCTTTCCTTCTGCTCAAAATCATCTTGTAGATCCAAATCTACACATGCAACTTTTGATTTCTTTGTAAAGCCCTCTAAATCAAACTCATCTTGAAGACTATCAAGCTCATCAATTACTTGCTTGATTTCTTCAGCTCTTTGTTCATTCTATTGCTCCCTAAGATGTTTGGAATCAGCTAGCTAATCTTCTACCTCCATTAATGCTATTTGAGTATTTTCTAACATATCTTTTTTTTATTCAAGCTCAAGAATAAGCTCATCAACCTTTCTCTATTTTCCTTGGAAAGCACTAATGGTCTTCTTTGCAAATTTGATGGCATAATCTCGATCTCTTATCAATTGTAATTACTCTAACTTCATTGTCTCCAAGGAATCTTTGATAATTTGCAGATTAGGGAGAGTGACTTCATCCTTAACTCCTTCCCATCTCTCTTCTATATGAGCCTTCCAGTAGAGTTCTTCAATTAAAGTGTGTGTGTGTGGTCAAATTTGGATAGAGCTTGCACTTCATTTTCAACAGACACCAAGAATTAACATTTGCACTCATGAGCATGCAAGGATGGTGAATTTTTGTTAGGCTACATGTCAAAATCAGAACTTTCATTCTTGACATTAATGGCTCCATGGTTGTCCCTAGACTCGTATCCTTCTTCATCAACTTGATGAAATTGATCAACACTAGGATGAGGATCAAACTTCACAAGTTCACTAAGCCTTTTCTTATAATCGGATCCATGCATTATTAAATCAGATTTATGTTCAAGAACATCATTAAACTCTTCAAGATTAGCTTCTTCAACAGCATCCTCATGGCTTCCATTGTGCCCTGAGATTGGAACATCATCAGGATCAAAGGGAAATATGTCCCATGCAGGATCATCATCATATGTAGGGGATATCACACCCGGGTCCCAAGTGCTATAAGGTTGGTTGCTGTGTTCAAGATAGATGTAACCATTGTACTTCTCATGATCACTCTTCAACTCCCTAGTACTAGCATCATGATAGTCATTCACCTCCATATCTTGCAATATCAAATCAGTCCTAATTAAACCTCTTTGTTCTCCACATACTGGAATTTCTAGACTACCATCATATGTATGAACAATCCAAATCAACATCATCCAATCCACCATTTGATTCATTTCCAAGACAAGGTAAGGGTGATGAAGCAATGCTTGGTTCCCCTAGAGGAATAACAAATGAACTCATACCTCCTTGAAACTAATCCATCATGTCTGGTTTGACAATTTCCATGACAGACTTTTCCTCAACCTTCATGTGCTCTTCATTTATAGCTTCAATAGGCGACTCTTCTTCAATCTCATAGTCATCTTGAAGTGTCATGTGCTCTTCACTTGTAGCTTCATTTTCTTTAAGACTTAGAGTCTCATCTTCAATGCATGTTGACTGATTTTTGTCCTCCTCATGCTTACTTGTTGGTTGCAAGTCACAAACAAGTACTTGTTTCTCTGACCCTTCTTCAATGGTGATTTTTTATTTCTCTTTCATTGTTCTTCTAATGTACTTTACCAAGCCCATTTTTCCAAGTCTCAATATTACAACACCCAAGAAAGAGTTAAATAAACTGTGTTTCTAAACCCATCAAGCATGCTTTGATACTCTTCAAAGAGTTGGGTAGCCTCTTGTTCATAACTCCTCTTGATATGATCTTCAACCCTACTGGAATCCATTGTCATAACTTACAATTTTACTAATCTTCCAACAGGTTGGTAGGAACTTTGGCTCTGATACCACTATAACAACCACCCTATTTTTTTCCAAAAGATTCACCTATTAGCATTAGCCAAAATACAATAATAATCAACGAAATAAGCAACCATCCACATTTTGATCACCCAAATCCCGATGTGGGAAAGGTGAGAGCATAAAGTGAAAGGGGATCTTGTATTACTGATAGTCAAGCTAACTAAAATAGACACCTTCCACTTTTTGATCACCCAGATCCTAATGTGGGCAAGCTCAACGCCCAAGGAGATCTCTCTGCATTTTGATAACACTTCACTATCACAAATTAGCATAACCAAATGAGAGCATATATATAGCTTTTGAGACCCATAAGTTTGAAAACTATTTCCCTCCAAAAGGGGATGCCACACTTAGGGAGAGAGATAAACTATTAAAATTCACTAAAAACCTCTCTTTGGCGTCCACCATAGTCATGCTTTATTTTTTTATTTTTAAAACAACTTAATCAGCAAGTGCTAGGTGTGGGGTCCAAGGGGCCACTTTGACATTATTAAATTAACTTAAGTTGCAAACCTTTCCTTTTTTGAACTCCAAGGATGGTGGAGTAGCCAACTGCTAACAATATCAAGATGTCACCAACTACAACTGCCACCATTGCCAGAAATAGCAACCGTGCATTGAACTCCTACCAAGACCACTTCCAAGAGTAGCACTTACTAAAAATAGCACACTGCTAAAAATAGTAAGTGTCTCCAAACTCAAAATAAGCACATTCTAAGATGTAGTTGTGACTTATTAAAAATAGTAAGTACTAAAAATAGACGCTACTAAAATAGTAGTGACTGGCTACTAAGGATCCCAGAAAGACCAAGAAAACTCTCTAGCAAACCCCTGCAATAACCTCCTAAAAAGCAGATGAGAAGCCTCCAAGAATCTTGGAAACCCCAGAAATGCCTTCAAGTAGCGTACGGGACTCTAGAAATAAGCTAACGGACATTGAAAAGCCTAGGGCTAAAAAGGGGACATTGCAATGGCTAAACCTAGCATGGAGCACTATATAATGGTGAAGTGAGTCTTTAAATAGTTATGGAAACCTATAGCATGTTTGTAGCAATGTTGGTTATGTTTGTGACAATTTCTTAAAGACTTACAAATTCAAGGTTTTGTGGACTAAAATTAGGTAGGAGATATGGATGGTAAGAGGTCAACCAATAGCCATTATTTAGCCCATTATATGGTTCAGCTACTTGGATGAATAAGAAGTAGGTTGTAGTTATTTTATCCATTACAAACATAGAGTAGATGACAGTTACTCATGCTTAGGAAGTAGACTAGCTTTAGAGGTTATGTTCAGATGTTGGAAAAAGTTAAGGAACAATGCAAATCTATTGGGATAGTCAAAGTGCCATCAAAATAGAAAATAACTTGAATTTTTATGCATGGATGAAGCATGTTGATGCTTGGTATCATTTATCTACAATGTGGTGAATGAGAGGGTTGTGGTAGAGAAAGTTGACACTTTGACAAATAATGTGAGCACAAAGAAGTTTAGATGGTGCAATAAATATATGGGCCTCAAGGCCTTCAGCAAATAGTTTGCATTTTTTTTATTTCCCTTTTACTCTTGTGAGGTATACACAAGTAGGAGAATGTTAGGATAGGTTTTGTATAACTTGTAATCCTAATGTTTGTTTCTTCATTTAATGTATTTACTTATTGTACTCACAAATAAAAAGGTGTCCCATTTGAGGTGACATTTATACCATGTGTATTTTATAATATGATAACTATAAGATCGTATATTTCATGTAAGATGTGTAAGATAATATATGTTGTAAGATGAATAAGTTATATGATATTTTATGATGCACACAAGTGAATGTAAGAGGAGGTTGCATAGTTGATTGTGAATTTTGACTAACTTATGGCACACACTTGAATGATGTCTTAAAGCGTCTTTGAATGGAGGTAATGACCCAAGAGCTGAGCACCCAAGTTTAGTGGTGGATTATGAAAAAAATTATGGCATGGGAGTTACATCTTATTTTTTGTAGGTTGAACATTATAGAGTCATTAAATGTTAGACCTTGATTTGGGAACAATTTTTAACCCATGGAATTTTGTCCCATAATTTTATAAAATCATTTATGGTTTGTAATTTGGGCTTGTTCAATTTATTCAATGTTTGGAATGGATATTGTATTACTTATCTTTGCAAGAAAGTTATGCTACCAAAATTTCTCCAAACATAATACTTATGCATGAAGACAAATATTATTTGAAAATTGTATTGTAACTATATTATCACCAAATAATACATAAAATCACTGAAACCTTTACTTTTAAACTTTTTTCTAAAAATATTTTTTATATTATTATATTTTTATTTATTTTTTTCTAAAATTAATTTGATTTTTAACACTAACAAATAATATATCTACAAATATAACATTCATCATCAGATCTTTGGTATTCCATATCTTACTATGAAGAGAAAGGAAAAACTTAAAAACACAAGTTCCACATTGTATGACCATCTAAAAGTGACAAAGGGCAAGGAAACCCAAACATGGATCAACCACAAAGATGTTTGTGTAATATATATTTTAACATATTACGAATAAAAAATAAATAAAAAATAAAACCTTATCAAATGGCCCCTTAAGCCATCATAACATTATTTATCTATCATTTTCGAAAAGTGACTTTTAAGACAAGTGTATCCACCTGTAAAGAGCTATGTAATAAGATGTTAAAAGTTAATTATAATCATTCTTGGAAGTTCTCCTTTTTCAATCATACCAATGAATTATTACCTAAAAACTAATAGAATGGAAGGTCATTCAACAAATAACAATAATGGAAGACATGTCATGTAGATTTAATTTGGAAAATATGTATTCAAGACCATATATTTTATATCACTTTTTCAAAGCACAAAGAATCATGGGCAATATTATATGATATTAATAAATAGTAAGATAATTGATGGTTCTTTTAAGTATATTCTCTATTTTGAATGGGCATTTATAACTACAATTTGATGGTACAATTATAAGTAATCTAAGTTTGATAGGTATTGTAGTGTTTCCCTTTTCTTCTAGCTTTCTTATTAGAGATGTTACTATTTATTTGAGTTTTAAAAGATTTGGTAATGTGGTAAATTTTTAAAATAATAATTTATTTGGGTTGCATAAAGTTGGTAGTGGAAGGGGACTCATTAATTATGATTAATAGGTTCAAAAATAGCTCTTTAAAAGATTGGAGGTTGAATAATATTATAAAGGAATTTCTCCAACTAATTTTAAGATTTGGATTTGTCGCCTTTTGACATTGTTATAGAGAATGTAAAAAAGTTGTAGATTGTCTTACTAACATTGAGATTGAATAACTTCATTTTGTAACAGATTTCAATAATACTTTGAATGACTAGAACCTATTAATTTTGCTTAAGGAGGATTCCCTTCCTTTCAAACATAATATTAATCATCATTTCAAGATGCCTCAATTTAATGATGGTGGGACTTATCAATCCTTTAAATGAAGGAAGGATTAAGATAAATTAAAATTGACACCACTTGCATGGTGTTTATATTGTTTTTGTGTGTCATTCACTATGGTACATGTAAATTGGCATTTAAGTAGGCCTATTCAATCTCTTCTTCCATGCAGATAAAGATTAGCTTTAATGTTTTCTTCTGTGTGTTTTATGTTGCAAGTTTTTGCAAGGCAATATCAACTCATAGTTGTACAAAAATGAAATGTTGATATTCACTTCAATATTTTCCATACAATGTTATGGTTTTGAATTACCAACTTCATATGATATTTTGTATTTAAGATGCAATGAACTTACATATTATCAAGGATTTTATAGGGGAGGACGATATGTGCAATACCATTTGTGCAAACCAGGGTTTTCATTGCAAAGGATTTTAGCATCAAACTTAGTGCCAAGGTTTCAAACTCTACTACAAAAGAATGGATTCTCAATCCAATCATTCCCAATGATGGCATAATCTTGTTAGATGATAATTATTAGGAAGGCTTATTTTAGGTGGAAGATATTGTGGTTTTCCCTCAATAGAGTGAGTTGCAACATGTTGCTCATTCCCTCTCTAAAAAATATGGTGATTTAGTTATTTATTATCAAGACCTACTTTTCTATATGGATAAATTTCATGTTTCATTTATGATGGGTGTTTTGAATTTTAATTTTGTATAACTTATCATCTATTTCAAAAAATGATGTCTCTAGCATCTTACAAATCCTTCATTAAGCCTAGCATTTAGTTGTTGCTTAAGGATGATTCTACTATAGAGCCCTCATACTAATTGAGTCAGCTTATTAGGGTTTAGTTCTATTTTTCATTGTCTTTGGTTATTTCGTGAAGCCTAGCTTGATGTCTAGGATTTGTGTTTACCAATGCTAGTGTGTCTTTTTAGTGTATTCTAGATTAGTAAAACCTTATTATAATAGTGTTTTTTATCTTTAGATGAGTACTTAGATCGAACCCTCAATTAAATTGTTAAAAAAGTATTTGTTTCCATAACAATATTTGAAATGTTAAAGTATTGTTTGAAATAAATATACTTATTATATTTTGATATTTGTATAAGAAGATGTGTGATTATCTCTATTAATGGGATAATCAAGAAAAGAAAGGAAAAAATTTATCAAATAAATGGAATCCACCTAGTGATGGATTTCATAACCTTAATTTTGATGGTGTAGTGAAATTTATTATGTCTTATAAGAGTTGGATTGGATGTGCTTATTGAGAATTATTTAGGAAATTTCATTAAAGGTGTTTATTTCCTCGATTCCAAATCAAATAATGAATAAAAAATGTTAGCACTCCTTTAAGATTTGAAACTCACATCATCTTTAAAATGAAAACTTTTAGATGTAGAAGTGGATTCTTAGGTAAAATTACATCGTTAGCATCTTAGGAGCGTTATTGTAGAAGAAAAATTAATTGATAGTTAGCTTTAAGACCATTAATTTTAATCATTATTATAGAGAAAATTTGTGTAAAATATTTATGATGAATGCAAGTGTGACTCAACATCCATTTTCAACTAAAATTAATGTTAATCTCAAAGAATGGGAAAAGACCAAGGCAATTCCTTCTTTTCTACCACCTATACCAACTTTTTATTGGCCAAAATGATGATGATCCCCTTTTTCCGTCAAGTGGGATATATTGATGTTAAGCCAATAAAGTGCTTCAAAAAATTTCTCACATGTATCTTTATAGGATAATTAAGGATTTTACATGTGGGCATGTGTGAAGCTAGTTTTTTTTATACCATTTGGGCTAGTATTTCTATGGCATTCATTGTGTTTGTGTTTTGAAGCCTTCTAGATGTTTTTTCTTTTATGTTTATATTGGGCTTTTATTTGTTCATCAAGGGTGTTACATAGGAAAAGAGGTCAAGATGTTCCTCATGGTGGAGTTGTTTTGTAGTAGAGGCTCAAAAAATAAAATATTATTCATCATTGACCTTTGTGAAAGAGGCATGCTTAGGGAGGATGGCCTAGGGAAAACTAGAGTTTTATGAACTAAAGAATCTATTGTTGATAACTTTGATTAAAAATTGGAAACTTAAGTGGGTGACTATATAGCTAGGGAATATATATTTCACTCCCTTATTTCGAGGGGGTGTTCCATGTAAAAGAAAGTTAAGAGCAAGATACTTTTCTCTTGTAAATTTATGGTGATAATATTGGTATGTCCGGAGCTTCACATATTAATCCTTAAAATCCTATTACCAAGTTAAGTGAAGATATGGAAGTTTATTTCCAATATCTTGCAATATGTATCAATAACCTTAGAATTAGTTTAAGGGAAGACAATTTTTTAAGATACCTTCACTTTTTAAAAGGTTGTAGGTTGACAAAGATAGGGAAGAAAATTATATTTAGTTAGCTTGTTGTGTCTTTTTCAATCCTTTTTAGTTGTCATATATTATATATACTTTTGTTTATTTTAATTTTTAGTTTTTTAATTTTTTCATTTCTATATAATCTAGATTAGTATCAAATATACAAGTTAATAATTCATTAAAAATTTGATAATAAAATTAATTTGAAATTATATAAATAATTATGCACTAGCATTATATTTTTATAAAAGTTGTAAAATATATTATTAGTTCTAAAGGTTTCATAATTTTTTTTTAAATAAAAAAATTGTAAAATATATTATTAGTTCTAGAGGTTTCATAATTTTTTAAGAAATAAAAAAATTATGTAGTTCTATATATAAAAGTGCATTAATCAGATTAAAACATTGAAAAAATAATTGACTTTTTATGATCTTAATATTTAACTTTTCAAGTCATTTACTTACTAACAATTTCAATAATATAAATTTTTCCATCATACACTAATTTCATATTAAAAATCATATTGCTAGCATATTAACTTAGATTTTTTTAGATTAAATAGTTGTGGTTTTATTGGGCCATGCTCTTGATATAAGAACTTGTTTATATAAGCATATTCATCTCCAAATAAAAAGTATGCATACTATATAGACCACTTCTAAACCCTAACATTATATGCATTATTACAATGATTTGGTCCTACAAAGCTAACAACAAAACACTAAAATACTAGGCTAAAAAATAAACAACAAAATCGTAATTCATGCACTTCATTCATACTATCCCCCATTTCTCTTGGCCTAATATATATGTGTTTGTTTAATAATCAATAGAAAATTTTAGAAGCCTTTAATACTAGAACTGTATATTAGTTAAATGTAAAATTAAACCTTGAACCTCCTCTACATAATGATTTAGCTATCAATTTATAGTTGATCTGTTCTCAAGTGAATTGATCACTATTAGTGTTCTAATTTTTTTAGCTTTTGACACACGTATACTTCGAAGTAAAGCCTCCCATTTTGCTTCATCATTAGTTTTGCTTCCAAAAAAAGAAAGCCATCATACAAGAACTTTCCACAAGAATCTTGCAATATCACTCCTCCAACCAAGACTAAATTTCCCTTTGATGCTCCATCAAAGTTCTTTTTTCCACATCCTTTCAAAAAAAAGCACCATTTATCATCTCTATCAAACTTATTTTTTTCTTGTATATTTCTTTTTTTTTCTACTTCTTATCACTTGAATGGAATTCATTTTGAACTTTGTTGAGTTAGAAAGTTTTTAGATTGATTACATTTCTCAACCCTTAATGTTACGCTAAATAATTTAACTCTTCTTCTTTGAGTTTGTAAATATCGTATATGGTGGTCATAGGTTACTAAAACTTTGTTGGGATATTTATTCTCTCAATAAAAGAAAATATGATGATTCATTGATATAACACTTCTTTAGAAAGAATACTCGCATTAATTTGTTCCCAATACCACTAGTCTCGATCAAGTGATTGTTAGTTTAATAGTGAAGTTATTTGGTTTACAATGAATCCACCAAATATTATTTTTTTATTAAATGCATTAACTTAAATAATTTATAAGAAATTTTCTAGTTTCAATAGTAATAAAAAGAATCTCATGACTAGTCATTATAACTTTATATGATTTGAAAAAAAACATGTAAAAAAAATCAAATATTAGAAAAAATTAATAGTTGAAACTTTTATATTATTTGACAAAGAACACTTAGAATGAGATTTGAAATATTAGAATATTTAAGGGTCTAATAATAATAAATAATTTTATCGTTAAAAAGTTTACCAAGCGCACTGCAGTTTATATGGGGTCGTGCTACCCGATTCCTGCAGTTTTAAAAAATAATAATAATAATAATAAATAATTTTATACCTAATCATTATAACTTCTATAATATTTGACAATGAAAATTAATAATATATTTTGAATTATTAGATAGAGATTTTTAAGAATAGATATTAAGAAAAATAAATGTGGAATCTTTTATCTTTATGACTAGTCATTATAAGTTCCGTAATATTTAATAAAGAAAATTTATAACAAGAGTTGAAATATTAAATAGAGATTATTCAAAAAATAAGCATGAAGGCTTCAATAGTAATAAAAAGTGTTCTCATAAATAGTCATTATAACTCATAATATTTAACAATGAACACTACAAATGAGATTGAAATATTAGAAGAGATTTTTAATAGCAATTATTAAGGGTCAACAATAATAAAGATGTCTTCATGACAAGTTGCTATAATCTTCATTATATATATATATATATATGACAATTATAGTAAGAACAAGATTTGAAATATTAGAGGTCAAATATTGATGCAAACAAATGTGTAAGGTTATATTATTTTTACTAGTGTTAGTAAATTAATATCTTAGTATTGAGATTATGATAATCATTTAAATGGGAATGAATACTAAAGCAACACATACAATATAAATAAGTTTATAGAAGTTGTAGAAAGGATTAATAATACAGTACATCATAAATGAAGAATCTTTTTGTTAAGAAAATCTTGCAAAACATCATTTAGTCAATATATAAATAGAAACACAAGACCTAGCTAATTGTATCTCCCTCTCCTTCTCATAAATGGCCTCCCAACTACCTCTCTATCATGTGCCTTTTCATGATTACAATATTCATTCAATGTTTTCACAATATTTTACATTATTAATTTAACTCATGTAGGGACTCTTAAATATAGGAAATGGATGAATTACATCCTCTCATCAAGGTAAGTTACAATAATACACCAAATAATTATATTTGGTAGTGATAATTAATAAATTAATATTCACTCATCAATTAATTAATAATCATTTTTCTTATAATATGATCAATTCATAAAATCATAAGACTAAAACTTATAACAATTAGATCATTTATAAAAAAATTTAAGACTCCTAATAAATATTATACTCTAGTAATTAGTCATTGTAACTTTTATAATATTTGATAAGAAACACTTAGAACAAGATTTGAAATATTAGATAGGAGTTTTTAAGAGCTAATATTGAGGCAAACAATTGTCCAAGACCTTCTAACAAGTTTAAGAAAATCTTTATAATATTTTTAAAAAAAAAACACTTTAAACATGGTTTTACTGATGCAAGAGGGATCCATAGAGGATCCTACAAATTGTCAAAAAATATTTTCAGTTTTGATGTGAGTTCTAGACTAGTTTGTTTTTGTTTGTTTTAGGTATCTCTCCATGTCAAGGAACCTTGATTTGATCAAACTGATAAAATTATAGATTTTGTTTGAACATAGTTTTGGAGCTCCACAAACTGTTTTTACAAAAACAATTGTTTTGAAAAACTTGTGAAGACTAAGATTAAAATGATTTTACAAAGATATTTTTTAATGTATTTTTTCTAGAGTGGCAAAGGTTTCGTGGTCACATTCTTCACCATTTAGAAGAATTCAATTCTCTCTATTATATAGAAAAACAATTAAGATTTTTAAGATTTTTAAAAACTGGAAGAAAAAAAATGAGTTTAAGGAGGTCTTCTTTGACAACTTTTCAGCAAACATTTTAGAGCAAAAGAAGGAAAATGATTCTAAATTAATGAAGGTGAACCGCCTGGGTTGTGTAGGCATTATTGCCTCAAATAAGAAAGCAAATGTGGCATCCAGCATACAGGTGGGGAACAAAATAATTACAAGGAATCTTAACACCTTGGACGGAAGTTAGCACACTTTAAAATATGCATGATGTCGCCTAAATTAGACTTTCAACGCCTCTTTTGAGGCTGCAATAATAGAAAAAAAAGGTCTATGCAGAAGGAGAAACCCAGAATGGAGGTGACATTGTTTGAGTGAGAATGGGAAATGAAAAATGAAGGTTTCAGCGTCATTTTGGGAAGAGTTTGGACTGGAATAGATAGAGGAAAATCAGTAAATACTTACATATTGGATTGCCATTAGGAAGGAGTTTTGACCTGCAAGAAGAATGCATATGAGAGGTCATGAAAGGTCAAGTTTGTAATGTTGTTACAGATTTTTGTAGTCTGTTATTTGATATAAATAGTTCTTAAGTTTGGTATCAATAAAATGAGGCGTGTTTATTTTGCATTTAGTTGTGTAGTGCGTTTGTGTGAGATGTGTAATTAGCTACAAACACTGGTTGTCCTTAAGTGGCATTCAGTTGTGTAGAGTGTTTGTGTTAGATGTGTAATTAGCTGCAAGGATTATTTGTCCTTAAGTGGGTATCGGACCCTTAATCTGCATCATTAATATATTAAATGGAAGTTTTTAAAAATAAAATTTAAAGCAAACAAATGTCCTAAGATTTTTTGATAAGCCTAAGAGAACTTTGAGCAAAGAATTAAGACACCTTAGAGGTACCTTAGGATTTCCTCCCAATGCACTAAAGGCATATGTAATAAGAATTAGATATTCTAAAGCCATTTATTAAAACTCAAAACCAAAGTGTCACAATAAAATAAATTAAGACCTAAACAATAAAGTGATATATATCAAATTGTGTGCTTGTGATGAGCCATAGGTCAATAAATACAATATACACCAAGTTGAAAGGAAATAAAAATACTTCTACTGTAATGTGAAGTTACATGTAAGAGTTGATTAACCCCACAATAGCACAAGGATCACCTAGAATCAAACAACTTTCTAACCAAGAAAGCAGCAATGGTAATACTATGCAGCCAGAGAATTCATTAGATGCATAAATGAAATTAGTACAATATGCAATGATGAAACCCTTGTTATAAACACAAGGATAAAGTTGTAGGACAAACTAAGGTCATGACAAGTGTTTAAATCCTATGATATGAGACACAAAAAGTAAATGATCTAAGTAAGCTTAAATATGCAAATGCAAATAGAACCTATGAAACTAGTTAGGTAATATATTATGTTCACACTAACAATAAGTATGTTTTAATATGTAGTAACTAAATTAATAATCAAGATATATCCACTAATGTAAAATGATGGACAATTGTAATTATGGTACAAAAAATATATTGATGTTGTTAGTCTAGTAGATAAATTCATGTATTTAAGATGTAAGTTTAGTTTAAAAAACATGAATCTGAAGGTTTATCTTAAGCCTTAGAAGTGGGAGAAGTTGACAACAAAGAGATATGTCTTGGAGAAATTAAGGTACGTTATCAATATTAGCTCCTCTCTACTTGATTTGCAAGATTACTAGGCTAGAGTTTTTTATGGAATCCCCTAGTAATGACCTAACAACATCATTGCCACAATCTTCTTGTCCAATTTGATGGATTTTTTGACAGAAGAGAGTATGGTACAAGCAATAGCTTGAGCTTACATCAATAATATTTATATCCCAAAGTACAAATTGGTGAAGGTCATCAATGAATAGGACTACAAAAAAGGGGGTGGTTGATGCATGGGCATGTTTTCCCTAGATCTTCTAGCTTCATCCAATGTCGTGAATTCCATTCTCCTTGCTACCAAGAAGGGACTTGTGAATGAATTACCAAATTAAGCAAGGAAAGCAAAGCATTAGGTAGGTAGTTTTAGGAAAGGGTAAGAAATGTGACCGACGTTATTCACTTCCTACTAAGAAATGTTGTCATCCACCTCTACCAAAAGGAGAAGATGGAGAAAGCAATGGAAGAAAAGAAGGCATGGAGGAGAGCTCTAGCTACAACAATTGACCTACATTTAGTGTGTTTGCTTTTGGGAAACTTTCAAATAGGTTAGTATGATAGATACATGTCCTATATGTGTTTTACAAAAGGGCTTTCTAAATAGTGCATGTTTTGTTTGCCATTTTATTTATATCCGGAAACATACCTATAAAAAAAATTAAAATAATAATCAAATTATATTGTTAAGGGGGAAAAGAATAAAAATGAAAACAAAAATAAATTTAATAAATACTATTGGTTTGCTTTGCAAAAAAAGAACTTGTCTAAAATTTAAATAAAGTACATTACAAAAAGAAACGCTTGGAAGGGGAAAGGTAAGAGAATGTGCCCTTGATTTTTCAATTGATAAATTAGATGCCTATGATAAAATCGTGTAGCCAAATACAACAGAAATCAATGCTCTATGATCTAGTATGGACTGGTAATGATAGAATTGTTGTAGCATCCCAATATATCCAAAATTTCAAGTTGCTCAAAATCTTCAATAATGTAGGCAAAAACAATTAGAAACAATGGATGGCAATATGATTGTGGTAGGTGTCATTAGGTGTAATGGGATGACATAATATTGGCAGGTGCGCATGGAGGAAGTGCAGGGTGGCGGCGGGTATTAAATGTAAAGGATGTTTGGGCCTCTGTATTAGTCGTCTGTGCGGCCATTTATGGTGGCCAGTCTGTGGGAGGTCGGGTGTTTTGAAATTTGTGGTGACGGGTTGCTTGGCTTGAGCAAGCATTTACAGGGGGTGTTTCATGGTGTCTTTTCATTCTTCCTTGGTCATGTTCATGGAGACGTTGATCAACCTCCCGCCGGGCAAAAAGCTATGGGCGTTTTACGGCCGAATTCACCATGGCCAGATGAAGTCGGTAATTAAGGTTTGGGACGAGCTGGTGTTGGGTGTTGTGGAGCTTCTCTTGGGCGACTAATTCATGGCAACTGCAGAGCGGTGGCGGACAAATGCGGATATAACGGCACGGTTGTTAGCGTCTCTTCTAGACTCGGGTGTTTCGAGGGCCATGGTGATGGTAATTGTGAAGCATTTGGTTTGGGAGACTCTTCTGGAAGGGGCAATGGATGTCATCCTTGTGGCTGAGTCGGGTGTTGATGTCCCTCGTCCTAGAGATATTCAAAGCGCATGGATTCCAGGTGAGCGAATTCGCTACTATTCGTTCATTTTGGACATTAAGGGAGAGGATTCGCAACGGCATCGAGCTTATGCGAGGTGTGGTCTGATATTCATAAAGCATTACCTGTTCTTGGAGCCATCTGGTGGCATCGACTGGTGTAGCTTGTTTCAAGATTATCTGATAGCTGATGGGGTGCTCTGGGTTGACTAATGGGTCTGGTTTTGTTTCTTTTTTGCTCGCATTTTCTAGTCCTTCGTGGGGTCGAGTTGGTTGTTCTAGTTGTAGGGTTTTGTATCGGGTGTGATGCATGTAGGGTGTCGGCCGAGCTAGGTTAGGGTGGTGTCTTGGTGGCGGTTGGGTTTTGAACTAAAACTTTTTCCTCTCTTCTGGATGTAATTGAATTTTTTTTAATATTAATACAATGATATTTTACGGATCAAAAAAAAAAATGATTGTGGTAGAAATTGGAAAATTATGGTGGTGTTGTTGCATCATATTAACTTCAAATTTTTAGAGTGGGTATGCCTTGACCTATGAAAACTTGTGATAACAAATGGGGAATTCGATATTTGTGTAGAGAAATGCAACTTGGACCTATATATTAGGGAGAAGACAATGGTTATGACTAGTCGGTAATCTACCTCAAGTAGATCCCTATTTCGTTTATCTCAATCCTACATACAAGTGTGAGTTTAGCCTAACATGCTCTATGATACGCAAATAAACAATATACTTTAAAAACTTGTAAAACTTACAAAGATTTATAGTGTGTATGTTTTGTGTTGTGTATGGAGGATTTGGGGAATGAAGGTCACAAAGGCGTGCCAAAGGGATATAGAAAGCAATAGGATTTTACAACTATAAAAGGAGCTAAGAATGGCTACCAAAGAATTATAGAGCTTACAAGTAAGAATGGGCGAAGATATTACATAGGATATTCATAGGAAGAAGTAGAATAATAAATGTAACAAAAAAGTGATTGATGCTAAAAGCTAAGGAAAATATCTTTATAGAGAATTTCAATAAATTGTTGGCAAAACTTAGAAAAGTCTTGAAAGTTGGATTTTGTCTATTGGATTTTGGTCATTGGATTTTGGTCATTGTTTGAATGGTTTAAATGACAAGGATGCTACTACAATTGTGGAGTTCAAGATACTACATAATTATATTAGCATTTAAGTAGGAAGAAACTAGAATTGAAATCTACAAACAACTTAAGAAATGCAAAGGTCTATTTTGACATCAACCTAAAATTTGTTTAAGAGAATGTACACTAAAATAAATTTTACATGGATAGAAATTGTGACGTAGGTAATTTTCAACTCTACACAAACAAAATTAAAATTTAACACTAAAGAAAATCAAACCAAATAAATATTAATAAAAATTATTATTCAAACAAACATAACATTAAAATTGAGGATACTAATGAATAAGTATTATTTATGAAAAATAAGAGTAAAAATGTCTTAACATGAATAATTAATATTTTATAGCTATTTACATTCAATATTGTTTGCACTACCATTTGCATTTAATAATTATTGGTATGACTTGTTAAACTTATTTTTAATTATTTGACTTACATAATTGGCTAAAGTTTTTTTATATGAAAAGTTCTACATATATTTTATATTATATAAATCCATTCTAATAATAGATTGTTTGAATAAATTGAAAATATTGCTAATCTTTTGATTTAAATATTTTTTATTTTTTATTTTTTTAAATTAATCATGTGTTATGCAAGTATTAAAAATGAAGTTCCCTGTAGACCCAATAATCCTAAAATATTGATAATCTTTTGATTTAAAATATTTTTTTTTATTATAATAAATTGTAGAAGGATAAATAATTATTTATATATTATTAAGATTAACAAACATTTTTCACAAAACAAATCAATTTTTCAATCCATAAAAATCCAAAAAAAATTAGCTTCAAACACAAATAGTTCTTAAAACATCTATCCTAAATAATAATCTAAAAAGTAAAAATAAAATATAAAACACAAACTATGTTAATATGCTAAACAATTTATTTGAAAGAAAAGGGGTGTATCATAAGATATGTCTAATGGGAAATAACAAATATTTTAGAAGTTGAATTATATCTCTATATAGGAATGATGATGGTAAAAAAATCAATTCAACTAATAAAAGCAAGAGATGTATTTCCAGTAAATGTATGAAGTCTTTCAAATGTAAATAAAACTAGGGTTACATGAAAACATGTCTTCCACTTTTTGAGAGGTGACTTTGAAATTGGGATATATCTCTTTGTATTGGAGATAGGTATGGAGACGTCTCTACTCATAAGAGACGCCTTACCTGCATCTAGACATTTCTTCAAAAAATAAAATCTACCTGAAAATGCAAGTTGAATCTCAATAACCGAGCTCTAAAAATGATCACAATTGCACTTTATAAAGTACTACATTGATAAGAACAAAGTTCGAGCATTAGTGTTCCATGGGTGAAATGGACCAAAATAGGCAGCTCATCCACATAGGCAACTATGACAACAGTGATAAAGTCTTCGGACTAAGTTGAGAGTCATCATTATTGCAGACTAGAGATTGAAATGAAGTACATATCAATTATCGTATCCAAATATTTATAAATAATGTTGCTAAAGCAAAAGATTAAATTGCTTTGATACAGAAGGCGTTTGTCCTACATAATGGAAGTTACCTGTTCTGAAAGAAGGGAAGGTTGTACACTCTATTAAACTAACTGTAAGGTAAGTGAAAAAACAATCCCCTTTACGGAATTGCTGCCATTTCAATAATGTGACTCTAAGAATGTGCAGCAGTAGTCCATATCTGTTCAACTGTGTCCGTTAGTCTTAGACTGCTTTTCAGAGCTCTGTTATCTACTAGCCTTGGCGGTTCTGCTGCATTCTATTTGGCATTTGCTGTAATCTTTTTAATCCTATTTCAATTTTTTTTTAAAATCCACAATATGCACCGTACATGCAAGGCATCTTTAGAAAGTGCAGCATTAGAAAAAAGAATAATTGCGTTGAAAATTAGAGCAAATGGTCTCACATTGGTTTGTGGGCATACAATTTTTAAATACTCAAAATTAGATGTTCTCGACATACATTATAACCCCTAAAAAATAAGGGTAGATACAAAACCATATAGCTCCAAATAATTGAGCTGCCAAAACCAGTTCTACCAACACCCTTCTACTCCAACCCTACCCAGGGCTGTGCATGGAGGTGATGTTCCTCCATTCAGATTGAACAAGTCATTTGATCCTAAAAAACGTGACTAGTTTCATAACTGCAAAACCTAGTACTACTTTCTCATTAGCAAGTTAGCAATGATCCTCAGAAAAAATAATGAGATATGTTTCATTACTGTAAAATCAAATATTACTATTTTCTCGTTACCTAAATATTAAACAGCGTTTCATTTTTCTTCATAAAATACCAACTCAATCAGCAGAGTTAAAATCAAAACACCAATATTCGTAATGCACCTTCCATTTAGAGGGAGGCAACAGTTACTGCTATATATCCATTGCCTGTACAGCACCGGTTGATTGTGGCCCTTTTTCTTCTTTTTAGAATTTTTTCCCTTGTTAACACGTTTAGACTTGGCTTCAGTGTTTATCTGTGGGCCAAGAGTATTTTCAAGGTGTTGTTGAATGGCAGAGAAGGGATCTGAATGAAACACTGGATGTGCCAGCACAGCTGCCAATTGCTTGGTTTCCTTTACTCTGTTGAGAATAAATGCACAGATAAGTCAAAAAACTAGCAATATTTTAACATCTCATACAGCATATTCATGGTATATTAATGGTTTCAGTTGTAAAGAAAGTTAAGGGTTATTACAAATACCAACTTACACGAGCTTTTGACGAGACTTGCAGTTCAGCTTGGTACTTGTGGCAACAGATTTTGGGTCCCTAAATGAAGGGAGAGTTTCAGCAAGACATGACAGGTCCTTTAATGTTTGACCTGATTTGTTTCTGTGTCTGCGACTCTTCTGTAACAAGAGGAAAGAAAAGTTATTATTGTTTTTGAAAGCCATACAGAGGGCCTTGCAAGTCAAGATGTCTAAGAGCAGACCAAACTATCAATAAAATATAAATCAAAGAAACAAAGATTTGCAGCAAATCTTCAATAACAAAAAAAATTTGAGTGTTCTCATGAATATCTCCAATTCACTCTGAAAATCAAATCAATTAGAACTATCAGAAAGATCGTTGTCTTTTCGCATTCAAAACAAGTCATTTTCCTTTTTGAGATTTGTGGTACTGCAGAGGGCCTCGCATGTAACGCTGACCAAGAGCAGACTAAACATGTGTCCATAAATATCAGAACCTAGAAACAAGCAGTCAACTTATTCCAGCTGCAAACTTTCAATGAAAAAAACAATTCCAATGTTCTCAGGTATATCTCAAATTCATTTTGGAAGGAAAACTAATTACGACAAGTATTAGACAAATGATTGTTTTTTTAAATTCAAAACAGAAGGCATTTGGAAGAATGGAAATTTAGAATTTTAGAAAAGAGTAGGGATAGTGTTTGTATTCGTCAACTATAATGATGAAGGGAACAAGCACAGTCCAAAGACTTGGGAGGCAAAACATTATATCAATTTTCCTACTACAAATCAAAATTGGTGGTATACTTAAATCTTCGAAGGGAACACTTGAGGCAGAATTATGTTGCGGGGATTATCACATCGACTTATGTGTGGTTGGGCCTACATCAGAGAAATTAAGAGAGCTACCAAAAAAATAAAGGAACAGTGCAAATATCATTTATGACACTATCAAAAGTAATATAACTCATTTGAAAAGGCGATTTATTTATGCCTTAACAGGTGCATGTGTGAAATCAAACTTGGCAATCACAAATTTTGCTAGAAACCTGGTACCCTGAAAAAAAAACAGAATTTCGCTCAAAACCTAGTACATTAAAACAGAAAAACTAGAGTTTTCCTTGAAACCTTGTCTATGATTGTGTGTATGTAATTTTCCAATAACTTGAAAAACACTACAGAAAAAGTATGGTACAAATAGAATCACTAATAATACCTTAGCAATGGTCCGTTTAGCACTCAAAGCTTGTTGATTCTCTTGCAATTCTGAAGCCAAATTTGATGAGTGTTAAAATTTTAGTTTATTTTCCTTGCAAGCTTACACAAAAATCAAGTTGATGAAACAAAGTAATGCAGAGTGTTAATCAATTCCAACATATTGAGATTTCCAAATCAGAACATAAAACTAGATAGCAAAATACATTTGAAAACATACGCATTTTATTATGGTTTTGTCTTTTCCTTGAGAGAAACAAGTAGAAGCTATAAAACAATTTAGTTTCATGGAATGGATTTTTAAATGAAAGGATCCTTGATTACTTTTGGTTTAAATATCAATAGAAATAAACAAAATTTTCAACCAATCATCATACAAATTTTAAATTTATGATAAGCAAATCGCATTGATAGATGAACAATACTAGAGATTCGGATTATCATAGATAGATCAATTTGATCAGCAAAGGATGTGCCAAACTTAACCAGAGATTTCAATGTCAGAAGCTGTCTCCTATGGCAGAAAAAATGAAAATAATATAACCCATAACCTACAACCTTCAAAGATGGTTTTATGCAAGCACTTTCTTCGTACAACAAAAACTTGCAATGAAATGAATTCTTTAAAAGACAAGCACCTAGAAACAACGTTGTCTTTGAAACCACTCCCAATGTGTCATAATGCCATATCAACAAGCTCCTCTAAACCATGGAAAAGAAATCAACATCCATGTTGGGAAGACATTAATTTTATTAATTTCTTCTCTGGTTTTCTACCAAGCCACCAGGCCACATCCAATTTTTCTTTCAGCTGTATGCATACTTCTCTGAATTAAAAGATTGCTTTAACAATTATAAATGGCAACTAGGGTTCAAAAATACATTTTTGGTCTTATAGTTTACATTATGACCTGCATCACCCTTCACAGGGGGTACCACTGCAGTATTACTATTTTGGCTCTTGACCTTCTATAAGGTTTAACTGTTTTAATTCATATTCCTCTGAAGGAGCTCATACAAGACAGCAGAATATGTTTTAACCTTTCATCTTGTACACTATTATTGTAGCTTTTTGTATATTTGTCAGAATTAAGTCAAAAAGCCTTCGAGAATAAAAATATGGCAATGACTAGAATACCATTTCAAAACACACAAGAACTTTTACATAGAACAGTTTGGCACAATAGCATCCACCCCTTGAGAAAACTGGAAAGGCCTCATTACAAACCCTACTGATAGCTCTAAGAAAATTAACACAAAACATTGACTAGCATAAAAAATAATAAATACATAAATTTAATTCCACTTTACTTAATTTAGTCATCAACACTCTCAAGGTACATCTGTTTAACAGGGGCGTCTGGTATAATAATTAATTTGCACTTTGGGACAAAATTTCAAGCTTAAAAATATTTAAGACCTTTAACAACTTTGAGGTCCCCAACCCCATACGATTATGCAGGATGGATGAAGTTTTATCCAATAGACACGTCTACATTTACAAAAAAAGGAAATGGGGGGAGGATTTAAATCAAACTTTTGAACAACTACAACCAACAATAACATGAGCAAGCATCTATAAATAATTAATTTAACACTTAAACCTTCAGAAATTCAACTGAACTCCAAAATGACCTGCTGCTATAACTGTACAGCCAGGTCAAGCGGGACAATCTGCTCTATAAATTCATAACCAGCATTAAAATTCCCAAAAGCACTTGCAATGGGGGCGCCCAAGCTAGGAAAGACTATGGTAGAATACCCAAAATGGTCTCTTTCCGTTTCATGAAGATATGAGCAATTTTGTGCTTCCAGCTACTCAAGAATGGGCATTTCCAGAATTCAGGAAAACTATATCAGCACTCATAAAATGACTCAAATCTGCTCTAAACTCACACCAAGCTACCAAAAGCTCATAACTAAGTGCTTTTTCTTTCTTTCCTTCCATTTACAAATCAAACTTAGTATTTTCTTAGTGTTTTTCCTAGGGAGTTTCTCCCTGATCATTGTTTTTTCTAGCCTTTTGCTGATTTTGACTCCTTTTTCTTTCTCCTCTTCTTTGGGTGTTAGGGTAAGCTTAAGACTCACCTGTGGGACCAACATGTCCATTAATTGTGGATTGCTACTAAGATCAGATTGTTGATGTTTATAGCAGCTTCGGTTGTTACTTCCAGCCGATCTATTCTAATTGATTGGATAATCATAAATTAAATGATAGCTAGTAGCTATTTAATTTATAAGACTTCAAGAGGCACGATTTATATTTTAATTACTGAAGAGTCACCAATGAATGAAGTGTTGTATTTTGAATGAGGCCGACCTCATTCTACATTGATTGTGATTTTCCCTCAAGGCGCGATCCTCTATGAAAAGTCTTCATTTACTATTGGTGGCCGACTTCTCAATTATTTGTTATATTACTTATTAAGGCCGACTTGAAGATACTTGAAAAGGCACATCTTATCTCCACACATGTATATACACTTGATGAGTTTCATTCATTTGATTATCCAATTCAGTTTATTCATATTCAGTTTAAGATTGTTCTTTGGGAGTTAAGTGCAAATCATCTAGAGGAGGAAGCGAATTCTGTAGAAGAGTATTTTGTTAGTGGCTGAGATCTATCAGCATATTACTCCATTGTAATTCTGTGTTGCATCATTCATTGGTGCATGTATTTGGGCCTGCATATCGGCCTCTTGTAAGGAGATCATCTTTGTGTGAATTCAATATATAAGTGATATATTGTTGCTGGGTTTTTCTCCCTCAAGTGGAGGGTTTTCCCAGGGTATCTGCTGTGTTCTTATGTCTTATTTTTGAATTAATTTCTGTACATTAAATCTGATCATAAAACTAACACAGATAAGGTGGCCATGGAAAATCTAAATGGGAAGGGTTTACAAACATTTGTCTTCTAAAAGTATTTGTAGGAATAGATGAAGAACTGGATGGCTCGTCAGGGAAATAGTCCACAAATGGTTTATTGTTTGTACTGGCTATATGGATGGTCATAGAGTATGACCATGAAGGAGCTCTAAGTGCTCTTTCTGGTTCTTGTTCTAGAGCCTGCTCAATAATGCTTTGGTTAGGGTTTGTGAGCATATTGATAACAGAGACCATCCTCTGCAATTTAGGAGAATTAGAAAATGTTGATTGCCTACAAATGTCTAATTCTCTGGATTTGGGCATTTCGCTATGGATGAGCTGTTCTATTATAGGGAAATGTAATGACTGCCCCTGTTTTTTTGTTTTCAGATTTGCTGATTGAGTTTTGTTTGATGATGGTTTGCTTGTGATTCAAATGCCATTCATGGTTTTGCATTCATGATAAAATAACATAAAGCATAGAAAGAAACTATAATGACTGATTTGCAAATAGATACAACTTCAGCAATATATTTCATTGGACATCATATCAGAAACTTCAGATTTAGCATACAAAATCAGACTTATACAAGTGTAAATCAGACTCAGAAATAATAGTTTCAGACCCGGTACTAAGTCTTCAAACAGCTGATACCAACTCCAGAAATGCATATAACAACTCCAACAAGAAAACCCTTCAAACTCCTGTAACTCATCACAAACTAATGCCCTTCAAACCCCTTAAAGGATCAGATTCTGATCATCACAACAGCAGGTCAAATCAACTAGAAAATACCAAACTGGGCGCCATACTTAGCTGGGGCAATTTGTCCTAGTAAATCATTCCTTTGCTGATAAATGCAAGTAAATATATGTCATGGGGCGCCACAATGAGGAGCTTCAAAAGGGACAATACCCAGAAAGTTATCTCAAGCCAAAATGAAGCTATGAACCAATAACCAAATTCTTCCCTGGTAATGAAATGCTCAGAAAATCACTGTAATCAGCTTCAAACCCTCAAAATTTTCTTGGAAATCAACACCATAATCAGACCCATCAAAACCAAGCTCATTCACACCAAACCCAAAAAGCAACACCTCAAAAATACTTAAAAATCTTCATCTTTCAATACCAAAATACTGAAAACCTAAAAGCCCTTCAACAAGAAAACCCTTCAAACTCCTGTAACTCGTCACAAACTAATGCCCTTCAAACCCCTTAAAGGAGCAGATTTTGATCATCACAACAGCAGGTCAAATCAACCAGAAAATACCAAACTAGGTGCCATACTTAGCTGAGGCGATTTGTCCTAGTAAATCATTCCTTTGCTGATAAATGCAAGTAAATATATGTCACGGGGTGCCAAGATGAGGAGCTTCAAAAGGGACAATACCCAGAAAGTTATCTCAAGCCAAAACGGAGTTATGAACCAATAACCAGATTCTGCCCTGGTAATGAAATGCTCAGAAAATCACTATAATCAGCTTCAAACCCTCAAAACTTCCTTGGAAATCAATGCCATAATCAGACCCATCAAAACCAAGCTCATTCACACCAAACCCAAAAAGCAACACCTCAAAAATCTTCATCTTTCAATACTAAAATACTAAAAACCTGATTATCTGTGAAGCACCAAAGTGACCCCTAAGTGGAATCACACACAACTGACTAGGGTGGGTCTCTCACCACCGAAACCAGCTCCTGAATGAAGAGGGTTTTCATCCTCAACACCAAACTGTAGACCGTTGGAGAAAATCCAGCAACATCCTATTATGCAACCAACTTAGACGTATGCAAATGAGGCTCCAAATGAAATAATATAGAATCAATGAAAGATTAGGGCAACACAAATTTGAAAATCAACTCTTTTTTTTTGCCTTTGATTTCAATTAAAATTTCATTTTAAACTTTACTTTACTCATACTTGGGCATCCCACTTATCCAGCCATCTAAAACACTTTTGATGCTTTAAAAACACTTCAAGTCATTGAACTAGGTGCCAAGGTACAATATGATGACCCCTCCAACCCTCAACTAAAGTTATAAATAACTTTATTAAAACATTTTGAAAGAGGAATGCAAATATCAGAATAATCAAACCTTAGCAAACCCAACACTCAAACTGGAAAGACACTGCTGAATGAAGCCTAGACAAGACCAGTTACCATAAATAGACTTACTATTTTTAGTAACCACTAAAAATAGTAAATACACTGAAAACTCAAATTGGCATGAAAACTGATTATCAAAGCAACTCACTATAAACAGTAATACTGGAATTGGCCCCGCTAAAAATAGTAAATCCAGCCAAAAATGCCGAAAACCTCCACAGAAGGACTAGAAATGAGTTCCCTTACCAACTCCATTTAGCCTACAAGAACTCTAAAATAGGCTAAAGGACATCTCCATTGCTCAAAGGCTAGGAGGGGACATTACAGGAAACCTATGTCAAAAGTTGTAAGGTCTATGTGACAACCATAATTTAGCAGAGTGGAATTCCCTTCTACATAAGATGAACCTGTGGGGAAATGTGTGGGAGGAAAAAGTATTATGAGGAGGCAATATATGCATCTACCACCTGTTGTGCAATAAACTAAACCAAGTTCTAAATCAACTCCTTTGATTTGCAATAACAAATAGAAAACTGAAAATATGTGCCCATCTTCTAAAAATTTGGTGAACTCAGGTCGAATTGCACATTTTCCATCTTTATATAATTTTCCTTGGAATTGAGAAACTACAACTTGTTCCCATACTCTACATCTTATATCTATTGAGGTGGCAAAATATTATGCTCCTATACATAATTCAATTGTGGATGGACAATTGTATCAAAATGAGAAAAATGAACATGGAAAAATCCTTTATCTTCCATCGTTGCACATCTATAGGAATTATGAATGGAAGATAAACTAGTCTAATAATCCTTTATCTTTCATCGCTGCACATCTTTAGGAATAAAGAAGATAAATTTTTAGTTTAGATTGGTGTACAACTAAGTTGCCGAATCGGGTACGGGCACATGGGTACGGGTACAGGTACGATATGTCGGTACAGCAATTTTTTTTGGGGGGGTGGGTACGTTTGGGTACGTCCGTACATAAAACATATAAAAATTATAGATATAGACATATTTGTAGCCTAAAAAGTAAAAACAAGAATTAAATTTAGAATACCACATATCATGCATATGCTAAACAGAACTTAGAACTACCATAAATATAATAAATCTGAAATACAATTATACTAAATTAATTTGATATCAATTTTTCAAAACTTGAATGTTACGATAGGTATATAATTATATTGAATTCATTGTTTATTGGTTCAACATTTAAAACAAAATAATACAATTAACAGTAGGCATCATATGGGTCATCAAGTTGATTAAGATCAACATCATCATTGACATTAGATGATGTAGGTAAAAAGTTGAAAAAAACTTTGAAATCTACATAGAGACTTTTGGAATCGGTCAAACACGCCACATCGACAGGCAAAATGTCAAGATTCGTCTATTTTTTAAAATGCGTTTCAGGAGTAAAAAATGTAGTACCCTGGTTGATTCCACAGGGTTTTTACACGTATCCGATTCGGATACGTACCAGTACCTGGAATCGACAGGGCATAGGAGCGATTCCGGTAACTTAGGTGTACAGTTGCCAACATTCTAGTCTTAATTCCTTTTAGTGGATATAATTGAGGAATGCTGATTTCAAGGAACTTAAAATTTCCATTGCTATCTACTATTATTTGATTATCCTCATAGAACTCATGAATAGGAATTGTTCTAGATGTCCTAGCATCCATTGATCTTTTGCTTGTCATTATAAATAAATAAAGATTTCAAGTAATCAAATTCTTACTTGAATTGCTGGACAAATTTCAATGGTACACTTTTGTTGTCTTATGGATGCCCTTCAAAGCGCCCTCCTAGCTTAAACACAAGTCTTATTTTCACGATCTTCCCAACTACCCTCAAAGTTGTATTCAATGCTTTCAAAATTAGATAAACTCTAGAAACTTAATTTGATGAGTTTGGCAATAAAGATAATGAAAACCAAGGCTCTGATACCAATTTCAACCAAGATCAAATGAGGGTATATATATATATATAGGGATTCTAAGCAAACATTACAGGTGAGTTCAAGCTTGCATCCAAAGAAGAGAAGAAACAAAAAAGAAAGTAGGAGGTATTTTCCACAATGTGTCAAATTATGATATTGCTATTAGGATTCAACTGTGTTGTTTTACAAGTCAAACTCATTGACCCATGTTCCATGAGTAGTGGTTCACAAGAACCCATCTCTCATGATAATGAATGGTCCACTTAGCACTCATTGCATCTAGGTGATGCTTATAAAGGTGAAGCATTGGGCCTTCTCGGGAGGTCATGCATCCCAGTACTACTCCAACTCAAGAACGCTTAACCATGGAGTTTTTCCTAAGGTTAAGCCCACTTAGCTTGCAACCCCATTTACAAAACTTGCAACAAGTGTTGTGCCTTATGAACCATTCATTATAGAGCCCCTTTAGCTCATCAATTGATAAGTAAGAGGTATTTTCCACAGCGTATCAAATTATGATATTGCTATCAGTATTCAATTGTGTAGTTTTACAAATCAAACTCATTGACCCATGTTTCATGAGTCACAAGAACCCATCTCTGATGATAATGAATGGTCCACTTAGCACTCATTACATCAAGGTGATGCTCACAAAGGTGAAGCATTGGGCCTTCCTGAGAGGTCACCCATCCCAATACTACTCCAGCTCAAGCACGCTTAACCATGGAGTTTTTCCCAAGGTTAAGCCCACTTAGCTTGCAACCCCATTTGTAAAACCTTCAACAAGTATTGTGCCTTATGACCCATTCATTATAAAGCCCCTTTGGCTCATCAATAGATAAGTATGTTGAGTATTTTGTCATTGATGTCAAGGTGTGAGCTACCTGCTTGTCTACTTGAGCTGCTTGAGCTACTTGCCTGTGTGTTGAGCTACTTAGTTGTGCACTTGAGCTACTTGGCTGCTCGGTTGAGCTACCTGGCTACTTGCTTGAGTTACCTAGCTACCTGGTTAAGCTTCTTTCTTGTCTTCTTGTCAGCATATAAGCCAAGTCAACCTGCTGAGTCAGATTGCCTTATCAGCATAAGTGTCAGGTTTGAATATTCTTGGTTGAATCTTTTGTTAATGTCTATGAGGAGAATTCAACGACTTCATGTTATGTGGTAGTGTTTTTATTATTAAATTTTTGGTGGACTTGTCAAAGGTCAGCCTCTTACGGCTTGGTTTCAGCGTATTCTTCTATGAAGTGGACTCTATTATTATCGGGCGGCATTTGAGGCATCAATTATTTCTGAGGGAAATGAATATGCGGGACGGCTTGTATCCATTACTCCCGTCAGTTTATTCTATTTACTAAGGCGGCTCCTAATTGCTTCCTAATGCCTCTTTTACCCCTGGCACGTTGCTATATTTGTCAGCATATTAAGAATTTGATTTTCTGGGCGGATCTGTCTATATCGACAGCTTCATATTTTTTTTAAGTGGCAGCTCAATTGTTTTTATTCCTTCAAGTGGTTCAGGCTGCATAATGTGTGTGTCATGTGAGTGAAATAGGATGCCGTGGCAGTGTGTGGAGTCTTGTCGTTTTTATAACGTGCCTTCAATAAATTATTGAGAGTCGTTCTTTAGATGCAAACAAAGCCTTAAATTAAATTTCGTGACCATTAACACTGCATATACGCACTTCAGCTATTTCGATCTCTTGAGGAGGAATATGTTATTTTAAGGAAAATGCAGTCTACTGGGGTTACTTCATGGATTCGATATTTTTTATGAAGATTTAACTACTTGCAGCAACAACTTCAGGGGCAGCATATGGATATACTATCGAGTGTTGTTTAAAATGTTTTTTTGTGAAGACCAAAATGAAGTTTTGGTGAAAAAGACGGGTTTGTGCAAATATTACTAGGGGCAGCATATGACTATATGCTTGAAAGTTTTTCTTATGCCATTTCAAATGAGCCGGCATGTGAGTTTATATGCCTATGTTGATTTCTCATCATTGTCATAGCTATTATATTTTGGCACTTGCTGCATTCGAGTTTCCTGGAAACTAAAATGGGCGTGTTCATTCATGCTATGGAGGTTTCTTAGTATTTTTAAGAGTCTAAGGTGTGCATTGAAGGGTGCAGACTGTGTGAAGGGCAGATTATATTATTTTTATTTGATGAATCTTTGCACAAATTATGGGCGATTCAATGCTGCTCAAAGTCTGTATGGGCTGAGCTGAGTAGACATTACGTTGAAGTTTTGAAGTTACTGTGCGCCTCTTTGTGTGGTGTCTTAAATTTTTGGAAGATGAGTTTGAGTTTTGAAGTGAATATCATTCTGTCGAGTAGCGTCTATCCTTTTGGCAATTAAGTGTGAGAGAGGATGAGTTGAATGTTTTATGCATGTCTGTAGTATCGCAGATCCTTCCTGTTTGTTTATGATGCTGTTTCAGTTATCAGCCCATTAGATAGTGTATGATGCTTGCTGTTGTGGTCTGAAGCTTTCATTTCTGAATCTTTTTGAAGACATGAGCAGGACAAGGGACATGTTCTTTTAGTTTTCTGATGTTGGACGAGTTGTGCAAAAGGTGTGATATATTAGCAGCAGATTGTATGAAGTTTATGAATGCAAACAATCAACTTAAGTTGTGTTTCTGAACAGAGGAATTTCGGAGCTTGATCAGATATTTCATTTCCAAGTATAAGTATCTTAGTTGGTGCACAGATAGAGTTCTTTGTTACTAAAGTTTGTGTTTCAGAAGTCTGAAGTTGGTGCTTCAGCAACACTGGAGTTGGTGCTTTAATCGTTTCGGAGTTGATGCTCT
Organism: Sequoia sempervirens; assembly: GCA_007258455.2. Lineage (NCBI taxonomy): Eukaryota > Viridiplantae > Streptophyta > Pinopsida > Cupressales > Cupressaceae > Sequoia > Sequoia sempervirens. Next base: position 655,680,413 of record VDFB02058242.1, on the reverse strand, counting down.
CAATGAGTTGGCGCTCACTTTGTAATTTGGGTTGGTGCACATTGTTGATAATAAAAGCAATATCTTGCCGTGATTTTTCACCCGAAAGGGTTTTCCACGTGAAATCTAGTGTTCTTCATGTTTGATGGTTGTTGTTAATGTTTTGATTTCCAATTTATATGGTTTTAAGTTTTAAAGTTTTGAAATTCCTGTGTGCTCTTCAAAGTAGGAGGAATTTTCCATAGCATGTCAAGTTATGATAATGCTATAAGTATTCAACAATGTAGTTTTACGAGTCAAACTCATTGACCCATGTTTCATGAGTAGTGGTTCACAAGAACCCATCTCTCATGATAATAAATGGTCCACTTACCACTCATTGCATCTAGGCAAAGAGAAAACTACTAGAGCATTACAAAGCAAAATGAGACACAACAAAAAGGGATGCCAACACCCCCCACTATAGACCCAGCTGCCCTACAATTGTTAACATTGTCTGTTATGACTTGGACAACATTTTCAAGCCCACCATCTCAATGGATTACATGAGGATACTGACAATGAAAGTTGCATCTTTCACTTGCCCTTTACAATCCACTGCCTTCAAAAACATCGCCCCTTTAGGGAACACTGCTATAACATTGATCAATGGTCTATTTTTGCAATCTTTTCATCCATCAAAAATGATGGACACACCTATTTCAAGACATGTATCCTTGATTGCTCTCAATGATGCCTCTACTGAAGCTTTCTTTTTCACCAATAAGGTGGTTCGCACCTTTTCATACCTAGGACTAACACAATCAGAAGGCATATTGGAAAGGGCTATCAACATATCCCGCCAATATGGTGATCTAACGAGGTTGAAAGGAAGCCAATTGCCATAAATGCAACGAGCAATGCTCTGATTTGCAATCTCCCTTGCTTAATTCTTGAAGGCCTTTTCCAATGGGCCTCTTTTACACGAAGCCAAAACATTCTCATCTCCAAAAGATGGTGACATTAGCTTGAAAGAATGTGAGCCAGCTGGTTGTAATAAGCCACTAGGAGGTTTTTGCAAACTTTTCTCAGCAAGAGGATGTGCAATTCTTTGATTTATTATTTGCTATGTAGACATCCTCTTGTTCTTTAATATAAGCTAATATTTGACACTTTCCCAACCCTTTTTTGTTTGGCGCAGGACAAGCTCTCATTCCTTATAAAGGAATAGCACACAAGTGAGCTTTCACTCAAGAGCACAAGCTCTTATACTTTTTTTGAAATGGTTACAACGCAAAGATAACTCCCATTGCTAGAAAATTGTTTAATCATTGTCATATATCACCAAAAAGGTGACAATGAATCAAATTTAAATGAACTCTTTGCATTTGGGGCAACTGAACTAGAACTACCAACTATTTTGTATGAATCTAAAAAAACTACAAATTAACAACCCTACAACTTCAAAAAAAATTAAAAAATCTGCATTATAACCCCTAATAACGCATAAAATGTTCAAAAAAATATTCAAAACTTAACCAAAAAATAATAAAAATTTACCCACCTTTAATGGTTAAATCTTCTTTGTGCAACTATTTCTCCCCCGTTGGTCTAGGTTTAACTCTCCCATAGCCCTCACCTTCGAAAAAATGAACCAACCATCAAAACCCAAAAATGACAGTTTGGAGGGAAAAAATGCAGTTTTGGCCTTTAGTGTTTGTCAAATGAGGTGAAAAGTTTGTTATGCCCTCACTTTGGGGCAACCAAAGCCTTTTGGGAGAATTGTTTTTTAAATGTTTTTTTATGTATTTTTTAGGGCCCACGAGTTGTAGGTACACCCAAGATACTGCCCGGGTGGTATCTTGGGCGTACCAAGGGGCATGCCTAAGCCAAACGGGGATCCATTTCGAACCCATACAGGGATGGCAGCACATATAGAAGGACCCAATAACATAGAATTTCAGGTTAAGTTGTTCCTATGTTTTAGTCACTAAACCCATAGGATTGGAACAAATAGCAATCTCACGAGCTCCTTTGTTTAAATACATCCTATTCAAGTTTTCCAATCTTAAACTATTTTCCTTACACCCTTGCATAGATTAGTTATGCTATGTGTTTGAACTTTGAATAGATATTAACTATATTTTCACACTAAATTTACACAGCATCCAAAAAACTTTAATTCAAGAATTTGGAACATAAAAATTTGCTAAGTATAACAAAGCTAGAAGGAAAAAACATTCTATTTGAATTCAGGAATGCTTATGACGAGTACAAGATCAAAATTGTTGTCATCAAACAAAGGAAAAATATTGTAAGCATGTCAAAACTAGAAGAAGAAAAAAAACAATATATTTGATTTGAGGAATGCTTATGACAACTACAAAACAGAATTGTTGTCATCAAACAAACAAAGAAAACTGTTAACATGCTCAGATAACAACACAATCAGATCTCATTAGATAGAGCCAAGTCCAGAAAACATACTAGCATAGAAGAGCATTTGCTTTAGCATTTTCCGTTTCGTATTTGGTGGAAGTTGTTCATACCCATTCCCTGCAATCGCATCAATTGAGCTGCAAAGACAGGATGTTCTTTAGATTATAATTGTGTCAATAGAAAAGAATCAATACTTGTATAAGACTAACAAACAATCTTGCACTGTTTCTATATGGAACTTCAACTTCTACCAAAAATTAATGGTTAAATGTATAATGAGTAACTAGCAAAGCAACAAGTATAAAAATCTGTTTACATTTTCGATAGTGGTGAATAATCACAAATATAATGAAACCATATAAACTTAATCCATGGTGTCTAAGGTATAACATTCATAATAAATTTATAAAATTGAATAGATTGTCAATCCAACCAAGCTATACAAATAATTAATGTTCGACAGTTTCTGCACCAAACCATGTTATACAAGCCCAAATCATAATTATGACAAACATAGATTTACAAGAGCACATCCTTTCGCAACTATAGACAATCAAAATTTACTTGCCACAGCAACACACCCATTAAGAGATGCATATTCTAGTATGACATTATGCAAAATTCCTAGGAAATTAATCGTACTCATCTATTCCAACCTTTCATTTTATTATCGCTTTATACTTTTCAAAATAACACAATCATGGATTGAGAGTCTCTTATATTTTATGGGTTTAAAAAAACATGATCAAATTTGTTCATAGGATAAACTTAAGCAACTGATTCAGAAACAATTTAATCCTATAATGAAGAAGGAAATTGGCAATTTTTGAAACAAAAATAAAAGGATGAACTGTGCTAGGGTACACGTGAATTTTGAAAAAAGGTTGTCCAAATGAAGAAAGATAAGGAAGATGAAGAGTGTTGTGACTTGCACACATGCCCCGAAAACTCCCTCTATAAATTTGAGTCCTTGATCAGGTTTTTAGTCTCCTTCGATCTATTGGTTTGCTTGGTGAGCATGATCTTAGTCTTCAATCTTACTCGGTCAGATTGATTTGGTCCTGATTGCTGTTAGATTGGTTGACATTTGTTTCAAAAGGACTTATTTCACTACTTGGTTCAATGTGTTGGTAAACAGTTATGTCGCTGCGAAAAATCAATTAACTCACCCAATGGGCAGCAAAAAAATGCAACAACAAATGGAGAAATCATTATGAGATTAACGATTCTCCTCTGCATTTGAGAGCGGCAGCTCCCTCACATGATGTAATTTGAGATTTTAAGTACTTTTAACCGGAAAGTACAAAAGGTAAGATGCAAATGAATAAAAAAATTGAGAAAGATAACTGACTGACAATTCATAGATGGTTAATTCAGAAATCCAAGTACACGTGAATGATAAACCACGAATTAGCTTCAAACAGTGATAGGTCCAAAGGCTAATGCACTATTTCAAAACTGATTTGCTAATGTAAATTGAATGTGAAAATAAACCGACATGGTAAGACTAAATATGAAAAACATTTAGTGCACACACAGGTACAATAATTGAAAATCAATATGGACAGCACAAAGACTCCCCAAATTCAATTCTTTATTTCAGAACCATTTCAGAAAACAATAAGCTCACAGGCTTCTTTCTTTTTCCCCTGTATCAGAATCCCATGCCTTTACAAATAAAGCTTAATTTTATAACCCTTTTCCTACCCGCCTGTAACTGCTTCTTGAAATTTTAAATTTATTTAATTATTATTAAAAACTTTTCAACTTCCTCTCAATCTCTTAGCTTAATGATGTGTAGTTGTCTTGTGGAGACATTGCTACGTTGGGATCCAGCTGTAAACAAATCTGCCTCTTGAGATCAAGTCTACAAACACGACGTTGTTAAGCATAAGCTGACAACTGCTTTGAAACCAACCAAGACTATTGTAATCTAATCGTGACAAGACTGTTGCCATTTGTTCTTAGGCAACATTGCAAGAGTCACAAGTCCAGGTGTAAGCTGAGCTGAACATGAATTTCCACTCAAGCTATTTGAAATATCAAGTTTCTTGATCGCTTGGTCTTTAACAAGTGTATTCTCTTCAGTATCTTCAGATTATTTTCTGGACGAGACAGTTGGCATAGAAACCTTCACAACTTGCTCCTCACTAATAAAAGATTTGATGTCTTCAGCCCCTGAATACATCATACGATTTTCCCAGCAGATAAAGTATGCCTCCCTTTACCATATTACCTTTGAAGGCATGTTAACATTTTCATGCGAACATATTTCCATTTCAATTATGAGGTCTTTGAAACTTGGATCTCTTGAATATTTTGAGTATTGAAGAAAGTTCTTCAAAACTATCCTGCCATTTGAGAAGATTTCTGCTAACAGCATTCCACACCTCTAGCCCAAGCAAGATCCAGTTTCATCATAAACTGTGTCAAGTGTCTTAGTCTTCTTCTGTCTGAGAAATTCATTAATCAAAATATTGTGAGTTCTGTGTTATTTTCAATCATTAAATGCAACATTGCATTTGCTTCCTTTAGTCTTCTCCATTTGCAAAACCCCTTGGTAACCATGTAGTAATTCACAAGGCTGAGAGGAAATTCTGTACAAATCATCTCATTTAGAAGGCCACGTGCGTCATTCGTTGCTCCCACTGTTGAATATGACATTACTCCCAGAAAACAATCGGTTATATTACAAGGATGACCAGCCTCTTTCATTCTTCTAAAAACTATATTTGTATCCTTGTAAATTACCAATCCTGTTAAGTCTTCGGGCTAGGCCGTAAGATGATCAGAAGTTTATTTTAAATCCTTTCTCTATTGTTTCATTGTAAATACTCAAATCCTCTAGAATTCATTCCTTTTGTAGAACAGGAACAGGCATATCTCTGTTAATCCGAGCAGTCATTCAGAACTTTTGCAACTGTCCATATTGCATCATATGCATAAAATCCATGTGCATTTAGTGATCGATCTTTTGCATGCTTCTCTCCTAGCTTGCTCCTCAATTCAGATTGAAGAGATTTAAGCTTCGAAGACATTGGCATATAGCTTCTGAAACCAATAGTACCATGAGACTCCTTCCAGAGACCAACATCAGACTATATTGCATCCAAAGTCATTACAATTGCAGTTGTGATGATCCATACATGACCTCCGTCAAAGAATCTCAAGTTATGGACAGCAGAAAGTACACTTCGACCAACATTAGGTTGCACATGGACTACAAAGACCGTGGATTTTATGTTCTGTAGTCGAATTAGATTATGGTACAGTCATGTCATATCTAGATTGGGATGAAGTGCTAGTTTGTACACAATTTTACATCCATAGGGCTCTAGTGCACCATTCAAGGAATCAATATTATTCCACCCAAGATTGTCATGGACGTGTCTTTATTACTACTGGATATCTGGCACAGTGAACATCTATTTTGCAAGCCTATTTTCAGATTGTTTCATTTAACATCACCACTATTCTCCACAAGAATATTGTCCCTGTTAAAAGTGATGGAAACAGTTTACATCTCTCTGAATAATTTCTCTTGCAACAACCTTGGAGGTGGATCCAAATGCAGTGTGGAAATCAAAGCATACTCGAAGGTTTCTAACAACTCTAATAGTTGTTCCATGGACCATGTTTAACAAATCAAATGTAAGTTTTAATATTTCACTATGGTGGCAGAAAATGTCTTAAATCTGGGAATACACTGCTGCCTTCCTTTGCTAAGACAATTTCTCCAAATTGCATAGATCTTTATTATTTAAATCTCACCACAACTACCCGCTTCTGCATAGTTGTTTTAGAGAATAACATAAGTCGTAACATTTTCAGGATCCAACTGGGAAAGCAGTGTTACTGGAAATACTCAGTCTATATTAATAATTGATCTACAGGCACCAAGAAAACGCATCTGCACAGTCACCGCAGGTTTAACAGGCATATTGATAAGGGAAAATATTCTAATGATTAAAATTGGAGGTAACACACTGAATCTTTGAAGTTACATCCCCTGTTGCAAAAGGTGAGTCCATTCAGTGTTTGATGCTTTCATGACTATGGTCTTTTAGCAAAGTTTTATCTTTCCTTGTCTAAGGTGTAGGTCCTAAATCATTTAGTATTGGGGGAAAGGGGAATGGATCTCAATTACTAGCAGGAAGTCTCAACCATAACTTTGGTTTTCAACAGGTCATATTGAGGAGCATATGGGTTATTGGCTTTCTTCTTGCTGCTCATTCAGAGAGGTATTTTAGATGCTGTGTTTCATTTGGGACCCATTTGGGATTGAAATTTGGTGTCTAAGATTCTGCAACTCTCCTTGGGTTGTCATAGACCCCTTTCAGCTGTCCAAGCCTCTTCGGTGCCTTATAAACCCTCTCACATGCCCAAGAGATTTCCAAACTACCTAAAACCCTCACATTGCACTTAAACACCCTAAACAAGCTTCATAGCCCATTTGGGCACTAACTAATTCAAATTTACAAAGGAGGGAAAGGGATTTTGCAATAAGAATTTAAACTCCCTTAGATTTAGCACTTTAAATCTCAACCATAGATGGTGCAATTAGTTGCATGATCTTTAAGATCTAAACTTTCATTACCCTTCGGCCTTCAGTTTAAATTTGATAACCTCCTCTTCAAAGTAAACCCTGAGTTGCCCTTCATGCCTTGTCAGCTGTCTTTTTTACTTTTGGACCTTTGCAACAGCTGTAAAAGCACATTTCTGGGCGCCCATCTCCCTTTGCCAGCTTTCCCACACAGGTGGGGGTTATTCAAGATCTGTTAACAGCTGTTCTGGCTTTTAAAAGTTGATTTTCATGCTTATTTTCTGGCGCTAGTCTGGGAAGGACAGCTTGTCCTTTGCCTAGGTTATTTCTGTATTATGTTATCTTGCTGATTTTTGGGCATAGCACCATGTTGAGTGCATACAAGTAGTTATTTTGGGCATTTGGCCACAGTCATTTGCTAGTCTGAGCAAAGGATGAAAGGAAAAGATCTATCAGAGGTCATATTGTTGAGATACAAGTTGCATCAATATATACAATGGGTTTATTTGCATGGAAAATCTATTATTTAACATTTGTGTATATGTGTCAAGCATATGACATTTTCCTTGTTTTGTCATGCAGAGAGATAGACGAAGGTGGGATACAAACGACAGGTTGGAATGTTGGGTTTTATCTTTGTTGATTGGATGTGCCACTTGATGTGGTGATGTTGTTGAATGTACCCATATTGTTAAGAGCCTAATGTTGCTTTGCTCTCTGTATTGCAGGATCGTCTGCATCAGGTTGTTATGGATGTGATTAAAATGATGATTCCTGCCGATCTAATTGCCTTTGTTAAAGCTCCTCTTGTTTGTTTAGGTCAAGGGAGGACTGTCATACTAGTCCTAAAGGCAAAATGCAGCCACCAAGACATGAGCAGACAGCTGTATCATCATATCACAGTCATCATGTCCTACCCAAAGCCTATCATAAGGGATCATGAGATAGTTGTACTGTTGTATATATTGAAGGGTAGTTATGTCACCAGCATCCATGAAAATAAAAAATTGTCATGACACACAAAGAGTAGCATGCAAGTGGTAGGAGTGTCATTACCCAATAGTGGACAGTCATGTGGTCAATCTAACATGCCACCAACACTGTTGGACTGGTCCTGACTCTGTCACATTCTTGATGCATTGTTTGATCACTCAGAGACTGTCATGAAAAGGTAATTGTTCTTAGCTGTTATTGGAGATATCTAATAGTCAAACCACAAAATCACAGGCATATCACCTAGGAGATTATCATTACCACAAGGGAGGACAGTTGCATCAAGTCAAGCATGTCATTCCCACATTAAGATAGCCCTAACAAGACCAATAGACGAGCTCTGACTCTTACGGAAAAGCATGTAATCATGAATCAGTCTTGAAGTCAAGAATGAGAAATCATGCTAATCAGAATTCACTCGCATATCATGTAAGGTATGCAATCATAGGACAGTATAGGCTGTCAAGGGAGTCAAATCACATGTCAATCTAGCCCTAGGTACAGAGAACTATCATTTTTTTAGCAAAAATTATTGTTTTGTATCTCAAACCAAGGGTACATACAAAGGGGTCCTGCAAGTAAACATTATCAGTACAGTCAAGTGACTTCTTTAACACTACAGTAGTCCTTTTATCCCAAGTTGGTTCTGCGTCTTACTAGTGTTGTCATGCTCAAGGGTTTGTTATCCTAAAGAAAGGTTGAATAGACCATTTAACCATAAGGTGACAAGCAACAATTATGACTGTCATATTCCCTAAAATATCACCCAAGATTGTCATCTAGATCTAGAAGTTGTTATAATGGTCATGCAAGGACTGTTGCTTACCTAAGCGACTATGTTAATAATCCAGACATTGTTATGAGGCTTGCCAAGCAGGGGAAGATGTCACAATATCCCATAAGACAAGTATGCAAAGTAAAGGAGACTGTTTTATATGTATGGAAAGCTAACAAGAGGTATTTTTTCCAAAGTGCATCAAATTATAATATTTATATCAGGATTCAACTGCGAAGTTTTTGAGTCAAACTCATCGACCCATATTTCATGAATAGTGGTTTATGAGAATGAATGGTCCACTTAGGACTCATGGCATCTAGGTGATGCTCACAGGGGTGAAGCATCAGGTCTTCCCAAGAGGTCACGCATCCGAGTACTACTCCCACTCAAGTGCCCTTGACCATGGAGTTTCCCCCAAGATCAAGCCCACTTAGCTTGCTACCCCCATTTGCAAAACCTTCAGCAAGTGTTGTGCCTTATGAATCATTCATTATAGAGCACCTTTAGATCATACATTGACAAGTGGGAGGTATCTTCTGCAGTACATTAAATTATGATATTTATTTCAGGATTCAACTGCATAGTTTTTGAGTCAAACTCATTGACCCATATTTCGTGAAAAATGGTTCACACAAACCCATCTCTCGTGAAAATGAATGATCCACTTAGCACTCATTGCCCTAAGGATATAAAGTTGTTATATCAGTCTAAGGATATAAAAAAGATGATTGTCATGATAATAAAAGGCTGTCTTAATGATAAACAGGGCTGCATAGAGGCAAAAGACAGTCTTTTAGCAGGGAAATATTCCTAACCCTTGATAAATATGAAATGATTGCCAAGAGCAGCCGGTGGTCAGTTGTGAAAGATGATCTGGGCACACTATAAGGTTGTCAAATCATTAAGGAGTAGTCAAATCATTGCTATGAAAATCCAAGATTGTCATGGAATATAAGAAGCTGTCATACAGACCATGTCATACCAAGGAAGGATCAATCACTCGTTAAGTTTGACTGTTATGAACAGCCTAGAACACTGTCAAAGATAAAAGGACAGTAATGTTATTGATTCTCACAACCCAAAAACAGCTGTCTCCAACTTTGTTACGTTTCACAATATGAATATTTTGTCTTAAAAGAATTCTCATGCTTCTGGTAGCTAGAAATGTCAACCTTTTCTCTTTAGAAGTTGCGGGCACAGTCTTAAAAAGTAACAAGGACAGCCCTAGGTTTGAATTGAACAATCATGTGTACTATCTAAACCCTAGAAGGGCTATTCTCAACCTCCATAGACCCTCATGAGAGCCATCGATCTCTCCATCCAGAATGGAAGCCATTCTCCTTGGGCAATACGCATTGTCACATCACTTGTGCAAACCAAAAGACATATCAAAGTTAGACGAATGTTTGTCATACCAAACCAAGAGGCTGTTGAGGTACTTCACCCAGTCATACCATATAATTAGGACTGTCCAACAGTCATTGAAGAAGTATAGATCATCTGGAGAGTCCAAAGTAAGAGGTTGACACCCATGACAAACATGAAGTATGGACTGTCATAAGTTTATGGAGACTGTTACAAGCAGTTCTATCAGTAAAAGGATATTCGTGGGGTCTAAAATAATCAGATCAACTTAGCGTAACCATCCCAATAATGTCCTTGGGTAATTCCATTACATTGGAGCTGATTTAGAGAGGTTGAGATGGCTTGTGGCAATCAAATACCACTGTCAGCCCCTGAAGGACAGTCAAAAGCCTTAGGAGGTTGGCATAACAATCAGGAACCCTCCCTATCAGATTTGGTAAGAAGTGAACACACCAAAAGTATCATGCATGCCCAAAAGGAATCCTAGATTGGCATTCAAGACAGAGAAAAGCCATGAGTCAACAAGATTTTGTTTGAGAATGTCACATGGCAGAAACAGTCATACATCATGGTATAACAGTGGAGATCAACTGAAGGACACCAAATTTGGTGAAGTTGCTTGAAAAAAACAAATTTGACACTTGATTAGATAGTTTCAAACCCAAAATGCTGGTAAGGTTGTATAAAATGGCTTGGATTTGTACGAATGACAGTGTGAAAGGTATGAATGTCTAATGTCTGATGAAGATTTTCATTATTTTCACTTTTACCTTGTGTACTTTGCGTTAGTTTCTGTCTAAGGGCTGAAGATCTTGCAGGACCTAGAGAATATGGTTTAGGTCTAACAAAGAGAGCTTTATTGCAGAAGGAGAAAGTGACTGATCAGGATAAGTTCTACTTCTTGCTGATACACCATGGAAACTCTATACCTTTACCTTGCTGCTGTACCTTTAAAATCAGAACAAGAGTTTATCACAAGGAAGAAGAGCCCTGAAAGAAAGAAGGAAGATCTTGAACGAGAGAGAAGTAAGATAGTGAAGATGATGAGATGAACAAAGAGAAAGTTGCTGAGCATGTGCTTGAGAAAGTTGCTACTGATCTACCATGTTGCTGCTCCAAAACTCCTGATTTGCTGCTGTGGAGATGAAAACTCCAAAGGTCCTGGTTGTATAATCATACAAGGAAGAAGCGAAACATGAAGCAATGAATTTGTTAAGGAAAGAAGGCATACTACATGATTTGGGAACCTTCTAGAACAGCATATGGCTTGTCAACTGTAATGACTGACCCCCCCTTTTTTTTCAATTTTCTGATGTTCTGATTTGTGTTTGTTTGAGTATGTTTGCTTGTTGTTTGCTTGGATGTTTCATGTGCCATTCATGATTTTAACATGCCAAATGAACGATAACATATATGCAGAAAATAACACTGGAAACTTGCTTGAAAAGTGGGCACTTTCAGATTTAACATGCTCAGAAATAATAACAGAAAATTAAAGTCACTTTCAAAAACATTTTCAGATTCAGGAAACTACATTCAGACCTGTAACTTGAAGCATATAGCAGCAAATATGAACACCAACTTGCCACAATCTTCTCCCAAGTAGATGACAGTCAAACCCTGGTTCTTTCAGCACCAAACCCACACTAAACAGCCCCACACATGGCAAAAGACAGACCCAATAAGCAGACCAGGAAACTGGGAATGAATCTCAAATAGGGTGGCCTCCGGGACTAGGGCGACTTGCTCTATTAAATCAGTTCTTTGCCAATAAATTCAAGTGAGTACTCCATCTTGGGCACCTTGACAAGAGGTATCCAGAAAACCAATACCCAAATTGCAAATACCAACCGATAAGGAGATATGAACCAAAAACCAGTTTCAGACCCTGTCAAAAGTGCTCAGGAAAATACTGAAAATCACCACCAAAACACACCCAACCTCACCAAAAAGTTGAAGCTATGCTTCCACAAGCCAAAACCACTAACTACCACTTAGAAATACTCAAATATCTTCATCTTTTCTTGACTGAAACTGCGACAATGAAGCTCTGAAGTGATCCCTAGATGGAACCACACCTTAACCAGCTAGGGTAGGTCTTACACTACCAAAACCAACTCCTTAATGCCAAGGGTTTTCGTCCTCAACACCTGATTGCAGACCTTTGGAGTAATTCCAACAGCATCTCCTTATGCATCCATTTTCATCATACTAAAATGAGGCTTCAAAAAGAGGTTATAAAGTCTCATTGAGAGATTAGGGCGACCAGCAAGAGAAAAACCTAATTCCTCTCCAAAATCCACGCCCTTTTTCACTTGCTTTTGATTTATTTTAATTTTTAACTTAAGCTTTAGCCTCCTAGGCGTCCCCCCCTATCCAACCTTCAAATGTGCTTTTGTTGCTTTTAAAAACAACTTCAGTTCATCAACTAGGCACCAAGGTACAACTTTATGTCCCCTCCGACCCTTAACTTAAAGTTACAAAAAAACTTTATTAAATTCATTTTCAAGAGAGGAAATACAAATATTAAAATAATCGGACCTTAGCAACCCAATGCCTCAACTGAAATAACACTGCTGAAAGTAGCCTGACTTGGACCAGCTTTCCATAAATAGACTTACTATTTTTGTAACCACTAAAAATAGCAAATACTTTGAAAACTCAAACTGGTGTGGAAACTGATATGCAACCCGACTTACTATAAATAGTAAGTACTGAACTGGCCCCCTGCTAAAAATAGAAAGTCCACCAGAAAACTCAGAAAACCATCAGAAAGGACTGGAACTGAGTTCCCTTACCAATTCCATTTAGCCTACAGGAACTCTAGAATAGGCTAAAGGATAAACACCATTCAAAGGCTAGGAGGGGACATTACATCAACTAAAGTTATTACTTTGGAAATTGCATTCCCAAGTCACCTAGGCAAAAGAGAGGAAACTTGCTTGAGAAGAAACATCAAAGAAAAAGTGAAATTGACCTTGGAAATTGTGCTGCCACCAAATGTAAAACCTGATCAAATCATAGAGAATGCTGTTTTCAACAATGGAAACTTTCCCACAAAAAATAAATAAGGTTAAATCTGAGCCATTGGATCTTTTATCTTGGCCATTATGTAATGAGCCATTGGATCTTTTTGATCTTGGCCATTATGTAATGCCAAAAAACTTGGTGCCTTAATGGTGATTTCTACAAAAGGACAGCAAAGTGACATTGGAAGGGTTGGAAACTTGTGAACTTGAAGGCAATATAATGCCATTTTCTGAATTTCTTCTACTTCTACTTGGTTTTCTAAACTCTAAGTTCATTTTTCTTTCATTTCAAGCATATAGTTCATAGATATTGATGATTTTGTGATGTGTTTCATATCACTGGTATCTTGCTGATTGTAAGATGCCCAGTGTGGTCAAACTGAACACTTGCAAATCAGCTGTGGGAGCTATTCTTCATCTATGCTGAGGATCAGGTGGTCTTTGCAGCAGCTTGCATGGTTGGTTCCCTTTAGAGATTGCACCTTCTTGCATCTTGGTTGCTGATTTTGGGGCCAAATCAGGAAAGGTTCTTTTGCAAATTTTTCTATTCATTGGTGATGTGTGAAATGAGGAAATAAGCTTAGATTTTAATTATTTTCTCTCTGAACTCTTTATCTTTTGTGGTTTCTTTTCCAAATCTGAGTAGTTTAGGATTAGTTTTAGGACTTCTACTTGCAATTTGCTGTTACAAGGTTAAAATCTAATGATTGCAAGTTGATTTATTGCTGGTTTATGAGCTGAAAACTGACATTTTATGGCACTAAATGTGAGGATCAATTTCCATATGCATGGTTAAATCTGAAACACTGATCATATTTGTGCAATTAACCCCTTGAATGTTAGAAAACGTCTGAAACACTGCAGGACCTTGATTGGAACAGTAACACATAGGTCACTGAGTTATCTTACAAATGGCCAAGACCTGTTTACAAAGACCTTGGGGTTGTTAATCGTCTTTAGGAGATTGATGTCCTTTCAGGAGAGGTGAGTACACCTTGTATTTCACATGAGTTGCTGAGAGTGTCAAAGCACATATCAACATAGAGGTCTTGATGAAGTACATTGGAGGCCTTCATAGCCATCTTTGAAGGCCCGTGTTGCTTTCTGAACCAGTGGACATCAATAAAGCATGTGTGCATACTCACTATCTTGAAATAAATAGTCCTCCATCCTCTCCAAAAATAAGTGAAGCTAAAGCCAAGATAAATAAGCTAAATTCCACAAGCGAAATCTGCAGATTATGATCATTGTGGTAAAGACAGTAATTTTGAAAAAACCCTCATAAGCAAGGCAAGAAAAACTCTAATCTCTCCATTGAAAAGGTAAAAAGGTCAAAGAAATTGATGCACTTCTAAGTTTGCTTCTACAATTACTTGAACTAGTAAGAAAGTTGGTTTGTCAGTTCACAAAGAACTGTTTAACATCAAAATTCAAGTTAAAGGTGTTGATATTGATGCACACTTTGTTCGATTTATTACATCTTATAGTTTAGTATATAGTTAGATAATTAATAAATAAATACTTGTAGGTTAGTAAATAATTGATATTGTTGAGTGGAGAAGTAGTTATGGTAAGTTAGAGAGGTAGTTGTCAGGTGGTAGAAAGGAGAGGCTTATATAAGCCAATGTATTGAAATGTAATCACATCAATTTGGTTGTATGCATTGAATATCTGAGAAATCAATATATCTTTTTATATTTCTGTGCGATAACAGTTTGATTAATAATATCATTTTTGTGCTCTACCGTTTTCAATACTTTTTAATTCTTAATCTCATTCTAAATTAATTTCCCACAATTTGATTGAAAGAATTAACCTGGAAACTTATCAACACTCCAATCCTTTAAGTTTAAGCTGCGTCCAGGGAGTTAACATGCTAGTTAGTAGACAATGTAGAATGAAGTTTGATATTGGTTCCGAGTTTGTCGATGAAGTGGTTGTAGTTTTTGCTACTTTGGATGTGTGGCATTGTGTTTGGCAGCCCTTATAAGCATGAGCAGAAAGCAATGTATTGTCAAAGGGCAAACAAGTACCATCTCATCAAGGATCAATGTTCAAGCACTTTACTATTGCATCCCACAGATAATTGGGGATGAAGGTGTTCCATCTTTTGGTTAATCTTTCTTCTATGGCGCAAGGCAAGATGGTAATCATGTCATTAGTTGAGGGGTTCATCCTCTCTTTCTTGCTGAGTCTCTATAGCTTTCAGGGACAAAAAACCTCCATATTGGGATGGTGTGATCCATAAAAGGATCTAATTCAACTCTGACAATAGTTTGATGAGGTTTCAAAACAAGGGATAGACACTTGGATGCTAGAGAATGTGCAGTATATGGCAAAAGAGAGAACAGTGATATTTGAATATTTCAGCTTCTGTGATGAAACCACCAATGTGCAACAACCAGTGGTCTTGAAAACAACGCAACAGTCTTGAAATTGCTGCAGAAATTTTGTAACTGCCAAGACTATCGCAAAATTGTAGGGGCAATTTCATCAAAAGTAGTGGTTCCAATACTAAAGAAAGCAGTAATTTCACCTATGCATAAAAAAATGTCCCGTCATATTCCAGTATCTTGTCTCTCCATTTCTCTCATCTATTTGACATCCATTTTCATTGTAAGGCTATATTAGGGCATTGTAGAGCCAAATTGATTGTTAGGAAATGTAATTGAGAATTTAGAATAGTTTGTATGCATTTTCTGAGTTCCAAGTCAATTGTGCTAAGCAATAGCAACGTAGTGAGGTTGTGAGAGCATTTCAAAGGGTCATAAGAGCTAAGTTATTGTGTGATTCATGCTTGTTTTAGGCCCAAGAGGCTTAGAGCTATGTATTGCACCATTGGAATGAGTTTAAGTGAGATTTTTCTCATATTTTTGCTATCCTTTTCACCCATACATAGATTTCTTTGTTGAATATTTTGTCATTGATGTCAAAGGTTCAGTGTCTTTCTATGCTTGGTTTTCTGGAAAAGAGAATTGGAACGAAATGCTTATCAAGCTGCTCATTATTCATCAGATCACTATCAGCTACTTGCCTACTTGCTCGTGCTGGTTGTTTGCGTGCTTGAGCTACTTGGTTGCTTGGTTGAGCTACTTCCCTGTGTGGTTGAGCTACTTGCTTGTGTGGTTGAGCTTCTTGGTTGTCTGCTTGAGCTGGTTGCTAGTCTGCTTCAGCTATCTGCTTGCTTGCTTCAGCTATCTGCTTGCTCGCTTGTTTAAAATGACAAGTCATACTTTGTGCCATGTCAAATTCTATGTCAGCAAACGTAATATCAAATTGCCATGTCATCAGTTGAACTTTCAAAGGGTCAACTCATCATTTTTTCATGGTCAAATGTTGTGAGTTTTATTTCGGGTTCCATCTAGAATTAATGTGAACTTGTCTAAGTTCGAATCTTTTTTTTGAAACATCTATATTATATGTGTGGGCAGCTTGTTTATTCTAACTTCCTCACACGATCTTCTCCTGCTGCGTTGACTCTGATATGGTGTTGTCTTCAGTTTCTTTTATGTGGCGGCTTATTCTGACTCATCCAATATGGGCATCGCCCTATGTATTTTTAGCATTGCTTCAAGATTCTATTTTATTATTTCTGACGAAGCTCTTGTGGTGGCGGCTTTTATTATCGTGCCTTTATGGGCGGTTTTGTCTGCTACTTTGACGACTTGGAGGCACGGGACATTCTGTCATACCCCTGCCATGAGATTGGACAATCTCCTTAAAATGATAAATCCGTTTGAAAATAAAATTAAAATATAAGACAAACAGGAATCATACAAAAAAATGAGTAAGGCAAAATATTATTCTAAAAAGCTGCAAGCATATAAGACAAAATAGGAAACAGACAAAAATGAATAAGACAAAATAGAGAAGCAACAGAGTGGTTTGAGACGGCAGTGATTTACTCTTGCAAATGCAGTGGACTCCTCTAAAGAAGGATCAACGATTTAGGCAAGGATAATATTAATATAATTAATTATCCTTGGATCGGTTAAGGCAAAATGATTAGTCAGAGCAGTAACTAAAAGACATGTCTTTTGATGAATGGATGGTATGAAAAGACATAACCTTCAGCCCAACGGTGGTATAAAAGAAAGGATATCTAAAATGCAAAAGGCATCAATATAATCAGAGAAGTAAATACAGAATCAAAGCAGCAAGAGAGAATATTTTTTTGAGTATTAGATCAGCGAATACCTCTAGGACAGAATCAATAACCATTACAACTACTGCTGTGTATAAAGCCATTTCAAGTGTAAATAACCATTGCGGTATGCTCTATCATGATTATTGTATGTAATTATACATTTTGTTATTTATATTTATTATTCTCATCAAATAACCATGGGGAGGAGTGGGGGAGATACCAGTAGGTTGAGCAGATACTAGACTTCTTCCTAGGTACGCCACTCCATGATGGATGACTATGTGCACCACTTGGAGCCAGGGTGGTGATATCCGCTCTTGGGCTTAGGAAGAGGATGTCTATGGGCCTCCTATGGTAGCCTTTTCCCCAACCTCCACATGGATTGGTGGTTAAGATGAATTTGAGGAAGTTTCAATCATAAGAGGAATGGATAAGGCAGCAAGGATAGGGAATGCAGATACAAGCTGTCCGCCAAGTAGACCACCCCATGTGGTATGACTGTGTCCGCCACTTGAAGGCCAAGAGGGATGGTGTATCCACTCTTGGGCTTGGTGTGGATAGCTTCGAGCGGACTTATCATGCTCCTCATCCAAGTCCCATTATGATTCAACTACCAATGTGTATTATAGATATTGTGTGGTTTACATTACTTGAAATGGTTAGATATTCACTTTAATTACATATGCTTGACCATATGAAATTGTATTCCAATATTGTCTAACATGATTGCAGGATCTAAACCAAGATTATCCGGCTTAAAACATTTAATTGGTAAGTGGTAACCCTAACTGCATTAAATTTGTGATTCTAGGGCACAAATTAGGGTTTTCTCAAAAGGAGACATTACACATTCATTTCTATTGACATTCATTTCTATCGCTAAAAAGAGACTATGTTGTGGGGTGGCTAAGAAATAAAAAGAAATCGCATTCCTTTAAAACAGTATCACTTCCTCTGTGCCATTTTGGTAGACGTCTTAAATAGAGGCTTATTTTTAAAATGTTGATGTTATTAGCAGCGTTAGGCTGCTTCTTCCAGCAATCTCCTTACTCTTGTGATAAATTAAATATAGCCCAAGGGCTATTTAATTTATATGAAATGTCTTTCTATGCAAAGGTGCGATTATGCAAGAGGCACGAATTTACTAAAGTCATATTATTTAATCAAGGCCGACATGTTATAATGAAGAAGCACGATTAATATTGTTATCAAGGCCGACCTTGATATAATGTGAATATGGTGGCCAACTTGATGCATTGAAGAGACGCAACCTCTCCCCTCATATTGTATATATACTCGATGGAAAATTCATTATTGGGCATTTTCAAATTTAACATAGTTCGTCCTTCATCAAGTGCGAGTTCTTCACAAAGCAAGTTCGATCATTCTCTCCCCTCAAGTGCAAATTATAAAGAGCAGGTTGTTCTATCTAGTGCGAATTTCTTCTAAGGCTGAGTGTGAGTCTATTCAAGTGCAGATTGAAGGGCAGACTATTAGATTGTGTTACAGCCATTGTTGGTGCAAATTATTGGCCTTGTGTGTGGCCTCATTGTAAAGTGACTTGTTGCCATTGCTCATATATATAAGAGTTATATTTGTTGCTGGGTTTTTCTCCCTCAAGAGGAGGGTTTTCCCAGGGTATCTGCTGTGTTATTGTGTCTGATTTTGAATTAATTTTCTGTGCATTAAATCTGATCATAAAAACTAACAAAAAAGAGCGTATGACACGATGTTATGAGATATTCTACATGGTGATTTTATTCTGTGTCGCGGTTCATTTTTTAATACAGAAGTGCTATTTTTCTTTGAAGAAAATAAGGAAGACATTATTCAGTATTGAGGGCAATCATATTTCATTGCAGCCATTGTATATGAGAGTTATATGAATTTGTTCTGTGTGCTGAGATAAAAGAACAGACGTCTGAGATTATTCGCATATTTTTTTGGGGTGCCTTTGATTTCAAAAATGCGATGTATACATTCTATGAGCTGTTGCAAATAAAAAGAGGTTCTGGAAATTCGTCCCAGCTATTTCAACTGAACATGTATGTCGAGCTGTGTGAAGTCGTCTTGTGTGAGAGAAGTGTGGGTGCTAAGTCTATGGAGGATGCTGCATGAATTTTCTAAGACTCTGTGAGTGAACAATTGAAGTGAAAGATGGTATTCTGGAAAGTTGTGTGAGCTGGAAGGTAATTATTATTGGTATCTTCAAAGATTTCGGACCATTCATGGCTTTTTGATGTTAGATAATCTTATCAGCGTTGTTCAAGTGTGAAGGTGGATGCTAAGATGAGATAGCGTAACAGTCTTTTAAAAGCTTCATGAGTTGTGTTCAGATGAAGTCTGGTTATACTAATATTGTGCAGGAGTTTGGGCAATTTGAGAAAGGTTTATGCTCTTCTTGAGGTCTAAGATTATGGAATTGATTTCATATGCATGTTAAGCCTCTCAAGTGTACCGTTGAATGGTGTTTGGGATCAATATTTCTGAATTGTTGTGTGGTGTTAAACCTTTTTGAATTGGCACTCAAACTGAAGTTGGTGCTTCAAGAGAGTCGGTGCTCTCAGTGAGTTGTTGCTCACATTGTAATCTGGGTTGGTGCCCATTTGAGGTTAATAAAAGCATAGTTCTACCGTGGTTTTTTACCCGAAAGGGTTTTCCATGTGAAATCTTGTGTTCCTCATATTTGATGGTTATTTTTACTGTTTTATTTCTGATTACATGATTACATGGTTTCAAGTTTTAAGGTTTGAAATACTGATTCACCCCCCCCCCCCACCCCTCAGTATTTCCTGTGTGCTCTTCATTCTCTAGGGTAAATTTATGTTTACTCTTTGTGGTCATGCTTGTTCTCATTTTTCTGCTAATTCTTGTTATAATTGTGCTTGGCTAATTCAATCTTTGTTGTCCTCTAAATTAATCAATAAGTGATGAACTATCGAATGGAATAGCCATTGTAGTTTATGAATCACTACAAAGCACTAAGTCAGATCTTAAATCAAGTTATCATCAAGTGCACATGAAGAAAGAAGATACCTAGAAAATTGTATTCAAAACAAGTAAGTCCTTCATAAATGGTTGTTTTTCCGTTTGGTTTGTGTAATGCACCAGCTGATTTTTTGAGACTTACAAATGATGTTTCAAGGGATTTCATAGATACATCTATGATTGTATATCTAGATGACACCTAATTTTGAGAGCTACTAAGGAAGAACATCTCACCCATATAAAAAAAGTCTTGCAAATATTGAAAGTAAAATAACTACTATGTAACATGAAAAAATGTAAATGTAACAAACAATCATTGGTAAATCCAGGTTATGTAGTTGGGCAAGAGGAATTGAGAATAGATCCTTCAAAAGTCAAACCAATAAATTTAGGAATCTTTTTTAATAAAGTCATGTTGACTTTGGATATTTTTCCTCTGAGTTGTCATCCTTATCCTTTGTGGATAAGATATTTGTCATCCTTATCATTTGTGGATAAGATTTACCTTTTTGCTTTACAAGTTGTAAACCTTATCCTTTGTGGACAAGACATTTGTAATCCTATATAAGGATGTTTTTGCTCCTTGTTTCTGAATAGACTTTTATGCAATCTTGGTTAACTTTCTATGTGTTATTTTTGTAATATAGTATTAGAGCTCGAGTTTTGTAAATTCTCAAGATTGGTGAGAACTTGAATTCTACAAACTGTGGTAGTGACAAATTGCACGCAAGAGACACAGAAGAACATGCCAAAGGAAGTTGTACGAATTCGCACAAAGGTTTTTGACAAAAAAATTTCAATAAATTCGTGGGTCTATTTTTGTAATTTTTTGGCAGAATTTTTTTTACAAAATTTGTGGGTTTTTAATAGATAAAATCGCACCGAGTTTTAAGACCTGTTTTTTGAAAAATCGTAATTTGTCCACTCTTTTTTGACGATTTTTGTACAAAATCATGGCTGTTTCTGGAAATTTTGCAGATTTTTTCTAGAATTTCCATAGATTTTTTCGAAATTTTTGCAGATTTTTTTCAGAATTTTTGTAGATTTTCTCCGGATATTCTTGCAGATTTTTTTTTGGAATTTTTGTAGAGTGTTTTCGGAATTTTTTGCAGATTTTTTCCAGAATTTTTTTCCCAAAAATTTTAGTGGTTTATCTAACAGCAGTGAGTTTCTTCATTTCTGTGATTTAGGACTGCGGGAGGGATGGCTTCATTGCCTAACATCATTTGGAAGGCAGCCAAAGGTTCACTGGAAAAATTTATAACACTTGGAAACAAATGATGCTCACGATCTTCGAGTGCATATGCCTTGATTAGATCGTCCTTGGTACATACACTCGTCCAACAATTGCGGGTAAAGACCAGGACAATTTTGATGAGCGTAATTGTGAAGCCATCATGCTCATGAAATTATCAATAATAGATGCAATGCTTCTGGAGGTTCCATCAGGCAAAACCACTACGGAGATTTGGATGCACCTACGAGATCTACACGAGACGTCAAATAAAGGCAAGGCCTTCTTCCTGAAGAATATGGTGTTCTCAATCATGATGGACGAGAAAATGTCTTTTCATGATCATTTGATGAAGATCAAAGATATTTGTGATCAATTGTTAGCCATAGGTTGCAAGATGGAAGAAGAAGATATGGTGGTTATAACACTGAAAACTTATCACAGTCATATGAACATTTCATCTCCACATCACATCTACCAATGTTGACTTGAAGTTTGATGATTTGTGCAACAAACTCATGCAGCAGGACAGGTGGAAGAAACAATTTGGTAGCAGCTATGATTTACTAAGTGTGGAACGGGCCTTTGCAGCCAAGGACAAGGGCAAAGGCAAGTGGCCTCAAAAGAAAGGTCAAGGAAATTTTGATGATTACTTTGAAGAATTTGAAGACTATAACATGTCACTATTGTGGTAAACTTGGTCACATGAAGAAGCACTACAACAAGCAGTTGGCTAATCAAAAAACCAACAAGTAGTGCCTCCACAAAAGGCTCATGTCGCAAAGCATTCTGAGCAGGAGTCAACCTTCTTTGCTTTCATGGCCAAACAACCAGCAGATCAGGTCAAGTCTTCTACATGGCACATTGATTCTAGACTGTCTCGACATTTTACACACAGGAAGATTGGTTCACTGAGTATACGGCTTGCTCAAATTCAGTGGTCCTTGGTGGTGGTGAGGAGTATACAGTTGTTGGCAGAGGAAATGCTCAAATAACCTCTGGAGGGAAAAATCTTCTTTTCCTCAATGTATACGATGTTCCGAGCATGGAGCTCAATTTGCTCTCAGTGAGTCAAATTATGCGCCACTGTCCCAAGTTGGACGTCATTTTCAGCACACACAAGTGCCATATTGTTGACAAGGAGTCCAAGAAAACCATCGCAATTGGCATAGAGGATCATGGTTTGTATCGGCTTATTGATACTAGAGAGATTTAGCAGCGTGCATTGGCAGCCAAGAGTTCATATGCTATTAGTACCCTTTGGCATCAACGTTATGGGCATCTCAACCTTTCTTATCTCTCTCAGTTGGCTCGAGAGAATATGGTAGAAAGTTTACCTGAAATCCAGCAACAAATGCAGGGTGTTTGCGGAGCTTGCCAAGCAAGGAAGCAACACAAATCTTCGTTTCCAAATGGACAAGCCTGGAGAGCATCGAGAGTTCTACAATTAGTTCATGCAGATGTATGTGGAGCCATGAATATGGCATCCGTCACTAGTGCCAAGTATTTACTTTTGTTTGTAGATGATTTCAGTAGGAAAAATGTGGGTGTTTTTGCTAAAAACAAAAGCAAATGTGTTTAAGGGATTCGAAAAGTTCAAAGCATTAGTAGAAAAAGGGTTTTGTTGTTCAATAATCACTCTTAGGTCCAATAATGAAGGTGAATTTTGTTCAAACAAATTCATGGACTTTTGTGCTAAACACAGTATCAAACGTCAATTCACAACACCCTATACTCAACAACAGAATGGAGCGGTTGAGAGAAGGAACCGTACTCTTAAGGAGATGGCCTGATGTATGTTGGAGAATAGGAGTGTTCCCAAGAAGTTTTGGGCAAAGGCAGTTTACACTGCAGTTTATATTCTCAACAAGTCTCCAACACAGGTAGTGAAGGAGAAGACCCCAGAGGAAGCATGGTTTGGGAGGAAACCAAAGGTGAGCCATCTAAAGGTTTTTGGTTCTACCACATACATCTAGATTCCAGACACAAAAAGAACCAAACTAGACTCCAAGAGTCAGAAGTTAATGCTTACAGGGTATGGTGAGAATCATTAAGCCTACAAGCTAATTGATGTGGACACTAACCACTTTACATTCAACAAGGATGTGGTGATTGATAAAGAAGTTGGACCTTTTCAACTCTCTTCTAACATCAAGAGTATTGAAGATCAGCCTCTAAAGGCTAAAGATTTAGATGTCCAACTTCCATTAGCTACACCAGAAGGGGTGACTTTGATGATTCCAAACATGTGGAATCTCCCAAGCAAGTACCAGTACCAAATGATTTTCTTCAAGAAAACGTGGATCAACATCCAAATGATATAGTACCAATCAGCCCAAGCCATGATGACCATGCTGGTTTGGATGAAGGGGTTTCTACAAAGAGACCTAAGTGGTGGGGAAAAACTCATTGGTGATGTTCGGGATGAAGAAATTGTCAAGGGTCAATCATCTAGAGGCAAGAGCAAGCAAAACACAATTAACTTTGCTCTTATGGCCAATATTCAGGGAGTGTATGAGCCACAGGTGTTTGCTAAGGCAAAAGGTAAACCTGAATGGGAAAGGCCATGGAAATTGAACGTCAAAGTCTTATGAAAAATAAGACTTGGGTTCTTTCAAATCTTCCACCAAGGAAGAAACCTATTGGTTGCAAATGGGTGTACAAACTCAAGTACAAAGTTGATGGTACACTTGAAAAATACAAAGAACGATTGGTGGCTAAAGGGTTCTCGCAGAGAGAAGGTATTGATCATGAGGAGACCTTTGCTCCTACAGCAAAGATGAGCACCATTCGGTTAGTTATAGACATATCAAAACAGTTGGCTAGAAAGTCCATCAAATGGACGTGAAGAGTGCCTTCCTCAACGATGACTTTGAGGAAGAAGTGTACATGTCTCAGCCTCAAAGTTTTTAGGTTGCAGAAAAGGAGCATTAGGTATGCAGGCTGACAAAGGCTCTTTATGGACTGAAGCAAGCACCCAAGGCATGGTACATAAAGATTGATAGGTATTTGGATCAACAAGGATTCCAACAAAGTCCTTTAGATCCAAATTTATATGTCAAAAGCATAGACGATGAAATCATCCTTCTGGTCATTAATGTGGATGACATCATCATTACTGGTAATGAGGCACATTTGATTGAAGAAATCAAATGTAATTTGTGTAAGGATTTTGACATGACAGACTTAGGCCTCCTACATTATTGCCTAGGTGTAGAGGTTTGGCAGACAAATGGTGGTATTTTTACTTCTCAGTCTAAATATGCCCGAAGTTTGCTAGACAAGTTTAGAATGAGAGATTGCAAAATCTCGTCTACACCTATGGAGAAAGGGCTGAAGCTTTCAGCCAAAAGCGACTCAAAAGTAATCAATGAGTCAAAATTCAGGCAACTAGTGGGCAGCCTTATCTATCTTACAGCCATTAGACCTGATTTGAGTTATGCTATGAGTTACATTTCCCATTTTATGACAGCCCCAAAGGCAGAACATTGGGTTGTCATGAAGAGGGTACTGAGATATGTGAAAGGGACACTTGACTTTGGCATTCTGTATAGTAGAAGCAAAGATCCTAGCCTGGTTGGGTTCATAGATTCAGATTGGGCAAGTTTTGTTGATGATAGGAAGTCCACTTTTGGATATGTTTTTTGTCTTGGTACGGGTGTAGTCACATGAACTAGTAAGAAGCAGCAAGTGGTAGCTCTTTCCTCTATCAGAGACAGAGTATCAGGGAACAGTCAAAGCAACATGTGAGGCAGCATGGCTTCGGAGAATGCTTTCAAACATGCAAATGTCTCAAGCAGGGCCTTCACCCTTGTTTTGTGATAATCAAGGGGTGTTAAAGCTTGCCAAGAATCCAGTCTTCCACGAGCGTACCAAACATGTTGAGCTTCATTGTCATTTCATCAAGCAACTTGTAGAAGATGGATCAACGAGGTTGCAATATTGTCCAATTGAGGACCAGACTGCAGACATTCTTACCAAGTCCTTGAGTCCTGACAAATTTGTAAAATTTTGAGATAAGCTTGCTATAGTTAGTAAAATGAATGACCATTAAAGGAGGGTATTAAAGTAATGTTTTATATTGTAATGGTCAATTAGCTTTTAGGATAGACTTTAGGAATCTTCTTTAATAAAGTCATGTTGACTTTAGACATTTTTCCTATGAGTTGTCATCCTTATCCTTTGTGGATAAGATATTTGTCATTCTTATCCTTTGTGGATAAGATTTACCTTTTTGCTTTATGAGTTGTAATCCTTATCCTTTGTGGATAAGATATTTTTCATCCTTATCCTCTATGGATAAGATATTTGTAATCCTATATAAGGATGCTTTTGCTCCTTATTTCTGAATAGACTTTTATGCAATCTTGGTTAACTTTTTGTGTGCTATTTTTGTAATAGTTTCAAGGGATTTCATAGATACATCTATGATTGTATATCTAGATGACATCCTAATTTTGAGTGCTACTAAGGAAGAACATCTCACCCATATAAAAAAAGTCTTGCAAATATTGAAAGAAAAATAACTACTATGTAACATGAAAAAATGTAAATGTAATAAACGATCATTGGTATATCTAGGTCATGTAGTTGGGCAAGGGGAATTGAGAATAGATCCTTCAAAAGTCAAACCTATAACAAATTTGGCCTACACCAGAAAGTGCTCCTGAAACTAGGAGTTTCATAAGGACTACTTAATATATGAGGAAATTTATTCCTTCATTTTCATCTATAGCCTCACCTTTACTCCAAATTGCAACTACACAAAGGAGTTTCATTTAAGTAAGAACATGATGATGTTTTTGAAACATTAAAATATAAAATAAGCCATGCTCCTCTACTTGCTATCCCTAACTTACAACTACTTTTTTAAGTAGACGTTGATGCAAGTGAACATTATATGGGTATCATCTTGCTTCAAGGTGGCAAGCACATTTGTTATCATTCAAAGGTTTTTGCTTCAATAATTAGAGGATATCCTAATTATATAAGAGAATTTTATGAACTAATTCAAGCTACTAAAAAATGGAGCCATTACCTATTTCGTTAAAAAACTATTGTGCATGCTCACCGTCAATCTCTACAATATTCACAAGCACAAAATAAATCGCAACAAGCAAAACACTGCAAATAGATGGAATTCTTACTACAATTTCATTTAATGATCAAAAATAAAAGAGGAAGTTCTAACGTGGTGGCAGATATGTTATCTAGACTAACTATTTCCAAACCAATTTCAAGTTTGGCTATGGTTACACAATTGGATCATTTTACAAAATGAAGCTTATACAAAAGAATATACTAATGATGAAGACTTCAAGGAAATGTTCAAAGAGCTACAAGCTCAGATGTTGCAAAAAATGATCACAAACCTTTCTTCTGCTGGTGTAGATGCAGTTTCTTCCTGAACAATAACAATGCAACAAAAACATACATGATCAATAGTTAAAACACATGTTTCAAGATCACAGAAAACTTTAAAAAACACATCTTTAGCTGCTTGCACTGGTCTCAAAGCTAAAAGTTATAACAAATTGTGCTGCGTCATACCGTTGTAGTTGTAGAAGCATTTTTATTGGCTTTATCTTTCACTTTTTGACGGGATGTCCTTTTCTTAACCTGTAGAAAATTATTATCTATGAGATATTCCACTGACATGTTAAACAAAAAAAATGTTGACCACAGCTCACAATAACAGAACATATTTGTTTAATTCAACACATAACCATGCATCTTTCATTTACAAAAAATGTATGACAAACACAGCTCTATACAAGTGAACCATATGGTAGCAAAGTACAATATCATTTTGCATAATACATACTTCAAGGTTATTATTGAGAAACAAAATCATCTAATTGTCCATGTGAAAAGCTCTAGGCAAAAACTTTAAAATAATTCCACTTTTGCTATCATTATATTATCAACATCATTCTTCTATATTCCTCATTTATTCTTCATTAATATTCATTTTATTGTCTATTTAATTATCCATCATCATTTAATTAAATAATTCCCCATTATTTAATTAAAATGAGTTAATTTCCCACAAATATTTAGATAAATTATTACAAGTACACCTCATATTCTCCAATTATCCATTAGATAAATAATTAAATCTTCAAATTCAATCTCATTTACCTAACCAATAAATCAAAATTAATTAGCTCATTAGTCAAATCAGTCCACTCACCAACCTATTCAATTCACTCCCTCATGCAATTAGTCAATTCCTCACTTCACACATCCTTGCAGTCAATTGACTCTTCCATGCACTTAGTTAATTATGTCATGCAAATAGTTCACTTCTCCTAATTCACCAGTCAATCCAATTCACTCGCCCATCAAACTTAGTTGACTAATAATCATTATCTGGTTAAAAAATTAAAATAATTATCAACTTATTCATAATTGCCACCTCTACATATTAACTACACAATCAAAGGAATTCAAGATCAAATATGGACCATCCATTCTGTTGGCAAATGGTCAGTGCTCCCCTCGGGATTCGTGACATGGACTAACCGCCTCCAGTGGATCCGTTAACTCTGGCAGTTGTATCGAGCATTAAAAGGTCAATCTTTTTGTGAACGGCAACTATGGGGCCAACAATTGGTATCAATGCCAAAGGTGTCGGGTTCAAATCCCCTTGGCTTGCGCTGAGGGGGAGATTGTTGGCAAATGGTCAATGTTCCCCTCGGGATTCGTGACATGGACTAACCGCCTCTCGTGGATCTGTTAACTCTGGCAGTTGTATCAGGCGTTAAAAGGTCGATCTTTTGGTGCAACGGCAATTGTGGGGCCAACACATTTATCTTCCCAAAAATATATAATTGCATCCTCAACCCATCCTCTTCATCACAAATCATCAATATAAAGTAATGATGTTAATTTTATCATCCAAAGAATGCCTATTATGCTAATGAAAATATAATTGTGGGGCCAACACATTCATCCTCCCGAAAATATATAATTGCATCCTCAACCCATCCTCTTCATCACAAATCATCAATACAAAGTAATGATGTTAATTTTATCATCCATATATCAACAACATGTTAGGCATATCACATTTGAAGCTCAATTGGAGGTTTGCATGGATTAGAGTAATTGTTGTTTTTAATGCATATTGTTTGTTCTAATTTTCTTGCTTACAGCTCCAACAGACAAAGAATATGTCTATGATTTGAGCTGTTCAACCCACGGTTCTGGCCACTCTTTGCAGACCATCATC
Organism: Sequoia sempervirens; assembly: GCA_007258455.2. NCBI lineage: Eukaryota > Viridiplantae > Streptophyta > Pinopsida > Cupressales > Cupressaceae > Sequoia > Sequoia sempervirens. Next base: position 655,651,705 of record VDFB02058242.1, on the reverse strand, counting down.
AGAGTAAATCACTCATGCAAAGCGTATTCTGAAATGTTGATTCAATTGTTCTTTTCCAAACAATTAGTATTCTAAAACAATTTTTACTAATCATTACAGATTATGAAAGCTTCAATTTCTCTAATAAAATATGCATTCAGTTGCTTATAGCCCAAAGCTCAACAAACTCTAAAGCAAGATGGGACTGTTCTAAACCTAAACTCAAAGACACTGTATATTAAAATATCTTCAAAATGAGTAAGGATCGATATAGTATTTTCCAGTCCACGGGGTTGTGATGCAACAGTAGAGTGCTGCATTCATACGGAAAGTGATTTGAGTTCAAATCTCTGTCTTGCAAAAAAGTGATCCACTACTTGGCAGACATGCAGGACTAATGACTGTTCGTCCCTAGAAACTGGTCTGGACCTGCTGGTATTCCCAGTTAACTTAAACAAAGAAAAAGTTATATTTTCCATTCTTGCGCTGCTAGCACAAATTATTTAACTCCTGCAACGGCTAAGTTTTATATTTTGTTAAGGAGGAAATCGCTCTCTTTCAGAAAAACAAACAAGAGTTATAGACAATGGACATGACAGCATGGAATTACTGTCTATTTTCCAGGATGGAAATTTCAATTTGTTTGCAAGTATCAAATGATAGCGAATCCTTTTAGCTCAAAGAAATATAAAAATTTCAGTTTAGGTTAACTATGATGAAAAACATAAGGTCTTCTTCTTGCAAGATTCTTCTAGATTAGAGTCCATAGAGTGTTTAAGTTCCAATATTTCAGAACTTCCTATTACGTTACCAATCTTATTTGAAATTCACTATGCAAAAACTTGGCTAACGGAATTTTGAAATTTCTCTTATTAAAGAATATAAAAGTTGGAAATTCCAGGAAAATTAGATTATATAAATAAACAATGAATGCAATGCTGAATTAACTTCTCGATGAAGAAGGCATATCAATATTCTACCGTATAGTTTTAGGTTTTCCAAGTTAAAACCCTAACACCTGTAAATCTATGAACATTTTACTGTATCAGTACAGGGTTATAAGATTAAAACTTTTAATATACATAAGCAGAACACATTAATACAATTAGAAGCACATTAACTCACCATTTTTATAAAGTCTGTAAATTATTTCAAAATGGCTGCCAACCTGTGCGATGAAAGAATCGCAAGAGACTTGGATTGCAAAGAAACCTGGACAACTAAGTGTGTCGAATTTTGTGACAAAATTGAGCATTTAAAAACCACCGAGGGCGGGCTTGAATCATCGAACAAGTTTAGTGCTCGTTAAAAAAATAAGTTCTTATTTTGCTCCATTTGCAAAAGGGCAAAATCTACAATTAAATTGGTAAAATTAGAGTGCCAATTATGAACATGGCAGCAATGTAAAAAAATATAATCTAAGCTTAGAATATTTATCTTGAGAAAAATTAATAAATTTAGTTAAAAGTAGTATATAAAAAATAATATTTTTGGATAATTTTTACATAATTTTAAAAAAATATATATTTTTTAATTATAATTAGAAAATTTAATTTTTTTAAGTAAGATAAGTATTTAATATATTTTTTTAACCAAAAAAAATTAATTAGAATTAGAAATTTTAATTTTTAAAAGTAAGATAAGTATTTTATTTTATTTTTAACCAAAAAATAAAAAATAATTTATTTTTAACCAAAAAATAAAAATAATTTTTTTTAATTATAATTAGAACATTTAATTTTTAAAAGTAAGATAAGTATTTAATATTTTTTTTTGTTAAAAAAAAACTAAAAAATAATGAATGGAATATTTTCAAAGTTAAAATTAACATTCAAAAATTAAATAATTTTTTGACTTTTTTTTTAGCTAACTAGTTATTAATAATTTAGTTTTCAATCAATCAAAAACAATATTTAAAAAAAATAAAATAAAATTCAATTTTGTAAAGTCAATTTGTAAAATATTTAAAGAAAATGTATTCTTTTGATCTAAAAAGCAACCAATTATGTGATGGCACATCAACGCTCAACTACCCATGATGTGAATGCACAAGTATTGCTAGCACTTTTTTTTTGGGCCTTTTTGGACATCTTGACAAAAAGCATGATGATGTGGCCCTAAAACGAAAGTTATAAACAGAGGACTTGCCAAGTAAGCTTCTGTAAAAAATTGGGAGTGATTTGAAATTTTTATGTAGGATAATTAGAAGCGCGAAGTTAAACTACTAGGTCCTCTCCCCTAAAAATTAAAATTTTAAAGAAGATTTAAAATTTAATTTCTTAATAATTTTAATTGATTTAAGATAAAGAAGTGTTTGATTGTATAGAATACATCATATAATTAAATAATTTTTATATTGGACAATGTAGTTACAAGAATAAAAGCTACCAATTTTTTATAATTTCATAGAATTCATGATATTATAATTAAATTAGTTAACAAATTATTCTTTATGAATTTTTGGGTTCACAACCTAGTTAATATCATTTCCTTTTGTTCACAACCTGATGACAAAGTATCATTTTCCAAATCATGTCTAAAGGAAATTTGGAGAGGCTATTGTTTTCAGATGGTGGTTTTTTGGACCTAAGAAACATACTGAACATTTTCTATGGAGTTCATCAACAACGATCACTGCGCTTTGGAGTGACTCTGCCTAGCTTTTTTGGAGGAAGAGGGTGCTTCTGTGTGATTGGAAGTTGTTCTTGTGCAAAGATTTATGCAAGGTTTATGTGTACAGCAGTAGCACTTGCTGTTTCTAATTGTATCCATGCAACTTTCAGCTGTTTCTAGCACTATTTTGTTGCTTTTTTTTATGTTGTTTTGTATCAGCTGTAGATGTTTTTCTCTGGAATTCTCTGTTGTTGTTTTTTAACAGCATTGCTGTTGGATTCCCTACTGTTGTTACTTAACAGCATTGTTGTTGTATGTTTTCAGCATTATTGTTGCTTGTATTTTGTTTTTCTTATTCCAATACAAAAAAATTTATTGTTCTATGCAAGTTGTACACTGTGATATAAAGCCTAGCAATATTCTCCTGGATGGGGATATGACAACCCATGTAGCCGATTTTGGGATTGTTCAATTGATTTATGGGTCAGACTCCTTAGAATCATTGACTTCATCTTTGTCTCTCAAAGGATCCATCAGCTGCATTCCACCAGGTACTAATGTGTTAACAATTAGCTGCTCATATTGGCATGTATATGATTTTTTTTCTACAGCATTTTTTTTCATTCTGATTATGGATCACTCCAAAACATTGAATGCAAATAAACCACACCAGTTGAATTTTAACTTTCTGTTGAACATGCACATCTTAGTGCGATGATCAACTATTTGAGTGAGCCACAAATCAGTGACAACCATTTCAAAGTTTGGGTTTTCCATCTACACTTTTTCAAAATTGAAAGACACTCTTCTACAGAATTTTTCCTTGTCTATGAGCCAATAATCTGAACCAACTTCAAATAGGTACGATTAGGGTTCAAATAGCTTTATGGTTAGGGTTAAGCTTCAATTTGGGTTAAGGTTCAATTGATTAAAAATAGGTGTCTTGAGAAGGATATCTCTCAGCGTACTTTACATATATTTTTAAAATATAGGTATGCTAGTTTAATTATAATTAGAATATTAATTTTTAAAAGTAAGATAAGTATTTAATATTTGTTTTTGTAAAAAAACTAAAAAATAATGAATGGACTATTTTCAAAAATAAAATTAACATACAAAAATTAAATAAATTTTTTAATAATTTTAGTTTTCATTTTGACTTTTTTTAGCTCACTAGTTATTAATAATTTAGTTTTCAATCAATCAAAAAAATATTTTAAAAAAATTAAAATAAAATTCAATTTTGTAAAAGCCAATTTGTAAAATATTTAATTTTACAATTTATAAAAATTATTTTTTGCCCATATGGTTGGTTAAAAATATATGTGTGTTGTTACGAAAGCAAGGTAGGAAAGCAAGGTAAACATTTTTTTAAAGAATGATTTTTACTTTTTGCTTTATAAAATCATTTTATTAAATCTTTGTAAAATAAATAAATGTTATTTATTTTGACCTTTTTTAAGAATGTAATTGTAATTTAATTATTATATCTCTCTTCTTCTTTTCATTAATATTTTTTTTCATCATGTATATTTTTTTCTTCAAACAAATTATAACCTATAATATATAGGTATATAAGATTTTAGGTCTTTATTATATATAATATACAACTTATTTTAATATACATAATATTAATTTATATATATAATCTAAATGTAGAATTTATATTTATATATTATGTTATTGAAGGTAATATTTTGTAGGTAATATATTAATTTATATTATACATTTATATTAATATATATGATAGATTATTTTATTTTGTAGGTTCTCTTTTAATCTATATTTATATATATTAATATATATTATATAAAGTATTATGATTTTATCTATTTATATTAATATATATTATAGTATCTCAAACTATCTATGTCAGAGGCATCTATTATACATACTTCATATAGAATTTAAAAGCATTATAAATAGGATTAGGATTAGGATTAGGATTAAGAATAAGGTAAAAATTATGGTTAGAACTATTCAAAAATTAAAATAAATTAAAAATAAAATATTACTAATAAAAATCACTAAAATATGATTAATAGATATAATGCTCCAAAATTTTATTCATCTAATATTTTTATTTCAAATCTTGTTCCCAATATTAATTCATAGATTTTTTTTGGTAATGTCACTCTATAATTCTTTATTGTTAGGATTAGGGTTACGATCGTAGTTATGGAGTGTTACAACCATAGTTAGAGTTAGAGATAGGTTTAGGATTAGGATAATGGTTTAGAATTTATTGTTAGAGTTAGGGTTAGGATTAGTATTAGAGTTAGGGTTAGGATTAGGTCATGCAAAGATCTAATTAACAATACTAAAACACTATAATTAATAAAACTTACATTTATTTTCATTCACATTAGTAAAACTTATATTTTTTTTTCCAAATCTAAAAAACAATAATTACACGTGGCACTTGTTTATTTATATATCATATAAGAATATTATTATTTATATATGTATATACATTCTTTTTATTAATAAATGTGGCAAAGGGGTCACACTCAAAAACAAGTGTTTGCAAATTTATATAGAGATTTATCTATTATGGGTCAATCATCATAACTAGATAATTATATGGGCTGCTATGAACTAATCAAGATGCCCTTCATTACATATTTATTATATGCTTAGATTTTTTGCATACAAAACTATAACAAGACACCCTTACTTGAATTCTAGATCCTCCAAATCCTCATGGCTTGATAGTTCTAGTGCAAAGGACCACTTCATGTTGGAATGCACAGAGATTCATGCAACTGTCTTCAAAAACTCTATTCCCTACCTCCCACTGTTTTGCCTTGCTCATTCATTTACATCTCCCGCTCCAACAATGTGTTGGTACATGTAGCTTGATAATGCTCCAAGTCAATATTTTGGTCACTTTGCTCAGTGCGTGTCCCCCCACATTAATTAACAGACAGTGCAGGGAGGCAGAGCAAAAATTAGTCAATATGTTAATTAAAAAAAATTGTTAATTCCCAATGTCATTCAATTAAAAACCCAATATGAAATTTGCCTAAAACAATAACTATTTCTTGCTACGAATTTGGAATTTGAAGTGTCATGAATTTGTGAAAAAGCCAGTAGTAAAGCGTGTGTGGTCGTAGACAGAAAGTCGTGCGAGAAGAAGAGTGAACATGCAACAAAGTTTGTGGAGTGTATCGTTGTTACGAGGTGTAACACACAGCAGCGCATGAGGGTACAAAGCGCAAATTATTTGGTTTATGCAGCAGATTGTTGCAGGTTAAATGTATTTATAATTGCTAGAAGTTTATTAAAATATGGACTATTATTGTTTGTGAATGTAGCCCAAAAGATGAACCACATTAAAATTGTTATCTAGCACCTCTATGAATTTCATTTCTCTATTATGTCATTTAATTTGCATTATAATTGTTTAATTTGTTTATATTTTTTCTTCAATCCTATCGAGAAATCCTAACACAATGAAGGGAACCAGTGACTCATTATTGCTAGGGTGAATATTTAGCCATCCTTTGATGTTGTACCTAAAACCCCAACCAACGATCACAAAGTCCAAAATTCTCTGCAGCTCTACACACCAACACAGGTGGACTAAGGATCTCACTAAATGGTTCACTTCCTTTTGCATTTGCCCACCTTGAGCAAGACTTCCACGAACATGGAAGAAACATCTATATTCATGTAGTAGTAGTGTGAAATTTTCACAAACTATTCTCCCAAGACCATTTTGATGGCATGTAAGGTAATTGTTGCATGTGTTCTAAATATCCTCTACAACCTTTGTTTTGTGATGGCACCGATAAAGGCCATCTATCGCTTCTACGCCTTCAAGATGAATGTCACTTCTATGGTGTCATTTTTTTGTGATGCCAAATGTGGTATGTTGAACCATATGTAGTATTGTGGCATTACTTCTCATGAATGTCACTCATGCCACTTAATATTTTCTCTAGAGTCCTTCGTCACATCCAAATTAGCCTTGTGTTTCATCAATTAGCTCTCCCTGCAAGCTCACATGTTTGTAGTACTTTGTGCTCAATGGGCTCAAGATGAAATCACTATCCTACATGTTGATAGCCCAGTTTTCCATCTTATCCACCAATGCATTACCCTCTCTATAAATGTGGGTAATAATAATTTTTTCAAATTCTACCAAGAGCTCATGAATGGGGATAATGAACTTGTTTAATTTCCAATTGGCTTTCTTTTTACTACGGATAGCATTTATCACAATAAGTGAGTCCCCTTCTACGTGAATCCTTCAAAAGCCTTGTTTTCAACATAGTTTAAGTCTAAGCAAAGCTACTTGAAATTTGGCTTCATTGTTAGTTCCCTCTAGTAGTTTCCAAGCAGTGACCATCCTAATTTCTCCGCTATGGTCTATAATTGTGCATCCAACCCCAGTTCATCCTATATTTCCTTTTGAGGCTCTATCAAAGTTGATTTTGATCTAGTTAGTGCTTGCAGGAGACCATCTAGTATTTGACAAGGGGTTGGAGCCGAAACAACCCATGAGGCCCCATGAATGAGGGTATTTATATATGTATATACTAGCACTTGTACCCATAAGAGGTTCAAGGGATATAAATAAATGTATTTTAATATTATATAATTAGTTGTATAACACTTTAAATCTATATGGATTTTGGATAAGCTAATTTTTTAAATAAGTGAAGAAGGAATCTAAAAACCTCTATATTTTAGAGATATTTGATGCTAAAAATTAATCAAGTTCAACCTCCACAACATCTAGTAATCTTTTACAAGCTTCATGCTCAAGTTCCCATGGATTTTTAAAGCATTGAAGATACTCCATTCTAGGATTCACAATGAGCCACTTTGATACTGAAAAAGATAGTGTAAAATTGGTGTTTCACCCTCTAATAATTCTTCTATGTTGGTAGATGATTTAATAGTTACAATATAAGAAGACAAACTAGTTGATTCCATAAATTTGATAGCTTAATATATCCAAAGAACTTGTGTGATAAAATAATTAATTTAACAGAAAATATGTTCACCATCAATGAGAGCAAAGACCTTGCATTTTGTTCAAGCGCGTCCTTCAAAACATGAGACTAGACAAGTACCTCCAAATTATAACCTAGACCAAAATGATAGTTATTAGTCCTTCCTAAAAGGCAGGGAACTAATATTTTCATCTGATCAAATTATCTATTAGTTGTCTTTGGAAACTGTCATGAGGAATATTTGTTTTGTTATCCTAAAGTTAAGATTTTTTAAGGATTAATTTGGCATTAAAAAGTAGAATATATTTTTCTAATTGGATTTTGAATTTTCCCCTTGGAAAAATTGAGAATTTCTATATAAAAATAAAATAAAATGTTAGACACCTAGCTCATGGGCTTGGTAGTTGGACGTGGCATTATGCATAATAGTTCATGTGCCTTGTCTAATCTTCCACATATTGCATACATGCCTAGGGGCTGCAGGTAGAGGGAAATTGCAACGCTATAACTTCATCTACATTTTAGTTGTGAACCTCCATAAAAAATTGAAGCTTATTTCATATGTTAATCAAGTAATTTATGTACTTAAACTGGAGAGTGTTGACTCTATTCTCCACTGTTGCATTGTGTTTCCCTTTTTCATCTGCAATCTCTAAATCACATATTCTTCTTTGCTTAAGCTTGGGCTTTATTGATATGATTGTAGTAGTAGCAGTTTGTTAGATATTTTAACCAAATATGGAGTAATTCCAATGGAAGGATAGATTTATGAATCTACAACAATGGCTTCATGAGGGGACTATAACTCTAAGTATGGTAGAGGGCGTTGATGGGACTATAGGCCTAAGTGGCTAGACTATTTTGTAGACCCATGCAATACTTCATTGTACTGAATCATAATGGCTCTAGAAATCCTCGATCTACCTTGCATAATGTTTGAAAAAATAATTTGTCTGAAGGTTGGAGGATGATTGTATGAAGAAGAAATTAATGAAAAGTTCAGTTTTTTTCTGTAATTTTCCTGTATTTTCGTGATTTCAGGCCATTGTACGGCCATGCTTTGTGCATTAATCCCCTCCTCCTCATTTGGACATTAAATCCTTGTGAGTCTAATTTAAAATGCATTTTATTTTATTCGAATCCATTTAGTATTGAGTAAGATATTGACAATTTTCTCGAGGCGGGTAAAACCCTGAACTAGGGTAAGCAATGAGTATTAAAAATATATGTTTCTTAGAATTTCACCATTAAAATCCCTTGTAAATTGATGTGCATAGGGTTATGATTGTATCCTATCATATTTTCAAGGTTTTAGAGTTTGTAGTTGAATTTTTGGGTAGATACAACAAAGCCCTAAGTCTGTAAATGTTGTAAATGACTGGTAAAACCAATGACAGTGAGGTTTTTGAGGGATTTGATGATAGTATGAGAGTCCTTCTTGGTTGTTTTGGTTATAAAAGATTGCTAAGGTGTATTGGAGTTTATTTTCTGAAAGGGTTTGGTGGATTGATTAGATTTTGGGTCCATTTAGTTGACTACCCTATATTGGTAGAGTTTTCATAGTCCTAAACAGGACAATATTTGTTCAGTTAGTTATCATCCATTTTGGAAGATCATGAAATCATTTGAAGGGTATTCAATTGTGGAGTCTTAAATGCTTTTGAACCATGTTGAGAGTTCCCTTATTTTTTGTATTTCAAATATGTAAGGTTGAGTGATCTTTGGAAGCCTATTAGGCCAATTTGGACAATCTATTTTGAGAGTTTTCATATTTGAGATGTCAAGGTTGGGAATGGGTTTTGAGTCTATTATTTAATGTTGTTTCAAGTGTTTTTGAGGAATCAATAGGTAGTTTGGTGCCTTGTTCAATTTGAGTGCTTTGGAATCAAGATTTTGTGAAGGAAATGTGAGTCCTAATTGTAAGGACAAGAAAGAATAGATTGAGTTTTGTCAAGTTGTGAAGGTTTGAGATTTTTTGGACCCCTATGTTGCTATCAATTGGTATCAAAGCTAGCTGATTTTGATGGTTTGTGGAATTGTTAGTTTGTTGAGTTGTTGGTTGGTTGCAGGTGCTTGATCCATCTAGGCTACAAGAGAGAGTTTGGTGGTTGAGTTTGTGTTTGTGCAGGTTGAAGTGAAAACCTAGTTGTTGGTTGCCAAGAGACTAGGGAGAGAAAATCGAAGACACCTAGGTAAGGCAAAGAAGTGTGTTGAGTTGTGTGGTAAGCAGTGAGGGAGATGGATAGCTATCTATGAAGTACTTGAGGTTGCAACCATTTATGAAAGTTCAAGGTCAGTTTGAGAGTACTCCACTGATGGGAGTAGATGAAAAGGTGATTGGTCAGAGAAGGTCAAGGATGAATTGTGAAAAAGAGAAAATTTTGCAAGGATAGTCATGTGTCCTTGGTTGACAAAAGAGTTAGAGGAAAGTTGAGAGTTGTGAAAGGATAGTCTTGTGTCCTTTTGAATGAGAAGAGCGATTGTGAACTTGATAGGAAAAAAATGGAAAAAGACAAGTGAAGACAAGTGAAGATGATGGTGAAGACCAAGCTGAAGGCAAAGAGAAGAAGAGTTGAAGACAAAGGATGGAACCAAGACAAAGACAAAGACAAAGATTCAAAGAGAAAGAAAGAAGAGTCCAAGGTAGATTTGAAGTTGATTTGTAGGTGAAAGAACAAGCAAGGTTGATACAACATGTTTCTAAGGGAGTTGGAAAGTTTTTGTTGGTTGGTTGTATGGTGCAGGAGCACCTTGTACTTCAAATAGGCAAAAATATAAAATTTTCATTTTCATCATGAAGGCATTGTAAAAGGTCATGAGAAGACCTATTTTAATGTATTTAAAGTCTTAAATAGGTCTCTAGGGGGTTAATTGTGTCAATTTGGGAAAAATGCTATTTTGTTGCACAATTTGTAAAACTTACCAAACTTGTAAAATGCAAAAAAGGCAAGAATATGAAAAGTCAGTTGAGAAAGGAAAAGGTTGTGGTCGGTAAAAGAAGTTGAAAAGGCAGTTAACAGTAGGAAAACATTTTTAAAAGGAAATGTGGGGTCGAGCAAAGAGATGAAGATTGCATTCTTGAAAGCAATTTAGTAAATAAAGCTTTATGTTTAGTATTTGCAGCATTCTTTTCTTATTTTTAGCCCTTATAAGGGTTGTGCATCAATTCATAAGTTTGATATTTTTTTTGTTGTCTTAGTTCAAAGGGTTAACGATAATTTTGCAGTTGATTTGAAAGGTTTTTATCAGATTTTTAGCAAGAAAAAAGCAAATTTCTATATTCTGCCTATAAACCCTTAACAAGGGTTTTGAGAGTCAATTAAGAAACTAACTACCATCCCACCAATGTGGGCTTGGTAGAATGGTGAGATGGATTATATAGTATGTAATTAGGGTGTGTCTAATGTATGCATGTTGACAAGAGAAGATTGAAGACAAGAACTCAAAGTTAGGTTGTTGCCCCTACAGAAAATACAAAATTTCCTTCATGAAAAGCATGGCTCCAAGGTGGAATTTGATGCAAAAACCTATGTGAAGGTTGGGAATCAGTTTCTACAGTTTGTGCATACCTTTTGGGATATGTTTGAAGCATAGGACAATTAAAATAACGCTTGGAAGGTTTATTTCCCTTAAAACCCTGTTTTGCTTGTGTTAGAATGGCATGAAATGAGGGTTTTGATAATTGAAGTTATAGTGAGATTTTTAATCTATAAAAATGGAAGGTTTAAAGGTTTTGAGACCTAACTTAATGTTGGCTATGATTTTTTGGTGATTTGAAGTTGATTTGGTGGTACCTTCTTTGGAAAATTGACCTAATTGGTGTGATTTGACAGCAGTTAGTGTATTGATTCTCTTATATTTTCCAAAATAAGTGTAGTTACTCTTGAAGTATGTTATAATGGACTGAAATGGGTTCCTAATGGAATGATTGATTTAAGGATTTTTAATAGGGGCTACTTGATATACCCACTTTTGTCATAAGGCAGTGCTACAAGGGCTTTGGGTCTATGATTGCAAAAAGGCATAATTCTATGAATAAAGAGATCTAAGGGATTTCTTTTGTATTGTAACTGATAAAATAATGATGGTAAAGTTGTTGCAATGGTTTGGGAAAGGTCTTGAAGCCAAGTTTGTTATTTTGGGTGTTTGAGCAATATGAATCTAATGTGTAAAGTGATGATTAATTGCAATAATTAAAGAGTATGATGGATCAGTGAATTGTGAGTGTGTATTTGGTTTATTTCAATCAAGAACATGTTGATTACATTGTCTTGGATGTCTGGTGATAGTGTGGAAACAATAATGCATGGTTTGTTGATATTTTGCATTGTGAAGTAAGTTGTATTGAATGGTAAATTGATGAATAAGGAAAGAGATGAATGATTTAGTTTCTCAATTAGGTTATTATTTTTGGTACAGTCAGTTTGATGCTGGTTAAGTTGTGTTTGGATCTGATAAAGGTGTGTAATACTGATGTGGTGAGTTGGCTTGTTGGTAACCTTGAAGTTTCAAGTGAATTTGAAGAGATTTTGATGAAAAGTTAAGTGAATCAATGGTGTTTGTTTAATTTGATCTTCTCCATTTGGGTTTGGGTCAAAAGTACCCTTGTTGGTTGGTTGATCCTAGTAGATGCTTTGCATCACTAAGTGGCTAGAAAAGTTTTCATACCCATGCAATACTTCATTGTATTGAATCCTATTAGCTCTAGAAATCCTTGATCTACCTTGCATAATGTTTGCAAAAATAATTTTTCTTGAGAGAAGAACAACTAGTAAGAATGGCATAAACCACATTATTTCACATACAGTATGGAGGTTATTACAGACTGATCTTGCGCAAAGAACTTGATGGAGTAGGTTTTTTTGTTTAAAATGATTGATTTGGTAGAGTTTCCAGGCCAATTGACGATTCTTCTATTCTGGAACAAGGTTCTCCTTCCCAACACCATTGTTAAAATTCATTGCACTTCACGTATGATGTAATTTAAATAAAAATATATATATGTATTTTGTTTTGTTGTTGTGAAATTATAAACATAATGGTTTTGCATTGTACTATGATAAATTGAGTTTGTTGTTTTTTTAACTAATTTTAGGCACGTGAACTCAAAAATTAAATCTTAAGGGTTTTTAATGCCATTGTAGTGAGGGTATTTCAATGTGATTGATTAGGGTTTGATACGATTTTAGATGAATTCTACTTGTGTTTGTGTCCTACTTGTGTTTTTAATCTTAGTGTATAGTTAGTGGAGCAAGGATTGTGGAAAAAGGAGGAGAATTTTTTTATTGAGGTACGCCTATTTTGTATTTGGCTTTAAAAGGTAACAAATATTTTCTTGGTTGGATTTTGGATTTTTCCTTTGGGGAAATGGAGAATTTTTGTTTTAAAAAGTGAAGGAAAATGGTAGACACCTGGCTAATGGACTAGGTAGTTGGACTTTGCATTGTGCATGATAGTTTTGCATGCATGCCTAGGGGTTGTAGGACTTTCTTAATGCATGCGATTTATAGGAAATACACAAAATGAATTTATGGAAAATGCTTTAGAAACTCCCAATAGCCAATGCATTACATAAATGGAATTTGCAAATCTAGAGCTTTATACCTCAAGAGTATATATTTCACTTTATGGCTTTAGGCAGGGACTACAACTGCACCACAACCCTTGTTTCGTATGTGAACAAGAGACTAGATAATTATTCCAACTTTGTAACATAAGCATATGATATATTTATCATCAAAGGTAACATATGATTCAATGAACATGTCAATGCCTATAGAGTTGTAGAGAGCATATTAGAAGGTACCCTATTATTTACTACCCACAAAATGTTATATAATGATAAATCAGGCACTCCAACTCTTACGATTCTTACAAGCTTCCATAATAGGAATCCAAAGGAGAGGCAGGTGCACAACCTCCAGCCCTAGACTTGAGGAGACTAGATGTGGGAGTGGGAATGGGTGTTGGGAGAGAAGGTTCAACAAAAGAGAGCCTTTTCAGCTTCAACTCCAAGAAAAGACAAAAAATCCCATAAGGATATGGATAAAATTCTTTTGGAATGAAATAAAAAATTATCTTGCCAGAGTATAGGTTTGCAAAAATACAAAATCACTCACCATGGTGAGTGACTCAGCTCAAAATTTTGCACAAATTATGTTGTGTTGTCAATGATGCCAATGAGAAATATGTACAGAGTTTGGAAGAAAAATAGCATCAAGACCGACCAACGCAAAAATTTGTAAAAGATGAGACAAACCAAAGCCAGTCTCCCTGCAACAACTGCTTCAATCTATTCACAATTAAAAGGCTATCGGCTAATTACATGTAAATAACTAGCTATTGCACCTTGTGCAATGGGTACGCCAAAGAGGTGTGAAAGGTCAATTAGGAAAAAATTGGTTTATTTTTTGCACACATTTGTGTAGTAAATAAGATCAATTGATAGATCATTTAGAAAATGATTTTAATATTATTATTAATTTTTTTTATATTATTATATTTATTAATTTACATTTTTATAATTTATAATTTATAATTTATATTATTAATTTATGTAATTTATTTTTATATTATTAATAATTTATTAAAATATTAACTATTATATATATATATTTATAATTTATGTCATTATTTTATGTATTTATTATTATATTATTATATTTATTATTTATATATTAACTATTCTATGAACTATTATTATAGAATAATATATTAACTATTATATTATTATATAAATATTTATTATTTATCATTATTTTATGTATTTATTATTATACTATTATATAAATATTTATTATTTATTCATTATTATATTATTATATTATATTTATTATTTATATATTAACTATTCTATTAACTATTATTATAGAATAATTTATTAAGTATTATATTATTATATAAATATTTATTATTTATGTCACTATTTTATATATTTATTATTGTAGACACCTAAATTTGACCACCCCCATATGGTCAAATTCACCTTTACATTCCTCTGTCTCGCATCCTTCATCCATATTAATTAAATAATTTATTATTTGATTGATATTACCCTTCAGTCTAATGTCCCCTAAGGTGTTTAATAAATCAATTAAATACCTTACATCTTTCATCTCTAAATTAAATAAATATCCCAAATTATTTAATTTAGTCACTTTATCCCAAATGAATTAAATCAATTATTAATTCATCATTTTCTCTCTCCTCATATCACATCCTCCATAATTCTCACTAATCCAGATTAATTTAATTAATCTAGATTAGGATGTGCACACTCTTAATCATGATTAGGGTCACATCCTCCATAATCCCCCACTTGCCTCTAATTTGTCATTAATTCGTCTAATCATGCATTTGCACAACCTTAATCACCTACTTAACCCCACCTAATCTTCATGTCATTTATGACATATGTCCTAAGTCAACTTCATTAAATGATTTCTCCTTTGGGAGAAGGCAACCCCTTCCCTATGTGAATTTTTAATTCACATTTATCCTTTCAATACATTTTAAAGAATTTAAAATTCCTTCTCCCATCCCCATGAGAATTTTTGAGGAATTTTTAATTCCTCACTTGTCCTTTCATCCCACATGTGGACAAGGACCTCCTTTATGAGGAGATCTTGTCCAATCCCAAGGTACTATGTAGTACCTCCATGTCACCTCCACCTCATTCTCTCTTTCCACATCACCTGCCACATGTCAAAATGTGAAGGCTTGTGAGTCCTCAACTGACCCTAGCCCTTGATCTTGTCCATCTTAGCTTAATCTAATCCCTCTATTGCTTTAGGGGCACTTCCCTTAAAAATGGTGGAATTCCTCTCATTTGGCATCCATCCACTTTAGCAATCAAGCCTTCAAGCAATCAAGCTATCACTTTGCATCCTCCATTGTTGCAGCACTCTAGAGCTTTCATCTTGCATCCATCCAACTACCCACAATCTCCATTTCATTCCCCATCTCCTCACCATCATTTAGAGCTAGGTTTCATGCCATTTTTTCATTAAGGAGCACAAGCAATCAAAGAGCCAACCAAACCATCAATCTAAACAAGGTAAAAAGTTTCAATTTCATTGTGTTTTGTTTAAATTCAACTAGGCCAATCTTGAGTGTTTGTTTTTGTGTTTTCCTTTATTGTATTAGTTAGTTTTTGCATCTTAGAGTAGGAATTCACACTTGCACACATTTATGGCACACCCGGTGGGACCCATGTCATGGTTCTGCTTTACTTTTCCCTGTTGTTTGAATTTTGCAGGTTATGGGTTTACGCACAGGGGTGAATCTGCCCCCAACAGGCGAGTTTGCTTGATACAGGGGTGAAATCGCTTTGTAGATAGGCGAACTTGCTTCTGCCTTTTTAGCAAAAGGGTGGACTTGCACAAGTTGTTGGTCACGGAGGCAGACTTGCATCAAATCAAGCTAAATAGGCGAGGTTGTTGAGTACATAGGCGAACACGAACAAGTTACAAAGGTGAGATTGTATATGCCCTTCCACTTGAATGAGAGACTATGAATTCGCCTATCCCGTAAACAGGTGACCTTGCCCCAAGAACAAGGGTGAATTCGTCTTACATAGAGGCGAATTGGTAATAATCCAGAACCTTTAATTTTTTGATTTGAGCTACAATTTGATTTTGGTTTTGGATACTGACCAACTAACTTGTTTGTCGGTGATTTGTGGCATTTAACTAACGGTTTGTGCAGCTTGTCCCCTCACATTTGATGAAGACCGGTGGTGAAAACTATTGACTTATTTTCTGTAGGATGATCAATCGAAGATCCTAGTTAGCTTTGTATGTTATTTTTCACACTAATCTAGGCACACGTAGGATTAATTAGAGGGTCAATTAACTTTGTTTGTTGTGTTTGGGGGCGAATTGTTGACGTATCCACTCCCCTTGCACCTTTCAGTGATCCTAGGTGACAAGAAATTACAATTTGTTCCACTCCAGTCTAGTCTACCCAGAAAGTGCTAGTGCATCTAAGCTCTCCCCTGGTGCTACGTGCGAGCTTGGGGACCAACCGAAATGTCTAGTATTTCCTTCCTTTAGCAATACCTACTTGAGATTCGATCACCTGAGGGACTATTCCAACCACGTGTTACCAGCGGGGTATATAAAGGTGGGAGAGCTAAAGCTATACCCCAATCCAATCATGGCATGTTTAGCGAAGTGTCAAAGCTAGGGTGATACCTAGATAAGATGTGTAGGGTTGGTTTGAGTTTCCAGCACCTTGTTGGGGCTCTCAATCTGCATGTGTGACAGGCTTGTGTGCATAGTTGTGCCTCACGTACCTAGCATATATCGAGGATGCACGAGATAGCCTTGTTTATCCTAGATAGAGACTTGTGTTTAAGTCGCGACTTGGTGTAGTGCAGGGGATGAGCACCATACCTTGAAGTTACTCACCACGTACTCCCTTGGGTTGAGATAGAAATCCTCGTGGTGGACTATGATAGTCTCCAAGAGAGTGTGAAGGTGAGCATGTGGGTATCAAAACATAATAACCTAAGCAAAATAACCCTAGACAGAATAACTCGGTCATAATAACCCAAGGACAAGATAACCCAGGGTCATAATAACCCATGGAAAAAATAAGTCGTGGTCAAAATAACCCATGGAAAGAATAACCTGTGGTCATTTTAGATCAAACTAGTAAACTAGAAATGACATAAAATCAATTAGAACATTAGAATTTAGATATTTTTCCAATTCTAATGCCAAATTTTTGCTCCAATTTGCACTGATAACTCTTGATGTGCCCAAATGATCATAAATAGTCACAAAAAATATTTATTTTGGAATAAAGTTTTTTAACAACATACATGTAATTTATAAATTTTGTTTTCCTTTCTCCATATTCTTACGGGGATATTTTGTCCATGGGTTATTCTGACCACAAGTTATTTTGGCTTGGGTTATTATGACCTTGGGTTATTTTGTCCTTGGGTTATTGTGACCAGCTTATTTTGTCCAGGGTTATTTTGGTTGGGTTATTACATCCTGTAACCATCTTATACCTCTGTCATCTCCAACATCATCTCCATCTTCATATTTCTTGCCTAATTTATCCACCAATATGGTTTTCTCTTATTTTTTGTTAGCTTACATATTCATGTCTCAGATATGCATCCTCCCGCTTAAACTGAGTTGATATGAATGGGTTCTTGCTGACTATTCTATGATTGAAGATAGCTACCCAACTGTCTCCGCTTTTTATCTTCATAGTTCTATGATTTTACTAATTGATATCACTACTAATTTAGCTTGGGTTTAGTTTCTTGTCATATACCTTTCATGCGCCCACCTTAATTCTTTACCTTTTGCTGTAAGTTTATAAAGTTAATCAGCCTCCCCATTTGCCTCCCTATACACATGTTTGATGGTGAAACATTCAAAGTATTCTAAAATGGCCATTATTCTATCCAACAGTGCTTTTAATCTCCAATTAGGAGTCATTGTTGTTCTGGTTGCATTCACCATAATAGTTGAATCTCCTTCCACCTCTATCTTCCTTATTCCCTTCCTTTTACATTCAACTAGTCCAATGTGTAGAGCACTAAATTCTACTATGTTGTTAGTATCTATTGGAAGAGGAATCACTATTTTTCCTATGGTATATCTCCCCTACTATCTCTGATTATGCATCCTGCTCCAGAGGGACCAGGATTTCCTCTTGATGCACCGTCAAAATTTAACTTCAACCATCCCTCTTGTGGTGGGATCCATGTTGCTTGTTCTCTTTTTCAATCGTTATTCCCTGAGAAAGAAGGAACTTTGAGTCCTGACCACTTAGATCTCATTCTTCCATCCCATTCAGTGAAGTTTCCCTTGATGTTGGATATTAATGCTATCTTTCTATTCATATTCTCCACAATTGAGCTTTCAATTATGTTAAGGAATGATTCAACCCATCTTGCTTTGTTATCAAAAATCCTCCTATTCCTCTCCTTCCAAATTTCCCAAATTAGTGTTGAAGGGATAATTTCCCATAAGCCACTTAGTAGTCCATCCTTGGCCCTAATTGGCCAACTTTGGAATAGTGAAATGATATCATTAGACAAGGTTGTAATCCAACCCAACTTGGCACAAAGCCATCTCCAACATTTTCCTGAGAAAAGGCAATTTAGGAGGAGATGGTCTATACTTTTTTCCTGAGCTTTGCAAAGAACACACCTTGAAGGGCCTGCAAAGCCCATTTTCTTAAATTTCTCTACTGTTAAAATCTTCTTTTTTGTTGCTAGCCAAGAGAAAACTCCTGCTTTTGGTATAATTTTATTACTCTAGAATAGTTTATGTGATATTCCCAAGTCAATATTCTCCTCTTGACTAACCAATAAGTTATAAACTTCCTTTGCACTATACTGTCTGATCTTGGATGCCACCCAAATAAGCATATCATTTCCTTGCATGAACACTAATTTTTTGTTCTTTAATACTTCTTTTAACTGAAATATCTCATTATGAGGTACTAGAAGTCCATAAAAGATTTTCCATTCCCATCCAAAAGCTGGATCTCCATCTAGGAAGTTGACATAGTCCCTAATATTTTCTCCCCAATTTTGTTTGAGCCAAGTCTTAGTGCTTTCAATTGTTATGGAACTGTCTATACTTGAATAACCTCCCCATAAGTCTTCTCAGAATAAACATGATTTGCCATCATGCACATCCTAAGATGCAAAATCTGCCACAAAAGCCCTACATTTTAAGATGAAGTTCCAAATCCTTGACCCCTTGGGTGGGTTTCCAACTCTTATAATGTCCCTTGGCTCTCCAACATTTAAGTATTTGGTCTGTAATAGCCTAACCCATCTTGACTGAGGATCTTTGATCATTCTCCAAACAAGTTTAGCCCCAAAGCCTGATTTTTTTTGTCATGGTTTCTAAGTCCCATTCCTCCTAAAGATTTTGGCTTACAAATTTTTTCCCAAGCTATAAGGGCAATTTTATTTTTCTCTTTTGTGTTTTGTCAAAAGAAGTTTCTCATTTTTTGAATTATGAAAGCATTCATACCTGTTGTTAGTGCCAAAAATGATATGAGGTATATTGGTAGTGCTAATATTACTGCTTGGTGCATAACTAATCTGCCTGCCCATGATAACCATTTCCCTTTCCATGAGTTTATCATTTTATCCAATTTTGACTTCAATGGGTCTCATAACTTTGAATTTTTGAGCCCCTTATCAATAGGTACTCCAAGGTATATATAAGGTAAAGTTCCCTTCTTGCATTGTAGTATGGTGATAATCTGTGTTTCTTCTACTTGAGTAGTTGAAAAGAAATAAACTTTTGATTTTTCTCTGTTAATTGCTTGTCCAAATGCTTTCTCATAAGACCAAAGTATCTCTTGGAATCTTCTCTTGTAAAGAATATTATTAAAGTGCATCATTCAGTCTTTATTATATAGAATAAATTTGAGAATTCAACTCATCTGCAACCCAAGCCATGAGAAAAATAAAATATGTAGGAAGTTCCAACACACCGTCACCACAAGGAAGCCCCACGCTGCAAGAGCTCATAGATCGTTTTGTCGAAATAAACATTAAAGGCTAGAAAGATAAATTTATGGAAGACATTAAAATTTTGTTTCAAATAAATACTAGAAAGGTTGTATAAATTTATTTCAATTGACAAAGTTAAAAAAATATGATGAGAGGTTTTAATTCATTTATTGTTTTGCAGCTATGTGTGAATAAATATGATCAATAAAAATCTGCAACATACCAATGAAACATTAAATTGAATGAATCTAAATTAAAAGAAAAAACTAGTGTAACCCAACAAATTCTTCAAAAGCGTTCCATTGTCCTCTATCTCCAAGGATTCTTTTGATGTCCTTTTGCTCTCAAATTGCATAGCAAATAAGCTCAGCAAAATAGACAACCTAGAGAATGAGATTAAATGGAAGATGCAAGAATACTGGATTCCTACACTAAATGATTACTTGCTAAAATAAATGGTATGATTCTAGAATGCTTATGTTAAGATTAATCTAACATGATTGTTATGATGATTCTATGCTAAAATGCTATGATAATGAAATTAGAATGCTAAACGCCCAAAAGATTGCTAGAATGCTTGTTTATAGTTTATGCAAAGTTCTCTCACAAATTGCACAATAATATAGACTAGCTTTGATAGTGCACATGAGGCCCTATTTATAGATTTTTTTCGAGGCTTGAGCTCAGTTGGCATGGATCAATAGTCAAGATTTGATCTGGCAAGATGAATGGTGAGAGATTGAAAAGCTAGAGAAAAAGGATGAAAGTTGGAAAGAAAGATGAAAAAAATCTTTTAAAAAGATGGGAAATCTTCTAAAAAGATTGGAGATGCTTTCCTCTCAAAAATCCATTTTCATTCAAAATAAATAAAAATGCTAATTTAGTTTTGATTTTTTATTTAATTGAGAGTTGAGGATAAATCTTCAAATTAAATATTAAAAATATTTAATTATGTGTGACATGGAGATTTTTTATATTTCCAATTAAATATTAAAAATATTTAATTAACTGTGACATGAAGATTTTTTGATATTTCCAATTAAATATTAAAAATATTTAATTAAATGTGACATGAAGATTTTTGATATTTCCAATTAAATATTAAAAATATTTAATTAAATGTGACATGAAGATTTTATGATGTGAAAAAGAATTAATTTGAATTAAAATTCAAATAAAGGGAAAGATGATAATTAAATTAAATAAGTTATTTGAACCTATTTAATTAATTAAGATGGAATGATTTTAATAGAAGAATTTAGAAAATGAACAATATAAATAAATTATTTAAATTTATTTATATGTAGGATGAATTAAAGATTAATTAAATAACTAGTGTTTAATTAAATGCCAGATCATGTTTAATGTGACCAATTTTAGGTGTATACAACAACATACTTCACCTACAAATCTTAATTGGGGTTATTTTATCAAAAGCAGAGGCATTTTTTTGTAGTTTACTACCGAGCATATAGAAAAAATTAAGTCTAAGGTGAGATGGATGGCACATTCTTTTTTTCCTATTTTCTTAGTCTATTTGTCTAAACTTGTAAAATTGAACTACAGGAGTTGAGAGAAGGAACAAAATTTGTCGCATAAGTACTTCAACAAATTGGCCAAGTGCATTGGGTCATTGCAGGCCTATTAGTTATAGCATATTTAGTCTCAAAACGTGCAAAATTACGTTAGAACAAAATTAAATGTGAACAACTTTTACAAGAAATGATAACACTTGCAATGAAGACAATGGTGTTAAGACATCTTATTAATTTAGAGAAGGAAACTTTTGAAATA
Organism: Sequoia sempervirens; assembly: GCA_007258455.2. Lineage (NCBI taxonomy): Eukaryota > Viridiplantae > Streptophyta > Pinopsida > Cupressales > Cupressaceae > Sequoia > Sequoia sempervirens. Next base: position 655,629,853 of record VDFB02058242.1, on the reverse strand, counting down.
GCTCTTCGATACATCATAGAGGGATTAGTGTGTTGTGCCATGCAATACGAATTTGGAAAGTTTTCTAAGTTAGTCAGTACATCGTTTCCTTCACATTGTTATATACTCTATTTTACTAATTTTATTTTTCCTTCTCCTTTTATCGCCATTAATTTTTTATGTTGCAGATATTTGAAATCAACTGTCAGCTCTGAGAGATTGACTAAAATTCGCGCCAAAATAAATAAATTTCAACAAAATTTAATTCTCACAGCAGGAGTAGAAACATTGAAAAACACACTGGTTACACAGAAAATACTACCTCAAAGATATCCAGATGAGGTAGGTAAATAAAAACAGCAGGAGCCAAGTTTGATTTGGCTTTACATTTTAGACTTTGGATTTGTATTGATTCCAATCTTTTAGCTACCTGGGCTATCGTGTAAAACATAGCTTAATTTTGGCGTTTTATTTCCATTTGTCATTAATTTCTTTCATTTTGTAATAGAGATTCTAAGAATAGGAGCCAAGGTTGATTTTGCTTTACATTTTGAACTTGGATTTTGTATTTGATGCTAATATTTTGGCTACCCGAGCTGTTGTGCAAAACATGCTTTATATTGCTTAATTTTGGCGCTTTGGTTTCCATTTGCCATTAATTTCCTTGATTTTATAATAGAGATTCTAAGAACAGGAGCCAAGGTTTTTTTTTTTTTAGACTGCAGGAATCGGGTAGCATGACCCCTTATAAATTGCAGTGCGCTGGGTAAACTTTTTAACGTGACCGGCAGCACTGGTGTGACACGCCCTCTAGTACCACGAGGGTGGGGGAGACTAGACCTTGTGACCAACCTCCTGCAACAGGAAAGATTTAGCCAACCGAGCTAGGGCCCCAACCCCTAGTTAGAAAAAGAGCCAAGGTTGATTTGGCTTTATATTTTGGATTTGGATTTTATATTTGATGCTAATCTTTTGGCTGCCTGGGCTGTCATACAAAACAAATAGAGATTCTAAGAATAGGTGCCAAGGTTGATTTGGCTTTACATTTTGGACTTGGATATTGTATTTGGGCTGTAACATGAAAGATATTTATACTACTTAATTTTGATTTGGCTTCCATTTGCCATTAATTTTCTTGATTCTGTAATAGAGAATTCTAAGAACAGGGGCCAAGGTTGATTTGGCTTTACAGTTTTGGACTTGGATTTTGTATTTGAGGCTAATCTTTTGGCTGCTTAGGCTTTCATGCGAAACATGCAAGATATTTATACTACTTAATTTTGGTTTGGTTTCCATTTGCCATTAATTTCCTTGATTCTGTAATAAAGATTCTAAGAACATAAGCCAAGGTTGATTTGGCTTTACATTTTGAACTTGGCTTTTGTATTTGATGCTAATCATTTGAGTGCTCGAGTTGTAATGCAAACATGTAATTGTTGTTCATTTGTTGATAGTTTAAACTTGATTCTGAAATAAGGTTTCAAAGAATATATGACATTGTTTCTTTACTTTCGTATTCTAGATTTGGATAGTTCAATTTATTCTATTATTTTTGGGCTACTATGGCTTTGTTCCGTGTATGTGTGTTTGTTATTACAGTTCGTTTGCATATTATATGTATTGATTTTGTAACTGTATTTAAAGCAACAATTTATACAAATTGTTGATGTCTAAGTTGATTTTATTTATTTAGGTTGGGGATGGATGTGGAACACTAGAGTTTGAAATGGGGTGTTGTTGATGATGGAGGGTTCATTTGATTGTTCAGTGATTATTCCATCTTATAAAGATCTGATGTTCAAGTTGATTGAAGTTGCATTAATTTTGTTTCATGGTTCCTACATCGAAGATTGTATGATTGTAGTGGTGTTGTGTATTTTTATGGGAGTAAGGATTAAGGCTTGATTGGGATATGTGTGATGAGAGTATTCATTTAATTGTTTCACATGAATTGTATTTTGTAAAATTCTGATGTTTAGGTTGCTTTTCATTCATTCAATTTTGTTTTGCAGTTTGCAAATTGAAGATGTGTGAAATTAGTATAAATTGTGTGTGTTTTCTTTAGGGGCGTGGGAGTGGGATTAGTAAGGGATTAGAGTTTGAATTGGGGAGATTGTGGTAAAGAGGGTTAATTTGACTGCTTATGTGACTTTATCTTTTAAAGGTTTGATGTTCAGGTTATTGTTGCAACTTCATTTTTTTTAAAGCAACTTTCATATGAGAGATTGTCTGAGCTTTGTATGTATTAGAATTATATTTGCATGAACATAATACATGTTCGATTGTTTTGTGTGACTTTGATGCAACTATTTCTTGACTATTGTTGATTTGTTGTAGATTTGCGTAGTAGTCTTCATAGGAGTAAAATTAGGTGTTAGATTACTCTGTTTTGGACTGTTGTTACTTTGTAGTTTACGTAGGAGTTAAATTAGGGGGTTTTTTAGTTAAATTAGGGGTTTTCTTTGGTGGAGAAAGGGCATAACTGATCACATAGGAATTATCTTTTGGAAAATGTAATGATCAGATTATAAATAATGAAAATAGATTATCTCCATATTTTCTTTTATTTTTGTTCTATTATGCTTATTTCCTTTGTTATACAAAGGGTAAATATTAATTTGCAAGATCTGAGGATTTACCTGCATCAGACTTGCAACTTGTGTGTAAGGGTGAACATTAATTTGCAAGATCTAAGGATTTGTCTACATGAGACTTGCAACTTGTGTGTAACAAAGTTGTTGGAGCCTCTAATAATCCTCACTTGAGGTTTGTGTGCTCTAATTAATGGAAATTTAAAAATGTTCTTATATACAGTTGGGATCGAGGAGCAACTTAAAGTAGTAAGCTCGCTCATCAACATGGAAGATCGCTCATTAGTTGTCGTCATTCTTTGGGGCTTAGGTGGTATTGGAAAGTCAACTATTGCACAAGTTGTTGTCTCCACAATAGATAGAGACATTTATAACTATGCTAGAATACAGTTAGATTCAAATTCTAAAAAAAATAACTATAAAGAAATACAACAATAGATTTTGAGTGATGCCTTTCCAACTTATGAGGGTGGAAGAAAATTAGACTTGAGAGATGATGCAGATGGTAGGGATCACATAAAAAGAGGCTTTTAAAAGTGAAGAAAATAAGTATGTATTTTTATTTATTGATAATGTTTTGAATACTATATACTTGGAGAAAATATTGTCGGAAGACTTGTGAAGTCTTCCAGAGGGTAGCAAAATACTTGTTACAACCAGAATTTTGAGTGTCATAGAGGTGCTTCGTGATCGTGGCCTTAATTGCAAGAATTATTCTGTCAAAGCTCCCTTTAATGATCATTTGGTGACACTTATGTGCAAAGACCTTGTAAGTGGTGATTCCATTGATGTGAATGATGATCTAGAAGAGATTATCCAACTTTGCGAAGGATTTTCACTGGTTTTGAAAATGGTTGGTAGTCATTTGTGAAGGCAGAATTATAATCCAAACCATTGCAAATTAATACTTCAAAATTTGAAGGAAGGACAAACAATGAAAGAAGCGAACCTCACTGCTTGTTTGATTTTGTATTTGGCACATTGGAGGGGTCTACTCAAGAAGTGTTTTTGGACATCTGATGTTTTTTAATGAAAATTAGCTTTGTAGACATGTAGAGTACATTATGGGTGTTGAGGAAGTCGCAACCCTTGTAGATGCAATATTGATCACCACGGTGGTGAAGACTGACAAGGAGATGTTGTCTATTCCTAATCTCATTCGGTCAATAGGGCTAAGCAGGGAAAAATCGAGTAGAATTTTGAATGAAAACTCCTGGTTTAAAGTTGAAAAGGATGAGGTATATTTCAAATTTGTTATTATTAGATGGATAAAATGAATAATATTTAAGCTCATTGTTAAATAATACTCGTTGACTATTTCACAGATAGAACTAATACTATTTCAGCTCATTGTTAAATAATACTTGTTGGTGTTAGAGTTTCGTAGGCCAAGCTAAAATGAATTAAAGGAGTTTTGATTGAAAACAAAGCTTCCATGATTGAGAAAAGAAAACTTATTTTGATGAAGGAAACATTAAGAATTATGTCATGGAAGGGTGGCATCAACGTTGGCACAATAGATGCACTGACATTGCCAAAGTTAAGATGTCCTAGAACAGATACTGATATTTGTGGACTGGATGTAGAAGCATTTAATAAATTGGTTTTTTTGGAATGTGAGAAGCTTCCCACTAAACTGAAAGATCATTTGAAGGTAAGTCTTGAAAATGATAACATACATTCTTCCATTTCATTTTGGTTATCACTTTTTTAAAATTGTTGTGTTGGTCTATTGATAAATGATGTTGATAAAAGATACTGGATGGAGTGCAACACAAAAATTCCATAGCTTTTGCATGGAATAGAGAATGAACTTTAGGCACTATTTTAGATAGTTTGAATAACTTAATTTAAGAGAATTTTCCATGCAATTAGATAGTTAAGTTTTACCAAATTGTTGTTAACTGAATAATAATGTATCGTTGAATTTAGTTAACAAACTCTATTTTCAATTTTATCTGCCAATTTCAAAGAGCTGTGAGATGCATGATAGATGCTACAATTTGTTTTTGAGAGGATGCAAGCATTATTAATAATTCACCTTTGTGTTGCTTTCTATAAGTCACGATAAAAAGTGTAACAGTTATACAGACCTAAAAATATATAGAATTTTATTATGAAGAGTTCACTCAAAATTTATATGGCTCTATTTTTCATGATTGTTGTGAGTGATTTTATTTGCTTCTGTTGTTTATCATTTGTTGTTATAATGTATTTTGAATAATTGGTTAAGGAATTGGGTTTGTAGAGATTCTTCATGATCATGATGAGTTTATGTTCTAACAATGAAATAGTAAATCTTTGTGTAGTTACCAGAAAGTTTAAGGTTGATAAAAGTTGGGAGACAACCAACTAAAATGTAGGAATTATCAAAAATAGTGCCAAATTCCTCCTTGGAAGAATTACCTATAGAATTTGATGACAAAATTGTGTCTGAAACAAATGATGGAAAAAAAAAGAAAAACAAGAACGCCAAAAATGTTGTTAACAATTTTATTTAGTGTTTAAATAAATTGGCACATTTTGAAGTGATTAATTGGTGGTCGGATGCGAGTGAGCTACCTGAGCAACAGTGTAGGTTACTACAACTGAGTACTCTGTGTGTGGAGAGGTCTAGATTAGAGTGTGTAACATATTTGTTTGGCCAAATTACAACTGTAAGCGAGTTGTATTTACATGAGTGCAAATTATTAGAAAAATTGCCATCTACCATTGGTCAGTTGATGACTCTAATAGTGCTAGATTTATCAAGGTGTCAAAGTTTGAAATAATTGCCAATCATCTTCCAAATTTAAGAAAGTTGTATGTAACCGAGTGTTTAGCTTTCAATAAGTTGCCTTCCACCATTGGCCAATTTACATCTTTAAAAGAACTAGAAATAAAAACTTGTAGGAGCTTGAAAGAGTTTCCTTCCACTATTGGCCAGCTGGCAACTCTAACAAAGTTGGTTTTACTTGAATGTTTAGGATTGGAAGAATTGCCTTCTACTATTGGCCAGCTGACAACTCTAACAAAGTTGGTTTTACTTGGATGTTCAGGATTGGAAGAATTTCCTTCCACCTTAAACAATCTCAAATGTCTGGAATATCTAGATATTTCTTATTGTGATTCTTTGGAATCAAATGTTTATCAGAGGGATGATAACATCAAAATTGTTAAAAAAGTGAGCATAATTGTACTGATTGTCAAAAAGACAAAATATTGAAAGTTATTCATTCATAGAGAGGGATTTCAAATATTATGTTTGCATTGCTCACCACAATGCACTTAGGGGAGACAACCCAGTAGTTGAGCATGCTCCCTTTATGTTATATCTGACATTTTCTTAGTTACATGATGAGATTGTTTTCTTAGTTACATGATGAGATTGTATATAATTTACTATACTGATTGTAAAAAGACAAAAAGTTGAAAGTTATTCATTCATAGAGAGGGAAGTCAAATATTATGTTTGCATTGCTCACCACAATGCACTTAGGGGAGACAACCTAGTAGTTGAGCATGCTCTCTTTCTGTTATATCTAACATTTTCTTAGTTACATGATGAGATTGTTTTCTTAGTTACATGATGAGATTGTATATAAGTTACTATACTGATTGTAAAAAGACAAAAAGTTGAAAGTTATTCATTCATAGAGAGGGATGTCAAATATTATGTTTGCATTGCTCACCACAATGCACTTAGGGGAGACAACCTAGTAGTTGAGCATGCTCCCTTTCTATCATGCGATTGTATATCAGTTTCTAGTTTGTAATGTTGTTGTTGATGGTGTTATATCAATTGCCTAACTCTAAGTTAGACTCTAAGAATACATGAATATTGTAACACAACTCACCCGAGAGGGGGGTGAGTTAGCAGAGTTAATAAAACTAGTCCTTTAAATCTCTTTAAACCAAATTAGGAGATTATGTAGAGAGACCAATCACACAAAAATTCATACAACACCAAGTGTACATGGAAAAATCAGTATGGGAAAAACCACGAAGAGAATAGCTGCTTGAGTCTACTGCTCAAATCCAACCTCACAAGAAAAAGCTCATTGGTTACAAAGTTTAAGGGCACCAACCCTAAGGAGACATCGATCCCCTAATTTAAGAGCACCAAATCTAAGGAGACACCAATCCCTTAGTTGAGCACCAACTTAGAAATCTAATGGTGCCAACTAATCAGAAAAAAAGGAGCTACAACTCCAAATTACATAAGTGATTCAACAAAATCAAATTCTCCGTTGCAAGTCTAATTTGCAACTGTACATTTACTTCTCTACTTTGTTTTGATTTTCAAAACAACCTATGTTATATGCTGCTATAGGAACAATCTTCTACCTTTGTTGTTGTTGCAATCTAAGTAACTCATCCCTCTCTCTTCTCTTACTCTGCTTCAGCTCTATTAAATATTTCTACCACTCATTTGAGCTTCATACACACTTCATACTCTTTTAGTTTGTATGTCTTTGAGTGTGTGTAAATCTTCATGTTATCAAGAAGATCATTTCTAAATGTTAGGTCTTCATTTTTTATGCCCTATTCCGTCATTTTTCTACTCTATATCAAAATCATAACCATAACTTTGATATGTAGTTCTGATGCATAATAAATGCTTGTTCTGCACAAGTTTTGTATAATTGAACTATATTTTATCTTTATCACTGTCTATATATCCATGATGTTACTTAACCAATCAAACTTCATCTTTCAATTGTTGTGGCATATCAAATTTCTTCCTCTGTGTTGAGTTCCACTGACTAACCATTCAAACCATTGCCTGACCATTGTGATGTTACAACTTTGAATGCCAACCTTTGATCTTTGTCTTCATTTCATTATCTAACTGTCCTCATTGATAGGATTCAACTTTAAAACATAGTCATTTGATCAAATCTACTTTGAATATATGCTATTGATCTTCTATTGCATGCCTTATGCTTGTCACAACTTTGTTTTAGGCTTAAGGAGCCATTTTTGTGTTGTATGAAACATGAGCGATGCAATAAAAACTCACTACCTATTTTCTTGACGTCACACTCCAATTTTTATCACACATCGCAAATTTTCTATGTGCATAAAGGATTGAAAATGTGATACAAATAATTCATGCATTGCAATAATGAGTCACCACCTATTTAAGTCAACACCACCGTGTATACAAGTCATTATTTTGCATATCACAAATATGACTTTGTCTTTTTGATTCACAACTACGATGTGAATCAATTGTGTGATGCAATAAGATATCACCATATGTCTTTGTTATGTCACATTCCACTACCATCGCATATCAAAAGTTTGCCTTGTGTGGTTAAACATGAAAACTCAATGCAAAGAACACATTCTTTGAAATTAGTAGCTATCACGTAGTCTTCAATCTTCATCGCATATTGCAAGTTTGCTTTGTGCTTGGAGAATGTAAAATGCAATGTGAAGAGAGGTTGTGATGAATAAATATTAAACGTCTGAATTAGGAAGTATAAAATCTCCAATACTCTATCGAGCCGATAATTCTTAGGACAAAGGGGCTAGTTATACGATGACATTGAAAACTTAATTTATAACTTAAATGATTGAATACCAAGTATTTCCAATCAACATTGAAACATAACTCTGTGAAGGCGAAATGGCTGAGGCCTAGGGTTTTTGCTACTAAACCCTAATTATGCTAGAGAACAATATGTTATTGATCATACCACTGGAATCCTCTTAAAAAACCCATATCAAATATGTCGTTTGTTTTCACCACAACCATTTGGAAATGGCCTTTGCAATAACATGAAAATATTTGGAACATTTGAGCAACTTTGCAATATTTGCAAAACATGCTCTTCTCTCCTTCATATTTCACTACTCTTTCTATGGCATATCCTCTGAGATCCATGGGATGTAAGATGCCAATATATCCATTCTTTGACATCACATCAATTGACTTTTGACATCAATGACAACATTATGCAACCAAATCTCCCCCTTTTGCATTGATGGAAAAACTTAAATGCTTTCTACCAATTGTATATGAAATGCTATGTACCAAGAGTACCAATTGAACAATCATATATCAACATGAACCATGTTGGAACATGTTGGAAACTATTCTGCACAACAACCATATGATTATCTGCATTCATAACTCCCCTTTAGATATATCTCTACTTTTGATTTAAAACAAAGGAGCATTTGTTACAAATTTCTCCCAAAACTTGCAAACTCAGAGCATTTTTCTCAATTTCTCCTTGTTTTTCATCAATGACAAAGGAACACTTTCTAGACACCTAGCTTCCACTAATGTTCTCCCCCTTTGGCATGTTATGCAAAGAGAAACAGTGTGTCCAATCTACAACCATCAAGTCATTAGAAAATTGTAAAATAGTGCATACTTGACTTGACTTCTCTCTTTCCTTCCAAGGAAGAATAAAACTTCTATGAATCTCCCCCTAGATTGATGTCCTATCACTATTGTTAGTGATGTAATTTGAGAGCAAGTACTCCCAGTTTCTATATTAAGTACTCAAATTTCTCTTTGGGAAGAGATTTGGTAAATATGTCTGCAAATTGTTCCTTAGTTGGAACATATTCCATTGTGACTTTGTGATCTGCTACCTTTTCTCTTAAAAAGTGATATTTGATTGAAATATGCTTAGTTCTAGAATGCATCACTGAATTCTTTGATATATTAATAACATTTGAATTATCACAAAGAATAGAGATAGGGTCTTTGTACTCTACCTTGATGTCTTTAAGTGTTTGTTTCATCCATAATACTTTAGTACAACTTGTTGCTGCCACACACTCTGCTTCTACCATTGAAAGAGTAACTGACTCTTTCTTCTTGCTTAACCATGAAACAAATTTATTTCCTAAGAAAAATGCACCACAACTAGTGATTTTTCTATCTACACTTCCTTCCCAATCAACATCTATATATGTTGTAAAAGTAAAATCATCACCTTTGGGATACCATAGTCCATAGTCAATTTTACTCTTGATATATCTAAAAATTATTTCCACTGCATTGACATGAGACTCTTTTGTAGCAGCTTTAAATATTGTAACCATGCATACTAATCACATAATTTCAAGTCTTTATGTTGTTAGGTATAAAAAACTACCTATCATTGATCTATACATAGTTTGATTTGCATCAAGAGAGTTATCTATTTTACTCCATCTACATCGATTTATCATTGGAGTACCTACTGGTTTGTTGTCTTCCATGCCAAATTTCTTATGCATCTCCTTAGTATACTTGGTTTGAGATATGAATATCCATTCATTAGTTTGTTATATTTTTAGACCAAGGAAAAATGAAATTTCTCCAAGCATGGACATCTCAAATTCATCTAGCAAACTCTTTGCACATTTTATTGTTGCTACCACCACAAATGATGTCATGTACATAAACAACAACAATTAACATATGATCACCTTCTAATTTCGAGTACAAATTACTATCTACACATCCTTTATTGAATCCTTGTAGTTGTGAGTACTGATCTACTCTTGAATACCAGGCTCTAGGTGCTTGTTGAAGACCATATAGAGCTTTCTTTAGTCTACAAACATAATTATCTTCTATTGATAGTTGAAAACCATCAGGTTGCTCAATATAAAATTCCTCTTCTAGGTTTCCATTTAAAAAAGTAGACTTGACATCCACTTGATAGACTTTGAAACTTTTTAAAACTCATAATGCTATAAATATTCATATAGCTTCTAATCTAACAACTGAAGCAAAATGTTTCTTCAAAATCTCTACCTTCCATTTGTGCATACCCTTTACACACCAATCTAACCTTATTCCTTCTAACAACTCCATCCTCATTGAGTTTGTTTCTAGCAACCCATTTTGTACCTATTACATTCTTATTAAGGGGTCTTGGAACCAATTCCCAAGTTTTGTTCTTTTCAATTTGGCTTAGTTCTTCTTCCATGACATTTAGCCAATTTTCATCTTTTCTAGCTTCATCAAAACTTTTAGGCTCAATTTCTAATATTAAAGAAAAATAACTTTCTCTTTGTTCTTTGAAAATATTATCCTTGTTTAAACTCCATCTTTATTTGCAATAACCTGTTCAACTGGATGATCCTTTTGAACATATTTGATAGGTGACTTTTCATTTTCATCTTTTGATTCTTCATCAACTATTTCTTCTTCAAACATTAATTTTTCTTCACAAACATCTTTATCAGGTTTAACATGTTTCACGTATTCATCAACCTTGACATTTATACTTTCCACAATTATATGTAGCCTCTTATTGTAACATTTATAGACTTTTCTTTGAGTGGAATATCAAAGAAATATTCATTCATCACATCTTGAGTGAAAGATTCCCAAATTGTCTTCATCTCTTCTAATGTAGCATTTACTACCACATACTCTAAAGTATTTAACAGATGTAGGTCTACCATTCCATAGTTCATAAGGAGTCTTCTCACTATTTACCCTTGGTTGAACTCTATTCAAATTATATACTGCAGTGTGTACTGCTTCTCTCAAGTATACATCATTGAACTTGGATTCATTTAGCATTGTTCTAGCCATTTCTTTGACTCTTCTATTCTTTCTTTCAACAACTCCATTTTGCAGTGGATTCCTTGTTGCATAATATTGTGTTTTAATCCAATGTCTTTCACAATATTCCATGAAATCATTTCAGGTGAATTCTCCACCTTTATCATATCTTAAGCATTTAATTCTTCATCCAATTTCCTTCTCAACCATATACCTAAAGATTTTAAATCTTTCAAATGCTTGAGATTTGTCCTTCAAAAAGTTCACCCAAGTCGTTCTTAAGTAATCATCTATGAGTAACATGAAGTATCTTTCTCATTTTAATCCTTTTGTCCTTGTAGGACCAAAAAGATCAGTATGTACTAACTCCAAAAGTTTTTAAGTAACATATTATTTTGTTTGAAATTTAACCCTTGTCTTGTAACCTAGTCGACATTCTTTGCATGTAGTGTTTGCAGGTTTGGTTATCTTGGGCATATGTTTAACAACTTTCTTCAAACTTACCTTTACCGAGTTATCAAAGTTGACATGACTCATTCTTTTGTGCCATAACCAACTCTCATCAATCTGTCCTATAAGAAATTTTTTGTTATTTACTTCCTTGAGGTTATAAATGTTACATTCAATCCTTTTTCCTTTTGCAACTAGTCTTTCTGATTTAGCTTTCATTATCTTGCAGCCTTTTGTATTGAATGTGACTTTGTATCCATTATCACATATTTGACTAACACTCAAAAAATTATACTTTAATCCTTCAACATAAAGAACATTATGCGTAGGAAGTTTTCCATCTATGCTTAGAGTACCTTTACCACAAATTCTTAATTCAGTATTGTCTCCCAAACTAATAGTCTCTTCTTTATAGCTACTTAGTTTGATAAACTTGCTCTTATCACCAGTCATGTGTTTAGAGAAACCACTATCTATAACCCATAGTTTTTTATTTTTTGCATGCAATGCAATTTGAGAAATCATTGATTGTGTAGCCTCTTGATCTTTCTATTTCCATATTTTCTTGGATTTCTTCTCTTTTTTAGAAACTTGTGAATCTTTATTCACCTTGTGGACTACTTCTTTCCTTTTACCTTATTCTCTTGTCTTTACAAAGTTTTCTCTACAATTTTTAGCTATATGACCAAGATTGTTGCAATTATAGCATACAACATTCATATCTACTAAAAGAGCAAATGAATTTCTAATTACAAAACTTATTCTCCTTTTGGGCATCTCTACATTCACTAGTCCTATGACCAAACTGATTGCAGGTATAACAATAACCATAGCAACATGAAAAATACCTTGCCATAGTATTTCTCTCACCCTTGTGAAACAATCAACATTAACTACTTTTGTGTTTTGATTCTTCTTCAAGTTCTTAGTGACAGGTTTGTTAACCTTCTTATCTATTGTAGGCTTCTTTTCTCCAACATCTCTCTTCAACTCAACAATATCTTTATCTAATTTTTCATTTTTAGAGGCATTGCAAGATTTCTCATACTTTCTTTTAGACTTCTCTTCTGCTTTGAAGTTCTCATATAAATTTCTAGATTTATTGGTAGTAGGACTTTTACCTTTGTCAAATCCCAAAGCAGACTTTTATTTTGCTAGCTTTTGTGAGTTTATTAACTCATCAAGTATCTTAGAGCCTCCTTCCAACTTCAAACCCTAGCTAATCTAGTATTTATCATTTTTAAAATATTTTCTCAGAGAAACTACTTCAGCTTTTAGCTTCATGCATTCATCAGAATTAGATTGTAGTTCAGACTTGACTACATCTTCTATTATCTTGGATTCTTCAACTTGAGCCTTTAAACTGATTATATTTTGATTAGATTCACCAAGATTTTTAGATAGTCCTCAATCAATTTTTGTGCATGCTTCTTATCCTTTTTGTTCTCCTTTCTTAAGCTCTTAATCTCAACAAGAGAACTAATGAGTTCTCCATCAAGAACTACTTCTCCTTCTTCTTCCTCATCAGAAGCTTCAACTTCTTCATTTTCCCAATCTGCAAAGCCTTTTTCCAACCATAAGGGCACAACCTTGTTCATAATCTATGCTATCACTAACGTCAAATGAATCACTTTTATCTTGTGTGTATAAGCTCTTCTTCTTCTTTGGAAAGTAATATGTCTTCTTTTTACTATCCTCTTCTTGCTTAAAGTTATCCTTTTCACCACAAGGATATTTAGAAGCAAAATGACCTAACTTACCACAATTAAAGCATTTAAATGCTAACTTACCTCTGTATTTTTCAAAGCCTTTTCTTATTATTGTAATAAAGTTAGCTTCTTCTTCATCGATCTCTTCAGATCCAGATGTAGTAGTAGCCCAGACATTTGTCATTGGCATGGTCCAATGACTACCTGTCATTGCTCAAAAATCGCAAAGGTTCTCTCTTGGGTGGGTCATACATAACATGAATCTCAATCTCAATCCATAGATACGCAAGCCTATACATAAACACATAAATATGGAGTTGAATTACATAGACACATAAGAGATACATGGAACTAACACGACATGGAATTTACCCATTATATATACATATAATCAAATACCTATTATAAAGTAGTTAATAATCGCTTATTATATAAAAGCATATTATGTATTAAATACACAATATTATATTCCCCTAGGAATCGTTCATACCCATTCGGTACCCGTTCATCCTCAAACTAAAGCCTACTAAAGGGAGAAGGTCAAACTAATTAGGAACAACCCCAACCTTTGGAGTTATTCCCCTAAACCCTCCCCCTACAGACGTGAGGTCATAGAGGCATCCTTCGCCCAAGGACCACCTACTTTCTCGCTTGAAAACGGGTCAAATTCACACATAGTTCTCCTTACAAGATATCTCATAGGTTGCATATACATAGTTTCCCATCATCAAGGTTTACTAACACTCCCCCCTTAAGGATATTGAGGTCTTGGGTCACAATCCTCCCATTTTATTTATAATCTTGTTTTTCGAGAATGTCTTGACTCTCTATCTTATAGGTTCATCTCAAGAATACCCACACATCGATCATGAAACTTTTTTCCACACATACAAAAATCTCAATTTAAACCTTACCATATTTATCATTCCTTATTTAATGTGAGCATCCTGAACCCCTTACAATTTGCTATCAAGGATATTGTGCCACATTTGGCATCCTGATGATAATAACATATATTTTTTAACATAGGGATCTACACATATTAATATTCTCTTACATAGGAGAATAATGATTCATTAGGTTTTGATAAGAATATTGTTATCCATGGTATATCTCTCCTAGAATTGATATTCAAGCATACCTAAGTATAGGTTTCCATGCTAACTAGAATCAATCTAAGAATCGGTCTATAGTAAAGAGTGTACCTCCCTTAATAATAGTAGTCAAAATATTGCTATCAAGCTTCAACTACATCAAAAGCCTTAACGTGGGTCCAAGTGAGGGTCAAGTATAACTTTCCTTTGTTCAAATTTCTAGCATGCAATAGTGATCAAGGATGAACATTTCCAATGATAAAATAATTCAGCAAAGGTGCCATGTTTAAATTAGAAGATGCCATACTGTATGATTAAAAATGATTGTCTCTTAGCCCAATCTCAACAACTTCACCAATTAAGGGATAGTTCCTTTTTATTTGATCATGCAATAATCTAGCACTAGTCCATTAGACCAACATATGAAAACATAACCCATTAACAATATTACTAATAATATTCTTGATCTTCCAGTTTCATTTACCTTATGGTGTAACTTGTTATTCTTGTAAGTGCTTAGTTCTCAATCTAGATAACTATTCATAAAGAGATGCTACATAAGATTTATCGCATAACTCAATCTCGATAACACTATCAAATTAATGATAGTTGCCTTCTAATTGGTGTACAATTTGTATTGCACTTCATTATAAGTTTAATAATAAGTACAATATCAAGGTTCCCATATTTAAGAGATTGATAGACATCATGTATTCATAAAAATCATTTACCATAGTATCTGTGCGAACCCTTTTCCTAGTACCTGCAAAACAATATGAGTAAACAAGTTAAACAAGGAATTGCAAGCTAAAACAAGGATTACCCATGAAATCCATTTACAACCTCAAACTAGGAATGAAAATAACAAAGAACACAATGAAAATGATAAAACAAAGATTAAATCCTAATTAGATGTGCAAACTCATGATCACATGGGGGAATTGGTGCCAATTTGATGTGAAAATTGGCCCTTTCCCAATTCCTAAGATGCAATCTTTGAATGTTGAAGATGATGTTGATCCACTTTGATGAAAGATGAGAACTCCAACCAAAAATCTGCAAAACCTAGCTATGACTCAATGATAATGGATAAAATTCAAGAGATATTTGAGCATGGTAACTTTGCTTGGATTGTGGATGATCAAGTGACGATATGAGCATTTCATTTATAGGTTTTCAAGATGGATGAATGTCCAAATTTGAGCAATGTGGGACTAACATTTATCCAATGATATGATTCCACTTGTCAAGCTATGAATGGATGGAGGATGTGCAAGATTTGGGGTTTGTGCCAATAAATGCCAATATTTGAAATTCAAATTTGTTGAAATGACATGCAAGAGGGAAGGGAAAATGCAATAAATTCCACTTGGCTCAAGGCAAAGGACATGTAAAATGAATTTATTGCCTTGTTGGATGTACATGTTGACTTGGAATTTTTGAATTCAAATTGAGAGAATATTCCAAAAGATGTCTTGTGAGGAAAATAGAGATTTAATAAATAAATTAAATCTATTTTCATGTGCAACTTGCATTATCTAGAGGATGTGACATGAGATGAAGTTAAATCAATCAAGAATTAATTAATTAAAGAGGAGATTAGATGATGTGACCTATTTGACTCAAATTTATGGATTTATTTAAATAAAATAAGAGAGGAATATGATAAGAGGCTAATTAAATAAGGATTTTGATTTATTTAATTAAAAGGGATGGTGTTAGATTAAATCAAATAAGGTTTTAATTTATTTAATTTAATGGACAAATTTTAGAGAATTAATCAAATAAATTGATTATTTAATTAAATAGGGATAATTAGATCAGATGGATTGATTTAATTAACAAAAGAGAGAGACTTAATTAGATAAAATGATTTATTTATTCAAGAGTGGAATATTGATGAATTTAATCAGATAGGGAAATTTGATTAAATGGTTAGACCGAGGGATGATTTAGGAAGAAACGATGTTAGTAAGTCAGGATCAGATGCACGATGTCAATCAGTATATTTTACGTGTCTACAGTATCAATGGATTATCAAAAGTAACGATTTTCAATATTAAAAATATTTTTGGTATAGTATGGTCATAATGTCACTAAATGAAGTCAAACTCATACTAAGTAGATACCTTATTCCTAGTTTATAACAGGAGGGTACATTTACAACTAGAGGTTTAATCTACCCCTCTATTCCACCTTTTTCCATATAGAAACTTAAGAATAAGCGTTGTCTCCCCCTCTTGTCTACAAGGAAGTCTAAACATAAAAAAAGAAATAATTTAACCTTGAAAGGCTTAATCCATAATCATGAAAATATGGCATAGTTTGGACAGCTAGTTAAACCCAAATTCTTAGGTCTATTTATCCTTCCTTTCATTCATTTGTAAAGATATTATTTTATTAAAATCCTATATTATTTACAATAGCAACCTTTAGCTTATAGGCTTAACGTTTTTCTGCAACACATGGCAGCTTTAAAACTACTCTTGAATCATACAACTATGGATGGAAGTTTAGATAAAATAGGGAATGACGATGTGTTAAGGTTATTGGTGTATTCTTTGCTCAATTCAATACATTTTGATGCAAAGGATTATTATGAGAAACCAATCAATGCGAAGTATTACATCCTTTACCACATACACCAACCGGGAGACATAATGTAGAATAGTTCCAAGTTCTTGATATATTACCAACATGTTTGACATATATTTATTCACACAATAATATTTATTAAAATATATATCTGATAACTAATCATTCACATATATTATATCATGTGGTGTATGATATCTATGCATGAATCTAGAGCTTCCATGATTAGGAGAGTTCATATTTGACCAAAGTTTACAAGCTTTAAAAGGACATCATTTTTAGCTGCTAGGATTGAATATACCCAGAAATGGGGAAGTAGCCTCAATCTCAATAAAGAGTTTATTGGCTTCATATATCGTTTTAGTTCAATGCAATTTTTTTTTTTTAAATGCTAAAATAAACAAGCAATTAAGTTAACCAACTTACTTGGAAAAAGATGATGAAACAATTACAATCCAATCACTTGGAATAGGTCTGAGGACTCCACTAACTATTATATTCAAATCTTGAACATTGTTCATTGGCCTGGTAGGATCCAAAGACAACTTCAAATAGGAACTGAAGTTGGGACAACTCAATAAATCTCTCCTTGAAATAAAAATGAATAGATTTTTTCCTTCATAAACCCATGTTCATCCACACACCCATTTCTTTCCATGTAATATGAGTTATCGTTTCACCCATATCTCATGCGTTTAATATCCCACAACCAAAATGAGCATAGATGTAAGGTCCACATATTCATCATTCTCAAAATTCTCTTTCAAGATTACCCACATCATTGCAGACATGAAGGACACTGACCACTGTTGGAGAATTTGGATTTTGCACCTGCTAATGGCATCTTCCTCTGAGTTTCTCTATTATTTCTCTCATCCTCGCACCACTATACTCCTCTCCTCTACATTTTCTTTTGCTTGACCATTCAACTTCTCTCTCACATTGTCCGATCTTTTTGTCCTTCTTCTCTTGTGTGCTCTCTTTGATCTATCTTTTATGCATTCCACCTCCCGTGCTTTCATTTCTTCTATCTGGGTGATTTTATTGCCTTCCCATGCTCTCCTCTCCCACACACTTTCATTTCCCTTCATTCACTCTTTATAACATAGGCAAAGCTTCCTATCAAAAGAAATGCATTCTTTCCTGCAAGTGTTTTTCCTCCATCTCTTCTGTTTGAGTTTCCTAAATTGTCCCGACATTTTCTCCCTCTACTATTCACAGTCTCCCCTTTGCAATCTATCTTCCAAGGCACTCACATCTCTTTGCTCCTATCTTCTCCAAAATATCTCAGCTATTGAATGGGAAATGAAGGAGGTTGTGATAATTTAAAGTCTGCATTTTTCCTTTGTTTCTTTTCTCGTATGACTTGCCATAATGAATGGCCAAGGGAAGGAAAACCATTCCTCAATAAATGCATGACCATACCTTCACCCATTCCCTACACCATTCCTCATTAATTGTTGTTTGTCTCTATTGATGCCAAAAATTTGCAAGGTAACAACCCTTTGTGGGAAACTCAGTTTATGGGGGACTTGTTGTGCTAAACTGAGTGACCTCCAGATTTTTAAAGAAGCCAACTTCTTTTGTAATTAGGGTTTTGGAATGTGAAATATAAGCATATATAAAAATAAAGGCTCTAACTAGGGCGATATGCCAGAATTTAGATAAAAGACATGATAAACCTATCTTTTGGATATGGTCTAAGGGCCCACTTAGCAATTTACCATGTCTTAGAATAAAAAAATTTAAGGATTGCAACATGAACAACTCATTCAATGACATAAAATAATTATCACACCCATTTACTGAAAAGAGGAGTCAAAAGACATGATCTAAACCAACAAAATTGTATTCAAATTATAGAAGTACAAGAAATAAACAATTCAAATAATAATGGCATAGTATAAAGTTTATCAATAGCATAAGAAACAAAGAGGCTGAACAATGGCACAGTCTGTGAGTTCTTGCAATAATCTAAACAATAAAAAAGGCCTAGTCTCTCCAAAAAGTCCTGTAATTTTAAAAATTACAAAACTTAGAACATGTAACATGTAATCCTCAAACTTCAAACCTCTAAAAACCCTCTTCAGAAGAAAAAAGCAATATTTATAATTAGCTTTCCACCGCTTGGTGAGCAACAACCAAAAAGATTCTGAATCCTGAGCAATGATGTTGAGGCCATGATTTCCCTCGGCCGTTGTAACATAAAAGATTCGGGCCATAGCATTTGGTCACCCTCCATTTAGGTGCATCCCCCTGGGAATGATGGCAGTGGTCCCAACAAATTCCCGTGCAAACAAGTACCACCTCTTTGGATAGGTAGCTAGAACACATGACAACATTTCACAGCCCATTGTTCGCTTCATTCCTTATGTTGAAGAAGCATGTGATGAAGAGACGTGTGGCAGCATTTTGCTGCCTGCGGCTGATTTCCCCTTCCTTCATTAGAAACTTGCACCGAGATGACACATAGCAAAATGTTTACTATAGACGTCACCTATGGGGCCCACCAAATCCTTATGCGAATGGGAGCTATGTGGCACACGAGCGGGGACCAATGAGGAGGTGAAATGAGGCAATCAAAATAACCCATGGTGAAGACACGTGGGAGCATTTTGGGTGCCGATAGAAGAGAAAGGAGAAAATTCCTTCGAAGAGCGATGAGCAGACATGTGGCAGAGGCTGCGGTGATAATAAAAAAGGGGCCGATGATATTCATTGAAGAAATGGGCCGGTACTTAGCCAAAAACCAAACCTGAAGGGAGCACTGTGAATCTCGTATTCACAACTTCTAGCGACTATCAAGGGCTTTTCGCTTTGAGGAACGTGGAACCTAAAACTTTCTCTGGTTCGCAGACTAGAGTGCCATCCATTGGTGACAAAATTAGAGCTTGGAAAGGGCTACCTGTAGGGGCGACCAATCATCCTCATATGGTATCACTATATTGCATAAATTTTCCTATGCTCCACCTAGGTCTAACATTTCTTTATAAGGCATTACCTCAAGTAAACCGCCCCTCGCCTCGCAATGGAAAAGTAGCTACACAGTAGGATGAATAACATCCTCAATGTCTGCTGTAGTGGGAGGATGGATGAAAATCTGGAAAGCATTTGGGTCTTGCTCCTTTTCTCCAATTCTTTCTGCAATCTGCTCAGTTGTGGCGATCAACCCATCCTCAAGAAACGAGGATGGAAAACCCATCTCACTCAGTTAGGAGAAATTTTCTCGCATGTCGTCCATCATCTAGTTCAAAGTAGCTACTACCGCTTTAGTTCGTTGGAAGGCCGAGTGGCAATGGATGAACTTGCTTGCCTTTTGGGAAACAATATCCTGATAATCGATCCCTGCTTTGGCTAGGTCTTCATTAGAGACCGTATATAGCTTGCTAAGAAAACTCTTTGCTTCAGGAACCTTCTCTAAGATGAACCACGAGAATTGTTCGATTGTTCTGTGAACCTCCTGGCTCAATTTTGTTGCCTTCGAAATGAACTGAAGCGTCAGCTACAGTGTTAGGTAGAAGGCTTTAACCTTTCCCAATAAGAAATATATAGCTTCCGAGCTAATAGGATGAGATTCGGTTGTGCAGTGGAGGCTTGGAGAGAGCTCTTTAAAGAGGTGATCTCTGCATCCTTTGAGTTAATAACATCTATTAATTCTGCATTTCTCTTTTTTTACAGATGCTAGTTTCTCCCTGAAGCTACTTATTTATTTGTATTAGTTCTCCTCGGCTCGGGCGTGGTTTTCCAACTCTGTGTTAAGAGAGGACTTTGTCTCTTGGAGCTCCTTTTCTAACTAGGCCTTTCAGCCCTGAAAGTCCATATGATTCTTTTCTAATTATTGCTTATATAGAGCGTGTTGTGCCGCCAACTCTTTATCCTTTTGTTGTAGATTTTGCTTCGTCAAGGTCAATTGGCTTTGATATTTCTGGTTCCTTGCTCATAGTTCATTGAGCAATGTGGGGTCAACGAATTGGGACTTATTGAGTTCCTATTGGAGTTTGCTCCGCTCCAACTCTTTTGTTCGCACTTTCTCAGACAAGCACATGACTTTTGCTTCTAGTGATTTCTCCTTTGTTTCTAGGAAACTAACCCTTTCCTTCACAAGCTTTAGCTATTCCTCCTTTTTCTTTAATTGACGACCAGACTTCAGGAAGTCGGTCGTCACCACTCATTGCATTTCCTCCATGAGTTCTACCTTATCCTATAGTCGGGTTGCGGCCAGATTAAGCCCCATGACATACATGTTGTAATTGGCCGACAACATCTCCCCTTATGGTTTGACAACATTTGGGTACATGGTGGTGAAATTCAACATTTGTTGCACTTCATTATAAACTGTATACACCTTAGACTCTGCCTCCTTTTTATCATCTTTCGCTTTTTGCTTTTGGATCTTGAGGGCTCACATTTGCTTTGTGGATTCTCCTTGGGATATGAATTTAGATGGTGACTGAACTAGTCCACTAGCAATATGTGCATCAGGAGGTAGGGAAAAAGGGAATACAAGTGTAGAAGGCCTCTGCATTTTCTTTTGGGGGAGATTAACAATTTTTGGGGAGAAAAAGGGAACCTACCATAGTTTGGTTTGCGAACTGATGGAAGGGATCATCAGTTGCTGCGATGATGGGGGTAGTCATAATTGAGTCCATTTGCTGGGTATATTGGGTCAAACCTGAGGTAGCAGAGGCAATAAGGGTTCCAATGGTGACCAAGCTTTCAGAAAGAGAGGTGAGGAGAGATTGAGCAGCGATGGCTGGTGTTAAGGTTCGCAGAGGCATTAAGATAGATGGACCAGTCTGGGTGAATTGGGAGAAACCTCCAGCAAACATTGTGGTAGGGGTAGAGAAGGTGGGGCCGACACTTGCATTAATGGGCACTGTGGGAATGGCAGAGGACACCAAAGATTGGTAAGCAAGAAAAGCAAAAGTGAATATTACTTGCTAACTAGACATTGGCGGTGCTCTACTTGTTGGCTGCTAAGTTACTTCAAACTCCTGGCTTGTTGTGAGCACTTGACTTGTGACATCTTCTTGTGATCCTTCTCCCAGAATAGCCTTTGTGCTCTATCGTTTAGTGAGCGGGGAGTCTTTGATCTCCACAGTTTTGATAATTTCCAACTGTTGTTGTTGGGGCACTCTTGTTGTTTTTGAGGCCTAGGTGAGTGTTCGCGAGGCTCATGACATATTCAGTCGCATGTTTGAAGTGACATAGACTGGCTTCCCTATAGAATTCCTCCTTTATTGGGTGAAGGATGTTGATGTCTCAACTTCCTCTTCTGTATGCTCTTCTCCTTCATCAGGTTCGTCGCCTCTGCTAGCACTTGAGTCGGAAGCAGGGTGCTCATCCTCCCAAAGCTTGTCAAACCATTTATCTTCTTTTATGCTTTCACAAGGTGCATTAGGCCATTTTGTTTCTTGGCGACATATCCAAAAGGCTCTGATTTTTTTATTAGTCCATTCTTCTTCATTCCTCAACTTATTGTATAGAGCCTTCCCCATTTTATGGTTCTCATCATAATCTGCCACAACGAAATAGAACCTATTCCATGGCGGCCTGCTGTCTTATGTGGGGATATGAATTAGGTCAACCAAGAATTCATCTTCATCCTCTAGCGGGTTGCGCCTCAGCTCCCAGTAAGGCCAAGGGTTGTGAGTTACCTTGAGATGCTCATATGGAAGATCATTGAAAGGGTTGTAATCACACTTGTCGCAAATCATTGCCAACCATAAATGAGCCAGCTTATCCTACAACAACGAGTGTGTCTGCTTCTTTTTCATGACCATTATTTTGAATCTTTACGGATAGGTGAAGAATCCCTTCCTCTTGACCTTTTTTCCATTGCAGAAGGTAATATCAATAATGCACACTTGCCGAAAAAATTCAAGGGCAAGCACTCAATTTGTAACACATGTTGGAAGGAAAAAAGGTTCCTAGGTGAAGCCTCACATTCAGATGAATGTAAAATATGCTCCAAAAAACTAGTCACATTTGGGGGTGAAATTTTGCATATACTCTGTTTGAGTCAAGGTGAGCCGATTAATACCCTCCTCTACTTGCAAATCTTGCAAAATCGGAGTCAAGAAATAATCCAAAAATGTGTAATAATCAAAAGTAGAAGAGAGGAGAGGGGTCTAGATAAAAACTGGTTTTTTCCTCTTCTTTTCGTCAAAGATAGACAACTTTACCCGCTTATCAAAGAAATCTGGGTTTTGATACAAAAACAAATGAGAAAGATAAGAGAGAAATATGAACTTTCGTTCAACTTAGTACTTGTTAATTTGCTCTATCATTTTATTTGCAAGGTGCTATGCAAAATCATACCAGTAGTAATATTTTTTCCTATGGAATTGGAAGGATGGGCCCAACTGAAAAGTCTGCACCTCTTGGTCGGTATCCAGAATGAAAACAAATGCCAACATTGAAAAAGCATCTTAGGTCTTCTTTGAAAGTGTTGTGAGGTGCAGGAATTCTTGGTGGCTTCTCTCTTTCTACTTCAATCCTTTGGGTTTCTTCGTTATAAAATTCTAGAGCCTTATTCCTGGTGCTCCATATGTGATCCTCTTGCATAGGAGTGAATGTCTCCACTATTATCCCTCCTCTTTGCATAGGATCTGGAATACACAACATATTCTAGATGGCAGCTGGGCTAATGTTAACTGACAAAGTCCGACCCTCAATAGGGCTGGTACTTGGGTTGAAATGCTTAATGGCCACATCGACTAATTCTAGGTAGTAGTGCACAAATGGGACCATATATTGAGGAAGCCCACTGAACATTACCTTTTCTACAGTCAACATTTCCCATTTTGACACCTTCATTCTTTTGCAGGCCGCTTCCCTTAGTCCTTTAGGGTTATCTGCAAGAAATGGATCATGAACATTATCCCAATCTTCCTGAATTAAGCTCTAGTCTCTGTAGTTTTTGGGCTTGGCCATCTCCTTTATGTTTTTCCATCTTGGCTTTATAGGCATAATCGGTGTAGCATAAGAAATATTCTCAAAGACATCAACCATTGGTGCTCCTCGCAAAGCTTTAGCTAAGCTTTGCATCGCCACTTTCCTAGCTTCTTGGCTTGAACTTTCTGCCATTGTTAATTTGCGGGAAGCTTTCTGCTTTAGCTTGAATTTTTCAAAAAATTTACTTCAGCTTTGGCTATGCACTAGGAAATTATTTTTCTTTAAGCAATGTATTTGAAAAGACTGTTTAAGTGCCTAAAAATTCTGCATGCAATACTTAGCTATTTTCTCTCAAGGTGGTCGACGAGAGTTACCTTTGCTGCATTTAATTCAACATGTAATTCCAACCCTTTGGCTTGTACGAGATGCATTACTTACCATTTTGATTTGATAAGAATTCATAAATATAATTAGCAACTGTATGTACAATGCAATTTTCTTGGAACTTCAGCAGACGCCTTGCTAGTAGCTTAAGCATTCATATGCGTTGGCAATTAATATCCCAAAAGGAATGAGTAAGCCAAATATGTGATCAATATTTGAAAAGATATGAGCTCTGCCTTGGAAAAAGCAAAACACCTAGAGAATGACACCTCAGTCCTATTGGTATGTGGCGACTGATCATGCTATACTGTATAGCCCATGGTATACTGTACACCCCGGCCCCCTGTCCTCGCCGGGGTTCGGGGTCGGGTGGGGGTTTGGGGGCGCAGCCCCCGAGAAATTTTTTTTTTGCGTCGTCAGCGAAAAAGGAAAAATCTCTGAAAAAGAAAGAAAACCGACTTTGTAAAACCCTAATTCTGGAAGCTTCTAAAAGCTTGTTAAAAGGGGTTGGGATAGGGGTTACAGTATGATGAAAAACGCGATTATTCGCAAGATTGTAATAGGTTTTGCACTGGATAATAAAAGTATTGGATGGCTGCGGTTTGGTGGATGTAGCCCAGATTAGGTGAACCACGTTAAATTCTCTATGTTATGATTTATTCTGTGTATGTTTTAGTTTCTCTGTTTATTATTTAAATCTACATCTAATTGTTAGATATCTTCCATCTCTAACCCTAACAAGTCCTTGGTCATGCATAACACCACTGATTGTTGCCACCAGCTTAGGCTAATTAATTAGCCCTTATTAGTTTTGCACGTAGCAAGTCGTACTCAGCAGACACAACTGGGTGGGAAATTCGAGCAAGCCTGGACACAACTTTCAAGTTGGTACTCGATTAATATCATGTTTATGGAAAGCAGATTACCATGCATTTCCTCACTTTTTCTATAAATAGGCATCTAAGCAATAACAAAATCACACTTAGTGATTTGAGCAAAATTGGTATTAGGTAGGTTTAGCAGTTTAGCATTTGCAATTTGAGTAGCGTTTTCATAGGCTAGACTTAGGTGCTTTGCAGGGATAGTTTTAAGGTATCACAAAGAGTCTGATAGGATGAACACCCCAATTAGGCTAGTGTCACATAAGTCTTAGACTACCTTCTTAGGTGAGATTTCTACCAAGCGTTTAAAAAGAATGATGA
Source organism: Sequoia sempervirens (assembly GCA_007258455.2). Classification (NCBI taxonomy): domain Eukaryota; kingdom Viridiplantae; phylum Streptophyta; class Pinopsida; order Cupressales; family Cupressaceae; genus Sequoia; species Sequoia sempervirens. The sequence goes on along the minus strand of VDFB02058242.1, from coordinate 655,604,446 downwards.
AGAACAAGCACTCGCTGTCAATCATAGCCATAAAATGGGTCTCAGGATAGGACTGCCTTGATTATGAGGATAGATATAGAGTTAACACTGAAGTGTGCTCACAGTTTTTCACCTCCATGTTGGATATAGGAATTCCCAAGCCTTTTATTTTGCGTTTGGTAAAGGAAATTTTCCCCAAGAAGTACCTGAACAGCCTCGGGGAGGTCGTTGCAAATGTTGCACCTGGTGGGGGAATTATGACTACGAGCGACCTTCAGAGGTTTATAGAAGAGGACATAGTCATATTGTGGCTGCCATTTCTAAGTGGCTTTCACCTCCAGTCACAAGATGAGCACCGCTAGAGGGTAACTCGAGCCTGCCACTTCCTATTCTGTATCTACAACGTGGTGCCATTCTATGACATCGATTGGTACACAGACTTCAGGAACATAGTGTTCCCTCTGCTTGCTTTTGCTCCATTGGATGATGCTGCTACTATTGATAATACCCTTGTTGATAAGTATATTATGGGCATTGTTTTTGATGCATCCATTGCTGTTGCCCATGTCGTGAACTAAAGACTTGTGTCTTTCTTTTTTTCTTTTTGAAAAATCTCATAGTGATTAGTCTGTTTTTTGTATACATGCCTAAAAAAGGCTTTTCGTAATATATATAAAAGAAGCAGGATAGACTTATATGCTTTTGGAAGCATGGCCTTTGAGCCATTTTGAAAATGTAAATATCAAAGCATATATATAATGAAAATATATCCTTATATAACCATCTCGTTGTCTTCTTTTGGATTCAACAGCTAGGTCATCTTTTCCTTTTTTTAGCATGTATGTATCAATTCTGCATGTGGGTGTTTAATTTTCCTGTTCTATTCGACTATGAGTTTATTTCCCTTACTCTTTGTAATAATGGGCCACTTGTTCTTTTCCGCCTCAAACCATAGAATAAATAAAAAGACTGGCCAACAAAACAAAAGGGAAAGAAGGGAAACACATTATAAACATATTTACATGGGTATGGTAAGCAAGCTTAATTGAATAATTTCAAGCGAATCTCGTTGACCAGAATTCCCAGTGCTTCTTTTTCCATAGTCTCTAACTCATATGCATTGTGTTATTTGCATTGAATTATTTTGAACGGGCCTTCCCAAAGGCTATCAAACTTTCCGTGCTAACCTAGCTTTGAAGCTCTTTAATTAAATTTTAGCACTAAGTCTCTGCGCTTTAGACCTTGGTCAAACGCTTTCTTGTCAAACCACCTTTTAACCATTTGCTGGTGGTTAGTCATGTCAGTTAGGGAATTTTCCCTTTTTTCTTGTACTTCTAGAAACTTGGCTAACCGCACCTCCATTGCACTATTTTGTTCCACTTTGAGAGATTTTAGCAACTACAACACTAGAATCTCTATACAGATAGACAATAAAGCTTCTTTTCCACTAGCTCATACGACAAAGTCTTGAGGACTTGCTTTGGAGTTATGTGGTCTGCCTAGAGTGCTGCTCGGAGGTTTTTGTGCTACTCCCTTTGATATTTTGGCCCAGTTCTTTTGAGGAGTCAAACCAAATTCTTGTTTATTGACTCGGCTAAGTCGTTCCCCTACGGGTAGTAATTTGACGATGCTTTAAGGAATATGTCATGTGTAAGTGCGAATTGACTTACCTTGGACCCCAGGAAAGCCTTAGTATTGTCAAAGATGATAGTTTTGGGCGGTCCAAATCTCATTACCAGCTCTTCTAAGAAATCCACTACCTCTGCCTTTGTCACATTCTTTAGTGGCATGACTTTGGTCCATCTCGTGAAGTAATCTGTGGCTGTTAAGATCCATTTATGTCCTGCACTGGAGGCTGGGTTGATCATTCCAATGAAGTCCAAACCCCATTGTGTGAATGGCTCATCAACCACTATTAGATTGAGAGGCATTGCAAAATTATTTCTTCTTCTAGCAAAGAACTGACATTCCTTGCACACTTTTACCAAGGAGTAGGAATCATGAAATAGTGTTGGCCAAAGTACCCCGCACACATGATTTTGATGGTGGTTGTCTTTGCAGAGAAATGATCACCTGTAGGACTATTGTGGTAAGTGTCAAGGATCCTTTTTGCTTGCTTTGTGGTAACACATCTCAATAAAATGCTGTTAAAATTTATTTTGAACAAGATTCCTTCAATGAGCACGAATCCATTGTTTTGTAGTAGGTAGAATCTCCTCTTCTGAGAAGGAAGACTAGGAAAATATTTTCCTGTGTGCATAAATATTACTCTATCTACCATCCAACAACCTTCAGACTCTGACTTGTTTGTTAGGACTAGTTCCGACCGCTCTTCTTCGGTGGCCATTTCTTCATTGTGCGCAAGATACTCGCACAGTCCTCTTGCCCGAACAGTCTTTGTAGGCTTGACCTCGATGTCATACTCAAGGATCTTGGTGATCCAATTGGCTCTTTTCTCGGTGATTTCTCCTTCCATGATATCTTCACGCACACTGGAATGTGCAACATAGACAATCACCTTATTGCAAGAGATTAGGTGTCAGAACTTCTTGAGTGCCTTAACTATTGCGAACGCTTTCCTTTCTACAAAGTTGTAATTTGTTTCATATTCCTTCAGGATCTGAGAGTGAAATTCTATTGGATTTTCTCCCTTTCCCTCGTTATATTGCTGAGTTAAGACAGTAGCAATGCTTGAATTGCTACTGAATACATACATTATGAATTCCTTTGATAAGTCTGGGTTGACCAGAACAGGAGCGGAAGAGATATCATTCTTGACCTTCTCAATGGCTTCTCTGGCTTCTTTTGTCCATTTAAATGTTTGATCCTTTTTCAACATTAGGATAATTGGCCTAATTATTCCTACAAAATTAGAAATAAATTTGCTAACGAAATTTACCTTCTCCAAGAAGGACTGAACACCTTTCTTGTTGACTAGAAGGGGAAGCTCTTTGATTGCTCTCACCTGCTTGAGATCAATTGAAATTCCTTCTTTGGACTTCCTTGCGGTACTCCGAAGACATATTTTTTGGGTTCAGGGATATCCCATACTCTTGGTATTTCTTGAACACCATCTCAAGATGATCAAAATGATCATCCTTGGACTTGGAGAACACTATCAAATCATCCAAATAGATTAGGATAATCTTGTTGATTAGTTCATTGAAAACGATATCCATGGCCTGCTGGAAGGTAACTCCTAAATTTGAGAGGCCAAACGACATCTTAGCGTATGAAAACATTCCTCACTTGGTAGTGAACGTTGTCTTATGTTGATCCTCCTCTTCAACCTAGATCTGATTGTAACCAGAGAATTCATCTAACAGGGAAAACATCTCTGATCCTACCATTGTTTGGAGGATTGACTCCATTGAAGGTAGCAGGTAATGATCCTTCAGGGATGCTCTATTTAGGTCCTGAAAGTCTACACATAGACAAATATCTCCATTCTTCTTTCAGACTGGGAGTAGGTTGGATACCCACATGCTATGCTTAATCGAGAAGACAATTTGTGACTAGATTAGCTTTGTTATTTCTTGTGCCATTAGCGCTTCAATCTTTAGATTGACTGGCCTCTATTTTTTGTGGACAGGCTTTGCACCTTCTACCAACTCTATTGTGTGTTGAATGATGTCGGGATCATATCCTCTAAGGTCATCATATGACCAGGCCACCACCCCTTCATATTTTTCATAGAAGTCAATAAGTCTTTCTTTATCATGATGCAAGACATCCTTCCCAACTTTGAGCTTTCTTCCATCTCTGGCCTAAAGGTCCACATAGTCACCTTTGTCTGCTACAAACTTCTGTTTGTCAATTCTCACATCGTCACTATCAAAGAGATTCTTGAGAGTGACCAATCCCTTTGGAAGCTTGTTGGATTTTAGCTGGATGATTTGTCCTTCATAGGATTTGACGATCTTCGGTTGGAGCTGGTCAAAAAATTCTCCCGACTACTAGATGAATGAGGCAATGTGTTCATCAATGTCAAACACTTGCCAGGTTTGGTCATTATCTGGAATGGCTACTCAGACTATCACTCGTATCGAGTGTTTGTTGTGAATGAGGTTGGAGGCAAGATCAAACTGGGATCTGATTGTTGCCATGTGGTCTGCATTTGTATTCTATTCTTGCGGCACTGTCTGAATATTGAAGGCTTCAAAACCCTCAATCAGGTCCCAAACTAGGTGTCTATAGGATCGCATGTAGACATTCTTGGCTGCAGAAATTCCTCAAACTTGATTGAATACTAGTTTAGAATCTCTGAAGACCATTAATTGCTTTATGCCCATCTGTTCCACAAGGCTTAAACTTTGCACCAGTCCTTCGTATTCAGCTTCATTGTTCACGAAAGTGAACTAGAAGCGGAAAGACCTTAGTGTCTTTTCATTTTTTACTGATATTAAATATATCCCAGCTCCTGCACTGACCTTACATCTTGCTCCGTTGAAGTGCAATGCCCATAGTTCTAAGGCTTGACCGCTTTTGGACTCCTTGACAACCTTCAGGAGCACTTGATCTTTATCGTAGATGAAATAGGTGCCCAACCCGGTAGCATGGTAGTTGCCGAAAGGGTCAGTATCTATATGTTCACTCAAGAGGACATCTTCTTAATCATCCCAATCTCTGGTAACTTTTTCATCTTCTAGTAGCTCGGTGCAATACATTTCTTGCTTGGTGATAGAGGTGTGCACGACTTCAAAGTTGATCATGGCTTCATCAGCTACATGTTTCGAGTGTAAAGCTTCAGATTCTATCTTTATTTTTGCACCATGCTTGGTCCTAAGGATCAAATGCGGCCAATCCAAGGATAGATATCCATCCACTTTTGAAGTAAATTCTCAGGATAGACAGAGGCCGAACATGGGGGAACATTTATGATCATAGTGTCTTGCGGCACTATGATACTAGGGAAAGCAAATAAGGTCAAGGGGAGTGCTTTGATGAAACCTACAGTTTTGACTCTGTTTCCATCAAGCTGCATCACTCCCCTTTTTAGGGGTTCATATCTGAGTCCTAAAGCTCTAGCTATTTGCTTAGGCATAACTGTGGTGCTAGCACAGGCACCAGAATTAATCATGGTATTGTGTAATAATTTATCCCCTGTAATGAGAGTTAAGAAGAAGGGTTGAGGCTTCGACTTATCTCTTACTTCAGCAGGGGCTTCCGCTATGCTATTTGTAAGAACTTTGGTAGATGGTTGATCAATAGCCCTTTCCTTGGGCAATTTCTCCATCAGTGTTGCGCTAACGTCTTCCTAGAGAGCCTTCTTTAGTAGCGTCTTTTGTTCTGGGATGGCTAGAATATCCCATAGAGACACATTGGCGGATGATTTTTTCAATTGTTCCACCACATTGAACGGTGGTAGATTTAGAGTTTTATGCTCCTTACCTCTTGTTATAACAATTTTCATTTGCGGTCGGCATTGCGGCACCACTGTGGAGGTACTAGGCATCTGGTTAGAAGCACTTTTAGGCTGTAGACTGACTAGTTGCGGAGCGACTGGCTCATCCGTAAATATCCTCTTCGAGCGAGTGTTGTAGTTGGACTTTACTTATAGTGTTTTAGATGTGGACGTGTCATTGGAAAACATCGCCTCTTCTTCTTCCATCCATGAGAAGAGTGTGTGATTGGGAGTGATGTCCACTTCTTGCTCTAGTGACATCCCCTGCATTTGCACAGTGAGCACCACATTGTCCATTTGCGAGGATGTATACACATAATTTCTAGGATCTAATGTTGTGCCTTGGCTGCACTGCTCCGCTAACTTTTGTTGTAGGTTGTCGCGCAAGTAATTTCAAGGCCTATGTGAATCGCTACAAGGGAAGCACTAGGGGTTGGTGTCATCAATCAAATTGTTTTTCCCCGCAGTTAGCTCTCTGCTCGAACTTAGATTAGCGCTCTGTAGCGGGGAAGGTACCGGTACTATTTGATTTGTTGTTTGCACCTGCGGATTGGCACGAGCACCTCCTTGGAACTAGTATTGTTTGTAAGAAGGTTTCCCACCTTGATAATTTTGGTAGCTCGGCCTCGAGGGTGCTACCTAGTTTTGCTTGATGACAATTATATCATTGAAAATAGTCCACAACATTTCCTTGAACTCGCTCATCTCCTTTGAAGAGCAAGATGTAGAGGCAACATTTTTGCGGTGCGCTTAGATATGCATACATGGATTGAGGAGGACTTGGTACAATGGTAGAAGGAATCTCCTTGGCAGGAAGCAATATTTCTGGGAATATGGGAATGATGGGCTAAGGTGGCAATTTTCTAGCGTCTATCAAATTGTTCTCTACTTTAACAATGACGCTATATGTGCCTGGTAGTGTGGTCCCACCGAGAGACTGAATCATCATTGAAATGTCAGGATTGATAGACTTCAAGTAGAACATGAATGCCAGATCAGGCAGCAGATGAATATCAACTTGAATCCTCTACCAACTTGTATGGAACCAAGCATTGAAGTCAACCATGGCTTCGTGTGGGGCTCACTTTATTACCAAGAGCTAATAATATAGTGAGGACCGGTCTTTGTCATTTGAGAATATTTGGTAAAAGGGATCTCCAAGCTCATCCCAAGCACTGATAGTGTTTGCTTGCAGCGTCCGGTACCAATCTAGTGCCTTTCCTTTGAAGGAGGCTGCGAGCAACCTTAGCACTATATTTTTGCCTATAACGACATGTACGCGACATACATCCATAACATCTTGTAGATGTTCAGATGGTGTTCTTTAGCCATCTTCGATAAATTTAGGTATAGCCTTTAGGGCGGAAACTAGGATAGTGGCCCAAATGATAGGTGATACTGGTGCAACAAGGGGGATTTTGGTGTCCCATGCCACATAATTTCTGTTAGTGGCAGACAACATGGCTAGCATAAAGGGAGGAGGAAGCGAAACATTCACTAATTGGGTTGCGGGTTGTACTGTCCCTAATGGTGGTACTAATAAAATAGGATTAATTTGTTGTTTGGGACCTAGTAACAGGTTGATGGCTCATACACCCTTCTTAAAATTAGGTTCATTTAAGTTCAGTCCGACTGGGCGTGCCAAGAAAAAGAAAAACTGTTGATGCCAAAAATTGGCAAGGTAATAGCCCTTTGTGGGAAACTCAATTTATGGGGGACTTGTTGCGCTAAACTGAGTGACCTCCAAATTTTTAAAGAAGCCAACTTATTCTGTAATTGGGGTTTTGGAATGGGAAACATAAGCAAATATAAAAATAAAGGCTCTAACTAGGGCGATACGCCAAAATTTAGATAAAAGACACGATAAACCTATCCTTTAGATATGGTCTAAGGGCCCACTTAACAATTTACCATGTCCTAGAATAATAGAATTTAAGGATTGTAGCATGAACAACTCATTCAATGACATAAAATAATCATCACACCCATTTACTGAAAAGAAGAGTTGAAAGACATGATCTAAACCAACAAACTTGTATTCAAATTATAGAATTACAACAAATAAACCATTCAAACAATAATGGCATAGTATAAAGTTTATCAATAGCATAAGAAATAGAGAGGCCAAACAATGGAATATTCTGTGAGTTCTTACAATAATCTAAACAATAAAAAAGGCTTAGTCTCTCCAAAAAGTGTAATTCTAAAAGTTGCTGAACTCAGAACATGTAATATGTAATCTTCGAACTCTGAACCTCTGGAACCCCTCTTTAGAAGCAAAGAGTAGTATTTATAATGAGCTTTCCATTGCTTGACGAGCAGCAACCGAAAAGATTATGAATCCTGAGCAATAATGTTGTGGCCATGATTTCCCTCGGCCATTGTAACAGAAAAGATTCAGGCCATAAGATTTGGTCACCCTCCATTCAAGTGCATCCCCTTGCGAATGATGGTAGTGGTCCAACAAATTCCCATGCAGACAAGTGTCACCTCTTTAGAAAGGTGGTTAGAACACATGCCAACATTTTGCAGCCCATTGTTTGCTTCATTCCTTGTGTTGAAGAAGAATGCGATGAAGAGACGCATGGCAACATTTCGCTGTCAGTGGCTGATTTCCCTTCCTTCGTTGGAAACTTGCGCCAAGATGACATGTAGCAAATTTTTTTACTATAGACGCTGCCTGTGGGGCCTGCCAAATCCTTATGTGAATGGGACCTACATGGCACGCAGGTGAGGACCGATGAGGAGGTGAAAGGAAGCAATCAAAATAACCCACAGTGAAGACACGTGGGAGCATTTCGGGGGCCGATAGAAGAGCAAGGAGAAAATTCCTTCGAAGAGTGATGAGCGGACATGTGGCAGAGGCCGCAATGACAATAAAAAAGGGGCCGATGATATTCGTTGAAGGAACGGGCCAGTGCTTAGCCAAAAACCAAACCCGAAGGGAGCAAGGTGAATCTCGTATTCATAGTCTCCAACGTTACATCTTTGACCACACGTTGCTGACATCAAAGGGTCCTTTTTATAAGGATGTGACATCCTTCGCCCCTTAGGATAAGTTGTCCTCGACTTATTAGAAGGTTACATTTATTAATTTCTTAAAAAATTGGATTATTAGCCAAGTTATTTGCTTTTGAACCCCTATCCTTGTCTCTCAAGTGGTTATGTTTTTTCTTAATTTGAGCATTTTGGAATAATTTTTATAAGATTTTAGAGGGTGCATATTAAAATATATCCTCGATTAAGCATTTTTACTTAACCCAATCCTTCTTTTTGAATTTATAAGTTGATATATCTTTAGAGAGGTCAACATTATACCATCAAGTACACATATTAATTAGTTAACCCGTGCAAAGTACCAAAATACTATGCATCAAGACCACTCTTTACAATCAAGCACACCACGTATTTTTAATTTACTTTTGAATATACCATGAAATTTTCCACATTACAAGTGGTAAAATCAAATCCAACTAGTGAATGAGGGACAATAGCAATCAAGAAATGCCTTAACCTTCTACTACACACTAATTTTTTTTTTTTTACAATTCATATATCAAAATTCCCTTTTGTACCGATCTAGGTACTCTTGGTTATGACTAGTCATGTGTTATCACAAGCTTAAAATTCTATTAGGTTATTCAAAACAATTATGTACATATCGAGTGACCAACTTGGTTATGGTTAGGCGGTAGTGTAAGACAATATACTTAACCCAAAGTCAAGTGATCCTCATAGGTCCAACATTTGAACCTAGTTGCTCTGATACCAATGTAAAATCTCCATCTCGGGCACGATATATTTTTTTAATAACAATGCACCAACTTAAATGAATGAGCAACTTCCTTGAAGCTTAATAGTGTTAACTTAAATACTTTCCCATTCCATGGTGGAATCAACTCATTATTGCTAAATATATGTTTGCACAAAATAGTGTTAAGGTCCCACAGTTAAGGTCTTTCCTAGACCTATGACCTAAGCCTTGAGGGTTCATGATGACACTGCCTACATATCCCCTTGTGGGAATCAAAGGTGCCCTAGTTCACCCCACAATGAAAGAGGGAGTTCAATCTCTCCTCTTGTATGAGATCTATTATCTCACCTTAACCCATAACTATTAATTTAGTACATGTAAGCTATCAACATAGTCCATTATAATATAATCATAATAATCTTGCCATCAAGTTTTGGGTCCATACCAATTATTACCAAATGCTAGTGTACAAACATTCAAAATATTCACAAGAAATCATTCATACCATAACCTCAAAGATTGTACACAATGGTCATTAGGAGAATACTCCCATATACACAAGTTGATTAGCTCATACATAATACAAGTACAATAGTAGTTGGATCATACACAAATCACATGTAGAATGGTGATTAGTACTTTGCACGTTCCACAATTATTATCTCATTCGTATATCATAATTACATTAGTGACTGGCTCCAAAATATATCACAAATACACAATGACAAGCTCTATCATACATCACCTAAACACAGTGACGATCTCCACCATACATCACATAAACACAATAACAAAGGCTGAATAACATATTACAATGGCTAACACATGTCCATAATGCATCCCATATAGAAAGAATATCGGTGCATTGCGCACTACACCGTGAGTCCTATCCTTTCCTCGATCTTCTACACTGTTGGACAAATGGGAAGAGAATTTGGTGCATCCCATACTACACTACGGGTCCATCCTCAACCCCACAAGGCTAAGCATGCAGTTTGATAAATGGGAGGGGATTCAATGCATCCCATACTACACCGCAGCTCTGTCAACCATCCCAAGGGTTTCCCCAAGCAGTGAACGTACCAAATCCGGTGGAATCTAACTTCAATCATCTATAGGCCACTAGCGACAAGTCTACCCACCCAAGAAGGAGCTCCCAACATATACCACCTTGTGTCCTTAGTGATATTTTAAGCTATCTTCTTCACAATCCTGGGTAACACTTGGCATCAGTCACTTTTGTGCTTACCAGTGACAACCAGTGAACCCTCTCAATACACAGTTAGCTCCAAATTACCATTACCCACACGGATGGGTCCCTACCCATGCAACCGCTACAACCGTATCATAACCAGGGTAGCCCGCTACCTTCACCTCTATGAACTAGGTGAATGATGACTAAACCCTAGCAGTAGCCCAGACATCGATCATTGGCATGGTCCAATGACTGCTTGACACTGGTCAAAAATCCCAGAGGTTCACTCTTGGGCGGGTCATACAGAGCATGAATCTCAATCTCTATCCATAGATATACAAGCCTATACATAAACACATAAATATGGATTTGAATTACATAGACACATAAGAGATACATGGAACCAACACGACATGGACTTTACCCATCATATATACATATAATCAAATACCCATTATAAAGTAGTCAATCTCCACTTATTATATAAAAGCATATTATGTATTGAATACACAATATTAGATTCCCTTAACTCATTCATAACCATCTGGTACCTATTTAGCCTCAAACTAAAGCCTACTAAAGGGAGAAGGTCAAATATATTAGGAACAACCCCAACCCTTGGAGTTATCCCCCTAAAACCCCCTACAGACTTGAGGTCGCAGAGGCATCCTTCGCCCAAGGACCGCCTACGTTCGTACTTCCAAATGGGTCAAAGTCACACGCAGTTCTCCTTACAAGATATCTCATAGGTTGCATATACACAAATTCTCATCATCAAGGTTTACTAACACTCCCCCCTTAAGGATATTGAGGTCTTGGGTCACAATCCTACCATTTTATTTATAATCTTGTTTTCCAAGAATGTCTTGACTCTCTCTCTTATAGGTTCATCTCAAGAATACCTACACATCAATTAGGACACTTTCGTCCACACATGCAAAAATCTCAATTTAAACCTTACCATACTTATCATTCCATATTCAATGTGAGCATCACCAAACCCATTACAATTTCCTATCAAGGATATCATGCCACATTTGGTATCCTGATGATAATAACATATAATTTTCAACATAGGGATCTACACATTAATATTCTCTTACATAGGAGAATAAGGATTCATTAGGTTTTGATAAGAATATGGTTATCCATGGTATATCTCTCCTAGAATGGAGATTCAAGCATACCTGAGTATAGGTTTCCATGCTAACTAGAATCAATCTAAGAATTGGTCTATAGTAAAGAGTGTACCTGCCTTGATAATAGTAGTCAAAATATTGCTATCAAGCCTTGACTACATCAAAAGCCTTAAAGCGGGTCCAAGTAAGGATCAAGTATAACTTTCCTTTGTTCAAATTTCTAGCATGCAATAGTGATCAAGGATGTACTTTTCCAATGATAGAATAATTTAGCAAAGGCACCATGTTTAAATTAAAAGATGCCATACTGTATGATTAAAAATGATTGTATCTTAGCCCAATCTAAAAAAAATCACCGATTAAGGGATAGTTCCTTTTTATTTGATCATGCAAAAATCTAGCACTATTCCATTAGACGAGCATATGAAAACATAACCCATTAACAATATTACTAATAATATTCTTGATCTTCCGGTTTCATTTACCTTATGGTGTAACTTGTTATTCTTGTAAGGGCTTAGTTCTCAAACTAGATAACTATTCATACTTTCCATTTAAACTAAACTTGAACTTAATGATCATTAGTAGGGTATCAAGAGATGCTACATAAGATTTATCTCATAAGTCAATCTCAATAACACTCTCAAATTAATGATAGTTGCCTTCTAATTGGTGTACAATTTGTATCGCACTTCATTATAAGTTTAATTAATAAGTTCAATATCAAGGTTCCCATATTTAAGAGATTGATAGACATCATGTAGTCATAGAAAGCATTTATCATAGTATTAATGGATTATCAAAAGTAACAAGTTTCAATATTAAAAATATTTTTGGTATAGCATGGTTGTAATGTTGCTAAATGAAGTCAAACTCATACTAAGTAGATACCTTATTCCTTGTTTATAGCAGGAGGGTACATTTACAACTAGAGGTTTAATCCACCCCTCTATACCACCTTTTTCTATATAGAAACTTAAGAATAAGTTTTGTCTCCCCCTCTTGTCTATGAGGAAGTCTAAACATAAAAAAGAAATAATTTAACCTTGAAAGGCTTAATTCATAATCATGAAAATATGACATAGTTGTTGGAATAGGATGCCATTTAATTGCAATCCTAAACATATTTCATGTATCTCCTAAGTCCTTGGAAAGTGTTCCCCAACAATAGGATTAGAAAGATATTAAATTATTATGAAATTAACATGTAAATTGACATTTGTAATTGCTCCTAAAGAATAGGAACATGTGGGATGACCACATGGAAGGTGGGACACACCTTGCTTAATTTAACTCCTTGGAGGATTGATAACACTTTGATAAATGCATGTCATGCTTCCTACAAAATAGGGATTGATATTTACTTAAGTAGAGTGGTATTATCAGTTCAGTAATAGTTCAGTTCAGTTTAGTTTAGTTTAGTAATCTCAATCGTTGAATTCTCTAGAGAATTCAAATTCTTCTATAAATACCCCCTCCTCAAGGGCATTAACAACACTTTCATTTTGAGCAACCTTATACTGCCAATTTGCATTCTCAAGTATTTACTATCACTTAGCCATCCATTTTGATCATTTTGCATATTCAATCTTGCATCTAGCTACATCAAAAGCCATCTAAGGAGCACACAAATTCATCTAAATCAAGGGCCAACCAAGGAGTCTTCAACAATAAGGAAGGTATAATCGATTTACGTTTGTATTACATCTATTTTCCTTGTTTTATCACTCTTTAGGCTAATCATTGAAGTGTTCTTAGTATTTTTTCACTTGCATTTTTAGTTATTTTGCACATTAGAATGGTGTAAAATTCCAAGGTACACATTTCTGGCATGCCTGGTGGGACCCACAAAAAGGTTCTTGCATTTAACCTTTGAAGGCGGAAGCGTCCTCTATTTTGTTGCAGAAAGGCAGAAGCGCCCTCTGTTTTACTGCAGAAAGGCGGAAGCGCCCTCTATTTTACTATAGAAAGGTGGAAGCACCCTTTGTTTTACTGTAGAAAGGCGGAAGCGCCCTCTATTTTACCACAGAAAGGCGGAAGCGCCCTCTTTTTTTTACTGTAGAAAGGTGGAAGTGCCCTCTTGTCTGCTATAGAAAGGCGGTCACGCCCTATATCTAAAAATTTGATTTTGACTAACAGTTTGCTGCAGTTAGGCGTATACGTCATTTTGCTTAGAAGATCTCTTCTAACACTTTCTTGCAGTAGGGCATACAACTTTTCTTTTTAAAAAATCTGATAAAGTTTCCTGCAGAAGGGCGGATACGCCCTTTTATTTTTAAAAGGCTCTTTTCCTCTAACATTTTGCTGCAGAAAGGTGGAAGTGCCCCTGTTTTTGTTGCAGAAAGGTGGAAGCGCCCCTATTTTGCCACAGAAAGGTGGAAGCGCCCCTGTTTTTGCTACAGAAAGGTGGAGGCGCCCTCTATCCTACTGCAGAAAGGTGGAAGCGCCCCTATTTTGTTGCAGAAAGGCAGAAGCACCCCAAAATAGTATAGTTTGGAAGGTAAAACAGTCATTTTAGCTTCATTTTTGCTCTCATTTTTAGCTATTTTAAAGTAATAACCCTCTAACATTGTTTTGGAAAGGATATTGGTGTTTTTGCTAACATTCTGCAGCATATTATGGCATAATTGACCAAGAACGAAGGATAAGATAGCTAATGTTTGCTTGTAGGGCCATCTATTTGATCAAATTTTTGAAAAATTATCCTTGTTGTTTGCACATAGTCTAATTAGGGAGAAGTAACCTTTATTATTTGTTGTGCTTGTCTATTATTGTATCACCTAAGGGGGCATTAATTTGTTTTCACTTTCCCCTTGCACTTCGTGTGAGCCTGAGGAGTAGTTGGAAATGGTTAGTGTCTTCTTTTTAGTGGGACTTGCTTGGGGATTTCATCACCCCAAGGGACGATTCCAACCATGCATACCGGTGAGGTATATAAAGGGGGGAGAATGAAAGTTGTACCCCAATCTAGTCATGTCATAATTGGCGGAGCGTCGAAGCTAGGGTGATACCTAGATAGACGCGAAGAGTTAGTTTGAGCCTTTCAGTATCTTGCTGGGGTTCTCAACTCACGCTTGTGACGGGCTGGTGTTCACGATTGTGCCTCATGTACCGAGAATATATCAAGGACTCCCTAGAATCCTTTTGCATCCTAGATTAAGACCTTTCCTGGCCATACCCTTAACATTAATCATAGGATTGTGCTTGCTTGAAGTGTTTTCCATTGAAAAACCCATGAAATCTTTGATACATTGGCCTTACTTTATCATTTTGAGTCCTTTCCATAGCCATTGCCATCAAAACCAAGCTCTGTCTTACTGTAGAAAGGCGGAAGCGCCCTCTGTTCTGCTGCAGAAAGGCAGAAGTGCCCTCTGTTTTGCTGCAGAAAGGCGGAAGTGCCCCTATTTTATTGCAGAAAGGCGGAAGTGCCCCTGATTTACTGCAGAAAGCTATCAACGCCCCTGATTTTTGTTGCAGAGGGGTGGATTTTCCCTCTTGAACACCTGAAATTACCCCATTTGGATCCGTTTAGCCTCTAAACCATCATTTAATCATTCCCAACCATTATCTCATCATCCCAAGCCTCCGTTTTGTCACTCTAAGTCTCCCAAAACCCCCATTTGATCAGTTTAAACCTCCATCTTATCATTTCAAATATTTGTTTAACCATTCTAAATCCCCACTCATTCTCCACAATCATCCTCAATCCACCCATTCATTCTAATTTCCTCATATTCCATTCAAAAGTCCATACCCTCACCTAGTGAACGTCATAATTTTACCATTGACATTACCAAACACCACTCATAACCAAACCGCCTTAACCTTATATTACAAAGTGGTTACCCAAATTGACCGTAGCACTTGAATTTGATTATTAGCCTTTAACTTCGACCCCAATCAATTCGCTTCCATCTTGAGGTGAATTCGGTGTCGTAAGTTATCATCCTCCGCCCAATCAATCCATTCCTATCTTAAGGTGGATTCAGTGTCGTAATCATCATCTCAATCAATCAAAGCTCTAGGTCACTAAGGGTAACTTCCTTTGATCAAACTCAAGGTCTCTCTCACATCTTTCATCACACAATCATACCCATCCAATAATCCAAAGCTATCAAAACCAATCATTCGATCAACCAAATCACATCCGTTCAACCAGTGCTATCCTATTGATCTTAATAATCCAATTCAATCCAATCAAAATCCAATCTAGCCAATCAAAATCCGATCCCATCAAAATCCGATCCAATCCAATATATCCAAACAAAACCTGATCAAAATCCAAATCCCATCAAAATCATATCTCATCCAACTACAATCAAGTCAATCGTCAAAAACATATTTATAATCCACCCATAGCACATTTGCATGCCCGTTCAAACTAGGTCACAAGTTAAGAGACAAATGGAACAACAACAAGGTCAAAATTCCCAAGCAAACATGTCTCAAGACTTTAATAACACTACAAATCCCACCAATGGTGCAAATATTGCTCAAAACGTCCCCCAAGATCCTCATAATGGTACTTCATCACACTCCAACACCGAGAATTAGAACAACTCACCACATGGTGAAGAGAGTATGGCTAATCAACCAGAACTCACACTTGAGGAACATTTTAGTAATTCTACCAATGTGCAAATGACTGACCGTCTGCTTGAAAAACATGGGGAAGAAATTTTGGCCCACCTAATTGAGAAGGGTGTCAAACCCCCCTCAGGTGTTGACTTGTCCAAATGTGGGAATTCCCCATCTAACGTACTCCAAGGTTCACAAAATGCACCAGAAGGTTTGTACTTCCCCAATGTTCCTCCAGTTGAGGGTTGGCATCAGCCTGAATTTGGCAATGTTGTTCTCTATCATGTTAACTATCCCTCACATGCTTCAACTTTAGTTATGGGAGGTCCTCAAGTGCTTGATCCCAATAATCCTTTTGCCTATGGTATGCCACAAAATGTTCCACAAACTATGCCATTAACATTAACAACACCCCCTCTTTCGAATCAACCTACAGTCAACATTGGGGGCACCCCCTTTACCACATCGCTTCCACCTCCTGGGACCACAAATCTACCATCATCTTCATATACATCTCAACAGCTTCACCAACCCAACATTCTGCCTCAATTACCTCCACAAGGCACACCCCAGCTGAACATTCTGGGTGGTACCCAACAACCCCCTTTACAAAATGCTTCTACGCTACCTCAGCCATCTCATCAGCAACCACCTATACATAATGCTTTGGTCTCTTCACAACAACTACCATACCAACCACAAGACAATCCATCTTGACCTATCGCTCAGACCATATCCCCCTTTCTCACATCCATTTTGCGTCCATAGGCTCAACCACAACACAACATCCTATCTCGGCCCATACAACAATTGACATCACAACAACAACCCCCTCAACACTACTACTATCACAATCAGCAGCAATTTCACCAACGACCGCCCTATGTGACCTCCCAACAATCACAATAGTACCTTCAACACCAACAAACCAATACACAACATCCCATCCAAGCTTCTCAACAGCTTACCCCACACTTGTATCAAACAAATCCGTACTATGTTCCACAACAACAGACCCCATATCAACAAAATGCCCCATCTTACCAACAAGGCATGTCATCATCCAACCACCCAAATCTATATTTCAACAATCCGACACCCTCTCAGCAGGATCCTTTATCATCCTATCATCAATATCCCCCCAACCCGCCACCGGCCAACTCAGATATGTTGGAAATCAAAGCCGCTCTGAAATACCTTCAATCTGGGGCTACCAAACAATCATTCAAATTTGAAGACATATGCCCATATCCATTTGACCCCTCCATCTCATTAATCCCGTTTCCTAAACATTTTGAGATACCAAAGTTCGACAAATACAAGGGAAACAAATACCCTAAAGCTCACTTTCAGGAGTTTTACTCCCAGTGTCAAGAAGTTATGTACAATGACAACTACCTCTTGCACCTATTCCCATGAAGCTTGACAAGCCATGCCCTGGATTGGTTCATGACCCTCGAAAAGGGTCCATAAAAACTTTTGCAGACCTATCAGAAAAATTTGTATCCTACTTCTCTTTCAATTTGGAGAAGGACACAGACACCTTAGATCTCCTCAAAGAGAAACAATGTGAGGGGGAAACCTTTACTAGCTACCTACAATGGTGGCGTGCATTAGCAAGCCGAATGAAGACCCCTCTGAAAGAAAAAGACATGGTCACCCTTTTCATGGAAAACTCTCATCCTGACATGGCCCATAATTTTAGGTTACATTGTGTCACCACTTTCGCGGAGATAGTGGAAAAGGGACCCATCCTTGAACGTGCCCTTATTGCCAAAGGACACATCAAAATACATAGTCATGATAAAGAGAGGTCATTTGGTGATAAACCACGATTCTGGAACAAGAACAAGAATGCGGTGAATGACGACGTGACAAACACTAAACACGTTCAAGTGGCTAATGCATCCCAAAAACAACAACCGTCTGTACCCAACACCATATCTATACCACAGGGGGCACCTCATCCTCCTCAACAGTCAAACCAAAACAATCAGGGGAACACAAAATGTGAATACACTCAATTAGGAGAACCTCTGAGTGTTATTTTTAATAAGTTGTTACAAATCAATTACCCCATCACGTACCCTGTCACCAAGCCATTTGACGAGTCCAAACCCAAGCCCGCATGGTTTAGGAAAAATGAGTATTGTGAGTTCCATAAAATCAAAGGACACTCTTTAAACAAGTGTCAGGGTCTGAAAAACTACATCCAAGATCTCATTGATCAAGGTGATATCAAGGTTGACCCCAGTCAAGCTTCGTCGTCCAATGCTCAATTACAGATATATCAAAACGCCTTTCCGAATCATAATCAAGGCCCAAGAACATCTAACAATAATCCCCAAGGAAACAACACAAATAATGTGAGCTACAAGAATGTGCCCTTCAATTATGAGGGTGTTATTCATTACATTGAGTAGGTGGAACCCTGCGTATCCATGATACATGTTAAATCCAAAGACCCTCAATGTGCTGTTACTACACGACAAGCCCGCATCACTGTCCCTACAGCCTCTGCACCCGCCCAATCAACTCTTGTAAGCTCTCAGTACAACATCCTTGATCACTTAAGAAAGACCCCTGCTCATATATCCATTTTGGATTTGCTTAAGTCTTCCCTGGTACATCAAGAAATCCTCAACAGAGCCCTGCAAGAAACCCATGTGCCAAATGACATCAACCCCACGCAATTCCAAGCTTTGGTGGGACACTTGGCTTTATCTCACCAACTACACTTCAGCCAAAACAATATGCCAAACATCGATGTCAATCATAATCGCCCCTTACATATCGAGGTCGTGGTTGCTCGCCATAAAATAAAAAGGGTCTTGGTAGATAATGGCTCTGCCCTCAATTTGTGTACTTTGAAATTCATAAAACAGGTGGGGTATACTCAAGCAGATTTAAGTAACCAGATCATCACAATCAAAGCCTATGATAATGCAGAAATAAATTCAGAGGGAATTATCAGTCTTCCTATCCAAGTGGGACCTGTGCTTCAATACACTACCTGTCATGTCCTTAATCTGGACTTACCATATAATCTCCTCCTTGGCCGCCCATGGCTCCATGCTATGCAAGCCACCCCCTCCATGTATCATCAGTGCCTAAAATTCCCTGTCAACGGACAAGAAGTCACCATCTACGCTGATCCCCAACCATTTGAATATTGCCGCGCCTTAGAAGCGTCATTTCCCCATTTACATTATTGTCTTGGGGTTGAAATGGGGGCATCCCGGTCATCATCCGCAAATCCACCCTCCATCGTGATAACCACTCCATCCTCCACCACTGATCCTACGGTCACCAAAGTCCATATCATTGACAAAGGGTGTGGTGAATACGAAATGCATACGGCTCTCAATGTAGCAACCATGCCACCGTCACCGCACGAGTATGGTCAACCTTTGCATGCTACACAAAAGGAAGACAAGACTATCACCTTCAGTGGTAAAAAAATCCCTACCACTACTTTCAGATCCCCAAGTGTCAAGATAGATGCACCAGAAGAGGAAATAAGCCAATGGGTCTACCAAGAAGAACCCCAGTCGGACCCTCCTCTAAAGGAATATTTTCAGGAAGCATATCCGTGGTCGGCTAAGTTTGCAGAAAAATATAACTACCAAGGCAGGGGCCTAGATAAAGAAGAACAAGGGCGGTTGCAACCTATTGATACACCAAAGTTACCAAAGAACATAGGCATCGGATATGATAAAAAATAGAAAAGCCCTGCAACATCGTCTAATACCTCCAATAGTGTCACCATGGACAACAACTCATTGTAAGACATACCCGAGGAGGAATCCATCATACATGCATATGATGATGTCGATCACACTGACTTATCATCCATATTTGAATGCCTATCCGTTTGCACCATTAGCCTATCTCTTTGTCACCCTGAGCTTATTGATTGGGACCTACGTAATACCACACCTGTCAATATGTCTGTGGATACATACGTCAACCTTATGGGATTGGGGGAGGATGAACACTCCAGTCGCAAAAATAAGAATAAGAAAAGTAAAAAATGGTCATCTAGTGAAAACCTCCCTAAGGCGCTTCCTGACTTTGAAAAAGTAAAAATAAAGGACGCATTCGATGGCGAAAACCTCGAAGAGGCGCTAGATGATGGAGATGTTCATCTTCCCCTTGTAGGAACTCAGTTATCTGCCCGATCATCCATTCTAATTGAAGAGACTCAAGAAGTTAATCTGGGTACTATGGAAAATCCTAAAATCACCTATGTGGCTAAGTCACTCTTAGAACAGGAGTATCCAGTCATCATGCAGCTACTCCAAGAAGGAATCATCAACTTTTCTTGGTCATATTCAGACATGCCAGGTTTAGACCCTACCTTAGTGGTTCATCATCTAGATGTTCGCCCAGATGCCAAGCCTGTCAAACAAAAGCTTCGTAAGATGCACTTGCAGGTAGCACTGTTAGTCAAAAAGGAATTGGAAAAGTTACTAGAGGCAGACTTTATTAGACCAATTGACTACTTTGAATGGATCTCCAATATAGTACCGATTGCCAAACCAAATGGAGATATTCGGATCTGCACAGACTTCAGGGACCTTAACAAGGCCTGCCCAAAAGACGACTTCCCTTTGCCAAACATTGACATGTTGGTTGATCTCACAGTAGGACATGAGATGCTCTCTCTTATGGATGGCTTCTCTGGTTATAATCAGATTTGAATCGCACCTGAGGACCAACACAAGACCACCTTCACAACACCTTGGGGCACTTTTTGTTACAATGTTATGCCCTTTGGTCTAAAAAATGCGGGGGCAACATATCAGAGAGAGATGACGGTCATCTTCCATGACCTCATCCATATCATCATGGAGGATTATGTTGATGACTTGCTAGGAAAATCAAAAACACGAGCAGAACATCCTACTGTCCTGAAGTAGATCTTTGAGCAGTTAGAACATTACAAGTTGCAGCTAAATCCAAAAAAGTGTGTCTTTGGGGTTACATCAGGAAAATTGTTGGGTTTTATAGTCTCCTGAAGGGGTATTGAAGTTCATCCCGCCAAGGTAAAGGCTATTCTCAACATGCCACCTCCACGCAATCTGAAATAGTTAAGAAGCCTCCAGGGGAAGATGCAGTCCATCCGTCGATTCATAGCCTAGCTAGTAGATAAATGTCAGCCATTCACCCATCTTTTGAAGAAAGATTCTACCTTCCGATGGACCCAACAGTGTTAGATGGGTTTTGACAAAATTAAGGAATATTTAGCTCATCCACCGATCTTGATGCCGCCTATTCTAGGAAAACCCCTCCTGCTTTACATCTCTGCTACTTTAGTCGCGCTGGGGGCATTGTTGGCACAACATGATGAGTCGTTTAAAGAGAGGGCAATCTACTACATTAGTCGAACATTGGTTGGCTATGAGTTAAGTTACTCCCCCATGGAAAAGGCTTGCCTTGCGCTAGTCTTCAACACACAAAAACTCCATCATTACATGCTCAGCCATCCAGTCAAATTAATCGCTAAAATCGACCCCCTGAAGTATTTGTTATCTAGAACCACTCTGACTGGCCGCATGGCCAAATGGGTCATGCTCCTAAGTGAATTTGACATAGAATATGTAGAGCGAAAATCCATAAAAGGATAGGTCATAGTTGATCAATTGGCTGAGGCACCATTAGTAGATGCCCATCCGCTAGACACTGAATTCCCAGACGAAGGAGTCTACACATTTATAGAAGCACCAGCTTGGACGCTATATTTTGATGGCTCATATACTCATAATGGATCTGGAGCAGGAATTTTATTAATTACCCCTCAAGGTGACTACATCCCAAAATCATTCAGGATAGCATTCCCATGTACCAACAACATTGCAGAGTATGAAGCCCTCCTCACCGGCTTTCGAATTGCAAAATAGTGGCATATAACTCACCTAAAAGTCTTTGGTGATTCTTTGCTAGTTATTAGATAGGTTAATGATGAATTCCTCACAAAAGATGATAAACTGTTACCCTATAAGTGTATGGTGGATGATTTCAAGAAATATTTCACTTTCATACAGTTTGACCAAATCCCTCGGGTATAGAATAAAGCGGCAGACGAAATGGCCACTATTGGTTACTTGATTGACATGCCTAAAGACCGAACAGAATGTGAGTTTCTTGTTGAACAACTTTTAATCCCTGCATATGATGTTCCTGAGATTGATATGGTGTGCGATATTGTAGGTCCCGCCTCCCCTTAGTATCAAGACATATACACCTACCTACATGATAATATCATACCCCCAGAACTTACACGCAACCAACATAAATCCTTTATTCATCGCTCTTCCCAATACATCATTGTTGGTGATACGCTTTATTGTCGTGGGTATGATGGAATCCTCCTTAGATGTTTGAATGAGACTGAGGCCCGCACGACACTAACAGAAGTACATGGTGGTGTTTGTGGAGCTCACTCAAATGGTATGGCTCTGGCCAAAAGGATCCTACGAGCTGGATATTATTGGCCTACATGCTTGTGAATTTGTGAAGAAGTGCCTTCCATGCCAACAACATGCAGATTTCATTCATGCCCCAGCACAAGATCTCCAACCCCTCCTAGCACCGTGGCCCTTTTCTCAATGGGGTTTCGACTTGATTGGCAAGATTTATCCACCATCATCCGACGGCCATACATTCATAATTACCGCCACTGAATACTTCACTAAGTGGGTGGAAGCAATGCCACTCACAAATCACTGGTGTCCAAATCTCAAAATTTATCCTTTACCATATTCTCTGTAGATATGGTATCCCATCCACCATCCTCTCTGATAACGGAAAACCCTTCAAGAACCAAGCTATGAAACACCTCTGCGACACCTTTCATATCCAGCATCATTGGTCAACACCTTATTACCCTCAAGGCAATGGTCAGGCATAAGCAACCAACAAGACCCTTATCCACATCCTCAAGAAGGTTGTCAATAACACTGGACGAGATTGGCACCTCCATATTCATCCTACCCTCTGGGCATACCGTACATCCATCCAAACCCCGACATGCACCACCCCCTATTCTTTAGTATATGGTGTTGAAGCCGTCTTGCCAATTGAAGTTGAGCTCCCATCACTGAGGATTTCTTTGAAGAATCTTATCAATGAAGAAGATGATCGTGTTGCACGACTTGCACAGTTGGAATTACTGGATGAATGAAGAATAAAAGCCTATGATCATCTACAAGCATACCAAAATCGCCTCAAACGTAATTACAATAAAAAGGTCCATCCTCGACAATTCTAGGTTGGTGAGCTTGTTCTCAAAGAAAACCAACGCACTCAACCGGACCGTGATAAAAAGGGAAAATTTGAGGCCAACTGGTTAGGGCCTTATATCATAGCCGCCAAATATGGATCTGGGGCCTATAGGTTGACTACTATTGAAGGAGATCCCCTTGACGAACCCGTCAATATCATGCATCTGAAGAGGTTCTACACCTAAGTACGCTTGGTAACCCCACCAAAATTAGAAAATCAAAAAAATCAAAAAAGTAATAAAAAATCCAAAAAATCCAAAGAAAAATAAATCTGTCTTATGGTGAAAACCACCTCTTGGTGGCGCCTTAGATAAGTATGGATGGTGAAAACCTGGTAACAGACATCATCCATAGAGGGCTTAATCATTATCTACCTAACATCTTAGTTATTTTATGCTTTCATCCACACTATCGCCCTCATCCAACTCAGCCTAGGCCACTTGGTATATATTGATTGAGCATTGGACGACTCATCTAGCCTATCCCTCATCCTGAGCATTTTAATATCCCACTTAGTTTATGTCATTCATTCCCTTTGTCGGTCGGTCCGTGTAACCATATAGGATCATCCATCATGTCGGTC
The DNA here is from genome assembly GCA_007258455.2 of Sequoia sempervirens. Taxonomy (NCBI): domain Eukaryota; kingdom Viridiplantae; phylum Streptophyta; class Pinopsida; order Cupressales; family Cupressaceae; genus Sequoia; species Sequoia sempervirens. The sequence goes on along the minus strand of VDFB02058242.1, from coordinate 655,580,528 downwards.
TCCATCTAGATCTCATCCTTCTGCATCACTTTCGTCCTCTATCGAACTACGTTGCCCCTGTGCTTTCACGTAGGCAAGGTTGGTCATTTGATCCTCCCCCAGGGCATTTTGGATCAACTTGTTTTGATCCTCCATCACTTGGCCTTCACTAGTCCTCTTTCTGCTTTATCCATGGTCTTTTCGTCGAACTACGTTGCCCCTGCGCTTTCACGTAGGCAAGGTTGGTCATTTGATCCTCCCCCAGGGCAGTTGTCTATTATGTTTTGTGTCCTTCATCATCGGTCACCATTGTCTTCTTTCCGCTTTATCCATGGTCTTTTTCCATAAACTACGAGGGCTCTGCGCTTTCACATGGGCAAGGCTAATCTCTGATCGGCCCCCGAGCCCCTAGGTCTTTAGTTTGTGTCTTGTCTCCCTTGTGTCGTGTCATCAAGCTATGCCTTTATCTAGCTAGTTCTTAACAGACAAGATCCACTTGTATCAACAAATCCAAACAGTTTTGAGTATCCTACATCATATCGATCTTTTTGCTTAGTATCCATCATAGGTCTCAACATGATGCATCTTTCCTAACAGACCTCATCAATCCCATCTATCCCCTTGATTCTATGGCAAATGACATTTGAAATTGATTGCGATCTTTTGATGCTTTTGGCTTTTGCTTATCATTTGAGCTCCCTATCATCACTTGTCAAGGCTGCCATAATCCATCATATTATGATGTGTTTTGATTGGTCCACATAGGGGCATATCTTGATCTTTTGTTTGATTGTGTCTTCTTGGTTGTCCCGCGTAGTACCCACCAAGATCCCCAAGGTCTTGTGTTATGTTGGGGCATCCTTTTGTGCTTGTGGTTATCTCAATACCTAGCCTGACCAAGGTCTTTCTTTGTGACTTTGGGGTGTTGGGATAGCTTTCTTGTCTGTTGTGTTTGTTTCATGCATTAGACACTAACCCGCCTTGGTTCCACATACCCTGGCACTGGGTGTCTTATGCTATAGCAAAAATCAGTGCTTTGAAGATGGAAAATTGTATTAGGATTGCATTTCATAATCATGACCATTGCATTACATTCATCCTATGATTTTGGTTGTGCAAATATTTCTCCTCCATCTCCTATTCTTCTCAGGATACTAAAAGGGTTTTGACAGGTGCACACTCACACCATGTCCGCATTTCTCTCCACTATCATCTATGACCCTATTGACACTTATCATGAAATAATTACATCTTAGACCCGTACATTTGCACACTATCTTAGATTCATTCATAATATTGCCACCTGCAATATCAAGTGTTAGGTCCACCATCAATACCGTCATAATACATCCATTACATCTTGCATCACACATTAGTCGAACATGCACATAACCATCATAAACATATAAAACATTAGAATTTGTCGCGTCATCATAAACATATCCGCATGCATCATACAGCATAGGCATTCATCATATATAAAAAACAAAAATCACCATACATTACATCCTGCATCACACACATTAGTTGGCATGCATAAAGCCCCTCAAAAGCCATCATACATAAAATATATATATATATATATATATATATATAAACATCCATACATATAACATCCACAAAAGTCATCATAGATAACTACCATTATATGAATGCGTCAACACAATCATCTATAGGTCTCAAATCCATCACACACATAAAACATGAGGTCAATAAGAGCTATCGTATATATAAATATACCACAAGTCCACAATAAATCTCATAGTCAAGACTAACATATAATAATGCCGTCGATGTCATCACAATCTGTGACCATCGTATACAAAAATCATCCAATCAAAACATCAGTACAAGGTCCTGCAAATATCCGCTGCACCTTTGCACTATCCATCTACCCTGCACCTGTCAAAAACATGGTATTCTATCATCTCCCAAATGAACTCCCCACATCTGATCTCTGTGGAGAATCAGGTACTGCTCCCCTGCCTGGTGAAACCCCTGGTGAATCACTATAACCTCAGGTCCGTGTCCTCAATGACTGGGATGGCACTGGCCTCTGAGGTGTCTACCGGGTGTAACGAAATGTCCACTGTGCCGGATCAGGAACCACATGATAATAATCAGCCATCCAAAATCCTGCCTCTCTCATGTTCTCCTCTCGCTCCGCAACCTGGACCCGAGAGAAATTCCGCTCCTGACGATACCTGTCTCGGTCCCTAGTAATGACTCTCCTCTCTTGCTCCCATGCCTCCTGAGCCAACCGGCTCTGTGCCAGCTCTGCCTGTAATCGACCCCTCATCTCCTCTGCAACCGCTGCTTGTACCACCGCTGCATCTCTCTCTCTCCACAACTTGTATATCTGCTCCTGGCATCCCACCCTCACCCTAACCTACCGGTGCATGAGCCATCACGACATCCCTCTCCGCCTGTAGAGTCTGCATCCGTATCTCTGCTACATCTCTCTCCCTCTGAGCCGCTTGTGCTCGAGTCATTACTGCATCCCTATCCCTTTGAAGAGCCTATGCTCTCAGCTCCGTTGAATCCCGCTCTCTTTGGAGAGTCGATACCTCTACTATTTCCTCCTCTCCCCTTCTCCACAATGACTGTATCTTTGCCTCTACCAATGCTCTCTCACTCTGAATGCATGCCTGCACCGCATCCCTCTCCACCTCCATCGCCTATGCTACATCCCTCTTGGCCTGCATAATCCGTGTCTACTCCCTGGCTTCATTCTCCCTCTCCTACATCAGCCCCATCTCTCCAACTGTCTGCTCAAGGCACTGTACTTTGTCTTGAAGCTCATCCCAATCTCGCTGGAGATCTCCCGACTGCTGACCAGTACATCTTATCCCCTACTCCGTCCTCCCCTCTGGCTCCCCCCTAGCCTGTAATACCATGACCTCTACCTGCAATCTGTTGTGATCCCACGTCACACTGGTCAACTCGCCTTGCATCCTTTGCAAATCTGACTGTACCCTGTCTCTCTCCCTCATCGCCCCCCCTAGTTCAAAAAAATGGCATCATAATCTCTCAGTGCCTCTTGCTGTACTCTTGCTAGTTCAGCCTCAAGAGCCTTCACTCTCTACTTCACAATCTGTAATCTCGCCTCTGCTCCTCTCGCCTGTATAGTGGGATCCTCTGGTACCACATAAAGAACCAATGCTAATGACTCTGCCTCCATAACATCCCCCTCTGCCACATCCTTGTCTACATCCATTGCATCATCCTCCCCACCCGCCTGCTCTGTATCATCCTCCCCACTCACCTGCTCCATCTCATCCTCCCCACCCACCTGCTCCGTCTCATCCTCCCCGCCCCCTGCTCCTATCGTCCCTCACAGTCCACCACAATACGGCGAACCCGGAATCGTCCCGCCTGTCTCTGTCTCTCCACCACGAACCGACATCGTGTCGACCTCCTCTCCTCCTCTGGCGCTGCTATAACATCCTCATCCTCTCTGTCCTCCTACTCTTGTCGAGCCTTGTGACTCTCCACAGTAGGCCGCACCCGCAATCGCCATGGCTGACCATGTCGTCGTACCACAAACTGTCTCCTCCCCTCCTCTGATGCCTCCCTCACACCTACCACCTCCACATCCTCCACATCCTCATCATCCTCCCCATCATCCACATCCCTCACCTCCTCCACCCTCTACCCCCCTTGGGCTCTCTATGGCTGTCCCCTCTCCCACTGATGACCCTCTCTCCAACCTCGCCTCTGATGTCTCCTCCTCCTCCTCCTCCTTGGTCTTCCCGCCTGCTCTATCTCATTAGGCTCCTCCTGTCCCCCCTGATCTACCACTGCCATAGCCTTTCGTCGCTGCTACACACCTCCTCTCCTCTCTCTCTGTAGTCTCTGCTCATCCTCTGGTCTGACACCCACTACCCTCAAAATAGGCTGAACACGAGTGATCCTCTTCCATAACCTATTCTGGAACCACCTCTGGTATCGCTCAGTCACAACCGACACCTGCTCTCCTCCAACTCTCCCTGGATAAAGCACATGTCCTGCTGCCCTCTATGATGCCCTGGCTGTACCTGGTGCTATGCGGCCTCCCCATGGTATCTCTCTACTATACCGCCGGAACATGATAGGCACTGCCAGAATATCCTGTATCACTCCAAATTGCCTCAACATTATGTCTGGTCGATGCGACTCTACTATGCGCGGCAAAGTCTCAATAATAAAACACCTGCTTAGAAAGTAATCCTCCTGTCTCCTCGTATTAGTCCATCCTCGGAACTGGCGCGACCTATATGGCCGCCACTCTATATCCCTCAGATGTAGATCATCAAAAACTTTCCTCCACCCATCCATATCTCCTTGCATCTCATAGCGCAAAACCCAACCTCTCGCCTCCCCATACTCCCACGCCACGGGCTCGCAATCATTCACTGTCCCCGCCTTCACCACTCTCGGCTTCGTCACTGCAATATGCTCCCAAGCCCAAATCTGCAGCAACGTCATATGTGTCAAGATCGATATCCTCCGGTAACAAATCCCGTGCATATCTCTGTATAGATGAGTCAATACATATGATCCCTATGAAAATGGCCCCCTTCGCCACTCGATAATGTGTCGAATCACCTCCATATACCGAAGGCTACATGTATATTTGCTCTGATCTGGAAACAATATCCCACTAATAAGACCGCATAGGAACAACGGTAAGGCTGACACCCCCACTGACAAACACTGGTCCAAATCCAACTGACCCTTCACCAGGGGTAGCTCCTCGCGACCAAACAATACTCTAATGGTCTCCTATAACTCCACCCCTGTAGACACCACCTCGCTCACTAACTGTCTGGCTATTGACAGCCTCAAGATGTGCCACACATCCTCCAAAGTAACGGTCATCTCTCCTGTAGGGAGATGAAACGTAGATGTCTTTGAGCTCTATCTCTCTAACAATGCTGTCAGCATCGCCAGATGCGCTCTGACTACTGGAAACTGAATACAGTGTCCTAAACCCGTGTGATCCAAGGCTGCTTGATCCTCCCCGTTCATCGTTGCTATCGTCGCTGCCATCACCTCTGATCGTCGCTCATGTGCCTGTATCCGCTCGAAACTCTGCACACACAAAAATCTTCTCATTATTTCATTTATTTTTCTAACTTTTCATCTTTCTTTTCTTTCTATCTCCTTTCTTCCTATCTTTTCCCGTTTTTCTTCCCTCTTCTTCCTTTTTCTTCTTTCCCTCTCCTTACCGGGAAGGCTCCGCCCGCTGGCGAGGTGGTTCCGCTCTTCGGGCGGCTTTGCCCTGGGCGGGTCCACCCACCTACGGGGGCGACGCTACCCCGGGCGCTTCCACTCGGGCGTCTAATTTTGAGCTCACTGGCGGCCCACCCCCGTAAGGGTCCGGCCAGGAGAGTGGTGAGACCTCAGTAAGCCTGCCACAGGATGCAGGATTCGCCTCTTCGGTGGGGAGTCACGGGTCACGGGCGGGTTCTGCCTCGGGATCATGCATGGAGTTCACGGGGTCACAAGGCCTCACTACTGGTGGGAGCTTGGCTTGGCGCCCGCGACCGGGGCTGCTCCACCCCATGGCGTGGGTGACTTCGCCCGCGGCCGGGGCGACTCCGCCCTTGGCCATGGCGGCGACACCTTGGAGCGGGGCAGCTACGGCCCGCCCCCGTTTCTTCTTCCCCCTTATTTTTCTAACTATTTTGACCTTTTTTCAAAAATCTAATCCCGACCCATTTTTTTAATCTTGCTAACGAACAAAACCCACGTTTTCAAAATTTCCAAATTTATCAAACAACATGTGAAAAATGTGTAAATTAAATATATGGGTTTTGTTACCACTCACCTGCTGTGGGCCCGCGAGCCCGATGTATAATCTGCGCACCTCATCTGCCCAATGCACAATCTCCGTATTGTTGTCTGTTGGCATCGTCCGTCGTTGGTTGCTTTCTCTTCTCTACTCTCCTCCTCTCAACTGCTACAGTAAAAATGACTAAATTAATTTTTGAAATTACCTTTTTAACTCTCTTAAAAGGTATTTTTTACCTTTTATTTATCTTTTTCTTCCTCCAACTAATTCCAAACTTCCTGAGGCTACCGTTTGCACACCGTACGTCGGATCACATCCGTTCAAAAACCAAAATCGCTTGGTTTTTTGAGTTCTATTCAATGGTGTCTTTTTTTTCTTCCTATCGAGACATCGTCTGGGGACCCCTCTTTCCTCCCCCAACCGCCCTCTCGAGGGGGCATACCCTCCTACCATTCTTCCATTCCTTCAACTTAGTCATTGGGGTATCATCAACCTTTTCCATGCTAGGGGCATCACCATCTATCATTTCCTCCCTCATCTGCATTTTATTTTTCTTCAAAACACTGTTATTCTAACAATATTTCGAAGAGGGGCAAAATGTAGACATCTAAATTTAATCACTCCCATATGATTAAATTTACTCCATTTTCGTCTATCATATTAAATATTAATTTATTAAATTAATATTACACTTTTTTGTCTCATATCTGTAAAGTATTTAATTTAATAACTAAATACTTTATCTTTCACCCTCTTCCTTTCTAAATTAAATAAATACACTAATTTATTTAATTTAGTCATTTTTGCCCCTTTTGATTTAAAATCAATTTAAAATTCTTCATTCTCTCTCTCCTTGTCACATCCTCCATGATCTTGCTTTAATTTAAATTAATTTAATTAATTCATGATTATGATGTGCATCCTCTTAATCAAAGATTAATGTCACATCCTCCTACATTTGCCACTTGCCTCTAATCTTCCATTAATTATTCTAATCCAATATTTGCACAACCTTAACCAAGGTCATTAGCCATATTTAGCACCACCTTTTTAGTCAACCTTTGCATTTATCTTTTTTTAGCATTGACCCTCTTTCCCATGTGAATTTTTAATTCATATTTATTTATCCTAGATTCTATGTGAATTTTTAATTCACATTCTATCTTCCAAGGCTTCTAGAACCTTGGACTTGTCACATCATCCACATGTGACCAAGTCCAACTTTTTTGGAGCTCACCTTTTATCCTTTAGACTCTCTTAAGAATGTGAATTTTTAATTCACATTTATATTTTCAACCATCTCTCCTTTTCCCATGGAGATTTTTGAGGAATTCCAAAATTTCTCAAATGTCCCTTTTATTCTCACTTGGGGACAAAAAATCCCCTTTTGAGGAAATCTTCTCACTCCCCAAGGTACTTGTCCTTCCTCCACCTCATGTACCTTTTGGCCACCTCACTTACACCTCATCTCCCCTTAGCCATTTCACCATCCACATGTCAATATGTGAGGGCTTGTGAGTTCTCAACCCACCATAGCCCTTCATCTTGGCCTTGTTCGATGAATCTCAATCATTGAATTCTCTAGAGAATTCAAATTCTTCTATAAATACCCCCTCCTCAAGGGTATTAACAACACTTTCATTTTGAGCAACCTTATGCTGCCAATTTGCATTATCAAGTATTTACTATCACTTAGCCATCCATTTTGATCATTTTGCATATTCAATCTTGCATCTAGCTACATCAAAAGCCATCTAATGAGCACACAAATTCATCTAAATTAAGGCCCAACCAAGGAGTCTTCAACAATAAGGAAGGTATAATCGATTTACGTTTGTATTGCATCTATTTTCCTTGTTTTATCACTCTTTAGGCTAATCATTGAAGTGTTCTTAGTATTTTTTCACTTGCATTTTTAGATATTTTGCACATTAGAATGGGGTAAAATTTCAAGGTACATAATAAAAAAACACTTTTATTAAAGAGATATTATTAATTCTTTAAGTTAGTTTGTATTTTGTTTGCATGAATTCAATTTTACTATTTACCATTTGGTAAAACAATGAATCTCTCATTTAATGAAACATAAATTTAAACTTAAAATTTAATGTCTAATAGTCATAATTGTTATTATAGAATTGTTATTATTGTAATAAAGTTATAGTGTTGTCATAAGATATAAAAGTTGTCATTCCTTTATTTTAAAATCTTCTATAACCATACTCATAGTTTATCATCATTTTATGAAGAAGAGAAGCATATTCTAATTTCATTTATTATATTCAACAAAAGCTAGTAATCATTTCTATTTTTTAAATAAAATTAAATACTATCTTATAGAACCGTGGTTTGGACCAAATCTTCATTAATCATAGATGTTAGTTAATTTGTTGTCTTACTAATTTAGGGTAACATTAAAATTAAGAAGTTCATGGAATAACTTGAATTCATTTAGTGTATGAGCCCATCCTTTGATTATTAATTAGATCAAATAATTTATTCTTTAATCTATCCAATTGATACCCCTTTGAAAATTCTTTCAATTTATTTATACTAAAAAAAAAAAACTATTTTATTTATGACTTAGCTAAATCAAAGGAATAATTTTTTTAAAGAATTTTAATATAAAAATCCATATTATAAAACATATGTATTTAGATATATTTTATTTTAACAATAATAAAACAATAATTTAATTTAAAGAAATAATATTTCTTTATAAATAAAAATAGATGAGAATGAACTTATTAATTTAAAGATAAAAATTAAAATTAATTTTTATCCTATATTTAGTTTAGAAAAATAACGAATGGTAAGAACAATAATAGATTGATTCTAATTTATATATATATATATATATTTTTCACAAACAAAGATAGGAAATAGAGTAATAGTTTGATTCTAGCAAATTTTCTATATTTGATTAGTTATTCTAAAAAGAAATCAAAATAAAGAAAACCTGGATGTTGATGGAGTTGCAACAATCTTCTTCCAAATCCTCTTTTTGTGCCTTCTTCAATTTGATTCTCCTTCCTTCAATCCTATCATTCTTCAAAATGATAGCATAAGATACCCTTCATGTGTTGTTGATGAGAGAAGAAATGGCCTCAATTTATAGACTTGAGGGGAGGTAAATGGAGGGCCAAGATTGGAGATTGATTCAACGACTAGGATTGCTTGAGAATGTGGGGTTTGGATTGATAGCTTCACTTTGTGACAAGTGTCGCAAGAAGAAGGCTTTAAAAATAGGCCCACATAGCATGGGAAGTGGAGCCAAGGGTGCTCACACATGTGTGAGTACACTTTGGGAGAGGTGGATATGACAAGTTCCCACACCTTTTCCAAGACCATAAAACTCGTCACTCCTCTTTAAGTGACTTTTTAGGGGTTCATATTTTTTCCAAAAGGCCATATTATGTTTTCAATAAGCTTCCACCCCATAGGTACTTACCCTGGGGGTTCATTTTTACTCTAAAGTCAATAGAACAAGCCCAAATAACTATATGAAAGAGAATTCTAATTTTAAAATAAAATTTTTGATTTGTGAGCACACCTTGAGTAGATGGGATGTTGACATGTCTATGACATGTAAGGGAGGGTGGTTTGACCATGTGTGCTCACATATGGGGAAGCCAAATGGCTAAAGATGAAATGTCACATGTATGGTGTGAACTCCCACACAAGGGTGAGTGGGGATGAGTTGTAAGGTGATAGTGATTTGTGAATGCAAGTTACATGTGAGTAAGATTAGAATGAATTTTTAAATTTAAAAAAAAATGATAATGAAGATTAATTAATCAATTAATTTAGGATTAACTAATTAATGGATTATGAAGGATAGTGACATCTCCCTAATCATGATTAATAAGATTAAATGATGTATTATATTAATTAATGTGACTTATGAAAGTGGTTAATTTTATTAATAATAGGTTATTCTAATCAATAATGCTTAGTATAGGATGATAACACTTGTTACCTAATTACTTAATTTTTATTTTTTTTATTTTTATTCAAAATTATTTTATTCATTTTTTTTTTTTCCAACACCATGTGCTGAAATTGTTAATGAAACACCTATTTATTAATGTTGTTAACTTTTATTTGTTCCTATGTATTTAATAATTTAATAATTCTTTTTTTTTTTGTTCTTTATTTAATCTCTACCTTCTCCACACATAAATTAATTGTATAAACCACTTACATAATATTACCACACAAAATTATAGTATGTCTAAAGTTTTAACATAAAGAGGGTCATGACAATATCTCTCCTAGAATTGAGATTCAAGCATACTTGAGTATAGGTTTCCATGCTAACTAGAATCAATCTAAGAATTGGTCTATAGTAAAGAGTGTACCTCCCTTGATAATAGTAGTCAAAATATTGCTATCAAGCTTTGTCTACATCAAAAGCCTTAACGTGGGTCCAAGTAAGGGTCAAGTATAACTTTTCTTTGTTCAAATTTCTAGCATGCAATAGTGATCAAGGATGTACTTTTCCAATGATAGAATAATTCAACAAAGGCACCATGTTTAAATTAAAAGATGCCATATTGTATGATTAAAAATGATTGCATCTTAGCCAAATCTAAACAACTTCACCAATAAAGGAATAGTTCCTTTTTATTTGATCATGTAATAATCTAGCACTATTCCATTAGACCAACATATGAAAACATAACACATTAACAATATTACTAATAATATTCTTGATCTTCCGGTTTCATTTACCTTATGGTGCAACTTCTTATTTTTGTAAGTGCTTAGTTCTCAAATTAGATAACTATTCATACTTCCCATTTAAACTAAATTTGACCTTAATGGTCAAGAGTAGGGTATCAAGAGATGCTACATAAGATTTATCTGATAACTCAATCTCGATAACACTGTCAATTTAATGATAGTTTCCTTCTAATTGGTGTATAATTTGTATTGCACTTCATTATAAGTTTAATAATAAGTTCAATATCAAGGTTCCCATAATTAAGAGATTGATAGACATCATGTAGTCATAGAAAGCATTTACCATAGTATCAATGGATTATAAAAAGTAACGAGTTTCAATATTAAAAATATTTTTGGTATAGTATGGTCGTAATGTCACTAAACGAAGTCAAACTCATACTAAGTAGATACCTTAATCCTAGTTTATAGAAGGAGGGTACATTTACAACTAGAGGTTTAATCTACCCCTCTATTCCAACTTTTTCTATATAAAAACTTAAGAATAAGTGTTGTCTCCCCCTCTTTTCTATGAGGAAGTCTAAACATAAAAAAAAAAAAAAATTAACCTTGAAAGGCTTAATCCATAATCATGAAAATATGACATAGTTGTTGGGAATAGGATGCCATTTAATTGCAATCCTAAACATATTTCATGTATCTCCTAAGTCCTTGGAAAGTGTTCCCCAACACTAGGATTAGAAAGACATTAATTTATTATGAAATGAACATGTAAATTGACATTTGTAATTATTCCTAAATAATAGGAACATGTGGGACGCACACATGCAAGGTGGGACACACCTTGCTTAAGTTAACTATTTGGAGGATTGATAACACTTCAGTAAATGCATGCCATGCTTCCTACAAAATAGGGATTGATATTTACTTGAGTAGAGTGGTATTATCAGTTCAATATTAGTTTATTTTAGTTCAGTAATAGTTTAGTTTAGTTCAACTTAGTTTACTTTAGTTCAGTTCAGTTATGGTTCAGTTATCTTTAGTTGCATGTAATTACTTTCAGTTGTATACTAGTTAACTAAGTTGACTTGAGTTGCATGACATATAATAGGTTGAAACTTTTAGTTAATAGGGGATGATCAATCATGCATGAATTTTTCATGAAAGGTGGAGAGATATGTTTCAGTTAACAAAGATTGACTTGGACCCATTTTGGGCGCCCAAGTTGGCATCTTGGAGTTAACACCTTTGCACGAGAAGATATTTACAAGGCTCAGTTAAGTGGGGCACATTTGTGGGCTCCAACTTTGAGGATAAGCTTCTAAGATATCTTCGTAATCATCAATCAATTAGGAATTTAGTTTGGGATGCCCAAATTGATGAAGGGCTTTGTTTGACATTTTTTTTCATGGGGAAAACTCTACTTGCACCATCATGGCATAAATATTTGTGAGGATCTTTATCCTCTTGTAATTGTCAACTCTTTGGAATTTACAAGGTAGATATTTGTCTATTTAAGTGTAGCAAGTTGAAGAGAGATTCATCAAAGTTTATTTGCAGGTTGTGAAGAAGTTTGTTGAAGGAAAGGAAGCATATCAAGCATAGATTGATACTGTATTATTGTAATCTTATTTTGAAGGTTAAATAATACAAGCACTATTAATTCTGGTGGTGGAGTTTTTTCCCGAAAGGGTTTCTCCACGTAAACGTTGTGTAACTTCTATTCTTGTCTTATTCCTCTACAACTTCTGTTTACTATTCTACAAATGGTAAAATGGATCTAAAAAAATAATCATCCACGAAGAATTGTATCTAATCAAATTAATCATACAATTAGATAATTGTAACAAAGAACACCTAATTGGATTTACAGTCACATAATTTTACAAGTATTTAGCTATAAATTTACCTCATTTTCAACATTTGGTATCAGAGCTAGTGGCTGGTTAAGGGTTTGGTATTCCTTTCTCTTAAAAGTTTGAAGGTTTTTTGGATGTAGTGGGAGCTTTTACTATTGTGTTATTGAAGATTTTAAAATTAAGTTTGTTGCAATGACTTCTAATTCTCGTTTAGATATTGAAAGACTCAATGTATCTAATTATGAGATGTGAAAATTAAAAATAGAGGGTCTTCTTGAAGAAAGAAATCAGTGGTTAGTTGTTTGTAATGATAAGAAGCCATCTACAATGATGTCAGATGAGGATTGGGCTAAGCTTGATAAGAAGGCAAGAGGGACCATACGATTATGTCTAGTGGTGATGTTCTCTTGAATGTTTCAGATGAAACTACTAGATATAAATTGTGGAAGAGAATAGGTGATATTTATCAAACCAAAAGTCTTACTAATAAGTTGTATCTGAAAAGACAATTGTATTCTTGAAAGATGAAAGATGGTGATTCTATTGCATATCATTTAAATGCTTTTAATTTGATTTTGAGTCAGTTAGCATCTATAGACGTAAATCTAGAAGATGAAGATAAATGCATTTTGTTACTTTGTTCTTTACTAGAGTCTTGGGAAAATCTAATTGTTGCTATCAGTGGTAGTGGTACAGATCCTAAGATGGGCAATATAATTCCTACTCTCCTATTAGAGGAGATGAGGAAGAAGTCTAAAGAGGGAATCCAAGATTCCTTGTTTGTAAAAGGCAGGCCTGAGAAAAAGGAACCTAAGGGAGACAAGGAAGGAAAGGGTCAATCCAAAGGATGGTCTAAAACCCCTAGTAAGAGTAAGGTAATTTTTTGGAACCGTGGGAAACTGGGACATGTGAAGAAGGATTGTAAGAACAAGAAAGAAGGTTTTGATTCTTCTACAGGGGAATCCTTGGATGACAGTAATGATGCATTGGTTATTTCATCTAATATTGTTTGTGATAACTCTTTTATTGATGTTTCAGAGTGATCTTCATGAAGAGGATGGTAGTCACAATGCCATGTGTGACTCTGTACCACGGTTCAGTGGTAGTTGTTGGTAGTGACATGTATGCATCATTGGTAAGGTTATCTTAAGGTGATTGGGGATATGTTTTCTTGGTTTAGAGTGGTTGCTATTATGTCATGGTTTACTCTATGTAGCATTTAGAGTTTGGCATGGTACTTGTTCTCTTGAGGCTAGGATGTATATATGTTATGGTGCATGTGATCTCCTAGGAGGAGATGGTTAGATCATGAATGTCATGTTTATGTTCAAGATTGGAGCTTTGAAATTTATCGTAGCAGTTCTCTTTGTATTGGGTATATTAATCATTTGCTTGATTACTTCATGATAGTGCTATGTTGCATTTGGAGTTTGGCATGGATTGGTTGGATACATGTCGTTATGGATACTTGGAGACATAGGTGAGGCTTGAGTTCTCTTATGGTTAGAGACATGTGTTGGAATGGTTACTAGCAAGAAAATATTTTTCAATAGAAAAGACCGATGAGCCTACACCTTGGTTGAATGTGAGTTCAACACACTTGGTGGTTTAAAATGCCTCCAAAGAGTCAATTTGGTTACAAAGACTTGGGAAAGGTATTGGTTTTAATCTCAAGCATATTAGACTTGAATGTGATAGTCAGAAGAGCTATGTGTTTATCCAAAAATCCTATGTACCATGCTTATACTAAGCATGTTGATGATAAGTATCACTTTATGCAAGAAATGGTTGAGAGTGGGAAAGTATTGATTGAGAAAGTTGACACTTTGATCAATGTTGTAGATTATCTTAAGAAACTAGTTCCTACAGATAAGCTCTCTTGATTTTGAGTAATTAATCATTTTCTTGGAGCTTCATGATTATGCAGGTTGTATTTGAAGTTGGCATGAATTGATTTGTTGGTGTAGGAAGGCCATTGGCCTTGAGTCCTATACTTGATTTATAATAATGATTCCTTGTTTCGAATAATTGCAATGTATAATGTCAAGTGGGAGAATGTTGGGAATAGGATGCCATTTAATTGCAATCCTAAACATATTTCATGTATCTCCTAAGTCCTTGGAAAGTGTTCCCCAACACTAGGATTAGAAATATATTAAATTATTATGAAATGAACATGTAAATTGAAATTTTTAATTATTCCTAAATAATAGGAACATGTGGGACACCCACATGGAAGGTGGGACACACCTTGCTTAAGTTAACTGTTTGGAGGATTGATAACACTTCAATAAATGCATGTCATGCTTCCTAAAAAATAAGAATTGCTATTTACTTGAGTAGAGTGGTATTATCAGTTTAGTAATAGTTTAGTTCAATTTAGTTCAATTATGGTTCAGTTATCTTCAGTTGCATGTAGTTAATTTCAGTTGTATACTAGTTAACTAAGTTGACTTGAGTTGCATGACAGATAACAGGTTGATACTTTCAGTTAACATGGGATGATCAATCATGAATGAAGTTTGCATGAAAGGTGCAAAGATATGTTTCAATTAACAAAGATTGACTTGGACCCACCTTGGGCACCTGAGTTGGCATCTTGGAGTTAACTCCCTTGCACAAGAAGATATTTACAAGGCTCAGTTAAGTAGGGCCCATTTGTGGGTGCCAACTTTGAGGATAAACTTCTAAGATATCTTCATAATCATCAATCAATCATGACTTCAGTTTGGGATGCCCAAATTGATGAAGGGCTTGCTTTGACATTTTTTTTCATGAAGAAAACTCTACTTGCACCATTATGGAATAGATATTTGTGAGGATCTTTATCCTCTTGTAATTGTCAACTCTTTGGAGTTTACAAGGAAGATATTTGTCTATTTAATTGTAGCAAGTTGAAGAGAGTTTCATCAGAGTTTATTTGCAGGTTGTGAAGAAGTTTGTTGAAGAAAAGTAAGCATATCAAGCATAGATTGATACTATATTATTTTAATCTTATTCTGAAGGTTCTATTGATTCTGGTGGTGGATTTTTTTCCCGAAAGTGTTTCTCCACATAAATGCTGTGTAACTTCTATTCTTGTCTTATTCTTCTACAACTTATGTCTACTATTCTACAAATGGTAAAATGGATCTAAACAGATAATCAACCATAAAGAATTGTATCTAATCAAATTAATCATACAATTGAATAATTGTGACAAAGAACACTTAATTGGATTTACAGTCACATAATTTTACAAGTATTTAGCTACAAATTTAGCTTCATTTTCAACAATAGTTTGGAAAAATAGTTATCCCCAAATTCTTAGGTCTATTTATCCTTCCTTTCCTTCATTTGTAAAGATATTATTTTATTAAAATCCTATATTCTTTACAATAGAAACCTTTAGCTAATAGGCTTAATGTTTTTGAACAACACATAGCAACTTTAAAACTACTCTTGAATCATACAATTATGGATGGAAGTGTAGATAAAATAGGGATTGGAGATGTCTTAAGGTTATTGGTATATGCTTTCCTCAATTCACTACATTTTGATGCAAAGGATTATTATGAGAAACCAATCGATACAAAGTATTACATCCTTTACCACATACACAAACTAGGAGACATAATGTAGAACAGTTCCAAGTTCTTGATATATTACCAACATGTTTGACATATATTTATTCACACAACAATATTTATAAAAGTATATATCTAATAACTAATCATTCACATAGATTATATCATGTGGTGTATCATATCTATGCATGAATCTAGTTCTTCCATGATTAGGAGAGTTCATATTTGACCAAAGTTTATAAGCTTTAAAAAGGCATCATTTTTAGCTTCTAGGATCAAATATACCCAAAAATGGGGAAATAGCCTCAATCTCAATAAAGAGGGTTTATTGGCTTCATATATCATTTCAGTTCAATGAAGAAAAAGTTTTTTTTAAGGCTAAAATAAACAATCAATTAAGTTAACCCACTTGGAAAAAGATGATGAAAAAATTACAATCCAATCACTCGGAATAGGTTTGAGGACTCAACCGACTATTATATTAAAATCTTGAACATTGTTCATTGGCCTAGTAGGGTCCAAAGACAACTTCAAATAGGGACTGAAGTTGGGACAAATATATAACTCTCTCCTTGAAATAAAACCATGACGAGGGTGCAACTCAAGACATAGAAAATTAACACACCAAACAAAGAATGTTATTTTATTTATCTGAAAATGATCTTCTTACATGTAGAGGATTTGATATCCTCAAGTTCTGGAAATATGCAAACTACAGAATTACAGAAAACCCCTTTTTCGCAGTATGCGAACTTGTCCCCAAAAAGCTACACAAAAATTAGAAACCCGCCAATAAATAGAGCTCCCCTTTTAGTTTGGAGCCAAAAAAAATTCAAATTTGAGTTTTTGGCGGTCTGGCCAAAAATTACTACTTGAAATTCAAATTTCAAAAGTACATTCGAAAATTAGTATCTTCTAGAAAGTGTGCCAACTTCGGGGAGCCATAACTTTTGATCCGGGACTCCGTTTTTTGAACCGTTTGAACCATTGGAAAGCTATTAGAGTCAAGAACGTGATCAAAATTCCATTTTCCAATTTTAGCAAGTTTCAAGGCCATTTGGTGCCTAAAATTTGATGTGGAAGGTTTTCAGGTGCAATTCTGGGAGACTAAAACTGCAATATCTTTCAACCCAGGAATAAAAAAACAAAACCATAAGTTGGGAAATATATTATGACGAAAAGGGTATTCAAAAATGAAAAAACATCTAAGAAAATAGCAACATGAAATGAAACTATTTTTTTTGGGTGATGCAGGATTACCCTTACACCACTGGATGCTCTTGCATCAGACACCCAAGGTAATTTGAGAAGTAACCCTGTCACGTTTCAGATGGTTGAGGAAAAAAAAAATGGTAAACCTCTACCTTAGATAGCTAGGATGAATCTTCCATAGGCCTTCCTCTCCATTTCACCAGATATTCTTCATACTGCCTATTTCTAGTGCTCCTTCCCACACAACTATCCAGGATTGCTTCAATCTCCTCCTTCTCTGAAGTAGGTGCTGGAATGTCATACTACCCTATTGATGATGCATCCTATGGGCCACCTTCATGATACTATTTCAAATATGAAATGTTAAACACAAGGGAAATGTTGACTCCATCTGACAACTCTACTTCATATGCATTCCCTGAATCACGCTTCTTCAAAATCTTGTAGGGACCAAAATTCTTCATCTTCAATTTGTTATAGGTTCCCATTGGAAATCTTTCTTTCCTCAAGTGGACCATTACTTCATCACCAATCTGAAACTCCTTATTCCTCCTTTTCTTATCTGCCTTGGCCTTATACTGCATATTCATCTTGTTAATATGTTCTCTTACCTTCTCATGTATATCCTTGATGTGCTTTGCAAAATCTTTGGCTTCAACACTTATCTTATTCTCTTGGTCCATCTTCCTCAATTATGGAGTTTTTCTGGAGCTGCCTCCATATACAATCTGGAATGGTGATCTACTAGTGCTTCTGTTGATAGAATTGTTGTAAGAAAATTCTGCCTAGGGTAAGATTAAGTCCCATCCCTTGGGTTTATCTCCTATCAAGCATCTCAGTAGGTTACCCAGACTCTTGTTCACAACCTCCGTCTACCCATTTTTTTGTGGATGGTGTGTAGAACTAAACTTCAACTCCGTTCTCAACTTCTTCCACAAGGTCCTCCAAAAGTATCCCACAAATTTGGTGTCACGATTTGAGACAATACTCTTTGGCAGACCATGTAGTTGCACCACCTCTTTGAAGAACAAGTCATCAATGTGGACTACATCATGGGTCTTCTGACATGGAATGAAATGTGCCATTTTTGAAAACCTGTCAAGCACCACAAATACTAAATCATTCCCTCTCTGTGTCCTTGGCAAACCAAGAACAAAATCCATACTTATATCCTCCCACAACCTCTCTGGTACATGTAAGGGTTGATATAACCCTGTATTCTAGCTCACTCCTTTAGCCATCTAACATACCTTGTAACTCTGTACATACTTCTTTACATCCTGTGACAACTGAGGCCAATAATAATGCTCATTGATAATGGCAATGGTCTTATCTCAACCAAAATGTCCTTCCATTCCTCCACTGTGCTTCTCCTTAATCAGGTTCTCCCTCATGGAACTCCTTAGAATACACAATTGGCTTCCCTTAAACAACATGCCATCCTAAATTATGAAATCCATCCACCTTGTCCTGTCCACTATAACAAACTCCTTGCAAGCTTTCCAAGCCTCTGCAAAATCAGGATCTTCTAGGTACAATGTTTTGAGTTCATTGAACCCAACCACTTCAATATGCATCTCTGTCATCAATGTATGCCTCCTACTTAAGGCATCTTGAACCCTATTTGACCTCCCACTCTTATGCTTTAGAACAAAGGTATAACTCTGCAAAAATTCTACCCATTTCATATGCCTCTGATTTAATTTTCCCTGACTATTCAGATACTATAATGCTTGATAATCAGTATACAAAACAAATTCCTTCAACAATAGATAATGCCTCCATTTATTTAGTGCTTAAAATATTGCATAAAATTCCTAATCATATACAAAATACTTTCTCTCAGCATCATTTAACTTTTCACTGAAGTAGGCAATGGGCTTACCTTCTTGGTTCAACATTGCTCCAATGGCACAACCATTGGAATCACAATCCACCTAAAACACCTTATTGAAATATGGGAGGGCTAGAACAGGCTGCTCTATCACCTTCTGTTTCAACAGTTTGAAACTTTTCACTGCTCCAGTGCTCCACTTGAACTCTTTTCTATCCCCTCTTATTGTTTTAGTTAGGGGTGCACAAATACTACTAAAGTTTATAATGAAATTTCTATAAAAACTAGTCAAACCATGGAAAGATCTCACCTCAGTAGTAGTTCTTAGGGTAGGCCATTCCACAATAGCCTTCACCTTCTCTGGGTCCATCTTGAGACCTTCTGCAGAGACAACAAACCCCAAGTACACTAGCTCTTTCTTCACAAAACTACACTTCTTCAGATTAATCAAAAAATTTCTCCTCTCTTAACTTCTCAAAGGCTCTCTGAATATGCATCAAATGCTCATCCAAAGTCCTACTGAAAATCAAAATATCATCTAAATACACAATAAAAAAACTTCCTAGAAACTCTTTCAGTACCTCGTTCATGAGTTGCATGAATGTGCTCGATGCATTGGTTAGCCCAAAAGGCATGACTAACCACTCGTATAGGCCCTCTTTGGTCTTGAATGCAGTGTTCCATTCATCTCCCTCTTGAATCCAGATCTGGTGATAACCACTCTTTAGATCAATCTTTGTGAAGTATTGAGCTCCACTCAAATAGTCCATTAGGTCATCCATCCTTGGCAGGGGAAATTTGTACTTGATTGTTATCTTGTTTATGGCCTGGGAGTCTATACACATCCTCCACTCCCCATCCTTCTTTGGTGCTAGTATTGTAGGTACTACACATGGGCTCAGGCTCTCTCAAATCAAACCCTTTCTCAACAACTCTTGAACTTGTCTATTTAACTCATTTTCTGTCGGAGTAATTCTATGAGTTGCCTTATTTGGAAAAATGGCTCTGGGAATCAAGTCAATCTGATGACTGATCTTCCTCACTGGTGGTAAACCCTTTGGTACGTTATCATAAATAATATCCTGAAACTCATCCAACAACCCAAAAACTTCTACTGACACCTTCTCACTATCCTCCTTACCCACTCTAGGAATCAATGCATAGCACACACACTCATGCTTCATACCTTCTAAAATTTTTATTCCATCAACATAACAGATTCTAGCACTACTGCATACCTTTTCTTCGGCCTTCTTCAGGGGTTTCAACTTGTGATGAACCCCATCCTTCGTCAGGGAATAAGTGTTTGCATGGCCATCATGTATAGATTGCTTGTCGAATTGCCATGACCTCCCCAACAACATGTGACATGCATCCACGGGGATGATATCGCAAAGTACCTCATCATGGTAGCTCCCGATCTTGAAAATCACCAGGCATTGCTCATTGACCAGAACTTTGTCATCCTTATGCAACAAGACAATTCGATATGGATGTGGATGCCTTTCCCTCTTCAGCTTCAACTTTGTAACCATCTCCTCTGACACTATATTATCGGTGCTCCCACTGTCAATGATAACATCACAACATTTGCCTTCACATTTTCACCTTGTACGGAATAGATTCTTCCTCTGTTCGGGTTCCTTCTCTTCAGTCACTAGTGCTCTTCTAATCACTAGGGCTTCTCCCCTTTCAACATCATCTGAATGTTCAGATTGAGCCTCCTCATCTACATGTGTAACCCTTCCACAACCTTCCGGCCTTTTGTCTGCCCTTCCTTGATGTTGCAGACATTCATAGGCTTGATGTCCTTCTTCACCACATTGGAAACATGTTCCTCTGAAACCACCTCTTTCAAATCTCCCTCGTCCTCTACCTCTTTGATCACCACTATTTTGATCACAAGGGCAGTAGAAGTTATCATTCTTCTAGTTTCGACTGGTACTCACATCTTCATTTTTCTTCTCATCATCATTTTGGCTTCTAGAAGATCTTCCACTGCCTTTTCTACTCTGACCTCCTTTTCCTTGTTGCTTGCTGTCAAATCTTTTGTTCAAATTCTCTTCAACTTTCAGAGAAAACTGGTATGCATCCTCAATGTTGGTCATTCTGACTAGGCTTAGCTCCTCCTGAATGATCGGTCATAACCCATTAAGATAACGTGCTACCTTCTCCTTGCTGGCCTCTGTATGACCTGTTCTGATGATCATCTTGTGAAAATATTCAATGTATTCTTTCACAGATTTGCTTCCTTGCTTCAACCCTTGCAATTTATTCAATAGATCTAGCTCGTAGTCCACTGCTATGAACTGCTTTTTCAGTTTCTCCACCATGCGATCCCACCTAGTGATCTTGGCTTTTCCTCTTCAATTTCTCTCCAATTGGACCTCTTTCCACCAAATACTGGCATGGCCCTTTAGCTTCATTTTTGCAAACTTGACCCGATCTGGGTCCTCTATCTCCTGATAGTCAAAATATTCTTCCATCTCATTGATCCAGTTCGTCAACTCTTCTGGGTTTAGACTTCCAGAATAACTGGGGACTTCTGCTCTGGGTCTTTTCCTGATCTTCAAAATGGCCCTTATCAGCCACATTTGGTCTTGATCAATTGCTTCTTCTTCCTCTTCTACATCTGAATCTTCTTCCTCTTCTTCATCCTCACTTTCTTCTCTCCTTCTCAGGTTTAACCCTCTTCTCATATGCTCCTGCAATGCATCAATCTATCTCTAGAGGGCTTTGAAACCCTTGGCAGCTAGTGGATCTCTTCCACCAAAATTTATGCCACCTTGAACACATTTGGCACCACCACGCCTACCAGGCATCACTCTTGGAGTCATCTTTCTTGATCTCAACCCACAACCAATGTCCTAGTGTGAACTGGCTCACGATCGACGATCTGTCCACACAGTCAAGAAAACCTGGCTCTGATACCACCGAAGAGGGTGCAACTCAAGACACAAAAAATTAACACACCAAGTAGAGAATTTTATTTTA
This sequence comes from Sequoia sempervirens, assembly GCA_007258455.2. NCBI lineage: Eukaryota > Viridiplantae > Streptophyta > Pinopsida > Cupressales > Cupressaceae > Sequoia > Sequoia sempervirens. The sequence goes on along the minus strand of VDFB02058242.1, from coordinate 655,558,622 downwards.
TTATTCTAAAAATTATCTTCTTACATGTAGAGGATCTGATATCCTCAAGTTCTAGAAATATGCAAACTACAGAATTATAGAAAACCCCTTTTCGTAGTATGCGAACTTGTCCCCAAAAAGCTACACAAAAATCAGAAACCCACCCATAAATAGAGCTCCCCTTTTAGTTTGGAGCCAAAAAAACATTCAAATTTGAGTTTTTGGTGGTCTGGCACTGAAAATTACAACTTGAAATTCAAATTTCAAAAGTACATTAAAAAATTAGTATCTTCTAGAAAGTGCGCCAACTTTCAGGAGCCATAAATTTTGATCCCAGACTTTGTTTTTCGAACCGTTTGAACTGTTGGAAAGGTCTCAGAGTTAGGAATGTGCTTGAAATCTACTATGCCAATTTTAGCAAATTTTGGGACTGTTTAGTGCCCCAAATCTGACCTGAAATATTTTTAGGTGCAATTCTGGGAGACTAAAACTACAATATCTTTCAACCCAGGAATAGAAAAGAAAAACTGTAAGTTGGGAATTACATTATGATGAAAAGGGTATCCAAAAATGCAAAAAAAAAAGAAACTACCAACATGAAATGAAACTCTTGTTTTTGGGTGATGCAGGATTACCCTTATGCCACTGGATGCTCCTGCATCAAACCAAATAGATTTTTTCCTTCATAAACCCATGTTCATCCACATTCCCATTTATTTCCATGTAATATGAGTTATTTTTTCCCCCATCTCTCATGCGTTTAGAATCCCACAACCAAAATGAGCATAGATGCAAGGTCCACATATTCATCGTTCTCAAAATTCTCTTTCAAGATTACCCACATCATTGCAGACAGGAAGAATACAGACCATAGTTGGAGAATTTGGATTTTGCATCTACCAATGGTGTCTTCCTCCAAGTTTCTCTATTCCTTTTTTGATCCTAACACCACTATACTCCTCTCCTCCGCATTTTCTTTTTCTCAACCATTCATCTTCTCTCTCACATTGTACTATCTTTATGCCCTTCTTCTCTTGCACACTCTTTTTGATCTATCTTTTATGCATTCCACCTCCCACACTTTCATTTCTTCTATCTGGGTGATTTTATTTCCTTTGCATGCTCTCCTCTCCCACGCACTTTCACTGCCCTTCTTTCACTCTTTATCACAGAGGCAAAGCTTCATGTAAAAAAGAAATGCATTCTTTCCTGCAATTCTTTTGCCTCCATCTCTTCTGTTTGAGTTTCCTGAATTGTCCCAACATTTTCTCCCTCTTCTATTCATAGTCTTCCCTTTGCGAGCTATCTTCCAAGGCACTCGCCTCTCTCTACTCCTGTCTTCTCCAAAATATCTCATCGACTGAATGGGAAATGAAGGAGGTCATGATAATTTAAAGTCTACATTTTTCCTTTGTTTCTTTTCCCGTATGACCCACCATAATGAATGGCCAAGGGAAGGAAAGCCATTCCTCAATAAATGCATGACCATACCTTCACCCATTCCCTACTCCATTCCTCATTAATTTTTGTTTGTCTCCAACGTTACTTCTTTGACCACACATTGCTGACATCAAAGGGTCCTTTTTATGGGGATGTGACACATACAAAAATGGAAACAAATCTTACATGCACTGGCGTTGCTATTATGGCATTATTTTCTTGTTGTCGGCCACTCTCTCTTATTTTGAGTATCGCCATTATAAGTTTGTGATAGGACACTACATCCATGATGGACTGCCTTTAAGATTTTTCATTCATTTTAAAACAGTCTAATTTGAATATATTAGTTATCAAATTTGAATTCGATATAAAATTAAATATTTGTACGTTTATATGTATATGTATATGTATGTATGTATATATATATACTTATATACTTATATACATATATCTTTATATATTTATGTATTTATTTGATTTCATTCATATTTATCATGCAATATATATATTTATATATACATATACACACACACAGATATATATAAACACACACACACACATATATACACATATATATATACACACACACATATATACACATACACACACACACATACACACACACACACACACACATATATATGCATTAATGTATAAGTTGTTTGTTTGGAATGGCTTATAAGTTCCATATATTATCATTTAATTAAAATAATGAACTTTAATTTCATCTCGAGCATCCATTTACATAAACTAAAAAGGAATTTTATTTTCACTCAATTTCCACATAATGGAGTCTCTTATCTTTTCTTTTGATCATTCTTTTCAATACCCACTTTCATTTTTATTTCAAACATAGAGTTTAAGTAGACAATTTAATCTACAAGCCATTAATTTCAATAACAGAGACAATTCGAGTTAGGTAATTTCATTCTCTTATATACGCAAATTAATTCAAATGCAAGTCATCATGCCATTTGTGGTGTGTGCACCCAGATTCCAACTAGCTTACCATTTGATCTGGCTAAACAATCCTACTTCAACCGTGTTCTTGTCCTTCAACTTGTTTCCCTGTAACTGCACACACTTGCACTTGCAAATTGATTAGCAACATTCAATTATTGGTAAAATATAAAATAATTTCCAAATGCAAAGTCAACATTAGTCAACTTCTTTCATTCAATTTTTGAAAATTCGAAGATATCCATTTAATATTTAATTGAATTTCTTCAATAATTCAATTTACTGTATTATAATAAATATGCAATAAAATTGGGTTATGACACTTTTAATGAGGTCGTGAGTGAAATATTATAGTGTTTGCACAGAAAAATAACCCCCAACCAGCAATTGTGTATGGCTTGAGGGAAGGGACACCATTCTTTATGACTGTGCAACCCCTCCATTGCATACCCATGCCATTCCCATTTATTGTAGGTTGTCTCCTCATAACAACATATATCTCCTTGTATTTTGTTTGAAAGTTTCATTTAAGTGATGATTGGCACCCACATCGTGTCCATACTAGGACCATCCCTTCTCCTACACTTTACCTATGGTTAAATACATTAGTGGATGACCATACTATGCTCATTTTCCATCCTTGACTGATTGATATTTCTTTCTATTATATTTTATATTCTACCACACGGGCATTGCATGGAGATTGACCTCTCCAGATGAGGATGTGACAATAGACCAAAGTGAATGAGATAGATAATGTATTGACTGAAGAGATCATTCTTGCTCTTGACAACTTGATGTAGGAGCATTGTGTAATATGTGCAATGGGAAAATGGCAATGTAGAATTAGAGACAACAGGTACTTGAATGCATGGAATGAAAAATGAATCTTCTATGAGAACACTTGAAAATAAGTAGAGTAGAGTGATTGAGATGGATAATATATTGATTGAAAAGATCCTTCATGCTCTTGAGAAGTTGAGGAAGGTGCATGTGTAGTATATGCAATGGGAAATTGGCAATACACAAGTGGAAAAACTAAAGAGGTTTTGTATTGCACAATAATTTGTGCAAACAAATAAAGTAATAGATGATGTTATGGGTGGAGTTGAACAAGTAAATTGACAACCTTTCTAACCCTTAATTGAACCCTACCTTAATTGAACCTTGATCGTAATTGATCCCTAACCCTGATTAAATTTTAATCAAAATCATAACCCAATTCTAAATAATAACAAATGCATAATTAACAAGTGTTACATAAACAAGTTTTACCTTAAAATTGTAATTCATCCCTAACCGTAATTAAATTTTAATCATAATCATATAATTTTAAATAATAACAAATACATAAATAATAATAGTCTTACATAAATTATTTTTAAATTATATGATAAAGTTAAAGTTTAAATGTAATTCTTATAAGTTAGTTCTAAATATATTAATTTGAAAAATTATTTTTATACGTAATAAATAATTAGTTTATTGAATTTTCTTTGTATTTAGTTTTATAATTTTAAATTAATTTAGATGTGCATTTATTATGAAAATATTTTATATTAGATTATATATTTAAGCTGCTATATTTTTGTACAATTAAATTTATAATATTTCTTCACAATATATATATTAAATTTGAGTAAAACAAAATATTAATGATTTTTCCTTTTTGAAATATTTTTAATTATTTTAAAAGTATTGAGTACATTATATATATAACTTTAGAAACATTTTTTATGTGTAATAGTAAATTTAAGATATTTTCTTTTTATATAATTTTGAAATTTATAATTTTTTTTTAGACTGCAGGAATCGAGTAGCACGACCCCCTATAAACTTTTTAACGTGATGGCGCGACACGCCCTCCGGTACCACGGGGGGGGGGAGACTAGAACTCGTGACCAGCAGAGCCGCAACGGAATTACTTAGCCAACCGAGCTAGGGCCCCTGCCCTCAAATTTATAATTTTTAAGTACATTAATTTATATATTTTTTTTAAAATAATTGCTTTTATTTTTTTATAATTTTATTTGCATTCTAGTATTAAAAAAATATTTTACAATAAACCAAAAATATTAATATAGAAACTTACTTAGGAAATTTAGAAAAAATATTTCAGACTTAATTTTCTTGAAATTTTTAAAAATTAATTATATTAATTTACAAACTTTCATTTTATGAAATTACAAATTTACAATATTTCTTTCATACTTAATTTTATATGACTCTCCATATCATTCTTAATGACTTAATTTTTTTTGAATATTTTTTAAATTAATTATATTAATTTACAAACTTTCTTTTTATGAAATTACAAATTTACAATATTTCTTTCATACCTAATTTTCTATGACTCTCCATATCATTCTTCTTGCCAAGTGATTTGGTTTTTTTTTTTTTACAACATGGGTGTTCAATGAAGGCCCAACAACCCATATCTTGGGTACCTGGGGTGAGCTGGGGCAAGACTAGTCCCCTGCGAGTGAGATCCGCCACCCACAAGAAGTCCCACCTCTTAAACTAGGGAGTAAAGTCGAACCCAAGACTAATGGGGAGAAAACCCACTACCTAAGCCAACTCTACTACCCGTGCGGGATTTTCCAAGTGATTTGTTATTCATTTGTTCATTTGGTAATAGTCCTTCAGACATTAACCTCACAATTTGTTAGAAATATTGCCCAAACTTAGCCGTTACTGTCAGAACCAAAAAAAACCGTAGCATATAAGAGTTTAAAAAAAACCACATAGATTACAAAAACTTATCTGTTACCCAAAAGAATGTAACATAAAAGACTTTCAGCAGAGCAAAAGTTGAAAGTCCCCATGACAAACACATAAAAAGTATGAAAACCAAAGTGAGGAAGAGGACCTTTTAGTTTCCAATGAAATACAAACGTTTCATCTTCCGTTACCTGCAAAAACCAAAAAAGACCTTAGTATATAAGAGTTTCAACAAAAAACCACAAGAATGTAACATAAAATACTTTCAAAAAAGCAAAAATGGAAATCCCCCATGACAAACACAAAAAAAGTATGAAAAATAAAGCGGGGAAGAGGAGCTTTCAGTTTCCAATGAAATACAAACATTCATCATGTAAAGAAAATTATTATTATTATTTTTTTGATCGATAAACTGCAAGGCCAATATATTAATCTTTGAAAGTTTTCAGTTACATACAAAGAATTACAGTCATCCAACCATACCCACTAGATCATTCTAGTTTCCATTATTACATACAAAATTTCAAAAAAGAAGGCATATTGCCCTGAGTATCATCGGTTTCCATCATAAACTATAGAAGTATCTTCGTATTAGATTTCCATACTACCATCTACTGTATTTAAAGAGTTCAAACATATCAACTTTCTAAATTCATTAAATTCAAAAAAGAACTATCTATGATTTCGTATCTGCATAATCTTCTTAGCGATGTGTGAAAGTCTTCCTCCTCTTGCAGCCTGATGAAGAGGACTTTGCTCTCCTTTTGGTTCTAGTAGGCCTTCCTCTTCTTTATGGAGCATGAGAGGATGATTCAACCCTCTGCCTATTGCTTGGAGGTCTACTCCTTCTCCTCAATCCTCTCCTAGGATTAAAAAGTTTCACCAGTTTATATTGCCCTGAGTATCATCAGTTTCAACATACCTGGGAACGTTTGATGCCACTAGTTTTTAATCTCCTAAGTATCATGATCTAGTATGATTGGCATTAACTAATTGCTGAGAGCAAGCCAATTTAAACCAACTTTCTACTTTTTAATTTTCTGCCCTTCACCTTCTTTCCTAACCTTACTAAAGGATAAGAGTTTCTATCCCAACCAAACTCCTCCATCTTATACCTCTATCATCTCCAACATGTCATCCCCATCTTCATATTTCCTGCCTAATTTATCCACCAATATGGTTTTCTCTTATTTTCTGTTAACTTAAATATTCATGTCTCAAATATGCATCCTCTTACTTAAACCCAGTTGATATGAATGGGTTCTTGTTGACTATTCTATGATTGAAGATAGCTACCCAATTGTCTCTGCTTTTTATCTTCATAATTCTTTGATTTTACTGATTGATATCACTATTGATTTAGCTTGGGTTTAGTTTCTTGTCATATACCTTTCATGCCACCACCTTAATTCTTTACCTTTTGCTGCAAGTTTAGAAAGTTCATTGGCCTCCCCATTTGCCTCCCTATACACATGTTTGATTTTGAAACATTAAAAGTATTCTAAAATGGCCATTATTCTATCCAACAGTGCTTTTAATCTCCAATTAGGAGTCACTGTTATTCTGGTTGCATTCACCGTAATAGCTGAATCTCCTTCCACCTCTATCTTCCTTATTCCCTTCCTTTTACATTCAACTAGTCCAATGTGTAGTGCACTAAATTCTGCTATGTTGTTAGTATCTATTGGAAGAGGAATCACTATTTTTCCTATTGTAGATCTCCCCTACTGTCTCTAATTATGCATCTTTCTCTAGAGGGACCAAGATTTCCTTTTGATGCCCCATCAAAATTTAACTTCAACCATCCCTCTTGTGGTGGGTTCCATGTTGCTTGTTCTCTTTTCTGGTCGTTATTCCTTGAGAAAGAAGGAACTTTGAGTCTTGACCACTTATATCTCATTCTTCCATCCCATTCGGTGAAGTTGCCCTTAATGTTGGGTCTTAATGCTATCTTGCTATTCATATTCTCCACAATTGAGCTTTCAATTATGTTAAGGATCGATTCAACCTGTCTTGCTTTGTTATGAAAAATCTTGCTATTCCTGTCCATCCAAATTTCCCAGATTAGTGTTGAAGGGCTAATTTCCCATAAGCGACTTAGTAGTCCATCCTTGGCCCTAATTGGAAAACTTTGGAATAGTGAAATGATATCATTAGGCAGGGCTGTAATCCAACCCAACTTGGCACAAAGCCACAACATTTTCCCAAGAAAGGACAATTTAGGAGGAGATGGTCTATACTTTCTTCCTAAGCTTTGCAAAGAACACACCTTGAAGGGCCTGCAAAGCCCATTTTCTTAAATTTCTCTATTGAAAAAATCTTCTTTTTTGTTGCTAGCCAAGAGAAAACTCCTGATTTTGGTATAATTTTATTACTCCATAATAGTTTATGTGATATGCCCAAGTCATTATTCTCCTCTTGACTAACCAATAAGATATAACCTTCCTTTGCACTATACTGTCCAATCTTGGATGCCACCCAAATAAGCATATCATTTCCTTGCCTGAACACTAATTTTTTGTTCTTTAATACTTCTTTTAACTAAAATATCTCATTATGAGGTATTGGAAGTCCATCAAAGCTTTTCCATTCCCATCCTAGGGCTGGATGCCCATCTGGGAAGTTGACATAGTCCCTCATATTTTCTCCCCAATTTTGTTCAAGCCAAGTCTTAGTGCTTTCAATTGTTATGGAACTGTCTATACTCGGATAACCTCCCCATGAGTATGCCTAGAATAAACATGACCTACCATCATGCACATCGCAAGATACAAAATCTGCCACTAAAGCCTTGCATTTTAGGATGAAGTTCCAAATCCTTTACCCCTTGGGTGGATTGCTAACTCTTATAATGTCCTTTGGTTCTCCAACATTTAAGTATTTGGTTTGCAATAGCCTAACCTATCTTGACTGAGGATCTTTGATCATTCTCCAAACAAGTTTATCCCCCAAAGCCTGATTTTGTTTGTCATGGTTTCTAAGTCCCATTCCTCCTAAAGATTTTGGTTTGCAAATTTTTTCCTAAGCTATAAGGGAAATTTTATTTTTCTCTTCTGTGTTCTGCCAAAAGAAGTTTCTCATTTTTTGAATTATGAAAGCATTCATACCTGCTGTTAGTGCCAAAAATGATAGGAGGTATATTGGTAGTGTTGATATTACTGCCTGGAGCATAACTAATCTTCCTGCCCATGATAACCATTTCCCTTTCCACGAGTTTATCCTTTTATCCAATTTTGACTTCAATGGTTCCCATAACTTTGAATTTCTGAGCCCCTTATCAATAGGTACTCCAAGGTATATACAAGGAAAAGTTCCCTTCTTGCATTTTAGTATGGTGATAATCTGTGTTTCTTTTGCTTGAGTAGTTGAAAAGAAATAAACTTCTGATTTGTCTCTGTTAATTGCTTGTCCAAATGCTTTCTCATAAGACCAAAGTATCTCTTGGAATCTTTTCTTGTAAAGAAAATTATTGAAGCACATCATTTAGTCTTTATTATATAGAATAAATTTGAGAATTCAGCTCATTCGCAACCCAAGCCATGAGAAAAAGAAAACATGTAGGAAGTTCCAGCACATGGTCACCACAAGGAAGCCCCACGCTGCAAGAGGTCATAGATTATTTTGTCGAAATAAACATTAAAGGCCAAAAAGAGAAATTTATGGAGGACATTAAAAATTTGTTTCAAATAAATACCAGAAAGGTTGTATAAATTTATTTCAATTGACAGAGTTAAAAAAATATGATTAGAGGTTTAATTCATTTGTTGTTTTGTAACATTCTCAACATACTCCACCTATAGATCTAAATTGGGGCTATTTTATCAAAAGTGGAGCCAAAATTTTGCAGTTTACTACCAAGCATATAGAAAAAATTAAGTCTAAGGTGAGATGGATGGCACATTTCTTTTTTTCCTATTTTCTTAGTCTATTTGTCTGAACTTGTAAAATTGAACTACAAGAGTCAGGAGAAGGAACAAAAATTGTCGCATAAGTACTTCAATAAATTGGCCAAGTGCATTGGGTCATTGCAAGCCTATCGGTTATAGCATATTTAGTCTCAAAACGTACAAAAGTGCATTAGAACAAAATTGAATGTGAAAAACTTTTGCAAGAAATGATCACACTTGCAACAAAGAAAATGATGTTACTTAGAGATCTTATTAATTTAGAGAAGGAAACTTTTGAAATAGCTCTTTGATACATCATAGAGGGATCAATGAGTTGTGCCATGCAATATGAATCTGGAAAGCTTTCCAAGTTAATTAGTACATTGTTTCCTTCACATTGTTATGCTCTATTTTACTAATTTTATTTTGCCTTCTCCTTTTATTACCATTAATTTTTTATGTTGCAGATATTTGACATCAACTATCAAATTTTTCTCATATATTATTTAAATCTTTGTTTTTTGTTTTAGATTTTTAAAATTATTTAAATATTTGATTTTTAGTTTTGAATTTAGAAATTATTTAAATCTTTTATTTTTCTCATATATTATTTAAATCTTTGATTTTAGTTTTTATTTGAATTTTTTTTTAATATTTATTTTTTGGTTTTCATTTTAGAAATTATTTAAATTTTTGATTTTTGCTATAGAATAAAAGATAAAAGAATAGATTATTTTATTCATTCATTTTAGAAACTTAACATTTATGTCTGATTTAAGATAATTGATGGTATAATATTATTAATTATATTAGATTATGAAGAATTTTAAATTAAAATATTATCTAATTAAAATATTTTTATTTGATTTTTAGAGAAATATAGGAAATTATAATTTTTCTAACTTTCCTAAAATCTTGTCCACCTTACAAAATCATTAATATTCTAATATAATATTCATGAATTAATAATAATACTATATAATATTATATTAGTATTAATTTCTTTAAGAAATTACCATTTTTAATTTTTTCTAAAATTTCAACTTTTTTTTTTTTTGTGACGGATGTGCTTGACCTGAGGGATGTGCTTGTCCTCCTATAGGGGTCATGTTGCCATTGTAAGGTTACGTCTCGTATAGGGTCGTGCTGCCATTGTCCAAATAAACATTAAAGGCCAAAAAGAGAAATTTATGGAAGACATTAAAAATTTGTTTCAAATAAATACCAGAAAGGTTGTATAAATTTATCTCAATTGATAGAGTTAAAAAAAAAATGATGAGAGGTTTTAATTCATTTGTTGTTTTGCAACATTCTCAACATACTCCACCTATAGATCTTAATTGGGTTATTTTATCAAAAGCGGAGGCAAATTTTTGCAGGTTATCTTATCAAAAGCGGAGGCAAATTTTTGCAGTTTACTACCTAGCAAATAGAAAAAATTAAGTCTAAGGTGAGATGGATGACACATTTTTTTTTTCCTATTTTCTTAGTCATTGCAGGCCTATCAGTTATAGCATATTTAGTCTCTAAAGTAACAAAGTGTGTTAGAGTGAACAATCACCTCTTATTTAAGAAAGTTGCATTGAAAAAATAGATTCCTTTTATCTTCTTGTCAAATTATTTAGCAAAGTTGCCTCTTTATTTAAACAAGAGCTGCAGAGCAGCGAAGTTCCTGCCATAAAGTTTTAGAATAGTTTTGTTTGTATTTGTTGAGTTTGTTGTGTTTTAGGAACAACTGGTCAGGATAAAACAATTGTCACCTAAATTTAGGAATTTGATCATTGATAGAGTCAACTTTGTCTTCCATTACAAAATGACCCTGATAACAATAAGTTTTGGTCGGGATAAAGCAATTTTCACCTAAATTTAGGAATTTGATCATTGATAGAGTCAACTTTGTCTTCCATTAGAAAATGACCTTGATAACAATAGAATTTTGCTCACTTCAAAATTTTGAAATGCTTTGGTTGTACTTTTAGGCCATGAAGAAAGCACAATTTACATGTTGCTAGCATTATGTAAATACTTATGAGTTCAAAGATTTCCTTAACTATTCAAGGTGACTAGACAACGCTCATGAATTTCTAGGATAGTATAGTTATAAGCCTACCATCTAGAATAACAATTTTGTATTGTAGACTCATCGCTGTGTGAACTGATATTTGTCTAGGGTATTAATTGTTTAACTTAGACATTGATGTGTATACCCTTAGCTTATCTCATTTTAATTTTTGTCGACATCACTATCTGTGGATAAGTCATAACCAAATTATAAAGTCATCTCTAGATGGACATGCTCTCTGCCAGATATGATGAACTAGGGCATGAGTGCACTAAATGTGTTACGTATCCATCAACATTTTATTTACATGATTAGAAAAACTTTATGAAATCATAGACATAAAGAGAAAGATTAAATAAAAGATAAAAGAGATACACTCTTGACAATCTTTGTTTGGGATTTTCATTTCTATTTGGTTCTATGTTATATTCTTTTCAAAATTGGAAGTCTTTTTGTTATGATCAATTGGAATAGAAATAATAATTTGCTCATAAATCACAAGAGATAACTCTTTGCAATCAAACAAAAATCTCCAAATTTTACACATAGTTCCAATAATTATCGCCAATTGAAAAGTTGTATTTATTTGCATCTCCTCCAAAAAACTCATCTATCTTGTAAGTCAGGTAACATATTCAAACTGTATGTACTAGCTTGTGCTGCTAGAATTGGCAATCATGTAAATTTTTGTAACATACTTTCTATTATAAGTTGTGTACTAAGGGCCTTTGCCATTTTTATGGAAAAAATACATGGAAAGGGGTCTTTTAAACCAAATTGGCATCTAGCATGGTCATGACTTAAAAAGAACGCAATATTATTATACTTATTTAGATAATCTCTATGATATATTTATCTTAAAGAAAGCAATATTGTTGTGTTGATACGATTGAGAAATGAATGTATTTGGGGTGTTGCAATGAATTTTGTTGTTGAGTTTTTTGGACAATGTCACAAAAGAAAATGTTGTGTATCATCCCCAGTCTAAAAGAAGAAGTGTATAATTGAGAGTCCAAAGTTTTGACTATGATGTTTGTGAAACTTCCATAGCTACCAAATGATATATGTAAAGTAAATATCAAAATTTAGTCATGTATTTTGGATAATTGTCAAAATCTAAAGCATTATCTCTTACTAGTTAGAAGATGGCTTGTTTTGTGTTACACTTTTTTTGTGAGGAGAAATAAGCATGATGATACAGTTGATATGGTGTGTCTTGATATTGTCTCTCTGTCTCCTTTACCCACATTAGCATTTTTTTTGTATCTCTTGACATAAATATATCTTTTTCAACTTATTGTAAGGGTTAATTAATTTGGGATATGATGCAAAGTGTGTTCTTGTAAGATATGCGAACAATTATTTGGTTATATGTGAACAATAAATGCTACTAAATGCTCTGTTATTTCAACCCTTTAGAGAAGACCTTTAGATAGTTTGAAGTCTAGTGGAAACAACTTGGGTAATAACATTAAAGTATTGGGGACCTATTTAAAATAGGGATATGGAAGCCAAATTCTCTTAAACTTTGTAAATCATGCAAGATTTGAAAACTTAGTGGTAAATGATTTGAAACTCTCCAGTTAGGAATTGTGTTGATGAAAATTCTTCTATTCTCAATAAGTTTTTCTTTCAAAAATAGTCCAACCATTCTACTATAAACTTTTTTTCCAAATGACAGTCTTTACCAATAAATAATGAGCATGAATGGCTTTTTTTATTTTACGATTTCATACTTATCTTGTCTTCCAAATCGAGTTACTCTTCTAGATCTAAAAAGGTGTTGTTCTAGAGCTTTTGTATTTTTGCCTTGCTCTCAGCATTATAACTAAATTGCAAACTTCGGATCTATCAACTTCAGCTGCTATTCAAGTTTATGAAAATATTGTAAGATGAAATGGAAAGATAGCCTTATGTTCTGCTCCAAGGTTTGTCAAGGTGGAAGTAGCTATAAGAGAGGACCCAGTAGTTGTGCACCCTAACTTCGTGCTTCTCAAAATCCTACTTGGAAATTTTAAATAACTCCAATTTTTTTACAGCAGCTTACTTGGCAAGTCCCCTACTTATAATTTTTTTTTATGGCCACATCATCAAATATGATGCCACATTGTCATGCTTTTTGCCAAGGTGTCCAAAAAGACCCAAAACAAACCTGTTACCAATACTTGTGCATTCACATCATGGGTAGTTGAGCATTGATGTGGCATCACATGATTGGTTGTTTTTTAGATCAAAGGAATACATTTTGTTTAAGTTAAGGTAGTCATGTCACAACTATTGGGCATTATATAAACAACTACTATGTCAACTATTGAAACATGCTCAACTACTAGGTCCTCTCCCCTAAAGTATTTGTTGATAAGGAATTACTAAAAATTGAACCTTCCATGCTCAAGTATTTGTGGATAAGGAATTACTAAAGTATTATGGTTCTTAAGAAAAAATGTATTGATGTGGCTAAAGAATTACTAAAAATTGAACCTTCCATTATTAGTTTATGGGTAATTATGATAAGTGTAGCTTTGTAAATGGCTACTAGAAAGTAGCAAGACCAAATGGTAAGAGACCTACTAATGTACCCAAACATCTGCATTAATCATTTAAAGAAGTGACATGAACAACATTGCCCCAAAAAAGAAACTATCCAGCACTAGAACACATATAGGAATCAAACACACATTCAAAGAGGTTGGAGTTGAGAATGAAAATATTATTGGCCAATCCAAAGACATAAGAGATGATAAAGATGCTTGATTTAATTACCCAACTTGTCTGGGATAAAAAAATATTAAACAGTCACTAAATTTGTAAAGGGATAGGAAACGTTGTGTCCAAATATTTGTATAAATCTCAAAGGGCTACTTCTATTCAATGGATAAGGCTTTCGGTTGATTAACTTTTGAACCCATCAATTAACCCAAAATAAAGGGCCTTGAAGAACTAAATAGTAAAATTACAATTTCGTAAATGGCAAAATGGCCATGTAACACAATCTGAAAGCCACAAAAGGTAACATGAAAGCATATGACCTTGAATTCATCACATTTTATTAGATATCGTCAAATGCAATCTACTACCAAGAAGGTTCTCAACTGAGTTTTTTTTCTAGCCACCTCCTGCTCAAACAAGCATCTACTACCCCCTTCGTCAAGCATAGAGCTTATTCAGTTCAAAAATCTTTAAAATATAGCTCAAGCTTATATCACACCATTACATGCCACCTATAATCTCACCCAATATTTATCAAGCCAAGAGAATCATTTTAAGCATATAAAAAATGCAATGTTTAGAATTGAAGGTTACCCGTGCCATCGCAACCAAGGTCTTCACAAGCTGAGCAACCCTCTATGATTGCATCTACAAAAGATAGCCCAATTTGCACTGCATTCCAGGTTGCATTCACAATAAACATTCACAATAAACTTTGAAGTATGTTTATCGAATATATTTAAATGATAAAATAGTTACCAATAAACAATTCCCAATTTCCTCTTGGCAGTTGCTTTCTTTGTTGTGATTTTTGAATTGTCCAACCTGAAATAATATCGTAGTTGATAACGGTTCCAATTTAGTTTTTCCAAATCTGCTCTTTCCATCTGTCATTAGAATCCACACTATGATAATGGATCTGCATAAATCGCTTATATCAGCCAAAACTTTCCTGCCAATTATATTTGAGAAAATTAATTTGTGAAATATGTTTTGTTATATATTTTGCGTGTTATTTTAACAATACATAAATATTTTTTCAATTATAAAAAAAGAACTCTCATTTTTCAAAAACAAAATTATTAATAACAAGTTAAGATAAAGGTAGTGCCTTTAGTTCAAATATCAAGTTATTCCAAAAACAGTTATTATTTTATTATAAATTAATAGTTTCTATCTTTATTTAATAGTTTCTATCTTTAATTTTTTCATAATTTAACAGCTCCCATAGGTTATCCCATTCAAAACTACTAATGTTAGTTTTCAAAAAGTATATATTAAATTTGTTAATAATTAATTTTAATTTATTTATGTATTTGTTAATAATAAATTTTAACTATAATAATGAATCAATATTAACTATAATAATGGATTAATAAATATTTATCTTAAATAGTTGATTTCAAATATCAAGTTATTCCAAAAACACTTATTATTTTATTATAAATTAATAGTTTCTATCTTTAATTTTGAATTAATAGTTTTTATCTTTAATTTTGTCATAATTTTTACATTTGGGAATGTGCAAACATTAGTTGAGAAGTGGCAAAAAAAAATCAATAAAATTGCAAAATAAAAATGAGCTTTATGAATGATATTGTAATTATTATAAATTAACATTTCTAACTTTAACTTTGCCATAATTTTTACATTCCCAAATATTAGTTTATTAGTTGAGTAGTGGCGAAAAAAATGCCTCAAAAAAAGCCAATGAAATTGAAAAATAAAAAATATTGTACTCAATTCCGCATAATCCGCCCTTATCGCCTAAAATTTTTTAGCCAATAATATTCAAGAAAAATATTTTGAAAATTATAAAAGTTAAAAAACATGCATTTAACTTTAGAAAAAACTTCAAATATAATGTATTAAAGAAAATAATTAATTTTGATTGGTTGAAATTCAAAACATTAATAACTAGTTAGGATTTTGCCGTGCCTATAATTCCTTTGGCAGGAACTAAAAAGCTACATCTTTATTTTGGAAACTTGCAATTTTTTTTATTTTTAAAAAATAAACTTCTATTATTTTTAAAAATTGTATTGTTGCTTTTAAAAAAAAGAAACTTCTATTACCTTTAAAAATTGCATTGTTGCTTTATTCTTAAAATACAATATTTAAAAAAACATGAAACTTCTATTATTTTTAAAAATTACATTTTTAAAACTGCTTGCTTTATTATTAAAATACAATATTTAAGAAAGTTGCTTATTTATTTAACAAAGTTTCCTCTTTATTTCAAAAACTTAAGGCTTTTTTAATTTTTAAAACATGAAAGTTATATCAATTTCTTGTAAAATCAAAGATTTAAAAACTCACAGTTTTATTAAAAATAAAGCAGATTTTTTAATTGATTTTAGCAACTTAACAATTATGTTTGAAGATATATTTGACACATAATAAAAGATAAGATATATATGTTTTAAATCTTTATTTTTGTTTTAGATTTTCAAAATTATTTAAATATTTGATTTTTAGTTTTGAATTTAGAAATTATTTAAATCTTTTATTTTTCTCATATATTATTTAAATATTTGTTTTTTGTTTTAGATTTTTAAAATTATTTAAATATTTGATTTTTAGTTTTGAATTTAGAAATTATTTAAATCTTTTATTTTTGTCATATACTATTTAAATATTTGATTTTAGTTTTATTTGAAAAATTATTTTAATATTTGTTTTTTGGTTTTCATTTTAGAAATTATTTAAATTTTAGATTTTTGCTATAGAATAAAAGATAAAAGAATAGATTATTTTATTCATTCATTTTAGAAACTTAACATTTATGTTTGATTTAAGATAATTGATGGTATAATATTATTAATTATATTAGATTATGAAGAATTTTAATTTAAAATATTATCTAATTAAAATATTTTTATTTGATTTTTAGAGAAATATAAATTTTTCTAACTTTCCTAAAATCTCGTCCACCTTACAAAATCATTAATATTCTAATATAATATTCATGATTTAATAATAATACTATATAATATTATATTAGTATTAATTTCTTTAAGAAATTACCATTTTTAAATTTTCCTAAAATTTTAGCTTTTTTGTTTTTTTTTTGTGATATCTGTGTTTGACTTTCTATAGAGGTCGTGCTGGCATTGTAGGGTTACGCCCCCTGATAATAAAAAAGCGTACTTAAAATACATAGGGTTTCATTTTTTAGTGCAGATTTTGTTTTCTGCAAGGCTGCATGTTGGATCTGCACTAATTGCTATTTGCTCCTGCTTGCTCTTTGCTCGTATGCTAGACTTGCAATGCTTAAATCTCTAATGGGACAAAGGGAATAAACATTACTTGTAATATGATGAAATGGTAATATAATTATTATTTCGGGGACATGACACTGTTCTAACTTGTCTGTTAGGTATTTACTTTCACAAGTGTTCATGTGCTTGGATTTCAACATTTTTGAATTGGTTTATATATCATACTTGTTCTCAATTTCTTCAGTGTCCCATATTTGTCCTTTTCTATAGTTGCGATACTCAAGTAAAAGATTTGAGGAGACCCTTTGTTCTTTAAATTCTCAAATTCATAGTGCCTTTGGTTAGATTTCAAGAGTAATATAGTGAGTATAGCTTTAAGTGAATTCAATTTCCAAAATAAAGAATATGTTTCAATAAAAAGATACAAGATTCCGCCGTTAGCAATCAATAATTTTTGTTGGGGCCATTGTCAAAGATAGTTAAAGATAATTTGATAAAATTTTAAGTATGTTTGCATAATTTTAAGTAATGTTAACTGAATAAACAATAAAAACCAAAAAGAGAAATTTATAGAAGACATTAAAAATTTGTTTCAAATAAATACCAGAAAGGTTGTATAAATTTATCTCAATTCACAAAGTGAAAAAAATATGATGAGAGGTTTTAATTCATTTGTTGTTTTGCAACATTCTCAACATACTCCACCTATAGATCTTAATTGGGGTTATTTTATCAAAAGCGGAGACAAATTTTTGTAGTTTACTACCGAGCATATAGAAAAAATTAAGTCTAAGGTAAGATGGATGGCGCATTCTTTTTTTCCTATTTTCTTAGTCTATTTGTCTAAACTTGTACAATTGAACTACAAGAGTTGGTTACTACCGAGCATATAGAAAAAATTAAGTCTAAGGTAAGATGGATGGCACATTCTTTTTTTCCTATTTTTTTAGTCTATTTGTCTAAACTTGTAAAATTGAACTACAAGAGTTGGGAGAAGGAACAAAAATTGTCACAAAAGTACTTCAAAAAATTGGCCAAGTGCATTGTGTCATTGCAGGCCTATTGATTATAGCATATTTAGTCTCAAAACGTACAAAAGTGTGTCAGAGTGAACAATTACCTTTTATTTAAGAAAGTTGCATCAAAAAAATAGATTCTTTTTATGTGGTTGTCAAAATATTTAGCAAAGTTGCCTCTTTATTTAAAAAGGCTACATCTTTATTTTGGAAACTTGCAATTTTTTTAATTTTTAAAAAGGAAACTTCTATTATTTTTAAAAATTGCATTGTTGCTTTTAAAAAAAAGAAACTTCTATTACATTTAAAAATTGCATTGTTGCTTTATTCTTAAAATACAATATTTAAGAAAACATGAAACTTATATTATTTTTAAAAATTGCATTTTTAAAACTGCTTGCTTTATTATTAAAATACAATATTTAAGAAAGTTGCTTATTTATTTAACAAAGTTTCCTCTTTATTTTCAAAACTTAAAGCTTTTTTAATTTTTAAAACATGAAAGTTTAATTATTTTTAGTGCATGTATTTATATTAATTTCTTGTAAAATCAAAGATTTTAAAAATTAATAGTTTTATTAAAAATAAAGTAGATTTTTTTAATTGATTTTAGCAACTTAAAAATTATGTCTGCTTGAAGATATATTTGACACATAATAAAAGATAAGATATATATGTTTTAAATCTTTGTTTTTTGTTTTAAGTTTTTAAAATTATTTAAATATTTGATTTTTAGTTTTGAAATTAAAAATTATTTAAATCTTTTATTTTTCTCATATATTATTTAAATCTTTGATTTTTTTTTTATTTGAAAAATTATTTTAATATTTATTTTTGGTTTTAATTTTAGAAATTATTTAAATTTTTGATTTTTGCTATAGAATAAAAGATAAAATAATAAATTATTTTATTCATTCATTTTAGAAACTTAACATTTATTTACAATTTAAGATAATTGATGGTATAATATTATTAATTATATTAGATTATGAAGAATTTTAAATTAAAATATTATCTAATTAAAATATTTTTATTTGATTTTTAGAGAAATATAAGAAATTATCATTTTTCTAACTTTCCTAAAATCTTGTCCACCTTACAAAATCATTAATATTCTAATACAATATTCATGATTTAATAATAATACTATATAATATTATATTAGTATTAATTTTCTTTAAGAAATTACCATTTTTAATTTTTCCTAAAATTTCAGCTTTTTTGTTTTTTTGTGACAGATGTGCTTGACCTGACGGATGTGCTTGACCTCCTATAGGGGTCGTGCTATTGTAGGGATAGGGGTCGTAAATAAACATTAAAGGTCAAAAAGAGAATTTATCAAAGACATTAAAAATTTGTTTCAAATAAATACCAGAAAGGTTGTATAAATTTATCTCAATTGATAGAGTTAAAAAAGTATGATGAGAGGTTTTAATTCATTTGTTGTTTTGCAACATTCTCAACATACTCCACCTATAGATTTTAATTGGGGTTATTTTATTAAAAGCAGAGGAAATTTTTTGCAGGTTATCTTATCAAAAGTGGAGGCAAATTTTTGCAGTTTACTACCGAGCATATAGAAAAAATTAAGTCTAAGGTGAGATGGATGACACATTCTTTTTTTCCTACTTTCTTAGTCTATTTGTTTGAACTTGTAAAATTGAACTACAAGAGTTGGGAGAATGAACAAAAATTGTCGCAAAAGTACTTCAAAAAATTGGCCAAGTGAATTGGGTCATTGCAAGCCTATCAGTTATAGCATATTTAGTCTCGAAACGTACAAAAGTGCGTTAGAGTGAACAATCGCCTTTTATTTAAGAAAGTTGCATGAAAAAATAGATTCTTTTTATCTGCTTGTCAAAATATTTAGCAAAGTTGCCTTTTTATTTAAAAAAGCTACATCTTTATTTTGGAAACTTGCAAAATTTTTCATTTTTAAAAAAGAAACTTCTATTATTTTTAAAAATTGTATTGTTGCTTTAAAAAAAATGAAACTTCTATTACTTTTAAAAATTGCATTGTTGTTTTATTCTTAAAATACAATATTTAAGAAAACATGAAACTTCTATTATTTTTAAAAATTGCATTTTTAAAACTGCTTGTTTTATTATTAAAATACAATATTCAAGAAAGTTGATTATTTATTTAACAAAGTTTCCTCTTTATTTCCAAAACTTAAGGCTTTTTTAATTTTTAAAACATGAAAGTTTAATTATTTTTAAAAATAAAATAGATTTTTTAATTGAATTTAGCAACTTAACAATTATGTCTGATTGAAAATATATTTGACACACAATAAAAGATAAGATATATATGATTTAAATCTTTATTTTTTGTTTTAGATTTTTAAAATTATTTAAATATTTGATTTTTAGTTTTTTTAATTTAGAAATTATTTAAATCTTTTATTTTTCTCATATATTATTTAAATCTTTGTTTTTTGTTTTAGATTTAAATTTATTTAAATATTTGATTTTTAGTTTGTAATTTAGAAATTATTAAATCTTTTATTTTTCTCATATACTATTTAAATCTTTGATTTTAGTTTTTATTTGAAAAATTATTTTAATATTTGTTTTTTGGTTTTCATTTTAGAAATTATTTAAATTATTTATTTTTGCTATAAAATAAAAGATAATATAATAGATTATTTTATTCATTCATTTTAGAAAATTAACATTTATGTTTGATTTAAGATAATTGATGGTATAATATTATTAATTATATTAAATTATGAAGAATTTAAAATTAAAATATTATCTAATTAAAATATTTTTATTTGATTTTTAGAGAAATATAAATTTTTCTAACTTTCCTAAAATCTCGTCCACCTTACAAAATCATTAATATTCTAATATAATATTCATGATTTAATAATAATACTATATAATATTATATTTGTATTAATTTCTTTAAGAAATTACCATTTTTAAATTTTCTTAAAATTTCAGCTTTTTTGTTTTTTTGTGAGAGATGTGCTTGACCTCCTATAGGGGTCATGCTGCCATTGTAGGGTTATGCCCCCTATAGGGGGTGCTACCATTTTTGAAATAAACATTAAAAACCAAGAAGAGAAATTTATGGAAGACATTAAAAATTTGTTTCAAATAAATACCAGAAAGGTTGTATAAATTTCTCTCAATTGACAAAGTTAAAAAATATGATGAGAGGTTTAATTCATTTGTTGTTTTGCAACATTCTCAACATACTCCACCTATAGATCTTAATTGGGGTTATTTTATCAAAAAATTGGCCAAGTGCATTGTGTCATTGAGAAAAATAACCCACATAATTTCAGTTGTAAGTAAGAACCAAAACAAGTGCAAGTCTTTACTCATCTTTCTATCAAACCCCAAAAGAATATCTTTCCAATTAACTTTTCCATTTAAGTCGTACCAACTAACATTGTTGTTCCATAATAGATTCCAAATTTCATTAGCATAGAAACAGTAAAAAAAAAATGGAAAACAATTTCAGGTACCTTGCAGATTTCACACACATCAATATCATTGCTTTTCAACTTAAAAGGAACTTTTTGCAGTAAGACAAGCCATCTGAAGCAAGTTTTCTTTGCATCTAAATTATTGTGCCACAAAAAACAAAAAACCTTTTGCCAAGCTTTATCTTCAATGTTAGTCCTCCAGATTGTGTTGAGATCTAATTATTGGGGGTGAAAGAATTAAGGATCTCCTTATAAATGGTTTTAGTTTTGACTTCATTCAATGAGAGAGAGCCTTTCCACAGGAGCTCAATAGGCTCATCCTTCCAATTTCCAATATGGGAGCTATTAATCCAACCTTTACAAGCTTCTTTGATAACAGAGTAAGTCCTGATGATAGAAGGAGGTAACCCATAATCTTCCCTTAGCTGATCCCATGAAACCAATGGACCATCCTTGAAAATGCTATTGAAAGTCCTGATGCCCTCATGGTTCCATTTTTTTGCTGAACAACCCTGCAACAAGACTAGGGGCTTCCCATGATGCTCAAGATTCCACCAAATAGACCTTCCAAGGTGGATCAGGTTGCAGCTAGGATTAGATAAGAGAGGAAAGGCGATTTTCCCCCTTATGGACTCCCAGGCTTTCCAAATGCTTCTAAAAACTAGTGAATCTGCATGCAGTATTGGGTATTTGGTGATGAGAAGATCACTAAAAGGGAGACCCTTCCATGACCTTGCCAGCTTAGGGACAACTTGTGAAATGTTGTTTCTGATAAGAACTTTCCAAGGTTCCTTTCCATCTAGGGCCTTGATAATCCATTTTGCAGCAAGAGCTACAACATGCTTCATCAGATCTTTAAGGCCCAAACTACCATTAGCCTTTTCCAGAAAACACCATTCCCATTTGACATAGGGCATTTTTTTCTTACCTTTCCCATCAGACCAAAGAAAATTTCTGATTTTCTTCTGGACCTCATTGATTTGGTAACTGTTGAAGGACCAAACTGAAGCAAAGTACACAGTGTAGGAAGACAAATTTTTTTGGCAGATCTGAATCCTGCCCGCAAGAGACAAGTAGTGCCTATTCCAACCATCAATTTTCTTATCAATTTTTGCTTTTAACCACTGCCAAATGTCCTTGAGATTGGGAGAGATAGAAAAGGGAATTCCCAGGTGTCTAACCTGCTTCTGGGGACCCCCCCATTGGAGGTCAAGCTTCTGCAACCAGTTAGGAGGGGTATCAAGCCATTCTAACAAAATGGATTTTTCCTTTAAGACCCTAGCCCCAGAAGCAAGACAAAAAAGTTCAAGATTTGTCATTAAATTATTAAGATTTTCCTCTTCTAGCTCCACAAATATAGAGGTGTCATCAGAAAATTGAATATTTAGAAGTTCACCATTGTCAGGTAATATCAAGCCTTTCACTTTGGGGGACATACTATTCTCTCTTAGTAAGTAATGGAGAGCATCAAAAGAAATTACAAATATGGCAGGAGCAATTGGGCACCCCTGCTTGATTGATCTTTCCAACTGAATGGCATTAGACCTAGTTCCATTCACCTCCACTAGGATAGAAGCATCTTTCAAGAGAGTGCCAATCATTTTAGAAAATTCCTGAGGAAACCCAAAGTCCTCCAAAGCCATCTTTATAAAAGACCATTCCACCCTGTCATAAGCCTTCTCAAAGTCCAAGAGAAGCATTGCAAAATTCTATTGAGATCTTTTAGACCAATCAAGAGCTTCCCAGTTAGTTATCAGGTTTTCAAGGATATATCTGCCCTTGATAAACCCTGTTTGAGTAGAGCTTATGAATTTAGGGAGGATGTTGGTAAGCCTTAAGGCTAAGACTTGTGCCAGAATTTTGTAAGAAACATTCAACAACGTGATGGGTCTCTAGTTTTTAATCAGGGTTTTATCCCCTTCTTTTGGCAGTAGTTTAATAAGGCCTTGGTTGATACACATTCCCAATGACCCTTTTTCAAAGGCATCCATATAGACCTAGTGGAGATCCTCACAAACCCAATCGATGAAAACCTTGTAAAACTCAACAGGAAGCCCATCAATCCCAGGAGACTTGTCATTACTCATTGAGAGGATGGCTCTTTTGATTTCCTCTTTGAATAAGGGAGTGGTGAGTTGGGCACTGTCCTCATTAGAATTTTTTCTAGGTATTAGCCTCTTGATTTTGTTCCTTGCTTCTTGACAGCCTTCCCCACTATCCTCAGACCTAAAAATGTCCTTGTAGAATAGTGTGAATTGATGCAAAATGTCCTCCTGATTCGACAGGGTCACACCATTATGACAAATCTTATCAATCTGTTCCTTAAGCCTTTCTCTTTCATGTATTTGAAAAATAACTTTGATCCTTTATCCCCTTTGTTCAACCAATTGAGCTTAGCTCTAACCTTCAACCCCTAAATTTTATTGTCCTGTAAACTTCTCAGAGAGGATTTGCTTTTGTTGAGCTCCTCATAGAGTTGCTCATCTGCAGGGTTCTCTTGAATCTTTGTTTCAACAACTAAGAGCTCATCTTGAAGGTGGTTCTCTTCTCTCCTCTGATCCATTGCTTTCTTCTTGCCTACAGATTGAAAGATACACTTCCAGGCATTCACATTGTGGTTCAATCTCTCAATGGGATCAGCGTCCTTAAGCATCCATCTATTAATACCCCTAAGGGTATTCACAACCTCAAGCCAATCTTGGTCCCTTAAAAACTTGGTGTTAAGGATGAAGTTGTCCCTGCTCATGGGGTGAATCTTGGATCCATTATTTATGGCTATCTTAGCCTTGATTGGGTGGTGATCTGATAAGGTGTAAGGATAGACCATTACTTTGCTACCATCACTGTTGGGCTCAAAACTATAGAGGTCTCTGTTAGCATAAAACCTATCTAACCTGCTATAGATTCTTTTTCCACCTTTTTGGGCATTACACCAGGAGAACCACACACCATTGCTCTCTTGTTTCATCCCTTCAAGAGGGTCAAGGATGTTAAGCTTGTTTTTCATTCTAAACCAATGATGCTTCTCATTACCTTTCCATTCCATACTAATGCCATCTTTTTTGTCTTCCCCATTCTCAATCATGTTGAAGTCCCCTCCCATAATCCAGGGGACCTCAGGGAGCCCAATTAGCCACTTCCACAATTCACACCTCCCAAGGTAATCATTGGGTGCGTAGATTGAGAAAATGCCAAATTTGGCATCACCCCTTTCAAAAGTGGCCCACACAGCTCTATTGTAGGGAGAGACACCCGAGTTGGTAAGAAATGGCTTCCATTTACTAGCCATCAGGATGGAAACACCCCCTACCCTTCTCATGGCTGGAGGTCAAAGCCAAAGCATTCCCCTAGATGAACTTCAAGTTAGTCTCAAGCATAAAGCCTACAACCTTGATTTCTTGCAGAAACACAAAATCCTTACTCTGATCCAGATTGAGAAATCTTCAAACACATATTTCCTGTTAGGGGATTCAAGTCCCCTGACATTCCAAGAAGTGCAGTTAACTATCATTGATCATTTTGGGTGAAGACTCTTTAGGATTCTTGAACATTTCAAAGTATTTGGTTACACTCTCTTCATTCTCCAATCTCTTAAGGGAGGGAACAACTAGTACTATACTGGTTTTCTTCCTCTTCCCCTTGCTAATTCCTATAGCATTTTTGTAGATTGTGAGGGTACTACCTTTTTTTTCCTCTTTTCTTAGGTTATTTAGAAGGAGTGGGGCCAGGATCGCCCCCAAGGTCTTTCGAGGTATTCTGGACCTCCTCATTGTTTGTATCACCAACTTCCCCAAATGGGGAAGAGTCCTTTACTACTAACAAGTTGTCCCCCTTACACAACTCATTGGGGAAGCCCACTTTACTTCCAGTGGTCTCCTCACCATCAGGAAGCCCAATAAGGCCTACAGGTTCACTGGTCTGAAGAGGATTTGGGGACATAGCTTTTGGACCCCCAAACTTGTCTACAACCCACTTCTTGACCATGTCGTTGAAAGAATCAAGAGTGCCCTCAATCATTGTGGCATTGGATCCACCACAGCTGTTTGTGATGGTCACCTTGCCCCCACCCAGGGTAGAGGCAGTTACATTGCTCTCAAGGTTCACCATTTTAATGCCGGATCTAGAAGGATTCTTACAAGAATTGTCAGTTTCAAATGTAGAGATTAAGTTTTTGACCATGGAGGGGATTTCATTTTCTTTCTTATTATCATAGTCTTGAATGCTAGTTATCACAGTTTCTTCATCAACCATCACACCATTCACATAGGTTTTAATGACTTCTATTTTTTTCTGATCTTTTTCCTTTAGTTTTCCACCTTTTTGCATGATGTTTTCTAAGGCTAATTGTTGAGCATTCTTCTTTACAACATCTACAGGAGTGTTAGAAAGAGAGCTAGAGAAAGGGACTGATAGAGGTGAGGATAGAACCGGGCTGGCAGCAGCCAAGATGGTTGAATGAGGGGAGGTGGATACCACTGGTTGGCAACCAGACTAAGTGGTGAGAGAAAAGGGGGGAGTAGAATGTGAAGAGAGGGTGACACCAAAAGAGATGGGGGACTCAAGAGACGAGGTCGAGGGGAAGAGATCACCAAGAGGAACCTCCAGATTGTCAGGAGGCACATAACAAACAACTGAGGCAACCTCCACCTCAGTCGTGGAGGCCACTTTCTCAAAACACTTGGGTGGCGAGGTGTTAGAGCTCCCACTAGGACCTTGAATCAAAGGACAATTTTTCCTCAAATGCCCCTCTTTCCTGCAGAGATAACAAGCACCTAGGCCACCAAGGATTTCGACAGGGCATATGTGGATGTCACCATTGATTTTAAGCCCAATATTACCCGGTAACTCCACCCCCAGGTTGAGAGAGGAAAGAACCCTCGCGTTTAGGTCTTGTAATGTGACCCTAGGCCTATCTACCCTGATCACATTTCCAAACGGCTCAAAAATTTGCGGGACAAAGGACCACAAATCTTGAGGGACGTTTTTAATTAACAACCACCTAGGGCCTGACAGGGCAAGGATTTCATCACAATTGGCTCCCAGGGTCCAGGACAGAACCCTAAAGATAGACTTTCCAATGCTCCAGTAGGGCTTCTTCAAGATTTTTGCTTGCATTTCATGGGTTTTAAAGTAAATTAAAAACAAACCCTTTTGTATCATTCTACACAAGGAAATTTGGACATTCAGTTTTTTATTCCACACCGAGTTAAACCAGTTATCAAGGTATTTTCTCGCGGACAGGTTATCCAGGTTAATGGCAGCCATGAAAACTGCGATCTCTGATAACCTACCCCTTTCTTTAAGAATAGAGTCAAGCATATCTACATTAGGAGTAATCATAGTGGTATCTGGAGGAATCCTATCTTGCGGTTCTCTGTTGATACCAGAAGCCTCTACTTCACCTATCGAGTCAAAGATAAATTTTGCATTTCGCAGACAAATGGAATCACTTGCAACAACATCATAGAAGGATTTGGGATGGTTAATATCACTAACTACCTCCTCACCCCTCGCAGAGTCCCCTTGGGGCTTGAGGGAGGGCATGCCCCCCTCCATTTCACTTTACATAGAAGAAGGCCTTTCAGGCCAAAAAGATAAGGAAAATGGAACACAAAACCACAGAGAGCTGAACACACAACCACAACACACACACCGGGAAGGCAAAGAAAGTAGACAGATACAGAGGAGAACGAAGGGGTCTTACCTTCTTGGGGGAGGGCCAAGCCTCCCCCACCACCACACCTCTGAACCCCCAAACCAGGTCGTCAGACCAGAACCCTAGTAGAGCCTCTTCCTTGCCATCTCCAGTTTCCACATTCTCCAGAGTCTCCAAGAAAACTTTTATTATTTTTAAAAATTGCATTGTTGCTTTAAAAAAAAAGAAACTTCTATTACTTTTAAAAATTGAATTGTTGCTTTATTCTTAAAATACAATATTTAAGAAAACATGAAACTTCTATTATTTTTAAAAATTGGATTTTTAAAACTGCTTGCTTTATTATTAAAATCCAATATTTAAGAAAGTTGCTTATTTATTTAACAAAGTTTCCTCTTTATTTCCAAAACTTAAGGCTTTTTAAAATTTTTAAAACATGAAAGTTTAATTATTTTTAGTGCATGTATTTATATTAATTTCTTGTAAAATCAAAGATTTAAAAACTCATAGTTTTATTAAAAATAAAGTAGATTTTTTAATTGATTTTAGCAACTTAACAATTATGTCTGCTTGAAGATATATTTGACACATAATAAAAGATAAGATATATATGTTTTAAATCTTTGTTTTTTGTTTTAGATTTTTAAAATTATTTAAATATTTGATTTTTAGTTTTGAATTTAGAAATTATTTAAATCTTTTATTTTTCTCATATATTATTTAAATCTTTGAATTTTGTTTTTATTTGAAAAATTATTTTAATATTTGTTTTTTGGTTTTCATTTTAGAAATTATTTAAATTTTTGATTTTTGCTATAGAATAAAAGATAATATAATAGATTATTTTATTCATTCATTTTAAAAACTTAACATTTATGTTTGATTTAAGACAATTGATGGTAAAATATTATTAATTATATTAGATTATGAAGAATTTAAAATTAAAATATTATCTAATTAAAATATTTTTATTTGATTTTTAGAGAAATATAAGAAATTATCATTTTTCTAACTTTCCTAAAATCTCATCCACCTTACAAAATCATTAATATTCTAATATAATATTCATGATTTAATAATAATACTATATAATATTATATTAGTATTAATTTAGATTTAAGAAATTACCATTTTTAAATTTTCCTAAAATTTTAGTTTTTTTGTTTTTTTTTTACGGATGTGCTTGACCTCCTATAGGGGTTGTGCTACCATTGTAGGGTTACGCCCCGAATGGTTGTATAAATTTATCTCAATGATGAGAGGTTTTAATTCATTTGTTGTTTTGCAACATTCTCAACATACTCCACCTCTAGATCTTAATTGGGGTTATTTTATCAAAAGTGGAGGCAAATTTTTGCAGTTTACTACGAGCATATAGAAAAAATAGATTCTTTTTATCTGCTTGTCAAAATATTTAGCAAAGTTGCCTCTTTATTTAAACAAGAGCTGCAGGGCAGCCAAGTTCAAAGTTATAGAATAGTTATGTTTTATTTAGTTGTTAGTTGTGTTTAATAAATTCAAAATTGTTTGGGAAGACTATAATAGGCATGAGAGGGAAATTATAATGGTAAGTGCAAGTTTTAGGGTATCCCTATAATATTATTTAAAATTAGGGGGAAAACTTATAAATCCATGTCAATTTTTATAATTAGAGATAAAAATGAATTTTTTTACCTTTGATTGAAATCACCCCATTGGTTTTCATCCAAAGGGTCGAATTAGGCAATTTCTCTTACAAAAAAGTCAACCTCTAGTACAAGATGATAAGAAAACCTTCTAATTATAACTACAATTTATATGGGTTGTGTGATGATAATTTTATGCATAATATGAAAGGTAATGGTTTCTTGATCATGGACAATGATTCAACATAACCTTGTCAAATATTTGCAAAGAAAATTCAAAAATTAAAATTAAAGTAACAAAACATTTACATGATTTATAAATTGAAAAAAAAATAAAAATCTCCTAAAACATTTGTATAGATTCAAGAATAACCCAATTTGAACCATGCTTACCTCACGTAGTCTTCAAGGGGCCTATAATGTTATGAAAGATTTACCGAAAAAAAAATCATAAAAAAAATATATAGCATGATTTAAGAGATTGAAATGAATTAAAAAAATTCTCATAAATAACTAAAGAGCTCAGGCATAACCAGGTTTACAAGTCATAAGAAGGTGAGTCCAAAATTTAAAAATTAAAATCAAAATTAAAACAATTTAGATAGCATGATTTAACAGATTAGAATTAGGGTTAGGTTTCATGTTAAGGTTATTATTAGGATTAAGGTTAGGGTTATAATTAGATATAAAATTAGGGTTAGGGTTATAGCTCAAATTAAGGTTTACTTTACAATTAGAGGAAGAATTAGAATTAAGGTTATTATTAGGATTAAGATTAGGGTTATAATTAGATATAAAATTAGGGTTAGGGTTATAGTTCATATTAAGGTTTACTTTACGATTAGGCATAGAATTAGAATTAGGTTTCACGTCAAGGTTATAATTAAGGTTAAATTTAGGAAAGTTCTTCCACACTCAATTTTCTAAGTTTTAGAAACTTCTTTTTTGAGGTAATTATTTAGCATATTCTTTGTATATCTTATCTTTATAAATAATGTCATATAAATTATTTAATTTATATGGTAAATAAGCTAGTTTTAAAACTTATTGCCTCCCACAGGCTTGATGCCTAAAGTGACCATCTATGTTACAAAATAAAATATAAAATTATAATATTATTATTTAATATAATAAATTATATTTTAGATGGTATAAATATTACATATATATTGTATATATATTATAATATTATAATGATAAAATTATATATTAGATATTATATATGTTACATATGATACGAGTATATTATATGAGATTGTTGACTACTAGTTACCTATGTGTTTCACATAAATTTTCCTAAAAATTAGTTGGATGGGTAATGGAAGTAATGGAAGCGCCAAAATGCTTATATCGGGTGAAATGTACCAATTAGATTCAAGATAATTGATTTTTGAAATATATTTTGTTATATAATTTGCATCTATACATCGATAAATTGAAAAAATTCAAATAGAAAAATTAATCAAGTTCTCATTGGTTAAAATGAGAGTTATTAATAACTAGTTAAATTCTGTGGTGCCTAGTTAAATGAGAGTTATTAATTTTTTTTATTTTTTAAAAAGAAACTTCTATTATTTTTAAAAATTGCATTGTTGCTTTAATTTTAAAAATTGCATTGTTGCTTTATTCTTAAAATACAATATTTAAGAAAACATGAAACTTCTATTATTTTTAAAAATTGCATTTTTAAAACTGCTTGCTTTATTATTAAAATACAATATTGAAGAAAGTTGCTTATTTATTTAACAAATTTTATTCTTTATTTCCAAAGCTTAAGGCTTTTTTTAATTTTTAGTGCATGTATTTATATTAATTTCTTGTAAAATCAAAGATTTAAAAACTCACAGTTTTATTAAAAATAAAGCAGATTTTTTCATTGATTTTGGCAACTTAACAATTATGTCTGCTTGAAGATATATATGACACATAATAAAAGATGTATTCTTTTCCAGGGCTTGCTGTGGGCTCTCACCTGGGGGTTGGGACCCTCACTGCCAGCAGCTTTGGACTTGGATTCATGAATTTTTTTGGCCCTTTCGGCTATAACCTTTCTCTTGGCATATGGTGTTGCTTGGAGATTCTCCCAGAATTCCTGCAAAATTCACCCAGCTTTGGCGCACTTTCAGGTTGGAAATTCTTTTCAATATTTGGAAGGACAAAAATGCTTGCATTTTTTTACACTCTCAAATGGATATTCATGTTTTTCTATATGGTAAAGCTCTTTTACAGGTTCAAGTGCAAGCTAACAAAGTTGCACTTGAGGTTGCTCACCTCTAGGTTCTTCTGGGGAAATGCCCCTTGTACTATTTCTCGGGTCCCCGCCTCGCCCACCTCTTCCCGTGGTTGGTCGCCCTCCAGGGGCCGATAGCTGAGTGGCTCTGCGCATCCCCGTTCCCAGCCTCCACCTCGGTGGGATTCTTGCACTCCTCGGCGAAACTGTTCTCCTCTGCCACAGGCTACTCAGGGGTGGCCTCTGGTGGTGCTTCGAGGAGCGGCGATGGTAGTGGGTGGGCCTTTGCTGATCCTCCTACTTCTGGCTCTGGGTGGCTAGGTTTTGATAAAGCATTCCTGCGTATGGTGCTTGCTATCTCGCCTTGAAAAAAAGATGCTGATGATGGTTGGGGTCCTCCTCCTGATGTCACTCCAGACCCCGCTGATGTATGGGGGATAAATTTGGATGAAAGAGACCCTCCTGGCTCTGTGGCAGTGCTCTGGCCGCTTAATGGCCTTTTTTATCCTTGTTATTTTGGACTTCTGGGCTTAGCCCAAGTTATCTGTTAATTTTTTGGGCGTTGCCCATGTGACTCTTGGGGTGTGCCTCTCTACCGCCCACCTTTTTTTGTGAATATGTATGTTTATATTTAATTTAATATAGATACCTACCTATTCATAAAAAAAAAGAAAAAGATAAGATATATATGTTTTAAATCTTTGTTTTTTGTTTTAGATTTTTAAAATTATTTAAATATATGATTTTTAGTTTTGAATTTAGAAATTATTTAAATCTTTTATTTTTCTCATATATTATTTAAATATTTGATTTTTGTTTTTATTTGAAAAATTATTTTAATATTTCTTTTTTGGTTTTCATTTTAGAAATTATTTAAATTTTTGATTTTTGCTATAGAATAAAAGATAATATAATAGATTATTTTATTCATTCATTTTAGAAACTTAACATTTATGTCTAATTTAAGATAATTGATGGTATAATATTATTAATTATATTAGATTATGAAGAATTTAAAATTAAAATATTATCTAATTAAAATATTTTTATTTGATTTTTAGAGAAATATAATAAATTATCATTTTTCTAACTTTCCTAAAATCTCGTCCACCTTACAAAATCATTAATATTCGAATATAATATTCATGATATAATACTATATAATATTATATTAGTATTAATTTCTTCAAGAAATTACCATTTTTAAATTTTTCTAAAATTTTGGCTTTTTTGTTTTTTTTTGACGGATGTGCTTGAAATCCTATAGGGGTGATGCTGCCATTGTAGGGTTACGTCTCGACGTAATAATTAAGTTAATATTTTTAAGAAACTAATATTTAATTTTAATAAAAATTTAGCTTTTGATGATGTTAATCATATGTTAAAACTTTTTCTTTATGTTATTTAGGCTAATTAAGTCAGATGTACAAACAACAATCTGTTTTACTTAAATTTTTTTTAAGTGTTTATGTTGCTTTTTATTACCTTTGGACACCTTATCTTCATTTTATTAAAAAAAATATTTTTAACATTAGATACTAAATGATTTTTTTAATAAAATGTAGGTTTAATTTTTATAAAACTTCATATTTTAACAATTGAATGTATTTAATTTTTATAAAATTTTATATTTTAATAATTGAATACATTCAAAATATTTTAAAATAGTTTTTTAAAATATATTATGATAAAAAGGTATTGTTTTTAAAAATTACATATCAAATAATTTGTGTTATGCAAATTTTATTCATTATCATTTGAGTTAAAATATTAGTGAATATATTAATTATGTTAATATTCTTAACAAAATTTTAATAAAAAATTACCTTTTAATGATGTTTGTCATATATTAAAGACTTTTTTTTATGTTATTTAGGTTGATTAAATCAAATGTAAAGACAACAATTTTCTTAATATTATTGAAATTAATTAAATAGAATAGAGAGAACATTTTTTTAACGTTATTTAGGTTAATTGATATTTTTTTAATGTGAAAATATTAAAATCTTTAATATTAAATTATTAAAATCTTCTAATATTTTTTTCTATTAATTTAAATTAAATACTAAAATGTTGATAGCTTTAGTATAAATTAATGTTTTTGAAATTAAAAGCGACAAATAAGGGTGCCGTCCCTTTAGAACAAGGCCCTGCGGGCCAACCAGAACAACCACAAAACAAGGGTGCAACCCCTTAGAACAAGACCCAAAGGGCCATCAAAAACACTGCAGCACAACAGGGGTGCAGTCCCAACAAAACAAGGCCCAACAGGCCATTAACAGTAGACACTCAGTAGAAACCAAGGACCCAAGGTAGTCCAAGCCAAAAATAGGCTTATGACCCATTCCTGGCATGAGACCAGGAGCCACTGAATACAAAGAACCACAATCCTAGACCTACCACTCAGGAGGCCACAACCCAGCTGCAACAACAAACTGAGTGCAAATCTTTTGCTCAAAGACAAGTTAGAGCCAAACATATTCTCAACCACCAAAGGGTAAGAATCACTAATCACATCACAGGAACAATCTTCCAGAAGCAACCACCATCCCGAAACCAACCCCAAAACCACCTCAATAGGCTGGGGCTCCCCTCTAACAGAGGAAGAAGAGCAGACCACAACTACTAGCAGAAACTCCCACCAAAGAAAGCACATTCCACCTCAATAGGAACCAGCAAAGGAGAGATACGCCTCCCACCAGGCCTACAATCACCAACTCCACCTCAATAGGAGCAATATTCCCCTCAATAAAACAACAGGATTGTAGAAATAGGTAGAAAGTAGGATCAATAGTAGCACAGGTCCACACCCCCTCCCAAGGCATCCGAGATGAAGAAACAAAAGGAAGCACATACATATTCTCCCAGGAAGGCATAGCACCGCATAACATAGCAACCATCCACCAACAGAACCTTGACACCCACAACAGACGCTGAACGAGCCACTCGTCCATCAACAAACAAACCATACCATCTTCAGAAACTAAACCAAGGGCAACGCCTTTTCTACAGCAAATCATAATCATCACAGGCAATGAATAATTGTTAGAGATCCTAGGCAAAACAAGTGCCACCAATACCACCCTCCACAAAGCCTCAAGACCCCAACACAAAGGAGTCCTGCCACCACAATACACCACCAAACAAGGTTGAATCTAGGCAAGACCACTAAGGGGGGTCATAGCCAGAACCGAGCCAAGATAGTGAAAGGACCACCGTCTTAAAGACAAAGGAATGAACAACACCACTTTCATCCCAAGCATTCCACTAAAAATTTCCACCAGGCACCATCGCAAGGAGAGAGCCCTCAGATGCACCTCCAACAACCAATAAAGAGTAGCAATCGACAAGCAGAGGACTGAAGCTAGCCAAACAACCACAACCACAACAAGGCTATCACCAAAAACATGTAATGGGGGCCAGTAACTCAACTGACCCGAAACAAACCACACTGCAAAATGAACCCAAACAATCAACATGGCATCGACTAGCCACCAGAACCACCTCATCCCCAGAACCAGGCCCATGCATAGAGTAGCCTCATACCACACATCCTAAACTAGGACATCGAGCAACATAGCAGGCTGGACCAAGTCTTCATCTCTGGCCTCAACTAAAAACCAGAGCAACCAAGCACTCTGACCCAACACCACATAAAGACTAGGAACACAAGAGACAATAGTCCCACAAAGCATAACCACCATAGCGTACTGAGAGTAAAGAAAATAAATCACCCTCATAGAAAACCCATGCTCATGAAAAATAGGGGGCTAGAGGACAAAGTACTCCCATAATGCACAGTGAGCAACGAAGCCTCACAAAGTGCCCACAGCCAAAAATCACATCCCATGAACGTCTAAAGAAAAACCACATCCTGAACTGGGTATTCCCCATCACCAGTGCCAGAAGAGATCAAGTTTGGCGCCTCATACCACTTCTCACTCGGACTTGACCAATGCAGAGTCACCAACCACGCATAATACGCAAGGAAACCCAAACCACAGACAGGGGAAGGCCACCAAAACCATCTAGGCACCGCAAGCCACCAATAGACAGTGGGTAGAAATGGCCCCAACATAGAAGACCAAATGACGCAAACATCCAAAGCAGTAAGATCCTCCATAGGGGCCTGCCAACCACACAAACCCACCGCACTCAATCGTCTACCCCAAGCCACCAAGAAACAATAGTCATTGTCATCATCTTCTGTAGATCCCTTGCCCTCATCCTCACCAGAAGAATTCAAAATTCCTCGTCCACTCCCTTTCCTGCTCATCATTAGCTTTTTTTTATTTTAGTATAAATTAATTCTATAAATTTTGAATTTCTAAAATTTTAATTTGAATAATAAGAAATCAAGAAATTTGATGAGAAAAATGTTTAATTTTTTAAAATAAAGCTTAAATTTTATGTATGAGATTTTAGGAAAATCTTTAAATTCTAAAAGTTTAATATGAAAGAATATTAAAATTTTGGATAAAAATATAAAATTACTTTTTATAAATTAATAATTGAATGGATTCAAAATATTATAAATTTATTTTTTTAAAAATATTTTAAATATACAAAGGTAAAAAATATATTAGATATAAAATAATCTATAATAAATAGTTCATGTTCCCTAGATTGTTTTGTTTGCATTTTTTTTTTAAAAAAAATATATTTTAAATATGTTGACATTTTTAAAAATTAATATTTGATTTTAAAATATTGAAATTATATAAATAAAATAATTTAAACTTATTATAAATTTTTATGTTAAAATATTCCAAATCTTTGATAAGATTAATTATATTTATATTCTCTTTATCACTTAAAATATTCCTCTATAAATTTCTATTTAAATGCTTAATTTATTCTTATTTGAAGAGCTACATTTACTTCAAAGTTGTTTTATTTTATTTATATTTTATCTCTTGTTGCAACCATAATTACACTTGAGATAATAAATAGAAAAATAAAATAAAATCTTCACATATTTATGATCTTAGAATACATGTTAGGTAATAATTGCATATAAAACAATATCATTCAAGATTTGTCTTAATAATTAGAAAAATCAAATCAAATCTTCACAATATTTATAATCTTAAGATACATGTTACCTAGGTAGCAATGCATATAAAATAACGTTGTTCAAGATTTCTCTTATGAAAACATACTTTTTAATGATGGTAGCCATATGCCAAATATTTTTATCTAATCCTAAAACACACCCACACACATTCAGTTTTCTTAATGTTATTTAAGTTAATTAAATAAAGTGCATGCACCTAATACAATTAATTTAAATTGATTTGATGATAGTTGGCTATGATAATATTTGATGTCCCAATGGTTATACTTAATAATTTGGATATGTTCTTGTCTAAAATTTTGTGTGGAATTATAATTACCTTAGGATTGATTCCATAACTATGGATCAATTATATGTGATGAGGTTCTCACTTCTTGCTATTTGATTCACTAATTCTCTACACCTTATTGATTATTAAGGATATGTAATATTTAAAAACAACTTTAGGGTGATCATTTGATCACAAGGTCCAATTCTCATAAGTGACCCCTTTTAATAAAATTGACATTATATTCATAATAAATATCGATATAGATAATAGGAAAGTGATTCATAATTTTGATTAGGAATGCCCCACAAGGGCAACATAATGGATAAAAGTAGATGCCCCCAATCTAAAAGGGTGTCTCTAGAAGCATGATAGGTTAATATGAGTGAATATGGGGGAAGAATGATGCCTCACAATATAATAGGATGACATGACACTAGACACACAATATGACTATATAAGTTATAAATAATAGGCATGAGAACATAAGAGTAATCTAGGAATGAGGTAAATTGATAAGGCTCATAACTAAAATATAGTGATACATCATGGGCATGTGATCTAAGCATGGTAAAAACTCATAACTATAAGCATCAAGTAATCAAAGTAGACATAAAAAAATAAGAAAAATATCATGATAAATCAAGCATAGATGCATAACGATTAGAAAAGTAGGAAATAAGGAAAAAATATAAAAAAAAATGTGATAAAAATGAGAAAATGAAGATAAGGTGTGCAAATGTAATAAAAAACAACATAAACACTTAAAAAAAAGTCAAGTAAAAAAAAGTGTTGTATGTACATTTGACTTAGTCAACCTAAATAACATAAAGAAAAGTTTTAACATATGACTAACATTTTATTAAAATTAAACATTAGTTTCTTAACAATATTAACTTAATTAATACATTAATGAGAAAAAAAAATCAAAATACAATGAATACAATTTGAATAACATGAATTATTTATTATGTAACTTTTTATATATAATGTGTTTAAAAAATAGATTTAAAATATATACTTAATTTTTTTTGAATGTATTCACTTATTGAAATATGTAATTTTATAAAAATTAAATACATTCAATTGTTAAATATGAAATTTTATAAAAAAAAAAACTTACATTTTATTCCTATACATAAGATTAAAAATTTATCAATAGCAATTTATTTCTATCAAAATTTAAACATTAATTTATATTAAATATATTAAAATTTTGATATTTAAATTAACTTAATATAAACAATTTTTTAAAAGATTTCAATATCTTTTATATTAAATATTCGTATATTTTTATATTAAAATAAAATTTGATTTTTTATTAAATCTCAATAATATTTTAAATATTTTCAATTTTTAAAATTATAAATAAATTTTAAAAATATATATATATTAAATAAAATAAAATAGAAAATAATATAATATATATTTGAAATGATGTAAAACTACTCTTCTCACACACGAAGATTGTATGACTGTAGTGGTGTTGTGTATTTTTATGGGAGTGAGGATTAACGTTTGATTTGGGATATGCGTGATGAGAGAGTGTTCATTTGATTGTTTCACATGAATTCTATTTTGTAAAAGTCTAATGTTTAGGTTGCTTTTCGTTCATTCAATTTTTTTTTGAGCTAGTTTTCAAATTGAAGATGTGTGAAATTAGTATAAATTGTGTGTTTTCTTCAGGGGTTGGGAGAGGGGTTGGGAGTGGGATTGGTGAGGGATTAGGGTTTGAATTGGGGTGATTGTGGTAAAGAGGGTTAATTTGACTGCTTTATATGACTTTATCTTTTAAAGTTTTGATGTTCAAATTATTGTTGCAATTTCATTTTTTTTTAATTAGCTTTCATATGAGAGATTGTTTGAGCTTTGTATGTATTAGAATTATATTTGTATGAACAAAATACTTGTTCGATTATTTTGTGTGAATTTGATACAACTATTTCTTGACTATTGTCGATTTGCTATAGATTTGCATAGTAGTCTTCATAGGAGTAAAATTAGGGGTTAGATTACTCTATTTTGGATTGATGTTACTTTGTAGTTTACGTAGGAGTTAAATTAGGGGGTTTTTTAATTAAATTAGGGGTTTTCTTTGGTGGATAAATGGCATAATTGATCACATAGGAATTAGCTTTTGGAAAATGTAATGATCAGATTCTAAATAATGAAAATAGAGTATCTCTATGTATTTTCTTTTGTTTATGTTGTATTATGCTTATTTCCTTTGTTATACAGAGGGTGAATATTAATTTGCAAGATCTGAGGATTTTCCTGCATCAGACTTGCATCTTGTGTGTAAGGGTGAATATTAATTTGCAAGATCTAAGGATTTGTCTACATGAAACTTGCAGCTTGTGTGTAACAAAGTTGCTAGAGCCTCCAATAAATCCTCACTTGAGGTTTGTGTGCTCTAATTAATGGAAATTTAAAAATGTTCTTATATACAATTGGGATCGAGGAGCAACTAAAAGCAGTAAGCTCACTCGTCAAAATGGAAGATCACTCATCAATTGCAATCATTCTTTGGCGCTTAGGTGGTATTGGAAAATCAAATATTGCACAAGTTGTTGTCTCCATAGTAGATAGAGACATTTATAACTATACCGAAATACAGTTAGATTCAAATTCTGAAAAAATAACTATAAAGAAATACAACAACAAATTTTGAGTGATGCATTTCCAACTTATGAGGGTGGAATAAAATTAGACTTGAGAGATGATGTAGATGGTAGGGATCACATAAAAGAGGCTTTTAAAAGTGAAGAAAATAAGTATGTATTTTTATTTATTGATAATGTTCTGAATACTATAGACTTGGAGAAAATATTGCCGAAAGACTTGCAAAGTCTTCCAGAGGGTAGAAAAATACTTGTTACAGCCAGAATTTTGAGTGTCACAGAGGTGCTTCGTGATCATGATCATGGCCTTCACTGCAAGAATTATTCCGTCAAAGCTCTCTCTCATGATCATTCGATGACACTTTTGTGCAAAGACCCTATGGTGATTCTATTGATGTGAATGATGATCTAGAAGAGATTATCCAGCTTTACAAATGGTTTTCGCTGGTTCTGAAAATGGTTGATAGTGATTTGCAGAGGCAAGAATTATAATCCAAACCATTGCAAATTGATACTTCAAAATTTGAAGGAAGGAGGGACAATGAAAGAAGCACCTCACTCACCGCTTGTCTAATTTTGCATTTGGTACATTGGAGGAGTCTACTCAAGAAGCATTTTTGGAAATCTGCTACTTTTTTTTATGAAAATTGGCTTTGTAGACATGCAGAGTACATTGCGTGGGGGTTGAGGAAGTCACAACCCTTGTAGATGCAACATTGATCACCATGGTGGTGAAGATGGACAAGGAGATGTTGTCTATTCCTAATCTCATTCAGTCAATAGGGTTTAGTAGGTGTAACACCCGTCGTGCAAACCCCAAAGGATAACAACAATGCACACATTTTTTTTTTAAATAATAAAAAGTAAACATATAATGTCAAACCATTAAACATAATTACATAACATGATAACATCATGAACATCTAAGTCCTTTGGGGCACGTGAGGTCACATCGCATAAAACAAACCCATAACGAAAGATACAAATGAAGCTAAATAACTTAACTAATCTTTACATCCATCATAGACATTAAAATATATAGTTGCAAGAGATAACATCCATACATTCATAAGCGTAAATATATAAATACATCACATGATACAAACCATAATAAATCTCATAAATCATGAATGGTTACAAGAGTGCATTTACATAACATCATCTTTTAATACATTACTGGTTCACAATACATGAGTTACATCAAACCTCCCATAAATGTGGGATAGATACATCATACAAATATTATCTAAAATAAAAGATGAATAGCTGGTACAAGCTCCACTAGAAGGATACTGTGAAGAACGAATGTAGATGGGGAACCCAACGAGTGTGGAGCACGTTCCACCCGACCACGTGGGTTTTAGAAAAAACCCATCCCCCCGTGCTCAGAGGTGACAAGGAAATGACCGCGACCAAGAATGCCAACAAGACTAACTCCAAAAAAGAATAACATAGTAACAATAACTCCAATAGCAATAACAAAAGACTACATAGATCATAATTGACAACAACCAAGATCCAATCATAATAAACACAAGGCTATAAAACACATCATAAATAAATCAAAGGTGACAACCATTAACCACTTCCAGAGGCAAGCAAGAAAGAAAAGCATAAGGGAAACTAGTGGAGAGTGTCATCGCATAGTCCTATATGGGTTATCCTGGCCCATCCTCCAACATGAGGCGCCGACCCCCATCTATGGTTATCCTAGCCCTTCCTCCTACTTGAGGCGCCAACCCCATAGGGTGACTCATGCAAAGCCGTTAACCTCTCATGAGGACGAGGTAACAACTTTTCCAACCATGACCTTCTCATTCTACCATTAGTCTGCGATAGCCCTAATGGATAGATGAGGTATCCAAGGTTATCTTATTATGTTATTACTACCCATCCCCCTAAGTTCTATTATTAGGTTTTCACTTGTTGATCTAACTCTTATGTGGGTTATCTTGAGCCCTTCCTCCTTTTGAGGCACCGACCCCCACGAAGAGCCACTCTCCCTAGAGACCCAAAAACATAATCAAAATCAAGGGTTGTACCATAAAGAACAAAGCATTAAATCTCTATAGATGACATGCGAGGCATTACCCATCTCGCTAAAAGGCACACAAACAGAGTCTCAACAAAATCTCGTACAACCCTTTCAAAATAATGATACCAAATAACTTGCACAACAAGAGCACTTGAAAAGAGAAACATCACTTAACAATGAAATCAAGCCTCTGGAAGCCTATGGTACACAATATCCCTAAACGGGTTCCTAAACCAAACTGGGTTCCCACATCGAACAAGTCAAAATGATAACATAATGATAAGGAAAAGTAACCAAATCAATTTAACAAGATTCCATAATGCAAGTAACATAACAATATCCACAATAAGTAATACAAAACCAACTCTTATTATCACAATTTGTTTTATCACATTCACAATTAAACAATATAACTAAATCCACTTTCAATGAAATAAATCCAAAATAATCATTTAATACTAACTCCATTATAAAGATTTCTTTTATTCTATTATTAACTAACAACCTATTTTA
This sequence comes from Sequoia sempervirens, assembly GCA_007258455.2. Taxonomy (NCBI): domain Eukaryota; kingdom Viridiplantae; phylum Streptophyta; class Pinopsida; order Cupressales; family Cupressaceae; genus Sequoia; species Sequoia sempervirens. The sequence continues at coordinate 655,517,160 of VDFB02058242.1, read as the reverse complement.
TAATTTTACAAACATAAAAGAAAATCAATATTTCTTTACATTTATATTTCATATATATATATATATACATATATTAATGCATATATATATATATACAAAATATAAATATATGTAAGTATTCTATTTTATTTAAATTCATTAAGTAATTAGAACTGATTAAATGTTGGGTACTCAAATTGTACCGTACTAGTACTCATGTGCAAATATATAAATATACATATATATATATATATATATATATATTTTAATAAAAAAACCACTTTAAAACACATTCAAAGGCCGGCTGTAGCCAGCGCAGGGGACTGCACACAACAGTCCTCGTGACTGCTGCGCGTGGTAGTCTGTAGGACTGCTATGCATAGCAGTCCATGAACTATTGTGGCAGTACCGCCAACCATAAAAAGGTAGAGGGGGAGGGTACGGCCTAGCCATCCCCCCTCATAAACTTAAAATTTCATTAACAAAACAAAAAAGTATGAATACCACCGACGCACAGGATCGACCCCTGGAAAAATACATTTCAAAATAAATTTAATATTTATATGTATAGGCATATATATATATAACCAGGAACATAATACAGTAAAATTGAAAGCACACTTATTTAAATAAAATATATATATATATATAAATTCATTTCTCTCAAGGGGGATGATTTTCAAAAAAAAAAAATTATAAACACACTAGCCATGTTCAGAGACCCAATTAAATTTCTTTCATTTGTTTGCTACCTAGAAGATTTCTAAAACCCAAAAATATTTTTCTTTTTACAGAGAAACATATTTATTTTTACTGATTCAGAAAAATCAAAGAAATAGAATGGAACCTGAAGTCCTACGCTTGTTGAGGAATTGACGAAACTTTTCTTGATTCCAAATAGCCTTTTTGAAGAGCTCCCCTCTCTTTCTTCAAAACTTCTCCACCAGTTTCCTTGATCAATTTTTTAATCTAAAATTTTAATTCAGGAGAGCCTCTCTTCTAGAATAATGAAAGAGAAACAAATTATACAGAGAAAACAAGAGAGGATCTAATTTTTCCAGAACTCAATATTTTGAAGCTTCTGTCAATTTTTTCGTGAATGAAAACCTCTCAATTTTTCTATTAAATAAAAATATATCTTCTTCTTTTTCGAAAACTCCAAAAATCAGAATTAAAAGAAGTTTTCTATTTCATCACCACCCTTTTAGCCAAAAAATTCAACATTCATTGGTCCTTTTCTTCTTTTCTTTCTTTTCTTGATTTTTTCTCTATTCAAACAACATTTTTTTGTTTTAATTTTGATTTTGCAAACTATACTAGTAGTTCACACAATTTAACTTATTTAATTATTTTATTCTATTAATTATCCTCAACATGCTATTTTCATTAATTTATCTAAATACTAATTTTAAATAATTTAATTTACACCTTTCAATTTATTTATCCTTAATAAATTACATGGCTTTTAATTTAAGACTTTTATATTCTAATATAGACTATTCCAATAACTATTATTAACATTATTATAATCATTTAGTTATATAAATTACATCATACAACAACACCAATGTAAAATAAATAACATAATTACTTTCACACAAAACAACTATTATAAATTGCAAAAATGACAAAGGTCAAAGACGCACAATACCACTAAACATAAAACGGGTTGGAAAACTTGGGACGGGGTGACTTCCTTGCCATCTCTATTTCAACTTCATGCCCATTGGGTTAATTTGATGCTCGCCCTATCTTGCCGAAGCAGGTGGAATCAAGACTCTGTTCCTGCAATTCCTGCATACAAACAAGGTTGTGTACAACATGTATATATATATAATCAAATACATTACATTGTGAGAAGGAATCGCAGCATAGCAGGGCACTTGCAAACGAGTGGTGCTACACTGTCCCATCACCAAAACTATAATAACAATTACAACATCAAGTATAAAGTAACATTGCTAAACTAAACTGATCACATCATATCATCATAAAATGATTACTAATCTAATGCATCACAATATACTACTGCATCAATTAAACATTACCAAATCAAATGTAACCATAATGTCATATCATAATATCCATGTCATCAAATAAAGTAGCATAGTCATCAAGCAGTCTAAACTATCCAATCCACCAATCCAAACAATAAATAGTATCTATCAAAGTCTCAAAGTATCAAGCAAAAACTACAGAAAATGTCAAGTCCAAACAACAACATGAGGGGTATTACAATAGGGAAAAGTCCAGTAGAATTTTGAATGAAAAAATTGGCTTTGTAGACATGTAGAGTACATTGTGTGGGGGTTGAGGAAGTGACAACCCTTATAGATGAAACATTGATCACCATGGTGGTGAAGACGGAGAAGGAGATGTTGTCTATTCCTAATCTCATTTGGTCAATAGGGCTCAATAGGGAGAAGTCGAGTAGAATTTTGAATGAAAACTTCTAGTTTGAAGTTGAAAAGGATGAGGTATATTTCACATTTGTTATTATTAGATGGATAAAACAAATAATATTTAAGCTCATTGTTAAATAATAATCACTGACTATTTCACAGATAGAACTAATACTATTTAAGCTCATTGTTAAATAATACTTGATGTTAGAGTTTCGCAGGCCAAACTGAAAGGAATTAAAGGAGTTTTACTTGAAAACAAAGCTTCCATGCTTGAGAAAAAGACACCTTATTTTGGTGGACATATTAATAATTTTGTCATGGAAGGATGGTATCAATGTTGGCACAACAAACGCATTTCTATTACCAAAGTTAAGATGTCTTAGAACATATTTTGATATTTGTGGATTGGATGTAGAAGCATTTAATAAATTGGAGTTTTTGGAATGCGAGAAGCTTCCCACTAAACTAGAAGATCATTTGAAGGTAAGTCTTGAATATGATAACATACATTCTTTCATTTCATTTTGGTTATCACTTTTTTAAAATTGTTGTGTTGGTTTGTTGATAAATGATGCTGATAAAAGATATTGCATGGAGTGCAACACAAAAATTCTAGAGCTTTTGCATGGAAGAGAGCATGAAATTTAGGCACTATTTTAGATAGTTTGAATAACTTAATTTAAGGGAATTATCCATGCAATTAGATAGTTAAATTTTACCAAATTGTTGTTCACCAAATAATAATGTATCATTGAATTTAGTTATCAGACTTTGTTTTCAAGTTTATTTGCCAGTTTCAAAGAGCTATTAGATGCATGATAGATGCTACGATCTATTTTTGAGAGGTTGCAAGAATTATTAATAATCCGCCTCTGTGTTGGTCTTTGCAAGTCACAATAAAAAGTGTAATAGTTATACAGTCCTAAAAATATACAAAATTTTATTCTAAAGAGTTCACTTGAAATTTATATGGCTCTGTTTTTCATGATTGTTTGTTGACTATTGTGAGTGATTTTATTTTCTTTTGTTGTTTATTATTTGTTGTTATAATGTTTTTTGAACAACTGGTTAAGGAATTGGGTCTGTAGAGATTCTTCATGATCATGATGAGTTTATGTTCTAACAATGAAATAGTAACTCTTCGTACAGTTACTAGAAAGTTTAAGGTTGATAAAAGTCAGGAGACAACCAATTGAAATGCAGGAATTATCAAAAACAATGTTGAATTCCTCCTTGGAAGAATTATCTATAGAATTTGATGACAAAAGTGTGTCTAAAGCAAATGATGGAAAAAAAAAGAAAAACAAGAGAACGAAAAAAATACAGTTACCAATTTTCTTCAGTGTTTAAAGAAATTGGCACATTTTGAAGTGATTAATTGGTGGTCGGATGTGAGCGAGCTTCTTGAGCAACAATGTGGGTTACTACAACTGAGTACTCTTTATGTGGAGAGGTCTAGTTTAGAGTTTGTAACATACTTGTTTGGACAACTTATAACTCTAATCGAGTTGTATTTACATGAGTGAAAATTATTGGAAAAATTGCCATCTACCATTGGTTAGTTGATGACTCTTATAGTGTTGGATTTATCAAGGTGTCAAAGTTTGAAAGAATTGCCTGATCATCTTCCAAATTTAAGAAAGTTGTATGTAACCGAGTGTTTAGCTTTGAATAAGTTTCCTTCCACCATTGGCCAATTTACAACTCTAAAAGAATTGGAAATAAAACCCTGTAGGAGCTTGAAAGAGTTTCCTTCCACTATTGCCCAGTTGACAACTCTAACAAAGTTGGTTTTACTTGAATGTTCAAGATTGGAAGAATTGCCTTCTATTATTGGCCAGCTGAATACTCTAACAAAGTTGGTTTCAAGGAAAACTTTAGTGGCGAATCTTCACCAATTGGTGAATTCTAGGAATTAGCCAAGTCAAAATTGGCGAATTTCTTGCACCCAACAGGGTGTCCAAATCGCCCGGATTTTACGAACTATAGGTTCAATGCATGTCCATTCACCAATGAGTTTTTTTATGAGGCATATTTTAGCAACAAATTCGCCATTGTAAAACTATGCGTTTCAATTGGACCGACTAATATTTTCACCTGGAATCTCGAAAGCATTTAATAAAACACCTACATATTTGCCAATACTATTAAAAAAACATTGTATCAGGACCCATTTCACCAATTAAAATTTACAAATAGTTGCTTGTGAAGACCCATTTCACTAATTAAAATTTATAAATAGTTTCTCATGAGGACCTATTTCACCAATAACATTAAAACATAATTACATTTGAGGACACATTTCACCTTGAAAATTACAACGTATCATTGTATAAGCATGTGGGATTCGCCAAATTTTTAATATACCATTTAAAAATCCCGTGGAATTCGCCAAATATGGAATCATGGATTGATATAAATACAATCGAAAGTGTCATTTATTCTTACACATTTTGTTCAGTTCTGAAGTTCTACTTCTTGATTCAGAAGTCAGTGAAAGCTGAAACGATAGACTTAAAAGGTGAGTGATCATTTCTTCTTAGTGTTATTAGTTATAATAATAAGTTTTCTTTATCTCTTTTCCATTCTTGCTTCAACAAAGTGAGCCTTAGAACCAAACTCTAAAGTTTCAAAGTTTTCGAAACCTTCGACCCACCAGTAGAAAGATGACCAAGAAAGACTTGCAACTCAACAAAGTGAACCATCAACCAAGTTGAGGAATCATGAATTTATGAAAATTTAGAACTCCGAGACAAGGTTATAAAACTCTGAGGACTAGCGACTAAGTTTAGGAAAATCCAAAAAGTTTATATTGTATTCCATGGTATTGAATTTTATATGTGATTCTGCATCATTTTTAAAGAACAACACTTATCACACTACTTATAAATTCCTATTGCATTTCCATTCACACGATCTTTGATAAATAACTGAAAGGAATATTATTAATCCATTCCTTGAACAAAAATAAATACAATCAAAAGTGTCATTTATTCTTACACATTTTGTTTGGTTTGAAGGTTCTACTTCTTGATTCAGAAGTCATCGAAAGTCAAAAACGTAGACTTAAAGGTGAGTTATAATTTCTTCATAGTGTTATTAGTTATAATAATAAGTTTTCTTTATCTCTTTTCCATTCTTGCTTTAGTCTTAAAGATGATATTGAGTAGGGAATGAGATCTATATTATTATTCTTTGTCCTTAAACATGAACACATTTTTTTCCAGTTTTTATTCGAAGTGAGAGATGAATATGTTGAGCGAATTAGAGATCAATATGTCGAGCAACTCGAGCAGCAAGGGTAAGGTTCCTGCTGCTCCTCAGACTCCTTCCACTCCTTAGGGTGGGAAGGCTCTTGCCGCTCCTCGGGGTGGTGAAGAGACTGGGAGGCCATCAAAATGCCAAAAACTTAGACGTACCATATAGTCTTACTTTGGAATTGCCAAATCTTCTGATCCATTAGGTCAAGATGGAGCTACATTATTAACTCTTCCATCAAATATTTGTAGCATTCAAAATACCTCACTGCCATCAGAAGGTCAAGTTGAGATTGTCATTTATTTAAATCAAAATGTATCAAATCAGGATGGCAATACCATAGAAGATGTTCCAAGGGATACCTTGGGCCCGGTTAGCCAGAATGAGATAATTGAATTGGATGAGGATGATGATGTTGGTAGAAAGAAAATGAAAAATAAACCAAAAAGGGGGTGCGAGTGGGAAATGACAAGGAATTTTCAACTTGGTTGGTTGTCAAAGTACCCATTCATTGAACCAGTGGGGAAAGAAAAAGATATTGAAAATGAAAATTGTCTAGATGTATGATTTGTACTTGGAAATGTGGAAGAGACAAGACATTGTAGCTAAAGATTGACACTATAGAAAAACATATTAGTAAAGTTTATGAAAACAAATCATAGACATAAAGGAACAATTAGTCGTACGATGGAAATAAAAGGAAGAATTTCTTCATGTTAGGTATGTCGTGGATTATGAAGAGCATCACCAAAAAATGTCAAAGCTTGCTACATGTAAAGGTACACTTGAGGCTCAATTTGGAAAAGAAATGGAAGCAACAAATCTGTCAAAAACTGTTTAGATGAGTGTTGTTTTTCATATTTTGTCCAAAGGGTGTCCTATCACAGACTACCCAAAATATTTTGGTTTATTATCTTATTTGAATGTTCCTCACTATCCCTACTTACATTGGTCAGTAAAAGCTGGATGGGAATGGGAAAACTATCTTGCTGTAGTGGAAAAGGAAGATTTAAAGGATAAAGTAAAAGAGTCAAATTTCATTGCATTATCTTTAGATGAAGTTACTGCGGTAGACAATACTTCTTGGGTTTGTATGCATTTGTATACTGTACAACAACATGTTCTCCAAGCTCATATTCTCTGTGTTCATAAAATGAAGGACAGTTCAAAATCACAAAATATATTTGAACTAGTCAAAAAATCTTTGAATGAAATTGTAGGTATGGATGAGTTGACAATTGTGAAAAAGTTGGTGTGTGTAGGAGCTAATGGAGTTGCAATGATGCAAGGTCAAAGGACCGGTGTTTGCACAAAGTTACAAACTACTTGTGCACCATACATGCTTGGCATTCACTGCATGGCCCACATAATGAATTTAGCATTCAAAATTGTAAGCAAGTTTCCTATAGTATCAAAAGTAAAAAATCTAGTCTGCGAGATCCACACATACTTCTGCTAAAGTCCCAAACATTTCACATAATTTAATTTTTTTGTTGAGGGAATAACACTAGGAAATAAGCTTCTCAAGGATGTTGATACTAGATGGATCTCCCTACATGGACCAACATAATGAGTTCTTTCAGAATATCAATCCTTGATTGGAGTGATGTACGAAAATCACAGAACAGTAGACAAAGCTCCTAACCTCTTACATAGGTTAAGTGATATAGAGACACTCTTTACTTTAACTAGTCTTCTCCCCATGTTGGATGTGATGAATGAGCTTGTGAAGAAATCCCAAGACATAACTATGTATATTAATGAATATTCCAATCTACGTAAACATACATGCTTGGTCCTCGATCATCTATATCTAGATCTAACACAAGATGGCGTAAATTATTTCATGTGGTGGAAAATGATTGATTTGAATGATCCTGATAATTATTTATAGTTTAATGCAAGCGGGAACTTATGTATCTGTGTATGTGGATATGAGATACAAATGTACCAATGTAAGACAACTAGGCACTCTAGCAGAGAAGTAGTTGTTAACGAGGAATATTTTGAAGGCATTGTTAAATTTGTTGGTGATAATTTGAAGGAAATTGCAAAATATCTTTCCTCAAATATTTGTGAAAGATTCCCTCGACATGAAATACTTGAAGCCATGAGTATTGTGTATCCTAAATTTTTGGAAAACTGAGATAACCCAAAATATTTTCATGCTCAGGAAAAAATATTGATCGAACAATTTTTGAAAACTGTAACATACAATGAGCAGAAAATAGAAGGAATTTTAGATGAAGCTAAGCTTAGAAAACAATGTAGGAGTTTTGCAATAGCTATGAAGGATCAATATAAATCCATGGGAAAGGACAAGGCCTTTGAATTGGGATCAATAAAAAAGGTTTAGAAAAACTTAGGTCAGAGTGAAATATTGCGTGGTTCAATATCAGAATATTTCAAACTTGCTGATTTATGTCAAACAATGATATTGGGGTCAGTGGAGGATGAGAGAGTTTTTAGTACATTGGGGTTTTTGAAATCAAAGTTAAGAAACAAACTAGACAAGAATTTGGAAAATTGCTTGAGGATGAAAGGAACTGTGTATAATGTCAAAAAATTTCCTTTTGAAATGGAACTCGCAATCTGGAGGTCCACATGTGAAATAAAAGGGACCAGGTTGTGCAACACTCCAATTCCAAAAGCTAGTACTGGTGGCACTGGCAGTGGCAATGGGACTTAGACAGATGACATTGACAAAAATGACACAATGAATGTTGAATTTGAGACACAGGCCGAAGATAATGAAGAACAGACTTGGAATCAAATTCAAGACAACTCTTTTACTTTATCTAATGATGAACATCAATTAGAGGACCCCGAGTCAGTTTGGGAAATGGAAGAGAATTAGCAGCTTTTAGGTATTTATACTGCACTTCATGGATCCTAGGATTAGTTTCCATTGTTCCATACTGTATTTGATGATATTTTATATTATATTCAATGAAATTATGAATCATTGCACTTCATGAATCATATTCCAAAGTCAAACTGTAGTTGATGATATTTTATGTTGTATTGCATGAAATTGTGATATTTTATATTTTATATTGTATTTTAAATTTTACATTAGTCCATACATAGCATTCAATGAGGTGTCAGATGACGACACCTTTGAAAGGTTAAGGAAAGATAAGTCCTTAGTGTCACATGGTTGCTGAAACTTGGAACCTTAGAACCAAAGTATGAAGTTTCAAAGTTTTCCAAACCTCCGACCCATCGACTAGAAAGATGACCAAGAAATATTTGCAAGTTTTCAACTCAACAAAGTGAACCATCAACCAAGTCAGGGAATTGGGAAGTTATGAAAATTTAGAGCTTTGCGACAAGGTTATAAAACTCTAAGGACTAGTGGCTAAGGTTAGGAAAAGCACCAAAACTGCGACTTTGAGTGATAGTAACCACAACAATGAAACTAACCAAAAATACATCATTCCAATTCCAATAATAGATAATAAATGACATGAATTCATATAAATGTTTAGTGGATATGATAAGTAGTCATGGAGATTGAGTATTGATGTGTGAATTGTAATACAATTTCACTAAGATTATGGATGCCTAGAATTAAAATTGCCTTATAGTTCATATTTTAATTATGTTAAAAGTAAAACTTGAGCATGTGCTCAACGATTCATGACTCAACTCAATGCTTATTAGATTAATAACATATTAACAATAGTATTAGTAGTATATACAACAATGAACATCAACAATCATTTAAAGTGTATCCAGAAGTTGAAACAACTACAAGAATTTTTCTTCAAATGATATAATAAATAATACAGATGAACATCAACACATTACTGAAATCTGATTTTGAGCTTTTAAATTGATTATCACATGAAGGAATACATAGAGGCATTGGCAATGCAAAATATTGCTCAAAGACAACTTTGCACAAAGGTGAGTTGGAACCTGGAAACTCATATTATCAAAAATTAAATCATTGCATCACCTTTTCTAGCAACTTCTACTCTTCAGGTGTTGGAATTTTCATTTGTTCTAACTGATGTTGTTTGACTTGAAGATTTGTTAACAATTCATGATTAAAACTAGAACCTATTTTAGATTCTTTAGTCAATTTTACATTCGGGGTTAGCAAGGGTTTGATGGAATCCAAATAGGTCACCACATCTAGGTTCTAAGGAAACTGGTCCAAATCAATCTTCCTTGCATCCTCCATCTTCTTTCTAAAATCATTATTTCCAACAAATCGCTCATTTGTGTCAAAGGCCTTTGGAAAACCAAGCTCTGTTAAGTTCCTTACCTTTTCATCCACCTTCTTCATCTTGTCCGCAACCAAATGCAAATATTTATTTGTTTCACACATTCTCAAACACTTTTCAATGATAGATGACAATGTCATTGATGTAGCAAGCTAATTAGTAATCCATTTTGATTTCAAAACATTGTCACTAGCTTTGTAGACGATTTGTTGAATTTGATTTGTTGATTTCTCTAATGCCAACACATTTTTGTTGTCCATCAAATATTTGTTGAGCTTATTATGATGTTGTCTGATAACATCAATCAATTGAAACATGTCACACAAATGATCAATCCCCTGCATTATTTCATCCCAAATATTTTGTTTCATATGCCTCATTGTTTCTCTACAAAATGCAGATAACTTATTTTGACAAGACTTAATTTCATTTTTTGTTTCCATCAGCTCTGCCTCCAATATTTCATTTCTTTTTCTCTCCTCCAATTTTTGTTCCCACTGTTCATTTCCATTTGCAATGCTTAGTCTTAATTTTTTTGAAGTGAGTTTTTCCTCATCATATTTCTTGTTGCTCTCATCTAGCCTTTGATTTAGTTCATTCACTACAGTCGCATTCTGCTTATCCTCTTTGCTTGTTGATGTAGAGGTAGATTTTTTAATTCTTTTTTCTAATTCATTGATCTTGTTATCTGTTGCTTCCTCTTTGCTTTCTCATTTGCTAGGATTTCTTGTAACTTTTCAATTTGAGTCTGCAACCTTTTTTTATCTCTATCTTGCTTTAGCAATGATGTGTACATAAATTCATTTTTCTTCTTTGATACATTAATTTTGTTAGTATTTCTAAGTCCAAAAAAATCCAATTAAAAATTGTTCACCTCAAATTCAGATGGAGCCATCTGATTTGCTGGTTTGTTTTGAACTATAGGAACAAGAATTGTGTACTCCATGTTTTATTTACTTGTGTCAAATGTGGGTAATACCATGGTTGTTGCAGGCTCTGAAGTTAGAGAAAACACACTCTCCATCAGTTGCTTCTTTTTTTTATTCAATTCTGACTTCTTTTTAAACTCTTCAATGTAATAAAAACCTGGGGATGTAGGAATAATGGAATTCTTGAATGGCGAAGGAATAGGAGTACTTGCAGTTGCTAATGATGTCACAACTAGACTAACTAGCATTAGGGGAGTGCTTGGAAATAAATCCTTTGTGGTGGATCCATTGGTAGTGTGACTTGGAGTTGGACTTGTCAAAATCCTTTGCCTCTTTTGTATGCCTTGATCACCTGATTTTTTTGTGGTATATTGTGTTGTCCTCTTGTGTGTAATTTTTTGTTGTAGCACATGTTGACCACTACTAGTAATACTACCCATACCGTCACCACCAGAGGTAGTTCCATTTGCACTAAGCTCTCCACCATGGGCATGTCCTAGTTGTGATTGTGTCTGACCATGAGGATGAGGATTTGAAGCTCTAACAAATTGACCTGTATGCCCTAGGTCTACTTTTTCACCTCCAACCCCAAGGCCAAATTTATCAACTGGTTTTTTATGCTCTACGTCTGTTACCATCCAAGGGCCTTGTCTTTGGGACCCCAAAGGACCAACTTCATAACCCATTTTTTCAGCTATGGATGATCCTATAGTAAATGCTTCTTTTGTGTCCTCACTTAAACCAAGTTTGAAATTGACATAGATTTATTCTTCCCTATCATTATCACTTTCTTCATCTTCTCGTTCATCCAGATGCTCTATATTCCATAATTTGCTAAACTCAAGATCTTCTTCATTATCTCCATACTCTACAAGAGCTCTTGGATCACCTAGCTCCTTCCTCATAGACCAAAAGGCAGTAATTTTTTATTGTGGCCAATTTTTTTCTATAACTTCCTTCTCTAGAGAATATGGCATTTTTACTTTACTAGATGGTTTATGACTTTTTTCATAAAAATTGTTGTACCTCCTAATTATCTTTCAATGCAATGCCATAATTTCTACTAACAATTGTTCAAAAGAAATACCATTCTCAACAACACTTTTCTCCATTGCTATTTTGATCACATCCTAAGAATCCTTGTTTCTCAAGCTATCAAGCAAGGGTTTACTTTGATGTTGAATTCTACTTCCAACATTCTTATTGAACACAATCATTGATTTAATGGTGTCACATGGATCATACTGCCAACAACATATAGCATCAAAATCAAAAAAATTCAAAAGATCATGTGCCACACTAAATTCTTTTCTCTCGAATGTGATCCCTCCACATGAAAAAGGTAAAGAAGGAAATAAGGTCTTCTTCCCCTGATTGCTAAAGTGTCTTTCATCAGTACTCTACATCTACCTTACATATTCCAAAGCAAAAATCCTTTCTGTCACATGTATTGGAAGTTTGTATGGTTGTACTTCAGATCCATAAAATATTAGCATAGTATATTCTTCCATTAAGTACCAATAATCCAATTGTATTTCTTTTCCTAGTTGAATGCAATTTCTACATGACATAGGAAATCTAGGCATTGGAGTATTTGTAACTGCTTGATGCAATGGAGCCAAAAAGTAGTCTAAAAAATGACTATAGTTCCTTCGAGAATCATGCAACCTTATAATAGTGGTCCATTCATACACTGGAGCCATTTTCTTTTTCTTAGGATTACTATTACTAGAGGGTTGAATCTGAAGCTTGTTGGTCTGAAACATTCCTCTGAATTTGAATAGAAAAAGATAGCATAGGTAGGTTGTGAACCTAAATGTCTTGGTGTAACCTCCTTTAATCATTAAAATTTTTTATGCATGGATTCTACAATGTGCTCAATAAAATTATATTTGGCGTGTGGAGCACCAAAATGGATATTATACACCATTTCAAGGAGGCATGCACCCACTTCCAAATTTCTATCCAGTCTGAGGAAAAATGATAGCATGGAAATAGTATCTTGAACCCATGGTTTAAAAATATCTAAATCATAAGGAGGCTTATGATCACCTTTCAATTTGTTTCTATCCTAAACTATTCTATTTAAGAAATAATTTTTCTCCATTTCATCCACTGCTTCATAATCACTAGCAAGCTTTTCTAGGTCAATGTGGACATTTCCAAATTCTTCAGTTGTAAACCCCAAGGCCAACACTTTTCTAAGTTATTCTGCATTAATGGATAAAAATTCTTCTTTTTTATATTTATTAACAATTTCTCTTTTGTTATCATCATAATTTAGGGCATAGACCATGATGAATTCTAGGCAAGGGAAAACCTCATGTAACATCATGTGCCCTAATCCAGTTACCCACAATGCACTAATACTATTAACTTGCAATTGAATTTTCTTTCCAACCTTATTCTTAGAAGAAGATCTAAGTTCTAAGGTACACCTACCATAGGTTTCAAGATCATAAATATCATGGTATTCATCAGTGAAACCTGTTTAAGCAATTTTGCATAATGTATTTTTTGTTAGGAAAATTTAGGGGCATCTTGGAGAAACCTCCAAGAATAGTAGTGCCTTCGGTAACTTTAATTTTGATTAGGTTGCCTCAAAGACATGTACAACTATGTCCTAAAGTGGAAATAGACACAGTTTATTTCCTATATTAATCCTTCTGAGAGAAGCACATGTAAATTCAACAACAAGCAACAACATAGATGAAAGATAAGACAAAAAACCAGAACACAAAGATTTACGTGGGGAAAAACCTTTCAGGTAAAAAAATCCCACACTCCAAAGATTGAGCCATTGTATTATTCAGCAACTGAAGGTTATAATACAATTTAGGCTCATAGCCTTTTCAGAGATTACATCTTGTTCATTCTGGAATCAATCTGGTAGAAAACTCTCCCTGAGAGATCAACCATGGCATTCATGATCAGGAGAGATTCTAGCATAACCCTGCCTCTCTCTTCCTCTGCTTTGGCCTCATGGCCTCAGTCTTTCAGCCAACCACTCTGCTCTCTCTCTTCTTCTCTTGTTCTCTCTGGCTCTTAGACTCTCTGTACACTATCTTCAAAACATCTAATGCATACATATATGCATTCATTCTCAAACAACCTCTGTGAATCGGTTCATTTCCAACTATCGAATCATCCAGCTCAACATCGTAGATGTTTCCACTTCCTTGCATAGAAGATAATATGTCCAGGTCACACCACGTAGGACAGTCATCCAAATGGTCAAGGGCGTTCAACCTGTGTTGTCATGTCAGTGAGACACTAACCGTGTCTCCCCGATGTCAACACAACTATCATTCGATATCACCAAGAGTCATTCCTATCGGCAAGAGGTTACATCGAGTCCAAAGAGCTATCACTAAGACTTCGTCATGTCACCAAGACCTCACACCGGAGATCACAAGGTATTCCAAAGAGTTTATCAGTCGGCAAGACTATCGCTCTTCGCCTAGACATTACACTGAAGTCTTCAAGTTACATCAACCTCAACATTCTCATCGGCGAGACAATCGCCATTCGATGAGCCATCATACTGAAGTTCAAAGGTCATATCGATGTTAGCTTTTTTTCCATCGGCAAGACAACTGCAGTTCACCAAGACTTCAATCGAAGTCTTCAAGTCATGCCGATGTGAGTATTCCATTCAGTGAGACAATCGTCTTTCACCAAGACATCACACCGAGCTCTTCATGTTATACCAAAACATCCCAGTCGACAAGACTTATCGCTTTCTCTAGGAGGTTACATCGAGCCCTTCAAGTCATACCAAAACATCCAACAGTTGGAAAGACTTAGGCTATCACTGAGATGTTATATCGACATTAGGATTCCCATCGGCAAGACAATCCCTCTTTGCCAAGACATCATACCGATGCCTTCTAGTCATATCGAAGAGTCCAACCATCGGCCAGACATTCCACATTCACTGAGACTTCATACCAAAGTCCTTGTGTTTCTCTGATGACTCCATTTGCTAGGAGTCTCACCGAAAACAACCGATCACATGTGGCTCTGTCAGCCAAACATATTGTTGTCGCCAAGAGGTCATAGCGAACCCCTCTCGTTACCCCGATGACTCCATATGTATATAGTTGTTGGCGAGACATCTCCCTATTTCCAAGACTTCACGCCGAAGTCTTTTAGTTACCGTGAAGACTCCAAATGTATACCTGTCGGCGAGACTTACCGCTATCAATGAGACTTCACACCGAAGCAAGTCTTTCGGCCAAGGGTCTCCCCGAAAATATTAGTCGCCATGAGTCTCCCCGACATCCGCTTGTCACCTAGAGTCTCCCCGATATCCGATAGACACCAACTATCAGCCATACATCTCCCAGTCACCAAGACTTCATACCAATAGGAGCAAGTCATACTGATTACAACATCAGCTAGACAGACCAAAGGTCATGCCGATATCGGCAAGCCTTCCTATTGTCGCCAAGACATCATCCCAACTGTCCAAGGGTATGCCAAAGGTTTTAGATGTCGATCGCCAAGACATTCCAGAAGTCACAGCGATAGTCAAGATCAACTAGTAGGTCGGCCAGACATCTCAACAGTCTCACCGAAATTACTTCACAAGAGGTTTTAGCTTGTGGGATTGAGGCACACAATTCCAACAATCTCCCACTTGACGAAGATCACACATGCACCTCCAAAGCAAAACTGCAACTCACTATCCAACAAAGCAACCTAAATGCAACCGATCATAGCCTTCTAAGAAACCACATAGACCTCAAACATGCTCTCGTGCTCCATCAAGAATTTTGCTTGAACATTTAAGATGTCCACCATTCAAGAAAGAATCCTTGTCATCTTCCAACATGGCACATGTGGAAGAAAGATACAAGCCAAGGTGAATAAGCACCATTCCAACGAACACAAGCAAAAGATCCCAATGTTATCACCAACAAGATACTGCTACCAATTCACTGTGCTCAAAGTCTATACAAAAGTAATATCAACTTCAAAGCTTTAAACAGAACACAACAGTGAAGTCATTCTCCAGAAACAAGATTAAAAACACCAGCTAAAACAACAATCAGATTGACTGCTTCCATCCAACTGATAAATCCACGCGACTGAAAATAGCACCCACAACTTGTGCTATTCCATCCAGTCTCACATACCTCATAGGTATCAACATTAGTAAACTTATGCCAAACCATAACCAACTCATTAATAGCAAATACAAGCTCCAAGTGCCAACCGGTCAAAGAAGACAAGACACATACAGGAACTCCCACTGCCCAGGAGTAATCTTGAACTAAAAGATAAAAAAGCATCGCAAGTCTACCAATAATAGCACATAGAACATGTGACCATGTAGTACCAAGGAAATATCCACAATGATATGCACCATTTGCAACAAACTACTACAAGAAACATTTCTCTCACCACAAACCTTCACGGCCACAGAGAGAAACTCTACACATCATATTCCTATAGAACATCCTCCTACATACACTTCTAACAGCCAGTTGTGTCAAGAATGATCTCCTTCTCATTCAGAAAGAAAATCAAGCTACTTCATTTCCTATTTCAGGAAATAAGCCCAAACATCATCTCCTACCAATTCTCATTAGTAAATAACATAACACAAAAGCTCAAGGAGATAAAACAAGCTGTACATCTTCCACTATGAATCCTCCAGAACCATTAAACAACAATTCAAGATCCATATCATGAAAGTGAACATAAAACACATCTGAAAAGTATAATGGGCCAAATACCTCTCAGATAAACTACCGAGTAGACCAAGAGCGGGAACGTAAATACTCCTTCAAGATATACAATTCATCACGACTAATCTAAGAGAAATCTCCTCATAGGTCTTTTATTGAACTCACGTTCAACCAAGGTGTAGGCTTCTTAGACTTTCTTATTCTTCATGTATCCATGAGTACTAGCAACCAATCATCTCATGCTAAACTTCAATTGCATTACTGCACTATCATGAAGTATCAAGAAAATAATCAAAGCACCCAATACACAAAGAATTACCAGACCTCTGTCAAAGCTCCAATAATCTGAATCAGGAACTTATCATGACACCATGATCTACATATCCCTTTAGGAGATACCATGCTTCAAGTGACTTCAATATTGTCTCAAGTACAATGCACAATGCCAAAACTCCAGTGCATAAACAAGAGTATACCATGACATAAAGCAAATAGACTCAAAACCAACATCACCTGTCAAGCACCACCAACACCTTAGCCAAAGACTCCAAGCATCCTCCATGGTTCCAATATGTTTCACATCTTCAAATAATGTCCATGCAAATGCAAAAGAACCCTTTCTGCAGCAATAGGATCTAAGGGCTTCCCCAAGAAACATCTGCAACACTAAAGAAGACCATTCACCACCATGTGATGAACCCACAGTCATTACTAAAGCTCCCACTGAAACGTGACACCCGAGCTCTTCAAGCATCATGACCAACTGCTTCTGTAGACACCGAAATTTGGTTTAAGCCTACGACTTCAATATTCTGCGTAATTCCTATTCTTCGATTGATTAAATAATCTTAATTATTTAATTAATTCATCTTAACATTTAATTCTTCTATTGATTAAATAATCTTAATTATTTAATTAATTCACATTTTCTTTATTCTATCTGATTAATTAAATAAACGCTTTTTATTTAATTATCTTACTAATTAACCTTATTCTTCTTGCCAAATTAAATAAATTCTTATTTAATTTACTCTTTATCATACTTCAACTATAATTAAATAAATTCTTTATTTATTTAATTATTCATTTAAAATCCCTTCATCACCTAATTAAATAAATCTTATTTATTTAATTATTCTTCAAATATCAAATCTTGAATTAAATGAATTATTTAATTCATGAAGTCTATTTTTACGCATTCCTCTATATTTTAGATAATTATGTGAGTTATCTAAGTATTCCCTTTTACTCGACTCAAAGATCTATTTTAATCGCTCAGTTAACTCTTGATTTAATGTCTTAGTGGCATTCTCGAGTAATCTCTTCGTCAAATCATTCTGTCATCTAGTTCTAACTCATTTGCGTGTACATGCGTATTAATTAAATATTCCTATTTAATTAATTAAATCTTGTGCGTGCATTCGAACAAGAGTTTCTTTAATCAATTTTTATCTTTGTCATGCAAAGATAATTCTTCTGTTTTCGAATACCAAACTTGAAGATTAAATCATTTATTCAATCTTTAATTCTATTTCTAATTTGTATCACTCATGTCATCACTGACAGTTATCAGAATACATGTCTAATTAGTCAATCTCAACCGTCTGTTGATCTTTCAATCTTGGCCTGTCGTTCGAATAATCAATTTTCTATAAATTGATTTGTCATTCTTCATTTCACTCTCTTGCGAAATCTTATGACTTTTGAGAGCACTTAATCTTGAATCTTCGATATTTTGCTAATCACTATCTTAGGCTATACTTGCACAAATTACTAAAAATCTGAGGGCAATTATACTACACAAGCAAAATGGAGAAGGGCAATCGAGATGAATCATGGAAATACGTTTGAAATTGGTGAGATTGTTTCAGTTTTAATTACGTTTTGACTTCCTTTGTTCTTTGTTGCTTTAACATTAGATGCATTTAGAGATCTTAGATTTAGTATTGCATGTTTGCTCTTAATCTTGTCTTTGTGCATTTTTCTAGATGTAATTTTTCTTGTGTGTTTTCTCTTAAATGTTCTTTTGAGTCCAAAATAAAACTGAAAACACTTTGTCTTATGATTGTCTTTATTTGTCAAAATTTGATCACGGAAAACAAAGTCGGTTTTAACATCTCATCACTGAAAACACACAGAGAGTCGCAACTATTCACCAGAAAGTCACAATTGATTTTTAGAGTCGCATCTGTTTAACTTTGAGTTGCATCAGTTATTACGAGTCACATTTGTTTATCTTTGAGTCACATCTGTCAGTATCAACCGCATCTATCTAATTTAGAGTCGCATCTGTTAGTTTGAGCGCATGCATTATATTTTGAGTCGCAACTGTAATTACGAGTTGCATCTGTTAGAAAGTTAACCGCATCTGTCGGAGTCACACATTGAACTTTACCAGAGAAACACAATTGATCACTGGAAAACCACAACTGTTAACTTGAACCACATCTGTGAAATTTTGCGACGCATTTGTTTGATTATCAAAAAACTAGAATTCACAGTCACTATCCAGTGAACACAGTTAACCAGTTTCAATTGTCTTTACACAAACAGTCCTTGAACAGAAACCTGAAACAATTTTCTCAATTTTGCATCCTTTAGGTTCATATAGTCATTACCATAGTTGTCTTAATTTAGAGTTTAGTTTCATCTTAGAATACATATTACCTTGCATTAAACTTCTAGAAAGGTCACTTTTACAAACTTTAGGATTAGCCCACCATCTATACTCTAGAAAAATCATAGTGTCAACATAATCTTGTCATTGAACCTAGTTTTATCAGTTTATCCTTTGTCCTACAGAGAGTCCTCCTACCTCATCAGTCTAGTTAGGAAACTCAACTTGTCTTTGATCTTCGTCCTACATTGGTTCCTTGACTTAAACTAAATTGACGCCTTGGTTAGACTTTAGGTAGTTGGTACCCTCATCTTAGGTTTACGGAATTGATTACCTTAGAAGCTTGCTTAGAATTTGCATACTTAGATATTGTCATCCTAGACTAGCGTCATATTAGACATATTTTACTTGCACATAAAATACCAAAAAAATAGCTGCATTCATTCCTTATTTGCACCTAGAAAATACCAAAAACATAGCTTAGGTTGCATACCTTAGAATTAAGTCACTCTTTGCATTGTCATACCTTAGCCCTCATATCACATACCTTATTCATACTCCATCTTTCATCATAACCTCACCACCATGTCTGTAATTTACCTTGATATGCGTGCTAGTCAAGTTGAATACCAGTTACTCCGTAATGGTCAATTCCAACAAGCCATAGACTTCAAAAGACAATATATCCAATCCAAATTCCAACCAACGTCAACCCATGGTCAACTATCTACATACCCTTCCTACCAACAATCCATAAGTCCTAGTCCTCCATCCATCTACCCTCATTATCAAGAGTCCCTTAGCATAATCCATGCCATGAATCCACAACAAACATCTGTTAGTCATACCTATCCTAACCTTGACAAGGGAAACCAACCATCCAATAATCCCTTCCAATCCTCCACATCCTATCATAGTCCTTCATCCACTAATCCCTTCCAAGCCACTCCATCTCAATCTACATTCAGTCATGAAAATACATCTATTCATGGTCTCCAAAGTCACATCCCATCTACTAAACTTAAGGATACATGTCAAATGGAAAGTCCAAAGCATGACTTCATGGCTTCACCTTCATGTCAAGATCAAAGTAGTCTATCTGATGACCCTATCTTTAAGTCCATCCAAGAAGTCTTAGATAATCATGGCATCCAAAATACACCTATCCTTGATCAAGATTCCATTCCCAACCATATTATTCAAGACAAACCTATCTTTGATCAAGACACCACTATTGAGCAAGAAGTCCAAAATGATCCAATCCTTGACCTTTATGCCACTCATGATCAAACACTTGAAGATGAACCTATCCAAGTACCAAACACATCCATTTCCCAAAATGAGACACTTGCCTCCTTTGAAAACATTGATGATATTCCTCTAGAACAAGAGTCTCCTACTCTAGACATATTTGCAAATGATCAAGCTATAGTTGAGTTCATTGGAATCTATGAAAATGACCATAAAGATGGTTTTGACATCAACTTGGAAGCACCAGCAAAATCCTCTGAATATGATATGTCACAAAATCACACCAATGATATCCAACATGTCAATGAAGATACGACATCCTATCAACTAGGATCATCCACTTTTATCAAATCAGGCTTTCTTGTAGAGGAGAAGATTCCAAGTAATAGTTTCCACAAACACAATGATGGGTTAGCATATTGCTTCCAAAATGAAAAATACCCCATCACAAAGAGAATCTATCAGAGCATGCAGTATCAAGGAAAAGGACTAGACATACACGAGCAAGGAATTCTAGAACCAATACAGTTTCAAGAAAATTCTAGACATCAAGGTCTTGGTTATCCTTCAGTCAACAAATTTAATGATGTTAATGGTACCTCCTTGATATTGGGGGCAACTTTATCTAATACAAACATCAAAATGGAGGCCATGAGTAATTCTTACCATAAGGTTGTTGCCAACACCCCTTCCATCCATACCATAAATTGTCATTCCAACATGAATAAACCTTCCATTTGGAACCAACAAAAACAAAAGTCTTACAAATTCAAAATTCAAAATCAATATCAAAGGCCATTGAGTCAATCAAAAATCCAAGTGGACAAATAAAGTTAAAATGGATCCCAAAGAAAAATGGATCAAGCAAAGAAAATAGTTCAAAAGTAAAAGTCAATCAAAATGTGGAGCCACAAGAAAAGAGGACTCCCACATATAATAAATGTCCACCTCCTTCAAAATGGTCATCATACAAGGCATATAAAAGTTATGGTTCCAAACATTATCCCAATCTAAAACCCAGTCTCCATCATCCATCACCCCAAGTTTGGAAAATGAAAATTCCTACATCTAAATTTCCAAACGCGTCTACCATCATTTGTCATAATCCTACATCTCGCCTAAAGTCTAAAAATCCTATGTCACAAATCCATCGCATCTTGGCAACAACTCTTTATTGTAAGGACTCCCATGGTACTCTATCGCGATGTGCGTATTTTGATAAGGCCAACTCTAGTGTCAACAAGGATTACAATGACATCAATCAATTGTATGCAAGTGCTATGATCCTGACAAGGCAACTATTTCATCAAGGTTATTATTGGCATATCATGGCACCAGTCTCTACATCAACACCATTAATGGATTCGACACAATCAGTGATCATCTAAAGCATCAAGGCCATCTAGAAAAAGAAAAGAAAAAAAAGAAAAAAAAAGTCACTTTGATGAAAACCTGGCAAACAGGCATCTTGGTGACACCAAAAAGAAAAAAAAAATCAAGAGAAATTTTTTGTCCAATAGTGAAAACCATTCTTATGGCGCTTTGGATAAATACCATGATGAAAACCTGACAAACAGGCATCATGTGTAAGAAATTATCTATGTGGACTATTACACTTGGGGGCAAGTTGTCTCATCTCCCATACCCTTCGTATGACATTTATTATGAAATTTCCATCTATCCATCTAAGCCCTACCACTCATGCCCATTTTCCCATCTACTTTGATCTTGATAAGGATTGGGGTGCAAACATAAATCGTGCTTTGGAAATTTTTTTGGCATGTCTATCCTTTGGTCATACACTATCCATGAAATATCATGTCATAGCCTTCATAGCATTTCTCCAAATGAGTTATATTTATACCAAATACCTATCACATGCCTTGGTTTTTCCCTTGTCAATGGTCTAAGGATCTTCCATCATATCATCTAATCCTAAAAATTCATTCCAAATGCAACAAGCCCAATCCATACAATCTTTCTATGCATCCTAGTGCATCTTTCAAAACATTACTTGGCTTTGTTTCTAGCCTTGCTGCAAACTTTGATCCTTTGGTCACATTATCGTCATCCTCATGTTGTTCTGGGATGTGTCCTTCCCATGTCAAAGAACGTTGTCAGCAACCTCATCACCTGTCGATTGGTTTTCAGCTTGACTAGGAGCAAGATCATGGTTGTCCTTGGATTCTTGTGCATGCTTGCTCACTTGCTTATAGGCATCCTTATCCCTGTACATAGTCCACTTCCCTGTACATAGTCCACTTTCCTATACATAGTCCACTACCCTGTACATAGTCCTTATCCCTGTACATACTACCTATCCCTGTACATAGTCCACTTCCTTGTACATAGTCCGCTACCTTGTACATAGTCCTTATCCCTATACATACTACCTATCCCTGTACATATCCCTTATCTTTCATCTCCATCGCTTGTATATACCATTCATAATAAGTGGTAGTCTTTCCCATAACATGGAACGATTGACATCGAGTGCAGTTCATATCCCCCATTTTACCCTATTCATAATCAATTGGTCTTATACTCGACTGGGGGAAAACACTTGACTTGTGTCATATAGATTCTTCCATTGGCTGCCTTGAAGACATAAAACCATAGAAAAATCCACAAACATCGCAAAATGACCTGAGAAAATGCAAAAACATCAGAAAACTTCAAGAAGACAAAAAAATCAAAACATTTCAAAAATCCAAAAACAGAGTCAGAGTCAGTTGCACTTGTCAGTCTTTGTCGTTTGTCAAACTACGTTGCCTCTGCGACTGGATGTAGGCAAGGTCATCTGCCGATGTGCCCCCGAGGCATTAGGCCAGTCAGTTTAGGTGTGTCTGTATAAAATCATGATTCAATCCATATGTCTATATGACAAGGTCATTGGTCGTGTCGAACTACGAGGTCTCTGCATGTATAACGTAGGCAAGGCCATCAATCGATGAGCCCCCGAGGCTGCACTAGGTCAGTCCTTTAGGGTTTGTCATCTCACATAGTTAATTGTCAACACATCGTATCATGTCATGCATCAATCTGGTGAACAAGTCAGCAATGTCTCTAAGTCAAATCAAACAAATTGCCAACAAAACAATCAAAACATATCAACCAATGTCTGCTATAGGATGTGTCCTTCCTGGAAACAGTCATCATCAAAAAAATCAACCTGTATCTTGTTCAAGATGAGTCCTTGAATACTGATATCAGCAAAATAATCTATGTTTTATACAGGATGAGTCCTTCCTGCATAATCGACAAGGTCAAACAATCAAACATAACCTTACACGGGTTATCACATCAACGAAATCTAACTCAACATCTTATACGATACATGTCTTTCTAAAACCAGGCTTTGTCATGCCTTATACAGATAGTCATAACATCGAAACCAGACTCACAGTCTTATCCGGTATGTGTATTTCCTGACATTAGGCTCTATCAATCAAAACAAATCAAACAAACAAGATCAAGTTTTGGCAAATATTTTACTGGCTTTTTGACTTTCTGACTTATTTATCTTATCATTTGTCTTGAATTGATGACTAGGAATTATGTTACTAGCTTTCTCAAGGATGTCCCATGAAGGATTTAGAGAAGCAACAATGTATCACAATTCTATTTTTTTGACTGCTGTCTATCGATTGTCTTTTAACTTTGATTTTGAGTCATGTTACTAGTTTCCTCAAGGATGTCCCATGAAGGATTTAGAGGAGTGATGACATCTCATGACCCGTCTTTTTTTTTGTTTGCTGTCTGTGGTTTGTCTTGACAAAAAGACTGGGGCAACTTGTGCCCTTAGTATGAGTTAACGACAATCCTTGTTTGCGACTATCTGTTGTTAGCAAGTGGATGACCTTGCACACCTTGATCTATGTCATACCATGGTGTTTTTCTCCATTTGTATTAGTCCCACCCAATGATGATAAAGTGCAACGCCTTTTGTGATACGATGAAACATCGAAGATTGCTAATACTAAAATCCATCTCATTTCTTTTATTATTTCTCAATCTTTCTTTTTGCACTAACATTTCTTCTTTTCTACATCTTCACCACCCTTATCTATTTTCCTCTATCCTTTTTTTCTTTCATCTTCTAGTTCTCTCATCAATCTTGAGAGCACACTCATGTTCTTTGAACCCGCCTATCCTCCCGAGGGGGCATACCTTCACCTGTTTTACATTGGGGCATTATTGGGGCATATTTCTTATCTATTTTCTTTGACACAACGCCGAAATGACATTGTATCAAAGAGGGGCAAATGTAGACACCGAAATTTGGTTTAAGCCTGCGACTTCAATATTCCGCGTAATTCCTATTCTTCTATTGATTAAATAATCTTAATTATTTAATTAATTCACATTTTCTTTATTCTATCTGATTAATTAAATAAACGCTTTTTATTTAATTATCTTACTAATTAACCTTATTCTTCTTGCCAAATTAAATAAATTCTTATTTAATTTACTCTTTATCATACTTCAACTATAATTAAATAAATTCTTTATTTATTTAATTATTCATTTAAAATCCCTTCATCACCTAATTAAATAAATCTTATTTATTTAATTATTCTTCAAATATCAAATCTTGAATTAAATGAATTATTTAATTCATGAAGTCTATTTTTACGCATTCCTCTATATTTTAGATAATTATGTGAGTTATCTAAGTATTCACTTTTACTCGACTCAAAGATCTATTTTAATCGCTTAGTTAACTCTTGATTTAATGTCTTAGTGGCATTCTTGAGTAATCTCTTTGTCAAATCATTCTGTCATCTAGTTCTAACTCATTTGCGTGTACATGCGTATTAATTAAATATTCCTATTTAATTAATTAAATCTTGTGCGTGCATTCGAACAAGAGTTTCTTTAATCAATTTTTATCTTTGTCGTGCAAAGATAATTCTTCTGTTTTTGAATACCAAACTTGAAGATTAAATCATTTATTTAATCTTTAATTCTATTTCTAATTTGTATCACTCATATCATCACTGACAGTTATTAGAATGCATGTCTAATCAGTCAATCTCAACCGTCCGTTGATCTTTCAATCTTGGCCTGTCGTTCGAATAATCAATTTTCTATAAATTGATTTGTCATTCTTCATTTCACTCTCTCTCACAAAATCTTATGACTTTTGAGAGCACTTAATCTTGAATCTTCGATATTTTGCTAATCACTATCTTAGGCTATACTTGCACGAATTACTAAAAATATGAGGGCAATTATACTACACAAGCAAAATGGAGAAGGGAAATCGAGATGAATCATGGAAATACGTTTGAAATTGGTGAGATTGTTCCAGTTTTAATTACGTTTTGACTTCCTTTGTTCTTTGTTGCTTTAACATTAGATGCATTTAGAGATCTTAGATTTAGTATTGCATGTTTGCTCTTAATCTTGTCTTTGTGCATTTTTCTAGATGTTACAGCTTCAGGTTCCCATAACTGACTATTCAGGTACTCAAACAATATCCATCCTCTCATCTCAAAACAATCACACCAATGCACAAGTGACCACAGACAAGGCCAACTAACAAATCTGCACCAACAATGAATCAACCTCATGGATAAAGATAGTCCACATCCAAGTTATCTCACTGCAGCCAATGGGTAGCTAGTCCATCAACCGCATAACTCGTAGATCACAAACATCAAACATGCAAACCCATCATTGCATTGGAAACTACAACACTGAGATTTCAAAGAGAATAACCATGTAGACAACATGACTCAAACACCAGATCACACCAAACCTGATTTTCCAGTCATGTCCACAACGAGCACCATAATCAAAAAAACCACAAGCATCACCACAAGAATGCTGAGTGAAAAATCATGTACCAACACTCCCATGCAGAGAAGAAAACACACCTCCTCAAAACCATGCACAAAGCATGAATGCAAAATTGCAACTATCTCATCCAGCAACACCCCAAAAGTCAGGCTCTAGAAAATAGCTTATCAACAGCTCCACATAACCACAAGTTTTGCTTAACCGTGTAAAACTTGCAAAACCACTGAGCCATGCAAATACAAAACATCCTTAAAAAGGAAAAAATAGTTCAAGAAAATCCAGGCCCCTTTCAGACCAAACCTAAAACCACCAACATGTACATGCATCCGAGAAAGAGATAAAGGATATTTCAGAATCTTGCAAATCATCTAATGATTAACTCCATAGCCTTTATGTATTTGAGGTTAATAGGAAACAGTGCCTTCCAACACCAGGAAACACCACCTAGCATTAGCACTCTCTTCCATGGCTGAGAAACAAACTAGGCTTCTCCATATCATGAAGGAGCCTCTTAGAAAGACACCCAATATGAAAGCTTTACTGCTACATAGCCATGGAGCAAGAAAATCCACCTCATACACCAAGGTTATACCGCTACCAACCATGAGACACAGATCACAAAAAAAAAACATGATCAACTCCCTTTTCCATCTCCACCATCCTTCAAGCTACGTGCTGTCTCCAAATATCACAAGACTTCCACTCACCAAAAGTATCAATAAATTAGACGATTCCTCCAAATTTCCTCTAGCCTCACAAGCTAAGAAATCTTCACAGGAGAAATACCCAGTACCAACAACCAAACGAAGGCTCTGATACCACTTGTTAGGAAAATTTAGGGGCATCTCAGAGAAACCTCCAAGAATAGTAGTGCCTTAAGTAACTTTAATTTCGATTAGGTTGCCTCAAAGACACATACAACTATGTCCTAAAGCGAAAACAGACATATTTTATTTCCTACATTAATCCTTTTGAGAGAAGCACATGTAAATTCAACAGCAAGCAACAACACAGATGAAAGATAAGACAAAAAACTAGAACACAAATATTTACGTGGGGAAAACCCTTTCGGGTAAAAAACCCCACACTCCAAAGATCGAGCCATTGTATTATTCAGCAACTGAAGGTTACAATACAATTCAGGCTCATAGCCTTTTCAGAGATTACATCTTGTTCATTCTGGAATCAATCTGGTAGCAAACTCTCCCTGAGAGATCAACCATGGCATTCATGATCAGGAGAGATTCTAGCATAACCCTGCCTCTCTCTTCCTCTACTTTGACCTCATGGCCTCGGCATTTCAGCCAGCCACTCAGCTCTCTCTCTTCTTCTCTTGTTCTCTTTGGCTCTTAGACTCTCTGTACACTATCTTCAAAATGTCCAATGCATACATATATGCATTTGTTCTCAAACAACCTCTGTGAATCAGTTCATTTCCAACTATCGGATCACAACTATCGAAGCATCCAGCTCAGCATTGTAGATTTTTCCACTTCCTTGCATAGAAGATAATATGTCCAGGTCACCACATAGGACAGTCATCCAAACGGTCAAGGGCATTCAACCTGTGTTGTCATGTCGGTGAGACACTAACCGTGTCTCCCTGATGTCAACACAGCCAACATTCGATATCACCAAGAGTCATTCCTATCGGCAATAGGTTACATTGAGTCCAGAGAGCTATCGCTAAGACTTCATCATGTCACCAAGACCTCACACCGAAGATCACAAGGTATTCTGAAGAGTTTATCAGTCGGCAAGACTATCGCTCTTCGCCTAGACATTGCATTGAATTCTTCAAGTCACATTGACCTCAGCATTCTCATCGGCGAGACAATCACCATTCAATGAGACATCATACCGAAGTTCAAAGGTCATATCGATGTTATCTTTTTTTCCATCGGCAAGACAACCGCAGTTCGCCAAGACTTCATACCGAAGTCTTCAAGTCATGCTGACGTGAGTATTCCATTCGGTGAGACAATTGTCTTTTTCCAAGACATCACACCGAGCTCTTCATGTTATACCAAAACATCCCAGTCGGCAAGACTTATCGCTTTCTCCAGGAGGTTACATCGAGCACTTCAAGTCATACCAAAACATCCAACAGTTGGCAAGACTTAGGCTATCACTGAGATGTTATACCGACATCAGGATTCCCATCGGCAAGACAATCCCTCTTTGCCAAGACATCATACCGATGCCTTCTAGTCATATCGAAGAGTCCAACCGTCAGCCAGACATTCCACATTCGTTGAGACTTCATACCGAAGTCCTTATGTTTCTTCGATGACTCCATTCGCTAGGAGTCTCACCGAAAACAGCCGATCACATGTGGCTTTGTCGGCCAAACATACCGCTATCACCAAGAGGTCATAGCGAACCCCTCTCATTACCCTAATGACTCCATATGTATATAGCTGTTGGTGAGACATCTCCCTGTCACCAAGACTTCACGCCGAAGTCTTTTAGTTACCGCGAAGACTCCAAATGTATACCTGTCGGCAAGACTTACCGCTATCGGTGAGACTTCACACCGAAGCAAGTCTTTCGGCCAAGGGTCTCCCTGAAAACATTAGTCGCCATGAGTCTCCCCGACATCCGCTTGTCACCCAAAGTCTCCCCGATATCCGATAGACACCAACTGTCGGCCAAACATCTCCCAGTCGCCAAGACTTCATACCGATAGGAGCAAGTTATACCGATTACCACATCGGCTAGATAGACCAAAGATCACACCAATATCGGCAAGACTTCCTATCGTCATTGAGACATCATCCCGATGTCCAAGGGTACGCCAAAGGTTTCAGATGCCGATTTCCAAGACATTCCTGCAGTCACAACGATAGTCATGATCAACTAGTAGGTCAGCCAGACATCTCAACAGTCTCACCGAAATTGCTTCACAAGAGGTTTCAGCCTATGGGATTGAGGCACACAATTCCAACATTTTTTTATTTGACATTTCTCTAGTGGTACTGGTGGTAGAAAAGCTAATACAATCAACAATATGAAATTTATAATTCCCTATTAGTCCTTAATTTTTCTTAATTCTTAAGCCTCTTAACCCTGAACCTAAACTTCAAATTTTAACAAAATAATATTTTAAGAAATGTCAAGTGATGAAATGTAGCCACATGAATCCTTTAACTTACCTGGATTTTGAATTTTGATTCTTGAAGTTGAAACTGGGTTACTAGAATGGATTTATTGGAAGTGGAACTGTGGAACCCAGAACAGTTTGGTGCACTGCAATGAGCAAACTGAATGACACTGAAATGTCTACTTGTTATTTATAGACTACATAGTACACAATTAGGTGGTACAAGGTACATGGCTGGCAATATTTAAAAAAATTCATTAATGATTTACTCTTGCATTGATAGCAAATTATAAACCATTGATCTTTGATAATCTAATGGTTATAGGGTGATTCCAGAGGTTTAAGTTCACAAGTGTAGTGCTTTGCGCATTTCATTTTTGAATGCAACTACAACCATACATCAAATGTTCGTCGAACAGTTGAGTAATTTAAATAATAAACATAAAACATGTGTTTTAAATTTACATTAAACTTTAATGCCCTAGGATTAACATCAAGGCCAAGGGGCCATAAACTTAATGTTTCAAAGGCCTTAATAAAATGAATTACAATGTCACATTAATATCACATTGCAAAACCATTAACAAAATTTAACTTGCAAAGGACTTAATAAAATGAATTAAA
The DNA here is from genome assembly GCA_007258455.2 of Sequoia sempervirens. NCBI lineage: Eukaryota > Viridiplantae > Streptophyta > Pinopsida > Cupressales > Cupressaceae > Sequoia > Sequoia sempervirens. Next base: position 655,487,258 of record VDFB02058242.1, on the reverse strand, counting down.
ATGTCACATTAATAGCACAACCATTTATTTTATTACAACTGAATTACAATGTCACACTATTACATAGTACAAATACAAATGTAAGTGCAAGCACCAAGCTTCTACTGGACCGCTGGTGAAAAATTGAAAACGTAAATGTGATACATGTATCTTTGAAAATAAATGGAACTTGCTAGGTCAACCATGAGCTCTCAAAATAAACTCATGGGGCTTGCTGGGTCAACCATGATATTTGAAAATAAATGCATGGGGAAAGGGGGCCCAATCAAACTGGGGAAATGGGAGCTGTGAAGATACAAAATGTACTTAGCCCCTTTCAAAACTAGACTAATGCAGAAGATGAGCACTTAAAATAAATGCATGGGGCTTTCCTAGTAGGCCATGGTGTCTCAAAATAAATGCAAGGGACTCTCTTGGCCAATGATGCAGATGATGAGGGGTATTAAAACTGCTCCCATGTAGAAGATGAGCACTGAAATTAAATGCATGGGAATTTCCTGGGAAACCATGCAGATGATGAGGGGTAGTAAAACTACTCCCATCTTCTACTTGCAACTTTCATGCACTAGGATAGCACTTATCTCCATCAAAGCTCCTCATCCTGGTTCAAAACTTGTCTAAGAATTCAGGTGAACCAAATCAACTTCTTTCCAATTCCACCCATTCTGAACTTGAAGGAAATTGGTCTTTTACTTTGTAACTACATAACTGGAGGCGGGAGAATTTAGAGAATCCCCAATAATACCGCATCATCTTCTTCCTGAATCCTTATTAAGATATTAACCCTATAAAATGAAAACCCTTATGACAATTAAATGAATGATTTTAGTTGTGTTCACTATCCTTATTTATGAGTGAAAAGTGCCACTACCAGCCTAATCCCTTGTACACCTCACACGTGTCACGTGTGAGGTTGTGTATAGTTACTACTAACTAGTAATAATTGTGATTCGTGCAAACTAAAAATACATCTTAATCGGTACCTCAAGCTAGCTACATGCAAAGTTGCAAACTATACCTCAAGCTGACAAGCTATCAATTGTCAAAATTGGCAGTGCCATGCAAGTTATTAATTGTCAAAATCACTGGATTATTGACATCATCATCTATGATTCTATAGTACATCGTGCAGTTTTCAATATAAAGCTATCTAATCATTCACTTTGGCTATTCATATGGCATTAATCTTCGCCGCCACCCAATACCACAACCAAATTGAGAATTTCAATAGAATAAATGAAAGGTAGAGTACTTCGACACATTGAAAAGAGAGAATTAAATGTCTCATTTTACCTTAATCATTATCAATGTCCTAATAAGTCACAATAAATTTCGCTCACTTATGATTAGAACTATATATTGATTTCTAAAACCAATAATTAATAAAATCTCAACCATTGATTTATGAAAATCTAACGGTTCTAGTGTTATTCTGGAGGTTTCAATTCACAAGTCTAGTGCTTCAAGGATTTACTTCCAGAATGCATCTATAGCCATCCATCGAAAATTCATCAAATGGTCCCTTTAAAAAAAAAACTTTATGCATGTGTATAATTTAAAATGGGGACATCGCTAGGTTGACGAGACTTGACCTTCAGGATTAAAGAGTTAAGATTTAAGGCTTTGTCATAAAATATTTTGGTCTGACTTAAGAAATATTAAACGGTAAAATATTTAATGGTTCTAGTGTAATTCTAGAGGTTTCAATTCACAAATCTAGTGCTTGAGAGATATACTTCCGCAATGCAACTACAATTGTCCATCAAAAATTCATCAAATGGTCATGGTCCATAATGTCGCATGGTCACTGAAATTTTGAACCTTACAACCAAAGTCCAAAGTTTTGAAGTTTTTGAAACCTCTGACCCACCAACTACAAAGATGACCAAGAAAGACTTGCAACTAAGGTTAGGAAAAGCACAAAAACCCTGACTTTGGTGAATTAAGATAGGAAAGGTGGCAAGGACGATGTATTTATGAAGTGAAGATCATGGGAAAATTTTAGCAAGTGGACATGACTGGAGGATTGATGGGTAATTAAGATCGGTACCGTGTGGAGTTTGGAAAATTATTACCTCTCGGCCCTTGATTAGCGAAGTTAATAATAGAGTTTGGTGTGGAGAATAAGGCACACAAAAATTATGAAAGAGTGGTGGTGGCGGCGGTGTAGCTACAACAATTTTCAAATGGAGGCCAACTTCACTCTGCGTTTGAGGAGGCAATTAAACCCATTTTATGGTGAAGCTTCTGACAAAAGATTAATGGGTATGTTTTTATTCACTAATGGGAGGTTGGTACAAAGTGTGCAGATGATTTTGGGGAAATCCTTTGGAAATCTTAGGCATAGATACAAGACTAAAATGGATGTATACTCCTTGATCATGGGGTTTGGACTTGGGGGAATCAACAAGCACAGTGAGAGAAGTGATGGAGATGATTGTGCATAGAGATTTATTGGAAGGATTAGAATCAATACTTGAATGGGCATTTCTAGGTGAAGGTTTCGACATCTGGGAAGGCTTTGAAAATGTGGAACTAGAAGGGGTAGAAGGATGCATCTCTTTCGTGTGTTGGCCAAAGGATGAGATTAAAAATAAATGTAGGGAAGAAGCAAGGTTTGGATAGGAAGCATTGAAGCTCTTTATAGAGCTGATGACGATGGAAGCAATTACAACACAATTGAAAGCATGGGAGAAAGTGGAGGCAGAGCGTACGGAAGCACATGTGAAAGTGGAGAAAAAGTGTATGAAAGCAAAAAGACAGAATGCAAGGAAGCAGAAGATGAAAGGAAAATCAACAAGGAAAGTTGGTTATGAAATAGGTAGCACTAGTTGAATTTGTAGTTCTTGTAGGGTTTTTGTAGAATTAGCGCAAGACTAGTACTAAATTTTTGGCTTGTTGAAATACGTAGGGTAGATATAGATAGTTGTGAACTGGTTTTAGTTTGGCAGGGTTATTTTTTCTGTTATGAAGCATGTTAAAATGATTTTTTGAAAAAGAAGTTAGCTATAGGAGATTTTTGGATGGTTGATGAAAACAATGAGGCAAATAATCTTTATTTTCATGCATTTTTTTATTAGTTTGATATTAGGTTTAATTTTCCAATTTTTTTTCTTAATCATTTGAAAATAGGTTTAATTCGCCAATGAATTTTATTTTTTAGTTTGGAAAAAAGTTTTAATCACCAACAAAATTATTTTTCTGGTTTGAAAATAGGTTTAATTCGCCAATCGAAATATTTTATTGCTTTGAAAATAGATTTTAATCACCAATGGAAAAAAATTAGTGGTTTTAAAAAAATTGCATTTCACCAAGATTTTCCAAAGAATTCTAGCGATTAGAAAAGATTTTCCAATGTACATTATTTTTTTATCTCAAAAAACTAAAATAATCACCACTAAAATTAATATTTTTATTGGGAAGTATACAAGATTCACTAGGATTTTACACCTTCACCGAGGGGGGGGGTTTGTTAAAGTTTTCCCTAGTTGGTTTTACTTGGTTGTTGAGGATTGGAAGAATTTTCTTCCACCTTAAACAATCTCAAATGTCTAGAATATCTAGATATTTCTTATTGTGATTCTTTGGAATCAGATGTTTATCAGAGGGATGACAACATAAAAATTGTTAAAAAAAGTGAGCATAACTGTATTGATTGTCAAAAAGACAAAAAGTTGAAAGTTATTCATTTATCGAGAGGGATTTCAAATATTATGTTTTCTTTTCTCACCACAATGCACTTAGGGGAGACAACCTAATAGTTGAGCATGCTCCCTTTTTGTTATATTTTACATTTTCTTAGTTACATGATGAGATTGTATATGAGTTATTGTATTGATTGTAACAAGAAAAAAAGTTGAAAGTTATTCATTTATAGAGAGGGATGTAAAATATTATGTTTGCATTGCTCACCACAATGCACTTAGGGGAGCCAACCCAGTATTTGAGCATGCTCCCTTTTTGTTATATCTGACATTTTCTTATTTACATGAGGCAATTGTTTTCTTAGTTACATTATGAGATTGTATATCAATTTTTGGTTTGTAATGTTGTTGTTGATGGTGTTATATCAATTGTCTAACTCTAAGTTAGACTCTAAGAATACATGAATATTGTAACTATTTGTTTCTCATTATCAAGCTAGACACATTTTATGCTTATGCTGTTCTTATCGGGTTAAGCTTTTTTTCTATACGAAAACTGTTTGAACTATAATATGCAAAAAAAAAAAAAATTCCTTTAAATATAAGCTTCTCAAGATTAACAAGTATGGTTTCTTATATTTTTGAACCATTTTCATAATAAGGGTAGGGCGGTGATGTTAAAGATTATATCAATCATTCAAGATACTCCTCTACCATGGGATTGAACATAAAACTATTATAAGTTTTACATAAATTTCTAAGATTTAATAAAACTACAATACCAATACAATCATCATTGGCCAATAAATAGTTAATAAAACTACAATCACTTAATGGGGATAGAAGGAAGTGAAATAGTATGTGGGCTAAACTGGTAGGATAATCATAAGCATAGATGTAATCTCTAGGATATGCATTTTTAAACACCTAGTAATAACTAATAGGCCTACATGCCTAAGGATTGTTGTATAACCCTGCACAAAAATATATGGCATACTGCATGCCACAACCCTGCCCCTATTGTCCTTTGCCTAAAAGGAAAAACCTTAAGAGATCGTACTCAAGAATATTTAGAACTAGCAACAACCCTTTTAGCTTCACTAATTATGCAAGATGTTCTAAAAGTATATCACCATCACTATTAATTTATCAATGTAGTACCATATGAGCAGTGCAAATCATATTGTATCAAAACAGTAATGGTGCAAATACATTAAAAAGGAGAAAAGTTATGTTTATATACATAGTTCCCTTATTTAGTTGAGTATTAACAGTTCCTTGATCAAGGGCATAAATATCTTATTTGAAAAGACCATGAAGGGGAAGAAGAGGGCATAAAGCCAAGTATTTTTCTTAACCAACAGGCACAACCATCTCATGGTTGATGTAGATGAGCTTTTGAGTAGTAGGTTGATGTCTCAATCATTTGAAAGGTAAAGCAGGTATTCAGGTAACTCAAATAAAACTTGTTTTCAGAAAATTGATTCTCCTTGGAAAGAATAATGTGCAAGAAGAATGTAGCAGTTTATCTTTTTTAGTCTTGGATAGCCTATGTAGAGGAAGGCTACTTGGGCTGATATGCACATTATTTCATTCTTCCATGTTTTTCTGGGTCTTTGTTTCAAAAATATTGAAGTAATGTTTACTCTATTTATCACAATTCTGACCATTCTAACATAAAAAGTGTTATCTTTATATAAACACATAAATTGTGGCCATTCTATCAAAGAAGAACCAAAACTCAAACACCATCATATGTGAAAGTAACAGAAAAATAATCAACTAAATTCCTACTATGCTAGTGCTTGCATAGAATATAACAAACAATCATTCATAATCAGTTACACCAATATACACAAATCCCTATGGACAAGTAAAAGAGGGATATCATTTACAACTTAAATTGTGTTATTTGGTATGTTTTATTACTTAAAATAAGGAAAAATTCAATTAGGCGAACAAGATAATTCAAGGAAATATTTAATGAACTTTATAACATGCTTCATTGTTACATTCCAAGAGTATATGATTTTGTTAATAAACTTATTGAATATGTTCCATTTTGTAAAATTGAATAGGAAAAAATAGAATAATTACATTTTAGATTAAAAATTGGGAACTCTTTTTATTGCATGTCTCACAATCACATGCTCATCTAAGAATCCCCAGAATAGCCCATTTGATGTGTAGTTCCGATTGACCAGAATCACACATTCTAAAGCCCCAAACACACTGCTTGAACCATATTTCCATCGACACACTTTATACATGAAGAACCTTCATTCTTTTAAACCAAATATGGTGATGGATTAGCCTTTAGTATCCTCAATTTGCTTGCATGATCCCTAGATACACTTCACCATGTCTAATTTGGTCGTCTCTACTCATCTTTCCCTTGTCAAATACTTCATATATCATAACCAAAACTATAAGCACTAAAAGTCTGGTTAAAAGACTTATGATCTATTTACATAAAATCAAAGAGCTTAAAAGGTAGTCATTTGCTAGTTTGAGTACAAGGGGTTCATAATGTAGTACAAATAGTGTCAAATCCTCATCCTAGACTGGACTTAGGGTTTTTTTACAACTCGAGTCTTCACTTTTTGTGACACAAAATAGATTCAATAAAAAATAATTATAAATACATGTTTACAAACCCATAAGTTTGAAGCTTAGTGAGAAAGCTTATTTACAAAGCCAACTCAATCCCATCAACACCTGATAGAAGTTGTGGCCTAAAAGCCCATGCGTAAAGCAATGCTACAAGTATCCCCAAACTAGTTGTGGCCTCAAAACTAGACTAGTAAAAGAAATCAGTACAATTATACCCAAAGTAGGGATAACTAAGTTTGAATAGAAGTCAAGGACAACAACTAGGAACTAGAAAACAATTGGATACAAGTAATGGAAAATTAGAGTACCTGGTGGTCAAGTCTGATGACAACATAAGAAGAATCATTGTTCCACATATCATTAACAACCAAATCGGTTCCTTTTGTAATGTTAATCTTGAGAATAGCCGCTGTTGGAACACAACTCTACTGAGAGGGGGTGAATTAGTAGAGTTAATAAAACTAGTCCTTTAAATCTCTTTAAACCAAATTAGGAGATTATGCAGAGAGACCAATCACACAAAAATTCATACAACACCAAGTGTACATGGAAAAATCAATATGGGAAAAACCACGAAGAGAATAGCTACTTGAGTCTACTACTCAAATCCAACCTCATAAGAAAAACCTCATTGGTTACAAATTTTAAGGGCACCAACCCTAAGGAGACACCAATCCCCCAATTTAAGAGCACCAACTCTAAGGAGACACCAATCCCCTAGCTAAGCACCAACTCAACAATTTGATGGTACCAACTAAGCAGAAAAAAAAGGAGCTACAACTCCAAATTACATAAGTGATTCAATAAAATAAAATTCTCTATTGCAAGTCTAATTTGTAACTATACATTTACTTCTTCTCTACTTTGTTTTGATTTTCAAAACAATCTATGTTCTCTGATGCTATAGGAACACTCTTCTACCTTTATTATTGTTGCAATCTCAGTAATGTTGATGGTGTTTTCTACACAACAACAACTCAGACAGAATAAAAGTATCCTATCTCTCTTGAAAGGTAAATCTCTATCAGCAAGCCTCAAGAGATAACCCCAAGGTCTCAAATGTCAGGTCTTGACAATGCAAAAACAACTCAGTGATAAATGTGAAAATGCTAGTAATCACAAGGGACCTTACAAAACAAATGTTGGAAGCTTCAAACTCAACAGATTTTGCAATATATTGATGCTTTTAATCCTAAAACTAACCCATATTTTAAAAGAAACAGTAAAAGATAAAGGGTTGAGAGATTTTCTGAAGAGTAAACTAAACCTAAGACCAACAACGCAAATGACTAAACACTTGAAGTGGGCCAATCCTTCAAAACCAATTCCTGCTTAACCCATATTTAACCTGCAATCTCATAGAAATAGTGCAATCTTCTAAGGAGTGAAAGATTTTTAGATCATGAGCATTCACACAAATCAACCCTATTTTGCAATTGAAATGAATAAATACCCACAATTGAACTTTTTTAACTTTACACAACTCACAATCAACAAGCTGCCAAAAGTATGGACCAAGGATCGCTCAAACATTCTAAATATTAAACCATAAACACCATTGCATCAAATCTAATTCTAAAATATAACATACAACTAATAATATCAAAGCAATCTTAAAGATTCAAAACCAAAGGAACCATGCAAGATGAAGCAACACAAGAAAGAGCGCCAAAGAACAATGTCTTTACTTATATTGAATCACCCAAATTTGCAACAATTCATGTATTCACAATTTCTCAACACTTGCTTTCAGAAAATGCTAACTCCTATCTTAGTTCTAGCTCTTGCAACTATGTCTAACCTTCAAGAATGAAGAAAAAACCTTAATTTATAGGCAAAAATCTCTAGGGTGACCTAAAATTAGGGCCCACAAAGCTAAGTCAGCCATGCATTCAAATTTTTCTATATTTAGTCAGCCATGCAGTGCTGGCTTAAAGAGTTTTTTTTTAATAAAGAATAATTTACATCCAAAACTTGTCAGTGGGGCCCCCAAGATGTTTTAAAACTTTATGGTGCATTCTATTGTTATAATGTAACAATAAAAAACATTAAAATCCAAAAAAAACATAAAAAATTCAAAAAAAATTTAGAAAACATCAAAAATTCAAAAAAAATAGAAAGCATCAAAATACATAAAAATCATAAAATGTCCTGAAAAAATCCATAAAAATCATAACATGTCCTGAAAAAATACATAAAAATCATAAAATGTCCTAAAAAATCCATAAAAATCATAAAATGTACTAAAAAATACATAAAAATTATAAAATGTCCTTAAAAAAATCCATAAAAATCATAAAATGTCATGAAAAAATACATAAAAATCATAAAATGTCCTAAAAAAATCCATAAAAATCATAAAATGTCTTGAAAAAATACTTAAAAATCATAAAATGTCCTGAAAAAATCCATAAAAATCATAACATGTCCTAAAAAAATACATAAAAATCATAAAATGTTATGAAAAAATCCTTAAAAATCATAAAATGTCCTGAAAAAATACATGAAAATCATAAAATGTCCTGAAAAAATCCATAAAAAACATAAAATGTCCTGAAAAAAATTCAAAAAAATTATAAAATCATCAAAATCCAAAAAAAAGAATCATAAAACTTCAAAATCCAAAAACAACAAAAAAACGTCAAAAATTCCAAAAACAAAGTTTGAGTTTGAGTCTGAGTTTTAGTTTATTTGTGTTAGTAGGTTCGAACTACGTTGCCTCTGCGTGTTTGCTACATAGGAAAGGCTCATCTTAAATGAGCCCCTAAGGCACTAGGTCAGTCCTCCTAGGTTATCCAAATAAAATCAAGACTTCGTCTTTTTCCAAATATGGAAAAGTCAAGTCATGTCGAACTACGAGGTCTCTGCACATTGCTACGTAGGAAAGGCCATTTTTCGATGAGTCCCCAAGGCTCCCTAGGTCAATTCCCTTAGGGTTTGTTGGGTCTGGTCTAGTCCTTGGTCTGAAAACAATCATCCATCAAAACAAAACCATAAAAAAAAAATGCACATAACCAACAAAATCTCTCATCAATCAATCATCCTATCATCAATCAATCAATCTTGTCATTCAATCAGAATGGGGCATCTTGTCATTTGTCTCATTCAGCCTTATCTTTTGTCTTTTATCAAGATGTGTCCTTTCTAAGATTAGACTTTGTCAACTTGATCATTTACCTTAAGCAAGATGTGTCTTTCTTGCAGTCAGGTGCCTTGTCAACATTTATTAATTGGTTAACTTTATCAGATGTGTCCTTTGCCTTAAACAGGATGTGTCCTTCCTATAGTTGGTTATCATCACATCGCTTTGTCATATCAATCAATCTTTGCCAAACAATTAATCGATCTTATCAACCTTGTCAATCAATCTTGCCTTAGTTAGGATGTGTCCTTCCTGAGGTCAGGCAGAATCATTATCAATCAAATCTTGTCAACTTTATCAATCAATCCTTATCAAATCAACCAATCTTGTCAATCTTTTCAATCAATCTTTCCTTGATTAGGATGTTTCCTTCTTGGATCTAGGTGCGGTCAATCAGATCAATTTTTCAACCTTTGTCAATTATCAATTAATCTTGGTCAACTTATCAATCAATCTTTGGTCATCTTGGTCAAACAAACAATCTCATCGTTATCACTAGAAAGCACTATCATGGCACACACTTGTTGGCTTGGAATTGTCTTATTATCTTGATTGATTTTGGGTCATGTTACTAGTCTACTTGAGGATGTCCTATCAATGGATTTAGAGGGACAATGATGGATCATGGCCTCTTTTCTTTGTTTGTTGTCTGTGGCTTGTCTTGGAAAAAAAGACTGGGACAATTGGGTCCTTAGTATGAGTCGGGGCATTCCTTGTCTGTTTACTTTGTATTTTGACTCCCTGTCTCTCCCAAATGGTCACCTTGCACACCTTGGTCTATGTCATGCCATGGTGTTTGTGGTCCATTTGTGACATTTTGATGCCCAATGATAATAAATATAAAAATGTAAGCATGAAAGTTGGTTCCCTTATCATTTCTTGTCTAACTTTCCATCTTCATCCTCCCTTATCTTTCACGCTAATGTCCATCCCCTTCCATGCTAACATTTCTTCTATCTTTCATCCTCTAGTCTTATCATCCATTTTGAGAGCACATTTGCGTTCTTTGCACCCTCCTGTCCTCTCGAGGGGGCATACCTGTACCCTACTTTCATTGGGGCATATTGCAAAATTAAATTTCTTTGACACAATGTGATGAAGCACATTATGTCAAAGAGGGGAAAAATGTCCTAAGTTTGCGAGCAACATTTTTCCTTGATCATCATCTTCTAATAATTAAATTTAATTAGGCTTGATCATATTCCTCTATTAATTAAATAATTTTAAATTATTTAATTAATGCACTTCCTAGACTCTTTTCTATCCTGATCAATTAAAATTATTCAATTGTGTCACTAATACCCTCTCTCTTCAATAATTAAATAAATCATTATTTATTTAATTATTTATCTTTCATCATCTGTCCATAGTCAAATAATAATAATTATTTTTTGACCCTTTTATTCTTCTATAATTAAATAATTTTTGAAATTATTTAATTATATGCCATTCCTCTCTTTTGGATAAATAATTCAAATTAATTATCCATGTCTAATTTCCATCTTTCCATTTAATTAAATTGATTAATTTAATTTAATTTCCATCTTTCATTTTCTCCAAATAAATAAATTGAATAAATTATTTATTTGCCACTTGTCCTTTTCCTCCATTTTTTTTGAATAAATTATTTATGCACCACCTAGTCAAAGATGCTCTGTCATAATCCCATGTCATAACATTCATTTCTGTCATAGTCTGCATGTCTTGCATGTCTTGCATGTATGTCATAGTTGTCAGGCATCATAGCTTTTCCATGCATAACATATTTCTGGTGCATCAATTTTGGACCGTTGATCTTGGAATCTTTTCTGAGGCTCAATCTTGGCCATCCATTTCATAACCTCCCTCTCATGCATTCTCATCCATTGATCTTGGAATCCTTCTAGAGGATTAATCTTAGTCGTCCATTTGAATGGTTGTCTATAAAAACAACATTCCTCTCCCTTTTTCACCTTAACAACCATTATCTCCAACTTTTTTGCTTACTATTTGCAAGTATTTGCACAAATTCAACAACAAATTTGAGGGAAAAGATTGCATAAAAAGAAGGAGAGACAAGAGAAGTGAATCAACTACAATATGGAGAGTGATTTATTTTGTTTGCTTTCATTTTGATATCTCCATTTTGTTTGTATTCTCTTTTTTGATGTGGTTTAATAGCTTAGTAGTGTTCGCTGCCACTTTATCTATACTATTTTATTTTTAACCCCATCTCACAAGGAGTTCTTTTCTATAATTCTAGACTTCTATCCATTGATTCACCTGGAAAATATCATCTGAAGATAATTCTTCTTGAGGTGCCTACAACAAACTAGGAAGTGTCTTCAAGGAACTCAATTTCCTTTGTATGGATTCCTAGAATATGTGCAATTGATTCATCCCCTCTCTTACTGACTTCTTGAAGCTAGTCATGTTTATTATGCACAGAGGATTTTAACTTCTCTATCTCTGAAACAACTAATTTGGGCAACAGTCCTTCTGGAACTAAAGAACTACCATCAGTGCAATCTTGCAGAGGATTCATTAGGTGTTGAACATATTTATAAACATCACTCAACACTTTTTCCAGTTTCTCCTTTTCTTCAGTTTCTTTGTTCAACTTTCTCAGGATGTTTTGAGAGGACTCCTAAAATTCTTCTTTCTGTTTCTCCTTAGTTGTTGGACCCAAATTAATAGTGTGTACCTTGTAATCAGTGGGTCAAACCTCATCCTTGAATTTATTAGTTGTAGGAACAACAACATGAATGACTTTATTATTAAACTCATCTCGTACAACCTTGGAATTCGTTCTTGCTCTTTTCCTCTGCTTGGGTTTCCCCCATGGTTCAAGCAATTTATCCCAACTAGGAGTTTCTTCTTGGACAATTATTGGCTTCTTATTAGGCCTTTGATCTAACCATACAGGGACAATAGATAGTTTAGTTGCTACCTCTTTATTTGGACTATTAACTATATTTTCTTCAACATTCTTTTTTTTTCCAGTTGATCTTCTTGTTCATCTTTGTCTAGGTGAGGACTGTTAGCAACCTTCTCCCTATTCTCCTCTATCTCTGGATTGTCTTCTGATTCATCAATTATTACTATCTCTAAAGACCTAGATGGTTTTTCTTGGACTACTTTAGACTCCATATTCTTGCTCTTTGCTCCAGAGGTAGCTTGCTTCATTTCCTGTACAACCTTTCTCCATTCTCCACTTTCAGGAGTAGAAATTTCTTCATCTTCAGCTTCAGGATGCTCAAGATCATTTGATGTGGTACCTTCCTCATGAAATTCTTACTCTGAGACTTGTAAATTGAAAGGAGGAGAATTATTTCTTGTAGTTTCTCCCTCTTCTTTACCATCAGTAGGTTCCTCTTCATTTTGTGCCTCCTCTTCTACAGTTTTCATCTCTTTCATTAGGGATGTCTTGTGCTTGGGAGAATTTCTTTTAGCATACACTTGTGATTTATCTCTAGAACTTTCTACTTCAACAACCTTTGCTGAGGAAGGAGCATCAGTAGTAGCACTACCTTTTATAGCCTTTTCTTCCTTTTGTCTCTTTGTGATTATTCTCCTCTTCCTAATTGGCTGTGAAGCCTCTCCTTCTCCAGTTGTAATAGTAACTTTGGGAACCTTCTTTATCTTGGGAGATGGTTTCTCACCTTGCTTAGCCTATGTTTGGCTCCTAGTTTTTCTCTTAATTGACATAGGTCTCTCTTCCTCATGTCCTTCCTCATCATGAGGCTCAACAATATCATCACCTTTACCATCTTCATCTTCTTCTTTAAAGTGGGATTCTAGGTCTCCCATCAAATCATATGTGAACTTTGTGACATTTGCCTCCAACTCCAATACCTTATGCTTCACCCACAACCTAGAGTACTTCACTGGCTCAGTGACTTGGTCCAAGTCTATTATTTCCTCCTTCAACCAATTAATTGGAGGCAAGGGCTTATTCCTATAAGGCTCAAAATCATGATGTTGAAGAAGGTTTGCATCATTCCCCTGCACCTGGTTAGGCACCTCTATAACTCTATACAATCTGATTAGGTTCAAGGACAACCTAGAGAACCTTCTCCTTATAGCCTCAAATTCATCCCGACAATTGGCCTAATAGTATTCAATGTGGTCCTTGTGCTTGAATGCCCTATTAACTTGTTTCTAAGCTTTGCCATAAGGATAAAAAAAATTCCTATTGGTATGAGAATATAACTCAAACTAAGCCATATCCTTTTCTAAATATTAGGCACTTTGAATAGAGGGGCATGTCTCTAAAGTTTCAATCCTTAATGGAAATTCTACACCTAGCCCCTTCTTCTTTAGATCTTGTCACAAGATTCCCTCAAAGGCCACCATTTTCCTTGTCAATTCTAACATTAGGAGCTTATTAGTTGGATACCTTGGTATTCTGAGTGAAACAACTAGAGACCCCTGTACCCAGACGTATGTGAGCCTTTAAAATTGAATAAACCATTGACCATATTGCTTGATTAAGTTCATGACATCAGAAGAATTCATTGTTGGCTCTCCTATAGTTAGTTGTTTTATGCTGCAATTGTGGGTATATGTCCCATATCCTGTCCTTCCCTACAGTCCCTTTACAACTGAGACCTTTGTACTTAATCTTGCTTGCCAACATGTAGATAAGATATGAAGTCATTGTAAATCTATTAATCTCCTGTACACTTCTCAGTTGGCCATCAAAGTTGTTGCTTATGATTCTATCCAAATGATAGTGTTTTCCAACCATAATTTGTGTTATGGGGTAGAACATCCAGGTTTGGAAGATATGTGCTTCTTCTACTTCCGTCACTCTGCTCAGGAGGGTGATCACATCATGGTATTCAGGCTTGAAATCACTCCTATGTAGTTGCTTAGGAAGCTTTCAGTAGTGTGGATTGGGCTTCAGTATCCAAGATTTATTCATAATTTCAAAAGCTCTGTTGGGGTCTTTATCATAGAACTTTATAGCTTCCCCAATGTTAATCTCCTCAATCAGTTTGTGGTGTGATGTAATGTTGAACGTTCTTGCAATGAACTCCTCTTTGAGATTGGCCATGAATCTACCCTATGGCCCAACAATAATCCTTGTGTTAGAGTCATAATGCTTTGCACACTCTAGAACTAGCTCTAGACACAATTGAGTAGGGGGAAACCCTACTGCTTGTGCCAAACTAGTGTGAGTTAGAATCTGAGCCAGTTGGGTGGGTGCACTACCAAACATCCTTTGTTGGAAATCATTGTAATCCACATGCCCCATGTTTTTTTTTGTAATCCTGGACTTTGGCCATATACCCTTGAAGTCGCACTTCATCCTTTCTGCCCTCCTTCTTACTTCCTCTTGCACTAAAGAAACTTTTGACTTAGTTTCCTTGTCAGGGCTCAACTCAACATTAGAAAGGACCATAATCACCAAGATGGAAAGTAAAAATATAACACATTGTATTAATTTCATGAAGTACCAATGTATGCAATAACAATTCCATTCAATCAAAATGATAATATAAACTGTAATATCAATGCAAGGAAGACAGTTCAATCTAGAAGATCTCACTTTCAGATTTTACAAGACATGCAAGTGAATCTCATTTAAATTGATCAATGTTCATCCATAAATATCATGCAAATCCATGTGAAAACTTATTTGTGATTAATATTTGAAATTTGAAAGTAATGGAGAAAGGTCAGAAAAATTGAGGAAGCTTAGAATTTCTGGCTAGACTCGACCTTGGATAATCCAAGAAATCTCGGATTCCTCGAGATTTGCACATTTTGTTCATTTTGACTTAGAACAAAAAAGTGACCTTTGTGAGATGGAATTTTTCAACACAATCGAGTATATGCAAGCATTAATCATTCTAAGATCACATTCCAATTATTTCATTGAGGCTTAATTTATCATACACATAAGATATTCAAAATTTCATGAGGTTTGGGCATTTCCAGGGATCTCAAATTCTCTGATTGAACTGAGATTCAGTAAATCTGAGATAGCTCAGAATCACCAAATACAAGTTGAGCGCAAATTCTGCTAAGTGTTAAGGGATTTAGTATTTTGGACTTCAAGATCTCACATCAAGAGGGAAGCCCAAAAATTTGAGAGAGCACAAATTTTCCTAGCGGATTGAGTCTTGGGTAATCTGAGCTAGCTCGAATTCCCTGAATGTTCGTTATCACTCAAAATTTATCTAAGTTCTAAGGCTTGACTCAGATTTTGATGGTAAATTCTTGATCACTTCACTCATTAAATTGATTTCAATCCCCAACGAAAATTCAAATCAAACATACTACCCATGAATCCCAGGATATCTCTTGTTACCACTATCAAATTCTCAACTCCAAACTAGGGTTTGAAGAACTAGGGTTTTCTATGTTTGAAACTTCATGCAAAACGATACCCTAGCCTTTCCATTCAATCATGAAAGCATAATGTCAAAGCAAATCTAGATCATTAGTGAAACCAACATCAATTTGAATAGTCATTCACTCCAAGCAATCCATAGTCACTCGAATGCAAGGAAAAACCCTAGATGATCGGCATGAAAGACAAACACACGCCCTCAAAATTACCTTTATGCAAGATTCCACATTAAATTCACAAAGAATCCCCTCCATCAATCATGGAAAGCACTTAATTTAAACACAAAAACAAAGAATTGACAATGGCCTACCTTGAAATGAAGTGCAGTGAGATGAAGAGATCAAATTGCAACTCGAGAAAATCACCAATCAATTATCCAAACATCCAAACTTTCAATCCCACGATGCCTTGGAGAGGAGAAACTTCACCTGAATTCACTCAAGCACAAAGAAAAATGACTAAAAAAATCCCAAAAGTTGAGAATATATGACCTATTTTTCCCAATCAATGCGTCATTAATGCTCGACTGGATGACTTAAAACTCAGAAATGTGATGGACACTCAGAATTGGGTAATTTGAGGTAGCTCGAATTACCCAATCAGACTAAGTTTCAGGTAATCCAAGGTACCTCATAACTACCGAAATTGGCCCAAACTTAAACAATTTTTCCTCCAGATGAAATTTGAAGTTGAGGTTAACTTCTCCAAGAGCCAAGTTGGTATCATGATGTTGCAAAGGGAATATCAAATGCAAATTAATCATTAATCACAAGGGAAAATCAAGACCAATACCAAGAGACTTATCCCTTAAGGGGATAAAGTCAGAACCCTACGATAAACAAACAAGGAAGGAAAAGCAAGAAAAGAGGGTCCCTGCTTTTAGCGGGGTGTGTGTGCAAACATTGCATAACAAATGGTGACTCCTGCTGGGGAAATTCTCTAGAGCATTTCAATGACAAGCTAGAATCAAGAACCTAGAACTCTAGTTTTGGTCCTTGCATCAAGTCACTGAATAGACAAATATCCAAACCCAATAGACAAGAAAATACTTCCTATGCCAGAATCCTAGTGTGTGCATATGTATTCATTCCCCTCCCTTAGTTGTTGCAAGGAACCAAGGTCAACAAGGTTAGGAATCCATAGCCTTGATGAGGTTATTGTTATGATCCCCCAAAACATAGCTCTACTGCTAGCCAGGCGTCCATAGCCCCGGTAGAGATATTTGGATACTCCTAATAGGTTGAATTTTATTTTTTTGATATTCAATATTTTCCTTTTATTTTCACTTTTCATTTCAACCTGTGAACAATGAAGTTCACACTCAGGGCTAAGAACCATAGTGGCGTTGAAGCAAAAATAAGATTTTCACTTGACCAAGCCTTCCAAAGAACCCAAAACAACTTCAAGTTTCTTAAGATATGTGTATAGATGTCAGATCCAAGCACATTTCAAAACTACTTAATCCAAGGACTCGTTCACTTTAGCATTTAGCACATCTGACATTGAATAAAGGATTTCTACCAGACTGTCTCAGAAAGATAATTAAATTTTGTAAAAGAGATACTCAGATTAATCCCAGATAACATAATGATTGTTATGCAAGTGCAACATGCCTAGAAGAGAGTAGGGGAACCCAAAACAAAAACCAAAGAAAACCCACACCAAAACCAAAACCAAAAAACAAACAAAGCAAGGAAAACCAA
This sequence comes from Sequoia sempervirens, assembly GCA_007258455.2. Taxonomy (NCBI): domain Eukaryota; kingdom Viridiplantae; phylum Streptophyta; class Pinopsida; order Cupressales; family Cupressaceae; genus Sequoia; species Sequoia sempervirens. The sequence goes on along the minus strand of VDFB02058242.1, from coordinate 655,469,816 downwards.
AGAAACCAACACCTAAAATAATTGTTTATAGGGGGGAGCTACAAGCATCTTAGGACAGGAAGTAATGCTTCAAATATTTCTTGTTGATAGGCAACAAGACATCCTCTCAGTGAGAGTCTTTAGGCGGAAAGTATTATCTCCCAATATCTCTGAAATTTGAAAAGGGCCAAGCCAAAGTTTATCAAAATTTCCATGTTCTCCCTTTTTATCATGTGGTTTGTCCCAATATAGGACCAGATCAGAGATTTTGAAAGCTTTAACTTTGGCTTTTCAATTAAGCCATCTCTTAGTGACACCCTAATGTTTGGAAAAGTTCTCTAACACTTCATCTCTTTTCTCTTCCAAGTGTAAAATTTCAGCCAGACGAGCCTCACGCTTATCCCCTTCATCATAGTAATTTTTAATGAACTACAAAGTGGGGATTCTCAGTTGAATGGGAAACACTAGTTCAAAACCATACACAAGGTGATAAGGAGAGGTTCCTATGGAGGCTTTATGTCTAGTACGATCTACCCAAAGAGAAAATCTGAGTTGGGTATGCCAATCTTTGGGATTCCTCTCTAACAGTTTGCAAATGACTGTCAAAAGGTTCTTGTTTGTGGATTTAGCCAAACTGTTTCCTTGTGGGTAGTAGTTAGAAGCAAACTTAATGATGATTTCGTGATCAAACTCCCGGCCATAAAACTTTAACGAAGTAAATGCAGGTCCATTATCACAAACTAAAGCAATAGGAAATCCAAAGTGATTGATAATACCTAATTCGAGAAAATTGATTACCACTTTAGAAGTGCACTGCTTATAGGAAAGAGCTTCAGTCCATCTAGTAAAATAATCAATTACAATAAGGATGTACCTGTGGCCTGTAAAGGAAGGTGGGTTGATTGCACCAATGAAATCCAACCCCCACTACACGAATGGTTTTGTCTCAATTATTGGCTGAAGCAGAAGTGTTGTGTTCTTGATCTCCTTACTTCCTACAGTCTGGCATACATGAAAAGTTCTTACATGGTTGTGTGCATCCTTAAATAGAGTTGGCTAGTAATATCCTACTCTCAAGATCTGATGTGTAGTGGCTAGTCTAGAACTGTGACCTATACCATATTTATAATGAAATTCAATCATTACTCTAGAAGCTTCTTCTTTTCCAAGGCACCAAAGGTAAATGATTTCATGATTCTTCTTGTATAGGATAGCCCCCTTTAGCATGTACTATCACTCTTTAAGAATAAGACTCTCCTTTGCATTGTGTTTAGGTGATTAGGACACTTTTGATTCAACAAATAATAAATGATGTCATCATACCATTCATTTGGAGAAACATCCTATAGGTGGTACTGTTGTGATGTGATGTCATGACCAATTTCAGCCATAGTCTTTGTCAATCCTTGTGCTCTCACCAATTTCATGAGCTATATCTCAATGTAATATTCTTGCAACATTGTAACCCATTTTCCCCTTCATTCTCCCAATTCACTCTGCATCAATAGAAGCTTAACTGCAGGGTTAGGTACCATGCTAAAGACCTTGTTTTTCAAGATGTAATTTCTGAACTTCTTCACACATATAACCAAAGCATAAGCTTTCTTTTCTACACTGGGATATTTCAATTCTACATCTTTTAGCGGAGCACTCATGAAAGATATGGGGTGCTCACTTCCTTGGTCAGATTTTTGAGTCAACATGCTTGCACAAGAATTATCATATGCAAATGATTATATGTAGAAAGGCTTGGAATAATCATGACTCACCAATACAAGGGCATCAACTATTTCCCTCTTAATTTCTACAAAAGCCTCCTTTTCTTCAACACTCCATTCAACTTTTGCATCCTGCTTTTACATATCATTTAACGGTTTAACTATTTTTGGAAAGCTAGTAATGAACTTCCTAACGAAGTTGATTTTCCCAAAGAAGGAATTCATTTCCTTTCTACTTTTTGGGGGTTGTATCCTCAATTTTCCCAAAGAAGGAATTCATTTCCTTTCTACTTTTGGGGGGTTGTATCCTCAATATAGCCTCTATTCGTTATGGATCAATAGATATACCTTTCTTTGAAATAACATGACCAAGCAACTTTCCCTTAGTTACTCGAAAGATGCACTTCTTAGGATTGAGTGAGATATCGAATTCTCTACAAATTTGGAATACTTTACATAGGTCTGAAATATGATCACCCCATTTCTTCAAGAAAACAATTAAATCATCCATGTAAATAATGATGCACTTACCAATAATGTCCTTAAATGCGATATCCATGGCCCTCTGAAAGGTTGCTCCAACATTGATCAACCCAAAAGGCATCCTTCTATAGGAAAAGGTACCCTAATTTGTGGTGAAAGTAGTCTTATGTCTATCCTCATATTGTACCATGACTTGATCGTATCCTAAGTATCCATCCAAGAAAGACATCTTGTGAGATCCGTTAACAATTTGTAGTACTTCATCCAATGATGGGACAGGGTAATTGTCTTTCTCTAAGGCAGGGTAAGTCAACACAAAGCCTAATCTCTCAATTTTTATTTCTCACTAGAACCAGGTTAGCAACCCAAGTAGAGTGTCTAACTGGAAATATAATGCAGGCAGACAATAGCTTCTACACCTCCTTCTATATAATTGGCTCTAGCAAAGCATTGATCGGTCTTTGTCTCTGTCTGAAAGGCTTAACAACTAGATTAAGGGGAATAATGTGTGTAATAATTGAAGTATCATATGTCTTCAAGTCCTCATAACTCTAGGCTATGACATATTGGTAAGTATGAAGTGCATCTATTATTCCCTTCCTTTGTTCTAGAGTGCACACTTTTCCAATGAAAACATTCTTAACATTGTTTGGAGTCCCCATGTTATATGTATCACACTAGCTACTTATGGAATATTTCTTGTTTTGTTGCACTTGATCCTTTATTCTATCCAGATAAAAAATCTTTTCTAACTGGACCATTCCCCTTGGAATCATTTTTTTCTTTAGATTGATAACTCCTTCGAGATCCATCTCTGATTCTTGGAGCTCTACTTCATCAATTATTTGTTTAGCAAAAACATTAGAGCTTGTAATAAAGTCTAGAATATTCTTATCATCCTCAAATACCTAGAAATTAGTCATGTTATCAGGTACTAAGGGTATTGGGGTAAGCTCCACAATGAACCTTTTCAGTCCTAAAAGAGACAAGGGATGTAGTGTACTTTCCGCTTGTGCTAGGGCATCTACAGTTTGATTCTTACTTTGAGGTATCAATTAAATATTGAAAGCATCAAAGCCTTCAATCAAATCCCATACTCTATGCCTATAATTGGTCATTCTTCTATCATGACATGAGTATTTCTTTTTGACCTATTTTATCACCTGTTTAGAATCTCCATAGACTTGTAAGATTTTAGCATTCTTTCTCAAAGCCATAAACAATCCATGAATCAAGGCTTCATACTTGGCTACATTATTAGTGCAATGAAACTGAAGCCTATGAGCAGTAAATAAAGTTTTACCTTTGGGACTAATCAGCTCAAACCCAACACTAGCTCCTTGTTTAGACTTTGATCCATCAAATCTGAGTGTCTAACAACCAGTGGTGTCTGACCTTCTTGATTTTTGTTTTCTATTTCTTTTACAACTAGGAGATTGCTCCTACATTGGCCTTTTACTATCAGGATCATCTCAAACATTTTGTACACTCATCCCAATAGCTGGAGGTGAATTCTTACAATTCTTTATCTATTCCACAACTTTTTGACATAAGCAACATTCTAGTTCAGAATGGGAGGCATTGTGAACTCCGTACCAACTTGGAAGGAGTAATTCTTCAAAGTTCATGTATCTTCCTAGCTGAATTTGATCTTCCATACACTTATGAATGAACTCCTGAAAGTTATTCAACAAGCTAAGTTGACCATCTTCCTGATTATCACCTTCTTCCACCGATTCCACTAGAGCTCCAGTACTACTAGATTTTTGAGGAAGCTCCTTGGGTATACTCTATAGCATAAGGATTTCATCTAAATCTATTTTTTGAGGAGATGTTTCTAGTACATAATTACCTAGACCAACTTCACATACTAATACCTCATTAGAAATATTTTGATACTCAGTGATCAAATACTTCATCCTTGGCTCACTTTCAATTTTTATCTAGTTTGGTACTCCTTTTTATGGAAGCCACATGTGTTAATGATCAGTTGATACATATCCATTCAATGCCTTAGTAAAATATCTACCTAATATCAAACCATACATATTAGGGATGTTTGCTACTTGAATGTTGATAACCCGATGAACCCTAGGGTCTGATGCAATTTGCATAGGGATCATGTTCATTTCTCATACTACATTAACCTTTGTCTTATCCAATTGATTAATTTTTATTTGGGAGGTAGTAGGTGTAATACCTAAGGCTCCAAAAATAACAAAAGGCATGACATTTGTGGAAGCTCCTGAATCTAAGAGACAATTATGAAAGTTTTTTCCAAAAAAATGAATAGAAATCAGAAAAGGAGTTTCATTCCTTCCTTGAAACAAACTCACAGAAGCATTAGCTTGAGAAACCTAACCTTTATTCTTTTCTTTTCCTTTGTCCCTAGACTGTCCCTGAATTTGGTCTTTTGGTGGTTGTAAACTAGAGTTCTTCACAACTATTTCACTAACTACCCCATCTTGGGAAACTTCTTTGGCTTTAAAAGCTCCTAATATAAAATTTCTAATAGGGGGAACTCTTAACAGTTCAAAATCAGGGAGACTTACCTTCAATTTCTTGAGTTTCTAAGCTATGTACTCACCCAATTGTTTTGTGCTCATGTTAGCCAGGGTATCCTTGGAATGATCTACCATATTTTCCTTGCTTACATCAATGGTCCTTCCTTTTGAGGAATTTGATTGTCCTCCTTTTGAGAAGTATTGTGTTGGAACATGAGGATAAAATAGATTGTTGCTAGCATTTGGATCAGGTGGAGTGGCAAAGTTGTTTGGAGGAATTGAAGTAATAAATGGACCTCCAGCTTGTGGACCTCTAACTAGTCGATTTCTCAAATCATACTTTCTCGTAGGCTATTGGAACATCTAAACTTCTTCAACACCCACTTCTTCTTTATTGAAAGGACCATTATCATTTTTAGTGTTGTCTTGAAACAACTGTGAAATTTCATCTCCATTGCACACTTGTTCTAGTTCATTATTTGGTTAACTGTCCTCTCATTCAGGTACATTTTCTTTGCTTCATGAGAATGGGGCATGATTCAATACCAAAATTGAGGTATCGTAGGGACCTAACGACCCTAATTCTTGGTTGTTGGAGTTTTTTTCCACTCATTGAAAAATTGATACCGCAGTTTGAAATTCAGGACAATCAAGTTCAAAGTGTTGATTGGTCTTGTGGAGTCTACACCACCCTAACAAAGTTGTCTCAACCAAGTACACACTACTTAAAGGTTTATCCTGATTAGCAGGCTGATCTAGTGGAGTAGGAACACCTCCATTATTTGGTCTAGTATTCCAAGTTTTATTCTACCTTGGAGGTTGTCTCCTTTCAAATCCTTGTCTAGCTACCTTCCCTCTGTCAAAGTTATGTCCAAATTGCTGCCCTCTATCAAAATTTTGTCCATATCCTTGTGAAAAATCTTAGTTTTCCCTATTTTAATTAGATTGAAAATTATTTTGAGAAACTTGAAGTTGGTTGTTTTGATTCCTTAGATAAGTCACTTCCATATTCAATTTCCTTACTTGTTCATTCGACTCATCCAATCTCTCTTTGTTAGGATTATTACAAGGTGCAGATCCGACATTATTTTGAGAATATCCCTAGGATGTTCCTGATCTAAGAGATTGGTTCAATAATCAAAATTTTGTAAATAGGTTAGAAAGTTAGCCTATTGTTGTGGATAGACTAGTTGATTAGCGTTTTGTGAGTAACTAGGCATTAGTGGAGCCTGATTTAATGTAGGACCTGGGTGAACAACCAAGGGAAATTGGGGTATGGGATTCATAATAGGTGTGTTATTGGTCAAATCTTGATTAAGTTCTTAAACTTTCCCTGGGTGAGAAACTGAACCTATAGATGGAAAAGGTCCTGACAAGTGCTGCCTTAAATCGGTGTTGACTTTAACTGCCTCAATATAGGCTCCACGAAGATTGGTGGGTGGGTTTGGTCTTTATTTAAGGAATGTGGCAGTAAGACTATCAAGGGCCTCATAATAAACTTCTAAGTGAAATTTTCTACAACATAAGGGGCTTGTAACCTAGTAAATGCATGATGAAATCTATTGTTGAAGGACCCAATGGGTTAATTCACTTCCCTCTTCAACTTAGTGAATTGCAGATATAACTCATTGGCACTTATGAGAATCTTAAACTTTTGTAAAAATGCATTTTCTAGCTTAGTCTAGTTATGAATAGAACTAGTAGGAAAATTATTAGACCAGTAAAAAGCATCTTCTCCAAAGAGTATGGTAAAATATTGCATGCAACATCTTCATGATTGATTCTCCTATCTCGTAAGCAGGTCTGAAAAATCCTAAAATGCTCCTCAGTTATCCTATTAGGGTCATTAACATGGAATTTGGAGCAAAAATTTTCAAGATTCTTTGGCATGACATTCTAGTTGTTAAAGGATAGGGGTGATGGGTTGTTAGCAAAGAAAGCCATTGGTGGTGGTGGAGGCGGTAATGGTTGATTAATAGCTGGTTGGGGCTACTGAATGGGAGGTGATTGAGGCTAATTATTAGTTGGAAAGGGTTGCTGAATGGGAATAGCCTTAGAATTAGATGGTGATGATGGTGAAGAGGGTGGAAAGGATCATGGAGTGGATGAAGATGCTAAATCTCCCCTCCTTTTAGCCCTTCTTGACCTGGTGGGGGTTTGTAATTCTTGGAAGTCTTCTTCTCCTGGTGTAGATCCAGTCCTTCTTCGAAACCTCTTAGGAGAGATTGCAAATAAGAAACAATCTAGCTTGCTTATTCAAGCCCTCCTTTTAGCACCAATCTGTTGATGGTGTTTTCTACACAACTTAGACAAAAGACAAGTATCCTATCTCTCTTGAAAGGTAAATATCTATTAGCAAGCCTCAAGAGATAACCCCAAGGTCTCTAAAGTCAGGTCTTGACAATGCAAAACCAACTTAGTGATAAATGTGAAAATGCTAGTAATCATAAGGGACCTTACAAAAAAAATGCTGGAAGCTTCAAATTCATCAAATTTTGCAATATATTGATGCTTTTAATCCTAAAACTAACCTAGATTTTGAAAGAAACAACAAAAGATAAAGGGTTGAGATATTTTATGAAGAGTAAGCTAAACCTAAAACCAACAATGTAAATGACTAAACACTTGAAGTAGACCAATCCTTCAAAAACAATTCCCACTTAATCTAGATTTAGCTTGCAATCTCATAAAAATAGTGCAATCTTCTAAGTGAAAGATTTTTAGACCATGATAATTCACACAAATAAACCTTATTTTGTAATTGAAATGAATAAATACCCACAATTGAACTCAACACAAAATATTTAGGCCCAGGATAACTTTACACAACTACTCACAATCAACAAGTTGCCAAAAGTATGGACCAAGGATTACTGAAACACTCCAAATATTAAACCATAAACACCATTGCATCAAATCTAAGTCTAAAATATAACATGCAACTAATAATGTCAAAACAATCTTAAAGATTTGGAACCGCAGGAACCATGCAAGATGAAGAAACACAAGAAATAGCACCAAAGAATAATGTCTTTATTTATATTGAATCACCCAAATTTTAACCAATTCATTTATTCACAATGTCTCAACACTTGTTCTCAGAAAATGCTAACTCCTATCTCAGTTCTAGCTCTTGCAACTATGTATATCCTTTAAGAATGAAGCAAAATCCTCAATTTATAGGAAAAATCCCCAAGGCGACCTAAAATTAGTGCCCACAAAGCTAAGTCAGCCATGCATTCAAATTTTTCTATATTTAGTCAACCATGTAGAGCTGGCTTAAAGATTTTTTTTTTAATAAAGACAAATGTACATCCAAAACTCTTCAGTGGGGGCCCCAGGCTATTTTAAAACTTTATGGTGCATGCTATTATTAGAATGTAACTGAAATTCACCACTGCCTACATGACTGGCATGAATTCCTAGGTGGCAACATGTTGGCTATCTTCTCCTTCTTTGCTAGCTTCTAATTTGTTGGCTAGTTCTTTGAATTTCTTAGATATTGCCTTCACATCCTTTGGATCTGGAATTGCAATAAATTTAATTTTTATCTTATGATTTTTATATTCTTCTAAATACTGAGGCATCACTTTATTCCACTCAACCTGTAATTCATGTTATTTATCCAGTTTTGAAATGTAAATAGCTGCATCTTCCAAATGTTCTTTTGTGATAGGAGCAGTGTTAAAAGGGGCATAAACTTCATGCCACCATGCCTATAACCTATTTATGTTCATGTTCTTCTACCGAAACTTTTTCCTTCCTATCATTATCTCCTGAAAACTAATACTACTCTCATATATCTCCTTCATTTTTCCTTGCAACTTCATGATCTTCTTCAAAAATTTAGTAAGGAGTTATTGTCTATAATTCTAGACTTCTATCCATTATTTCACCTAGAAAATATCATCTGAAGATAATTCTTCCTAAGGTTCCTGCAAGATCTTCTTGAGATCTTAAACAGTGGACTTGTCAATCTTATTACAATATGCAACAAACTAGGAAGTGTCTTCAAGGAACTCAACTGCCTTAGTATGGATGCCTAGAATATGTGTAATAGATTCATTCCCTCTCTTACTAACTTCTTGAATCCAGTCATGTGCATTGTGCACGGAGGATTTTGAATTATTTATATTTGAAACAACTTCTTTGGGAAACATTTCTTCTGGAACTAAAGAACTACCATCAGTGCAAGCTTGCAGAGGCTTCATTAGGTGTTGAACATATTTATAAACATCACTCAACTATTTTTCCAATTTCTCCTTTTCTTTAGTTTCTTTTTCCATCCTTCTCAGGATGTTTTGAGAGAACTCATAAAATTCTTCTTTCTCTTGCTCCTTGGTTGTTGGACCCAGATTAATAATTTGTACCTTGTAATTAGTGGGTCTTAACTCATCCTTGAATTTATTAGTTGCAAGAACAACAACATTGATGACTCTATTATTAAACTCATCGTGTGCAATCTTGGAAACCGTTCTTGCTCTTTTCCTCTACTTGGGTTTCCCCCATTGTTCAAGCAATTTATCCCACCTAGGAGTTTCCTCTTGGACAATTATTGGCTTCTTATTTAGCCTTTGCTCTAACAATTCAAGGATAATAGATTGTTCAGTTGCTACCTCTTTAGTTGGACTATCAACTACATTTTATTCAAAATTATTTTCTATGTTTGGTTGATCTTCTTGTCCATCTTTGTCTAGGTGAGGACTGTCAGCAACCTTCTCCCTATTCTCCTCTATCTCTGGATTGTCTTCCGATTCATCAATTATTACTCTTTGGAGACCTAGATGGTTTTGGTTGGACTACTTCAGACTCCATATTATTGCTCTCTGCTCTGGAGGTAGATTGTTTCATTTCCTGTACAAACTTTCTCCATTCTCCACTTTCAGGAGTAGAAATTTCTTAATCTTCAGGATGCTCAAGATCATTTGATATGTTACCTTCCTTATGGATTGCTTCCTCTAAGACTTGCACATTGAAAGGAGGAGAATTATTTCCTATAGTTTCTTCCTCTTCTTTTCCATCAATAGGTGCCTCTTCATTTTGTGCCTCCTCTTCGGTAGTTTTCATCTCTTTCACTAGGGATGTCTTGTGCTTGGGAAAATTTATTTTAGCATACATTTATGATTTATCTCCAAAAATTTCTACTTCAACAACCTTTGTTGAGGAAGGAGCATCAATAGTAGCACTACCTTTTCTAGCCTTTTCTTCCTTTTGTCTCTCTGTGATTATTCTCTTCTTCCTAACTGGCTATGAAGCCTCTCCTTCTCCAGTTGTAACATTAACTTAGGGAACCTTATTTATCTTGGGAGATGGTTTCTCACCCTACTTAACCTATGTTTGGATCCTAGTTTTTCTCTTAATTGACACGTCTCTCTTCCTCATGCCCTTCCTCATTATGAGGCTCATCAATATCATCACCTTTACCATCTTCATCTTCTTCTTCAGAGTGGGATTCTAGGTCTCCCATCAAATCATATGTGAACTTTGTGTCATCCGCCTCCAAATTCAATACCTTATGCTTCACCCACAACCTAGAGTACTTCTTCACTGGCACAGTGACTTGGTCCAAGTATGTTATTTCCTCCTCTGACCAGTTAATTGGAGGCAAGGGCTTGTTCCTTTAAGGCTGAAAATCATAATGTTGAAGAAGGTTTGCATCATCCTCCTGCACTTGGTCAGGAACCTCTGTAACTCTGTATCATCTGATTAGGTTCAAGGATAGCCTAAAGAACATTCTCCTTATAGCCTCAAATTCATCTCGACTATTGGCCCAATAGTCTTCAATGTGGTCCTTGTGCCTGAATGTCCTATTAGCTTTTTTCTGAGCTTTGCCATAAGGATCAAAATTATTCTTGTTGGTGTGAGAATATAACTCAAACCGAGCCATCTCCTTTTCTGAATATTGGGCAATTTGAATAGAGGGGTATGACTCTAAAGTTCCAATCCTCAATGGAAATTCTACTCCTAGCCCCTTCTTCTTTAGATCTTGTTACAAGATTCCCTCAAAGGCCACCATTTTCCTTGTCAATTCTAACATTAGGAGCTTATTAGTTGGATACCTTGGTAGTCTAAGTGGAACAACCAGAGACCCTTGTACTTAGATGTATGTGAACCTTTGAAATTGAATAAACCATTGACCATATTGCTTGATTAAGTTCATGGAATCAAAATAAATACTCATATGAAGAGCATCATGCAACAACCTAGGGATATACATGAAGAATGCATCGTTGGATCTCTTGTAGTTAGTTGTTTTATGTTGCAATTGTGGTATATGTCCCATATCCTATCCTTCCCTGCAACCCCTTTATAACTAAGACCTTTTTACTTAATCTTGCTTTCCAACATGTAGACAAGATATGAAATCATTGTAAATATATTAGTCTCCTGTACACTTCTCAGTTGGGTATCCAAGTTGTTGCTTATGATTCTATCTCAATGATATTGTTTTCCAACCATAATCTGTCTTATGGGGTAGAACATCTAGGTTTGGAAGATATGTTCTTCTTCTACTCCCATCACTCTATCCAAGAGGGTGATCACATCATGGTTTTTAGGCTTGAAATCACTCCTGTGTAGTTGTTTAGGCAGCTTTGATTAGTCTCCTCAATCAGTTTGTGGTGTGATGCAATGTTGAAAATTCCTGCAATGAACTCCTCTTTGAGATTGGCCATGAATCTTCCCTATGGCCTAGCAATAATCCTTGTGTTAGATTCATAATGCTTTGCACACTCTAGAACTAGCTCTAGAAATAATTGAGTAGGGGGAAATCTTGTTGCTTGTGCCAAACTAGTGTGAGTTAGAATCTGATTCAGCTGGGTGGGTACACTGCTAAACATCCTTTGTTGGAAATCGTCATAATCAACATGCCCCATGTTTGTGTCTGTAATCTTGGACCAGGTAGAAGCAATCCTGAACTCTGGCCATTTACCCTTGAAGTCGTACTTCATCCTTTCCTCTCTCCTTACTTCCTCTTGCACTCAAGAAAATTTTGACTTGGTTTCCTTGTCAGGGCTCAGCTTAGCCTACATATGATAGAAAGGACCAAAATCACCAAGATGGAAAGTAACAATATAACAAATTGTATTAATTTCATGAAGTACCAATGTATGAAATAACAATGCCATTCAATTGAAATGATAATTTCAACTCTAACGACAATGCAAGGAAAAAAATTCAATCTAGAAGATCTTACTATCAGATTTTACAAGACATGCAAGTGAATCTCATTTAAATTAATCAATGTTCATCCATAAATATCATGCTAGTCCATGTGCAAACTTATTTATGATTAATATTTGAAATTTGAAAGTAATCGAGAAAGGTCAGAAAATTTGAGGGAGCTCAGAATTTCTAGCCAGACTCGACCTCGACTAATCCGAGCAATCTCAAATTCCCCGAGATTTGCACATTTTGTTCATTTTGACTTAGAACCATGAAGTGACCTTTGTGAGATGGAATTTTTCAACACAATCGAGTATATGCAAGCATTAATTATTCTAAGATCACATTCCAATCATTTCATTGAGGCTTAATTTATCATACACATCAGATATTCAAAATTTCATGAGGTTTGGGTATTTCCAGGGTTCTCAAATTCTTTGATTGAATTGACAGTCGATAAATCTAAGATAGCTCAAAATCACCAAATACAAGTTGAGCACAAATTCTGCTAAGTGTTAAGGGTTTTAGTATTTTGGACTCCGGGATCTCACATCAGGAGGGAAGCCAGAAAATTCGAGGGAGCTCAAATTTTCTGAGCGGATTGAGTCTTGGGTAATTCGAGCTAGCTTGGATTCCCTAAATGTTTGTTATCGCTGAATTTTTTTCTAAGTTCTAAGGCTCAACTCGTATTTTGATGGTAAATTCATGATTGCTTAGCTCATTAAATTGATTTCAATCCCCAACAAAAATTCAAATCAAACATATTGCCCATGAATCCCACAATATCACTTCTTACCATTATCAAATTCTCAACTCTGAACTAGGGTTTGAAGAGCTAGGGTTTTCTATGTTTGAAACTTCATGCAAAATGGTACCCTAGCCTTTCCATTCAATCATGAAAGCATAATTTCAAAGGAAATCTAGATCATTAATGAAACCAACATCAATTCAAATAGTCATTCATTCCAAGAAATCCATAGTCACTCGAATGCAAGGGTTTTGATCGGCATGAAAGACAAACACATTCCCTCAAAATTACCTTTTACGCAAGAACCACATTAAATTCACAAAGAATACTCTCCATCAATCATGGAAAGCACTCAATTTAAATGCAAAAACAAAGAATCAGTAGTGGCCTACCTTGAAATGAAGCACAGGGAGATGAAGAGATTGAATTGCAACATGAGGAAATCACCAATCAATTAGCCAAATATCCAAAATTTCAATCCCATGATGCCTTGGAGAGGAGCAACTTCACCCGAATTCACTCAAGCACAAAGAAAAATGACAAAAAATTCCCAAAAGTTGTGAATATATGACCTATTTTTCCCAATAAATGTGCCATTAATGCCCGACGAGACGACTTAAAACTCAAAAAATATGATGGACACTCAGAATCAGGTGATCCGAGGTATCTTAGATTACTCGGCCGGACTAGGGTTTGGGTAATCTGAGGTACCTCAAAATTACCGAACCTAGCCTAGACTTAAACAATTTTGCCTCTGGATGAAATTTGAAGTTGAGGTTAACTTCTCCAAGAGCCAAGATTCATGATGTTGCAAAGGACATCTCAAATGACGATTAATAATTAAGCATAAGGGCAAAACAAGACAAGGACTGAGAGACTTATCCCTTAAGGGGCTAAAGTCAGGACCCTATGACAAACAAACAAGGAAGGAAAAGCAAGAAAAGAGGGTCCCTGCTTTTAGGCGGGTGTGTGTGCGTACATTGCACAACAAGTAACTCATCCCTCTCTTTTCTCTTACTCTGCGTCATCTCTATTAAACATTTCTACCACTTCATCTGAGTTTTACAATTGTGGGTCAAATGTGGTTCAGTATTTTTGATGTGGCTTTACAAAAGGAAAATGTGTTTTAAGACAAGAAAATGTAGTGTTTGGAGCAGAAAATGCAATTTATCAGAGCATATGCATTGCGAAGTCTGGAAAATGCGGTGCGACAGAGCGATTGCGGTTTAACAGATGCATCTTAGGATGTAAAAAAGTCAATTTTTTCTGGTGTTTTGGTTAAAAACCTGAATTGTTAAAAGTTTGACTATTTGTTTCCAGATGTTTGAGTGTTGTTTGTTTCGTTTGAGTAACTAGTAAACACTTGGCAAGCATGATATTTCAAAAATTAAACAAGCACACAAGAGAACAAGTACGATCCTAGGTTAGGCCAGGACAATATTCTCTAGACTCCACATGGGTTTCCCCAACCGCATATCCATAGCATGTGAATCCAGAAGCTTGGTTGCACGGGTTCCCCCTTATAGTGCACTCTCTTCTCAGGCCAACCAAGCTTCCAACCCCCATGAAACTCCCATGGTAGATTGATCACCTCTACTAAAGACTACGAAGACATGGAACGCTTCACACTGACTGGTGCTGTAATAGCAAATAGAAGGTTTTGGGCTTACTACACAAGAGTTTTTAATTTGGAACCCTCATTCGAGTGGCCATACATGGGGCAAGAGATTAATCACCAATTAGGTGGCACTCAATCCTAAAGAGGTTAAGCTCAACAGGGTTTATTGGAGTACTGTTACCCAATTTTCACCCACGGGCTCAATCAGGTAGGGCATCTGTGTTTCAGGTGTTCATGAAGGCCAAATGGAGGCATTGTTGTGCATGATTAAATCATACCCCTAATGCGAAACAAGGGAGTTCAGTTGAAAGGTTGGCCTCAGTCAAGTTTGACATATTTTTAATTTAAGGAGAAAGTCGGCAAGACCTTCCAGATGTCTTTCCGACTAGCAAGGGTTCCATCAAGTCTGAGTGCTTCACATTAGGGATCCTATCGGCATGAGATTATATGGGTCTCCCCGACCCATAATGCATTTGGTTAAATATGCTTCTGTGTTGCCTATCAACAAGACCCTAGGAATATCACGGCGAGTGGAATTCACCTACAGGTTCCTACTGGCAAGACATCGATCATTGTCCCAGTGACTAGCAGGGGTTTCCCATCGATGTGAAGGTCTCCTTCATAGAAAGGTCTCGGCGAGATCTTTATGTCTCACCAATCAGTGACAAAAGGATATGCATATCGGTGGGAGTTTTTTTTTCTTTAGGGTGAAGTCTTGGTGACTTCTTAAAGTCTCACCGACTAATCGCATCAGGTAAACACTTTGGTAGGAGTTGTCTTCTTCGGTGTGTGGTCTTGTCGGGTCCCTTAAGTCTTGCTGACCACCAAAAAGATATGCATCTCGGTGAGAAACTTTGCAGCGGGGAGATGTCTTGGCGAATGCATTTGGTCTCACTGACAAAGCACAAAAGGGTTCTATCGGTATGAGGTCTTCAAGTCTCACCGACTAGTGATAGTCACATTGACATGTTGCTTCATCAAGGAGAGAACGAGTTTGTCACGGTGACCAAAAGTGAACATATAAAGGTTTTGGCGAGACGTAGGGTATCTACAAGATGTCTCCCCGACAAGAGGATGTTATAGCGATGCATATGAACGTAGGAATACATATCGGTGTGAATATGGAGAGGTCTCCCCGAAATGAAAAGATCAGAAAAAGGTTATGCCTTTAGCATAAAGTTTGGCCAATGTGCTAGAGTCTCAGCAACATAGAAGAGATATCGCCATAGGTCTGCCAGAAAGAAGAAGGCGCACCAAAGTTTTAGTTCGGTGATAATTTTTCCTTTGGCAAGAGGTCTGGCCGATAGGCCGATGTCTTGTCGATAGAAAGGGGACCCCACCAAAAGAAATGGAGTTCGACATAAGGTCTTATCGACTCATGGTCTCGGCCAAAGAAAGTAGTTTCGCCATGATGTCTCAGCGATGCGGAGGTGGTCTCGCCAAAAGATAAAGGGGGCCTCGATATGTGTTTTGACTTTGGTAGGAGTCTCGCTGACAAAAAAAAGACCTCGCCGAGAAAATTTGACATCGACATAAGGTCTTGCCGATATAAAGATGTCTCCCTGACAGAAAAAAGGAGCTTGCCAAAGAGTAGGCAGATTTGATGTAACGTCATATCGAGGAGACAAAGTCTGGCTGAAATGAAATGTCTCTTGGTGAGATGTCTCATCGATTGTCGTTGGTCCTTCCAAAGGGATTGTGCCCTCGGTGTAGTATTTTTGAATTCACCAAGGGTCTCGTCGATCGGGGGAAGTCTCAGCGAAGTAAAGCGGCATCGGTGTGGCAATTTGAGCTCGCTAGGAAGTCTCGGCAACCCGAGAATGTCTTGGTGACAGAATCAAGTGAGCTCAGGGAGAAAAAGGAGAGATTGACAAGATGTCTCACCGATGGCTTAGAGTCTTCCCGAAATGAAACAAGCTCTCCAAAGTGTTTTTCCTTTGGCAAGAGGTCTCACCGACCGACGGGGAGTCTCATCGAATGAAATGATAGGAGCTCAGAGAGAATGGGGCTGCTCGCCAAAGGGTCTTGCCAGAGGGTGAAGGTCTCAGCGATGAAAGAGATTTCTGTGTGACTCCAAGGGGCTCGTTGTAACATCTTGCCGAAAGCGATATGTCTTGCCGATATTCTGGGCGATAATAAAGGTGATATCGACATGACTTTTGGGCTTGCTAAGAGCTCTCATCGACAGTTCTATGTTATGCCGATGGTTGCAGGTGGATTTAATCACATCAAGGAGACACGATTAGTGTCTCACCAGCATGTGATTCTATAGGAGGAGCTTTTGACCACCCGAAGAATCTACGTGGAGTATGCTCAACCAATCAGAGAAAGCTACGAGTGAATCATTGGCAGCTGAACCGGATGAAGAAGATCAACGGGATGAAAAGCAACGTGTATTTGTTATGAGCTCAGGAGCATTCAAAGCACTTAACAGGGAGGTTCAAAGGTGGACATGAGGATCAAAAATGAATGCGGTAGCTGTGAAAGATCTGAAGGCTTCTCCGGGAATGTTTATTCATCGACATAGGCAACATGGACCCGAGATGCAACATTAATTTCATCAAAAAGATCTGAGGGAGATTTATCCCGAAGGGAGATATTTTTGTAAGCCTAAGGGGCCGACACTCTTTTGTATATAAGTCATTTTTTCCTCTTTGTAAAGGGGTTCTTCAGATGCTTTTCTGAAGTCTGTGACTTCTACAGTCCTCTCTTGGATTAGCAGAATTATGTAACCCATTTTGGAGCATGCTATATAAAATTTACCTTGGATACCATTGATGGTTCATTTTTTCCTTCTGGTTCTTGTGAAGTATTGTGCAATTTTAAGTGATTCATCAAGCTACTTAGTGAAATATTTCTTTTCCTTATAGCTTTTTTTCATGTTAGCATGCCTTTCTTTACAAAAATAGTATTATGTAGGTTACAAACTATGTTTACTCAATTGTGCATGAGCTTTTAATTTGTGAAAATTTGCTTTTCCTTCTTGAAAGTGTGTGCATGTCAAACCTGTTTGTATGCATAATCTATAGAATCTTGTTGTGCAGTCCCATATCCATCATCAGTTTTCAAGTGTAAATTGAGTATCTCATTGTTCTTATTAGTTCGGTGCATCACCTTAGGATTTAATTTTCCATTTTTATGTTTCTCCTTCTCCCTTTTCCTTACAGGATCAATAATTTTAGGTGACACCAAAGGAAGCCGGCATTCTCCGGAGGTTGACCTCTATCTACAAGTGACCCACAGCTTTGGAGGTCTTCCCATGTTACACTAAGGTGTTGAACATCAGGTTCAACAAGGGTGCAACTTCAGGTGATAACAATTTTGGCACGCCCGGTGGGACTATCGAATAGACAATTTGAAAATTACATGTCTATTATTGGTTTTTGATATGCAATAGTAAGATTCAGACCTTTTAGAGGTTAACATCAGCATATCATGGCGACTTCGTGTACTAGTGCATCATTGAGGAATCCAAAATATATTGAGAAATCTGGTGTTTTTCTCAACAATATCAGCCTTTTGAGGCAGCATGGATAGCACCGTGGTGACTCCAAGTTAATATCAGCTGGCTTCAGCAGCCCAGGTACCTACAGTTAAGGAGGTTTGCTATCTAGACTTGCTTATGCTTCATATTTTACCTTGCAATGTCTAGTTATCAGCAATATAATGACTTTCCACCTCCATTCCATGAGAGTCATGTGTATATGTTCTCTCATCACCCATACTTTACAGAACAACCTGCTATTTTTGTGTCAAATGACCTGGTATCAACATATTACCAGTATTTCCATCATGTCTCCCACCCTCTCACTCCTAGTCAACCTTTATGTCGACCAATATTTGATCAAAATCAACCCCAAGAGGAGGTTTCTGATGTTAAACAATATGATTATTTATATAATCAGCCTTTAAATCATCCTTACGAAACTATAATGGACCTGCTCCAATAGTTTGACCATGTGTTGTGGGCTTTGAGCCAGCAATTTGAACATATGCAGATTAATGATGTCAGTAAGGTGTTCTCCTACATGTATGGCATGTTGGTCAATGTCAAGAAACAAAAAAGCTTATTTCATAGTAGCAGGAGTTGGGATGTCAGTTTGAAGAAGATCTTGAAGAAGAGATAGCGGCCAAAGAAGAGCAAATGAAATTCTTATCTGCTCAAGTACAAGGTAGTCGGGCTTATTCATATTATCGAACACAAAGGTATGAAACACATGAAGCCCTTTCCACTCCTAGTTTCAGCTCACCTCCTCCTGTAATGTTGAATCATCCGGTGAAAAAGGATGCTTCTAGACATAGGTTTCCTAGCTTTAAACAAGAGGAACCTTCCAAGCTCTTTAGTGAGCCTATCAATAAGTCTTCTACCCTTAGGATTCCAAGTTGGAAAGTCCCATTTCAGTCACCTTGTGAGTTTCCTTCGCCTATCATGCAAATGAAATCATGCTCTGGCATCTAGGAAGTAAAAGAAGGGCAGATCTTTGACCAGTATAGCTCACTCAGCTTGGAGGAGACTAAAAATATTGATTTGCTACATCTGGCTATGGAGGAATATAGAAAGCAACAACAACAAATGATTGAACAGAAGGAAGACATTGGAAAGTTGCTAATTGGTAGCAACCAACAAGACAGTGGAGGTTTAATTCGGGAAGAAAAGCCTGGATTTGAACCTGATTCTGTCCTCCAAGGTGAGAATTTTGATGTTTTTGAGTGTGTTCTAGATGAGGAAGCCAATGTTGGGCTTTTTGAAGAGTTGTCCACATGTATTATTGAACAATTTTGTTCAACATTGGATGGAAAAGAATCAAAAGAATCAGAAGAAGTTGTCACTCATGGTAAGTTGGAACAACAGGTTCACAAGATTGAAGAAGGGATGAAACATCAGGAAAAGCCTCATGAAACTATTTTCCAAGGTTATGTCTGGTTAGAGGAACTTCCATTCTATTGTGTAGAGGAACTTGAGATTTCATCACCACTAGAATTGTTGTCTTCTTGCATTGAAAAGGACAAGCCTAAATCAGAAAGTAACTCTTCTAGCAATGATGAGAACTATGAGCAGCTTCCATTCTGGTCTATAAATGAGCCTGAGGTTGATGAATTGATTGAAAGTGTGTCGGAGGAAGCCATCTCATTGTTCTCCGTTGAAGAAATGAGCATTCATTTGGGAAAGCATGAACATACTGAGGAGGTTTCTATTTTTCCACCAATTCAGTCACATAGATTAGATCTTTCCAGCCCCCAAGGTAATAAAATGGCAGTTCATGAGCAAGAGATCACCCAAGGAAGTTCAAGTTTTTCCCTTACCAGAGGCTGTCCAATCAATTACTTATCCCAGATGGAGTCCAATGAGGCACCCATATATGAAGGGACAGTGAAAGAAGATACCCAAGATGCACTGATAGCCAAACAAGAGTATGTTCAGTTTACTTATCCTCCTCTAATTGACAATACATATGAATTATTTAGTGAGGTAAGTGAACTTTTTCACTGCTTTCAAGAAGTAGTGCATCATCTTGTTAGGTATCTTCTTGTGTCCCATTTTTACTCAGCCATCCTTAAACATGCTAGTCACTGCATATTAAGAAGAAAGGGCAGTTATTTCAGTCATCCAGTGAATGGTTTTATTTGACCAATTTCATACTGGTTAGTGTAGGGTAGGTTTAGTTGCAATTTTTTTTAATTCCCTAAGTGTTGTTCCAACACAGTTAGATAGTTTTCCCTTCTGTAGTTTCCTGTTTTCAATAAATGTTTGAGTGATCTATTCTTGAGTTAAAAATGTGTTATAGTCATGTACAAGGCTACTCCAAGTCCGTTCCTCAGTTTTCCCAATGACTCCGTGCCCAATGGATAGGTCTAGGCCACTGGTTTCCATGTTTAGCAAGCAAACATCTAGCAAAGGTCGCCAGAAATGTTACCCAATTTTCACCCACGGGCTCAATCAGGTAGGGGATCTGTGTTTTAGGTGTTCATGAAGGCCACATGGAGGAATTGTTGTGCATGATTAAATCATACCCCTGATGCAAAATAAGGGAGTTCAGTTGAAAGGTTGGCCTCAGTCAAGTTTGACATATTTTTCCTTTAAGGAGAAAGTCGGCAAGACCTTCTAGATGTCTTGCCGATTAGCAGGGGTTCCATCAAGTCTGAATGCTTCACATTAGGGATCCTATCAGCATGAGATTATATGGGTCTCCCCAACCCATAATGCATTTGGTTAAATATGCTTCTGTGTTGCCTATCGGCAAGACCCTAGGAATATCACGGCGAGTGGAATTCACCTACAAGTTCCTATCGACAAGACATCGATCATTGTCCCAGTGACTAACAGGGGTTTCCCATCGATGTGAAGGTCTCCTTCAGAGAAAGGTCTTGGCGAGATCTTTATGTCTCACCAACCGACGACAAAAGGATATACATATCAGTGGGATTTTTTTTCTTCGGGGTGAAGTCTCGGCGACTTCTTGAAGTCTCACCGACTAATCGCATCAGGTAAACACTTCAGCAAGAGTTGTCTTCTTCGGTGTGTGGTCTTTCCGGGTCCCTTAAGTCTTGCCGACCACCAAAAAGATATGCATCTCGGTGGGAAACTTTGCGGCAGGGAGATGTCTTGGTGAATGCATTTGGTCTCACTGACAAAGCACAAAAGGGTTCTATCGGTATGAGGTCTTCAAGTCTCATCGACTAGTGATAGTTACACTGACATGTTGCTTCATCAGGGAGAGAACGAGTTTGTCACGGTGACCAAAAGTGAACATATAAAGGTTTAGGCGAGATGTAGGGTATCTACAAGACGTCTCCCCGACAAGAGGATGTTATAGCGATGCATATGAATGTAGGAATACATATCGGTGTGACTATGGAGAGGTCTCCCCAAAATGAAAAGATCAGCAAAAGGTTATGCCTTCGGCATAAAGTCTGGCTGACACGCTAGAGTCTCGGTGACACAGAAGAGATATTGCCATAGGTCTGCCCAAAAGAAGAAGGCCCCACCAAAGTTTTGGTTTGGTGATAATTTTTCCTTTGGCAAGAGGTCTAGCCGATAGGCCGATGTCTCTCCGATAGAAAGGGGACCCCACTGAAACAAATGGAGTTCAGCATAAGGTCTTGCCGACTCATGGTATCGGCCAAAGAAAGTAGTTTCGCCGTGATGTCTCAGTGATGCGGAGGTGGTCTCGCCGAAAGATAAAGGGGGCCTTGATATGTGTTTTGACTTCGGCAAGAGTACCAACAACAAAAAGACCTCACCGAGAAAGTTTGATATCGTCATAAGGTCTTGCCGATATAAAGATGTCTCCCCGATAGAAAAAAGGAGCTAACCGAAGAGTAGGCGGATTTGGTGTGACATCATACTGAGGAGACAAAGTCTGGCCCAAATGAAATGTCGCTCGATGAGATGTCTCGCCGATCGTCATTGGTCCTGCCAAAGGGATTGCACCCTTGGTGTAGTATTTTTGAATTCGCCAAGGGTCTCGTTGATCGGGCGAAGTCTCAGCGAAGTAAAGCGGCATTGGCCTGGAAATTTGAGCTCGCTAGGAAGTCTCGGCGACCCGGGAATGTCTTGGCGATGGAATCAAGTGAGCTTGGGGAGAAAAAGGAGAGATCAACAAGATGTCTTGTCGATGACTTAGAGTCTTCCCGAAATGAAATGAGCTTGCCAAAGTATTTTTCCTTCAACAAGAGGTCTCACCGATCGATAGGGAGTCTCATCGAATGAAATGATAGGAGATCAGAGAGAATGGGGCTACTCTCCAAAGGGTCTTGCCGGAGGGTGAAGGTCTCAACAATGAAAGAGATTTCTGTGTGACTCCAAGGGGCTCATTGTAACATCTTGCCGATATTCTGGGCGATAACAAAGGTGATATCGGCATGACTTTTGGGCTCTCTAAGAGCTCTCATTGACAGTTCCATGTTATGCTAATGGTTGCAAGAGGATTTAATCACATCGGGGAGACACGATTAGTGTCTCACCGACATGCGATTCTACAGGAGGAGCTTTTGACTACCTGAAGAATCTACGTGGAGTATGCTCAACCAATCAGAGAAAGCTACGAGTGAATCGTTGGCAGCTGAACTAGATGAAGAAGATCAACAGGATGAAAAGCAATGTGTATTTGTTATGAGCTCAGGAGCATTCAAAGCACTTGAAAGGGAGGTTCAAAAGTGGACACGAGGATCATAAATGAATGCGGTAGCTGCGAAAGATCTGAAGGCTTCTCCGAGAATGTTTCTCCACCGACATAGGAAACATGGACATGGGGATGCAACATTAATTTCATCAAAAAGATATGAGGGAGATTTATCCCAAAGTGAGATATTTTTGTAAGCCCTAAGGGGCCGACACTCTTTTGTATATAAGGCATTTTTGCCTCTTTGTAAAGGGGTTCTCCGGATGCTTTTCTGAATTTTGTGACTTCTACAGTCCTCTCTCGGATTAGCAGAATTATGTAACTCATCTTGGAGCATGCTATATAAAATTTACCTTGGATACCATTGATGGTTCATTTTTTCCTTCTGGTTCTTGTGAAGTATTGTGCAATTTTAAGTGATTCATCAAGCTACTTAGTGAAATATTTCTTTTCCTTATAGCTTTTTTTCATGTTAGCATACCTTTCTTTGCAAAAATAGTATTATGTAGGTTACAAACCGTGTTTACTCAATTGCGCATGAGCTTTTAATTTGTGAAAATTTGCTTTTCCTTCTTGAAAGTGTGTGCATGTCGAACCTGTTTGCCATCATAATCTATAGAATCTTGTTGTGCAGTCCCATATCCATCATTAGTTTTCAAGTGTAAATTGAGTATCTCATTGTTCTTATCAGTTCAGTGCATCACCTTAGGATTTAATTTTCCATTTTTATGTTTCTCCTTCTCCCTTTTCCTTATAGGATCAGTAGTTTTAGGTGACACCAAAGGAAGCCAGCCTTCTCCAGAGGTTGACCTTTTTCTACAAGTGACCCACAGCTTTGGAGGTCTTCCCATGTTACACTAAGGTGTTGAACATCAGGTTCAACAGGGGTGCAACTTCAGGTGATAACAAGTACTACTCTGTCCATATGACACATTCGCACTCGTAATCTTAGGTTTTCCCTTAAGATTCACATTTATAAACCAGTCGAGGGTAGCTTGGCTTTAGCTCCGTTACCAGTTTGAGTCGTGTTGGGGTGATGACATCCCTAGGAAGGCCCAATTTCTAGAGGCAATAATCATTTCTCTTACACCTAGGATTGTATTACTGCGCAAGGGGAGAGGATATTTCGGTTATTGCATTAGGGTTACACAAGGATAAAGTGGGTATGGATTTTTGATCAGCTAGTTTGTACAGGGTGAGAGCATACTCGCCTACCACTTTCAAACACAATCAGAGAAAATGAAAGACATGTTTATTTTATGTGCACCAAAAATAAATGTGTTGTAATCTAAAAAAAACAAGCACAATGTTTAGTATTGAGTCTTCGACATTGGAACCTACAAAATCACAAGTTAGTAGTTTGTTTAAATCATCTTAGACTCATGAAATATAACCGCCACATGCTACAAACAAAAATTAGTAACACCAAAAACCTATGCTAGGCAGAATGCAAAAAAGAAACTAGAATGCCAACTAAAAAAAAGAACAAAAAATAAAAAAACCAGAATGCTAAACCAAAAAGAACAGAAAACAACAAAAAAAAGAATGCAAAAGGAAGAAAAAATTACCAGGAAAATGTGTCATAGCAAAGCAAATGTGTCATGGTCTGATAGGAAGATGCAGTTTGTTTATGTCTTAGCAAAATGTGTCATAGCAAAGCAAGTTAGAAGGTGCTATGATAGTTTCATTGTATCAATGGGTTAATTTCCTAAGGTTAGATTATCAAATAATAAAGCATAAAAACCCAAAGAAACTATCAAGAACAATGAAAGAAAATAACAAGAATGATTATACTAGATTCCTCGTTGAAGCTTCCTTGATTCACCTTCATAGCACCTTCTAACTTGCTGATTGTATTTCCCTCAGATCGAGTGTGTGAGCAATTTGATGCCAAAGACTATGATGAAGTCCTAAACAAGATTTGAAGGATTTGATTACTAAATGTCTATGCCTATGAGAAATAACAAAATGACTATGCCATGAAATGCCTAAGACTTAATGAATACAAGTATAAATGCTGCGATATTTAAGTATGAGTGTGAGTAGTCAAAAATTGATGAGGGCGCAGCCCGAGACTTAGAAAATAATCCACAAACAAGAGAATAATTTTATTATTCATAAAATAGAGCTTCTTGCATGCAGAGGATCTCAAATCCCCAAGTTTTGCAACACATGCAAGTTATAGAAAGCTACAGAATAACCCTTTCGCAATATGTGAGCTTGTCCCCAAAAAGCTACCCAAAAATTAGAAACCCACCCATAAATAGAGCTCCTCTTCCGTTTGGAGAAAAAACAACATTCAAATTTGAGTTTAGGCAGTTTGACGCTGAAAATTACAACTTAAAGTTCAAATTTCAAAAGAACATTTGCAATTGTATCTTCTAGAAAGTGTGCCAACTTCCTGTGGCCATAACTTTTCATCCGGGACTCCGATTCACGAACCATTTGAACCATTGGAAAGGTCTCAAAGTCAATAAAGCGCTTGAAATCCTCTACGCCAAT
This sequence comes from Sequoia sempervirens, assembly GCA_007258455.2. Classification (NCBI taxonomy): domain Eukaryota; kingdom Viridiplantae; phylum Streptophyta; class Pinopsida; order Cupressales; family Cupressaceae; genus Sequoia; species Sequoia sempervirens. The sequence goes on along the minus strand of VDFB02058242.1, from coordinate 655,444,977 downwards.
TTTGGCAAGTTTCGGGGCTTTCTGGGAACTCTAAGTGCCTCAAATCTAACTCGAAAGATTTTCAGGTGCAAATCTGGGAAACTAAAACTGCAATATCTTTCAACCCAGAAATACAAAATAAAAATCGTAAATTGAGAATTTCATTATGATGAAAAGGGTATCCAAAAATGTAAAAACATCTAAAAACTGAGAATCTTGAAATTTAACTATTTTTGGGTGATGCAAGATTGCCCTTACACCACTGGATGCTCTTGCATCAGACACCCAGGGTAATTTGAGAAGTGACCCCATCACGTCTTAGATGGTTGAGGAAAACCCAACTGATCAACCGCTGCCTTAGATAGCCAAAATGAATCTTCCACAGACATTCCTCTCCATTTCACTAGATATTCTTCATACTACCTTTTCTGGTACTCCTTCCCACACGACTATCCAAGATTGCTTCAATCTCCTCCCTTTCTGAAGTAGGTGCTAGAATGCCATACTACCCTATTGCTGGTGTTTCCTCTGTTCCACCTTCATGATACTCTGTCAAATCTAAAATGTTGAACACAGGGGAAATGTTGATTCCATCAGGCAACTCTACCTCATATGCATTCCCTGAATCATGCTTCTTCAAAATCTTATATAGACCAAATTTCTTCATCTTCAATTTGTTATAGGTTCCCATGGAAAACCTTTCTTTCTTCAAGTGGACCATTACTTCATCTCCAGTCTAAAACTCCTTATTCCTCTGTTTCTGATCTGCCTTAGCCTTATATTCATATTCATCTTATTAATGTGTTCTCGTACCTTCTCATGTATATTCGTGATGTGCTCTACAAAATCTTCAGCTTCAACACTTATTTTCTTCTCTTGGTCCATCTTCCTCAATTTTGGAGCTTTTCTGGGGCTACCTCTATATACAATCTGGAACGGTGATCTACCAGTGCTTTTGTTGACATAATTGTTGTAAGAAAATTCTGCCTAGGGTAAGATCAAGTCCCATCCCTTGGGTTTATCTCCTACCAAACATCTCAGTAGGTTACCCAGACTCCTGTCAACAACCTCTATCTTCCCATCTGTTTGTGGATGGTGTGTAGAACTGAACTTCAACTCTGTCTTCAGCTTCTTCCACAAGGTCCTCCAAAAGTACCCCACAAATTTGGTGTCACGATTTGAAACAATACTCTTTGGCAGACCATGTAGCCTCACCACCTCTTTGAAGAACAAGTCAGCAATGTGGACTGCATCATGGGTCTTTTTACATGGAATGAAATGTGCTATCTTCGAAAACCTATCAACCACCACAAAGACTGAATCATCCCCTTGTTGTGTCCTTAGCAAACCAAGAACAAAGTCAATACTTATATCCTCCCATGGCCTTTCTGGTACAGGTAAGGGCTGATATAAGCCTATATTTTGGCTCACTCCTTTAGCCATTTGACATACCCTGCAGCTTTGTACAAACTTCTTCACATCCTGTGACAACTGAGGCCAATAATAATGCTCACTGATAATGGCAATGGTCTTATCCCAACCAAAATGTCCTGCTATTCCTCCATTATGCTTCTCCTTTATCAGGTTCTCCCTCATGGAACTCCTTGGGATACACAATTGACTTCCCTTAAATAACATGCCATCCTGGATTATGAAATCCATCCACCTTGTCCTATCCACTGTAATAGGTTCCTTGCAAGTTTTCCAAGCCTCTGCAAAATCAGGATCTTCTGCATACAGTGTCTTGAGTTCATTGAACCCAACCACTTCAATCTGCATCTTTGTCATCAATGTATTCCTCCTACTTAAGGCATCTGCAACCCTATTTGACTTCCCACTCCTATGTTTCAAAACAAAGGTATAACTCTACAAAAACTCTACCCATTTCATATGCCTCTGATTTAATTTTTCTGACTATTTAGGTACTGCAAGGCCTAATGATCAGTATATAGAACAAATTCCTTCGGCAACAAATAATGTCTCCATTTCTTTAATGCTTGAACTATTGCATAAAATTCCTTATCATATACAAAATACTTTCTCTTGGCATCATTTAACTTTTCACTGAAATAGGCAATGGGCTTACCTTCTTGGCTCAACACTGCTCCAATGGCACAACCACTGGCATCACAATCCACCTGAAACACCTTGTTGAAATCTGGGAGGGCTAGAACAGGTTGCTTTGTCACCTTCTGCTTCAACAGTTCAAAATTTTTGCCAGCTCCAATGCTCCACTTGAATTCTTTTCTATCCCCTCTCATTGTTTCAGTCAGGGTCCACAAATACTATTGAAGTTTCTAATGAAATTTCTATAAAAACTAGCCAAACCATGGAAAGATCTCACCTCATTGCGGTTCTTGGGGTAGGCTATTCAAGAATAGCCTTCCCCTTCTGGGATCCATCTTGAGACCTTTTCTGCTGAGACAACAAACCCCAAACACTAACTCCCTCTTCACAAAGCTGCACTTCTTGATTAATCAGTTTCTCTTCTCTTAACTTCTCAAGGCTCTCGAATATGCATCGGATGCTCATCCAACGTCTTCTGAAAATCAAAATATCATCTAAATACACAATAACAAAACTTCCTAGAAATTCTTTTAGTACCTTGTTCATGAGGCATGAATGTGCTCGGCATTGGTTAGCCCAAAGGCATGACTAACCACTCGTACAGGCCCTCTTTGGTCTTGAAGGAGTCTTCCATTCATCTCCCTCTCGAATCTGGATCTAGTGATATCCACTCTTCAGATCAATCTTTTTGAAGTACTGAGCTCCACTCAAACATTCCATCAGGTCATCCATCCTTGGCAGGGAAATCTGTACTTGATTGTTATCTTGTTTATGGCTCGGGAATATGTACACATCCTCCACTCCCCATCCTTCTTTGGTGCTAGTACTGCAGGTACTGCACATGGACTCAAACTCTCCCATATCAAACCCTTTCTCAACAACTCTTGAACTTGTCTGTTCAACTCCTCATTTTCTGCTGGAGTCATTCTATGAGCTGCCTTATTTGGCAAACTGGCTCAAGGAATCAAGTCAATCTGATGACTGATCTTCCTTATTAGTGGTAAACCCTCGGTACATTATCAGAAACAATATCCTAAAACTCATCCAACATCCGAAACTTCTTCTAGAACCTTCTCACTATCCTCCTTACTCTAGGAATCAATGCATAACACACATGCTCATGCTTCATACCTTCTAAAATTTTTCTTCCATCTACATAACAAATTCTAGCACTACTGCATACCTTTTCTTCGGTCTCCTTCAGGGGTTTCAACTTGTGACGAACCCCATCCTTTGTTAAGGAATAAGTGTTTGCATGGCCATCATGTATAGCTCGCCTATTGAACTGCCATGGCCTCTCCAACAACATGTGACATGCATCTATGGGGATGATATCACAGAGTACGCCATCATGGTAGCTCTCGATCTTGAACTTTACTAGGCATTTCTCATTGACCAAAACTTTGTGGTCTTTCTGCAACTAGGCAATCTGATATGATGCGAGTGCCTTTCCCTCTTCAGCTTCAACTTTGTGACCATCTCCTCTGACACCAGATTATCAGTGCTCCCACTGTCAATAATGACATCACAACATTTTCCTTCACACTTGCACCTTGTGCGAAACGATTCTTCCTCTGCTGGTTCCTTTCCTCAGTCACTAGGGATCTCCTAATCACTAGGGCTTCTCCCCTTTCAGTATTATCTGAATGTTCAGATTGGGCCTCCTCATCTGCATGTGCAACCCTTCCATGACCTTCTGGCCTTTTGTCTTCCCTTCCTTGGTATTGTGGACATTCATAGGCTCGATGCCCTTCTTCACCACACTGGAAACATGTTCCTCTGAAACCACCTCTTCCAGATCCTTGTCCATATCTCCCTCATCCTCTACCTCTTTGATCACCCTTGTTTTGATCATGAGGCGGTAGAGATTGTCATTCCTTTGGCTTGGCGGTACCCACATCTTCACTTTTTCTTTTCATCATCATTTCGGCTTCGAAGGTATTCCACTTTTATACGCTTTGACCTCCTCGTCCTTTTTCTTGCCATCAAATCTTTTGTTCGGCTTCTCTTCCAGAGCAAACCCGATACATCCTCAATGGTGGTCATTGACTAAACTAACTCCTCTTGAATGCTCGGTTGTAACCCATTAAGATTCGGGCTACCTTCTCCTTATTGGCCTCTATGTGACCCATTCTGATAATTATCTTGTGAAAATCTTGATTATATTCTTTCACAGATCTGGTTCCTTGCTTCAACCCTTGCAATTTCTTCCAGGATCTAACTCATAGTCAGGTATGAAGCTGCTTCTTCAGTTTCTCTACCATGCAATCCCATCTAGTGATATTCCTTTTCCTCTTCGATTTCTTTCCAACTGGACCTCTTTCCACCAAATACTGGCATGGCCCTTCAGCTTCATTTTCACAAACTTAACCCGATCTGTCCTCTATTTCCTCATACTCAAAATATTCTTCTAGCTTCGTTGATCCTAGTCGATCAACTCTTCCGGGTTCAGACTTTCAGAATAACTGGGGACTTCTGCTCTGGGTCTTTTCTCGATCTTCAAAATGGCCCTTATTAGCTACATTTGGTCTTGATCAATTGCTTCTTCTTCCTCTTCTACATTTGAACCTTCTTCCTCTCCTTCATCCTCACTTTCCTCCCTCGGGTTTAACCCTCTTCTCAACTGCTCTTGTAGCATCAATCGTATGCGGAGGGCTACGGTGCATCTCTTCCACGGCATTTCTCTTGCCTCAACCACCTCGACACCACCACCCTACCGGGCATCACTCTTGGAGGCATCTTTCTTGACCTCGACCCACAACCATGGTATGTGCGAACGCCTCACGATCGGTGATATCTGTCCACACGCTCAAGAAAACCTCGCTCTGATACCACTTGATGAGGGCGCAGCCTGAGACTTAGAAAATAATCCACAAACAAGAGAATAATTTTATTATTCAGAAAATGGAGCTTCTTACATATAGAGGATCTCAAATCCCCAAGTTCTACAACACATGCAAGTTACAGAAAGCTATAGAATAACCCTTAATATGCGAGCTTGTCCCCAAAAGCTACCCAAAAATTAGAAACCCACCCATAAATAGAGCTCCTCCGTTTTGGAGCCAAAAAAACATTCAAATTTGAGTTTAGGTGGTTTGGCACTGAAAATTACAACTTGAAGTTCAAATTTCAAAAGAACATTTGCAATTGTATCTTCTAGAAAGTGTCAACTTCCTGTGGCCATAACTTTGATCCGGGACTCCGATTCGCGAACCATTTGAACCGTTGGAAAGGTCTCGAAGTCAATAACGTGCTTAAAATCTGCTACGCCAATTTCGGAAAGTTTTGGGGCCGTTCCGGGAACTCTAAGTGCCTCAAATCTAACTTGGAAGATTTTCAGGTGTAAATCTGGGAAACTAAAACTGCAATATTTTTCAACCTAGGAATAGAAAATAAAAACCATAAATTGGGAATTTCATTATGACGAAAAGGGTATCAAAAAATGTAAAAACATCTAAAAACTGAGAAACTTGAAATTTAACTATTTTTGAGTGATGCAAGATTGCCCTTACACCACTGGATGCTCCTGCATCAAAAATGTGAGCAAAATTGTCATTTTATAGAAAATATAATTTTGGACAGACGAATGAGATTGAAAGCTGATAGAAGCCTAAAATTAGAGGTCGATATTTCACGTGACAATCCCTAATTAGGGTTAGGGAAAAATCATTAAATGAGTGGTCAAGATGTCATTTGATAAAATTAAATCGGTGGTCAAGAATAAATGAGATAATTAGTTAAAAAGATAAAGATTTTTGAAAATCAAGAAGATAAAGACTGCTTGATTTGTGAGATTCGAAAAATCAAGAAGATAAGAATTGAACTGAAAAGTAGATTTGGAAAATCATGAATCTGCTCAATTGCTTGATTTTTGGAAGAATATTACCATTTTGAATTAAATTAATTCAAAATATGGATTTTGTGTGATAATAAATAATTGATTTTCAGATTTTTTACTAAAATGAACTGACAGTCAAGAATGTGAGATCATTTTAAATAATTTCATTTATTTAAAATGAGGGAATTGTTAAATTTAGCAATTAAATAATTAAGGATAATTATTTAATTTAGAGGATATGATTAATAATTAAATAAATTAATAAACTCATTTAATTATGAGGATTAATGACACATTAAATAATTAAATATATAAATTCATTTATTTAATAATCAGGAAGGATGAATGAGTAAAGGTAATTAAATAAATTAATAAATTTATTTAATTGTAAGAAGATAATAGACTATTAGTGACGTATTGAATAAATAAATATACTTTATTTATTTAATAATCATGAAGAATAAAAGAGACATGAATTAATTAAATAATTATGAATTATTTAATTAATAGTCAAATGTGGACCAAGGACATGATTAAATGTCATGATTATGCTAGGACCGAAATGATTATTAAAATAGAGCTTGCAGGCCAAGGTCATTTTTATGTGTCTACATTTTTCCCCTCTTTGTCATAATGTAGCATGTCACATTGTGACAAAGAAAATAAAGTCAAAGTCATGCCCCACCAAAGGTACAGAGTATCAATGCCCCATCAGGAAATTTTTCAAATTTTGGGCTAGCGACAAAAAAATTGGAAAGTGTCCCAATAAGTCAATTTGATGAGCAGAAAGGCAATGGCGCAGACGATTTTGGATTCTGACATGTTTAAGGCAGCGAAAAGGGTGGTCAAAGTTGGTCAAAAGGGCCTCCAATAATAACCTAGTTGAAAAATGTCATTTTGACTTTTTTTAAGGATTTTTTTCGATGTTTTTGTCTTTTTCAGGACTTTGTTTAATGTTTTTGTCTTTTTTTTAGGACTTTTTTTTCAATATTTTTGTCTTTTTCAAGACTTTTTGCAATGTTTTTTTCTTTTTTTCAAGACTTTTTACAATTTCCTGGACCGTGTGGGATACCCACTATAGTCACATTATAAAAATTTGCCCCTGGTTAAGTCCAAGACTTAGCCAATTTTAAAGGACATGAAAAAGGGATATGCGTGCAATATTGGTTCGATGCATTTTTGGAGACACTGATCGGAAAGATACGGATTTTTGACCATCACAGACATGGGTTTCCCATTGGTTGGGGAGATGTTCTTGTGGGAATGAGGCGAGATCAAACTGTTTATGCCTGGGGGCCTTGTTTATTAGGTATGCTCTACCATTAGCTTCATGAGGTGGCTTATAGGAGGGCACAGAGCATTGGGTGTGGCACAACACTACTGATGATATGGGCTTGGGAGCATGTGGCGATATTCCGACCTACTATTCAAAGACCACAACTAGCCGAGGGGATTCCCTATGCCTATTACTATTCTAATTCCCTACAACAGACAAGGATGAGAGAGACAGGTTGGTGGTGCCATCAGATTGACACCATGGTTACATTCATCTGGAGGCCCTATAGAGACTACTAGCAATGGGATGATGAGGATGACCATCTCAGCCTTTGTAGAAAGTATCGTTACTTGATTGGGAGGATAGTATAGATTCAACTCATCCTAGATATGTATCTTCCATAGCATGTCCTCAAACAGTTTGGAGAGCAGTAGGGTGTACTGGTAGGCATAGTCGAGTATGCCCGATCTTCCAAGGAGTCAGCTTGGGGGCCACCAATTCCTGTAGTCTTTTTGAAGCAATAGATTGATGGGCTAGTAGCCCAACAGTGGGGATGGAGAGGTGGAGTTGCAGATCCTAGGACCACTGCTGACTATGACTTGTGGTGGTAGGTGCATCGACCAGTGCCACTGATAGATCCTGATGGGCCAACGCCTGTTGATAAGAGATTAGTTATACCACGCATGCCATGAGCCAAGCGAGGGGGCAGTGATGGTGACAAAGGAAAAGGTAGGGGGAGGGATGGTGCCAAAGATGGAGGCAGGGATGGAGGCAGGGGGAGAGATGGAGGCAGGGGGAGGGATGGAGGCCAGGGTGGAGGGCGAGATGGGGGTAGGGATGGAGGTCAGGGTGGAGATGATGGAAATGATGGGGACGGTGGAGGGGATGACCGAAGATGAAGGAGAGATGGCCAAAGGAAGGGAAGGAGGGTATGGCCACGTGTAACCAGAGTGGCATTGGATGCCATCCCAAAGGTGGCCGAGGAGGGGGAGAGAGAGGAGGAGGAGAGATGGGAGGCAAAACTGAGGTAGGAGCAGGAGGAGGGGAGACATGAGGAGTAGCCGAGGTAGGAACAAGAGGAGGAGAGATAGGTGGAGCAGCTAAGGTAGGAGCAAGAGCTTGAGGTGGATATGGATGTAGATGTACCTCAGGATGAGGGAGTTGGTGGCGAGGAGGTTGCAGAGGAGGATGATGACAGAGACGATGATGATGCTATGGATGAGGTCGAGAGGCTTGTGATATTTAGGATGGTGGAGGGAGATGAGGAGATACCATGTAGCTCAGCGCTACCCCATGATGCCATGAAAAACCAGAGGGTGGAAGACCTTCAGAGGAGACTGGATGAGAGCATGGCACAGGTCAGGGAATTACAGGCGGAGCTAGAGGTGGCTCGAGTAGAGTGGGATCAGGTAGTGATCTATCAGCAGGAGTCAGCATAGTGGTGTGTGGATTTTATGGCATTATGTTCAGGACCTTCAGGGGATATGGCTCATGAGCTTGCCAAGGTGAGCACTCGGTACAAGCAGTACAAGACTCTCTATGAGCAGGTAGCGTCGCCCGAATGATGAGATCCTACATTATCGTGCTCACAGACGAGGATAGGTAGTGGTCATAAATCAGGGAGTGGGAGCAACAACAAGAGTCACACTAGTGCAGGAGGGTCTACCTCCTTAGGGCACGCATCAGGGCATAGGTCCCACCACTCACACAAGCATTCCTCGAGTCATCATTCGAGCCGTAGTCATGGATCCACCAGTTCAGGGTAGAGGTCAGTATAGAGGCAGCCACCAATGATAGATCATGTCTCCTCTCAAAGTCAGGCTGCAGTGTTAGCATAGGTTCCATTAGTGTTAGTGCCATCAGGTTCATAGACAAAGGTTGTTATCGTTCCACCTATTACCTCAACTCAAGTCACAGGTCCTCAGCGACCACACTCTTTGCCACGAGGGGATGATGAGAGCCTTTCCTAGGGACATGTTTGCTACATTTTCTTTTATGTTACGACACATTATGTATAGACCATTGAGCTTGTGAGCTCTATTTTTTGGGATATCTCTTGACTTTAACCTGTGACATATATACTTTGAGATGTTGCAGTTTTGATGCGGCCTACATGTGTGTTATAGGATGTTATTTGATTTATACATTATGATATATGTGATGTGATGCTTATGTGAATTATGTAGTTATGATGGATGATGATATTTATTTACGTATATGCCATGTCATGTATGTCTTATGATGGTTACCTATGATATGATGCCCTGATAATGCAATGCTTGTTTATGTGCTATGTTGATGTTGTATCATGGATGATAATGATATGCATAATGTATTTATTTTAATGGATGCCATGCTTATGATTATGTTAATGCGATATGTAATGAAATGTATATGATTTAATTCTACAGATGACGTATGTATGGACTTAATGCAATGTCTATATGATTATGTATGCACTTATGTTTTTGTATGTCACAGGATATCATCGAGAGACGAACAAGAGAAGATGACCAAACCAAAGAAGATGCATGTTAGTTCCTAGACCAAATCCTTCAAAACCTGACCATAGGACTTTAATATTTATTACTCTTAATCATCATTGGGTAGATTGTTGCGATGGCCAACAAACACCATGATATGACATAAATCAAGGTGTACAAGTTCGTACCATCACATAAGACAAGCAATCACAGACAAGGATGATCACGACTCATACTAAGAGCACATTTGCCCCAGTCTTTTTGTCATAACCAACCGCAAGTAGAAAAGACAAGAAAGACAAGTCATGAAACACCATTGCTTCTCTAAATCATGTTTCCAAGACATCCTTGAGAAACTAGCAACATGATTTCCAAAAAGACAAAATAGAGCCACTATCATGATACATCATTGTTTTTCTAAATCCCATAGTCAGGACATCGCTGAGAAACTAGTAACATGCGTGTCAAAAGACAAGACCAACGTCATGATACATCATTGTTTCTCTGAATCCTATTGTTGGGATCTCGCTAAAAAACTAGTAACATGATAAAAGCCAAAAGACAAGTTCCAAGTGTTTTCCAAGTGTATCTTAATGTCGAAATGTCAATTTTGATGATGTTGAGATGCCAGTGTGTCAAAGTTTTGACGATGCCAAGATGATGGATGCCGAAGATTGCCAAATTCAGGAAGGACACATCCTGAATAAGTTGATGTCAAGGGGATTGATCCTTAAATGTCAAAAGGAATCCCTCAAAAATGTCAGATGACAATGACGATGCCTAGGAAGGACACATCCTAAGGCATGAATGATAGATTTTTATTTTTCGGAAGGACACATCTGAAGAATACGAGAGGGGTGATCCTTAAATGTCAAGAGGATCCCTCAAAGAAAAAATGTCGATTGACAATGACAATGCCTAGGAAGGACACATCCTAAGGCATAAATGACAGAGGCTATTTTTTAGAAGGACACATCTGGAAGATAACCAAGAGTTGATATTTTGACTGGTTATGATAATGTAACTTGTTTTGACCAAATTTGAATGAAGCTTCACTTAGTTTGACCTGTATTGACCAAATGTCAATATTGACATCCTAGTATGATTGTCATGTTTGAATAAATGATTACCATACTTTGTCTTAATGATTTGTTTTGACCTGTAGACTTTTGACATGTGTACCATGAACCCTAATGGACTGACCTAGTGCGGCCTCGAGGGCTCATCGACAGATGGTCTTTCCTACGTCATACACTCAGAGACCTCGTAGTTCGACACGACCAATGACTTTGTCTTGATGACCAAAGATTTTGTCATGATTTTATTTTGACAAACCTAAAGGGATTGACCTAATGTATCAGGGACTCGAAATTGAGTCTTTCCTACGTAGGGAATGCACAAAGACAATCGTAGTTTAGACAATGACAAAAACTGATAGACTTTGACAAGGAATGACTCTATTTTTGTGTTTTCTAGACATTTTGACTTTGTTGGAGGTTCTTTAGGATTTTTTTCAATTTTTAGGTCTTTATTGCGGATGTTATATGATGTTTTTATCTTTTTTGAGGAATTTTTCTGATGTTTTTGTCTTTTTTCAGGACTTTTTTCAATGTTTTTGTCTTTTCAAGACTTTTTTCAATGTTTTTGTCTTTTTTAAGGACCTTTTTTTCAATGTTTTTGTCTTTTTTCAAGACTTTTTGCAATGTTTTTGTCTTTTTTTAGGGCCTTTTACAATTTCTCGGACTGTGCGTGATACCCACTATAGTCACATGATTAAACTTTTCCCCTAGTCAGGTCCAAGACTTAGCCAATTTTAAAGGACATGAAAAAGGGATATGCATGCAATATTGGATGGACAGTATGCAAGACTTGATGACAACCATTTATCCACAATGAGAGGTAGGGTATGATGTCATGCCGAGTGTCGTGATAGTGATGAGAAATGTATTCCATCCTAGGCCTAGGCAGATAAAGTGGCAACAGATGGTAGATCAATGATTGACTACGCATGGTCCTTGTTTGCCAGGTTTTCACCATGGTACTTATCCAGCTTGCCTGTTTGCCAAGTTTTCACCATTGGACAAATTATTTCTCTTTATTATTTTTATCATTTTTTTATTTTTTATTTTTTTGGTGTCACCAAGACACCTGTTTGCCAGGTTTTCATCAAGGCAACAATTTTTATGATTTTTCAACTTTTTTGTATTTTTAAAATTTTTGGATCAACTTTCTAATGCTATGCATAGAACTTCTGAAGATGTACACTATTGATAGGCTTTTTCAATTGTTCACCCTCTGGAGTAGCTGATTGATACGCTCCAGAACCAAAAGAAGATATGATGATGTAAGGACCCAACCAGTTTGTTTCAAACTTGCTTGACTTTTCTCTGTCTGCCTGGTTCTTAGGGTTCTGCATGAGGACTAAGTCACCAATGTCAAACTTCTCGACCATGACTTTCTTGTTGTAACTATGATAGAGACGGTTTTGATATGCCTGTAGATGATTCAAGGAATTTTTCCTTCTTTCCTCTAACATCTCCAGCTTGTGTAGGCGCGACTGTCTATACTCCTCATCATCAGTTAGACCCTTCAGGGAGATTCGTAAGGAAGGATTTTCAACCTCGATGGGAAAGATGGCCTTAGCTCCAAAGACTAGGGAAAATGGAGTGGCTCTTGTGGGTGTACGAATTCTAGTGCGGTAAGCCCACAAAGCATGGTTGAGTTAACTATGCCAGTCATGACCAACATCATTGACAGTCTTTTTAAGGATTTTAACAATAGTTTTATTTGACGCCTCAGCTTGACCATTTCCTTGAGGGTAATACGGAGAGGAAAAATGATGTTGGATGTGAAATCAATCATATAACTCATGGACGTCTTGGTTTTTAAACGAACGTCTGATGTTAGCGATGATGGATTGTGGAATACTATAACGACAAATGATATAGTTAAGAATGGATTTGGATATTTGTTTGTTGGTTATGTACGTCAAGGGGATGGCTTTGATCCACTTCGTAAAGTACTCAGTGGTAGTTATGATGAATTTGTGGCCATTGGATGAGGTAGGATCGATCTTTCCCATGAGGTCAAATCCCCATTGTGTGAAGGGCCACGAAGATGTGATCAGCCAAAGTTCTTGTATTGGAGCGTGAATCAAATCACCGTGAATCTGGCATTGGTGACAAGTCTTCACATGTTTTAATGCATCTTTCTCATGGTTGGCCAATAGTACCCAAGTCTTGTAATCTTCTTGGCCAAAGTAGGGCCACTCGAATGAGACCCGCATATACCCTCATGTACTTTGCGTAAGGTTGTTTGTGCTTCGTTGGCATCAAGACATCTAAGGAGGGTGTTGTCAAAGCTACAATGATAAAGGGTGTTGCTAACGATGGCATATCTCGTAGCTTTTCAAATAAAGGACTTCCTCTGGTTATTGGATAGATTAGGGGGGAGGGTTTGAGACTTAAGGTAGTCATGGATGTCTTGGTACCAAGGAGAATCAGGACCAACAAGCTCACATACCATCTCTAATTCTGGGACATCATAGGCGGGGACCGATAGTTGTTCTATCAGGAATTCCAGCTGAGGAATATTGCTTGGACTGTCGAGGAGAGAGCCTATTGTAGCCATGGAATCTACTGCAATGTTCTGTGCTCTTGGAACTTGCTCGAAATTCACCATGTGAAAGTATGTTTGGAAGTTGTCAACCATCCATTTGTAGGGCATTAGCTTCTCATCTTTTGTGTCATAGTCATCATTAACTTGGTTGATAACTAAATGAGAATCCCCATAGACATGCAATGCTCTGATTTTCCATTTTACTACCATTCTAAGTCCCGTAACTAGTATATTTCGCCATGTTATTTGTGCATGGGAAAGCTATGCAAAAAGACTTGGGAATAGAATCTCCTTGAGGGGTGATAAACATTATCCTTGCCCTCGAGCCATGATTAGTATGCGATCCATCAAAGTATAGCCTCTAGGGGGACTTTGGTTCTGTATGGAATATTGAATCATCTAGGAAATTTGCCACTAAGGGGTGATCACTTTGTATAGGTGTGTCTACCAATTGGTCTGCAATCACTTGTCGTTTGATTGCTTTTCTTTTGACATACTGAATGTCGTATTCACTTGGAATCATGACCCATTTTTCCAAATAGCCTATTAATGTTGCTCGACTTAAAAGATATTTGAGAGGGTCAATCTTTGCTACCAGTTGTGTCTGATGGATTAACATATAATGTCTTAAATTTTGGGCCGCAAAGACCACTGCTAGACAAGCCCATTCAATTGTTGTGTAATTCAGCTCATACCCAACCAATGTCTGACTGATATAATATATGGCCCTTTCTTTTTCTTATTGGTCGTTTTGTGCTAGCAATGCCCCCAGTGTTGAATTAGTGGTAGAGATGTATAAGATCAAGGGTTTTCTATGAATGGGCGGCATGAGGACTGGAGGTGACAGAAAGTAATCTTTTATTTTTTGAAAAGCTTCTTGGCATTTATCTATCCACACAAAGGGGATGCCTTTGTGCAGAAGATATTGGAATGGTTGACACTTGTCAGCCAATTGTGCTATAAAACACCAGATACATTGCACCCTGCCTTGTAAGTTCTCTTATTCCTTTGGGAGGAGGCATGTCCATGATGTCTTTGACTTCTGTTGGATCAATTTCAATGCCTCTTTGAGAAACTATGTATCCCAAGATTTTACCTAATGTTACACCAAATACACATTTCTTAGGATTCAGTCGGACTTTGTATTCTTCTAGCCTCTTGAAAATTGTGTCTAACACTTTCAGATGATCTTTCCTTGTTATTGATTTAGCCAGAAGGTTGTCTACGTAATCTTTCATTATTTTATGCATCATGTCATGAAATATTGTGGTCATAGCCCTCTGATATGTGGCACCTGCATTTTTAAAACCAAATGGCATGACATTTCAGTAGTATGTACCCCAAGGGCAAGTGAATGTTGTTTTATGATGATCTTCGGGGGCAATACGAATCTTATTGTAGCTGAAGAAAATGTCCATGAGGGACAACATCTCGTATCCTGTCGTTAAGTCAACTATGATATCAATATTTGGCAAAGGAAAGCCATATTTTGGGCATTCCTTGTTTAAGTCTCTAAAATCTATGCAGACTCAGATCATTCCATTTTGCTTTGTTACTGGCATAAGGTTAGATATCCATTCAACATAATCAATAGACCATATGAACCCAACATCTAGAAATTTCTTCAACTCAGCCTTGACCAATAGAGCGACTTAAAGATGCATTTGCGTAACTTCTGTTTAGCTAGTTTGGCATTGGGAAATAGTGGCAGATGGTGTAGAATCAGTTCTAGGTCTAGTCCTGGCATATCGGCATAAGACCATGTGAAGTTGATTTTATGTTTTGTAAAGAATTTGTGAAATGTCGGCCTCTCTTCTTCAGTCAAGGATGTAGCAAAGAGGACCATTTTGGGATCTTCTTCTGTTGATATGTTGTCTTCTATGGTGTCCTCTATGAGAAAAGTTGATTTCTCTTGAGTTACGGGAAGAAAGTCCAGTCCTCCATCTTTGGGCACCTTGGAGAGGTTTTCACCCGCAAATATGTCCCTTTTTGTTTACTTTTTTGTTGTCAGAAGGTACCTTTCGGTTTTCACCTAAAGACGTTTCATTTTTTGTTTTATTTCTATTTTTAATTTTGTGATTAGAGGATAGAGCAGTCTCTCCAAAGTAGGATGCACAATCTAGGCCAATGGCGAATCCTGCCTTGTGATCACCACTAGGTATGCCCTCACGCAAGCCCATAAATTATGTAATGGCCTCATCATTCTAAAAGGCATCCAAGACTGGTAAGCCTTGTTGGTCCCAATTGATTAGTTGAGGATAAATTAGGGAAATTCCATTGTCAGTGTTGGTGAATTGAGGGGGGGATGCATAAAGCATGCAGATGGATTCAAAGAAATTGAAGATGAAGTTGTCATCGTCCAATTCCACATCAGAATCTATCCAATATTCCCCTTCACTTGTTTCATATTCGTTGTCAAAATAAGGGGTGAAGGACTCAAAATCGTGGGTATCGGTGTTATCTATCGATTCAGATGGATTCGACTGATGGGATTCAGATGGTGGGGTTTGTATGTCCTAGGTAATGTAAGTGGGACTGTGACTGTTTGGTGCCTTATCAATTTTAAATGTTTGCCAAAAATTTTGTTTAGAGGTCAACTCCCCATTTCCAAGGAATAAATCATCAAGGCAACAATCACTTAGGGATCGTTCAGAGCCAAATTCCCACTCATAAGAGTTAGTTTCAGTAAGGGATTCCTTGATGGTCTCGACACTTTCTGAAGCATGCACTCACTCACTTGAAAGTCCATTGGTACGTCGATCGTCATTGTCGGGAAATCCAAACCCTAAGCCAAGATACTTTGGTATGTTGACAGATTCTATGGGCTCTCTTCATCCCATTTTATTTTTGCCTAGGCCACTACTTCCATCGTATCCCTTAGCCTTCATCATGTCATATCCCTTGCCATATTTCTTAACTGGTAATGGGGTTAGGTCAGCCATTTCTTTATAAAGCCATCCTATAATATCGGCAAGGTCCTCATTACTCATGTCTCCCCATTTTATGAAAACCGTTTTTGGTGGAACTTTGAAAATTCTTTGGGTTCCATTCTAAAACATGGTCGACCATAGACCTTCGAAGACTTGGGTATTGTTGTGATGCTATATTATGTATGTAGTCTGAATTCTCCACAACCTAGGTCCTAGATCTTGACATTGGATTCATCCTTAGGAAGTGTGGAAGATGGTGGCGTGGTGGAAGATGTGACAGAGTGGACGTGGAAGATGATGCAAGTGTGGATGGTTCAATGTACTTGGAAGAAGAGAAGCTAGGAGCTTCTTGGTTGATGGGCACTTAGTTTTCAAAAATACCCCTTAGGTTGGTGCAATATTGAAAAGGGTCGGGGTCTCCATATATGGTGATTTCCGTGCCATCAAATGGGAATTTTAAGCATTGGTGATATGTCGAGGGAACAAATTTTAGGGCATGTATCCATGGGCGACCGAGCAAGATGTTGTAAGGTAACTCTACATCTAGGACCTGGAAAGTTGTATGTGCAATGACTGGTCCCACTCTGATAGGAACATAAATAACACCTCATGAAGAATGTTCTTCGTCATCATATGCTTTTATGACTATACTCTTTGTAGGGTCCACACATGCATTAGAAAATCCTAGAGTGTTAACCAGTTTCAAGGAGCATATGTTCAATCCTGCTTCACCATCTACTAAAACTCTTTTGACCTTGTGCTTATGGATGAAAGTTTCGATATGTAATGCGTCATTATGGTTGGTCTTGGGTGACGAGTAATCTTGATTAGAAAAAGTGACATAATGAGGTGTAGTGAGGTATCCCACCATGGTCTCAAATTGGTTAACATCAATATCCTTAGGGATGGATGACTCTTGTAGGGTTTTATCCAAGATAGCCTTATGCATGGGAGAGATGCGAAGTAGCTCAAGTATGGAAATTTGAGCAGGAGTTTTTCCAAGCTGGCCGATAAGGTTAAACTGAATCTTAGGTTGTCATTGCTTTGCAGTCAAGGTGGGTTGTGACTGCCTAGGAGATGGACTAGGTATGGTTATCTTAGGTTTCCTAATGGGAGATGGACCAGCTATGGTGACCTTGCCACTTCGAGTAGTGGCATTGCATTGGGGTGCTTGTTTGACTGTGATGGTGTTGATGTACTCATCGTCAGTTCAGACATTGTTTATAGTAGGTCCACCAGAATAGTCATACTTGGCGCGGGTGAAATTGGATTGATTATTGTTTGTCTTAGGACCTGATGTGGAAGTATTATTAGAACCATGGTATTGCAATGGGTTCTTATAAATGGTATGGTTATCATTTGATGGAAATTGTGGCCCACCCAATTTGATTATTCAACTCTCGATAAGGTCTTGCACAATATTTTTGAGTTGTTGACAGGATGATGTCTTATGGCCTTTAGCCTAGTGGTAAGCACAGAAGGAATTATCATCCCACCATGATGGTTTAAATTGGCCTGGGTCATACGGTTTTGGCTCTTCAAGTGTGATGAGACCATTTTGAAGGAATTTCTTCAGGACTTCCTCCATGGGCTCACCCAAGGGAGTGTATGTGCAAGCCCTAGGGAATTGTCTTGTCTGACGGTATTATCCTTGATTTTGACTATTTTGACCATTTTGGTTGTTTGGGGTGGCATTGGTGGGGGCTGTTAGTATCGTCGTTAGCTTGTTTTGTGGTTGAACCCCGTTTAGAGCCAATACAAGACCCATAGTGTTTATAGCCTTGGCATCAATGACACCGTCATTGGTAACATGTTTATTTTTTACCCAGTACTTATTTTTGTCAATGGGAGGATTTGCATTTGTGTTTTTAGGACCGTATCTTAGCTCTCCCTTTGCAATAAGGGCTTTCTCAATCTAGACACCTTTTTCGACTAGGTCTGTGAAGGTTGTGCAACAATGTACTTGTAATGCATATTTGAAGGGTCCTAGAAGTGTTTGAATGAACATGTCCACCTTTTCCTTTTCAGGTATGTCAATGTGACAACGACTAGCTAGACTTCATTTTTGGAAGAATGGGATGAATGTTTCACCAACATCCTCTTGCATGAGATTACATAAGCTAGTAATAGAGGTGTCCATGTCAATGTTGAACGTGTAATTTTTTATAAATTTGTGTTTAAGTTCATCCCATGTTTGGATATCCTTTTGAGTGGAGAACCATTCAAGGGCAGGATCTACAAGACTTTTAGAAAAGAGTCTCATCAAGTATGTTTGTTCATAGGCGACGTCCATACAGTTGGTTGCAAATTCTTGGACATGTTCGATAGGGTTTGTCTTTCCTCTGTATTTGGTAAAATTAGGTGACACATATCCCAGAGGAAATGGTGGCATGTATAAGTTCATGTCGAAGGGATATACAGATAGATCATATGACACTTCTGATTTCTTGCCGAATATTTGTATGTTTTCTATGGTCTTCTCTAGACCCATCAACTTTTCTTGTAAGGCATTGATTATAGGGTCATTTGTGGTCCCATACATAGGATTGATTGGTATGCCATAGGTCCCCATTTGTTGTGAGTGGATGTTGGTGTGTTGTTGAGGTACATGTTGTTGTGACATGTATGATGTGTTCTGATTTGTGTGTTGTTGGTATTGAAAGTTTGGATTGGGGGCATGTTGGTGGGTATGAATATGGTATGAGCATTTTGGGATGTGTCCCCCAGCCATTTGGGTCGATACTTGGGGAATATGGCAACCATGAATATTTTGATGTGTGAATGATGTCGTAGGTTGTGCGTTTTGACTGCCTTGTCCAAATTGTTGGGTTTTTACAAGGGGAATGGTCGTATTTTGTCCTTGGGAGGTGGTGGCACTAAGTTGTGTTGACATGTTAACATTTTTTTGTTGTCCTTGAATAAAGATACGTTGTTTACCTCCAGCCAAAGGATTATGTGAGATACCAATGAGAGGATATGATGAAGATGTACTCATGGTACTAGATGTAGTTGTTAATGGAGGATTTGTATGACTTGATGATGCCCCCATGGCATTTACCATAGTGGTAAAGAGAGGATTGGAATAACTTTCCCACATTGCCGAGGACCCAAAGATGGTTCTAGCCGATTATGATGGTGTTGTGGATATTGTGGGCACTATGATAGATTGTGATCCTCCAATGGGTGTAGTGTTTATTGAATTGGAGTTGTTTGGAATGTTGGAGGTAGCACTCATGGTCATTGTGACGCTTTGTGAGGTAGCATCAAAAAAGGTATTGCTTGTGGTGTTTGGAGGTTGACCACTATTTGACATGTTATGTGTATTGTTGACGTTATTGGAAGGAGATGTCGATCTCAAGGTATCAATGTCGAACCCATGAGGTAATTTGGCACCTTGACTTAAAAGTATGGCCAAATATCTATCTCTATCATATAAGACCATTTGTTCTACAAAGTAGGCTGCCTCCGGATCTTGTGTTGCTACCTCTAGGTTTTCCTCAAGTATTTGTCCATATTCATCCTTACGTAAGAATGGTTCAAAGGGGTTGTTTGATGAGGATGGTATGGTCGTGAGAGGTTGAGTATTCGTGTTGCTAAATGGGTCATCAAAAGTCCAATTTGGGTCATAAGTGCGATTGGTGACATTGGAATTAGAATCTTGTCCAAAGTTTTCCATTTGTCTTTTCTTTCTTTGGAGTCTAGTTTCCACCATAAAAGGGAATTTCTCAAATTAGGGTAATGAAAATGATGACAAAATGCAAGGATGATACTAGCCTATGTGTTTTTTGTATTTTTGTGCCAAAGGATGACAATACAAGGTGATGACCAAGGAATAATTGATGCAAAATAACAAGATTGTTAAAGCCAAAGTGTCGAATAAGCACTAATATGGTAATGTTGACGAAGGACTAAGGCGATAAATGCAAAGTCTAGGTTCAAAGTGAGGACTAGAGGTGGACAATGCAAAGTCTAAGTTTAAAATGATGACTAAGTTTGGACAATGTTTGGAGAAAGGTTTGTCTAAGCACTCTAAGCTTGACTTATGTCTCAATTTAGGTTATCAAAAAGACTTGGTAAAGGGACTAAATGACAAGGTCAAAAATGATGAGTGATCCTGCCTAACTAGACTATTGAGTTGGAGGTTCTCACAAAAATGACAATGACCGAAAAAAGGAATAATGACTATGTCCCAAGATACCCTAATTTTGAAAACAATGGTTTTTGCAAAGTGTGGATATTTGGCCTAATCCAAAGTTTTCCAAGATGAATCCTAAGGGAAAAATGATTATTATGATGCCTAGGGAATGCAACTAAAATATGGAAATTTTAAACCTATGGTTAAAGTGCAAGCTAATGAATGTAGATGATGGACATTTTGAGCAATTTTGATTTTGGTTTTTGACAAAGACTTTTGAAAAAGATGTTTGACAGTAGGCTAAGATGTCTAGACTCAGATTCTAGTTTGAAATAGGGTTTAGTTTGTTGACAAGAAAATGTGTCATTACAGGTAGTAAATGCGATGTTGCGATCAAATGTGGCTCTGCAAATGGCAAATGCGGATTTACAAAAGTCAAATGTGGTTTAGTATTTTGGATGCATCTTTACAAAAGGTGAATGTGTTTTAAGACAGAAAAATGTGGTGTTTGGCACAGAAAATGCAATTTATCAGAGCATATGCATTTCTAAGTCTACCAAATGCAAGGCGATAGAGCAATTGTGGTTTAACAGATGCATCTTAGGATGTAAAAAAGTCAATTTTTTTTATGTTTTGATTAAAAACCTAAATTTTTGAAAGTTTGAATGTTTGTTTCCAGATGTTTGAATGTTGTTTGTTTCATTTGAGTAACCAGAAAACACTTGGCAAGCATGATATTTCAAAAAGTAAACAAGCACACAAGAGAACAAGTACGATCCTAGGTTAGGCCAAGACAGTATTCACTAGACTCCACATGGGTTTCCCTAGCCACATATCAGTAGCATGTGAATCCCAAAGCTTGGTTGTGTGGGCTCCCCCTTATAGTGCACTCTCTTCTCAGGCCAACCAAGCTTCCAACCCCCATGAAACTCCCATGGAAGATTGATCACCTCTACTAAAGACTGTGAAGATATGGAAGGCTTCACACCGACCAATGTTGTACTAGAAAATAGAAGGTTTTGGGCTTACTATTCAAGTTTTTTTAATTTGGGACCCCCGTTCGAGTGGCCATACATGGGGCAAGAGAGTAATCACCAATTAGGTGGCACTCCAGCCTGAAGAGGTTAAGCTCAATAGGGTTTATGGGAGTACTACTCTGTCCGTATGACACATCTGCTCTCGTAATCTTAGGTTTTCCCTTAAGATTCACATTTATATACCGGTCGGGGGTAGCTTGGCTTTAGCTCCATTACCAGTTTGAGTCACGTTGGGGTGATGAAATCCCTAGGTAGGCCCAATTTCTAGAGGCAATAATCATTTATCTTACACCCAGGATCACATTATTGTGCAAGGGGAGAGGATACTTCGATTATTGCATCAGGGCTACACAAGGATAAAGTGGGTCTAGATTTTTGATCACCTAGTTTGCACAAGGTGAGATCATACTCGCCGACCACTTTCAAACACAATCAAAGAAAATGAAAGACATTTTTATTTTAAGTGCACCAAAAATAACTATAACTGCCACATGCTACAAACAAAAATTAGTAACACCAAAAACCTATGCTAGGAAGAATGCAGAAAAGAAACTAGAATGCCAACTAAAAAATAGAACAAAAAATAGAAAAACCAGAATGCTAAACCAAAAAGAACAAAAAATAGAAAAAAAATAGAATGCAAAAGGAAGAAAAAATTACCAGGAAAATGCATCACAGCAGAGTGAATGCGTCATGGTCTGATAGGCAGATGTGGCTCGTTTATGTCAAATGCGGCGTTACGTACTGTGATTGCAAATCCTCAGAGAAATTGCGTCATTTTAGCCTTCGAATGCATCGCGACACATCAAATGTGGCTCAATAAAATCAAATGTGGATTTTCGTACCTGTACCTACAAAAAATGGAAGAAAACCAAAAAAAACATACGGAACAAACAGAAAAAATAAAGTAGTCGGGTTCACTAATGTATCAATGGGTTAATTTCCTAAGGTTAGATTATCAAATAATAAAGCATAAAAACCCAAAGAAACTATCAAGAACAATGAAAGAAAATAACAAGAATGATTATACCAGATTCCTTGTTGAAGCTTCCTTGATTCACCTTCATAGCACCTTCTAACTTGTTGATTGTATTTCCCTCAGATTGAGTGTGTGAGCAATTTGATGCCAAAGACTATGATGAAGTCCTAAACAAGCTTTGAAGGATTTGATTACTAAATGTCTATGCCTATGATAAATAATGAAATGACTATGCCATGAAATGCTAAAGACTTAATGAAATCAAGTATAAATGCTGCAATATCTAAGAATGAGCGTGAGTAATCAAAAATGTGAGAAAAATTGTCATTTTATAGAAAATACAATTTTGAACAGATGGACGAGATTGAAAGCTGCCAGAAGCCTAAAATTAGAGGTCGAGATTTCATTTGACAATCCTTATTCAGGGTTAGGGAAAAATCATTAAATGAGTGGTCAAAATGTCATTTGATAAAATTAAATTGGCAGTCGAGAATAAATCAGATAATTAGTTAAAAAGATAAAGATTTTTGAAAATCAAGAAGATAAATACTGCTTAATTTGTGAGATTCGAAAAATCAAGAAGATAAGAGTTGAATTGAAAAGAAGATTTGGAAAATCAAGAATCTGCTCAATTGCTTTATTTTTGGAAGAATATTACCATTTTGAATCAAATTAATTCAAAATATGGATTTTGTGTGATAATAAATAATCAATTTTTAGATTTTTTACTAAAATGAACTGATAGCCAAGAATGTGAAATCATTTTAAATAATTTCATTTATTTAAAATGAGGGAAATGTTAAATTTGGAAATTAAATAATTAAGGATAATTATTTAATTTAAAGGATATGATTAATAATTAAATAAATTAATAAACTCATTTAATTATGAGGATTAGTGACACATTCTCAAGATTCTACAAGAAATATCATCGTTGCTTCATGTTCTAATATTTCATTACCTGTAGCAAGAGAAATACCATCAACCCATGCATTATCCAAAATGATTCGAAGAAAAAGATTAAGTATTTGCATATGAGATCAAGAAACTTGTTGCATTAGCTTGCGTGCCTCAATAGATGTAATTCATGCATTTGAAACACTTCAACAATCTCCTTATTATACAGAACATGAGGAGACCCTACAACCCATAATTGATTATTTTGAAGACACATGGATTGACAGACTAACTAGAAGATGCAACACATGACCACCCAAGTTTCCAATCATAATGTGGAATTGCTATTCAACTACTCAAGATGATCTTCCCATAACCAATAATACTATTGAGGGATGGCACAAAGGATTTAGTGAATTGCTTCAAACATCACACAACTCAATCTAGAAATTCATCAAAGCAGTAAAAAAAGAACAGAGTCTCCAAGAGAATAGAATACAAAAATATATGGTTGGATACATTGGGAAACCAAGTAGGAAAAAATACCGTGAACTCAAAGAAAGACTAAAAATATTGGTTGATGGTTATGACAACCATAACATTTTAGATTATATAAGAGGCATCGCTCATAATTTGACACTTTAATTGAAAATTTGAATAATAAAGTTTTTTTAGCAACATACATGTAATTTATAAATTTGTTTTCCTTTCTCTATATTCTTATGGGGATATTTTGTCCATGGGTTATTTTGACCATGGGTTATTTTGGCTTGGATTATTATGACCCTGGGTTATTTTGTCCCTGGGTTATTGTGACCGGGTTATTCTGTCCAGGGTTATTTTGGCCGGGTTATTATGTCCCATAACCAAGAATCTAATATTGTGTATTTAATACATAATATGCTTTTATATAATAAGTTAATATTGACTACTTTATAATGAGTATTTGATTATATGTATATATGATGGGTAAAGTCCATCTCGTGTTTATACATTAGTTCTCTTGTTGAGATTAAGAGCTTAAGAAAGGAGAACATAAAGGAGAAGAAGTATGCACAAAAATTGATTGATGACTCTAAAAATATTGATGAATCTAATCAAAAGATAATAATTTTAAAGGCTCAATTTGAAGAATCCAAGACAATAGAAGATGTAGTCAAGTTTGAACTACAATCTAATTTTGATGAATGCATGAAGCTAAAAGCTGAAGTAGTTTCTCTGATAAAATATTTAGAAAAGGATAAAGAGTAGATTAACTAGGGTTTGAAGTTGAAAGGAGGCTCTAAGATACTTGATGAGTTAATAAACTCACAAAATCCAACAAAAGAAAAGTCTACTTTGGGATTTGAGAAAGGTAAAAGTCCTAATACCAGTAAATCTGGAAATTTATATGATAACTTCAAAGTAGGAGAGAAGTATGAGAAAGCTTGCAATGCCTCTAAAAATGAAAAATTAGATAAATATATTGTTGAGTTGAAGAGAGATGTTGGAGAAAAGAATCCTACAATAGATAAGAAGGTTAACAAACCTGTCATTAAGAACTTGAAGAAGAATCAAAACAAAAAAGTAGTTGATGTTGATTGTTTCACAAGTGTGAGAGACTTAAAGAAGAAAAATTTAAGAATACATCCTCATCCTACAAGAAGAAATATTATGAAAAGGTATTTTTCATGTTTCTATGGTTATTGTTATACCTGCAATCAGTTTGGTCATAGGACTAGTGAATGTAGAGTTATGCCCAAAAGGAGAACAAATTTTGTAAGTAGAAATTCATTTGCTCCTTTACTAGATATGAATTTTGTTTGCTATAATTACAACAATCTTGGTCATATAGCTAAAAATTGTAGAGAAAAATTTTAAAGACAAGAGAACAAGGTAAAAGGAAAGAAGTACTCCACAAGGTGAATAAAGATTCACAAGTTTCTGAAAAAGAGAAGAAATCCAAGAAAATATGGGAATAGAAAGATCAAGAGGCTACACAATCAATGATTTCTCAAATTGCATTTCATGCAAAAAATAAAAATCTATGGGTTATAGATAGTGGTTTCTCTACACAAATGACTGGTGATAAGAGAAAATTTATCAAACTATGTAGCTACAAAGAAGAGACTGTTAGTTTGGGAGATGATATTGAATTACGAATCTTTGGCAAAGGTACTCTAAGCATAGATGGAAAAATTCCTACACATATTGTTCTTTATGTTGAAGGATTAAAGTATAATTTGTTGAGTGTTAGTCATATATGTGATAGTGGATACAAAGTCACATTCAATACAAAAGGCTGTAAGATAATGAAAGCTAAATTAGAAAGACTAGTTGTAGAAGGAAAAATGATTGAATGTAACATTTATAACCTCAAGGAAGTAAATAAAAAAAGTTGTCTTATAGGAAAGAATGATGAGAGTTGGTTGCACAAAAGAATGAGTCATGTTAGCTTTGATAACTTGGTAAAGGTAAGTTTGAAGAAACTTGTTAGACATATGCCCAAGATAACCAATCTTGCAAACACTACATGCAAAGAATGTCAAGTAGGTTACAAGACAAGGGTTAAATTTCAAACAAAATAATATGTTACTTAAAAACCTTTGGAGTTAGTACATATTGATCTTTGTGGTCCTACACAGAAAAAAGGAATACAATGAGAAAGATACTTCATGTTACTCATAGATGACTCCTCAAGAATGACTTGGGTGACCTTTTTGAAGGATAAATCTCAAGCATTTGAAAGATTTAAAATATTTAGGTCTATGGTTGAGAAGGAAATTGGATGAAGAATTAAATGCTTAAGATATGATAAAGGTGGAGAATTCACCTGAAATGAGTTCATGGAATATTGTGAAAGACATTGGATTAAAACACAATATTATGCAACAAGGAATCCATGACTAAATGGAGTTGTTGAAAGAAAGAATACAAAGGTCAAAGATATGGGTAGAACAATGCTAAATGAAGCCAAGTTACCTGATGTATACTTGAGAGAAGTAGTACACACTGCAATATATAATTTGAATAGAGTTCAACTAAGGGTAAATAGTGAGAAGGCTCCTTATGAAATATGGAATGGTAGACCTGCATCTGTTAAATACTTTAGAGTATGTGGTAGTAAATGCTACATTAGAAGAGATGAAGACAATTTGGGAAGCTTCGATTCAAGATGTGATGATTGAATATTTATTTGATATTCCACTCAAAGAAAATCCTATAAATGTTACAATAAGAGGCTACAAAGAATTGTGGAAAGTATAAATGCCAAGGTTGATGAAGAAATGAAACATGTTAAACTTGATAAAGATATTTGTGAAGAAAATTCAATTTTTGAAGAAGAAATAGTTGATGAAGAATCAAAAGATGAAATGAAAAGGAACCTATTAGATATGTTCAAAAGGATCATCCAATTGAAAAGGTTATTGCAAATAAAGATGAAGGAGTTCAAACAAGGAGAATATTTGCAAAGAACAAAGAGAAAGTTAAATTTTCTTTAATATTAGAAATTAAGCCTAAATTTTTTGATGAAGCTAGAAAAGATAAAAAAATGGCTAAATGCCATGGAAGAAGAACTAAGCCAAATTGAAAATAACAAAACTTGGGAATTGGTTCCAAGACCCCTTAATAAGAATGTAATAGGTACAAAATGGGTTGTTAGAAACAAGCTCAATGAGGATGGAGTTGTTATAAGGAATAAGGCTAGATTAGTGTGTAAAGGGTATGCACAAATGGAAGGTATAGATTTTGAAGAAACATTTTGCATCGGTTGTTAGATTAGAAGCATATGAATATTTATAGCATTCTCGGTTTTAAAAGGTTTCAAAGTCTATCAAGTGGATGTCAAGTCTAATTTTTTAAATGGAAACCTAGAAGAGGAAGTTTAGATTGAGCAACCTGGAGGTTTTCAACTATCAATAGAAGATAATTATGTTTGCAGACTAAAGAAAGCTTTATATGGTTTGAAACAAGCACCTAGAGCCTGGTATTCAAGAGTAAATCAATACTCACAACTACAAGGATTCAATAAAGGATGTGTAGATAGTAATTTGTACTTTAAATCAGAAGGTGATCATATGCTAGTTGTTGATGTTTATGTACATGATATCATTTGTGGTGGTAGCAACAATAAAATGTGCAAAGAGTTTGCTAGATGAATTTGAGATGTCCATGCTTGTAGAACTTTCATTTTTCCTTGGTCTACAAATATAAAAAACCAACGAATGGATATTCATATCTCAAACCAAGTATGGTAAGGAGATGCTTAAGAAATTTTGCATGGAAGACAAAAAACCGGTAGTTACTCCAATGATAACTCGATGTAGATGGAGTAAAACAGATGAATCTCTTGATGCAAATCAAACTATGCATAGATTAATGATAGGTAGTTTGTTATACCTAAGAACATCAAGACTTGACATTATGCAATTAGTATGCATGGTTAAAAGATTTCAAGCTGCTCCAAAAGAGTCTCATGTCAATGTAGTGAAAATAATTTTTAGATATATCAAGAGTAAAATTGACTATGGACTGTGGTATCCCAAAGGTGAAGATTTTACTTTGACAACATAAATAGATGTTGATTGGGTAGGAAGTGTAGATAGAAAAATCACTAGTGGTGATGCATTTTTATTAGGAAATAAACTTGTTTCATGGTTGAGCAAGAAGAAAGAGTCAGTTACTCTTTCAACGGTAGAAGCAGAGTATGTGGCAGCAACAAGTTGTACTCAAGTATTATGGATGAAATAAAAAATTAAAGAAATCAAGGTAGAGTACAAAGACCATATCTCTATTCTTTGTGATAATTCAAGTGTTATTAATATATCAAAGAATTTAGTGATGCATTCTAGAACTAAGCATATTTCAATCAAATATCACTTTTTAAGAGAAAAGGTAGCAAATCATGAAGTCACAATGGAATATGTTCCAACTAAGGAAAAACTTGTATACATATTTACCAAACCTCTTGCCAAAGAAAAATTTGAGTACTTAAGATAGAAATTGGGAGTACTTGCTCCAAATTTACATCACTAACAATAGTGATAGGACATTGTTCTAAGGGGAGATTCATAGGAGTTTTATTCATCCTTGGAAGGAAAGAGAGAATTCAAGTCAAGTATGCATGGTTTTACAATTTTCTAATGACTTGATGGTTCTAGATTGGATACACTGTTTCTCTTTGCATAACATGCCAAAGGGGGAGAAAATTAGTGGAAGCTAGGTGTCTAGAAAGTGTTCCTTTTTCATTGATGAAAAACAAGGAGAAATTGAGAAAAATGCTCTGAGTTTGCAAGTTTCGGGAGAAAGTTGTAACAAATGCTCCTTTGTTTTAAATCAAAAGTAGAGATATATCTAAAGGGGAGTTATGAATGCAAATAGTCATATGGTTGTTGTACAGAATAGTTTCCAACATGGTTCATGCTGATATATGAGAGTTCAATTGGTACTCTTGGTACATAGCGTTTCATATACAATTGGTACAAAGCATTTAAGTTTTTCCATCAATTCCAAAGGGTGAGATTTGGTTGCATAATGTTGTCATTGATGTCAAAATATGTCATTGATAGAAAAAGGCAATTGATGTGATGTCAAATAATGGATCTATTGGTATCTTACATGCCATGGATGTTAGAGGATATGCCATAGAAAGAGTGGTGAAGTATGATGGAGAGAAGAGCTTGTTTTGCAAATATTGCAAAGTTGCTCAAATGTTCCAAATATTTTCATGTTATTGCAAAGGTCATTTCTAGAAGGTTGTCGTGAAAACAAACGACATATTTGATATGGGTTTTTTAAGAGGATTCCAGTGGTATGATCAATAAGATATTGTTCTCTAGAATAATTAGGGTTTAGTAACAAAAACCCTACGTCTTAGTCATTACGCCTTCACAGAGTTTATGCTTGAACGTTGATTGGAAATAGTTGGTATTCGGTCATTTAAGTTATGAATTAAGTTTTCAATGTCATTGTGTAACTAGCCCCTTTGCCCTAAGAATTATTGACTCAATAGAGTATTGAAGAATTTATACTTCCTAAGTCAAACATTTAATATTTATTCATCAGGACCTCTCTTTGCATCACATTTTCCATTCTACAAGTGCAAAGAAAACTTGCAATATGTGATGAAGATTGAAGACTACGTGATAACTACTGATTTCAATGCATGTGTTCTTTGCATCGAGTTTTCATGTTTAACCACACAAGGAAAACTTGTGATATGAAATGGTAGTGGAATGTGACATAACAAAGACATATGGTGATATATTATTGCATCACACAATTGATTCACATCATAGTTGTGAATCAAAAAGACAAAGTCATATTTGTGATATGCAAAATAATGAATTGTATACATGGTGGTGTCGATTCAAATAGGTGGCAACTTATTATTGCAGTGCATGAATTATTTGTATCACATTTTCAATCCTTCATGCACATAGCGAATTTGTGATGTGTGATAGAAAGTGGAGTGTGA
Organism: Sequoia sempervirens; assembly: GCA_007258455.2. Lineage (NCBI taxonomy): Eukaryota > Viridiplantae > Streptophyta > Pinopsida > Cupressales > Cupressaceae > Sequoia > Sequoia sempervirens. The sequence continues at coordinate 655,415,281 of VDFB02058242.1, read as the reverse complement.
CATCAAGAAAATAGGTGGTGAGTTTTTATTGCATTGCTCATGTTTCATACAACACAAAAATGGTTCCTTAAGCCTGAAACAAAGTTGCAACAAGCATAAGGCATGCAATAGAAGATCAATAGCATAGATTCAAAGTAGAGTTGATTGAATGCCTATTTTTTAAAGTTGAATCCTATCAATGAGGACTATTGGATAATGAAATGAAGACAAAGATCAAAGGTTGACATTCAAAGTTGTAACATCACAATGGTCAGACAGTGGTTTGGATGGTTAGTCGGTGGAACTCAACACAACGAAAGAAATTTGATATGCCATGACAACTAAAAGATGAAGTTTGACTGGTTAAGTAACATCATGGCTATACAAAAAATTAGAAAGATCAAATATAAATCAATTATACATAACTTGTACAAAACAAGCATTTATTATGCATCAGAACTACATATCAAAGATAGGGTTATGATTTTGATATAGAGCAGACAAACGGTGGAACAAGGCATACAAAATGAAGACCTAACATTTAGAAATGAGCTTCTTGATAACACAAAGATTCACACACACTCATAGACATACAGAGTAAAAGAGTATGAAGTGTGTATGCAACTCAAATGAGTGATAGAAATGTTTAATAGAGCTAAAGCAGAGTAAGAGAAGCGAGAGGGTTACGTTACTGAGATTGTAGGAACAACAAAGGTAGAAGAGTGTTCTTGTAGCAGTAGAGAACATAGGTTGTTTTGAAAATCAAAACGAAGTAGAGAAGAAGTAAATGTACAACTGCAAAATTTCGTTGAATCACTTATGTAATTTGGAGTTGTAGCTCCTTTGTGTCTGATTAGTTGGTACCATCAGATTGCTGAGTTGGTGCTCAACTAGGGGATTGGTGTCTCCTTAGAGTTGGTGCTCTTAAATTAGGGGATTGGTGTCTCCTTAGGGTTGGTGCCCTTAAACTTTGTAACCAATGAGGCTTTTCTTGTGAGGTTGGATTTGAGCAGTAGACTCAAGCAACTATTCTCTTTGTGGTTTTTCCCATACTGAGTTTTCCACACACACTTGGTGTTGTATGAATTTTTGTGTTATTGGTCTCTCTACATAATTTCCTAATTTGGTTTAAAGAGATTTAAAGGAATAGTTTTATTAACTCTACTAATTCACCCCCCTCTCAGTAGAGTTGTGTTCCAACAGTGGCTATTCTCAAGCTTCACATTACAAAAGGAACTGATTTGGTTGTTCATGTTATGTGGAGAAATGATTCTTCTTATGTTTTCATCAGACTTGATCGCCAGGTACTCTAATTTTCCATTACTTGTATCCAATTATTTTCTAATTCCTAGTTTTTGTCCTTGACTTCTATTCAAACTTAGTTATCCATGCTTTGGGTACAATTATACTGATTTCTTTTTACAGTCTAGTTTCCAAGCCACAACTAGTTTGGGGATACTTGTAGTGTTGCTTTACGCATGGGCTTTCAGGCCACAACTTTTGTTAGGTGCTGATGGGATTGAGTTGGCTTTGTAAATAAGCTTTTTCACTAAGCTTCAAACTTATGGGTTTGTGAACATGTATTCATAATTGTTTTTTATTAAATCTGTTTTGTGTTACAGAAAGTGAAGACTCGAGTTGTAAAAAAACCCTAAGTCTAGTCTGGGATGAGGATTTGACACTATTTGTACCACATTATGAACCCCTTGTACTCAAACTAGCAAGTGATTACCTTTTAAACTCTTTGATTTTATTTAAATAGACCACAAGTCTTTTAACCAAACTTTTAGTGCTTATAGTTTTGGTTATGATATAGGAAGTATTTGACAAGGACAAGATGAGTAGAGACAACCAAATTGGATATGGTGAAGTGCATCTAGGGATCATGTAAGCAAATTGAGGATACTAAAGGATAATCCATCACCATATTTGGTTTAAAAGAATGAAGGTTCTTCATGTATAAAGTGTGTCGATGGACATATGGTACAAGCAGTGTGTTTTGGGCTTTAGAATGTGCGAGTCTGGTCAATCAGAACTACACATCAAATGGGGTGTTTGTGAGACATGCAATAAAAATAGTTCCTAGTTTTTAATCTGAAATGTAATTATTCTATTTTTTCCTATTCAATTTTACAAAACAAAACATATTCAATAAGTTTATCAGCAAAATCATATACTCTTGGAATGTAACAATCAAGCATGTTATAAAGTTCATTAAATATTTCCTTGAATTATACTATTCACCTGATTGAATTTTTCCTTATTTTAAGTAATAAAACATACCAAATAACACAATTTAAGTTGTAAGTGATATCCCTCTTTTACTTGTCCATAGGGATTTATGTATATTGGTGTAGTTGATTATGAATGATTGTTTGTTCTATTCTATGCTTGCACTAGCATCGTAGGAATTTAGTTTATTAGTTTTCCATTACTTTCACATATGGTGGTGTTTGATTTTTGGTTCTTCTTTGATAGAATGGCCACAATTTGTGTCTTTATATAAAGATCACACTTTTTATGTTAGAATGATAAAAAATGCAATAAATAGAATAAACATTACTTCAATATTTTTGAAACAAAGACCCAAAAAGACATGGGAGATTCTTTCCAAGGAGAATCAGTTTTCTAAGAACAAGTTTTATCTGAGTTACTTGAATACTTGCTTTACCTTTCAAACGATTGAGACATCAACCTACTACTCAAAATCTCATCTACATCAACCATAAGATGGTTGTGCCTATTGGTTAAGCAAAATACTTTGCTTTATGCCCTCTTCTTCCCCTTCATGGTCTTTTCAAATAAGAGATTTATGCCCTTGATCAAGGAACTGTTAATACTCAACTAAATAAGGGAACTATGTATATAAACATAACTTTTCTCCTTTTTAATGTATTTTCACCATTACTATTTTGATACGATATGATTTGCACTGCTCATATAGTACTACATTAATAAATTAATTGTGATGATGATATACTTTTCGAACATCTTGCATCATTAGTGAAGCTAAAAGGGTTGTTGCTAGTTCTAAATATTCTTGAGTAGGAGTTCTTAAGGTTTTTCCTTTTAGGTGAAGGACTATAGGGGCAGGGTTGTGGCATGATAGAGTAGTATGCCACATATTTTTGTGTAGGGTCATACAACAATCCTTAGATGTGTAGGCCTATTAGTTATTACTGTGTGTTTAAAAATACATTTCCCAGAGGTTACATCTATGCTTATGATTATCCTACCAGTTTAGCCCACATACTATTTCACTTCCTTCTATCCCCATTAAGTGATTGTAGTTTTATTAACTATTTCTTGGCCAATGCCGATTGTATTGGTATTGTAGTTTTATTAAATCTTAGAAATGTCTATAAAACTTATAATAGTTTTACGTTCAATCCCATGGTAGAGGAGTATCTTGAATGATTGATATAATCTTTAACATCATCACCTTACCCTTATTATGAAAATGGTTCAAAAATATAAGAAAACATACTTGTTAATTTCGAGAAGCTTATAATATTTATAGGAAAAAATATTTGTTTTTGCATAATATAGTTCAAACAATTTTCGTATACAATAAAAGCTTAACCTGAGGAGATCAACATAAACATAAAACGTGTCTAGCTTGATAATGAGAAACATAAAGTTACAATATTCATGTATTCTTAGAGTCCAACTTAGAGTTAAACAATTGATATAACACTATCAACAACAACATTACAAACCAAAAACTAATATATGATCTCATCATGTAACTAAGAAAACAATCTCATCATGTAACTAAGAAAACAATCTTATCATGTAACTAAGAAAATGCCAGATATAACAAAAAGGGAGCATGCTCAACTACTGGGTCATCTCCCCTAAGTGCATTGTGGTGAGCAATGCAAATATAATATTTGAAATCCCTCTCTGTGAATGAATATCTTTCAATTTTTTGTCTTTTTGACAATCAGTACAGTTATGCTCACTTTTTTTAACAATTTTGATGTTGTCATCCCTCTGTCAAACATCTAATTCCAAAGAATCACAATAAGAAATATCTAGATATTCAAGACATTTTAGATTGTTTAAGTTGGAAGGAAATTCTTCCAATCCTGAACAACCAAGTAAAACCAACTTTGTTAGAGTTGTCACCTAGCTAATAATAGAAGGCAATTCTTCCAATCTTGAACATTCAAGTAAAACCAACTTTGTTAGAGTTGTCAACTGGCCAATAGTGGAAGGCAACTCTTTCAAGCTCCTATAGGTTTTTATTTCTAGTTCTTTTAGAGCTGTAAATTGGCCAATGGTGGAAGGAAACTTATTCAAAGCTAAACACTCAGTTACATACAACTTTCTTAGATTTGGAAGATGACCAGGAAATTATTTCAAACTTTAACACCTTGATAAATCCTGCACGGTTAGAGTCATCAACTGACCAACGGTAGATGGCAATTTTTCCAATAATTTGCACTCATGTAAATACAACTCGCTTAGAGTTGTAAGTTGGCCAAACAAGTATGTTACACACTCTAAACTAGACCTCTCCACACAGAGAGTACTCAGTTGTAGTACCCCACACTGTTGCTTAGGCAGCTCACTCACATCCGACCACCAATTAATCACTTCAAAATGTGCCAATTTATTTAAACACTAAAGAAAATTGTTAACTACATTTTTGGCATTCTCTTATTTTTCTTTCTTTTTTCCATCATTTGCTTCAGACAAACTTTTGTCATCAAATTATATAGATAATTCTTCCAAGGAGGAATTCAACACTATTTTTTATAATTCCTGCATTTCAGTTGGCTGTCTCTCAAATTTTATCAACCTTAAACTTTCTGGTAACTACACGAAGAGTTACTATTTCATTGTTAGAACATAAACTCATCATGATCATGAAGAATCTCTACAGACCCAATTCCTTATCCAGCTGTTCAAAAAACATTATAACAACAAATAATAAACAATAGAAGCAAATAAAATCACTCACAACAGTCACCAAACAATCATGATTCAAACCAAAGCCAAATAAATTTTGAGTGAACTCTTCAGAATTAAATTCTGTATAATTTTAGGACTGTATAATTGTTACACTTTATTGTGACTTGCAGAAAGCAACATAGAGGAGAAATATTAATAATTCTTGTAGCCTCTCAAAAAAAAATCTTAACATCTATCATGCATCTCACAGCTCTTTGAAACTATCAGATAAACTTGAGAACAGAGTCTGTTAACTAAATTCAACAATACATTATTATTTGGTTAACAATTTGGTAAAACTTAACTATCTAATTGCATGTAAAATTCTCTTAAATTAAGTTATTCAAACTATCTAAAATAGTGCCTAAAGTTCATGATCTCTTCCATGCAAAAGCTCTAGAATTTTTTTGTTGCACTCCATGTAGTATCTTTTATCAGCATCATTTATCAATAGACCAACACAAGAATTTTGAAAAAGTGATAACCAATATGAAATGGAAGAATGTATGTTATTGTATTCAAGACTTACCTTCAAACGATCTTCCAGTTTAGTGGGAAGCTTCTCACATTCCAAAAGACCCAATTTATTAAATGCTTCTACATCCAGTCCACAAATATCATGATCTGTTGTAAGACATCTTAACTCCGGCAATGTCAGTGCATTTGTTGCACCAACATTGATACCACCCTTCCATGATAGAATTCTTAATGTGTCCATCAAAATAAGGTGTCTTTTCTCAAGCATGGAAGATTTTTTTTCAAGAAAAACTCCTTTAATTCCTTTTAGCTTAGCTTGCAAAACTCTAACGTCAGCACGTATTATTTAACAATGAGCTTAAATATTATTAATTTTATCCATCTAATAATAACACATGTGAAATATACCTCATCCTTTTCAACTTCAAACTAGGAGTTTTCATTCAAAATTCTACCCGACTTTGCCCTGCTGAGCCCTATTGATAAAATGAGAGTAGGAATAGACATCTCCTTGTCCGTCTTCACCACCATGGTGATCAATGTTGCATCTACAAGGGATGTGACTTCCTCAACTCCCACACTGTACTCTACATGTCTACAAAGCCAATTTTCATAAAAAAACAACAAATGTCCAAAAACACTTCTTGAGTAGACTCCTCCAATGTGCCAAATGAAAAATCAAACAAGCGGCGAGTGAGGTTCACTTCTTGCATTGTCCCTCCTTCCTTAAAATTTTAAAGTATCGATTTGCAATAGTTTGGAATATAATTCTGCCTCTGCAAATGACTACCAACAATTTTTAGAACCAACAAAAACCCTTTGCAAAGCTGGATAATCTCTTCTAGATCATCATTCACATCAACAGAATCACCACTTACAGGGTCTTTGCAACCGATGATCACGAGAGAGACACTGAATGATCATGAGAGAGAGATTTGATGAAATAATTATTGCAATGAAGGCCACGATTATGAAGTACCTCTATGACACTCAAAATTCTGGTTGTAACAAGTATTTTACCACCCTCTGGAAGACTTCGCAAGTCTTTCGGCAATATTTTCTCCAAGTCCATAGTATTCAAAACATTATCAATAAATAAAAATACAGACTTATTTTCTTCACTTTTAAAAGCCCCTTTTAAGTGATCCCTACCATCTGCATCATCTCTCAAGTCTAATTTTCTTCCACCCTCATAAGTTTGAAAGGCATCACTCAAAATATGTTGTATTTCTTTAAAGTTATTATTTCAAAATTCGAATCTAACTGTATTCTGTCATAGTTATAAATGTCTCTATCTATTATGGAGACAATAGCTTGTGCAATAGTTGACTTTCCAATACCACATAATCCCCAAAGAATGACGAAAACTGATGAGCGATATTCCATGTTGACAAGCGAGCTTACTACTTTTAGTTGCTCCTTGATCCCAATTGTATATAAGAACATTTTAAAGTTTTTGTTAATCAGAGCACAAAAACCTCAAGTGAGGATTTATTGGAGGCTCTAGCAACTTTGTTACACACAAGCTGCAAGTACGATGCATGCAAATCCTCAGATCTTGCAAATTAATATTCACCCTCTGTATAACAGAGGAAATAAGCATAATAGAACATAAACAAAAGAAAATATAGAGATACTCTATTTTCATTATTTAGAATCTGATCATTATAGTTTCCAAAAGGTAATTCCCATGTGATCAGTTATGCCCTTTATCCACCAAAACAAACCCTAATTTAACTAAAAAACCCCCTAATTTAACTCCTATGTAAACTGCAAAGTAACAACAGTCCAAAACAAAGTAATCTAACCCCTAATTTTACTCCTATGAAGACTAATATAAAAATCTACAGTAGATCAATAGCAGTCAAGAAATAGTTGCATCAAAGTCACACAAAACAATTGAACAAGTATTCTATTCATGCAGATATAATTCTAATACATATAAATCTTAGACAATCTCTCTTATGAAAGATGCTTAAAAAAAATGAAGTTGCAACAATAACCTGAACATCAAACCTTTAAAATATAAAGTCACATAAAGCAGTCAAATTAACCCTCTTTACCACAATCACCCCAATTAAAACCGTAATCCCTCACCAATCCCACTCCCACGCCCCTAAAGAAAACACACACAATTTATACTAATTTCACACATCTTCAATTTGCAAACTGCAAAACAAAATTGAATGAACGAAAAGCAACCTAAACATAAGAATTTTAAAATAGAATTCATTTGAAACAATCAAATGAATACTCTTTCATCATGCATATCCCAAATCAAACCTTAATCCTCACTCCCACAAAAATACACAACACCAATACAGTCGTACAATATTCAATGTAAGAACCACAAAACAAAATTAATGCAACTTCAATCGACTTGAACATCAAATCTTTATAAGATTCAATAATCATTAATAATCAAATGAACCCTCCATCATCAACAACACCGCATTTCAAACCCCAGTGTTCCACACCCATTCCCAACCTAAATAAATAAAATCAACTTAGACATGAACAATTTGTATAAACTGTTGCTTTAAATACAATTACAAAATCAACAAATATAATATGCAAATGAACTGTAATAACAAACACACACATAACACACACATACACGGAGCAAAGCCACAATAGCCCAAAAATAATAGAATAAATTGAACTATCCAAATCTAGAATATGAAAGTAAAGAAAGAGTGTCATATATTCTTTGAAACCTTATTTCATAATCAAGTTTAAACTATCAACAAATGAACAACAATTACATATTTGCATTACTACCTAAGCAGTCAAATGATTAGCATCAAATACAAAATCCAAAAATGATTAGCATCAAATACAAAATCCAAGTTAAAAATGTAAAGCCAAATCAACCTTGGCTCCTATTCTTAGAATCTTTATTACAAAATCATGGAAATTAAAGGCAAATGGAAACCAAACCAAAATTAAGTAGTATAAATATCTTGCATGTTTCACATGAAAGCCCAGGCAACCAAAAGATTAGCCTCAAATACAAAATCCAAGTCTAAAATTGTAAAGCCAAATCAACCTTGGCCCCTATTCTTAGAATTCTCTATTACAGAATCAAGAAAATTAATGGAAAATGGAAGCCAAATAAAAATTAAGCAATATAAATATCTTGCATGTTACAACCCAAATACAATATCCAAGTCCATAATGTAAAGCCAAATCAACCTTGGCTCCTATTCTTAGAATATCTATTTATTTTGTATGACAGCCCAAGCAGCCAAAATATTATCATCAAATATAAAATCCAAGTCCAAAATATAAAGCCAAATCTACCTTGGCTCCTATTCTTAGAATCTCTATTATAGAATCAAGGAAATTAATGGAAAATGGAAGCCAAAGCACCAAAATTAAGCAATATAAAGCATGTTTTGCATGACAGCCCAGGCAGCCAAAAGATTAGCATCAAATACAAAATCCAAGTTCTAAATGTAAAGCAAAATCAACCTTGTCTCCTATTCTTAGAATCTCTATTACAAAAAGAAAGAAATTAATGACAAATGGAAATAGAGCGCCAAAATTAAGCTATGTTTTACACGACAACCGAGGCAGCTAAAAGATTAGCATCAAATACAAATTCCAAATTCCAAAATGTAAAGCCAAATCAAACTTGGCTCCTATTGTTTTTATTTACTTGCCTCATCTGGATATCTTTGAGGTAGTCTTTTCCGTGTAACTGGTGTGTTTCTCAATGTTTCTACTCTTTCCGCGAGAATTAAATTCTGTTGAAATTTATTTATTTTGGCATGAATTTCAGTCAATCTCTTAGAATTGACAGTTGATTTCAAATATTTGAAACATAAAAAAATAATGGTGATAAAAGGAGAAGGAAAAATAAAATTAGTAAAATAGAGCATAACAATGTGAAAAAAATGATGTACTAACTAACTTGGAAAACTTTCCAAATTCGTATTGCATGGCACAACTCACTGATCCCTCTATGATGTATCAAAGAGCTATTTCAAAAGTTTCCTTCTCTGAATTAATAAGATCTCTTAACACCTTTGTATTTGTTGCAAGTGTGATCATTTCTTACAAAAGTTGTTCACATTCAATTTTGTTTTGGCACACTTTTGCACATTTTGAGACTAAATATGCTATAACTGATAGGCCTGCAATGACCCAATGCACTTGGCCAATTTTTTGAAGTACTTCTACGACAATTTTTGTTACTTCTCATGACTCTTGTAGTTCAATTTTACAAGTTTAGAAAAATAGAATGTGCCATCCATCTCACCTTAGACTTTATTTTTTCTATATGCTCGGTAGTAAACTACAAAAAATTTCCTCTGCTTTTGATAAAATAACCCCAATTAAGATCTATAGGTGGAGTATGTTGAGAATGTTGCAAAACAACAAATGAATTAAAACCTGTCATCATATTTTTTTAACTCTGTCAATTGAAATAAATTTATACAACCTTTATGGTATTTATTTGAAACAAATTTTTAATGTCTTCCATAAATTTCTCTTCTTGGCCTTTAATTTTTATTTTGACAAAATGATCTATGACCTCTTGCAGCATGGGGCTTCCTTGTGGTGACGGCGTGTTGGAACTTCTTACATTTTTTCTTTTTCTCACGGCTTGGGTTGTGGATGAGCTGAATTCACAAATTTATTCTATATAATAAAGACTAAATGATGTTCTTCAATAATTTTCTTTACGAGAGAAGATTCCAAGAGATACTTTGGTCTTATGAGAAAGTATCTGGACAAGCAATTAACAGAGACAAATCAAAAGTTTATTTCTTTTCAACTACTCAAGTAGAAGAAACACAAATTATCATCATACTAAAATTTAAGAAGGGAACTTTGCCTTGTATATACCTTGGAGTACCTAGTGATAAGGGGCTGAGAAATTCAAAGTTATGGGACCCATTGAAGTCAAAATTGGATAAAAGGATAAACTCATGGAAATGGAAATGGTTATCATGGGTATGCATATTAGTTATGCTCCAAGTAGTAATATCAACACTGTCAATATACCTCCTATCATTTTTGGCATTGACAGCAGGTATGAATGCTTTCATAATTCAAAAAATGAGAAACTTGTTTTAGAAAATCACATAAGAGAAAAATAAAATTTCCCTTATAGCTTGGGAAAAATTTGCAAACCAAAATATTTAGGAGGAATGGGACTTAGAAACCAAGACAAACAAAATAAGGCTTTGGGGGCTAAACTTGTTTGGAGAATGATCAAAGATCCCCAGTCAAGATGGGTTAGGCTATTGCAGACAAAATACTTAAATGTTGGAGAGCTAAGGGACATTATAAGGGTTAGCAATCCACCCAAGGTTTTAAGGATTTTGAAATTCATCCTAAAATGCAAGGCTTTAGTGGTATATTTTTTATCTTGGGATGTGCATGATGGTAGATCATGTTTATTCTGGGAAGACTCATGGGGAGGTTATCCAAGTATAGACAATTCCATAACAATTGAAAGCACTAGGACTTGGCTCAAAAAAAATTGGGGAGAAAATATTAGGGACTATGCCAACTTACCAGATGGAGATCTAGCCCTAGGATGGGAATGGAAAAGCTTTGATGGACTTCCAACACCTCATAATGAGATATTTTAGTTAAAAGAAGTATTAAAGAACAAAAAATTAGTGTTCAAGCAAGGAAATGATATGCTTATTTGGGTGGAATCCAAGATCAGAAAGTATAGTGGAAAGGACGGTTATAACTTATTGGTTAGTCAAGAGGAGAATAACGACTTGGGCATATCACATAAACTATAATGGAGTAGTAAAATTATACCAAAATCATGAGTTTTCTCTTGGCTAGCAACAAAAAAGAATATTTTAATAGCAGAGAAATTTAAGAAAATGGGCTTTGCAAGCCTTTCAAAGGTGTGTTCTTTGCAAAGCTCAAGAAGAAATTATAGACCATCTCCTCCTAAATTTTCCTTTCTCAGGAAAATGTTGGAGATGGCTTTGTGCCAAGTTGGGCTAGATTGTACAACCCTACCTAATGATATCATTTCACTATACCAAAGTTGGCCAATTAGGGCCAAGGATGGACTTCTAAGTGGCTTATGGGAAATTATCCCTTCAACACTAATCTGGGAAATTTGGAAGGAGAGGAATAGGAGGATTTTTTATAACAAAGCAAGATGGGTTGAATCAGTCCTTAACATAATTGAAAGCTCAATTGTGGAGAATATGAATAGCAAGATAGCATTAAGACCCAACATCAAGGGAAACTTCACCAAATGGGATGGAAGAATGAGATTTAAGTGGTTAGGACTCAAAGTTACTTCTTTCTCAGGGGATAACGACTAGAAAAGAGAACAAGCAACATGGAACCCACCATAAGAGGGATGGTTGAAGTTAAATTTTGACGGGGCATCAAAAGGAAATCATGGTCGCTCTGGAGCAAGATGCATAATCAGAGACAATATGGGAGATATACCATAGGAAAAATAATGATTCCTCTTTCAATAGATACTAACAACATAGTAGAATTTAGTTCTCTACATATTGGACTAGTTGAATGCAAAAGGAAGTGAATAAGGAAGATAGAGGTGGAAGGAGATTCAACTATTATGGTGAATGCAACCAAAACAATAGTGATTCCTAATTGGAGATTAAAAGCACTGTTGGATAGAATAATGGCCATTTTAGAATACTTTGAATTTTTCACCATCAGACATGTGTATAGGGAGGAAAATGGGGAGGTTGATGAACTTTCTAAACTTGCAACAAAAGGTAAAGAATTAAGGTGGTGGCATGAAAGGTATATGACAAGAAACTAAACCCAAGCTAAATCAGTAGTGATATCAATCAGTAAATCAGAGAATTATGAAGATAAAAAGAGGAAAAAGTTTGGTAGATATCTTCAATCATAGAATAGTCAACAAGAACCCATTCATATCAACTGTGTTTAAGTAGGAGGATGCATATTTGAGACATGAATATGTAAGTTAACAAAAATAAGAGAAAACCATATTGGTGGATAAATTTGTCTAGAAATATGAAGATGGAGATGATGTTGGAGATGATAGAGGTATAAGATGGAGGAGTTTGGTTGGGATAGAAACTCTTATCCTTTAGTAAGGTTAAGAAAGAAGGTGAAGGGAAAAAATTAAAAAGTAGAAAGTGTAAGGAAAATTAGATGCGGAAAACAATTCTCCTAACGTCAATACCTCAGGAAAGAATGCAGAAGTACTTTTAAATTTTCCAATTACAGTCAAGTTAAGATGCACTATGAAACATATTACAGAAACAGAGTATTTGACAATCACACATGAACACCAGATATACGTGGGAAAACCCTTACGAGAGAAAAACCCACCACACCAAGAGAAATCATTTTGTATTACAGTAATCAATAATTACATACAATTTCAGACTTACCTTTCTGGTGTCATTATATAGCAACATTCATTATGAACCTTCTTCGAACAGAAAAAAACATCCAAGTTATAGCCTTTATAGATTTTAAATCCTTCACTGATACAGTTTGAATTCTTCACACTTCACTGTTGATCGAACTACTATGCAACCCCCAAGCGTCTGCAACTTGCAACTATATCCATGTCGAATTCTGTCTGTAGAACTTCCTTACAAAACCATTGCAACTGACTGTCTTCCAACTGTTCCCCTTCGGCTCCTTCTATTTGTCCACGAGACTCCACATAGGACGGTTAACCATTCAACAGAATTCATATTGTATTGGCATCTCAGTGAGACACTAACTGTGTCTCGTCGATGCCACATTGACCTCATATCAATGTTGCCGAAAGCCTTTGTAGTCGCCAAGATGTTACATCGAGCTCCAAGAGATACACCGAGACATCACGTAGTCGCCCTGACTTATCGCTTTCGCCAAAAGGTCATAACAAAACACTAAAGTTATACTGAAGTCCCCAAGCCTACCGAGCACCAAGTAGAAGTCGGCAAGACTCACTCCTATCGCCAAGAGTTCATACCGATCTCCATATGTTACCTTGAAGTGTTTACCTATCGCTGAGACATTTCCCTTCGCTGAGAGAACTTACCAATCTCTATGAATTATCCCAAGAGCTTCATCTATCGCCCAAACACATAGCTTTCGGTGTGACATTATACCGATGAAATTAAGTCATAACGAGCTCTGGAGACTAGTCGGCAAGACAAGAGCTTATCGCCGAGATGTTTCCCTGAGTTCATTAAGTTACACCAAAGATTCTAACTTAAGTCTTAGTCGCTAAGACATATCCACTTTGGTAGGACATCTTACCGAAGACACTTCCTTCGGCCAAGTCTCTCCGATGAAACACAGTCAGCATAACATTTGATTTCACGATGACTTCTCACCGAGCCATAATGAGTTACCCTGAGGACCTCAAAGTAACCGCTGTCAGCAAGACATTAACACTTCGCTGAGACATCTTAGCGAGAACCTTAAGCTTCACCGAAGATCACAGTCACCAAGAGTCTCACCGATGCATGATTGAATGGCCTATTGGCCAGAGGTCTCCCGATCGCTCTGTTGTCATAACGAATACATCATGCTACAGCGATAGACTCTACAGTACAACCTTTCGGCAAGACAATGGCAAGGTCATAGCGACCTGTTCAGAAATGAATAAAGCAAACTGCTAGTCGGCCAGACATGGAACCTATCACACCGACTTGGCACTCATGGAGGTCTCAGCCTGTAATGTTTGAGGCACATATTTCCAACAATCTCCCAATTGACAAAGATCATACAGGCACCTCCAGAGCATAAATAATACTTACTAAAAAACATGGGCACTAAGGCCCATTGAACTGGCACACCACCTGAACTTGTCTGTGCTCACTGGCTTTGTCAATGCATCTGCAACATTCTCCAGAGTATCAACTTTTTCCAAACTGACCTTTCCATCCTCAACCATATCTTGTACAAAGTGGTACTATACATCAATAGTTTTCATCCTGGCATGGAAAGTTGGGTTCTTTGCTAGACAAATGGCACTCTGACTGTCACATAAAATTGTTATTTCCCATGCATCAAAACCAATGTTAGAACACAAACGTTTCAACCATACAGCTTCTTTGCAAGCATGAGTAGCTACCATGTATTCAACCTCTGTAGTGGACAAAGCGACTACAACCTGCTGCTTGCTCATCCAACTCACTGCAGCACCATTCAACATGAAAACGTATCCACTAGTGGATCTTCTGTTGTCAATGTCCCCTACCCAATCAGAATCTACATATCCCCGAATGCTGAGAGTTCTCTGTGATTCACCGAATTCCCATGGTAACACAATGCAAAATCTGAAGTTCCCTTCAAATACCTAAACACTCTCTTCACAACATCCCAATGTATTCTTCCTGGATTAGCCATAAATCGACTAAGTACTCCCACTGCTTGGGAAATGTCTGGTCTTGTACAGACCATTGCATACATGAGACTGCCTACAACACTAGCATAGGGCACACTGGTCATGTCCTCCATCTCAGAGGATATTTTGGACAGTCCTCAACAAATAGCTTCCTTGCATGACTGGAATAACTAACTGCTTGCAATCATTCATACAAAATCTCTCAAGAACAGTCCTTATATACTTACTCTAACTGAGCCAAAGCTTTCTATTCTTCCTGTCCCTGGTTATCTCCATCCCCAGAATATACCTTGCTGCACCAAGATCCTTCATTTCAAACTTAGTAGACAACTGAGACTTAAGATCAGAAATCATTAGCTTGCTATTTCCTATGAAAAGCATATCATCAACATAAAGAGCAATAACAAGCACTCACTTTCAGCTTTATAATATACACAGTGATCAGATTTTGATCTCACAAATCCCAAAGATAATACAAATGTATCAAATTTCTTACCACATTCTAGGTGATTGCTTAACCCATAGAGAGACTTCTTTAATTTGCATACTAGTTTTTCTTACCTTTCTCAATAAAGTGCTCAGGCTGGGACATATAAATTTCTTCTTCAAGATTACCATGAAGAAATGTTGTCTTCACATCCATCTGTTCAACCTCTAAGTCATATGTTGCTGCAAATGACAATAGAAATCTAATGGACATCAGCTTTGCTATAGGAGAAAAAATTTCCCCATAATCAATTCCCTCTACCTGGGAATAACCCTTTGCAACCAGTCTTGCCTTGTATTTTTCAACACTGCCATCCAGACCAATCTTTTTCTTAAATACCCATTTGCAGCCCACAGGTTTTTTTCCTTTAGGAAAGGGCACCAGACTCCAGGTTTCATTTTTATCTAATGACGCCATTTCCTCATCCATGGCTTCCAACCAAGAATTTGAATCAGACATTTTAATTGCCTCCTTTACAGTTCTAGGCTCATCAGCGCTAGAAATCAAGGCATAAGCACAAGTAGGATCAATTAATGAGAACCCATACCTATCTAGTTGTTTCCTTTCTCAGGTTGACCTCCTCACTGGCTGAGGTTGAGGTTCTTCTTCTTTAGAACTTTCAAAACTGCTTGAGCTCTCCTCAATTTCAGGTATGTTTTGAATTTTCAATTCCTCTTTCTTTGGTGTAGGAGGAATTGATGCTACATCCTTACTATTTTCAGACTTTGTCTCTGACTGCAGATCCAAGGTGGAAGGTTTCAGCTCTCGAAAGATTACACTCCTATTGTATACAACCTTCTCTGTAACAGGATTCCAAAGCTTGTATCCTTTAATGTTAGCACTATAGCCAATGAAAATACATTTGACAGCCTTGTTCTCTAGCTTAGATCTTTTTACATCAGGCACATAAGTATATGCTTCATAGCCAAAGACTCTAATATGTCTAAGAGAGGGCTTTCTACTAGACCACACTTCCAGAGGTGTCTTATCAACAAGAGCAGAGTTTGGAGACCGATTAACTAACATGCAGTAGCAGTAGCTTCAGCCCAGAACTTCTCCTCCAAACCAGCACTACTAAGCATACTTTGTGCTCTCTCCATCACTGTCCTATTGAACCTTTCTGCAACTCCATTCTGCTGTGGAGTATAAAGTGTAGTCTTGTGTCTTTTGATTCCATGGTCTTTACAGTATCTTTCAAATTCATCATAACAGAATTCACTGCCATTATCAGTCCTTAAGCATTTTATTTTTCTACCAATCTGATTTTCAACAAGATTTTTAAACTCTTTAAATCGACTGAACACTTCTGATTTACCTTTTAAAAAATAAACAAATGCTCTCCTTGAATAATCATCAATGAACGACACATAGTATCTTGATTTAGACAATGAAGGAACATTCACTGGACCAAACACATCTAAATGGATATAATCTAACAAACCAGAAGATTTATGAGGATTATCATAAAATGAAACATGGTGTTGCTTTCCATATATACAGTGTTCACAGAATTCAAATTCGAAATTACAATCTTCAAGCCCCTCAACAAGATTTTTGTTCTTCAAGGTTTTTAAACCTTTTTCTCCTATGTGGCCTAACCTATGATGCCAAAGCATAGTCTTCTCTGCAAGAAGTTTTACTTCCATAGAGTTTACATAATTAGGGATATTTCCCTCTATACCTCCATGAACACCAAATATACGTGGGAAAACCCTTACGAGAGAAAAACCCACCACACCAAGAGAAATCACTTTGTATTACAGTAATCAATAATTACATACAATTCCAGACTTATCTTTCTGGTGTCATTATACAACAACATTCATCATGAACCTTCTTCGAACAGAAAAAACACCCAAGTTATAGCTCCTTTATAGATTTTAAATCCTTCACTGATACAGTTTGAATTCTTCACACTTCACTGTTGATCGAACTACTATGCAACCCCCAAGCATCTGCAACTTGCAACTATATCCATGTCGAATTCTGTCTGTAGAACTTCCTTACAGAACCGTCGCAACTGACTATCTTCCAACTGTTCCCCTTCGGCTCCTTCTATGCGTCCATGAGACTCCACATAGGACGGTCAACCATTCAACATAATTCATATTGTATTGGCATCTCAGTGAGACACTAACTGTGTCTCGCCAATGCCACATTGACCTCATATCGATGTTGTCGAAAGCCTCTGTAGTCGCCAAGATGTTACATCGAGCTCCAAGAGATACACCGAGACATCACGTAGTCGCCCTGACTTATCGCTTTCGCCAAAAGGTCATAGCAAAACACTAAAGTTACACCGAAGTCCCCAAGCCTACCGAGCACCAAGTAGAAGTCGGCAAGACTCACTCCTATCGCCACGAGTTCATACTGATCTCCATATGTTACCTCGAAGTGTTTACCCGTCACCGAGACATTGCCCTTCACTTAGAGAACTTACCGATCTCTATGACTTATCCCAAGAGCTTCATTTGTCTCCCAAACACATAGCTTTCGGTGTGACATTATACCGATGAAATTAAGTCATAACGAGCTCCGAAGACTAGTCGGCAAGACAAGAGCTTATCGCCGAGACATTTCCCCGAGTTCATTAAGTTACACCAAAGATTCTAACTTAAGTCTTAGTCGCTAAGACATATCCACTTCGGTAGGACATCTTACCGAAGACACTTCCTTCGGCCAAGTCTCTCCGATGAAACATAGTCGGCATAACATTTGATTTTGCGGTGACTTCTCATCGAGCCATAATGAGTTACCCCGAGGACCTCAAAGTAATTGTTGTTGGCAAGACATTAACACTTCGCTGAGACATCTTAGCGAGAACCTTAAGCTTCATCGAAGATCACAGTCGCCAAGAGTCTCACCGATGCACGATTGAATGGCCTGTCAGCCAGAGGTCTCCCGATCGCTCTGATGTCATAACGAATACATCATGCTACAGCGATAGACTCCATAGTGCAACCTTTCGGCAAGACAATGGCAAGGTCACAGTGACCTATTTAGAAATGAATAAAGCAAACTGCTAGTCGGCTAGACATGGAACCTATCACACCGACTTGGCACTCATGGAGGTTTCAGCTTGTAATGTTTGAGGCACATATTTCCAACAGAAAGTTGGTTTAAATTTTGTTTCTCTCAGCAATTAGTTAGGGCCAATCATACTAGATCAAGATACTTAGGAGATTAAAAACTGGTGGCATCAAACGTTTTGAGGTATGGTGAAACTAATGATACTCAGGGAAATATAAATTGGTAAAATTGTTTAATCCTAGGAGAATATTGAGAAGGGGTAGACCTTTGAGCAATAGGTAGAGGGCTAAATCATCCTCTCATGCTCCATAAAGAAGAGGAAGGCCTACTGGAAGCAAAAAGAGAGTAAAGTCCTCTTCATCAAGCCGCAAGAGGAGGAAGACTTCCACACATCGTTGAGAAGATTGTGTAGATATGAAATCATAGATAATTCTTTTTTGAATTTAATGAATTTAGAAAGTTGATATGTTTGAACTCTTTAAATATAGTAGATGGCAGTATGAAATTCTAATACTAAGATACTTCTATAGTTTATGATGGAAACCAATGATACTCAGGGCAATATGCCCTCTTTTTTGAATTTTTGTATGTAATAATGGAAACTAGAATGATCTGGTGGGTATGGTTGGATGACTATAATTCTCTGTATGTAACTGAAAACTTTCAAAGATTAATATATTAGCCTTGTCATTTATCGATCTAAATAATAATAATAATAATAATAATAATTTTCTTTACGCGATGAAACATTTGTATTTCTTTAGAAACCAAAAGCTCCTCTTCTTTTCTTTAGTTTTCATATTTTTTGTGTTTTCATACTTTTTATGTGTTTGTCATGGGATATTTCCACTTTTGCTCTGTTGAAAGTCTTTTATGTTATGTTTTTTTGGTTTTTTGCTGAAACTCTTCTATGCTACGATCTTTTTTGGTTTCTACAAGTAACGAAAGATGAAACGTTTATATTTCATTGGAAACTGAAAGGTCCTCTTCCCCACTTTGGTTTTCATACTTTTTTTTGTCTTTGTCATGGGGGCTTTCAACTTTTGCTCTGCTTAAAGTCTTTTATGTTACGTTCTTTTGGGTAACAGATAAGTTTTTGTAATCTATGTGGTTTTTTTTAAAAACTCTTATATGCTACGAGCTTTTTTTGGTTTCTACAGGTAACGACTATGACAATCTTTCTAACAAATTGTGAGGTTAATGTCTGAAGGACTATTAGCAAATGAAAAAATGAATAAAAAATCACTTGGAAAAGCCCGCACAGGTAGCAGAGTTGGCTTGGGCAGTGGGTTTGCTCCCCATTGGTCTCGGGTTCGACTCTGCTCCCAGGTTTAAGAGGTGGGACTTCTTGCAGGCAGTGGATCTCACCCATAGGGGACTAGTCTTGCCCCAACTCACCCCAGATACCCAAGATATGAGTTGTTGGGCTGTTGCCAAACACCCCTATTGTAAAAAAAAAAAACAAATCACTTGGAAAGAAGAATGATATGGAGAGTCATAGAAAATTAAGAATGATATAGAGAGTCATAGAAAATTAAGTATGAAAGAAATATTGTAAATTTGTAATTTCATAAAAAAAAAGTTTCTAAATTAATATAATTAATTTAAAAAATATTCCAGAAAATTAAGTCATTAAGAATGATATGGAGAGTCATAGAAAATTGAGTATGAAAGAAATATTGTAAATTTGTAATTTCATAAAAAGAAAGTTTGTAAATTAATATAATTAATTTAAAAGACATTCAAGAAAATTAAGTCATTAAGAATGATATGGAGAGTCATAGAAAATTAAGTATGAAAGAAATATTGTAAATTTGTAATTTCATAAAAAGAAAGTTTGTTAATTAATATAATTAATTTAAAAAATATTCAAGAAAATTAAATCTGAAATATTTTTTCTAAATTTACTAGGTAAGTTTCTATATTAATATTTTTTGGTTTATTGTAAAATATTTTTTTAATACTTGAATGCAAATAAAATTATAAAAAATAAAAGCAATTATTTTTTATAAAAGTTATAAATTAATGTACTTAAAATTATAAATTTGAAGATTATATAAAAAGAAAATATCTTAAATTTACTATTACACAATAATTTAAATTAATGTACTCAATACTTTTAAAATAATTAAAAATATTTCATAAAGGAAAAATCATTAATATTTTGTTTTACTCAAATTTAATATATATTGTGAAGAAATATTATAAATTTAATTATACAAAAATATAGCAACTTAAATATATAGTCTAATATAAAAGAATTTCATAATAAATGCACATCTAAATTAATTTAAAATTATAAAACTAAATACAAAGAAAATGCAATAAACTAATTATTTATTACATATAAAAATAAGTTTTCAAATTAATATATTTAGAACTAACTTATCTATCTTTAATTAAGAATTACATTTAAACTTTAACTTTATCATATAATTTAAAAATAATTTATGTAACACTATTATTATTTATATATTTGTTATTATTTAAAATTATATGATTATGATTAAAATTTAATTAGGGTTAGGGATGAATTACAATTTTAAGGTAAAACTTGTTTATGTAACATTCTTATTATTTATAGCATGAACTAGCGGGAGATGGAGCGAGCGAGAGCTTTGAGTGGGAGAACCAGCTGCGATGGAGTTTTGAAATCGACAGGGGATGACAGTGAAGATTCAGATGATGATAAATATGGGATTTAGTCCCTGGCTACTACAATTGGCGCTAGTGATGATGGCAATGAGCAAGTTCTTTTTTTTGGTGCCCTCTTCCCTTCTTCGGGAAAGCTCCTATGGGATGTGCTTGACTTGGAGCTGAGGAGTGGGAGCAGTTGTTCAGGTGGGAACATAGCTGTGAGGGATTCAGAAGAAATCGAGAGTGCTTCTGAGGTGGTTGACGCAGTGGATGGTGGGGTCATTGGACCCCCCATCTCCTTTTCTTGTAGTGTTGGGTGCAAAGGAAGGGTCATGGATGTTTGGGTGGGAGTTTTGGCTTCCTCTCTTGGGATTACCTTTCTCGATAGCCATGGTGTGTCTAGAGTAGTCCTCTGTTCGGGGCTTGGTCTTGGTCTCTCCACCGACGATGTTGCTGAGGTTGAAGTGGATTGTGATGTTGTTAGTGGGGGACTACTAAGGTGTGTCTTTCCCTATTTGTTCTAGTGTGGGAGGATTGGACTTTGTCTCTATGCTATTGCATTTGGTCTCAAGAGTTGGTGCTTATGGGGGGAGATCTTGTTGGTGTTGTTCGCCCCCTTTTGGTTTTCATTCATGACATATGCTCTCATGGGGCTTGTTGCAGCTTGATGGTGGTTTCAGACGCCGGGAGGATTTTTTTTCTCTATACTCTTTGGCCCCTACTTGTTTCTAGTATCATTTTCTTATTAGGGGGTTTTGTTATTACTTATATGCTTGTGGGTCTATGTAGAAGCTGTTTCTGCCCTGACTGGGAGAGCTTCATGTTTGTATTTGTATGGGCTTCTTTGGATGTCTGAGCTTCTTCTCTGTCCTAGTGGCAGAAATATGGTGGTTTCTCTAGTTATCTTCTCTCCTTGAACCTCTTTGTTTATTTTGATCTTTCGGGAGAGGTGCTTTTGTTTTGGATTCCTATGGAATCTCTTTGGTATGTGACTTTCCTTATGATGGGGTTTGATTTTTTTTGCTTATTTTTTCTAACTCTTGAGTCTCTATGTGGTAAGGGTATGTCATCCCTCTCCTTCTTGGTTCCATGGCTTCACTATTTGAGCTTCATTTTCTGCATCTTTGGGTTACTCTGGTTTCTCCTATAGAGGTGGTCCTATCTTCTATTGAAGGGGAGATGGATGTGGCTAGAAGTGACCTTTCTCCTATTGAGTTGGAGCTAGATGCTACTAGCTATGCTTGGAAATGGTGTTGGGGGGCTGATGGAGCCCTATCTTTTGGCTGCAAGGGAGTGGATGATGCCCTTTCTGCTGACTTCTTTCCTATATCTTCTATGGAGGTGGAGATCTTGAAAAGTAAGTTGTTCTTGGTGGGGCTCACTCTCAAGGATAAGGGGTGTTGTACCTACGGTGGATCAAATGAGCCTAGATTTTTCTCCTATAGAGGTGGAGAAAATAGTTGGTTTTTGTGGAATATTGTTGGAGCCTTGTGTATTTGTGATGACTTTTCCTATAGAGGTGGAGAGGGTAAATTGTTGGGCTCAATTTCTTTTGATGATGGGGCTCTGGTTATGAACTATGTTTTAGATGTTTGTAGAGGGTTGTTGGTCCCATCAAAACCAAAGGGTTCAAGATCCATGTAATTTCTTGTGTTGTTTGCTGGCTATTGGTTGGTTGTGTTTTTGTTTTGTTGCTGGGTGTTCTTGTTTCTTTTTTGTGAGTAGCTTGTCCATCCTAGTTTGGGTTTCGAGTCCCTTCAAAACCTGATGGTTTCGGGTCCATTCAAAACCTATTTCTCCACTAATAAAAAAAATCTTATTATTTATGCATTTGTTATTATTTAGAATTGGGTTATGATTTTGATTAAAATTTAATAAGGGTTAGGGATTAATTGCGATCAAGGTTTAATTAAGGTAGGGTTTAATTAAGGGTTAGAAAGGTTGTCAATTTACTTGTTCAACTCCACCCATACCATCATCTCTCACTTTATTTTCTTGCATAAATTATTGTGCAATACAAAACCTCTTTAGTTTTTCCACTTGTGTATTGCCAGTTTCCCATTGCATATACTGCACATGCACCTTCCTCAACTTCTCAAGAGCATGAAGGATATCTTCAATCAATACATTATCCATCTCAGTCACTCTACTCTGCTTCTTTTCAAGTGTTCTAATAGAAGATTCATTTTTCATTCCACGCATTCTGGTACCTGTTGCCTCTGATTCTACATTGCCATTTTCCCATTGCACATATTGCACAATGTTCTTGCATCAAGTTGTCAAGAGCAGGAACAATCTCTTCAGTCAATACATTATCTATCTCATTCACTTTGGTTTGCTGTCACATCCTTTTCTAGAGAGGTCAATCTCTATGCAATGCCCATGTGACAGAATATAAAATATAATAGAAAGAAATATCAATCAGTCAAGGATGGAAAATGAGCACAATATGGTCATCCTCTAATGCATTAAACTATGGGTATAGTGTAGGAGAAGGGATGGTCCTAGTATGGGAATGATGTGGGTACCAATCATCACTTAAACAAAACTTTCAAACAAAATACAAGGAGATATATGTAGTTATGAGGAGACAACCTGCAATAAATGGGAATGGCATGGGTATGCAATGGAGGGGTCACACAGTCATTAAGAATGGTGTCCCTTCCCTCGAGCCATACAAAATTTTTGGTTGGGGGTTATTTTTATGTGCAAACACCATTATATTTCACTCATGACCTCATTAAAAAGTTTCATAACCCAATTTTATTGCATATTTATTATAATACGGTAAAATGAATTATTGAAGAAATTCAATTAAATATTAAATGGAGATCTTGGAATTTTCAAAAATTGAATGAAAGAAGTTGACTGATGTTGACTTTGCAAAATTTTGGAAATTATTTAATATGTTACCAAGAATTGAACGTTACTGATCAATTTGCAAGTGCAACTGTGTGCAGTTACATGGAGATAGGTTGAAGGACAAGAACACAGTTGAAGTAGGATTGTTTCCATAGATAGGAGAATAAAATTACCTAACTCAAATTGTCTCTGTTATTGAAATTAATGGCTTGTAGATTAAATTTTCTACTCAAACTCTATTTTTGAAAGAAAAATGAAAGTGGGTATTGAAAAGAATGATCAAAAGAAAAGATAAGAGACTCCATTATGTGGAAATTGAGTGAAAAGAAAATTCCTTTTTAGTTTATGTAAATGGATGCTTGAGATGAAATCAAAGTTCCTTATTTTAATTAAATGATAAAAAATGGAACTTATAAGCCATTACAATATATATATATATGTGTGTGTGTGTGTGTGTGTGTGTGTATTGGTGTAGGAGCACCTATTGGTATTGTTAAGCCTCAATCAAGAATTTTTGTAAAATTTGAATTTTCAAATGTAAAAGCATTGTAAAAGGGAATGTGAAGGTAATTTACAATGTAATTGAGTCTTTGATAGGTCTCTAGGTGGTCAAAATAGTGAAAAGTGCAAAACTTGCAAAAATTGCAAAGTTGTAAAATTGGAAAAATGCAAAAATTGCTAGAATGTGAAGAATCATGAGGGAAAAAGGAAAGTTTGGTTGAGTGGAGATGAAGGTATAGCTACTCTAAATGATGTAATCAACCTATAAATCATGGAAAATACAATCCAAAGGAATTCATTGTATCTTGTAACCAATTTTGAAATAAAGAGTACCCTATTTTTCTAAAATAATGTTTCCTTTGTGATTTTTAATTTTTTTTGGGTCTTTACAACATTAGCAGGCTTAGTTATCTATTTTTTTGAACTGATTAAAGTTGAAACACTTCAAATAAAAAGAGTTTAAGAATATCTAAGTGAATTTAAGGACTGTTTGTAGACTTCTTTCTTATAACAGTTTGTAACCCTTAAACAGGGGTTTGAGAGTCATATAAGTTTTGTGCCACCATTCCACCGATGGAGGTCAATTAGATCTATGGAATGGGATGTTATAGGTTTTTTTTGTTTAATTTGTGTGTGTGTGCAAGTATAGGGGGAACAAGAAAACAATGGTGGAGTTGCTACTATAGGTGAATTTTAAGGGTTTCCATGCCATAAATGGTGCTACAGGTTAGGGTATGATGAAATAACTTTTGTAAAGGCTTGGAGGTGGTTGATTAAGATTTTTTAGACCTATTCTAAGGTGATTGAAGTAGTAGCAAGTGGATTTAAGGTTTGGATTGCACTTTTTCAATAAACCCTGACTTATTTGTGCATTGTGAAGCCTAGATCAAGGGTTTTTGTTTTGAAGCCTATGGAAAAGTTTAAATGATCAAATGATTGTTGATTCTTGAGTTTAATGACCTAATAGAAGAATTTTTGTGGTTACTTGGGATTTTGGAGGTGTTTTGATAGTATGTACTTTGAAAAATAGGCCTATTTGGATCCTAAAGTTGTGGGACAATCAATAGTTTTGTTGTTCTTTCCAAAGTAATCATATTTGATGTTGATTTATGTTAATATATGCTAGAATGGGGCCCTAAAAATATATCTGTTCTGAGATGAATCAAAATTGGTTAAGAGTTTCACCCAATTTAGGGATTTGGACTCCTACTAGCTATCTAGATCTTTGAGTGCATGCAATTGGTAATTTGAAAAAATAGTGGTATTAGTGATTGAATTGGTGTTGAACCTGTCAAAAGGATGTTGGTAAAGATGCCTAGAGGTTTTGGAAAATTTTAGAAAGCAAAACTTGTTGATTTGATGATTTGGGCAAAGTGGAATCAAGGAGAAAAATGGTGTCTTGGGTGTGCATGATGATCAAGTTGGTTGTTTTAGATTTTTCTCTCAGAGTTTTTGTTTTGAATTAGTGAAAATGTGGTTGATAAAAGTTGTTTTGGTATCTGACGAGAGATTAGAAGCAAGATTTTGTGATTGATGTCTTTTTTTCCAAATGGAAACTAGAGAAAATGAAGATATTTTTGTTGAAAGAATAAATGAATTATTGGTGATTGTTTAATTTGATCTTCTTAGTTTGAGTTTGGGTCTGAAGTACCCTGGAAGGTTGGTTGATTTTGGTAGATTCTCTGCATCTATTGGTATCAGAGCTAGCTGATTTGCTGGTTTGTTTAGTTGTTGTTGAGTTGTTGGTTGCAAGTGCTTGATCCATCTTACAACTGTAGAGAGAAAGAGTTATGAGAAGTTGTGTGTTGGAAGACAAGCTGAGGTCTATGTTCACCATCCTCCAATGGAGATTAAGCTAGGTAGAAGGTTCATAAAGAGAGTGAGGCATTTTAGGATCTACTGTTGGGTAAGATGGATGGTTTGCTGAAGTTGTGTGGTGAAGCAGTGAGGGAGGTGGATATCTGTCTAAAGAAACACTTGAGTTTGAAGCCATTATGAGAGTTGTAAGTCAGCTTGAGAGTACTCCACTAATGGGATTATATGGAAAGATGATTGTTCAAAGAAGATCAAGGATGAATTGTTTGAAAAGAAGAAGATTGCTTAGAAAGGCAATGTGAAAGGACAATCATGTGTCCTTTGGTTGAAAAAGAGTTAGAGGAAAGTTCAAAGCTATGAAAGGAAAGTCCTGTGTCCTTTTGAAAGAGAATAGTGATTGTGAACTTGATGGGAAAAGAAAGAGAAGGTAAAGGCAAGAGAAGAAAAATGAAGACAAAGCTGAAGGAAAAGGATGAAACCAAGACAAAGACAAGAGAAAGATTTAGGAGAAAGAAAGAAGAATCAGTTCAAGACATGTTGAGAAGTAGAATGAACTACAACAATATGTTTCCAAAGGGACTTGGAAATTTTTTCTAGGCTGTTTGTTTGGTGCAAGAGCACCTATTGGTATTGTTAAGCCTCCATCAAGAATTTTTGTAAAATTTGAATTTTCAAATGTAAAAGCATTGTAAAAGGGCATGTGAAGGTCATTTCCAATGTAATTGAGTCTTTGATAGGTCTCTAGGTG
This sequence comes from Sequoia sempervirens, assembly GCA_007258455.2. Classification (NCBI taxonomy): domain Eukaryota; kingdom Viridiplantae; phylum Streptophyta; class Pinopsida; order Cupressales; family Cupressaceae; genus Sequoia; species Sequoia sempervirens. The sequence goes on along the minus strand of VDFB02058242.1, from coordinate 655,388,443 downwards.
GTCAAAATAGTGAAAAGTGCAAAACTTGCAAAAATTGCAAAGTTGTAAAATTTTAAAAATGCAAAAATTGCTAGAATGTGAAGAGTCGTGAGAGAAAAAGGAAAGTTTGGTCGAATGGAGATGAAGGGATAGTTACTCTAACTGATGTAATCATCCTATAAAGCATGGAAAAGGTGAGGAAAAGGAAATCATTGTATCTTGTAACCAATTTTGTAATAAAGAGTACCCTATTTTTCTAAAATAATGTTTCCTTTGTGATTTTTCTAGATTTTTGGGTTTGTACAACATTAGCAAGTTCAGTTCTCTATTGTTTTGAATTGATTAAAGTTGAAGCACTTCAAATAAAGTGAGTTTGAGAAGATCTAAGTGAATTTAAGGACTGTTTGTAGACTTCTTGCTTATAACAGTTTGTAACCCTTAAACAAGGGTTTGAGAGTCATATAAGTTTTGTGCCACCATTCCACTGATGGAGGTCAATTAGATTGGTGGAATGGGATGTTATAGGTTGTTTTTTTTAGTTTGTGTGTTTGTGCAGGTGCAAGGGAAACAAGAAAATAGTGGTGGAGTTACTGCTACAGGTGAATTTTAAGGGTTTCCATGCAAGAAATGTGTTGGCCTCCTACAATGCTTTAATAACTAAGCCCTTACAACCATGATTCAAATATTGGACATCTAACCTAAATAGCTATTTCAATCATCATGAAGGTGCATTTAACTTGTCAACCCAGGGACGTGAACTTGAAATGGGTTAGCACAGTATGTGTACTAGGAACTCAAAGTAGCCATTTGATTCTACAACTAAGGAACACACAATGCCGAAAGTAAATTGATTAGAAGGAAATACCATAAATTCCAATCATCAATCAACAACTACATCAAACTAAAATGCATAACAATAATGAAAATATGAGCAACAAACAGGGCACTACTCTATCTACTTTGGCTGCAGGAACAGTTGGTGCTAGATTTATGACTTGTTACTAAACAACAAGTAATACTAAAATAGTACTAAACTAAAAGGATGAATTACTCACCAAGTGGGCCCCCTTGGATAAGTATCCTCTAAAACTAATGAGAACTCAAATGCTTGAACTCAAAAAATAAAATTATTCACTATAAATCATGAGTACAAAAGAGTAAAGTATCTATATTACTGAAAACTTGAAAGTGCTAGCACAATCTCAAATCGTGCAACCTCCTGAGGAAGGAACATCAAATCTTTATTTATACTATTAGCTAAACAAGGAATTCAACTCCATGATTGAGAGGATGCCATTTAGGGAAAACAAAGAAAGTGGAGTGGCGGTGGTTATGCATGCATGGAATCTGGTCAGACATTTAGGTCCAACCGCATATCTAGCACAATAGTAATGCTCGCATCTGTTCAACCAACATTAAAGTCCACTACAAGGTGGTTACACTTGGTTTGCATGAGGAATCTTCTGTCGTCAACCTCCTTTGACCTTTGAGCGATTCCTTTGCTGGACATTACAGTGCATGCCCAGCTGGTGGTGTCTTCCTCAACTTAGCATCTTTAAATTAAATCTACATGGCAATGTCAGTATGCATAATAACTGCATATCTATAACCACCTTAAGGAACATTCATTAACCACATGCAAAAATAATATAGATAATCCACATAATATGCCAATGCCATTAAAACTTGCAAAAATAGGATTAAGCCTAATGTCAATGGTTTGAGGGAAACATTATGAAAATATCAACATTTAACATTAAAGTCCATGACAACTGCCAACAAATAAACTATAGATTCTACCCAAAGTTGGACAAAAAACTAGGCTCATCAAAATGGTGCTATATGTTAGGGTATGATGAAATAACTTTTGTAAAGGTTTGGAGGTGGTTGATTAAGTTTTTGCAATCCTATTATAAGGTGATTGAAGCAGTGACAAGTGGATTTAAGGTTTGGAATGTACTTTTTCAATAAACCCTCACTTATTTGTGCATTGTGAAGTCTAGATCAAGGGTTTTTGTTTTGAAGCCTATGGAAGAGTTTAAATGATCAAATGATTGTTGATTCTTGAGTTTAATGACCTGATAGAAGAATTTTTGTGGTTACTTGGGATTGTGGAGGTGTTTTGATGGTATGTGCTCTAAAAAATATGCCTATTTGGAGCCTAAAGCCATGGGACAATCAATTGTTTTGTTGTTCTTTCCAAAGTAATGATATTTGATGTTGAGTTATGTTAATATATGCTAGAATGGGGCCCTAAAAAGATATCTGGTTTGAGATGAATCAAAATGGGTTAAGAGTTTCACCTGATTTAGGGATTTGGATGCCTACTAGCTATATATCTTTGAGTGCATGCAATTGATAATTTGAAAAAAGTGTGGTATTAGTGATTGAATTGGTGTTGAACCTATCAAAATGATGTTGGTAAAGATGTCTCAAGGTTTGGGAAAATTTTAGAAAGAAAAACTTGTTGATTTAATGATTTGGGAAAAGTGGAATCAAGGAGCAAAATGGTGTCTTGGGTGTGCATGATGATCAAGTTGGTTGTTTCCAAGTTTTCTCTCAGAGTTTTTGTTTTGAATTAGTCAAAATGTGGTTAATAAAATTTGTTTTGGTATTTGATAAGAGATTAGAAGCAAGATTGGGTGATTGATTTCTTTTTTCCAAATGGAAACTAGAGAAAATGAAGAGATTTTTGTTGAAAGAATAAGTGAATTATTGGTGATTGTTTAATTTGATCTTCTCAGTCTGAGTTTGGTTCTGAAGTACACTAGAAGGTTGGTTGATTTTGGTAGATTCTTTGCATCTATTGGTATCAGAACTAGATGATCTGGTGGTTTGTTCAGTTGTTGTTGAGTTTTTGGTTATAGGTGCTTGATCCATCTTAAAGATACAAAGAGAAAGAGTTCTGAGAAGTTGTGTATTGGCAGACAAGCTAAGGTTTGTGTTCACCATCCTCCAATGGAGATCAAGCTAGTAGAAGGTGGATAGAGAGAGTGAGGCATCTTCCAAGATCTACTGTTGGGTAAGATGGATGTTTTGTTGAAGTTGTGTGGTGAAGCAGTGAGGGAGGTGGATATTTTTCTAAAGAAGCACTTGAGTTTGCCGCCATTATGAGAGTTGTAAGTCAGTTTGAGAGTACTTCACTGATGGGAGTAGATGGAAATATGATTGGTTAGAGAAGGTCAAGGATGAATTGTTGGAAAAGAGGAAGATTGCTTAGAAAGGAAATGTGAAAGGGAAGTCATGTGTCCTTTGGTTGAGAAAGAGCTAGAGGAAATTTAAGAGTTGTGAAAGGACAATCTTGTGTCCTTTTGAAGGAGAAGAGTGATTGAGAATTTGATGGGTAGAGAAAGAGAAGGAAAAGGCAAGAGAAGACAAGTGACGACAAGAGAAGTCAAAAATGAAGAAAAAGCTGAAGGAAAAGGATGGAACCAAGACAAAGACAAGAGAAAGAAAGAAGAAGCAATTCAAGACATGTTGAGAAGTAGAATGAACTACAACAACATGTTTCCAAAGGGACTTGGAAAGTTTTTCTAGGCTGGTTGTTTGGTGTAGGAGAACCTATTGGTATTGTTAAGCCTCCATCAAACATTTTTGTAAAATTTTAATTCTCAAATGTAAAATCATTGTAAAAGGGAATGTGAAGGTCATTTCCAATGTAACTGAGTCTTTGATAGGTCTCTAGGTGGTCAAAGTAGTGAAAAGTGCAAAACTTGCAAAAATTGCAAAGTTGTAAAATTAGAAAAATGCAAAAAATTATAGAATGTGAAGAGTCATGAGGGAAAATGGAAAGTTTGATTGAATGGAGATGGAAATTTACTCTAACTGATGTAATCATCCTATAAAGCATGGAAAATTCAAGGAAAAGACAGTCATTATATCCTGTAACCAATTTTGAAATAAAGAGTACCTTGTTTTTCTGAAATAACATTTCCTTTGTGATTTTTCAAGATTTTTGGGTCTGTACAGCATTAGTAGGCTTAGTTTTGTATTTTTTTGAATTAATTAAAGTTGAAACACTTCAAATAAATTGATCTTGAGAAGATCTAAGTGACTTTAAAGACTATTTGTAGACTTCTTGCTTATAACAGTCTGTAACCCTTAAACAGGGGTTTTAGAGTCATATAAGTTTTGTGCCTCCATTCCATCGATGGAGATCAATTAGATTGGTGGAATGGGATGTTATAGGTTGTTTTTTTTAGTTTTTGTATGTGTTCAAGTACAGGGGAAATAGGAAAACAATGGTGGAGTTGCTACTATAGGTGAATTTTAAGGATTTCCATGCAAGAAATGGTGCTACAGGTTAGGGTATGATGAAATAACTTTTGTAAAGGCTTGGAGGTGGTTGATTAAGTTTGTGCAAACCTATTATAAGGTGATTAAAGCAGTGGTAAGTGGATTTAAGGTTTGGAATGTACTTTTACAATAAACCTTCACTTATTTGTGCATTGTGAAGCCTAGATCAAGGGTTTTTATTTTGAAGCCTATGGAAGAGTTTAAATGATCAAATGATTGTTGATTCTTGAGTTTAATGACCTGATAGAAGAATTTTTTTTGTTACTTGGGATTGTGGAGGTGTTTTTATGGTATGTGCTTTGGAAAATAGGCCTATTTGGAGCCTAAAACCATGGGACAGTCAATTGTTCTATTGTTCTTTCCAAATTAATGATATTTGATGTTGATTTATGTTAATATATGATAGAATGGGGCCCTAAAAAGATATCTAGTTTGAGATGAATCAAAATGGGTTAAGAGTTTCACCCGATTTAGGGATTTGGACTCCTACTAGCTATTTAGATCTTTGAGTGCATGCAATTGATAATCTGACAAAATAGTGGTATTAGTGATTGAATTGGTGTTAAACCTGTCAAAAGGATGTTGGTAAAGATGTATCAAGGTTTGGGAAAAGTTTAGAAAATAAAACTTGTTGATTTGATGATTTGGGCAAAGTGGAATCAAGGAGCAAAATGGTGTCTTGGGTGTGCATGATGATCAAGTTGGTTGTTTCAAAGTTTTCTCTCAGAGTTTTTTTTTAATTAGTCAAAAATGTGGTTGATAAAAGTTGTTTTAGTATCTGACCAGAGATTAGAAGCAAGATTGAGCGATTGATGTCTTTTTTTCAAATGGAAACTAGAGAAAATGAAGAGATTTTTGTTGAAAGAATAAGTGAATTATTGGTGATTGTTTAATTTGATCTTCTCAGTCCGAGTTTAGGTCTGAAGTACCCTAGAAGATTGGTTGATTTTGGTAGATGCTCTGCATCATATATATATATGTATATACATTTATATATGTATATATATATACATATATAAATGTATATATATATATATATATGTATATGTATATATATGTATATATATATATCATATATATATACATATATATACATATATATACATATACATATATATATACATTTATATATGTATATATATATATCATATATATATACATATATATATGTATATATAAATATAAATATATATTGCATGATAAATATGAATGAGATCAAATAAATACATAAAGATATAGAGATATTTGTATATAAGTATTCATATGCATGCATATACATATACATATAAATGTACACATATTTAATTTTATATCGAATTCAAATTTAGTAACCAATATATTCAAATTAGATTGTTTAAAAATGAATGAAAATCTTAAGGGCAATCCACCATGGACGTAGTGGCCTATCACAAGTGTAATGGTGATACTCAAAATAAGGGAGAGAGTGGTTGGCGAAAAAAAAATAACACCATAATAACAACACTAGTGCATGCAAGATTTGTTTCCATTTTTGTATGTGTCACACCCCCGTAAAAAGGACCCTTTGATATCAACAATGTGTGGTCAAAGAAGTAATGTTGGAGACAAACAACAATTAATGGGGAATGGCGTAGGGAATGGGTGAAGGTATGGTCATGTTAGAGTAATAATTTATTTCACTTAATTAATTACATCATATTGGTTAATTAATTAAGTCACTAATCACTTTAGTTACTCAAGCTAAACTTAGGCACATTAATAATTAATTATTTATTAATTATTAAGTGTGCACACTAGGGTTTCCTTTAGGGTTATGCATACATTGCTTTTATAAAGCAAATAATCTCATGTAATTTCTCAATTCCTGAATAATATTATTTGCACATCTTCATGCAACGCTCTTGCTTTTTTCTATTTTTCTCTTATGTGGAAGGTTTTTCTAGTTTGCATGTCTGATCTTGGTTTCTAACATGGTATTAGAGCTCATAAGTTTTTCCCACGATCTCTGATTTTCGCCATCTTTGCAATGTTGGAAAGGTATTGAGGAGCTCTATGTTGTTGTCCATGAACTTTTTTCTATATATGTCCCAGGTTGATTGTTATTCCAGATTTGACCTGATGGTTGTTTTGGAGATTACTTGGATGTTTTGGCAGTTGGAAGAGTAAAACTTGAATCTTTGCACTTCATTTTAGTATCACATCATTCATCATCTACTATTGCTTCACAGATTCCAAGGTTGTTCCATTTTGTGAGTTTTCCAATGTTTCGTGGCATCAAGTCTGCTATTGCTTTATCATGATTCCTTGAGTCAATCAGGGACTCTCATTTGGTTTCAATAGTAAACAAAAGTATCTTTCCTTGCTTGTTGGATTCAGGTTCCAGTGTTACTCCATAGAGTTCTTCTAGTGCTTCTCTATAGTAGGTCATCTCAGTGTAGGGGGGGTTTGTCCCACTGGGTTTTTATTCTCTACCTCATTCATTGCATTTGTAAATGGGTACTTGATCAAGCCTTGTTGCTAGGACCCATATTTGCTTTCATGCATCTTTTCCTTAGTTTTTGAGCTACTTCCTAAGTTCATATTAAGGGGGGGGTGTTAGAGTAATAAGTTATTTCACTTAATTAATTACATCATATTGGTTAATTAACTAAGCCACTTATCACTTTAGTTACTTAATCTAAACTTAGGCACATTAATAATTAATTATTTATTGATTATTAAGTGTGCATACTAGGGTTTCCTTTTAGGGTTTCCTTTAGGGTTATGCATACGTTGATTTTATAAAAGAAATCATCTCATGTAATTTCTCAATTCCTAAATAATATTATTTGCACATCTTCATGCAAAGCTCTTGCTTTTTTCTATTTTTCTCTTATATGGAAGGTTTTTCTGGTTTGCATGTTTGATCTTGGTTTCTGACATGGTTTCTAACAGGTCACACATTTATTGAGGAATGGCTTTCCTTCCCTTGGCCATTCATTATGGCAGGTCATATGAGAAAAGAAAAAAAGGAAAAATGCAGACTTTAAATTATCATGACCTCCTTTGTTTCCCATTCAATCAGTGAGATATTTCGGAGAAGACAAGAGGAGAGAGAGGTGAGTGCCTTGGAAGATAGCTCACAAAGGGGAGACTATGAATAGCAAAGGGAGAAAATGTTGGGACAATTCAGGAAACTCAAACAGAAGAGATGGAGGCAAAAGAGTTGCAGGAAATAATGCATTTCTTTTTGAAATATTTTCCTCTATGATAAAGAGTGAAAGAAGGGTAATGAAAGTGCATAGGAGAGGAGACCATGCAAAGGCAATAAAATCACCCAGATAGAAGAAATGAAAGTGTGGGAGGTGGAATGCATAAAATATAGATCAAAGAGAGCATGTAGGAGAAGAAGGAAACAAAGATATGACAACGTGAGAGAAGATGAATAGTCGAGCAAAAGAAAATGTGAAGGAGAGGAGTATAGTGGTACGAGGATGAGAGAACAAATAGAGAAACTCAAAGGAAGACACCATTGGCAGATACAAAATTCAAATTCTCCAACTGTGGTCAATGTCCTTCCTACTTGCAATGATGTGGGTAATATTGAAAGAGAATTTTGAGAATGATGAATATGTGGACCTTGCATCTATGCTCATTTTGGTTGTGGGATTCTAAACGCATGAGAGATGGGGGCAGTGATAACTCATATTACATGGAAAGTAATGGGAATGTGCATGAACATGGGTTTATGAAGGAAAAAATCTATTTGGTTTTATTTCAAGGAGAGAGTTATTGATTGGTCCCAACTTCAGTCCCTATTTGAAGCTATCTTTGGATCCTACCAAGCCAATGAACAATGTTCAAGATTTGAAAATAAAAGTCAGTGGAGTCCTCAGACCTATTTCGAGTGATTGGATTGTAATTGTTTCATCGTCATTTTACAAGTGGGTTAACTTAATTACTTGTTTATTTTAGCCTTAAAAACAACTTTTTCTTCATTGAACTAAAACGATATATGAAGCCAATAAACTCTTTATTGAGACTGAGGCCATTTCCCAATCTCCTAATCATGGAAGCTCTAGATTCATGCATAAATATGATACACCACATGATATAATATATTTGAATGATTAGTTATTAGATATATATTTTTATAAATATTGTTGTGTGAATAAATATATGTCATCCATGTTGGTTATATATCAAGAACTTGGAACTGTTCTACATTTTGTCACCTAGTTGGTGTATGTGGTAAAGGATGTAATACTTTGTATTGATTGGTTTCTCATAATAATACTTTGCATCAAAATGTAGTGAATTGAGGAAAGCATATACTAATAACCTTAACACATCTCCAATCCCTATTTTATCTACACTTCCATCCATAATTGTATGATTCAATAGTAGTTTTAAAGCTGCTATGTGTTGCTGAAAAACGTTAAGCCTATTAGCTAAAGGTTGCTATTGTAAAGAATATAAGATTTTAATAAAATAATATCTTTACAAATGAAGGAAAGGAAGGATAAATAGACCTAAGAATTTGGGATTAACTAGCTATCCAAACTATTGTTGAAAATGAAGGTAAATTTTTAGCTAAATACTTTTAAAATTATGTGACTGTAATTCCAATTAAGTGTTCTTTGTCACAATTATCCAATTGTATGATTAATATTATTAGATACAATTATTTGTGGATGATTATCTATTTAGATCCATTTTACCATTTGTAGAATAGTAGAAAGAAGTTGTAGAAGAATAAGACAAGAATAGAAGTTACACAACATTTACGTGGAGAAACCCTTTCGAGAAAAAACTCCACCACCAAAATCAATAGAACCTTCAGAATAAGATTACAATAATACAATATCAATCTTTGCTTAATATGCTTACTTTCCTTCAACAAACTTCTTAACAACTTGTAAATAAACTATGATGAAACTCTCTTCAACTTGCTACAATTAAATAGACAAATATCTACCTTGTGAAATCCAAAGAGTTGACAATTACAAGAGGATAAAGATCCTCACAAATATCTACGCCATAATGGTGCAAGTAGATTTTTCTTTGTGAAAAAAAATGTCAAACCAAGCCCTTCATCAATTTGTGCATCCCAAACTGAAGTCTTGATTGATTGATGATTAGAAAGATATATTAGAAGCTTATCCTCAAAGTTGGCACCCACAAATGGGCCCCACTTAACTGAACCTTGTAAATATCTTCTCGTGCAAAGGTGTTAACTCCAAGATGCCAACTTGGGTGCCCAAGGTGGGTCCAAGTCAATCTTTGTTAACTGAAACATATCTCTCCACCTTTCATGCAAACTTCATGTGTGATTGATCATCCCTTATTAATTGAAAGTATCAACCTACTATCTGTCATTCAACTCAAATCAACTTAGTTAACTAGTATACAAATGAAATTAACTATATGCAACTGAAGATAACCTGAACCATAAGTGAACTGAACTAAATTGAATTGTTACTAAACTGAACTAAACTAAATTGAATTGATAATACCACTCTACTCAAGTAAATATCAATCCCTATTTTGTAGGAAGCATGACATGCATTTATTGAAGTGTTATCAGTCCTCCAAACAGTTAACTTAAGCAAGGTGTGTCCCACCTTCCATGTGGGTGTCCCACATGTTCCTATTATTTAGGAATAATTACAAATGTCAATTTACATGTTCATTTCATAATAATTTAATATCTTTCTAATCCTAGTGTTGGGGAACACTTTCCAAGGACTTATGAGATACATGAAATATGTTTAGGATTGCAATTAAATGGCATCCTATTCCCAACATTCTCTGACTTGACATTATACATTGCAATTATTCAAAAACAAGGAATCATTATTATAAATCAAGTACATGACTTAAGGCCAATGGCCTTCCTGCACCAACAAATCAATTCATGCCAGCTTCAAATGCAACCTACATAATCATAAAGCTCCAAGAAAATGATTAATTACTCAAAACCAAGAGAGATTATCTATAGGAATTGGTTTCTTAAGATAATCTAAAGCATTGATCAATGTGTTAACTTTCTCAATCAATACTTTCCCACTCTCAACCATTTATTGCACAAAGTGATACTTATCATCAACATGCTTAGTACAAGCATGATACATAGTATTTTTGGCTAAACACATAGCTCTCCTAACTATCACATTCAAGTATAATATTCTTGCAATTAAAACCAATACCTTTCCCAAGTCTCTGTAACCAAACCGTCTCTTTGGAGGCATGTTAAAATGCCAAGTGTGTTGAACTCACGTTCAACCAAGGTGTAGGATCTTTGGTCTTTTCTATTGAAAAATATTTTCTTGCTAGTAACCATTACAACACATGTCTCCAACCATAAGAGAACTCAAGCCTCACCTATGTATCCAAGTATCCATGAGGACCTGTATCCAACCAATCCGTGCCAAACTCCAAATGCAACATAACACTATCATGAAGTAATCAAGCAACTGATTAATGTACCCAATACAAAGAAAACTACTATGATCAAAGTCAAATCTCCAATCTTGAACATAAACATGGCATCCATGATCTAACCATCTCCTCCTAGGAGATCACATGCACCATAACATATATACATCCTAGTCTCAAGAGAACAAGTACCATACCAAACTCTAAATGCTACATAGAGTAAACCATGACATAATAGCAACCATTCTAAACTAAGAAAAAATATCCCAAATCACCTAAAGATAACCTTACTAATGATGCATCCACATCACTACCAAACACTCCCACTGAACCATGGTACCGAGTCACACGTGGCATCATGACTACCATCATCTTCATGAAGATCACTCTGAAACATCAAGCAAAGAGTTATCACAAACAATATTAGATGAAATAACTAATGCATTATTACTGTCATCTGAGGATTCCTCTATAGAAGAATCATAACTCTCTTTCTTGTTCTTACAATCCTTCTTCACATGTACCGGTTTCCCATAGTTCCAACAAATTACCTTACTCTTACCAGGGGTTTTAGACCATCCTTTGGAATTACCCTTTCCTTCCTTGTCTCCCTTAGGTTACTTTTTCTTAGGCCTACCTCTTACAAACAAGGCATCTTGTATTACCTCTTTAGACTTCCTCCTCATCTCCTCTGATAGGAGAGTAAGAATTATATTGTCCATCTTAGGATCTGCACCACTACCACTGATAGCAACAATTAGATTTTCCCAAGACTTTGGTAAAGAACAAAGTAACAAAATGCATTTATCTTCATCTTCTAGCTTTACATCTACAAATTCTAACTGACTAGGAATCAAATTAAAATCATTTAAATGATGTGCAATAGAATCACCATCTTTCATCTTTAAAGAATACAACTATCTTTTCAGATATAACTTATTAGTAAGACTTTTGGTTTGATAAATATCACCTATTCTCTTCCACAATTTATATGCAATAGTTTCATTTGAAACATTCAAGAGAACAACATCAACAAGACATAATCTTATGGCCCCTCTTTCCTTCTTATCAAGCTTAGCCCAATCCTCATCTAACATTGTTGTAGATGGATTCTTATCTTTACAAATAACTAAAAACTGATCTCTTTCTTCAAGAAGATCCTCCATTTTTAATTTCCAAATCTCATAATTAGATCCATTGAATCTTTCATTATCTAAATGAGAATTAGAAGTCATTGCAACAAACTTAATTTTCAAATCTGCAATAACACAATAATAAAAGCTCCCACTACAACCAAAAACCTTCAAAATTTTAAGAGAAAGGCATCCCAAACCCTTAACCAACTGTTGGAATTAGGGAATAGTAAGAGGGGGGGTGAATCAATCTTCAAAAATATTTAACTTTATGAATTTGTTCATTCAACCACTTAATGCATAAGTCAAAGGAAAGATGCAAGAACACAAAATAATCAACCACAACACCATAACACAAGGATTTTTACGTGGAAACCCTGTTAGGGGAAAAACCATGATGGAGGTTTATCCACAATATTATACTCTTAAAAGTATTACAAAATGGAATGCACATGCATTCAAGCACACTGTCTAGAGTTCACTACTCAAATACAAAAGGAAGACTCACTATCTTATAGAGGAAGACTCACTATCTTATACATGATTTAAAAGGATACTAAAGTGGATGAATTATGTAGTAGAATATGCTAATGCCTAAGGATAGTTCCAATTAAGCTCTTTGATTGCCTTCTTCACATATTGTTAGCCACTGCCCTGTTTCACTATTCTACTAATATCCAAAGCATTAAATCATCTTCTTCATAAGAGGATCTGCACACAATCGATCTATATCACCTTCCACTCTCGCAACACACATTCACACCAAAAATAATTGACTATATATATCCGCAACAAAGACTTATTCAACTGTATGTCAACTTATCATACTATGAACCACGTTCATTTTGTCATACTCAAAATTCAATACAGACCCAAAATAATTGATCACATGTCACAATTATAGTCAGATAAGTCATTTGGATAATTAGAGCATTCACTAAAATTGATCCACAAATTTCGTTTAGAGATTTTCAACTTCTGTCGGCTTCTTCATGTTGTGCAACTGTAAACCTATTTACCAAATCTTTAATCTCATACACTAATTGATGTGACAACAAAAAATTTGATAATAAGATATTCCAGATACCCAACAACCTTCCCTAAGATCCACAACTCAAATTGATAATATGGTAATGCATATGGATCAACAGACTCAACTTTAGTTGGATACCCTATTCTTCACTTTGTCTTCCGATATGGATGAACAATACAATGTGGACCAGATCAATGACTTAGGTTTCTATCAATGACAAAATGAGAAGCCACATGCCAACAATCTCCCCCTTTGGCATTGATGGCAACACTTAGGTGAAAAATTACTAAGTGTCGGAACCAACATACTGCAATCCTTCAAGACCTCAAAAAGTCATAGTTGTCACAACTCCCCCTAAATTTGATAAGGAATTTTTCACTACACTCTCTCCCCCTTTGACATTAATGAAAAACATATAATAAAAGAATATTTTCCTACAATAACCCCTTTTGAAGTGTAACCATTATGCAACAAAAACTTGCTTATTCAAAAATTGGTTCAAAATTTTGAAGAAATACAACCGCTACTTGTGTTTAGAAAATTATTTTGTATTTTTCTTTCATCTCCAGAAGAAAATTCTTCCATGCTTCTACTACAATCCTGATGATTATGATCATGTTGTTGTTTTCAGATGTCCGGTTGATAATCTTAATGAGGGATTCTAGAATGGTGATGACTTCTTTTAATATCTCTCCTTTCCTTAGTATCTCAATTAATTGTTCCAATCTGCATTTTGTTAGGTCTTTTACTTTCCAAAAAGTTTCAACAATCTTGTTTTTGGTGTTTTGAACATTTGTATGCTCTGTCTACAATTCTTGAATCCTTTTCTTAATTGCACCATCTTGATCCTAAAACATGTTAAAAAAATTTCCAATACTGTTTAGCTCTGTTTCAATTTGGTCCAACTTTTCTTTGTACTTGCTGACTACGTGAGGCCATTGAAGACAATATTTATAGATGTTATTTGTTGTTTTTATGCATTGCCTTACCTGATTCATGTTCCCTTTTAGCTTGGTGAGTGATAATCTATACTACTTCTTCAGGTGTAGAATTACTTCTTCTTCCTTGTTCTGAGACTCAAAGTCCATGATTTCCTTGATGCATTCAATCATCTCTCCTAGAAAAATATTTTGTAAACTCTCTAATTTAATATGGCTATTCATAAGATAAGCACTTAGTATGTTTGAAATCTTGTCCTACTCATATGAAGGTCTAATAGACCATATGTTTGTGATTTTCTACATTCCATCTTCCTCATGAATAAACTGCAATATCTCTTCTTTGGTTAAATCACCTTATTATTCATTTTCTTTTGTCATTGTCTTTTCTTGTTCCAGTTCAACTATTTCCGATTCTTTTCTTTGGGTGTCCTCAGTTTCCTTATCAAATTCCTCATCTGATATATCCACAATCACCTGTTCTTTTCCTTTCCCTTCTACTTTTGGAGTTTTGCATGTTGATGGAGTGCAAATAGTAATTTATTTTTCTCTTTTCTTCTTTCTTTCCATCTCACCAGAGGAGGAACCAACCTCATGTGCCCTTACCAAAATGGGAATACCAATTGAGCAAAAATTTCCTAGCAAATCTTTAAAGAAACTTTCATATTCTTGATCATACTTTTCCAAATTGTTAGAATGTATGTAAATATGCTTGCAAATTGGTTCACTCTCTTCCCATATTACATTGTTGTTCAGTGGTAAGCAATTCATAAAATAAATCACAAGACATATAGCTAAAGTACCAAACCTAAAAGGGTAATTTGTGTTCTTTATCAATTGTACGTTCTTCATCAGTTGATCTTTCAGTAATCCACAAAGGTCAAAATCCTGATCTTCTATTATCATCTTGTGTGAAATCTAAAAAACACCTACAGAAGTTGCATCTTCTCTGTATCTGAAAAATATTTTGTAAGACACTCCATGCGCAGTGTACCTTGTCACTGAATCTCTGATTGTTGAGATTATTAAAGCCCTTTGATTTCAAGTTACTCTAGTTAGGGTTTTAACTTCTTTATTTCAGATTGACCTCTTTCCCAATACATCCCTAGCTTTGCATAACCCAGTTACAATTTCAATCACTTCTTTCAAGATATGGTAGGGTTTTTCTAGAGTTAGAATATCATCATTCAATCTATCCAGAATAAACTTAATGATTTTTGTGTTTTCAAAATAGGGGAATTCACTCCAAATATCCAAGCTTTTGTGTTTTTCTTCCTTCAGCCATTTCAATTCATCATGTGGCAACATGTTCCTTACAGCTCTAATCTTCTCACTGCTATACTCATTTAGGTTTATCATTCCTTTAAATTTTTCCATTTTACCTTTTGTACTCATGTCTTATTTCTACCAAAGAAATTATTCTACCGCACACTAAATTAAATAGAAATTTATCAATACAACTGAAGTACCTGATGGATTAGGGTTTTGCTATTGAATTCTCTTCACACTTTAAAAATTCAGTTGCAGAGCACTCTCCTCCTTCTTCTCTTCAATATAAAGTGGAAAATGAGGGTTTCAACTTTCTTTTTATAACTTGCACACCTAACCTTTTGTTGTAATAAATTATTTTTCCCTAGTTGTTCTAGATACCATATTTTCTTAGTTGACGAGAGAAAAATTCTTCTACGGACCTTCATTTGCTTGAATTTCTTTACAAGTGTTTTCCAATGAATCTGTAAGTCATTAATACAACCATTGAAAATCTGCAACATTCCAACACCAACTACTGACAGGGGAAAAAGGATTTTCTTGAAAAACTCCCCCTAGGCCAATGGCCTAAAATCAATTCCCGGAGGAATTACCAGCACCAGATTCTGGTATAGAACCATTTCCTACATTAGACTCACTCTTTCTTACCAATGTCTTCTTTATTTGATCTTTTATTTCATCCATAGTCACATTCCCTTTTCCTTTATCATCTTTCTATGTATTTCTACCTTTGTATGTCAAACCTCTTCTATCCATGTTTCTATTTTTATAGAATCTTGCAATGTGACCGTATTTGTTGCAATTGTAACACACAACATTTTCTTGTCCAAACTAGTTATTCCATTGATTTTTGCTTGATCTACACTGGTTAGCAATATGCTCAAATCTTCCATAGGTATAACATTTAACATTCCTTCTATTGAAAAATTTGTTTGACATATTTCCACATTCAATTGACTTATGACCATACCTATTGCAATTGAAACAATGATTGGAGAATGATGGATCACTTGATCTCATTATACTTCTACATTGAGCAGCCATATGACCAAATTTATTGCAAGAAAAACAACATCCATTAAAATTTTAAGCATTAGGTTGTCTTACTAGATGCCTTTTTTCTTTGTTCATCTGATTCCAGATCAAGAGCTTTCTCCTTTCTCATATCCAAGACCTCGCATGTTGTTTCCATTCTTCTGACCTTGAGTCAACTCATCAAGCTTAGCTGAGCTAATCTTGAACTTTTCCTTGTATTCATTTGCAATAAAAAGTTCATCCCTGAGAATACCAAACTGTCTTTCAAGCTCTTGTTCATTGTTTTTGGATTGTTGCAGTTCAATCTCCAACTGAATGAATCCTCCATTAATTTTGTTGCATTCATCAGATCTTTCTTTCAAGGACTGAGCAAGATTCTCTTCATTCTTCTTTTTCTCTTCAATCTCCTTAGTTAGCTTCATCACCATAGATTCCATATCATGCTTTAGGATAGCATTGTCTCTGGCAAGCTTTTCACATTCTTCAGTTATTTCCTTCAAGCTTTGATTCAGGTGAACATCATCCATGCTTTTTCTCTCTTTCTACTTAATCTGATTATAGAGATCATTTCTCTTCTCCTTGGACTTAATAATCTAATCCTTCAATGTTTGAATGAATTTCTCAACATCCTTGAGACTTTCTTTCAATTCTTGGACTTCTGCTTTGGACTGATAAAGATCATCAAGTGCCACCAAAAGCTATTGTTGAAGACTACTATAATCCATCACTTTCCAAGATCCACCTCAATTTGTTAAACATCTTCTGAGGAGCTAGGCTCTGATACCAATTGTTGGAATCAGGGAGCACTGAGAGGAGGGGTGAATCAATGTTCAACAATATTTACTTTATCAATTTTTTCATTCAACCACTTAATGCATTAATTCAAAGGAAAGATGCAAGAACACAAAATAATCAACCACAACACCATAACACAAGGATTTTTACGTGGAAAACCTGTTAGGGGAAAAACCACGATGGAGGTTAATCCACAATATTATACTCTATTAAAAGTATTATAAAATGGAATGCACATGCATTCAGGCACACTACCTAGAGCTCACTTCTCAAATACAAACGGGAGACTCATTTTCTTATAGAGAATTTACAAGGATACTAAAGTGGATGAACTATGTAGTAGCATCTGCTAATGCCTGAGGATAGTTTTGATTAAGCTCTTTGATCGCCTTCTTCACGTACTGTCAACCACTGTTCTGTTTCACTATTCTACTAACATCCAGAGCATCAAATCATCTTTTGTGTAAGAGGATCTGTGCATAATCAATCTATATCACCTTCTTCTCTCGCAACACACATTCACACCAAAAAAAAATTCCTATATATATCCACAACAAATATTTATTCAACTGTATGTCAGCTTATCATAATATGAACCACGTTCATTTTGTCATCCTCAAAATTCAATACGGACCCAAAATAATTGATCACATGTCACAATTATATTTGGCTAAATCATTTGGATAATTAGAGCATTCACCAAAATTGATCTACAAAATTCACTTATAGATTTTCAACTTCTATCAAATTCTTCGTGTTGTGCAACTGTAAACCAATTTATTGAATCTTCAATATCATACACCAATTGATGCGACAACATAAAACTCAAGAATAAGATATTCTAGATACCCATTGACCTTCCCTAAGATCCACAACTCAAACTAATAATCTAGTAATGCATATGGATCAACAAACTCAACTTCAGTTAGACACCCTATTGTTCACTCTGTCTTCCAGTATGGATAAACAATACGATGTGGACTGGATCAATGACTTAGGTTTCCATCAATGACAACACTAGAAACCACATGCCAACACCAACCACTAGCTCTGATACCAAATTTTGAAAATGAAGGTAAATTTGTATCTAAATACTAGTAAAACTATGTGATTGTAAATCCAATTAAGTGTTTTGTGTCACAATTATTCAATTGTATGATTAATCTGATTAGTTACAATTCTTTATGGATGATTATCTACTTAGATCCATTTTACCATTTGTAGAATAGTAGATAGAAGTTGTAGAACAATAAGACAAGAATAGAAGTTATACAACATTTACGTGGAGAAACCCTTTCGAGAAAAAAAATCCACCACCAGAATCAATAATGCTTGTATTATTTAACCTTCAAAATAAGATTACATTAATAAAATATCAATCTCTGCTTGATATGCTTCCTTTCCTTCAACAAACTTCTTCACAACCTGTAAATAAACTCTGATGAAACTCTCTTCAACTTTCTACAATTAAATAGACAAATATCTACCTTGTAAACTCCAAAGAGTTGAAAATTACAAGAGGATAAAGATCCTCACAAATATCTATGCCATAATGGTGCAAGTAGAGTTTTCTCTATGAGAAACAATGTCAAACCAAGCCCTTCATCAATTTGGGTGTCCACAACTGAAGTCCTAATTGATTGATGATTATGAAGATATCTTAGAAGCTTATCCTCAAAGTTGGCACCCACAAATGGGCCCCACTTAATTGAGCCTTGTAAATATCTTCTCGTGCAAAGGTGTTAACTCCAAGATGCCAACTTGGGTGCCCAAGGTGGGTCCAAGTCAATCTTTGTTAACTAAAACATATCTCTCCACCTTTCATGCAAACTTCATGCATGATTGATCATCCCCTGTTAACTCAAAGTATCAACATGTTATCTATCATGCAACTCAAGTCAACCTAGTTAACTAGTATACAACTAAAATTGACTACATGCAACTGAAGATAATTGAACCAAAACTGAACTGGACTGAACTATTACTGAATTGAACTGAACTAAACTAAACTGGACTGATAATACCACTCTACTCAAGTAAATATCAATCCCTATTTTGTAGGAAGCATGACATTCATTTATTGAAGTGTTATCAATCCTCCAAACAATTAACTTAAGCAAGGTGTGTCCCACCTTCCATGTGGGCATCCCACATGTTCCTATTATTTAGGAATAATTACAAATGTCAATTTACATTTTCATTTCATAATAATTTAATATCTTTCTAATCCTAGTATTGGGGAACAATTTCCAAGGACTTAGGAGATACATGAAATATGTTTACGATTGCAATTAAATGGCATCCTATTCCCAACAACTATGTCATATTTTCATGATTATGGATTAAGCCTTTCAAGGTTAAATTATTTCTTTATGTTTAGACTTCCTCATAGACAAGAGGGGGAGAAAACACTTATTCTTAAGTTTCTATATAGAAAAAGGTGGAATGGAGGGGTAGATTAAACCTCTAGTTGTAAATGTACCCTCCTACTATAAACTAGGAATAAAGTATCTACTTAGTATGAGTTTGACTTTGTTTAGTGACATTACGACCATACTATACCAAAAATATTTTTAATATTGAAACTCGTTACTTTTGATAATCCATTGATACTATGGTAAATGCTTTATATTACTACATGGTGTCTATCAATCTCTTAAATATGGGAACCTTGATATTGAACTTATTATTAAACTTATAATGAAGTGCAATACAAAGTATACACCAATTAGAAGGAAACTATCATTAATTTGACAATGTTATCGAGATTGAGTTATGAGATAAATCTTATGTACCATATCTTGATACTCTACTAATGACCATTAAGGTCAAGTTTAGTTTAAATGGAAAGTATGAATAGTTATCTAGTTTGAGAACTAAGCACTTACAAGAATAACAAGTTACACCATAAGGTAAATGAAACTGGAAGATCAAGAATATTATTAGTAATATTGTTGATGGGTTATGTTTTCATATGTTGGTCTAATGGAATAGTGCTAGATTATTGCATGATCAAATAAAAAGGAACTATCCCTTAATCGATGAAGTTGTTTAGATTGGGCTTAGATACAATAATTTTTAATCATATAGTATGGCATCTTTTAATTTAAACATGGTGCCTTTGCTGAATTATTCTATCATTGGAAAAGTACATCCTTGATCACTATTGCGTGCTAGAAATTTGAACAAAGGAAAGTTATACTTGACCCTTACTTGGACCCATGTTAAGGATTTTGATGTAGTCAAAGCTTGATAGCAATATTTTTACTACTATTATCAAGGGAGGTACACTCTTTACTATAGAGTGATTCTTAGATTGATTCTAGTTAGCATGGAAACCTATACTCAGATATTCTTGAATCTCAATTCTAGGAGAGATATACCATGGATAACCATATTATTATCAAAACCTAATGAATCCTTATAATCCTATGTAAGAGAATATTAATGTGTAGGTCCCTATGTTGAAAACTATATGTTATTATCATCGGGATACCAAATGTGGCATAATATCCTTGATAGGAAATTATAAGGGATTCGGGATGCTCACAATGAATAAGGAATGATAAGTATGGTAAGGTTTAAATTGATATTTTTGTATTTGAAGATAGAAGTTTTGTGATCAATGCGTAGGTATTCTTGAGATGAACCTATAAGATAGAGAGTCGAGAAATTCTTGGAAAACAAGATTATAAATAAAATGGGAGGATTGTAACCCAAGACCTCAATATCCTTAAGGGGGGAGTGTTAGTAAACCTTGATTATGGGAAACTGTGTATATGCAACCTATGAGATATCTTGTAAGGAGAATTACGTGTGAATTTGACTTGTTTTCAAGCGGGAACATAGGTGGTCCTTGGGTGAAGGATGCATCTACGACCTCAAGTCTATAGGGGGAGGGCTTAGGGGGATAAATCCAAGGGTTGGGGTTGTTCCTTATTGGTTTGACCTTCTCCCTTTAGTAGGCTTTAGTTTGAGGCTAAATGGGTACTTGATGGGTATGAATGAGTTCTAGGGGAATCTAATATTATGTATTTAATATATAATATGCTTTTATATAATAAGTGAAGATCGACTACTTTATAATGGGTATTTGATTATGTGTATATATGATGGGTAAATTCCATCTCATGTTGGTTCCATGTATCTCTTATCCGTCTATGTAATTCAACTCCATCTTTATGTGTTTATGTATAGGCTTGCATATCTGTGGATTGAGATTAAGATTCATGTTATGTATGACCCACCCAAGAGTGAACCTCTAGGATTTTTGAGCAGTGACAGGCAGTCATTGGACCATGCCAATGACCGATATCTAGGCTACTGCTACATTTGGATTTGAGGAGATTGATGAAGAAGAAGCTAACTTTATTAGAATAATAAGGAAAGGCTTTGAAAAATAGAGGTAAGTTAGCATTTAAATGCTTTAATTGTGGTAAGATAGGTCATTTTGCTTCTAAATATCCTTGTGGTGAAAAGGATAACTTTAAGCAAGAAGAGGATAGTAAATAGAAGAAATATTACTTTCCAAAGAAGAAGAAGAGCTTATATACACAAGATAAAAGTGATTCATTTGAAGTTAGCGATAGCTTAGATTATGAACATGGTTGTGCCCTTATGGTTGGAAAAAGGCTCTACAAATTGGGAAAGTGAAGAATTTGAAGCTTTTGATGAGGAAGAAGAAGGAGAAGTATATCTTGATGGAGAACTCATTAGTTCTCTTGTTGAGATCAAGAGCTTAAGAAAGGAGAACAAAATGAAGAAGAAGCATGTACAAAAACTAATTGAGGACTATCTAAAAATCTTGATGATTCTGATCAAAAGATAATCAGTTTAAAGGCTCAAGTTGAAGAATCCAAGAGAATAGAAGATGTAGTCAAGTTTGAACTACAATCTAATTTTGATGAATGCATGAAGCTAAAAGCTGAAGTAGTTCTTTGAGAAAATATTTAGAAAAGGCTAAAGTCTGCTTTGGGATTTGAGAAAGGTAAAAGTCCCACTACTAGTAAATCTAGAAATTTATATGATAACTTCAAAGCAGAAGAGAAGTCTAAAAGAAAGTATGAGAAAGATTTCAATGCCTCTAAAAATGAAAAATTAGATAAAGATACTATTGAGTTGAAGAGAGATGTTAGAGAAAATAAGCCTACAACAAATAAGAAGGTTAACAAACCTGTCACTAAGAACTTGTAGAAGAATCAAAACAAAAAAGTAGTTGATGCTTATTTTTTCACAAGGGTGAGAGACTTAAAGAAGAAAAATTCAAGAATACTTCCTCATCCTACAACAAGAAATACTATGACAAGGTATTTTTCATGTTTCTATGGTTATTGTTATACCTACAATCAGTTTGGTCATAGGACTAGTGAATGTAGAGTTATGCCCAAAAGGAGAACAAATTTTGTAAGTAGAAATTCATTTGCTCCTTTACTAGATATGAATGTTGTATGCTATAATTGCAACAATCTTGGTCATATAGCTGAAAATTGTAGAGAAAAATTTGTAAAGACAAGAGAACAAGGTAAAAGGAAATAAGTACTCCACAAGGTGAATAAAGATTCACAAGTTTGTAAAAAAGAGAAGAAATCCAAGAAAATATGGAAATAGAAAGATCAAGAGGTTGCACAAACAATGATTTCTCAAATTACATTCCATGCAAAAAATAAAAATCTATGGGTTATAGATAGTGGTTTCTCTAAACACATGACTAGTGATAAGAGCAAGTTTATCAAACTAAATAGCTACAAAGAAGAGACTGTTAGTTTGGGAGACAATACTAAATTAAGAATCTGTGGTAAAGGTACTCTAAGCATAGATGGAAAACTTCCTATGCATAATGCTCTTTATGTTGAAGGATTAAAGTATAATTTGTTGAGTGTTAGTCAAATATGTAATAATGGATACAAAGTCACATTTAATACAAAAGTCTGCAAGATAATGAAAGCTAAATTAGAAAGACTAGTTGCAGAAGGAAAAAGCATTGAATGTAACATTTATAACCTCAAGGAAGTAAATAAAAAAAGTTGTCTTATAAGACAGATTGATGAGAGTTGGTTATGGCACAAAAGAATGAGTCATGTCCACTTTGATAACTCGGTAAAGGTACAAGTTTGAAGAAACCTGTTAGACATATGCCCAAGATAACCAAACCTGCAAACACTACATGTAAAGAATGTCGACTAGGTTACACGACAAGGGTTAAATTTCAAACAAAATAATATGTTACTTAAAAACCTTTGGAGTTAGTACATACTGATCTATGTGGTCCTACACGAACAAAAGGATTAAAATGAGAAAGATACTTCATGTTACTCATAGATGATTACGCAAGAATGACTTGGGTGACCTTTTTGAAGGACAAATCTCAAGAATTTGAAAGATTTAAAATCTTTAGGTCTATGGTTGAGAATGAAATTGGATGAAGAATTAAATGCTTACGAAATGATAAAGGTGGAGAATGTTAGAGTAATAAGTTATTATGCTTAATTAATTACATCACATTGATTAATTAATTAAGTCACTTATTCCTCTTTATTACTTAAGCTAAACTTAGGCACATTAATAATTAATTATTAATTATTAAGTGTGCACACTACGGTTTCATTTAGGGTTTCTCTTTTAGGGTTTCTTGATCTCCTTCATAAGGATTGATCACTTTGTAATAAGGAGATTCTCTTAATGCATTTTTACTGAGAGGTTTACAGAACATCGGTTTTGGTTTTTCATGTCTTTTGCATGTAATAGGTGATTGCATGTAGGTGATCTTGGATTCTAACATGGTATCAGAGCTCCAGACCTGCAGCTGCTTGTTTGTGATATGAAGATATGGCCTCTTTGTGAGTTTCGAGTGCAAGGGTTTCCATAGGCATCTTTTTTGCAAGATCTAGGGGTAGCTATTTTTTCGGGACACTATGGGCTCAAACGGACGTCGCCATCGCGTTCGTAGCCTCCCAAAACCCTAGAAATGCCTGTCAAATCGTCGATTTTGGTGAAGTTGGTCCGGGAGGCAAAAAAAATTCTCTAAAGGGTCGTACGGCCTCTTCTGCACACATTCCAAGGCATGTTTTAAAAAAAAAAAATTAAAAAATCACTTTTTTGGAGAACCGTGCAGCGCTCACAGTTCAAAAAAAACCAGCCGCCCGGCGGCCACCGGGTGGCCACCAATCCGCCGCCGCCTCCCCTCTCCACCACTCACCCGCCACCGTCTCCCTCTCAACCCCGCGGCCTCTGCTACACCAGCCCCGATCACCTGGCGGACCGGGGGCCTCCTACCTAGCCCCCGCGGGCTCCAGCTCCACTGGTGCAGGTCGTATGGAGAACCGCGGCATCCAGCTCCGCTCCAGCCCCTGGTCGCCCACAGGACCAGGGGCCAAAAACTTTTCTTTTCTGCAAGGGGCTGATTTTTTGTGACGACGGCCAGACGGCCGTCAAATTTACGCTCATGAACTGCTGACGTCAGCGTACGGCCGGCCCTCTTTGCCCCCTCCTAACCCTAGTTTTTCCTAAAAGAGCAATTCTTTTCTTTTGGCCATAACTTGGGCATACGGTATCGAAATCAGGCAAACGAGATATCGCCGGAAAGCTGGTTCCGAGAACTTTCTAGTAGTGCTATTTATTTTTCAGTATTTTATTGTTTTTTTGCATTTATTGCTGTTTGAAGTCAGATGTACTTTTTATGCTTCCGAGCTCGTAACTTTTTGCCATGATCTCCATTTTTTGCCTCGTTTGAAGCGTCGGAAAGGTATTGAGGAGCTCTAGGTTGCTGTCCATGCACTTTTTTTTTATCTATCCTAGGTTTATCACTTATTCCAGATTTGGCCCGATGGGTTGTTTGGCGATTACTTGGATATTTTGGCAGTTGGGAGAGTGCATCTTGCATCTTTGCACTTCATTTTCAGTAATACATCATTCAATAATTGCTTGCTGCTTCATAGATTCTAGATTTGTTCCCGTTTGGAGTTTTCGAGTGTTTCGTGGCATCGGGTCTTTTGTTGCTTTATCATGATTCCTTGAGTCAATCAGTGACTCTCATCCGGTTTCAGTAGTATATAGAAGCATATTTCCTTGCTTGCCTATATCAAGTTCCAGTGTTACTCTACAGAGTTCTTCCAGTGCTTCTTTACAGCATGTTATCTCATTGTAAGGGCGGTTTTGTCCCACTGGGTTTTTCCTTCTCTTACTTCTTTCTTGCATTTGTAAATGGGTACCTGATCAGGCCTAGTTGTCGGGACCCATCTTTGTTTACATGCATCTTATTCTAGTGTTTTAGCTTCTTCCTAAGTTCATCTTAAGGGGGGGTGTTAGAGTAATAAGTTATTATGCTTAATTAATTACATCACATTGATTAATTAATTGAGTCACTTATTCCTCTTTATTACTTAAGCTAAACTTAGGCACATTAATAATTAATTATTAATTATTAAGTGTGCACACTAGGGTTTCATTTAGGGTTTCCCTTTTAGGGTTTCTTGATCTCCTTCATAAGGATTGATCACTTTGTAATAAGGAGATTCTCTTAATGCATTTTTACTGAGAGGTTTACAGAATATCAGTTTTGGTTTTTCATGTCTTTTGCATGTAATAGGTGATTGCATGTAGGTGATCTTGGATTCTAACAGAGAATTCACCTAAAATGTTTTCATGGAATATTGTGAAAGATATTGGATTAAAACACAATATTCTGCAAGAAGGAATCCACGAAAAAATGGAGTTGTTGAAAGAAAGAATAGAATAGTCAAAGAAATGGCTAGAACAATGCCAAATGAAGCCAAGTTACCTGATGTATACTTGAGAGAAGTAGTACACACTGCAGTATATAATTTGGATAGAGTTCAACTAAGGGTAAATAGTGAGAAGACTCCTTATGAACTATGGAATGGTAGACCTGCATCTGTTAAATACTTTAGAGTATGTGATAGTAAATGCTACATTAGAAGAGATGAAGACAATTTGGGAAGCTTTGATTCAAGATGTGATGAATGAATATTTATTTGATATTCCACTCAAAGAAAAGCCTATAAATGTTACAATAAGAGGCTAAAAAGAATTGTGGAAAGTATAAATGTCAATTTGTGTTTGATAGTGATCATCTCAGGTTTTGGAGCATCATTATGTTTTGTACTGCTAATCACATCATCGGATTTTGTTTGTGTCGTAGTATAGCACTGACTTGAACATTTATTTATAAAATATTCCACACAATGCTAGATCATTTTATTGATTCCTTGTCGATGAAACAAAAATGTGTAACCATCTACAATAAGTAAATTCTTATTTTTTGACTTGTTAAAAACTGAAGAGGCATTGTATATATTAAAAATTATGAAGAATGTGTTGGTTCCCTAAAAAGTATATTGATTTTTCGTACACTCTTTTAGAAAACCCTAGGAAATTTTAAAATAATGTTCAAAAAAATATATTTAAAAATATCTTCTTTTATGAATTTGGATTTCTCCTTTTCTTATCACTCCACACACTCTTACTTCTTCTCCCCTTCTTCCTTACTTTACTTCTCTTAATTCTACCACTTTATATATCTTCTTAATGCCTTTTCATTTATATCTTTTCATAATAACTCTTAATCAACTTATTCCCACGAAATTGCCTTTATTTTTATAATTATTTATCATTTTATAGGTTATTTAAGCATATTAAAGGTGTTTTAAGGCTATTTTAGGGGTATATAATGGATATATAGTCTAAAACAGACCTAAATAGCCTATATGGTGCCTCACAACCATATTTATAATTTATTTTATGTCATTTCTAGTTTACTAGCTTGATCTAAAATGACCATGGGTTATTTTGTCCATGGGTTATTTTGACCACGGGTTATTTTGTCCATGGGTTATTATGACCCTGGGTTATTTTGTCCTTGGGTTATTTTGGTCAGGTTATTTTATCTAGGGTTATTTTGGCTGGGTTATTATGTCCTGATAACTAGATTCCCCTATAACTCATTCATACCCATCTGGTACAAATTCAGCCTCAAACTGAAGCCTAATAAAGGGAGAAGGTCAAACCAATCAGGAACAACCCCAACCCTTGGAGTTATCCCCCTACAGACTTGAGGTTGTAGAGGCATCCTTCACCCAAGGACCACCTACGTTCCCACTTGAAAATAGGTCAAATTCACACGTACTTATCCTTACAAGATATCTCGTAGGTTGCATATACACAGTTTCCCATAATCAAGGTTTACTAACACTCCCCCCTTAAGGATATTGAGGTCTTGGGTCACAATCCTCCATTTTATTGATAATCTTGTTTTCCAAGAATGTCTTCACTCTCTATCTTATAGGTTCATCTCAAGAATGCCTATGCATCGATCACGACACTTATGTCCACACATGCAAAAATATTAATTTAAACCTTACCATACTTATCATTCCTTATTCAATGTGAGCATCCCTAAACCCCTTACAATTTCCTATCAAGGATATTGTGCCACATTTGGTATCCTGATGATAATAACATATAGTTTTCAACATAGGGATCTACACATATTAATATTCTCTTACATAGGAGTGTAAGGATTCATTAGGTTTTGATAAGAATATGGTTATCCATGGTATATCTCTCCTAGAATTGAAATTCAAGCATACCTAAGTATAGGTTTCCATGCTAACTAGAATCAATCTAAGAATCGGTCTATAGTAAAGAGTGTACCTTCCTGGATAGTAGTAGTCAAAATATTGCTATCAAGCTTTGACTAAATCAAAAGCCTTAATGTGGGTCCAAGTGAGGGTCAAGTATAACTTTCCTTTGTTCAAATTTCTAGCATGCAATAGTGATCAATGATGTACTTTTCAAATGATAAAATAATTTAGCAATGTTGGTGTAATTAATATTTAATTACACAAGTTGCATAAGTTTACTTAGGTAATATTTAAATTCCTAGGTTATAATTGCCATCCTTATCTTGTTGAGCTATCTTGTTACTCAAGATAATAATAGGGTTATGCATACATTGCTTTTATAAAGAAAATCATCTCATGTAATTATCGAATTCCTGAATAATATTATTTGCACATCTTCATGCAAAGCTCTTTCTTTTTTCTATTTTTCTCTTCTGTGGAAGGCTTTTCTAGTTTGCATGTCTGATCTTGGTTTCTAACATGGTATCAAAGCCTTGATTTGTAGCCCCTTCTCATATTTTTGGAGAAAATCATTGCGGAGCACGTTCTGGGTTCCTCGAGGCTTTCATGCCTTGAGTTCATCTATGTAGCATTTTGGATCAGATCGGGCATCTCCATTGGATTTAGAGTGCTAGAAAAAGTTAGGATTGGCTTTTATTTTTCTAATTTTGGTCATTGTTTTCCAAATCTGTGAGGGTTTGAAGCTCAGTGATTTTTTGCAAGCTCTATAGGTAGCCAATTTTTTAGAGCATTTTGGGCACAAACGGAGGTCACCGTTGCGTTTGCAGTGGCCAAAAACCCTATGATCACCTTTTGTTTCATCAATTTTGGAGAAGTTGGTATGGAAGGAAAAAACAATTGCTAGGGAGGTCATATGGCCTCCTTAGCATGCAGACTGAGGCACGGAAAATAAAAATAAAAAAATTTAAAAAATGTGTTTTTTGATTTCTATGTCAGTGCCTCCAGTTCAAAATGATTTCACTGCCTAGCGGCCGCTGGTCCGCCACTACTGTCGGCCTCCACCACCCGCTAGCTACTCAGTCAGTGCCAACCCCTAAGGGCACCTCCTTCAGCAGCTCTAGTCACATGAGGGACCAGGCGCTATGTGACCAACCCCCGGCCGACCCCTTACCAGAACTTGTGGTCATATGGATGACCAGGGGCTCCACCCCAGCCCCCATCCCTCCAACCCTTGGTCGCGCACAGGACTAGGGGCCCCAATTTTTTTAGCCCCCTGGGTGCCTATAGGCCATATTGGCCTTCCTAGAGCATCTTTTACAAAATTGAACATAACTTTTGTGTACAGTGTCCTTTTTTCGCAAACAAGATACCATTGGAAAGCTAATTCTTCCATCAATCTAGTGGTGAAGGTAGTTTTCTCTGATTTTCCTCCAATTTTATTTTTCAGGTCCTTGAACTCAGATTTTTTTCACTCTAGAGAGCATATCTTTTGACTCGCTTATACTCTTTTTTCCATTCTCATGGCGTTGGAAATTTGGTTTAGTCCTCTACATGGATCTGAGGTCCATTTTTATTAGGGGGGAAGTTGTAAACTTTGGTTTGTGCATGCACTCATTCTTGTTTTCTTGCACTAGGTTTACTTGTTCTCTCTCATTTATGCATGTTTTGCATTCTCTCCTTTTGTAATCATTGGGTATTGTAATAAATGATTTGATATAAAGTTCCATCAGGGGGGTTTCTTGCATAATAATCTAATTAGAGTGTAGTTTCACTTTGATCTCCATCTTGATTATTGATGACAACTCACATGAGTTGTATCTAGTTTCTTAGTTTCTTTTGGCCACTTCTTGCTCTTGCTTAACACATATCAAATTCACATCGGTTCACACTTCAGATTGAGATCCTATGTTTATTGATCTACATTGGGTCACATCTTAGTTTGAGGGCCACTAAATTTGTGGTTAATGTTCTAGAATCTTCATGGTACTTTCTCCTATGGATCAGTTTTAGTCATAGTTTGTCATCAACATCGAGATACACAGCTTCCAGATTCTTTCATCATATCACTCCCTCTTATGGGGGCATCATTTTATCTACTGTTGCTTCACAGATTCCAGGGTTGTTCCAGTTTGTGAGTTTTCCAATGTTCTGTGGTAGCGGGTCTGCTATTGCATTATTATGATTTCGCCTGAGTCCTTCAGTGACTCTCATTTGGTTTCTTGTAGATAGAAATATCTTTCCTTGCTTATTGGATTTTGGTTCCAGTGTTCTTCCAGGTGCTTCTTTGTAGCAGGTCATCTCATTGAGGGGGGGTTTTGTCCCGCTACATTTTCTCCTATTTCTCATTCATTGCATTTGTACATGGGTACCTAATTAGGTCTTGTTGTTGGGACCCATTCATGATTTCTTGCATTCATCTTAGTTTTAGGTGTATTCTTTTTTAGTCTCCCTAAGTTGCACTTATGGGGGGTGTTGGTGTAATTAATATTTAATTACACTTGCATAAGTTTACTTAGGTAATATTTGAATTCCTGGGTTATAATTGGCGTCCTTATCTTGTTGAGCTATCTTGTTGCTCAAGATAAGATTAGCGTTATGCATACATTGATTTTATAAAGCAAACCATCTCATGTAATTATCAAATTCTTGAATAATATTATTTGCAAATCTTCATGCAAAGCTCTTTCTTTTTTTTGTTTATCTCTTCTATGGAAGGTTTTTTGGTTTGCATGTCTGTTCTTGGTTTCTAACAAGAAAAGGCGCCATGTTTAAATTAAAATATGTCATACTATATGATTAAAAATGATTGCCTCTTAGCCCAATCTCAACTTCATGGCTTAAGGGATAGTTCCTTTTTATTTGATCATGCAATAATCTAGCACTAGTACATTAGACCAACATATGAAAACATAACCCATTAACAATATTACTAATAATATTCTTGATCTTCTAGTTTCATTTACCTTATGGTGTAACTTGTTATTCTTGTAACTACTTAGTTCTCAAACTAGATAACTATTCATAAAGAGATGCTACATAAGATTTATCTCATAACTCAATCTCAATAGCACTATCAAATTAATGATAGTTTCCTTCTAATTGGTGTATAATTTGTATTGCACTTCATTACAAGTTTAATAATAAGTTCAATATCAAGGTTCCCATATTTAAGATATTGATAGACATCATGTAGTCATAAAAATCATTTACCATAGTATCAATGGATTATCAAAAGTAACGAGTTTCAATATTAAAAATATTTTTGTTATAGCATGGTCGTAATGTCACTAAACGAAGTCAAAATCATACTAAGTAGATACCTTATTCCTAGTTTATAGCAAGAGAGTACGTTTACAACTAGAGGTTTAATCTACCCCTCTATCCCACCTTTTTCCGTATAAAAACTTAATAATAAGCGTTGTCTCCCCCTCTTGTCTACGAGGAAGTATAAACATAAAAAAAAAAAAAAAAAATTAACCTTGAAAGGCTTAATCCATAATCATGAAAATATGACATAGTTTGGACAACTAGTTAACCCCAAATTCTTAGGTCTATTTATCCTTCCTTTCCTTCATTTGTAAAGATATTATTTTATTAAAATCCTATATTCTTTACAATAGCAACCTTTAGCTAATACGCTTAACGTTTTTCTACAACACATGGCAGCTTTAAAACTACTCTTGAATCATACAACTATGGATGGATGTTTAGATAAAATAGGGTTGAATAAGTGTTAAGGTTATTGGTATATGCTTTCCTCAATTCACTACATTTTGATGCAAAGGATTATTATGAGAAACCAATCAATGCAAAGTATTACAGCTTTTACCACATACACCAACCAAGAGACATAATGTAGAACAGTTCCAAGTTCTTGATATATTACCGACATGTTTGACATATATTTATTCACACAACAATATTTATTAAAATATATATTTTATAACTAATCATTCACATATATTATATCATGTGGTGTATCATATCTATGCATGAATCTAGAGCTTCCATGATTAGGAGAGTTCATATTTGACCATTACAATCTTTAAAAGGACATCATTTTTAGATGCTAGGATTGAATATACCCAAAAATAGGGAAATAGCCTCAATCTCAATAAAGATTTTATTGGCTTCATATATCATTTTTGTTCAATGAAGAAAAAGTTGTTTTTAAGGCTAAAATAAACAAGCAATTAAGTTAACCACCTTACTTGGAAAAAGATGATGAAACAAGTACAATCCAATCACTTGGAATAGGACTAAGGACTCCACTGACTGTTATATTCAAATATTTAACATCGTTCATTGGCCTGGTAGGATCCAAAGACAACTTCAAATAGGGATTGAAGTTGGGACAACTCAATAACTCTCTCCTTGAAATAAAACTGAATAGATTTTTTCCTTCATAAACCCATGTTCATCCACACACCCATTTCTTTCCATGTAATATGAGTTATCATTGCCCCCATTTCTCATGCATTTAGAATCCCACAACCAAAATGAGTATAGATGTAAGGTCCACATATTCATCATTCTCAAAATTCTCTTTCAAGATTACCCACATCATTGCAGACAGGAAGGACACTGACCATAGTTGGAGAATTTGGATTTTTCACCTGCCAATGGCACCTTCCTCTGAGTTTCTCTATTATTTTTCTCATCCTCATACCACTATACTCCTCTCCTCTACATTTTCTTTTGCTCGACCATTCAACTTCTCTCTCACATTGTCCTATCGTTTTTCCCTTCCTCTCTTGTGCATTATATTCCATCTATCTTTTATGCATTCCACCTCCCACACTTTCATTTCTTATATCTAGGTGATTTTATTGCCTTCCCATGCTCTCCTCTCCCACAGACTTTCATTTCGCTTCTTTCACTCTTTGTCATAGAGGAAAAGCTTCTTGTCAAAATAAATGCATTTTTTCCTGCAACTCTTTTGCCTCCATCTCTTCTATTCAAGTTTCTTGAATTGTCTCGACATTTTATCCATTTTCTATTCATAGTCTCCCCTTTTTTATCTATCTTCCAAGGCACTTGCCTCTCTCAGCTCCTGTCTTCTCCAAAATATCGCATCGATTGAATGGGAAATGAAGGAGGTCGTGATAATTTAAAGTCTAAATTTTTCCTTTGTTTATTTTCTCGTACGACCTGCCATAATGAATGGCCAAGGGAGGGAAATCCATTCCTCAATAAATGTGTGACCGTACCTTCACCCATTCCCTACGCCATTCCTCATCAATTGTTGTTTGTCTCCAACGTTACTTCTTTGACCACATGTTGTTGACATCAAAGGGTCCTTTTTATGAGGATGTGACATCCTTCCCCCCTTAGGATAAGTCATCCTCGACTTATTAGAAGGTTGCATTTATTAATTTCTTAAAAATTTGGATTATTAGCCAAGTTATTTTCTTTTGAACCCCTACCCTTGTCTCTCAGGTGGTTCTATTTTTTTTAATTTGAGCATTTTGGAATATTTTTTATAAGATTTTAGAGGGTGCATATTAAAATATATCCTTGATTAGGCATGTTTACTTAATCCAACCCTTCTTTTTTAATTTATAAGTTGATATATCTTTACAGAGGTCAACATTATACCATCAAGTACACATGTATTAGTTAACCCGTGCAAAGTACCAAAATACCATGCATCAAGACCACTCTTTGCAATCAAGTACACCACCTATTTTTAATTTACTTTTGAATATACCATGAAATTTCCACATGACAAGGGGTAAAATCAAATCCAATGACTGAATTAGGGACAATAGCAATCATGAAATGCCTTAACCTTTCGCTATGCACTCTAATTTTATTTTTTACAATTCATAGATCAAAATTCCCTTTTGCACCTATCTAGGTACTCTTGGTTATGACTAGTCATGTGTTCTCACAAGCTTAAAATTCAATTAGGTTATTCAAAAAAATTATGTACATATCGAGTGACCAACTTGGTTATGGTCAAGTGGTTGTGTAAGACAATATACTTAACCCAAAGCCAAGTGATCCTCATAGGTCCAACATTGGAACTTGGTTGCTTTTATACCAATATAAAATCCCCATCTTGGGCACAATATTTTTTTTTAATAACAATGCACCAACTTAAATGAATGAGCAACTTCCTTGAAGCTTAATAGTGCTAACTTAAATACTTTCCCATTCCATAGTCGCATCAACTCATTATTTCCAAATATATGTTTGCACAAAATAGTGTTAAGGTCCCAAGGTTAAGGTCTTTCCTAGACCTACGACCTAAGCCTCTAGGGTTCATGATGATGTTGCCTATGTATCCCCTCGTGGGAATCAAAGGCGTTGTAGTTAACTCACCCCATAATGAAAGAGGGAGTTCAATCTCTCCTCTTGTATGAGATCTATTATCTCACCTTAACCTATAACTATTAATTTAGTACATGTAAGCTATCAACATAGTCCATTATAATATAATCATAATAATCTTGCCATCAAGTTTTGGGTCCATACCAATCATTACTAAACGGTAGTGTACAAAAATTCACAATATTTATAAGAGATCATTCATACCATAACCTCAAATATTGTACACAATGGTCATTAGGAGAATACTCCCATATACATGAGCTGATTAGCTCATACATAGTATACAAGTACAACAGTGGTTGGATCGTACAAAAATCACATGTACAATGGTGATTAGCTCATATGTACTTTGCAAGTACCATAATTATTATCTCATTCATATATCATAATTACATTAGTGACTGGCTCCAGCATATATCGCAAATACATAGTGACAAGCTCCATCATACATCACATAAACATAGTGACAATCTCCACCATACATCACATAAACACAATAACAAAGCTTGACTAACACATCACAATGGCTAACACATGTCCATAATGCATCCCATATAGAAAGAATATCAGTGCTTGCATACTACACTGTGGGTCCTATCCTTTCCTTGATCTTCTACACCGCTGGAAAAATGGGAAGAGAATTCGATGAATCCCATACTACACCATGGATTTGTCCTCAACCCCACAAGGCTAAGTATATATTCTAAAAAGTGGGAGGGGATTTGGTGCATCCCATACTACACCGCGGGTACATCAACCATCCCAAGGGTTTCCCCAAGCAGTGAACCAATCAAATCTAGTGGATTCCAAATTTAATCACCTATAGCCCACTAGCGACAAGTCTGTCCACCTAGGAAGAAGTAGCTCCCAAAATATACCATCTTGTGACCTTAGTGATATTGTTAGCTATCTTCTTCACAATCCTAGGTAACACTTGGCATCAGTCACTTTCATATATACCAGTGACAACCAATGAACCCTATTAATATGTGGATAGCCATAGATTACCATTACCCACACAGATGGGTCCCTACTCATGCAACCGCTATAGTCGCATCATAAATAAGGTAGCCTGCTACCTTCACCTCTGTGAACTAGGTGAATGCTGACTAAACCCTAGTAGTAGCCTAGACATCAGTCATTGGCATGGTCCAATGACTGCCTGTCACTACTCAAAAATCTTGGAGGTTCACTCTTGGGCGGTTCATACATAACATGAATCTCAATCTCTATCCACAAATACACAAGCCTATACATAAACACATAAATATGGATTTGAATTACATAGACACATAAGAGATACATGGAACCAACACGAGATGGAATTTACCCATCATATATACATATAATCAAATACCCATTATAAAGTAGTCAATCTTCATTTATTATATAAAAGCATATTATTTATTAAATACACAATATTAGATTCCCTTAACTCGTTCATACCCATCTGGTACCCATTCAGCCTCAAACTAAAGCCTACTAAAGGGAGAAGGTCAAACCAATTAGTAACAACCCCAACCCTTGGAGTTATCCTCCTAAACTACCCCTATGGACTTGAGGTCACAAATGCATCCTTCACCCAAGTATTTCCTGCACTCTTACTTCCAAATAGGTCAAAGTCACACATAGTTCTCCTTACAAGATCTCTCGTAGATTTCATATACACAATTTCCCATAATCAAGGTTCACTAACACTCCCCCCTTAAGGATATTGAGGTCTTGGATCGCAATCCTCCCATTTTATTTATAATCTTCTTTTCCAAGAACATCTTGAATCTCTCTCTTATGGGTTCATCTCAAGAATAATTATGCATCAATCATGACACTTTCATCCACACATGCAAAAATCTCAATTTAAACCTTGCCACACTTATCATTCCTTATTCAATGTGAGCATCCCTAAACCCCTTACAATTTCCTATCAAGGATATTGTGCCACATTTGGTATCCTGATGATAATAACATATAGTTTTCAACATAGGTATCTACACATATTAATATTCTCTTACATAGGAGTATAAGGACTCATTAGGTTTTGATAAGAATATGGTTATCCATGATATATCTCTCCTAGAATGGAGATTCAAGCATACCTGAGTATAGGTTTCCATGCTAACTAGAATCAATCTAAGTGTTGAGGTGCCAAATTGACATACAACATGCAGGTAAGATAAAAGTGAAATTATCTCACCTCTCCTGAAAGAGACAATTAGTAATCAAACTTATCACCTCCCAAGGTCTTTGGTGTTGGTTCACAATATTGTTGTTTCACGAAGTGGTCAATATGGCAGTAATGTTCAAGGAGCCTGCTAGTTTTGAGCTTCTGGATTGTTGCAAGATCAAACATCTATCTAAACCTACTTTAACTGGGGGTTTTAAAGAAATAGAAAAAGATAGATCAAGGTTTTCATACTGAAAATAATGTTGATTCATTCAACTAATTAGACTTGTTACCTTCCAAGGAATTCCTAAACTAGAACTGCCAAATAAAATTAACCTGTAATTGATACAAAGTTTCATTCATTCATAGTGAAAACTTCAACAGTAGATTGAAAATCATCATTCAAACAAAACATAAGATAAAATTTCATTCCTTGAAATCTTTTTCAAATCAAATGATTAACCCAAAATGAATATCATTCTAGAGCATAATATCAAGTAGGTTTAAGTCTGACTGCTCCTATTGTCAATGAAATAGATAAGCAAAGATCACCAGTGTACAGAAAACCCATGTCTTCAAATTATCTCCATCTATGCTAAGAAAATCAGGAAGATGCATCACCTCCTCCTCCCGCTGAACTGCAAAGAAACGTCTAACTTAAGAAAATCGTAACTTTCTTTTTCGAGCCTTTGTTCCCTACCTTCTGAATCTTCCAGCTTTCTAACTAATTCGCTAGCTTTCCTTCTAACTTTTCTAACTTGTATAACTCTTCTTAAACCCTAGCAAAAAAAATTATCCTTACAAAAGAGGCGAAAATGCCATATTTATAAAATGCGTCAGATGTGTCGGTGTCGTTTAGGGTTTACAATGAGTCAGTTATAGGATAATTCGGCCCTAGAAGAATTCAAAACAAATTCAACATGCATTAAATGCAAGAGCACCGACCAAATTGGCCCAGGATCTGCCACATAACTCAGACCAAAATGCATGAAGAAGAGGCAAAGTGAAATGATGAGGAAGCACAACTTTTGATGCAGCTTTTCATTAACTACTTCCTCCACATCACCCATACCTTGCCCCATTTTGGCCTTCATCACCAAGACATCCTCTGCAAGCTATCCGCAAGTGGCATAGGCGAAACCCTAGCTCACCATTTAACAACATTAATATTATCTTCAATCACCCCATTGTATTGTCCCAGCCTCTCTTGTTGGATTGATATTCACTAATGATTGCACTGTAGGTCGTTGCATCATCCAGCTGGTGCCCAGCTACTGTATCCCATGATAGCCTTAGTTCTTTGTAGTAGGGTGCTCAATATTTGTATCTAAAAC
Organism: Sequoia sempervirens; assembly: GCA_007258455.2. NCBI lineage: Eukaryota > Viridiplantae > Streptophyta > Pinopsida > Cupressales > Cupressaceae > Sequoia > Sequoia sempervirens. The sequence continues at coordinate 655,351,137 of VDFB02058242.1, read as the reverse complement.
CTTGAACCAGACTAATGTCATTCTGCCCTTAGGAATCCTACTCTTTTTTGTCCAACTTCATTTTTTTGCCTCAGTGATGAAGGATCCCTCTATTTCCTTTAGCCTCTCCAGCCGCCTTGCTAGACTCGGCCTACATCCAAAAACACCAATGTGAGAATCCAAATGTTAACAACATTTTCATCCAAGTGTTAGCTTAAAATCATGATAAAACTATTAAATTATCCATTAAGCATCAACACTAGATCGTCAAAATGAACACAAGTAGCATATAACAGTGAAATTCATCAAGCTAAAGCAAGATATGGTTAAGAATTCATCATTAGATCCATCCATTTTATCCAATTTCTTAAATTCCACAAAGCACAACAAAGAATTCAGAAAAATCCGACCAGACCGAAATTTTGTGAATGACCCAAAAATTTGCACTTAGAGCACACTTCTGGGAAAATGAAGGAATCCGAGAAAATCCAACCGGGAAGGAAAATCCTGATGTCGACAGAAAACCCAAAAAATTGACAAACCAACATGAATTCGCTCAAATTGACCGAAGGTCATAAATTTGAGGACCCTGGGCACAGAAATCATTTAACATGAGCCTCCTACAAATCTTCTTCAAATCCTAGGCTCAACCGAAAGCAGATCAAGACGAAATGGCGACACCCTAGGCATGAAACCCTATATTTTAACCATGAAAGCACAAGGCAAGCCATGAAGTGCCCAAACACACAGGAATTCAAACTCCAAGCAAGACCATAACATTTTAAAGCACAACAAGATGAACATCACAACTCGGGAGAATGAAAATGATAAAGAAAAATAGCATAAAGCTTAAAAAATTGACCAAGCTCGGAAACCCGACAGCCAGACGGAAATCCAAAAAAAATCCGACCCAAGCGGAATTCCGCATAGTCCACAAATCTTCGAACTGCAATGTAAAACAAGTCGAGCTGAACTTCGAGAGAAATCCAGGAAAATCCAGATGGGGCGGACAATCCCGAACTTACTCAAAAACCCGAACAACAGCATGGAAACTGGAGTTCGAAATAAATTAGGGAAAATCCGGGCGGACCGGAAAATCCCGAACTAGGGTAAAAACTCGAACTTTTCCCAAAACTTAAGATTTTCAAAATGCAACTTGGGAAAAACACTTGGGCAAGCAAGATAAACATATTAAGCACATGCCAAGGCAAATAAAAACCTCAAAATCGAAGGGGGAAAAACACAAAAAGTGAAAACGAAAGAGAGTCCCATTTTAATCAAATTTAAAATGGGGTGGTTATGCAAGGCATAACACTAAGAATCGGTCTATAGTAAAGAGTGTACCTCCCTTGATAATAGTAGTAAAAATATTGCTATCAAGCTTTGTCTACATCAAAATCCTTAACATGGGTCCAAGTAAGGGTCAAGTATAACTTTCCTTTGTTCAAATTTCTAGCACGCAATAGTGATCAAGGATGTACTTTTCCAATGATAGAATAATTCAGAAAAGGTGCCATGTTTAAATTAAAATATGTCATACTATATGATTATAAATGATTGTATCTTAGCCCAATCTAAATAGCTTCATCAATTAAGGCATAGTTCCTTTTTATTTGATCATGCAATAATCTAGCACTATTCCTAGTTTATAGCAGGAGGGTACATTTACAACTAGAGGTTTAACCTACCCCTCTATTCCACCTTTTTCTATATAGAAACTTAATAATAAGTGTTGTCTCCCCCTCTTGTCTATGAGGAATTCTAAACATAAAAAAAGAAATAATTTAACCTTGAAAGGCTTAATCCATAATCACATGAAAATATGACATAGTTTGGACAGCTAGTTAACCCCAAATTCTTAGGTCTATTTATCCTTCCTTTCCTTCATTTGTAAAGATATTATTTTATTAAATCTTTACAATAGCAACCTTTAGCTAATAGGCTTAATGTTTTTCAACAACATAGCAGCTTTAAAACTACTCTTGAATCGTACAATTATGGATGGAAGTGTAGATAAAATAGGGATTGGATATGTGTTAAGGTTATTGGTATATGCTTTCCTCAATTCACTACATTTTGATGCAAAGGATTATTATGAGAAACCAATCAATACAAAGTATTACATCCTTTACCACATACACCAACCAAGAGACATAATGTATAACAGTTCCAAGTTCTTGATATATTACCAACATGTTTGACATATATCTATTCACACAACAATATTTATAAAAATATATATCTGATAACTAATCATTCACATATATTATATCATGTGGTGTATCATATCTATGCATGAATCTTGAGCTTCCATGATTAGGAGAGTTCATATTTTATTAAAGTTTACAAGCTTTAAAAGGACATCATTTTTAGCTGCTAGGATCGAATATACCTAGAAATGGGGAAATAGCCTCAATCTCAATAAAGAGTTTATTGGCTTCATATATCATTTTAGTTCAATGAAGAAAAAGTTTTTTTTAAGGCTAAAATAAATAAGCAATTAATTTAACCCACTTGGAAAAAGATGATGAAACAATTACAATCCAATTACTTGAAATAGGTCTGAGGACTCCACTGAGCACTTGGAAATGATGATTGAGGACTATGAACACTTAACCTGCATTTCCTCAAATATTGACAAATATTAGCAGTATTAGTCAAATTAAACAAACCAAATTAAGCATTCCTATGAAATACTTAAACATGCTAAATATGTAATCAAGACAATAAGAGACCAAAGTAACAAATGAAAACATATAAAAACATATTCAAATTCTATACCATAGTGGGAGTGGTGCTCCTTTGATGTGGAAATAATGCCCTTTCCCACCCCCTCTGATAAAGCTTCCAAGATGTGATGAAAATGTATATAATGTTGATGCATGAAAGATTGGATTGAGAATGTATGTGATGAAGTTCAATTTCCCTCAAAGATAATGATAGAAATTGGAGGATAAAGACTTTGCATAAAAAAATTGGATTCATTTCAAGTAGAAGAGGCTTCGAATTATAGGAGTGAAGGGTTGAAGAAGAGGTAAAACTGGTGAATGTGGGATAAAAAGGGAGCTAATAGGATTGTGACACTTGTCACGAGTCTATTGGATGAGGATGGGGCACATTTTGGGGAATGTGTAGAGTAAAGAGGATGTAAGTGTTGGGAATAGGATGCCAATATTAACTCAAAAGGTGTTAACTCAAAGATGCCAACTTGGGTGCCCAAGGTGGGTCCAAGTCAATCTTAGTTAACTAAAACATATCTCTCCACCAATTCATGCAAACATCATTCATGATTGATCATCCCCACTTAAATGAAAGTATCCGCCTATTATCTGTCATGCAACTCAAGTCAACTTAGTTAATTGGTATATAACTGAAATTAACTACATGCAACTGATGATAATTGAACCATAACTGAACTAAACTAAACTAAATTAAACTAAACTAAATTGAACTGAACTGAACTGAACTGAATTGAACTGATATTGAACTGAATTGAATTGGATTGAACTAAACTAAACTAAACTAAGTTGATACTGAACTGGAAGTGGACCTCCCCACACGTTCCTATTATTTAGGAATAATCACAAATGTCAATTTACATGTTCATTTCATTTGAATTTAATCTCTTTCTAATCCTAGTGTTGGGGAACACTTTCCAAGGACTTAGGAGATACATGAAATATGTTTAGGATTGCAATTAAATGGCATCCTATTCCTAACATTCTCCCACTTGACATTATACATTTTCATTATTCTAAACAAGGAGTCATTATTATAAATCAATTATAGGACTCAAGGCCAATGGATTTCTTGCACCAAGAGAACTTATCTGTAGGAATTGGTTTCGTAAGATAATCTACAGCATTGATGAAAGTGTCAACTTTCTCAATCAATACCTTCCCACTCTCAACCATTTCTCACACAAATTGATACTAAACATCAACATGCTTAGTACGAGCATGATACATAGGATTTTTGGCTAAACAAATAGCACTCTGACTATCACATTCAAGTCTAATTCGCTTGCAATTAAACCCAATACCTTTCCCAAGTCTCTATAACCAAACTGCCTCTTTAGAGGCATGTGTAGTAGCCATGTACTCTACTTTTATGGTGGTCAAAGCAACTGAGGGTTGCCTCTTACTCATCCAACTAACCGTAACTCCAAACAAAGTAAACACATAGCTACTTGTTGACCTCCGACTATCCAGGTCTCTTTCCCAATCTGAATCAACAAAACCTTGTATGTCTAATGATATGTGCATAATATCAACATCATTAGCACCATGATAAACCAAACTATAATCAGAAGTACCTCATAAATATCTAAACACCCTCTTAACATAAGTCCAATGTTCTTTACCAGGGTTAGACATAAACCTACTTAGAACTCCCACTGCTTGGGCTATATCTGGTCTTGTACAAACCATTGCATACATCAAACTACCAACTGCACTAGCATATGGAATTTCAAAAATTTCCTCATGATAAAAATCAGATTTAGGACCCATGTCTAAACTTAACTTCGTGCCAACTGGTAAAGGAATATTAACTGGTTTACTATCATGCATGTTAAACTATTTCAAAATAGTATCAACATAGTTGTTTTGACTTAAGCAAAGCTTTTTGTTACCTCTATCTCTTTTGATCTCCATACCAAGGATATATTTTGTATCCCCTAGATCTTTCATCTCAAATGTGCTCAAGAGTTGTGCTTTCAATTCTTTGATCATTACCTTGGTGTTACCAATAAACATGTCATCATCATACAAGATAATAATTAAAAGTTGATCATCAATACATTTTATGTAAACCCAATGATCTTCCTCACTCCTAACATAACCAATTTTCAATGCAAAAGCATCAAACTTCTGGTACCACATTATGGGTGACTATTTCAATCCATATAAAGATCTCTTTAACCTACAAACTAATAATTATTTTCCTTTTACAACAAAACCATCAAGTTGCCTCATATAAATCTCCTCATCAAGATCCCCATGTAAGAAAGTAGTTTTCACATCCATTTTCTCTATCTCAAAATCATAAGCATTAGCAATAGATAAAAGGAATCTAATAGAGGTTAATTTAGCAACAGGAGAGAAGATTTCATTAAATCCAACTCCCTCTCTCTAGGAGGAGCCCTTGGCTACTAATCTAGCCTTGTACCTTTCGAGATTACCATTTGCTCCAATTTTCTTTTTAAATATCCATTTACAACCAATGGCCTTTCTTCCTTTGGGAAAACTCTCAAGATCCCATGTGTCACAAGTAGCCAAGGAATCCATTTCCTCATGCATAGCTTGTGACCAAAGCTTTTTCTCATCTGAAGAAAAAACTTCCCTGTAAGATCTAGGTTCATCATTAGTACTCATCAAAGCAATGGGCTTTCTTTGGGAAAAATCTCAAGATCCCATGTGTCACAAGTAGCCAAGGAATCCATTTTCTCATGCAGAGCTTGTGACCAAATCGTGTTCTCATCTAAAGACAAAGCTTCCCTGTAAGATCTAGGTTCATCACTCATCAAAGAAAATATACAATGGAAATTAGGTGGGCTATACCTATCAACGGGATTCTGTTGTCTTATGGATCTTCTCAAAGAAGGTTCTTCTTGTTCCTCAATATGCTCATCATGAGAATCTATCTCAGAACTCTGTGAACTCTCCTCATGCAATCCATTCAATTATTCTTCAACATGTGCATCTTCATGCTTCTTAGTTTTTATCTCAAAATGCACTGTTCAATAAGTTTCCTTCTCCTTTGGTTGTTCTTCTCTTGAATAAATTCTAAATCCCCTAAAAATCACATCTCTAGATAAAGAAAAATTTTAGGTTAGAGGATTCCAAAGCTTGCAACCTTTTACATTTTCACCATAACCTATGAATATGCATTTTTGTGTTTTTGGATCCAACCTAGACTTCTTTTCTTTAGGCACATGAACAAAATCCTCACAACCAAAGATCATTAAATGTACAACACTAGGTTTACTACCTAACCACATTTCATAAGGGGTTTCATCTTCAATAGATGAACTAGTAGATCTATTGATTAAATAACAAGAAGTACTTACAACCTCAGCCCAAGGCACCGATCTAGCTTAGCACTACTTAACATACTCCTAGCTCTTTCCATTAAGGTTCAGTTCATCCTTTTTGCTACTCCATTCTGTTGAGGTGTATATGGAGTAGTTTTCTCTCTCATAATTCTTGCATGCCTACAATAATCATCAAATTCCTTAGAGCAATATTCACCACCATTATCTAATCTCAACACTTTTATCTTATGATTGTTTCTCAATCAAAGCCTTAAACTCTTTAAAATTATTGAACACATCAGATTTATTATGCATAAAATAGATCCAAGTGTATCTTGATACATTATCAATAAATATGACATAATATCTAGATTTTCCAATAGAGTCAATATCCATAGGACCCAAAACATCTGAATGAAAAATCTCTAATAATATTTTAGCTTTGTTTGTTCCATTAGGAAATGAAGATCTAGATTTCTTTCCAAACACACAATGCTCACAAAAATCATTTTTTCCAATATTATAATTAGGAATACCGTCAACCAATTTCTTATTAATAATGTTCCTAAGACCTTTTTCACCAATGTGGCCCAATCTATGGTGCCACAACATACATGTATTTCCAACTTCAGTTGCATTGGATGATTTATTCAAATTGGAGGTATTAAGCTTAAACAAAGTCCCAATCTGAAATCCTTTAGCAACCACCATATTCCCTTTCACCAATCTATAACCACCTTTGTCAAATGTCACATGCATTCCAAAATCATTGAACTTAGATACAAAAATTAGATTTCTAGCAAGTCCTAGAATATGTAAAGCATCATTAAGGGTCTTAACCCTACCATCACTGAAACACAACTTTACCTCTCCTTTTCCCACAACCTTTGTTGTTCTATTATCTCCAAAGAAGGCATTCCCTCCATCATATGCAGTATACTTAGTGAACCACTCCTTGTTAGGAGTCATATGATAGGAGCAACATGAATCAATAAGCCAAGAGATCACTAACAGTATTAGATGAAATGACCAATGCATCATTACTATCATCCGAGGATTTCTCTATAGAAGCATCAAAACTCTTTTTCTCATTCTTACAATCCTTCTTTACATGTCCAGGTTTCCCCCAATTCCAACACTTTACCTTACTCTTACCAGGGGTTTTAGATCGTCCTTTAGACTTACCCTTTCCTTTATTGCCTGCCTTAAATTCCTTTTCCTTAGGCCCACCTCTTACAAACAAGGCATCTTGGGATCCCGTTTTAGACTTCCTCCTCATCTCCTCTGATATGAGAGTAGGAATTATATTGTCCATCTTAGGATCTGCACCACTACCACTGATAGCAGCAATTAGATTTTCCCAAGACTCTAGTAAAGAGCAAAGTAACAAAATGCATTTATCTTCATCTTCTAGCTTACATCTATAGATGCTAACTGACTCATAATCAAATTGAAAGCATTTAAATGATGTGCAATAGAATCACCATCTTTCATATTTAAAGAATACAATTGTCTTTTTAGATACAACTTATTAGTAATACTTTTATTCTGATAGATATCACCTATCCTATTCCACAATTTGTATGTGGTAGTTTCATCTGAAACATTCAAGAGAACAACATCAACAAGACATAATCTTATGGTCCCTCTTGCCTTCTTATCAAGCTTAGCCCAATCCTCATCTAACATCGTTGTAGATGGCTTTTTATCATTACAAACAGCTAACCATTGATCTCTCTCTTCAAGGAGATCCTCCATTTTTAGTTTCCACATCTCATAACTAGATCCATTGAATCTCTCAATATCTAGACAAGAAGTAAAAATCATTGTAACACACTTCTTTTACAAATCAGAAATAACACAATAGTAAAATCTCCCACTACAGCCAAAAAACCTTCAAAATTTTAAGAGAAAGGCATCCCAAACCCTAACCAACCATTAGCTTTGATACCAATTGTTGAAAATGAAGGTAAATTTATAGCTTAAAACTTGTAAAACTATGTGACTGTAAATCCAATTAAGTGCTATTTGTCACAATTCTTTGTGGATGATTAATTTGTTTAGATACAATTATTTGTATATGATTAATCTAATTAGATAAATTTTACCAATTGTAGAAAGAGACAGAAGATTGTAGAAGAATGAGACAAGAAGATAGAAGTGACACAACATATACATGGAGAAACCCTTTCCGAAAAAAAATCCACCACCAGAATCAATAGTGCTTGTATTATTTAACCTTAGAGAAAGATTGCAATAACATTGTATCAATCCTTGATTGATTATGCTTCTTTCCTTCAATAATCCTGCTTTGCAACCTGCAATAAACTCACATTGAACTCTCATACACTTAATTGGATTTACAATCACATAGTTTTACAAGTTTTAAGCTACAAATTTACCTTCATTTTCAACAGTAAGAGGATTGAATGCATATGGTAGAGAGTGTAAGAGAATGTGGGTGAGGATGTAAGAGAGATTAATGCCCTTGTAAGAGACAATATGGCATGCAAGAGGGAGTAAATGCCTTTGTAAGAGGTATTTATGGGTGTGTAAGAGGCTTTTGGAGGGAAATTGAATGAAGGGGTGGTTGGGAGGAATATTCCATTGTGAGGATAAATTAGGTAATTAGATAATTAAAAGATATGAATTTCATGTGCAATCTAGTTAGTTGACTATGGGTCGAGTTTGACCAAGGTTGAGTCAAAAGCTAGAGAATGGGTACTGAGGATTATGAGTTAAATAATCTAGAATTAATCAATTCATGTGGGTTAGGGGATTGTGACATTTGATTTAAATAATTTGATTTATTTAATCAAATGAGAGGACTTAGGGGATTTAATTAATTAATTTGATTTTTTTAATTAAATTAGATGAACATTAGTGAATTAATATAATAAATTATTTTATTTGATTAATAGTAGAAATGTTGATTTGAGTATCTACATTTTTCCCCTTTTTGAAGCAATGTACCAGTTGTGTTGGTTCAAAGATAGATGCTACCAAGATCAAAATTCAAAAAAATTCTAATTTTTTCAGATGTCCCACTGTTGCTCTAGCAGAAAGAATTACACTGCTACAAGGATGAATTAATTAAATAATGTTAAATCGCTTAATTAATAGAAAAATATAAAATTTTATAATAATTAAATAATAACTATTATTTAATCATTTAGGGAAGAAGGGTGAAAGTTAGTTAAATAGTGTTGTTCACCAGTCGGGACAATTTAGGGTATCTACATTTTTCCCCTCTTTGATACAATGCGATTTTGAGCGTTGTGTCAAAAAAAAAAAAATCTTGCTTAGGAGTTGCCCCGGTATGCCTCAATGATGACGAGATAGCATGGTGCTCCCTCGAGAAATTTGGTGAAAATTCTGGATAATGAACCAAATTTTTCAACAAGCTGATGTGATGCATTTAAGTGCAAGGACTGGCAGAAGAAATGTTAGCTAGAAGAAAATGCTAGTAGGATTTAGAAGATATAATAAATTTGATGATTGATAATATGTAAAACATGATGAATTTGTTTTTGCTTCATGGAGACTAGGTAATGTTTAGCAATCCTTATTAATGTAGCAAATAGACACGATGCACCAGGGTATCAATGACCAAGGTGGCTATGTATCTATTGTGTGGACTTTGACTCCACAAACAAGGAGTATTCTTGCTCATATCAGACATATGAAAACATTGTTAGATTGTGTGGGTTTAGAAGTTCAGATTGTTTTGGACCAATGCACAAAGAGGTATGAGGAACCAAACATGCAAGGCCACTTTAGTTGCTTGAAATGACTTCCACACACACAAGGAAAGTATTCACCATGGTAATTTTGCAAAAGTATCCAACAAACAGAGCAGACACAAAATCAATGATCAATGCCCCATTCCTTCCTCTCTAAATCCTTATGTAAATCCTCAAGAGATCTTGGGAATGTGACAATAAGATAAATCAAAAATATAAGATCATAAAAAGATAAACAATGTTCTTGTATCCCTTGTCATAGATGTGTTGATGTTTCAGGATGTTTATCCATCGATGTTGTCTATTGTAGGAACATCTTATCCGTTAAGACACACGTCAGGTTGTTGATGATGATTCTCAAAAGGTAGGGTAGTTGCTATTTGGGAAATGTTTTAGTTTGATGATGATCCAACCATTTTATTTCTTTGCTTGGAAGTTTTAGATTTTTTTGTTTTCTTTGTTTGTTTATTGTGTTGTCAAAGGTTGGAGGTGATGATTTGTTTATTATGGATGGAAATTTTATTGTAGATAGGTGATAATGGAGATAGTATTTTTGAGATTTTTTTAATGTTTTTTATGCTTTTGGGGTTATTTGATGTTTTTTTTACTTTTTCAAGAGTTTTAGAGACAATTAGGGAGACCTAAAGGGACTGACCTAGTGCCTCGAGGGCTCATTGATGATGGCCTTGCCTACATGATGAACACAGAGATGTCATAGTTTGACTATATTTAGTAACACTATTTTTGGAGTTTTTTGACTCTTTGTGAATGTTTTTGGATTTTGATAAGATATTTGAATATTTTTTGGATTTTTTTTTTATCAAGTTTAAAGCCAAGAAGGACACCTAAAGGGACTGACCTAGTGCCTCGAGGGCTCATTGATGATGGCCTTGCCTATGTGCAAGCTCGAAGACAACATAGTTCAACTATATTTACTCAATGTGGTGTGTTCAAAGACAACCTACAATGTTTTGGGATTTTTTGTGTTTTTTCAACTTTATTTTTGTTTTGGATTTTGACAGTTTTTTTAATATTTTTTATTTTTTTTTGATAGCTTTCTATAAGTGATGGGATTAACAAGGATCCAATCCACTACTAGGTTCAGAAGGATGCCCCCAATTCGGTAAAGGGTTACGTTTATTAGGTATAGATGGATAAGACGGGTGGTGGATAGAGATGGTGCAACAAGGTTCAACACTTGATCAGTTATCGAGCCATGGTTGGGTGCATGTTTTATTATGGTGATGGGTGGAGTGGATGCAATAATAGATAGATAGTGTTGATAGATGAGGATGCAGGTCTTATTCAAGTGTAGCACCTATTTACCAGGATTTCACTATGATATTGGTCCTAGAAGTGCCACAAGGTGGTTTTCACTTAAAGGACATTTTATTTCTCTTTACTATTTTCTTGATTTTTGATTTTTTTTCTTTTTTTGCTTTTTTGTTTGGGATATTCTGATACACTCAAGTGTAGAACTTCTTGAGATGACTACTGTTAAGAGGTTCAACTAGAGGTTCTCCTTTCGGCGTAGCCAACTGATATGCTCTAGAGCCATAGCTTGTTGTAATGATGTCAGGACCCAGTCAGTTTGGTTCAAACTTACCTTTCCCATCTTGATTCTACTAGATTTTCTAATTTTCCTTTAGAAACAAGTCATCGACCTAAAAGTTCTTGTTCTTGATTTTCTTGTTGTAGCTTCACTTGAGCCAATTTTGATAGGCCTAAAAATGGTTCAAAGTGATGAGGTAAAAATAACCTCATAAATATAACAAGTCAAATACCCTTCCTTATTTCTCCCAGTCACTTTTACCCTACCAATTATTTATCTTTAGGATTAGTAATTGCTTACTTTTTATGAAAAGATGTATAATCTACATTTCCTAGAATTAATTGAAATAAGTTTACTAGAGCTAACATAATTGGTATAGTTTTTAGTATTGTACAGGTTATTATGCACGGTCAGTCAATATGCTCAGCCAAGTGGATTTGAAGTAGACTCCAATACAGTTGAAGATAAGCGCCAGAAGTCTAGGTGCCAAAATTTGTGGAAGAGCATGGTGGATCGAGTCTTTTTAATGCTTTTTGTTATTTTCTGTTCAAATATTTTCTGACTCACTCCGAGTCTTTTTAATTTTTTATGTTATGGACCTAAGTCTATTAGTTGAATTATGTTGAAGACTTTTTTAGTGGTGATATTCACCATCTGAATTATAGGATTTTGTTAGTAGTTTTTGTATAAGTATGTAACCACCAGAAATAATGAGAGAGATATTGTTATATTATCATAATGTATTCTTAAACTATGTCTCTAAGTTATAATTTTGATATGAATAAAATAAGCCTTTCCCATCTTATTCTGATTTATTAGTATTGTGCAATGGAATTACTGTGGATCAATTAATTTCAAAGATACAAAGTTTATGTGATCTGAGTTAAGCATAGTAGCACCTAAGAGTTGGCCACTCGAAGGACTATAGAATAGATAGATAAGTATTTAATTTTCAATTCTATTTTTTTTATTTTGTAAATGATAAATGTGAATGAATGTGATTTGTGTGTGTCAAGCTTTGTTAAGTTAGTCCTGTAGGTTGTAGTTCGAGTTTGTAATCTTTAGTTTTGTTTATCTGAAGTTTCGTTGCATCCACTCTGGTTGATAGTTATAGGTTGTTAAGTTTGTTTTTTTTAAGTGCTAGATGTTAGTTAAAGGTTGTTTTCATTTCAACTCACAGTTTTATTGCAAACACTTATTTTAAAGTAATTTACATTCTTTCTAGCTTAATCATTTATGCTTTCTAGTGTAGTGGCCTCTTTAGCTTAAGTTTTGTTTTCAACTTTTCCAAACACTTAGAAAACCTGAGAGAGATAGTTGGGATGTTTCCTATTGCATATATCCTCTAAACACTACTTGATCGATACATTCGATTCATTTTTCAACTAAAGAGATAGGACCTAATGACAGCCTATCACAAAGCACTCAAGTGTCTTTCATCTAGAGTTCAAGCTCATTGAGTCTGGATGTCTGATACCCTTCATTGCTAACAAGATCCTTCAATGAAACTCTTAGGGATGGGATTTCAACCTCTATAGGAAGTATTTCTTTGGATCCATATACCAAGGAAAAGAGAATCCACACCTGTAGGTATTTGAATGTTGGTTCTATAAGCCCATAAGGTTGGGTTTAGCTATATGTGCTTGGTGCAGGGGCACCCTCATGCATATGAGATCAATTTTTAATTTTTTGTCTTATTTTGTGTTGTTTCATGTAAATAAGGTCATTTTAGACCATTAATAATCATTTGGAGTCATTTGTGAAAGTTTGGGGTCATTTGGATAAAAGATGTAAAAGTTGCACAATGTTATCAAAAAAGTTGTCAAGCAACTTTGCAAAAAGTGTCAAAATATCATTTTGGTTAACAAATTGGTTAAACGGTTGGTTGGAGAGTTTGGGAAGGTTTTTTTGGCATAAATATGTACCTCCAACTCGCATTGAGGTTTAGATTGGAAGATTTCAAGATATTTTGTGAATGAAACTTCTCTTTTCTTGAACTTTTCCAAAGTTTTCTACTAATCTCTCACATTGTATAGATCTATATAGCCCCATTTTGACCTTCACATGGTATGGTTGGAAAGATAATTGAGTTAAATTTCATTTGGTTTTTTTTTGGTTAATTTTCATTAAGTTTAGAGAAAGTTATAGCAATTTTACCATTAGCAGTCGCAAAAGACTATTTCTACTGAAAGTTGCAAGTTGTAGCAACAAGTTGTATGAATTTTACCTTTCATATTTTGATCTTAAACAAATTGTAAAAGTTTTTTCATAGAATCTAATTTCTTTTGGTTTTTATTTCATTAAATTTCACCAAGTATTGTGGGAGATATAGCTATTTCTTTGAAAGGTGCCAAAAACCTTGCCTAAGGTTTCCAGTTGGAGGAAAAAATTCATTTCTTGAGTTTTGTACAATGAAAAATGTTGAAATTATCAAAATAATTTTTTTTAGCATGTCCTAATGAATTCCAAACTTTTAGCTTGTTATCTCATGGCCACCAAAATATATGCATGACAGTTTGTTTTATGTTGTTGGGTGACAGTCCTAGAAACCCTTGTGGGTTGAGAGTTTGGAAAAAATTGCTCATTGTTGGTTCTTGGGTGTATGGAAAATGGTTGTAAGGTGTCTTAAAATGTATTCCCTATCATTTTTACCCGTATTGTCATGTTATTCCCATAGTTGAGTGATCTTAGGCTTCATATGCAATATTTCACAAGTTGTGTTGGGTGCACCAAAACATGGCCTTGAGTGATCCATTGTCTTATTTGGTTATTGATGGATGTGAAACCCTCGAAATATGTTGTGTAAGGTTGAATAATGTCACAATCCATAAATTTTTGTTTATTATTGTTGAATCTCGAGTTGACCATGTTGGAAAGCCTCAAAGGTTGTATTAGGAAGCATCAAGTCATGAATGCTAATGCACCATTGCTTTGAAGTGTAAAGTGGGTTTTGTGAGTTCATTCTCTACGTCAAATTGGTATCAGTCTTTGTTGATGATGGAAGAGAAAAATCCATCTGACGAAGAGGAAAAATATGAATAAAATGAGTCCATTGAGACTCAAAATGTTATTTCTAACACTATTTGTGAGTGTGTGTTTACAGGCGCAGTAGATGAAAATAAAAATGGAAGAGTCTAAAGAAGGAGGATAAGTGCATACATTGTATGAAGATTTTTATAAAAATGTAGCACACTATAGTGATGAATATGTTGCAAAAAAAATTGAGGTAATGGTTGTATTTTTGATTTTATGGATGATGAATATGCTATCAAATTGTATTCCAATGCATAGACAGTGGTACTGAGGCATATAAACGAGAACTAGAATTTTGGAACCTGGAAGTTGAGAAGATGCTAAGTAAGAGATGGTGAAAGAAGAGGAAGAAAGATACATGGAAATTCAGGAATGTAGAACATATCAGATTTGTAGGTTAAAGGAGTCCAAGATGGAAGACATCAAAATATTTGCATATCACATCTCAAATGGAATTGAGATTTTTCTTTCCTTGGGAGTATGGTGCAGGGGCAGCCTCATATGAGATAAATTTTTGAGTTTTCATGTAAATAAGGTCATTTTGGACCATTAATGATCATATGGAGTCATTTTTGAAAGTTTGGGGTCATTTGGATAAAAGATGTAAAAGTTGCACAATGTTGTTAAAAAAATTGTCAAGCAACTTTGCAAAAAGTGTCAAAATGTCATTTTGGTTAACAAATTGGTTAAATGGTTGGTTGGAAAGTTGGGGAAGGTTGTTTGGGCATAAATATGTACCTCCAACTTGCATTGAGGGTTGGATTGGAAGATTTTGAGACATTTTCTGAATGAAACTTCTCTTTTCTTGAACTTTTCTGACGTTTTATGTTGTTCTCTTGCATTGTACAAATCTATATGACCCTATTTTGACTTTCACATGGTATGGTTGGAAATATAATTTAGTTACCTTTCATTTTGTTTTTTTTTGGTTAATTTTCATTAATTTTAAGAAAGTTATAGCAATTTTACCATTAGCAGCCCTAGAAGACTATTTCTTCTGAAAGTTGCAGTCTATAGCATTGTACGGATTGTACCTTTCATATTTTGATCTGAAATGAATTGTGAAATTTTGGGCATCAAATATACTTTCTTTTGGTTTTTTTTCATTAAATTTCACCAAGTATTGTGGGAGATATAGCTATTTCTTTGAAAGGTGCCAGAAACCCTGCCTAGGGTTTCCAGTTGGAGGAAAAAATTAATTTCTTGAGTTTTGTATAGTGAAAATTTTTGAAATTCTCAAAATAATTTTTTTTTAGTATGTTCTAATGGATTCCAAAATTTTGGCTTGTTATCTCATGGCCACCAAAAGATATGCATGACAGTTTGTTTTATGTTGCTAGGTGACAGTCCTAGAAACCCTTGTGGGTTGAGAGTTTGGAAAAAATTGCTCAATGTTGGTTCTTGGGTTTATGGAAAATGATTGGAAGGTTTCTTAAAAGTCCTTCCCTATCCTTTTTACCCATATTCTCATGTTATTCCCATTTTCGAGTGATCTTAGGCTTCATATGCAATATTTCACAAGTTGTGTTGGGTGCACCAAAACATGGTCTTGAGTGATCTGTTGTCTTATTTGGTTATTGATGGATGTGAAACCCTTAAAATATGTTCTGTAAGGTTGAATAATTTCATAATCCTTACATTTTTTTTATTGTTGAAGCTCTAGTTGACCATGTTAGAAAGCCTCAAAGGTTGTATTAGGAAGCATCAAGTCATGAATGCTAATGCATCATTGTTTTGAAGTGTAAAGTGGGTTATGTGAGTACTTTATCTACATCAGTGCTAGTCACAACCGGTGTCATTAAAAATTTTCTATTGGATTTTTAGAATGGTCTTATTAGATGCTTCACCCTGGTCATTTCCCTGGGGATAATATAGGGTTGAAAATTTGTGGTGGATAGAGAATCTTGAGCAGTGCTCGCAAACATGGTAGTTCTTAAATGGAGTTCCATTATTTGTTATGATATTTTGTGGGATACCATATCAACAGATTAAATAGTTAAGAATAAACTTAGCTATTTGTTTCCCTATGATATAGGTTAGAGGAATAGCCTCTATCCACTTTGTAAAGTACTTTGTAGTAGTGATGATGAATTTGTTCCTATTGGATGAGGTTGGTGATATCTTTCCTATTAGGTCTAGTTCCCACTGATAGAAAGGCCATGAAGTACTGATAGGACACAGATCTTGTGCAAGTGCATGCACAAGATCTCCATTTTGGCATAGACAACACCTCTTGGAAAAATGAATTGCTTTTTACTCCAATGACAACCAATAGTACCTTGTTCGAAGTATCTTCTGGACTAGGTTAGGTCCACTAGAGTGAGATCCACAAACACCTTCATGTACCTCATATAAGGTAGTGTGTGCTTCTTCCACATTAAGACAACAAAGTAATGTACCATTGAGACTTTTGTGGTATAAGGTATCTCCTAGGATAGTAAATTGGGAAGTTCAATGGATGAAGGTTTTCTTTTGATTGGTTGTTAGTTGGGATGGTATGATTTTGTGTTGGATATAGGATAATGTGTCCTCATACCAAGGCGAGTTAGGACCAACAACATCACACACTAGTTCAGTTTCTGAGATGTTGAATGTTGGTATAAACAATTTTTTTACCAGGAATTTGTATCTAGGAATGTTCTCAGGTATTTCAAGGAGTGAATCCATAGTAGCCATAACATCCGTTGCTTTATTGTTAACCCTTGGGATTTATTCAAAGATGACGGCTAGAAAGTATTTCTTGAAGCTATCCACCATTCTCTTGTATGGCAAGAGAATGTCATCTTTAGTCTGGTATTCATCGTTGACCTACCTTATGACCAACTAGGAGTCACCATAGACTTGTAGTTCCTTAATTTTCCACTCTACGGCCATTTTCAGCCCAGTGATCAATGCTTCATACTCAGAAATAGTGTTTGTATAGGGGAAGGAAATCATGTATGCTTTTGGTATACTATCTCCTATGGTTTGAGAAATAGGATACCAACCCTTGAGCCATGTTGAGTGTGGGATCCATCGAAGTACATGGTCCAATGGGTTGACTCTATTGTCAGCAGGATGCTCTCATCTAGAAATTTTGTTATGAGAGGTTGATGGTCTTCAATGGGTGCTTCTGCTAATTGATCTACTATCACTTGTCCCTTAATGGTTTTTTTGTCGACATATTCTATATCGAATTCACTAAGTATCATGACCCACTTAGCGACTCTTCCTATAATATTTTCCTTTCCCAAGAGATATTTCAAGGGGTCTATCTTAGATATCAACTTGATTTGTTTGGTTAACATGTAATTCCTAAGCTTTTGTGTTGCAAATAAAATTGATAGGAATACTCGTTCAATGGGTGTATAATTAAAATCATAAACAACCAGGGCACAACTAATATAGTAAACTGCTTTTTCTTTGTTCTAGTCATTAAGTTGGGCTAATAGAGCTCCCAAAGTTGTCAGTGTTGTGGACAAATAGAATCATTGCTTTATCCTAAATTGGAGGCATCAGTACCGAGGGAGTGAGAAAATAGTCCTTTATCTATTAAAAATATTGGTCACACCTTTCATCCCATTTGAATGCTACATCTTTTTGGAGCAAGTGTGTGAATGGATGACATTTAATTGCTAGTTGTGCAATGAACCTTCTAATATATTGAAGATTTCCTTGTAGACTGCGTAGCTATTTTAATGTTCTCAAGGGAGGTATTTATAGGATAGACTTGACTTTGGCAAGATCTACCTTTATACCTCTTCTAGATACAATGTTGCCCAATAGTTTCCCAAATGTTATGCCAAATGCACATTTCTTCAGATTGAGATGCAAATTATATTCCTCTATTCTGTCAAATATCCTAGCTAAGTTAGCTAGGTGTTCATGTTGTGTGACTAATGTAGCCAATATATCATCTACATAATCCTCCATGGTGATGTGCAACATGTCATGGAAAATGGTAGTCATCACTCTTTGATATGTGGCTCCTACCTTCTTCAAGCCAAATGGCATGACATTCCAGCAAAAAGTTCCTCTAGCATAGGTAAAATTTGTTTTGTGTTGATCTTCAGGGCTATCTTTATTTGATTGTACTTGAAAAATCCATCCATTAATGAAGACATTTCATGACCAGCAATTAGGTCCACTATGATGTAGATGTTGGGAAGGGGAAAGTTATCATTAAGGCATGCTTTGTTGATATCTCTGAAGTCTATACAGAAATGTATGCCCCCAGTGGGTTTCAACACTGGTAAGAGGTTGGAGACCCACTCAAGATAGCGTATGGTTCTAATAAATTCCATGTCCAATAGTTTCTAAAGCTCCACCTTGACTAACAATGCTATTTGTGGGTGCCTCTTACGATGTTTTTGTTTAATTTGTTTTGATGTAGGGAACATCATTAGATGGTGTACCACTAAAGTTGGATCTGACCCAAGCATATCTCCATATGTCCAAGCAAAGTTGATTTTACATTCCTCGATGAATGTCATGAAGTTGAATTTTTCCTTAGGATCCAAGGAAGTTGCATAATATGTTACTTTAGGTTCCTCTGTTGTTCCAACATTGATGGGTTCTAAACCTTCAACCAAGTTTGTTGAGTGTTCTTGATACTTTGTAATGGGGATATTGAATCCTCCATCTTTGAGTGCCTCAATGAGGTTTTCACATTTAGATAAATCCTTTATTTTTCCTTTCTCATGACCTGATAGAGCCACATTGTGGTTTTCCCTAGGGGATCTCAAATTGAATTTTAGATTTTTCATTTCAATTTTGTGACTGGAGGACACAATCTCCCCTCTAAAGTATGCTCTTTGTGCTAGTTCTATGAAAAAACAACCTCGTGATCTCCTTAGTGGATACCTTGTTGAATTCGAATGAACTTTGCAATAGCTTTGTTGTTCTAGAATAGTTCCACAATAGGTGTGTGGTGTTGTTGATCCTAATCAATCAACTATGGGTGATGTAAGGGTAAGTTATCATTGTTATCAACAAAGCTTATGTTGGTTGTGGATGGGGAAAAGGTAAGGATAGTAGAGTTATCCAGGTCCCAGAGGGTATCCAGGTCATAGTCACTAGAGGCGCAAGAATCCCATTCCCATTTGTTGGAGTTTATTTTAGTATGGTAGTCCTCAGTTGTAGGTTTGAAGGTGGTGGTATTTATGTTAAAGTTTTCAAATAGGTTTGTGATTATTAGGTTGTTGTCCATAAGATGGTATTTATCTTATGTCTCTTCAACAGTAGAAGGAGCTACTTCCTGATAAGAGGTGATTTCAGTGTTTGGAGTAACCATGTCTATCAAACCATAACCTATTCCCATGTTCTTCTTGTGTTTTTCTATTATGCCATGTTCATGTAGACCAATTCCACCTTTTCTAGTGTATCCCATATTTATTTCTATTTGATAACCTTTATTGCTAAGATCCATAGGAAGGGGATGCAATTGTTCTTGTTCTTCTTATTCTTCTTTATAGATCCATGATGAGAGGTCCTCTTCAAATACCACTTCATTCTTCATGTCTCCCCACTTGGTGAAGATAGTGGGTTTGACTTCATATGTCACAAATTGAACATGTTTTATTTCCTTTGGTCGCCCATAGGATTTTGGTGATGAGGGAATCTCCCCAATGCAGAAGGATTGTTTGAAGTGGTATTCTCCACAACCCTTGTCAAGCACCTGGATCTTGATTTTGGATTTAGGAGGATCTTTTGATGTGTACAAATTTGAAGATGAAGCAAGTGATGTTGGGTCGACATAGGAAAATGAGTGAAATGGTATGTCGTTACTAGATATTTGAAGGAGCTTTTTGTACTTCTCCAAGTTTGAGCAGTAATGGAAAGGTTTGGGATCAGCGTATACTATAAATTCCTTACCATTGTAAGTAAATTTTAAACACTAGTGAAAGGTTGAAGGCACCACTTGCATTGCATGGATCCATGGTCGTCCCAAGAGAAGGTTGTATGGCAACTCAAGATCAAGTACCTGACAAGTTGTTTCTAGTATAGTTGGACCTACTTGTATTGGAAGTCTTATCGTTCCCTTAGAGTTCCTCTCCATATCATCATAAGCCCTTATGATGATAATCTTGTTCTTGTCTATCACATCATCAGAATATCCCAACTGCTTTACCATTTTTATAGTACATATGTTTAAACTTGCACCCCCATCTATTAGGACTCTTTTGATTTTGTGTTTATGGACACAAAGCTTGATTGTGGAAGGATCTTTGGAGAAGGTATTTTCAATAAAAGACCAAGTGATGGGATGAAGTGATAGTATAAACCATGGCTTGAAATTGATCAGTGTTAAGGTTGTTAGGTACCGAAGACTCAATTAGAGATTTCTCCAAGATCTCTTTACGTGCTAGTGATAATTTTAATAGCTCAAGGATGGAGATCAATGTTGGAGTTTTCTTTAGTTGGTCAACAATGCTATAGTTAGTGGAAGGCTTGACAATGGATTTGGCTAGAAGTGGGGCTCCTTGGATCATGACTTTTCCTCTTTGGGTAGTCACATTGCATTCAGGGCTTTTGCCTACTATAGTCACAAAATTGATATTTTGATTGGCTTGGGAGATGGTTCCTACAACTTCATTGGAGGTGTAGTTGGCTTTTTTGAAATATTTCCCCTTACCTTTGTCATTTCCCCTAGAATGGTTGGGTAGTGAATCCTTGTCTATTCCCATGTCTTGATTATCGGAGGATCTAGGACAATGTTCATTGTCAACCTCTCCTTTTTCTATTAAGTCTTGTATGATGTTCTTAAGTCTCATACAATTATTCATTGTGTGACTCTTGATCTTGTGGAATTCACATCGATCATTCTCATTGTACCAAGGGGGTTTAAATTTTGGTTCATCATAAGTTGTTTTATCAGGATTGGGATTCCTGATAAGGTTCTTTTGGAAAATTTTTGCATAACTACCTCAAGAGTTTCTCCCAACAGAGTGATTTTTCTCTTAATTTTATTATTCTACCTTGGTGGCCCTCTTTGAATATCTTGCCCTTGATTTTGTTGTTGGTTAGTATGTTGATTGTTTGGAGGATATGTAAGCTAGTTGTTTTGAGTGTTGTTCGGTGGGTAGTTTGGTTGACTTGTTTGGACAGTGTTATGTGGATTGTTAGGAGTTTTCACATTTCGTACAAATTTGGCATCTACCACTCCATTGTTGGTAACATTTTTATTCTTTGCCCATATTTTTGGTTTTTCATTAGAACTTGAAGCTTGGTCTTTTTTTCTATATACTTTAATGACTCCCCTTGCTATGAGAGCTCTTTCACTAAGTAAGCCATTTTCAATAGTTTCCTCAAAATTACTAGGGCACAACATGGTGAGTTGGTAACTAATGTTCGCTTGTATGTTGGTGACAAAGATATCTATCAACTATTTCTCGGGAATAGGCCATTTACATTTGCTAAATTTATGTATCCATCTTTATATATATGAAGCAAATGATTCCCCTTGGATTTGTTTAATTTTATACAGATCAAGGACTATTACATCTTGTTTTATGTTGTATGAGAAATGATTGAAAAATTTGTCTGAAAACTCATCTAATGTTTTGATACTAGGCAGTAGACGAGAGAACCACTTGATAGTGGCCCCATTGAGACTTCATGGGAAAAGCCTCATTAAATAGGTATCATTACATTGTACATCCATGCAAGCTACTGAGAATTCTCGCACATTCTCTATTGGATCCCCTCTTCCCCTATATTTGTCAAATTTTGGTATTTCAAAGTTCTTGGGGAAAGGTATCATGGATAAGGACTAATCGAAAGGATATGGACCTATGTCTTGTAGAGCATAGATCTTCTTTGACTTTCCAATTTGGATGCTCGATATCCTTTGGTTGATATTTTGTATTTGTAAGGTTACATCGTCACTTGGTGCATTCATTTGATAAGGAGAGATATTATAACCTTGTTGCCCCACAATGTTGTGTGCATTGTATTGGGGGGTTTGTAAATACAATGGCCCTTGGACCATGTGGTGTTGTGGGTTTGTATATTGATGATATCCTTGAGGACTGATGTGGGCATGTTGTGTATTAACGATATGATGTTTTTATTGTTGAGGTACATTATGTTGATGTTGAGGTATGTTATGTTGTTGTTAAGGTTTGTTGTGTTGTTGTTGTGTTGTTGTTGAGGTACGCTATATTGTTATTGAGGTATGTTGTGTTGTTGTTGAGGTACATTGTGTTGATGATGAGGTATGTTGTGTTGTTGTTGAGGTACACTATGTTGTTGTTGGGGTATGTTGTGTTGTTGGGGTAAGTAGGTTTGATATTGTGATAGAGTTTGTGTACCAATGTTATGTTATGGAGGATAGGGTTTTTGATTTTGTAGGTACTTGTTTTGTTTTGGTTGAACATATGTTTGATGTTGGGTATTGACATTTGGTGGTGTTGAAACTTATGTTTGATGTTGAGGGTATTGGCTAGACGATGATCCATATTGATTTTGTGTGTTAGGATCATAGTATTGATGTTGAGGCATGTATTTATTTTGGTTTTGAACATTCCCTTGGTACATTCCTTGATCTTGTGGTGGGTTTTTAACATGTATTTGTGCTTGTAAAGGGTTGTAGCCTTGTTTTTCACTACATGTTGTTGTGGTTGTCTTGGTGGATGGTTTCCTATGTTTTTCATATTAGTATTGGGACCTTGTTGTTGGTTATTCCAAGATGTCTCATATATGTTGGGTCCCATTGTGTTAGCATTTTGTGGTGGCATGTTGTTATTTTTCAAGAGGTTTGGATTATCTTGAGTATGTTAGAATGCCACCACTTGTTCAATTTGTGATGGATGTCTATACAATGGATTCTCCACATTTTGAGGAAAAGATTGGTCATTGATATGTGCATTTGAAAATAATGGTGGTATCTTGGGGTCAACCACTGCTTTGGGTATTTGTCTTACCACTAATTGGTCTCCCAAAGAAATGAGGTTTGGATCCTTAAGAACCTCAACATTAAATTTTGTGGGAAATTTGGTCCCACTTTGCGCTAGCTTGAGGAAATGTGTTAGGATATTTTCCAATCATCTTATCCATAAGTTTCTATATTTTTGGATCTTGGGAGTGCTCTATAAGTACTTCATCAGTGATTTCCTCATCACTCTCATACTCCTCTATGATCATTTCTATAGGATTGGGACATTGATCTTGTTGCTTAGCAAATCTGTCTTGATGTTGAAGGTGTATGTCATCATTGCTAGGTGGTTGAATTGGTTGTGCTTTAAACATTGCTTGTAATTTGGGAATTTAGTATGTCCTAGGATCATATCCCCATGATTAATTTTCCTTGTTGGTGGTGTTGGTGTTTGGTATACTAGTGTTAATTTTATTGGCTTCCATCTTCTTTTTGTGTTGTGATCTCGTTCTAGTCATAAACGAACTCAAGAGACCTTGGTAAGTTTGAGACAAAAACTTATGGAAATGGAATGACGTGTTTTGAGATTTGGTTTGATAAAATGATGTACAAAGGGTATGTGTGTATACCTTTTGGAAAAAGGTTGTTGGTTGTTTTTTGTGGGTTTGTGTTGTGATATGTAGGCAATCAAGCTTGATCTTGGATGGTAATATTTTTCTACTCAACCCTATGATAAGGAGATAAGTCGATTTTGGGTGCTACTATGAGGTTGCAAGTAAAAGTTTCTCTAAAAATACTAGCAAGATAATGGTTTGATTTCTTGGGTTCAATACATTTCCACGACTAGGTTAATGTTTGGTTGTTGATTTTGGTGATGTTGAAGGATGTTGATAAGCTATGGTGTAAATGTTTATGTCCAAAATATGGTACTTACAAACCCTATGTAAACCAAGTGAAGGATGGTGATGTTGGATTTTTACTAATAGGTCCAATGATGTTCTTTGATAACTAAATGGAGTTTTTAGACCAATGTTTGAAAATTGGTTGTTTTGAAAAATTTGAGGCAAGCCTATAAGTAGGACAATAGCGGTCGGATTTTAGGATAATAGCGGAAAGATTTTAGAACAATATGTTGAAAATGAAGGCAATTATGTAGCTTTAAACTTGTACAACTATCATATTGTAGATTTAATTAAGTGTTCTTTGGTTCAATTTTTTGTGGATGATTAATCTTATTTAGATCAATTTTACCAATTGTAGAAAGAGATAGAAGATTGTAGAAGAATGAGACAAGAAGATAGAAGTGTCACAACATATACATGGAGAAACCCTTTCAAGAAAAAACTCCACCACCATAATCAATAGTGCTTGTATTATTTAACCTTTAGAACAAGATTACAATAATATTGTATCAATCCTTAATTGAGATGCTTCTTTTGCCTTCAACAATTCTTCTTCACAACCTACAATAAACTCTCTTTGACTCTCATTGAACACACATCCAACTCTCTTCAACTTGCTACAATAAATAGACAATTGTGAACATTGTAAAGTCCAAAAAGTTTATAATTACAAGAGGATAAAGCTACTCACAAATATCTATTCCATTCTTGTGCAGGTAGAGTTATGGATCAATTTGGGTGTCCCAAAATGAAGTCTTAACTGATTGTTGGTTTTGAAGATATCTTTCAAGCTTCTCCTCAAAGTTGGTGCCCAAGAATGGGCCCACTTAACTCAGCCTTGTAAATACCCTCTCCATGCAAAGGTGTTAACACCAAGATTCCAACTTGGGCACCCAAGGTGGGTCCAAGTCAATCTGTGTTAACTAAAACATATCTCTCCATCAATTCCTACAAACAACATGCATGCTTGATCATCCCCTATTAACTGCAAGTATCAACCTATTATCTTCCATGCAACTAAATTTTTAGTCATGCAACTCAAGTCAACTTAGTTAACTATCATTCGACTCAAATTAACTACATGCAACTGAAGATAATTGAACCATAACTGAACTAAACTAAACTAAACTGATACTAAAATAAACTAAACTAAACTAAACTGATACTGAACTAAAACTGAACTGATAGTGCCACTCTACTCATATAAATATCAATCCTTAATATGCATTACATAAGATTTATCAATTCACCAAATATTTAATTGAAACAAGGTGGGTTCCACCTTCCATGTGTGCTCCCATGTGCTCCTATTTTGTAGGAGCTCATCTTGGATGCCCCCACATGTTCCTCTCATTTAGGAATAATTACAAATGCCAATTTACATGTTCATTTCATTCGAATTTAATCTCTTTCTAATACTAGTGTTGGGGAACACTTTCCAAGGACTTAGGAGATACATGAAATATGTTTAGGATTGCAATTAAACGACATCCTATTCCCAACACTAACGGTTTTGTTTCAAGACAATTGCGATAATTTTTTTCAAAAGTGACTATGTTTTGACAATGAATATCATAAAGTAGTGATAGAAATAGTGGCTAAATGAACAAAATCAAGTGGATTCTAGATCAATTGTGGTAATGTATTCAAACAATAGTGGCAAAACTTGACAATAACGACTCTGTTTTAGCAGTACTCAGTTTTGTGACTATTTTTCAAAATGTTTGCAAGTTTGACTAAGTTTGAAATGATGTTTTGGTAATCTATTTTAATGGCAAGTGATGCATACAACAAAAAATTTGAGATCCAATGATATATCCAAAATAGTATCAATCAATACATCCTAAGAAATAAAGGTGCACTATTCTTTGTAGGCTTACCTCACCCCTGAAGGAGTGATTTTAAATTGAATCTATAGAGGGAACAAATAGGATATATCAAGTAAATGTACTATCTTGATACTCCAAGCCAAAGAGTATTAACTCTTAAGCCTTATGCCTCAACTATAAATCTGACATGGTAACTTCTGGGAACAATGCTATTCCCATGCACTACTTTGAAGAATGTTTCAAAAAACAAGGATGGGCTTCTAAAATAAAAGGTGTTTAATGGCAACTGTAAACACTAGACGCATGCATCATATGTAAACTACTTAAAGCTTTAGCACCCTGTACAACCCATTACGTTCGTACGAGGGTAGAGCCATGTCATGACATTCTTGTCCAAATTTAAGCTACTTTCTTTCAATTTCACAAACTTTATATAGCCTATTGATAAGCGTTCTTTTAGGGTCGCTTATGAGGTCTCCATTACGGGATGTGTCTCATAGGCAAACCCTTATCTAAAAAGAGGGTGACCACAAAAAAATACAAAAATACCAAAGTGTTTCTTGTCATCTAGGATCGTCAAAAGATGCAAGGGGAGAGGATACACACTTGGCTTGCCAATCACGGTGGACATAGTAGACAATTTATTGCAATTCGATTTTAAGCCCAAAATGAAGTGATTAAAGATAACAATTCATGTTTTAAGAGCATCAACTTCAAATATTTGAGACTTCAACCAAAAAATTCCATAAACCACGAGAAAGTGAATTTATTTTTAGAGCACCAAATATAAATGTTCAAGTTGCCTTTTTCAATTTTAGTGCACCAAGAGAAAGTGAATTCAATTTTAAAGCACCAAATGTAAATGTTCACGTTGTGTTGTTCAATTTTAGTGCACCAAGAGAAAGTGAATTCATTTTTAAAGCACCAAATGTAAATGTTCAAGTTGTGTTCTTCAGTTTTAATGCACCAAGAGAAAGTGAATTCATTTTAAAACACCAAATGTAAATGTTCAAGTTATGTTTAATTTTAGAACACCAAGGGAAGATGATTGTATTTTAAAAGCACCAAATGTAAATGTTCAAGTTGTCTTGTTTAGTTTTAGTGCACCAAAGGAAAGTGAATTCATTTTTAAAGCACCAAATATAAATGTTCAAGTTGTTTTGTTTAGTTTTAGTTCACCAAAGGAAAGTGAATTCATTTTTAAAGCACCAAATATAAATGTTCAAGTTGTCTTGTTTAGTTTTAGTGCGCCAAAGGAAAGTGAATTCATTTTAAAGCACCAAATGTAAATTGTGAAAGCTAACCCTCTAATGGCCACAAGTTGTAAACAAAGATATTAGTAACAAGAAAAAACTTATTCTACTCAAATAAACTTGCAAAAACTTGAAAAAAAAGAAAAGAGATTGACAATTTTTTACCCTTCTTGAATAATTATTGCAGCAATTTCAAGTAGCAACAAATTTCTCAAATTTTCATCAAATTTGAAATCATCAACCATTCTGGAAAGATAAAATTAAGATCTACAAAACCCAAAAACCTTTTTGTAAAATTCAGCATGGAGAATTTATTAGAGATGAATGAAACACATGAATTTTTAAAGGTTAGCAATAAAAAAAAATGATGAATAGGCAGCTATCTATATTAATTCAAATATAAAGATACATATTCACAAAAAAAGGGTGGGTGGTGAAAAGGCACACCCCAAGAGTCAAATGGGCAATGCCTAGAAAAAGCAACAGATCACATGGGCTAAGCCTAGAAGTCCAAAATTACAATGTAAATAAAAAGGCCATTAAGCAGCCAGAGCAGTGCTAGCAAAGCCAGGAGGGCCTTTTTCATCCAAATTTTTCCCCCATACATCAGCAAGGTCTGGAGTGACGTCAGGAGGAGGACCTCAACCATCATCAGCATTTTTTTCTCTTTATCTTCTTCCTCGTGCTGGCGTGAGATTGCAAGCACCAAACGTGGAAAATTTTTACCAGTGGTAGGCCAACTAGAGCCAGAAGCAGGAGGGTCATTAGAGGGCCACCCGAAACTTCCACTGCCACTCCTCGAAGCACCACCAGAAGGCCATCCCTAGCTAGCCCACGACGGAGGAGATCAGTTTCACTGAGGAGTGTGAGAATCCTGTCAAGGTGGGGGTTGGGAATGGGAATGCACAAAGCCACTCCGCTACTGGCCCCTAGAGGGTGACTAACCATGGGAAGAGGTGGGAGAAGCGAGGACCCAAGCAATAGTACAAGGGGCATCACCCAGTGATCTAGGAGAACCTGAAGTTGAGCAACCTCAAGTGCAACTTTTTTAGCTTGCACTTCAACCTATAAAAGTACATTAGAGAAAATCATAGCTTTAGCATATAAAGATACATGAATATCCATTTGAGTATGTGAAAAAATGCAAGCATTTCTATCTTTCCAAATATTGAAGAGAATTTCCACTCTAAAAGTGTGCCAAAGTTGGGTGAATTTTGCAAGAAACCTGGGAGAATCTCCTAGCAACACCATATTCCAGGAGAAAGGTTCTGGCCTAAAGGGCCAAAAAAAGTCATGAATCCAAGTCCAAAGTTGTTGGCCGCTTGGGAAAAATAAAAAAAGATGCTTAAAATTCTCAGCTTGCCCAAAAAAAGGGCATTGAGGGTCTTGGACTCCCAAGTGAACCAGCCAAGAACCCACAGGCAAGCCTCGGAAAAGAATACACCAAGCAAAGTGGGCAAGTTTCAGCTCAACACTTGCAGACCAAGTGGCATCAAATCTTTTACGCCAGACATGAGCAGAAGATTGAAGAAGCCACCTCTGGTTCAAACTCTGAATCATAGGAAAATGTGGTGAGAGCCACCTGTAACCAAACCGAGGCTTGTAGTTCCTAAAAGGGGTGTCTGGATACCACTTTCAGTCTTTCCACCAAGGTTTGGTCCCACGAATTCCAACCTTATGAAGCATTTCAGCAGGAATGGCATTCACCAGACCACCATAAGTAGCATGATCCTAGTTATGAAGCCTGTATTGGGTATGAAAAACTTCCCATGACATAATATGCATGGTGGGTCTATGAAATACCTATTGTAGGGTCTAGATACCCTTTTTGTGAAATCTGAGCACCTTAAGCCCAAGTGACTTAGCCAATGGTTGACCATTGCAATCAAAAGGAGGTGACCACCAAATATTGTGTTGGTTGAGAGAAATCCCATCTCGGAAACCAAAGCCAGCCCAACGGAGCTAGGGTTTGACAGCTTCCCAGGCCCGCCAGATGCTTTTGGCCACAAATGTCCCAACAATCTAGACTGGTTCTTCCATGACCAAAAGGGTTTGAAAGCCAATCCCCTTCCAGGTAGGTATATGGACAAGGAAGCCAGATTGAATACTATGCTTGAGAATAATTTTCCAGGCTTTTGTCCCCAATAAGGGCATGAATAATCCATTTAACACACAAAGCAGTCCCTTGTCGTTGAGTAGACAACAACCCGAGACCTCCTGAGTCTCTAGGAAGGTAGTAGAATTCCTAAGCCACACGATGAAACTCTCTGTGAGATTTAGAGGAGGCCCAAAGAAATTCATGAAGAAATTTCTCAAGCTTTCCATAGGTAGCTTTCGAGGGGGCCTAGCAAGAAGAATAATAAACATGGGTGGCCACCAAAAATTTTGAACACACCTAGAATTTCCCTGCCAAAGAGAGGTGTTTGGTAACCCAATAAGCAAGCTTCTGCTCAACTTTGGAGAGAATGGCTTGCCAAAGCTCAGCTGGTGATTCCTGAAAGGCAAAGGGAATGCCCAAAAACTAAAAAATTTCTCCAAGCCTAATCCACTTCCATCCATACTATTACAACCAAAGAAAAGAAGGCAAGATATACTGTCGGTAACACAAAGTTTTACGCCACTAGATGGCATAGCCGAAAGCAAGAAAAAAGGTATTAAGACACTCAAGAACCACCGCAATGGAGTCTTCTTCTTCCAGAAGGGTAAGGAATGAGTCATCAACAAAATGACCATTAACAAGCTGAGCCTAAGAGTTGGGCAGAGAAATTCCCTTGACCCACTGCTAGAAACCGTGTTGGCCAAGAGGTAACCAAAACCCTTGGCTACAAGCTCATACAAAGAGGAGGCTAGTGGGCACCCTTGTCAAATGGAACGAAAGAGTCCAAAGGCAGAGGATTGATGGCCATTGATGGTGATACAATCTGAGGCATTTGTAAAGAGCATTCGAACAAATTGAATGAAATTGGACCCAAAACCCAAAGCTTACAGCATAGCAAGAATAAACGGCCATTCAATGCAGTCATAGGCCTTGGAAAAGTCAATTTTAATGAACATAGATTTCTAGTTTGAATGTTTAGCCCATTCCATGCCTTCACAAACAACAATAATATTATCCAAAATAAATCTGGATTTGATAAACCCAGTTTGTTTCAGGCACACAATTTGAGGTAGAAGATGGCAGATTTTAAGAGCCAAAGCCAATCTTGTAGGAGACATTAAGAAGTGTTATAGGTCTCCAGTTGCAAATTTCTTTTGGGTCACTCAGGTTATGTATGAATTTTATGTTACCTCTATTAATTAAGTTACCTAGAGAATTAGAATGAAAAGCTTCTAAGTAAACTTGATGTAGATCATGCCCAATATAGTTCCACGTGGCTTTGTAGAATTCATAAGGGAACCATCAATTCCCAGGGCTTTGCCATCAACCATGGAATAGATAGCCTCTTTGAGATCATCAACTGATAATAGTTGATCACAAAAAAAAATTGAGCTGAAGGAAGCTTATTTGGCACAATAGCAAGACAATCCTGAAGGGCTTGATGTCGTACAGGCATGAACTCCTATGCAGTGAAGACTTGATCATAATGACGCACAAAGGCCTGGAGAATATCAAGTAGCTCAGAGAGCACCTGAACACCATCTTTGATTTTTTTAATGTCTAGGGATGAGTGTCTGGTACACAGAGCCAAAAAAAACTCTTTCAAGGTACGATCATCAACTTTTAGCCAATGTAATCGAGCTTTGATTTGCACACCTCTAGTAGCATAGTTGTTAGCAATTTGTTTCTTGTTCCTTAATTCCACCACCTTGACTTGCAATAATGGAGAAAAGGGGTTGGCTGCCAAAGCCTCAATAGCAGCACAGAGGTCAACGGTGGTAGCCTCATAAGACTGTCGGCAAAAAATAGTCAGTTGGGGCCCATAAATGCGTAGAAATCTAGCCGTGCAGATGATAGTCTCATTCCACCAAGAAATCCAGCCTATATGATGAGCTGGTCTACACTCCAAATTCTAGACTCTGTGAATGTGGGCCAGGGTAGGCTTGTGGCAGAGTAAAGATGTGTTTAAAAAAAATTGAGTTTTACACGTACGAGGCTGTCAAGTCTCTCATTCAATGCAAAAATAAATGGGGAAGTGGTCTAACAAGGTCACGTCCACTAACGGCTTAACCAAGAGAGAGGAGTTGTCAAAAGAGAAAAAAGATTGTGCTGAGATCATGGCACGATCAAGGCACTTAAATATTTTGTCAGAATCGGCTCTGTAATTACACCAAGTGTGCCAGAGAAAATGAGAATGGTGGCGGCTAATATTGGGATCAAAAAGCCCCAATTTATTGTGCATGTAAAACCATGCCTCCCTTTCCCCAGCTATCCATCTGAATGGAAAAGTGTCATCTCTATCATATGCCATTTCTACCATATTGAAGTCCCCACATAGTAAATAGGTTTTAGCAATCCAATGCCAGAGTAAAGAGTATTCCACTACATCATTAGAAGCATAGACATTAATAATCCCAAAGGAATGATTATCAATGTTGAGAAGGATCTAGAAAAGCCAATGAGTGAGATCAAACCCGTGACCAACCACAGAGGAGTGCCACCATGGGGCCAAAAGGGTGACAGCTCTGCCACGCCCAGCATCATGAGTAGTACAAAGAATTTTACTAGCTGGCCAAATAGAGCGACAAGCCACAGCAAGCAAAAAACCAAAAAAATTAACTTCTTGGAGATAAAGCATTTCAATACCAGAGTACTTACACAAGGTATCCTTGACAGAATACTTTCTGGAGAGGTCTGTCAGACCTTGAACATTCCATGAAAGGAATTTCATGAGTGTAACTCCTCCATGTCTTTGAAACCTGATTCCTCTTCATTTAGAGAAGAGAAACAATTCTACAAAAATTATGGCGGAACTGATCCAATTTGGATGGACGGAGAGGACATCCTCTACTTTTCATGAACATATTCCCATTCTTCCCTAGGAGGGGAAGGGCTGGGAGATCACCCTTGAGTTCCCATCACAAAAGAAGAAACATTTGGCTGTGTTAACATGAAAGCAGTCGACCGAAGCGTAGCCTTTGGCCTAGGCTGTTGTGAAACATAATCAACTCCAACCAGAGCTTCTTTCCCCTTCACAAAAGGGTTTGAAACATCTTTCATTGGCTCAGAGGTCACGAGACTTGACCCAAAACCAGTGGAATTATTCTTTCAGTTCATAACTATAGTCCATTTCGCATCAGGTTTGGCAGTAGATGCATCCACTGAACAACGCTTTTCAGCATCTCGTGGCAGAGAAGGTGTACGAGGCACTACTAAAGGGAAATCCTTAATCTTGCGGTCCACTAACTGACACCTATAGCACATGTTGGGCAGATTAAAATATATGACCTTTTGGGTGTGGTGAAGAGATCCAATTTGGATATCAATGGAGTCTTTCAAATCTTTGGAAAGGTCCACTTCATAATAAAAAAAAATTAAAAAACACATTAAACTAAAATTGCAATAATTTTTATTATTTTTCTATGAAATTAAAAACTGTAAAAAGCTACAAAAAGCTAAGAGTGAGATCTTCAAAACCTAGAAATGTTTTTACAAAATTCCACGCGTCCATTTTTTATTATTAAAATAATATGATGGGTTTTAATCAAATTCTTGGCTATAACCTAAATAGTTCTTTAAAAAACACTCAAAAGATTAACCGAGCGTGCCAAAATGTGTAAGAGGGAATTGGATCAACAAAATTACAACAATGAAAACAAATCAATTAAAATCAAAACAAGATATATCCCAACTTACTCATGAAATGTGATTGTAAATCAATGAGTTCAACAAGCAATGTTAGCATAAATGAGAACATAAACGAATTCAAAGACTACAATTTTACCATCCCATGTCAAAATGTATTAATATTGATCATGGATGTTGGATTGCTTGTGTTGAGGGTCAAAATAGCACAACAACATTAAATAGAATATTGCTATTCTATTTCTCCTAAAGAAGAAAGACAATACATGGTAATCTAACTCCCAAGGTCCTGGTACTTAGTTCTCAATTATACTGATATCGCTCAATGGTCAATATAAGTGTAATGTGCAAGGGGCCTTTGCTGGTAATAAGGAACAAAACTACATCAATTCAACTAATCTATGCTTTTGGGGTTTTAAATAAAGATAAAAAAAGATGGATCAGAGCTTTAAAATAGAATAATATGAATGAATGTTCTTAATATCTAGACATGCATATCAATAATGAGTGTTTATTCACCTAACCACAACTACAAAAAGATACAATCCATATAATAAACCATACAACTGCATAAATCCATAGTGCTAATTCAATACCATCACCATTCACTAAACTTTACTTCAAAACAGATCATTCTCTCATCATTAAACACAGAGCAAATAGACATAACAATAACTTCATTCATAGATAACCCAATGAGATAATCTTTAAATTCAGTTTCCTCTATTGATTCTCATCAAATAGAAAACATTTAGGCATAGAAAATCACTGGCATACAGATTGATCACGCATTATTAACCTTATTGAAATAGGTCCAAACTTGATAACATTAAAACTTGTATAAAATTGTAAAAATTGTATCTAAGTTCAACTAAACTTCTTAAAAGTATCTCTACTAATTACAATGAAATCCTAGAACTAATTACTATTTGCTATCATCAAGTGGTTGATCTTTCTTCAATTAGCCGACCTTTACAAAATAGAACCCAAAGATACATATAGACAATGCTATGCATAAATTCCTCCCAATCAAAACTCAAATCCACAAATCAAGGAATCAGAACTGAATGAAGAAGTGGACTATTAATCATTAGTTACCCGGTCAGAATGCTTTGTTGTACAAAATTCTTCGCATTTCATGCTCAAGGATGTACTCATCATAATTAGAAAAAATTTGTTGAATGTTATCCAAATCAGGCCCATCCAACCAAGAATCAACCTTGTTGGTGGTGAGGGTAGCTTCTTTATGTTTACACCTCAAAGTGTAGGGGAGCTACTCCACTTTAATCTTCTTTGGTTTGGAACCCTACCTTGAAGTTTCTACTAGTTGGCTCCTTTGGGAAGCCTCTTCTGATGCTCCAGAAACTTCTCAATCTCTGCAATAAACTCTTGTATTAGAAGATTAACACATAGTAATCAATACATCAATCAATACCTACCTCCATCTATTTGAAACAATGTTTAAACTTAACCAAACTTCAACCTTTATCAAAGATGGAACGACAGAAGGACCAAGGACATGAAATAGTTTTCAACACTGGCGGGGTCAGAACCGGAATAGAAACCAAACCAGAAACTAAACTCTATTTCCAAGTTCAACTTCCACCCTGACTCCAATTCCGCTCAAGGAAAAGCATAAGGATTCAATACCGCAATGATTGGAAGCAGAATCATTTTAGGATCTAATCCTAATGGAAAACAACTTCAGGACAAGTTCATCCCTGGGAATGCTCCCATCCATTCAATATGAGAAATGGAGGATATTTTCAAAAGACACAGTCACATGAATTTTAAAGACCTGGGTCACATGGGCCCACGAGGAAATCCAAACAAAGGGGCCTAACCCCTTCCTTGACCACATAAAAACTAACTTTAACCCAAGCACAAGATATTTTGTAAAGGTTGTCAAGCAAACCCTAGCTTGCTCGACACGCCAACTCTAAAAATTAGGGCATCACATAATACCCAATGCGGAAAACATAGAGTCGATACAAGATTAAAATGAGAAAAGGGTTTTCAAAATGATCTCCATCATTTAAGCACAAAAAACTCTCACAAATAAAAACCCTAATTAAGAACTAGGGAACGACAACATGCACCTATCACGAAAGGGACAGCAAACAAGAAACAAAAGAGAAAAGAAACATACCTTTAAACATTCGTAAGAAATGACCAAAATCTAACCAAGATTTTCTCCACAACTTGCCTCTACAATCCAATTGATCCTCTCGAAGTTCTTCTAGCTCTGGCATGCTTAAACATCTCGAATAACAAAGATAATGAGCCAGTTAAACATGATTAGGAATTTAGAATCAATTTCACAAGTGCAAAGAGGCTGCAATTAATGGCATTAATACGGTTGATCGGAGGCATAGAAAACAATGTGAAAAAATAATTAAGTCTCGTGAACACCTAAAGCAGGGCGGACGCAAACCCGGGTCCAAGACAACATAAAGAAACTCTCACAAGTTCTTTACCCAACTCTAAACTCGGCTGCGATCCCACAACAAAGACAACGGCGAAGAAAAGAAACAAAGGGGGGCGGAAATGGGAATGAAACCAAACTCAGAACATTGGAAAAGTTCAAAGTTTGTTTCCAATCCCGGTTCCGCTCCTGACCAAGAAATAAGAAACGAAACAAAGATAAACAAAAAACAAGGGAAGCAAGAACAAAACAAGAACTGGACCCCACCCAAATACCAATGGAGAAAAACACAAAGCAAATAGATGGATTCAAAATCAAAATGGGAACAAAAATTGGAAATTTAGAAAACTCCAAGTTAGGTTCTACTTTTGCTTCCGCTTCTGATAGGGTAAAACAAGATGGAAGGAAAATGAAAAACAACCCAAGGGAGAAAGAAAACTTGAGAGTGTGAGACAAACTAACAAACAATGAAAGGAAACAAGGAAGAGAAGGTAGACCCAAAGTTGGAACTGAATCCGAACTAGGAACTTTGGAAAAGTTCAAAGTCCAGTTTTGGTTCTGGCTCTGCTTCCGACAGAGCAAAAGAAAGAAAAGACATAGGAGAAAAACAAACAACTCCTAAGACCCAAACAAACAACCAAAGACAAAAAAAAAATTGGGGGGGATCCATTTTGTTCCAAAATAAAATGGGGTGGTTATGCAAGGCATAACAATTGGCAACTTAGCTACAAAAATGGTTTACCCGTTTTTAAGATACTGAAGAATTCAATCACCCAAAAACCTTTGATTTATGAAACATTTTAACTTAAATATGATCAGAATATTTAAGTAAAATTGAGTTGGAATTTCAAATTTAAATCAACATAAACTACTTTTGAATCTGAGTGTGCTTATACGGTGCATCTTTCTTCATAAGAACTTTCTTCACACCTGAACAACTATATCTAAGATCCAAGCTACATAGGTTTAGTCCTTCAACTATCGTGCAATGAAATCTTGGGCATTGCTCTGCTACCAGTCAAGCGTCCATAGCCCTTATGGAGACACCTCTAATTCTCTTAAAGCATTGTTCTATTGTTAGTCAGGCATCCATAGCCCTAATAGAGATACTTGAATTACACATTTAGTATTGATTTTTCCTTTATTTTGATAGTTTTCTTTTCCTCTTTCTTTTACAGGTTTCACTTGTGAAAATTATTTTTAAAAAAATCTCAATACTCAGACATTACTAGTCCAAAACATGGGTTGAGAACTACAGTGGACCCTATGACAGTTTTGGGGAATCATATTTTTTACTTGAATTGGAGATATAATCACCCTAAGATGAATAGGCACTTTATAGTCAGATGTTTTATCTATTTTGTGACAAATTTCAATCATAGTTCATGAGGTTATCTACAATATACCTTACTCCTAATAGCTTTCAGACCCATGCTAAAATGACAATACGACATAAGTTTTAGAACAAAATCTCTCAACAGATATTCCTAAAATGCCTAAATCAATTTCTCTCCTAGTGCCTACAATATACTTTGAATAACAAACCCTATATTTCAAGATGGAAAGAAAAGAGGGTCCCCAACGAAGACAAAAACAAACAAAAAGAAACAAGGAGAAAAATAGAACAAACAAACAAACAACTAATAGAAACAAAGAACAAATAATTATACATAATACATATATACAATTAATTCAGAAATCAGACCCTTACGGGCCAAAGTAATGCTTTTGCACTTCCTTTTGTATTAATGGCTCGATCAAAGCATTGACCAAGCGTTGCTTTTGATGAAAGGGCTTCGCTTCCTTCTTATCATTGTATAGCTTTAGAGGTATTGTATGCGTGATCACAGAGGTGTCAAAAGTATTTAAATCTTCATAACTCCAGGCAATTGCCGCAATGTCTTCTTTTAACACCTTAATTATTTCATTTCTAATCTCCTCAAGGCAGGTCTTGCCTATAAGAACATTTCTTTCAGGACCTAAATCAGCCAAATTAATAGATTCATACTTCCCTCCATCACTTTGTGTTGGCACTCTCTCCCAAGCCCAAAGATCAAAATCAAATATTCTTTCTAAAGCTACCATCCCCTTGGGAATGTTGTTACTATTACCCAATTTTCACCTATGGGCTCAATCAGGGGAAATTATGTTTTAAATTCGGCACGTGGATTCAATGTGGCTCCCAATAGGGTTGAGCCCAACGTGCAGGTCTTCGGATTCCATTGGGAAAGTTTTCATCTTATGCTATTCCACAAGGAATTCTATTGGAAGCCTTGCCTCAATTAGATTCGGCACAAAACTCCCTAGAGATAAAGTCGCTGAGACCCTCCAGTTGTCTTGCCGACTGGCTGTTGTCCTATATTCATTCAAAATCCTCAGGTCGTTGAGACTTTTTGGTCACCATGAGTTTCCTATCTCTTCCCGACCAGAAAAAGTCATGTCAAAAGTTGTTCGCAGGGCCAGCGTCGAGGAGAAGGGTTCACATTCACTGAGAGGTCTCAGTGAAAAGAAATGTCATCGCGAAGAAAGGAAGGGGCCTCACTGTGATGTCCCAATGACCATGTGGAGTCTCGCCGAAATGAAATCAGCTCACCGAAGGTTTTTCCTTCGGTGTAATGTCTCACCGAAACATAGGAGTCTCATTAAAAGAAATGATCGGAGCTCAGGAAAAGCCGGATGTGTTCGGCATGAAGTCTCACCGATAGCGAAGGTCTCGCTAAGAGGGATTTGCATTTGATATAAGGTCTTCCCGACCCGCTAGCATCCTGTCGAAGTGTTCTCAGTTCACTAAAGGTTTCTCCTTCAGCATGATGTCTCGACGACTAGCGAAAGTCTTGCCGAGAGGGATTAATATCGGCGTGATTTCTCGGTGACCAAATGATGTCTCATCGAAAGGATGGTGCCTTTAATATAATATGGTGGTCTTGGGGAGATGTCCTACTGACATGGGGAAGTCTTGGTGAAAGTTGTGAGTTCGGCATGGGGTCTCACCGGCCAAAGCATGTCTCCCCGAAATGAAGTGAGCTTTCGCCGAAACAAAAGGACCCTCAGTGTAATCTCTTGTTGACAAGGAAGCTCTTGCCGACAGTGGTTCACAAACTTGAGATCAGGGAGACTCCGAGCGAAAGATTTGCACTCGATATGATGTCCTTCTGACAAGTGAGGTCTCAGTGATGAAAAAGGATATTGGTATGGCTAATAAAATCTGCTATGACCTCTTGCCGATGAATGAAAGTCTTGCCGATGGTTTCAAGGATGTTGATATGACTTTTGGT
Organism: Sequoia sempervirens; assembly: GCA_007258455.2. Taxonomy (NCBI): domain Eukaryota; kingdom Viridiplantae; phylum Streptophyta; class Pinopsida; order Cupressales; family Cupressaceae; genus Sequoia; species Sequoia sempervirens. Next base: position 655,312,515 of record VDFB02058242.1, on the reverse strand, counting down.
GCTCGACATGAAGTCTCACCGACAGATGTATGTTATGTCGATGTTGCAATAGAGTATAATCGCATTGGGGAGACATGATTAGTGTCTCACCGACATGCAATTCTGAGGAAGTGACCTTTGACCACCTAGAATCTTGCGTGGCATCTATTCCACCAATCAGAGGAAGCTACAGGCAAGCCGTGGCAGTTTGACCGGTGAGAGGAAGATCAACAGAGTGAAAGCGACGTGGATTTTCTCTAAGCTCAAGAGCATTTGAGACAGCTCTTCAGGGAATTTTGAAAGTAAACACGGAGGCCATTCCTAGAGCGACTCTTCACCGACATGGACAGCGGGGACGCAGCATTAACTTCATAAAAAAGATCTAAGGGCAGATCTTTATGAACGTTGATATTTTTTGTAAGCCCTAAGGCAGGGGCCAACATTTTTGTATGTATGGCAATTTTTCCTCTTTGTAAAGGAGTTTTTATGCTTTTCAAAAGTCTGTGACTTTTGCAGTCCTTTCTCATATTAGAAAACTTTTGTAACTCACTTTGGAGCATGATATATAGATTTTACCTTGGTTACCATTGATGGCTCAATTTGCCTTTTGGTTCTTGCAAAAATATTGTGCATTTTCAGGTGATTCATCAAGCTATTTCGTGAAATCTTTCTTTTTCCTTATAGCTTTGTTTCATGTTAGCATGCCTTTCTTTTGCAAAAATAGCATTATGTAGGTTACGAACTGTGTTTACTCAATTTCACATGAGCTTTTAATTTGTGAAAAATCTGCTTTTTTCCTTCTTGAAAGTGTGTGCATGTCAAACCTGTTTGTATGCATAATCTACAAAATCTAGTTGTGCAGTCCCATATCCATCATTAGTATTCAAGTGTAACTCGAGTGTCTCATTTTTCTTGTCATTTTGGTGTATCACCATTGGATTTATTTTTTATTTTTTATGTATTCCTTCTCCCTTTTCCTTACAAGATTAGTAGTTTAGGTGATACTGCCACCATAGGAAGTCGGCCTTCTCTGAAGGTTGACCTCTGTTTACAAGAAACCCACATCTTTAGAGGTCTTCCCATGTTACACTAAGTGTTGAACATCAAGTTCAACAAGGGTGCAATTTCAAGTGATAACAGTTTTTGGCATGCCCGGTGGGACTGTTCGAATCAAAACAGTTTAAAGAGTACATATTACTCCTAGTTTTTTTATATGCAGCCAGTAAGTTTTGAGTCTTTCAGACTGATGACATTAGCATATCATGGCGACTCTGAGTTTGGGAAGTATCAGAAAAGCCAGTGCATTAATAAGAAATTCAGCATACTAAGGGATTTGGTGTCTACCTCAGTATCAGTCAGCCTTTGCAGGCAGTTCGAACAACACCTAGTGACTCTGAGCTCAAATCTTCTGGTTTCACAGGCACAAGTGTTGGTATGTCTCAAAAGAATCTGTTAGTTCTGAGTTTCTAGCTCTTTGAATGAAAAGATGTCCAATATTCATGAAAGTGCTTACTATTACCCTCCATATCATGAGAATGTTGCTCCTACACCTTATCAGTCACATTCAACTAACCACAGTGTTGGTTTCAGCCCATTTCCCCTTGCAGTAACAACTAATCAACATTTTCATCATGTTTCCCACCCTCCCACTCCAGTTCAGCCTATGTTTCAATCAATATTTGATCAAAATCAGCCCCAAGAGGAGGTTTATGAGGTTAACCATTATGATTATTTATCTAATCAGCCTCAAAGACATCCATACCATAGCATATTAGACCTACTCCAACAAATTGACCATACATTGTGGGGTCTAAGTCAAGGTCTTCACAATATGAAGATTAATGATAATAGTAAGGTGCTTGTGTGCCTATCTAATATGCTGGTTGATATCAAGATGCAGAAAGGTGTCATTATGCAACAGCAAGAAATGGCTGAACAAGTCTACTTTTATGATCAAGAAAGAGTGGCAAAAAGAGTCCAGTTTGAGAGAGACCTTAAAAAGGAAATAGTTAAAAAGGAAGGACAAATGAAGTTCTTGTCTACCCAGGTACAAAATACTCAAGCTTATTCAGATTATCAGCACCAACTAATGGAGGAGTTTCACAAGAGGCAGCTTGAGGGGAGTTTCAAAGAACAGAGAGTTGTTGTAGAAGGAGAGCAGCTCACTGATCAAGTTAGTTCATTCACCTAGGAGGAAATTAGAATTCCAAATCTGTTACATCTAGCTATGGAGGAATATAGAAAGCAACAGCAGCAATTGATTGAACAAAAGGAAGACATTGGAGAGTTGTTGATTGGTGGCAACCAGCAAGACAATGGAGGCTTAATTCAGGAAGAAAAGCCTGGAATTGAACTTGATTCTATCCTCCAAGGTGAGAGTTTTGATGTTTCTGAGTGTGTTCTAGATGAGGAAGCCAATGTTGAGCTTTTTGACGAGTTGTCCACATGTATTATTGAATAGTTTTGTTCAACTTTGGATAGCAAAGAATCAGAAGAAGTTGAGGGTTATGATGATCTTGAGCAGCAACTTGTAGAGGTGTTGAAACTACAGGAGGAGCCTCATGAACCTATTCTTCAAGATTATAACTGGTTAGAGGAGCTTCCATTCTATTGTGTAGAAGAACTTGATATTTCATCACCACTAAAATTGTTGCCTTCCTTTATTGAGGAAAACAAGCCTGAATTGGAATGTAATTCTTTTAGTAATGATCAGAATTATAAGCAACTTCCTTTCTATTGTATAAAGGAGCCAAAGGTTGGTGTATTGATTGAAAATGTGTTAGAGGAAGCTATCTCATTATTCTCCATTGAAGGAGTGAATATTCATTTTGGAAAGCATGAGCATGCTAAGGAGGTTTCTATTTTCCCACCAAGTCAGTCACTGAAGTTAGATCTTTCTAGCCAGCAAGGTGATAAAGTGGTAGCTCATGAGCAAAATATCAGTAAGGAAAGTGCAAGCTTTACCATTATCAGATGCTGCCCTATCAGATATTTTTCCCAGATGGAGTTCAATACAACACCAATGATCAATCTTGCACCCATACATGAAGACACAATAGAAGATGTTATCAAGGATGCACTAACAGCCAAGCAAGAATATGTTCAATTCACTTATCCTCCTTTAGATGACAATACATATTATCTGATTAGTGAGGTAAGTGAGCTTGTTTGCCTCTTTCAAGAAGCAATGCATCATCTTGTTAAACATTTTTATGTGTATCATTTTTACTCAATTGTCCTTAAGAATGCCAGTCATTATACTTTGAAAAGAAAGGGCAGCTATTTCAGTCATCCTGTAAATGGTTTTGTTTGACCAATTTATTACTGGTTAGTATAGGGTAGGTTTAGTTGCATTTTTTCAATTCCCTAAGTGTTGTTTCAGCACAGTAAATAGTTTCACTTCTGTAGTTTCCTATTTTCATAAATGTCTAAGTGTTCTAATGAGTTATAAATAAGTTACAACCATGTACAAGCTGCTCTAGATTTGTTTCTGAGTTTTCCCCAACAGCTCCATGCCCAATGGATTGGCTAGGAAACTAGTTTTCATGTTTAGCAGGAAAACATCCAGCTGAGGTCGCTAGAAATGTTACCCAATTTTCACCTATGGGCTCAATCAGGGGAAATTATGTTTTAAATTTGACACGTGGATTAAATATGGCTCCCACAAGGGTTGAGCCCAACGTGCAGGTCTTCAGATTCCATTGGGAAGGTTTTCATCTTATGCTATTTCACAAGGAAGTCTATTGGAAGCCTTGCCTCAATCAGATTCGGCACAAAACTCCCCAGAGATAAAGTCGTTGAGACCCTCCAGTTGTCTTGCTGACTGGTTGTTGTGCTATATTCATTCAAAATCCTCAAGTCACTGAGACTTTTTGGTCACCATGAGTTTCCTATCTCTTCCCGACCAGCAAAAGTCACGCTGAAAGTTGTTTGCAGGGCCGGCGTCGGGGAGAAGGGTTCACATTCGCTGAGAGGTCTCAGTGAAAAAAAATGTCATCGTGAAGAAAGGAAGGGACCTCGTTGTTATGTCCTGGCGACCATGTGGAATCTTCCTGAAATGAAATCAGCTCACCGAAGGTTTTTCCTTCAGCGTAATGTCTCACCAAAACATAGGAGTCTCATCGAAAGAAATGATTGGAGCTCGGGAAAAGCGGGATGCGTTCGGTGTGAAGTCTCACTGATAGCGAAGGTCTCACCGAGAGGGATTTGCATTCAATATAAGGTCTTCCTAACCCGCTAGCGTCCTGCCGAAGTGTTCTTAGTTCGCTGAAGTTTTTCCTTCGGCATGATGTCTCGGTGACTAGCGAAAGTCTCACTGAGAGGGATTGATATCGGTGTGATGTCTTGGCGACCGAATCATGTCTCACCAAAAGGATGGTGCCTTTAGTATAAGATGGTGGTCTCGGGGAGATGTCCTACCGACACAGGAAAGTCTCTGCGAAAGTTGTGAGTTTGGCATGGGGTCTCACCGACCAAAGCATGTCTCCCTAAAATGAAGTGAGCTTTCACAAAAACAAAAGGACCCTCGGTGTAATCTCTTTCGGACAAGGAAGCTCTTGCCAATAGTGGTTCACAAACTTGAGATCGGGGAGACTCCGAGCGAAGGATTTGCGCTTGGTATGATGTCCTACTGACAAGTGAGGTCTCAGGGATGAAAAAGGATATCGGTATGGCTAATAAAATCCGCTATGACCTCTTGCCGATGAATGAAAGTCTTGCCGATGGTTTTAGGTATGTCGATATGACTTTTGCTGCTCGACATGAAGTCTCACCGACAGATGTATGCTATGCCAATGTTGCTATAGAGTATAATCGCATCGGGGAGACACGATTAGTGTCTCACCGATGTGTGATTCTGAGGAAGCGACCTTTGACTGCCTAGAATCTTACGTGGCATCTGTTCGACCAATCAGAGGAAGCTACAGGTGAGCTGTGGCAGTTTGACCGGTGAGAGGAAGATCAACAGAGTGAAAGTGACATGGATTTGCTCTAAGTTCAGAAGCATTCAAGACAGCTCTTCAGGGAATTTTGAAAGTGAACATAGAGGCCATTCCTAGAGCGACTCTTCACCAACATGGACAGCGGGGACGCAACATTAACTTCATAAAAAAGATCTAAGGGCAGATCTTTATGAACGCTGATATTTTTTGTAAGTGCTAGGGCAAGGGCCGACATTTTTGTATATATGGCATTTTTGCCTCTTTGTAAAGGAGTTCTTCTTATGCTTTTCAAAATTTTGTGACTTTTGCAGTCCTTTCTCAGATTAGCAAACTTTTGTAACTCACTTTGGAGCATGATATATAGAGTTTACCTTGGTTACCATTGATGGCTCAATTTTCCTTCTGGTTCTTACAAAAATATTGTGCATTTTCAAGTGATTCATCAAGCTATTTCGTGAAATCTTTCTTTTTCCTTATAGCTTTGTTTCATATTAGCATGCCTTTCTTTTGCAAAAATAGCATTATGTAGGTTACGAACTGTGTTTACTCAATTGCACATGAGCTTTTAATTTGTGAAAAAATTGTTTTTTTCCTTCTTGAAAGTGTGTGCATTTCAAACCTGTTTGTATGCATAATCTACAAAATCTAGTTGTGCAGTCCCATATCCATCATCAGTATTCAAGTGTAATTCGAGTGTCTCATTTTTCTTGTCATTTTGGTGTATCACCATAGGATTTAAGTTTTATTTTTATGTATTCCTTCTCCCTTTTCCTTACAAGATCAATAGTTTAGGTGATACTTCCACCATAGGAAGTCGGCCTTCTCCAGAGGTTGACCTCTATTTACAAGAAACCCACATCTTTACAAGTCTTCCCATGTTACACTGAGGTGTTGAACATCAAGTTCAACAAGGGTGCAATTTCAGGTGATAACAGTTACTTTTCAAATTCATTATCCCTTCAGTGTCACAACTCTCAAGATCCCAATCCCAATTATCTCTTTCTGATTCATTTATTATATGTCCTTCAAAAACATCAAAACTTGCCAAGAAGGCGAGTATGTGTTGGTCATCGTCGAAGACCTAAAAATTCCAGAAATTATCTGGGGTTGTTGGGATTGAGACTAGTTCTACTAAAAATATTTTCAACTTGGAGTCCTACATAGGCTCCAAAGTGCTAGCAGTGACTGCAAGGGCATCTACAATCTGATTGTGTTCCCTAGGAATCAAAGTAATTCCAAAAGTGTCAAAATCCTCAATCAGATTCCAAACTCTATTTATATAAGCAGACAATATTTTTTTATGGAAAGTATATTGGTTGCAAACCTATTTGACAATTACTTTAGAATCCCCCATCACCATAAGAGATGTGACTTTCTTCTAATGGGAGAACATCAGGCCTCAAGCAAGTGTTTCATACTCTACTACATTACTAGTGCATCCAAACTGTAATCTGTAAGAAGAAAAGTAATTCTTCCCCTTTGGATTGGTTAATTCTATCCCTACTCCACTTCCTAACTTGGACTTAGAGCTATCAAATTTTAGAGTCCATAATTTATTTGGAGTTGAGATTTCTTTCTTCTTTAGGGCCATAGGTATTTGCTTGCTACAAGCACATGGTGGCTCAGACTGGTGCTAATCATCAAGATTTGAAGGTAACTAGGGGCACGGTTCACCAAAAGGTTCTCCTAAATTCAAAATATGTTCAGGAACTAATTCTTGAATGTCCTCTTTGGTCAAATCATGATTTAGTACATTTTTCAACAATACCTTGGGCATTGGAAGGGTTTACGGGGTAGGTGTAGTGAGAAAATACTCAGATTCCTCAGTCTCTCCTTGTAGTTTAGAGCACATAACCCGAGTCTTCTCGAGTTGAGAAGATGATTCTTTTTGAGCAAGACTATCTCTCGTAAGGATGGTTGCATCTTTGCTTCAAATGGAAATTTATTAGTGGAGATTTGAGATTGACATTCACAAGTTTCCTCAACCTGGGAGACATGGTTCAAGATGTCTACATAGGGTTGACAAGTTAACTTAGAATGATTCTAGTAATGGACCCTACACCAATTGGGAAGCAACAAACTCCACATATAAGCTTCTTTTCCCAGTACCAGCCTATCCTGTTGAAATTTTTTTATTAAGACTTGTTGGTTAACTATAATCATTGGGTTAGTTGGTTCTAGAGGCAATAGATCATCAGATTGAAGCATAGAGAAAGTCATGATTTCATCCTGCTTGTAAAATCCTATCTCAGTTTCAAAATAGGCTACCTCATTGGGGGTATCATATTCAGTAATCATATGCTTAATCCTAGGTTCACTTTCAATTCTGATCTGCATTGCAATCCCTTTCCAAGGAAGCCACATGTGTGAGAAATCCAAAGAAAATTATCCCCCAATACTCTTCATTAAATCTCTACTCAAGAGCATACCATAAGTTTCTAGGATATCAACAACTTGGATATCCATGTAAGTTTGGATCCTTGGATCAAATCCAACCTGTACATGAATATTCTTAAGTTCTCCTACCACATTGACTTCTATTTTATCCAATTGGATCACTTTTTTATTTGTTTGGAGTGGACTCAAACCTAACTTCCTACAAATTGAAAGTGGCATGATGTTTCTCGATGCCCCAGAATCTAGCAGATAGTTGTGTAGATTCTTTCCAAAAATTCTTAAACTCAAAAGGAAAGGTGGAGTACTAGTCTTACCTTTATAGAGTGTTGCATTCATCTCGTTAGTGGGAGTCACCTTTTCTTTTCCTTTTGACCTGTCTGCTTCCTCCAAGGCTTTCAAAAAAGATTCCTTTTGAGTAGGGCACCATTTCATAACATCAAATAATGACATTGAAGTCTTTTACCTCTGCATCTCTACAATGAAATCAAATTTTGAATCATTCCTCACTTGATGCATTGTAAAGAAAGGTGGAATACCTTTATTTTGAGAATTTGATGGTCCCTTTGGTGGTGGTGGGTTATTATCTTCATTCTGATTTGGTGGGACCATGTTATTAGGAGGGGAAGAGGTGGTGAATAGCCCTCTATTTTGATTTCTAAGGAAATGGCCTCCCTTGGTTTGGAAAGCTTGGGCATCGTATACATCTTCCACTAGTTCATTCTCTTCCTGACTAGGAAATGAAGATTCCTCCTCAAACAACTCATAAGTCATGGAAGCATCAATAGATCCACCAAATTTAGAAGCACCTTGTAATGGAGCATCAGCTTGGGCTATCTTAACCATCTTTTCCATCTCTGGGTAATTCATCTCAAAATGAACCACAGTATCATGTAGCCTACACCAATTGGTCATAAGGTTGAGGTCTACCACGTTGACAATGTGTTACTTTTCATCTCCCGCTTGATAATTGTACGAAACTCCTCTATTATTGAGTCCAGTATTCCATGGCCTATTGTTGTTAGACCTTTGATTGTATCCCCTATTCTGATTTTGATAGTTTTGGTTAGAGGATTTTTGGTTCTAGAAATTCTTCTTGGTGTTCTAGTTGGTGTTATAACTTTGGTTGGAATTTTGGTTGGAGTAACCACCCTGATTAGAATATCCTCCCTGATTCTGAAAACCTTGGTTCTGGTTTTGTGGGGGATTATGTCTAAGTTGGGCCATATCGTTAGACATCTGAGATAGGGTCTTTTTGAGAGTCTCTGTCTCATTGGTCAGTTGCAGCACTTTCTAAAATCTTTACTACAGAGGGCTTATTAATATGATTTGATCATCCAACTTGATTTTGATAATTTTGAGTTTGTTGGGAGGAATCCTAAGGACCATTGCTGAAGAATGGTAAGGGAATTGAAGCTTGGAATTCAGACATAGGTTCGTATTGGGAGTAGGAAATCCCTAGGACCGTATTGAATAAAGGGGGCAGATTGGGCATTTGGTATCCTCTAGGAGGAAGAACTCCTCCTAGACTCTAGGATTGCAAACTTATTTTTTGTTGTAACTAGATGGCCAAGTGATATACTTTAGCCAAAGAATAAATTTCGAGTGGCTGATATGTCCTCTTCAAGAACAGGCCAATCAAAGGATCCATAGCCCTTAAGTATGCCAAAATGGCAATGTTCTCAGCAACCAGATAAGGATCATGTAACCTTTGGTACATTCTTTGGAACCTTGTATTGAATAAAGGAAGTGGTTCATGATTCTCTTTTCTTATTGTGTAAAATTGGTGGTAGAGAATAGTAGGGTCTACATAGACCCATAATTGATTAATAAAGGCATTTTCCAAGTCTATCCAACTTAGAATCGACCCTTGTGGTAGGTTTAGATACCAGTTGTATGCCATGTCTCCCAGTGAGTAGGGGAATAATCTTCACACAACGTCATGATAGGCCACCTAAGCACGAGTATAGGCATCCTTAAATTCTTGTATGTGCTCCTCAACACTTCTTGATTCTCCATGCATGTACTTAGAACAAAACCTCTTTGGGTTCTTTGGCAGATCATGTATCCCCCCGGAAATAGTCCCTAGTGGTGAGTGGTTATTGACAAAGAAATTCATGGGTCTTGGTGGTGATACTCGTTGAGCAGGTTGTGGAATGGGTCAGTTTGGCCTAGGAGGTGATATGGATGGATTCGATGGAAACCCAGGTGGGGTGAGCGGTGGTGATAATGGTGGAAACAAGACTCTACGATCCTGGGGCCTATACCTAACAAGGGTTTGGATTTCAATGAATGGTTTAGGATTCTGAGAAGATCTGAGAAATCTCTCGTACCTATCTAGTGCGAATGACCTGATTCGAGCCAATTTGTTCCTCAGACCCTCCTAGCACCAAATCTGTTGAGGGTCAAAATAGCACAACATTAAATAGAATATTACTATTCTATTTCTCCTAAAGAAGAAAGACAACACATTGAAATCTAACTCCCAAGGTCCTAGTAATTGGTTCTCAATTATGTTGATATCGCTCAATGGTCAATATAACTGTAATGTGCAAGGGGCCTTTGCTAGTAACAAGGAACAGAACTGCATGAAGTCAACTAATCTATGCTTTGGTGGTTTTAAATATAGATAAAAAAGATGGATCAGAACTTTAAAATAGAAGAATATGAATGAAAGTTCTTAATATCGAGACATGCATATCAATAATGAGTGTTTATTCACCTAACCACAACTACAACAAGATACAATCCACAGAATAAACCATACAATTGCATACATCCATAGTGCTAATTCAATACCATTAGCATTCACTAAACTTTACTTCAAAACAGATCATTCACTCATCATTAAACACAAATCAAATAGACATAACAATAACTTCATTCATAAATAACCCAATGAGATAATCTTTAAATTTGGTTTCCTCTTTTGATTTTCATCAAATAGAAAAAATTTAGGCACAGTAAATCACTGGCATATAGATTTATCATGCATCATAAACCTTATCAAAATAGGTCCAAACTTGATAACATAAAAACTTGTATAAAATTGTAAAAATTGTATCTAAGTTCAACTGAACTTCTTAAAAGTATCTCTGCTAATAACAATGAAATCCTAGAACTAATTACTATTCGCTATCATCAGGTGGTTGATCTTTCTTCAATTAGCTAACCTTTACAAAATAGAACCCAAAGATACATATAGACAATGCTATGCATAAATTCCTCCCAATCAAAACTCAGATCCATAAATCAAGGAATCAGAACTGAATGAAGAACTGGACTGTTGATCATTAGTTACTTCGCCGGATTTCTCTGTTGCACAAAATGCTTTGCATTGCATGCTCAAGGATGTACTCATCATAATTAGAAAACATTTGTTGAAGGGTATCTAAATCAGGCCCATCCAACCAAGAATTAACCTTGCTGGCGGTGAGGGTAGCTTCTTTATGTTTACACCTCAAAGTGTAGGGGAGCTGCTCCACTTTAATCTTCTTTGGTCTAGCACCCTGCCTTCAATTTTTTTCTGGTTGGCTCCTTTGGGAAGCCTCTTCTGATGCTCTAGACATTTCTCAATCTCTGCAATAAACTCGTGTATTAGAAGATCAGCACATAGCAATCAATACATCAATCAATACCTACCTCCATCTCTTTGAAACAACGTTTAAACTTAACCAAACTTCAACCTTTATCGGAGGAAAAACCACATAAGCACCAAGGACATAAAACAGTTTTCAACACTAGCGGGGTTAGAACTAGAATTAGGACAAAACTAGAATTGGTACTGGAATAGAAACCAAACTAGAAACTAAACGCTAGTTCCAAGTTCAACTTCTACCCTAGCTCCAATTCCACTCAAGGACAAGCATAAGGACTCAATACTGCAATGATCGGAAGCGGAATCATTTTAGGATCTAATCCTGATGGAAAAAAACTTTGGGATGAGTTCATTCCCGGGTCCACTCCTGCCCATTCTATATGTGAAACGAAGGATATTTTCAATAGACACAGTCACATGAATTTTAAAGACCTGGGTCACATGGGCCCATGAGGAAATCTAAACAAAGGGGCCTAACCCCATCCTTGACCACATAAAAACCAACTTTAACCCAAGGACAGGATATTTTCTAAAGGTTGTCAAGCAAACCCTAGTTTGCTCGACACGTTGACTCTGAAAATTAAGGCATCACAAAATACCCAACGTAGAAAACATAGAGTCGACACAGGATTGAAACGAGAAAAGGGTTTTCAAAAAAAACTCCATCATTTAAGCACAAAAACTCTCACAAATTGAAACCCTAATTAAGAACTAGGGCATGACAACATGCACTTGTCATGAAAGTGACAACAAAGAGGAAACAGAAGAGAAAAGAAACCTACCTTAAAATGTTCACAAGAAATGACTGAAAACCAACCAAGATTTTCTCTGCAACTTACCTCCACAATCCAATCGATCCTCTCGAAGTTCTTATGGCTCTGGCATGCTTAAACGTCTTGAATAACAAAGATAATGAGCCATTTAAATGTGATTAGGCATTTAAAATCAGTTTTGTGCACGCGAAGAGGTTGCAATTAATGTCATTAATACGATTCATCGAAGGCAGAGCAAACAATGTGAACAGACATTTAAGTCTCGTGAACACCTAAAGTAGGATGAGCGTGAACCTGGGTCTGAGACAACATAAAGAAACTCTCACAAATTCTTTACCCAGCTCCAAACCTAGCTCCGATCCCACAACAAAGACAACAGCAAAGAAAAGAAACAAAAGGGGGGTGGAAACGAGAATGAAACTGAACTTAGAACATTAGAAAAGTTCAAAGTTTGTTTCCAATCCTAGTTCTACTCTTGACCAAGAAACAAGAAATGAAACAAAGACAAAAAAAAACCAAGGGAAGCAGGACTGAAACAAGAATCGAAGCTAGCCCAAACACCAATGGAGAAAAACATAAAGCAAACAGGCGGAGTCCGAATCGAAACGAGAACAAAAACTAAAAATTTAGATAATTCCAAGTTAGGTTCTACTTCTGATAGGGAAAAACAAGATGCAAGGAAAATGACAAAAAACCCAAGGGAGAAATCAAACCCGACAGTGCGAGACAAATCGACAGACAATGAAAGGAAATAACGAAGAGAAGGTGGACCCGGAGTCGAAACAGAATCCAAACTAGGAACTTTGGAAAAGTTCAAAGTTCAGTTTTGGTTTCGGCTCCGCTTCCGACAAAGTAAAAGAAAGAAAATACTTAGGAGAAAAAAAAACAACTCCTAAGACCCAAACAAACAACCAAAGACAAACAAAAACAAAGGGGGACCCATTTTGTTCCAAAATAAAATGGGGTGGTTATGCAAGGCATAATAGCTTGGTCAATATGAAGTCTCCATGTGCAAAAGCTTCAAAGGTAGTAGTAATGGTTATCTAGAATGCAAGTATTAGCTCAATGTTCTTCAATATCCAATTTGACATGACCTCCCCACAAATTCTTTAGATTATTCATATTTTTGAGAAGGAAGAAGATTGTTATATAGATTTTCAGGTTTCAAATGAATGATCAGGATTCAACAATGAGAGATCATGATCAACAGTTGATAACCATTGAGAGGAAATAGATTGATCAGTTAACTTATATGATTGATCCAATTAAGGGATTTAATTGAATAATCAGTGGGATTAGATTGAATGAATAATGGAATTGAAGAAGTTAAATTGAGTGTTTAGTGGGATTAGCATAATCAATGGGATTGGGAAATAGATTGAGAAATTAGTGGTCATGATTTATTCAATCAAGATATGTGAGGATGTATTAATTAATTTAATAATTAATTAATGTTTGAGAGGAACGTGCAAGTTGCATTTGACTTTAATAAATAAAGGTATATTTATTTATTTGACCATGTTGTGTAATTTTGGGGAAATTAAATAATTGATTTAATTATTCAAATTTGGAGAAGAGAAAGTAGCTTAATTAAATAATTAATGATAACTATTGAATTTATTTAGAAGAATAAGTAATGTTAGTGACATAATTAAATAACTTGTGTTTATTTAATTAATCAAGATAGACAAGGTTAAATTAGGACATTTATTAAATAAATGAGATTTATTTAATTAGTCGGGAATGATGATTGAGGATGAATTAATTAAATAATGTTAAATCACTTAATTAATAAATGAATATAAAATTTGATAATAATTTAATAATAATGGATTATTTAATCATTTAGGGAAGAAGGATGAAAGTTAGTTAAATAGTGTTGTTTACCAATTAGGATAATTTAGGTAATCTTTAGTTTGTATAATGGCTCACAACAATCTCTACCTTTTAGGGCCTTTGTAAGTTCATATGTGCAAGAATATCATAAGCTCAATACTTCAAATGAAATACTCCAACACCCTATCTATGTTTAAGATATTTCCACAAAAGCTCATTTTATGGATCCAATCGACGAAGAGCAGAGTAGGTCGAAGCAACAAGCGTTGGAGTTTGACACAAAATATTAGTGAACTCGATTGATTATTGTTTTGAAGGAGATGAATGACTATTTGTTACAAAATACATGCCAAATGATACCTTGTCCAAGCATCTCTTTCACTGGGAGAAGCAACCAATGCCTTAGGTGATGTGATTAAGAGTTACATATTATATTGCATACCACTATAATACTAAAAATTGATGCATTTATCATAATTTAAATGTATACAGAGTGCTTTCTAATGAGAATAACAACCTCGACTATCAACATTAGCCCCACTTAAAAAGAAAATAGAGGTTTCATCCAATGTATTGATGGGTATAAATAAAGTAACATCATCTATATCAGTAATGCTTTCTCCACTTGCATAGGCTTTACATGATGCATTGGTTAATATAGGATACACAGATGAAGAGGGGTATAATACCAAAAGTGTAAAAGGAAAGTTAGAAAGTAATGTTTCCAAAGGTTGAGCGTTGATCTTCACAAAGTTTAGAAAGTTATAAAGATGTATAATTTAAAATAGTTGAACTCATTCATCCATGATCATTAGGAGAAAGTATACATGATATAGGCGACTACTTGAAAGGAAGGAAATGAGTGCTTTAGAAAGAGGAATTGACACCATCGAAACATTTCCAATGAACAAATTTCGAGCAGATGTAATCATTAAATGTTCAAAAAGATACGTGAAAATGTAGAAGTAGAGGCAAGGCATGTTAATTAATTGACAAAGATGCCAAAATACAACTCCAGAGGATGTTAAACTGTTAATAGAATTTGATAATAATTTCATGGAGGAAGCCAACGAAATGTGCAAGGATGTTGAATTATCAAAGGAGATCAATGAGTTATGTTACAATTACAAAACTCAAGCGATGAAGTTGAAGTGAGTCACTACTTAGTGTATTATTTTTCTATAGGTTTGAGGGGATAAAAGCTCTGTGAGGTTCAAAAAATCATTGGTTAGGTTTTGCTCGAAAGAATTTTGGTACTTTTATTTATAGTAGGTTGGGATTGAGTGTGTTTTTCTAGGTTGGGAGTGCATGCAAGCTTTGGTGGTCCTATTGTTTCAGATGTTTTGGAGTTCTCAGGTGTTGGGTTTTATGAAAACCATGACAACCCTATTGTTCCAGATGTTTTGGAGTGCTCAGGCTTTCCAGAAGACTCATAATTTTTGATGGCCAATGCAGTAGAGATGCAGTGACAAGAAGAAGAAGATGATGATGATGATGTCCTGAGAGAAGAATATCGCATGGTGGAGATTTTTCAGGGACAAGGAGGCAAGCCGACTTAGCTACCTTAGATTGCATGTGTTGTAACACAGAGGGCAAGAGGGAGTGGGGATTATGGCTGCTCACAAGGGGACTCTGAAGGGGGAAATTAGAATTGGACTAGTTCCTATGGTCACGTACCTCACATACCCAATGGTTGACTTTCCCGATAGCTGGCTTAACTTTGTTTACATTCCCCTACTTGGTTAGTCTCTTCATAGCAGGACACAATATGTGCAGAATTTTTAGGTAAGTTGCTTGCCATAGTTTCAATGAATTTTATTTTTTGGAATCTTTACGCTACCAGATCATTTTTTTTGTGTTTTATTCCATTTGAATGTCTCATTCTAGGAAAAACCATTGCCTTAGGTTTGAGGCACAATTATTATTGATTTACTAAGTTATCTTCTAATGTTGTGAGGATATTTATCTCATAGATGAATTACCCCCAATTATTCACATTTTAGTTACCATATTACTGGTTGAGGGTTCCTTTACAAGGTTTTGATTGATATCCACCGTGTTTTTGTGAATTTCTATTATTTTAATTGTTTGTATTTACTTTTGGTTATAGGAGTGATATCTAGTGCTACTCTCTACATTCAAGAAGATTTTGACATTGTAAACAAGAGCATATTTTTGTTGGTAGTAAAACATGCCAAACTTCATGAATTGCCTTATATCTAAACATAGATTCTTTTGTCTAGTTGGCTCGTTTCACTATTAAAATGATTCACAAATCTGCTATCACACTTTTTCATGTCATAAAGGAGGAGGAAGACATGAATACTGAGGGTGAAGGCCCCAACTAGATTGGGGATGATTTTTTAAATCTCCTCATTTAGAAATGGGAAGGTGTGGCCAATTAGTGGTCTGGTCTACTTTTTTTTTGTTGGGTCTTTGTTGTTAGTGTGCAGTGTTTGTATCCTTTTTTTTTGTTTTTAGTTTGGTTACTATAATGTTCTGTTGAACTTGGTTCCTTTTTGGCCCTATGGGCTCTTCATGTAAAGGGTACAACACCCTGTAAATTTTGCTTAACTTATCAAAACATATTATTGTCTTTTACATTACTACCCCACTCTATTTTAAGAGATATATATATAGTTTTCTCATGTAAGCCTATAAATAGCTTCACTGAATAGTTTCATTATTGTTGCAAGAGACTATAGTGATTGTGACAATTTTAGTAGCTATTATTGGATTGGCAGTAGGAGGGTTTATCAATGATATCTATGGGAAAAAGAAGGCAATAGTTATTGCAGATAGTGTGTTTGCAATAGGAGCAATTGTAATGGTTGTGTTACCTAATCCCTAGATTTTGATAGTAGATTAGAGGGGATTTGGTTAGTTTCAATAAGCTTATAAACACAGGAGGTCAGTTTCTATGCTATCTCATCAATTTAGCTTTCACAAGGGTGTGTAAACAAGATTTTAAACTCTCCTTTTGTCATAGTGCTTTTTGTTATTTTTTTTTATCAAATTCGGAACACCTTATTGGAGGGAAATTCCATAAAATAACACAAATGTTTTGGAATCCTTAGCTTATTGTTATGCATGTTGTAAAAGCTAACATTTTCATTCTATTGTTATGAATAAAACACCTGTAGAGTTACATGGTCTGTGGAAATATCTTGTCTATTTGAACTAACATTATTATTGTTTTTTCTCAAGTTCCAGGAACATGGTTTTGGATGCTTGGAGTTGCAATATTACTTACTGTACTACAGTTGGTTTTGGTTATATTTATTCCTAAATCTCCTCGCTAGCTATATAAACATGTTATTTTTTCTTTGTTTCCATGTCATTTTTGGGTATAAACTGTTGGATCTCAGTTGTGTTCATGGTTTTTCCTTGATGAAAAAATCATTTTCTTGGTTCTTATGATCTGATAATTTTAGATTTGGTCTCTCAGGATCTTTATGCTTTGACATGATACATATTTGATTACTCTTGGCTATTACAAATGGTTAATCATTATGATTCAAGTTCATGTTGATTATCATGAGAATTTTGGTTTAGTGTTATGAATACTATTATTTTGCAAATGATTATGATTATATCGGACTGACAGTGTTGATAAGGTTTGGTTTAGGTTATTTAGATGGTGTTCATTGTGATAGGGCTTGCATTAGCTTCTGTGATAAACAATATTGTTATCTTGACAGGCCTCAGGTTGATCATGGAACACTTTTTTTGACAGGTTGGCCCTTTCTTTATTGCATGACAAGTATATTATTTCAATTTCTCATTATCAGGTTGATCATGGCATCATTGA
Source organism: Sequoia sempervirens (assembly GCA_007258455.2). NCBI lineage: Eukaryota > Viridiplantae > Streptophyta > Pinopsida > Cupressales > Cupressaceae > Sequoia > Sequoia sempervirens. The sequence goes on along the minus strand of VDFB02058242.1, from coordinate 655,295,184 downwards.
CAAGATTCATTTCATTATGTCTTCATGGCATGTTTTCATTTTATTGATCTTCATGGTTGTCTCATAATTATTTTGGTGTCAATGGTTATGATACATTATTTGACACATGGCATATTGGGTTGGAATTATATTAATGCTCTCTTTGGCACTTGAGTTTGACATTTCATTTGGAATCAATGGTACATGAGATTACTATACACTCTTTAGCTTCATATTTATGAAATTGTTACCTTCACATGATCAGGTATATTGATTCAAGGCATATACAAATGATGGTAATGTTTATGGCAATATGGTTTCAGTTAGTATGACTTATTTTTGATAAATATGGCACATATCTTTGGTTCATTGCTTATTTATATTGCTTTATCAAGCATTTACTATGTCTCTGGTAGTTTGGTTATTGTTTCAATGGCTCCATGAAAATTGGATTAGTGACATCATTGCTCTAAAGCCATCCTGAAATCACATTTTGTTTGAAGGCATTGTATTCACCTTGGTTCAAGCATCTCACTTATTTGATGGTTTTTATTGGCTCACATGGCATATAATTTTTATCATTTTTACTTGGAGTCTTATGTGCCCAAGTCTTGACTTTATAGTCGGCATCCAAAGGCAAGTGTTTATCTTTATTATTCGAATCCTTTTCACTTTTTACATATGATATTAATTGATCATTGGCATGCTAATGTTTGTGGAGTCGTGGTCTTCAATCAAGCTTAGTAGAAGAAGAGTTAGTGCCTTTTGAGGTTTTACAACTTTTGGTGGAAATTATATGTTGAACAATATATGAGCTAAGTCAATGTAGAAAGGCAGGAATATATGAAGGTATTGAAATTGCAAATAAGATATATGATGTTTAGTATGTATCGACAACTTGTATGAAAATTATGGAGGTAATGATAATCTCGACTTTGTTTATCTCTTTGGCACTTTATTTATTTATTTGAGTCGGTTGAGCATAAAGTATTAGAGAGTCGAAGGTTGAGAATAACATTGTATTGTTCATGACTCTTGTGGACAATAATATACAAGTGGATAGTGTGACTTGGCATTTGAGTTGGTAATAATATTGTCGATGTTTTTAGTCATGCACACGGATTTCAAATGATATAGGATATCATTCCATTGTGGACTTCAAATCTCATTATGATATTAAAAAGTCATCGAATGACTTGATGAAAGAGTAGGGAAAAATGATATTGCATTTTTATTGTTTATGGGTTTGGAACCCTAGCCATGTCGCCGCCATGAAGGAAGTGTAACTGTTGTTTTTTTATTGATTTGCTGGTTGTAATGGCTTTGATAGGAAGCAAAATCAGTGGAATATGGAAGCTATGCATAATGTGTTTCATTGGCTAAGAGCTCAAAGGTAGAAGAAGATTATTTGGTGTCTCAACAGATGGGTTAGTAAACTCATCATAACAAAATTTCATGCACTATTTTTTATTTTGTTTTCTTTAGAATATCAAGTAAACCTACCTATCTTTATTGAATGCTTTCAAAGGGTATTCAAATTCAAGGTTGGTCTGAAATCTTTCCATCATTTGGTGTTTACATTTAGCAAATAACAATTACTAGTTTTCTTGCTCAAATCAGAAAAGGTATAAGCATTTTTATGTGTCAGAAGTTAATGCATTTTAGTTACTGGTGAAATAAATCATGGCCTAATAAAATAATGAAGATCTGTGACTTTTGGTTGCTGGGTAGTCGCGCATTTTGAAAAATCTGTCAGTTTCATTACAAAAATGATGGATTCTACATATAGAATTTCTGAAAATAGTTTCAAATGGCTATTTTGTTTTTAATGAAGATCTAGGTTTTGTAAAAACTATTATAGTTTTAAAAGGGAGCTTTGATTTATTCTTGTCAGATTTTATTGCATCCTGTTGTACAGGCGTTACTCATGTTAATCCATCATCTATTGATCATCATTCTACTGGTTCATATTCTAAAAACAAAATGGGGGTTTTAGATTCCTTTGAAAAATGAAATCTATGAATATTTTTTTGTTGGCGGACCTATATTGGAAAATATATATACACAGTTTTTGATCATTGTGAAGATAGGGAGGTGATTCTATGATATCATAACTTACTATTGTATCAAAAATGAAATTGTGAAAAAGCTCTGTTATAAAAGTTTGAAAACATGATGCAAAGTAATATTATAAAAAACCTTGTTTATTTAATATTTTAAGGATTCATGTATAATCTTTAGGCTATTAGATAGAGAGGTATGTGTGAGCTAAATCAAATAGAGAGATCCTCTATGTTATTGTAATTCTGTAATCTGAAAAGGGGTTGGTGCTCCTTGAGATTGGTGTCTCTAAATGAGGGGTTGGTGCTCCTTGAGTGGGTGCTCAGAAATTGGCTTGTAAGGCATTGTAAGCTGTGGTTTTTGAAGTTAAGCCAGTGAGGCAGTTTAGGAGTGGTTTTTCTACCCCAGGAGGGTTTTCCACTCAAAAAATTCTTTGTCTTATGGTCTCTTTGTTTTGAGGTCATAATGCTTCTTGATTGTGATAATTTTGTGAGTATCAGTCTGAGCATTATTGAATGTTAGTTTCCTCATCTCTAAAAATGGTTATATCAAAATGTCTTGCACAAGTGTTCTATCATTGTTGAAAGTTTTGATTCAATAAAAAATATTTGTTTGATTCATAACTCAAGAATTGTTATTATGTGCTTAAATTTTTTCTTGTGTCATTTTGTTGTAGTGTCTTATAAAGTTGCATTGAAATTAGTTGGTTAAGAAGTGATTCAATAATGTTGGTCTTCATTTACACAGTCTTATGAGTTGCACCTATACTATCATCATGCTTTGTTTGTTAAACATTGTCAGTCACAATTGTTTTGGAAAATGCAAGATATCTCACTCAAATCATATTGGAATAAGTTGTCTAATGGACTGATTTGATGTTGTCATATCTTTATTTACTCCTTTTCATAAATGCTTTCAAATTGATTACTCTACTCTGTTGTCAATAGAAATGATATCAGAATTAAAAAAATTGGTTGAAGTTGAAAAAGGTTTAGACACTGATTCACCCCCCTCTCTTAGTGTTTGTCCATAACTTCAACATAAACATGCAATTTGTAACTTGACTTGCAATTTACTTATGACTTACTAACATTCAATCACAACACTTATATTTAGTTTTGCACCAACAAGATGACATTTTTAACCACCGTTGTCACCAGTACAAATTTTAAAAAAAACAATACGAGACACGTCAAAATATCCATGTACAATTTTCCAATAACACAAGGAGAAAGATTTAGTGTAAAGCTATATAATAGTTGCAGAGTAGAATTTAACCTTGAACCTTTGTTTTGGTGCTTTGATGGGTTGATCTAAAATTTAATTGATCCACTTTAATTAGCTTGTGATTTAAGCTTTCCAATGCAATTATAAACCTTAAATTTTGAGCTATGTGATAGAAGTTATGATCTTGACAAGTGGGATGACTAGAAATAAATGACTCTAACAATTATAAGCAGTCTACTTCTTTAGCAAAGCATCTTTCTTTGTTGCTTGCCTAAAAGATTTTGGCTTGAATTTTTCTTTAATATCCTTTGCATATAGCAATTGCTCCATCGCTAGAATTCATCAGTAGGAACTCAATGAACTATGTGTCACTTGTTTTGATATCACTCTCCAAATATCAATCAAGATAAAGTAAATAGAAAGGTTGATGAACAATTTTTTTGGAACTCGATAAGTATTTATCAAAAGCATAATTTTTGATTTGGATAATCTATTAGTTGTAGGTTACACTTAGAGTGTCACTAAGGGGAATTTAAAAGCTAATATTTGTTTATAGAAAGCACAAGTTTTAAATTTTAATGATTGTGAGTTGTGAAAAGCACTTAAATTGCCAATGAAGGAAGCCACTACTATTCATGTGAGATATAATATAAAAAATTATAACTATTTATGAAATAACAAGGAGATAAAGAAAATTTCTAAAATCATATAATCCCTATCAAATGCATGCATGCAAAATAAATGAGGCACTCTGCTATTGTAGGTCTATACAAAATGGATTTGCTAAGAATTTATAAAGTTCAAGAAAATGTGTTGGGTAGGTGTAAATATAAAATTACGCAACCTTTTAATAACATCCTTGTGGCTTTCCTTGGAACAACATATGAACATTCATTAAAGGATAATTGAAAATGGATTTTTGTTAGAAGTTGTAGTTGTTAATACACCAATAGAATTGCATGCAAAATGTGGAAGCATATACACAGAATGATTTGTACACCTCAAATAAATATGGTCTTATGTATTGCAATGATTGCAAGATATGTATAAAATGGATTTGTTGAAAATTATTTTGAAAATTTCAATCAAATGTACATGGTAGGTATAATGCCAAACTCACAATCTGTAATGGCATTCTCTCACCCTGTGGGAAAATGGAAGCTTTAGAATAGGGTATGGACATCTATGAAAGCATAATGAAATATATGTGCTTAGATCCAACCAACAAATCCCTAGAAAATTTTCATAATTTAATAATTCTATAAATGTTCACAAATCCCAAGCAAAAGGCTCAACACCTTTTAGAGAATCCTACTATTTGGTTGAAACTAAATAGTAATAGTTTTAAGTCATGCATTCATCTTTCAAAAACCTATACAAAGCTTAGGTTAGAGATGAACAAATGCCTTCTAATAATTGTAAATGGTGGTTGGAATCAAATGTAAACTAAGATATGTGACATGGTCATTATGACATAAATCTTGGATGCAACTCTTCTTCTCCCCCCTTTGGATCATACATATTTCTAGGATGATCCTAGTAAATTTAATGATATATTTGATTGGAAACAGTTCATTAGAAATTTGAAATGTGATATCAATATATTGGAGTCCCTACCACATTTTTATGAAAATGTAAAGCCTTTGAAAAAAAGTTCATATATCCTAATCAAATATCTCTTGTTATAAGATAGGAGTACTTCCTTTAGTAAAGCATCATAACATTCTATACTTCACTCATACAAATTCTTGACTTTTCAATAATGGTCTTCCTAGTTCCAATCAAAATTTGAGATGTTGTACAAAATTTCAAGCATTGAGACATGAATTATCCACTAAGGAACTTGGGAATGTTGGAAAAACAAGGGTAGACAACTAAGAGGGGGGGTGAATTAGTTGTCCCAAAACTTCAAAACTTATTCAACTTATTAGCCTTATTCTCAAATCTAATTATTAACCATGAAAATAAAAATTAGCAACACATCAGAAGCACACATAACACCAATGTTTTTATGTGGAACCCTGTTAGGGGAAAAAAACAGTGGAGGTCAATCCATAAGATTATACCCTGTTAAAAGTATAAGAAGATAAAATATGCGGAATGCACATGCATTCAGGCACACTTCCTAGAGCTCACTGCTCAAATGCAAAGAAGACACACTAACTTACAAAGAGATTTAGATTAAATCCATTTGTAGGGATTAAACTAAGAAAATAGCATCTGCTAATTCCTAGTTATAGTTCCAGTTAAGTGCATGAACAATACTTCACTCTTCTACACACTTCTTCACTTTTCTTCACACTCTGCTCTACCTTCGAATGATTTAGAACATTATCCACACATACACACACAATCGAGCATCCACTAGCATACAAATGACCGCTCTTATATATCCACAACAAGAATTTTCACTGCTACAAGTCAGCTACAAAAAAATAATAAAATGAATATAGTTGTCAGCCCAAACCATCCATAATAATTAATGTGCATCAACTAAAGTCAGCCACAACTTAGTGAGAACCCAAAACAACATCTCCAACATGAAAACTCTTTAATTAAATTCTCCTTGAAGATCCACAACACGCTTCAACACCTTGTTGGCCAAGAACAAGAAAAATATGAACACGTAAGAGAAAATCGCCAACCATGATCACACGATCAATGCAGACGTGCAACAAAGATAGAGCATGAACTAGAAACATCCACAAGCATCAAAAACCAATAGAGAATCATCCACAGCAGCTGAACTAACTGAAATAGCCTCATCTTCAATTAGATACACCAATTGAAGAAACAAAAAAACTGTCAGAATGAAAAATCTTCATAACTCGATCAAATCTTCATGCGGATCTTTGAAACTTGATGTGGATAAACTAGATACACTCAGAAAAAAAACCCGTTATTCCACAACCTTAGATCATCAATGTACATAATGTACCACCATACTAAACATCACTTCACCACTAACAACCTGCAACTCATTTCTTACAATTTTCTCAATATCCTCGACATATATAGCTTCAAATGAATTAATGCTAATAGCGTTGACATCAATGACAACCTCATATCAGCAACACAACCACAACATCCAATAGGGAATACCTTAGTATATATGATGAATAAGAATAGGAATTCTTATGTTGCACTTCACTTGAGATTTGAGAAGGATATGTTGGTATTCACTAGCTATTTAGACAACTTGGCATTAGAAGTAGCTAAGGAGTTGCAAAATGAGATATGTAGTAGATAATTGGAAGGAGAAAGATATTGATGGTGAGGAGAAAAGAAGTTAAGGTGGTTGTCATACGAATGTCCATGAGACTTGACTTCTATTGAAGAACTTAGTATTTCCATAAATATTTGAATATTTATATTATTACCAGTTGGAAATTTGTGGAGATAAAGAGAATGGTTTAATATATATGGATGGGATTCTATAGAAAAGAGAAGCTAGTGTTATTTGTGCTTGTGTTTGATCAGTGTGAAGTGGAACCTTGTCAGTGGAGTTTTGGTTATAGGAAGTGATAACTATGACATAGTTATTATTGTTTTCACGAGGATTGCACCATGGCTAAGTGTAAAACTTAGATATCCTATGAAACATGGGATCATCTTCATGTTGTGGATTTCCTATAGTGAAGATGAACATACAAAGAGGGTTGGTCCCCCTAGTGAACCTCCTATAATTATTGCCTTTATTAGGACAAGGGATAGAAGAACTAAAATTTAGAATATTACTTCATCCTATGAGGTGATGCACTAAAAATATGAGACTTATACTTGTTGTTTCAACTCACAACTTCTCTCAAAAAACCAATTTTACTCTATGCACAACACAGTTTTCACAAGCTCACACAACAATGTTTCATAAAAGGTTGTATTTCAGGTTTTTGAAGGAAAAGTGAAATTTTTCACAACTACAACTACTAAAAGACATAACAAAACCTATGACCTATATAAGTTTTTCTTATTCTAGTATAATTTTTTTTACAATGATACATAATTCAAGGATCATCAACAAAGACACTCAACACATGAATTTAGAGAAGGAAAATATGCTACTTTTATTGAAAAATGGGAATTTTTTTGTACAAATCTAAAAAATATCCTTGAGAATACATAAATTGTTTCCCTTCTCTTGCATAAGGCAAAAAAGAAGAATGAAATAACTAACTCTAAAAAGAGTTGAATGCTTGGCTTTATGGAAAGCCTCCTTAAGATAACTAAAGTTGGTCCTCATGGAAGATGTTGAGCTTGCATGAATGTGGAACTCCCTATGAACTAGTTGTAAATCATGCAAAGTCTAGTGAAAAAGAGTTGACTTGAATTATTGACCTCTTGACCTTTGCATGCCCTTGAAGTGTGCCCCCAACTAATCTTGAACTAATCTTCACAAATATGCATGAAAATGTTTGGAATTAATGTCTTTAATCAATTTGCATGAAACTATAGGTTGTTGGTCATAAAAGGAAAAAAAACTTAATTTTAGGGCCCCAAACTACCTCAATTTGCATGCTTTTGGCTTCAAACTCCTCGTAACTCCAGTTGTAACCATGTGGGCTTCTTAAGTAGGCTTAAACTGCCTATAAGTGCTTGAAAACTAGCCTTTTAACTATCTTAACTCATGAAACCCATGCATGATGATGTGTCATTTGGAGCTACCTGAAGATAACTAGTCCTTCTAGGAGGTGTAGGAGAAGTTAGTAAGCTTTTAAATAATGCATCATCTTGACTTCAATTTATTGCTTTGTATAGCTACTCTTCCTTTGTATTTGCTCAGTATTTATATCTTAATTTATTGCAATACTTAGGTCACTACCTTCCTTATTTGTGCATACCATTATAAAACTCTACCTTATGTCCATTAAAATTGTCTTTGCTTCTATATTCACTTCCCAAAGAATCTTTGGCATCTCATGAATTCTCTATAGTATGCCTTAGCATTATCCTTATTTATCTTGTTCCTATTAGAAACCAAGATCATATTTGCAAACTGAAAATACCTTCCACGGAAGAGAAAATCAAAAAAAGCAGAGAGGTTGCAAAAAGATGTGCAACATAATATTATTTGAGAACTCAATAATTACAAGATAATGATTTGCTTTATAAAAGCAAAGATGTAAAACCCTAATCTTATCTTGAGCAAAAAGATAGCTCAATAAGATAAAGATGAGAATTAATTAACCTAGGAAATAAATAATACCTAAGTAAAGTTATGCAAGTGTAATTAAATATTAATTACACCAACACCCCCCATAAGTGCAACTTAGGGAGAAGAAAATTATTATGCAAATATGAGTTCTAGCAACAAGGCCTGATTAGGTACCCAAGTACAAATGCAATAATGAGGTAGAGAAGGAAAACCCAGTGGGACAAAACCCCCCTACAATGAGATGACTGCTGCAAAGAAGCACCGGAAGAACACTATGGAGTAACACTGGAACCGCAATTCGACAAGCAAGGAAAGATACTTCTTTCTACAACTGAAACCAAAAATGAAATCACAATAATGTGACAGCAGACCCAATGCCATGGAACACTGGAAAACTCACAAACTGGAACAACCCTGGAATCTGTGAAGCAACAGTAGATGAGATGATGACAGAATCTGGAAGCCGTGTATCTCGATGCCAATGCCAAACTGTGACTGAAAATATTCCATGGGAAGGAGTACCAAAAAAGACTCTGGAACATTAACCATAAAAACATGGCCCTCAACTGAGAAGGATTTGAACCAATGCAGATCAAGAAACATAATCTCTCAACTGAAGTGTGAACTGATGAATCCAATATGTGTCAAGGAATAGCAAAAATGTGGCCAAAAGAAACTAGGAGACCAGATAACCCATATGATTTGCCATCAAAACAAAATGGATATGGAGATCAAAGTGAAAACTACACTCTAATCAGATTTATTATGCAAGAAACCCCCCTGAATGGAACTTTATCTTAGTTCATTTATTACAATAACCCAACGATTATAAAAGGAGAGCATACAAACATGCATAAATAGAAAATAAAAATTGATGTCAGATCTATGTAGAGGATAGAATCAGCTTTTCGATGCCGTGAGAATGATGGAAAAAGGATCACCGAGTCAAAAGATATGCCCTCTGAAGCGAAATATGAACATCTGACTTCAACTAGAAAAATATCCCATCAAATAGAAAAATCTCTGAAAACAAATTGCACCATCAGAAAATTGGGCTTGCCAGCTTTCCGGTGATATCTCATTTCAAAAAATCCTCCTCCGGGATCAAAAGTTATGCCAAAATGAAAAAAACAGTTGTATGGGAGCAAATTAGGGTTTTCAAAGACTAATAGGGCACAAAAGTTAAGCACCTTTTGGCTTGGCCCCCGATCCACCATATGACTGTGGGCGGGGCTGGTGCAAAAAAGAAACCCTCCACTAGGCGGGTGGCAGGTGGGCGGGGCTGAGGTGGCATTGCTCCTGGCACTACCAATGGGGAAGCCCCCTGCAGGATAGCCCATAGACAGTAATCTGACAGGGGTGAAAGGTAGAAGGGGCGCAGGGGTTAAAAGCTAGCGGCCGGTGTGGAAAAAGACCAGTGAATAGGGGAATATTCCGGCCAGCATGTGGTGTAGGGAAGCCAACAGATAAAACAATGGCCACCGGAGGAGTTGTGTGCGGAGGGAGTACAGATCGAAGCCTGGTACGATGGTACCAGGCATTAAATGCCAGATTTTGTTTTTTTTAAAAACAAACCCCCCACACAAAAAAAAATAATATGCCCATAAACTTTTATTTTGCCCAAAAAAATTTTAAAAGCTCGATAGAAATATATTGCAGAACATAGAAAAATTTAAAATATTTTTTTTATTCTGCAGTCATACACTGTACCTGGCAGGCCGTATGGCCTGCTGGGTAAAAAAAATTTGCCTCACGAATAGCTGACGCTTAATATAGGTGAGTTATATGTCATTTTTCATCTCTCAGACGCTCTAGATCTGATGGCGAGGTCCGATCTACCTGAAAATGCACCAGAAGCTTCGCAACTCTCAGATCTGGAAAATCTTCAAACCCTCATAACTCTAGCATAAAATGTCGAATTCACACGAAACAAAAGTTGATCTTGACTTTTTCGATAGCCTTGAACTTGAATATGAGATCAAATTTCCTCCAACATTCACCGAAAGTAACTGTGCAAGAGCACCCAAATAGAGAGACAAAACTTGAGGTATGAAAACCCTCAAGGAATCTTGAACTAACTTTGTAATGATTTTCTCCATAAATATAAGAAAGGGCTAAAAATCAAGGCTCTGATACCATTTTAGAAACCAAGATCAGATTTGCAAACCGAAAAGACCTTCCATGGAAGAGAAAATCAGAAAAAGCAGAGAGGTTGCAAAAGAATGTGCAACATAATATTATTCGAGAATTCAATAATTACAAGATAATGATTTTCTTTATAAGAGCAAAGATGTAAAACCCTAGTCTTATCTTGAGCAACAAGATAGCTCAATAAGATAAAGATGAGAATTAATTAACCTAGGAAATAAATAATACCTAAGTAAAGTTATGCAAGTGTAATTAAATATTAATTACACCAACAGTTCCTCCATGTTTACTAAAAATTTTGTCCTTCATGTTGGGATTAAGTTGTCTCAACCTGAGATTCCTAATATTGATCTAATTCGATGTAATTTAATGTATTTATTTGAATAATTTAAATACCTATGGTGTCATGTCACTAATTGGGACCCACCAATTGTGTGGCATCCCTGTTGGAGGTGACTAGATGACACATCATCATCCCAAGTGGACATAGGCATCCCACTTTGGAATATATGACATCTTAAAGATTCTATTACATGTCATATGTAAGGCATCTTTGAATGGGTGAAATTTGGTGCCCAAGTTGGGTTATGACAAAGTGCAAGAGAATCAACTATTTTTAGCCAATTATGAAAAATTCTCTTATAGCTATAAGTGCTATCAGCTATGACAGATTCTATGACAGTAGTAAGATGTGTAAGGCATCTATCATAGCCTATTTTTAGCATATTCTAGGTTTCCAAGCTTGAAAGAAGACTATTTGCATGTTATACACTTGGAAGGGGTGTAAGGGAATATGTTACATGTGTCTAAATGCATGGCTAAGGTGTTGAAAGTTGTGCCTCTTGGACGACCCACACCTTCTAGATGATTCATGAAGCTTGTATCACTCTATTTATTGAGTACCTTGTGTTGTAGAATGGATAGCTTGTTTGCAGATAACAAAGTACTGCCAGTATTACCCTAGAAACAGGTGTTGGTGTTGAAGCACTTGTTGAAGAAGCTTTGTACTTGGAGAAACATTGTAATCACTATTTGATATAATAGAAAAATATTGTGCTTTTGGAGGTTGGGGTTTTTTAACCGAAAGGGTTTTCCCCACAGTAATCTTGGTGTCACTATTTATGCATTGTTTTATGTGTGTACTTGCTGATTTAATCCATTATTCTCTATGTGTATCTCTCATTGTAACTAAATAAGATGTTTAAAAGAATTTTTTGTAACTCTCCTCTGATTAGATTAGTGTAGGAAGTTGTTTCTGCTCACTCAATTTCCAATTAGTTGGTATCAGAGCCTAGCCAACCTTGGTTCCTTTGTTGGGTAGAAGGGTTTTTTGAGATAATCTCAGTTTCATTGGGAGTTTTGTAGAAGAGTGTATTTCGTGACCTTGTTGTAGGAAAGAGATGGCAAGCACATCTTGGAGGATTGGGATGGAAAATTTTAATGGTGGTAATTTTGAGTTATGGAAACTCAAAATGGAAGGCATGCTAGTAGACCAAGATTTATGGTGTATAGTTTCCAAAACCATGCCACAAGGCATGAAACAAGAGGATTGGGATCTCATGGATAGGAAAGCCAAGGGTCTTATTATACTTTGTTTGGCTGATTTCATTCTCCTGAATGTCCATGAAGAGAAAACTTTCTCTTCTTTGTGAAAGAAGTTTGGTGATGTCTACCAGGATAAGTCCTTGGTAAACAATCTTTTCCTAAGAAAGAAGATGTATTCTCTGAAAATGGAAGATGGAAGATCTATTGCAGATCGCCTAAACTCTTTTAACATGGTTGTTGTGCAACTGGGTTTCATTGGAGACAAAATAGATGAACAAGACCGTTGCATGATCCTTTTGTGTCCGTTGTCAGACTCTTGGGATCACTTGGTAATGGCTAGTGGAAGCACTACTTCCACCTTCAAGATGGATGGGGTTTTTGCCTCATTACTATCTAAGGAGATGCAAAGGAATTCTTCTAAGATGGGCAAGGAGGCCCTTGCAATCCATGGCAGACCAAAAGAGAGAATCAAAAAGAAAGAAAAGAGATCTAAGTCAAAGTCTCGAAGGAGATCAAAGTCTCCTAGTAAGAAGTCCAAGGAAAAATGTTGGAATTGTGGTGAAACTAGTCACATCCAGAAAGATTGCAAGAAGAAGAAGAAGAAGAAAAACAACCCTTTCTCCAATTTTGAATTTGAGAAATCATCCCAAGATGATGGAGAAGATTTTATCATAGCCTTGGCAGCTCATGCATCTGATGATGTGTGGTTGATAGATTCAGGTGCATCCTTTCACATGACTTCTCACAGAGATTGGTTCTTGAAGTATGAGGAGTTTGATGGTGGAGAGGTGTACCTAGGAGATGACTCTCACCTGAATTTTTTTGGTCATGGAAGAGTCAAAATCAAATTTCCTGATGGAAGAGTGAAAGGGGTTAATGGTGTCCTGCATATCCCGAGTTTGGCACGAAACCTACTTTATGTAAGTAAATTGAATGATTCAGGAGCACAAGTTGTTTTCTCTAATAGAGGGTGCAAGATGAGAAGAGGAGATATGGTGTTGGCTAAGGGAATTCATATTAGGACTATGTTTCAGCTGGATGCATGCAATGTATAGTACAATAGTTCTTCTGATGTCTCAAAAAAGAGACTTTTGGATTCTTCATTCTCACCATCTGGTTGTGCAAAAAAGAAGCATGCTATAGCTACATCTAATGGTCATGCATTCTGGGTACCTAATGGTGCTCATTCCATGGAAATGAAGCTTCCTACAAAGAATACAATGTTATGGCACCAACGACTTGGTCACATTGGTGAGAAGGATCTTAGAACCCTAAAAAATAAGAGCCTTATTAAAGACCTTGATGATTGTAATCTTGAGTTTGACTTTTGCAAACATTGTGTATATGGAAAACAACACCGTGTTTCTTTCTACTCTAGTTCTCATAAGTCTTTTGGGGTTTTAGACTATGTACATTCAGATGTTTTTGGTCTTGTAAATTTTCCTTTGTTATCAAAATATGTATATTTTGTTTCTTTCATAGATGATTACAGTAGGACATTTGTATATTTTCTCAGAAGAAAAGTTGAAGTCTTTAGTCGATTTAAGGAGTTTAAGGCCTTGGTAGAAAATCAAACTAGCAAAAATATCAAGTGTTTGAGAACTAATAATGGTGGTGAGTTTTTTTCCACAGAGTCTGAAAAGTTTTGCAAAGAGCATGGGATTGAGAGACATAAAACTACTCCCTACACTCCATAGCAAAATGGAGTTGCAAAGAGAATGAATAGAACATTGATGGAGAGGGCTAGGAGTATGTTGAGTGGTGCTAGCCTTGAAAAAAAAATTTGGGCTGAAGTGGTAGCCACTGCATGTTATTTGATCAATAGATCTCCTACATCAGCACTTGTTGGAAAGACACCCATGGAGGCATGGTCTACTAAAAATTCTTTGATGAGACATCTTAGAGTATTTGGTTGTCAAGCTTACACTCGTGTTTTGATTAAGAAGAGGTCTAAGTTGGATAACAAGGTTGTTAAGTGTACCTTTATCAATTATGGTGTTAGTGTGAAAGGGTACAAGCTTTGGGATCTATTAGCTCATAAGGTTATCTACAGAAAAAGTGTGATCTTCAGAGAGATGAAACCTTCCTCTATTGAGCTGCAACTATAGAAAGAGGAGAAACAAAAGAAGGAGACAGTTCATATTCCACCTACTCCAAAGAAAGAACCATGTACTCCTATTGGACCTGATGATGAGAGCTCAAGTAGCTCTGAATAAGAAGAACCTCAACCTCAGCCTTTGAGGAGGTCTACACTAGTTAGGCGAAAACCGAAAAGGTTTGGATATTCATTATTGGATTCCAGTTGCATATTTTCCTTGATTACAAATACTAATGAGCCTAGGACTATTAGAGAGGCTATGGGTATGAATGGTTCAGATTCTTGGATGCAAGCCATGGATGAGGAGATAGCTTCATTAAAGAAAAATAAGACTTGGGATCTAGTACCTTTTCCTACTAGACGTAAACCTGTTGGTTGTAAATGGGTGTTCAAGAAAAAGTGTGGTCCTAATGGTAGTGTTGAGAAGTATAAGGCATGCTTGGTCGCTAAGGGGTATTCCTCAGTGGATATATTCTCTCTTGTAGCGAAGCTGACATCTATCCAACTTTGTTGTCACTTGCAACAGCATATGACTTAGAAGTGGAATAAATGGATGTGAAGACAACATTCCTTCATGGTGATTTGGAGGAAGAGATATATATGTCACAACTAGAGCATTTCATTGAAAAAGGTAAAGAAAATTTGGTTTGAAAACTAAAGAAGTCTCTTTATGGTTTGAAATAGTCTCCTAGAATGTGGTATCAGAAGTTCAATACCTATGTGTTGTCATTGGGATTTCAGAGATCTAAATCTGATCATTGTGTATATTTTAAAACTAATAATGATCGTGTTCTCATTATTGTCCTATACGTAGATGATATGTTGGTTATTGGGAATGGTAAAAGTATGATTTTAGATTTGAAGTTTCAGTTGTCAGCACAGTTTGAGATGAAAGACCTAGGTGCAACTAGGTACATTTTGGGAATGGAAATCATGAGGGATAAAGCTAACAGAAAGCTTTGGTTAAGCCAGAGCAAGTATGTAAACTCGGTGTTGGAGAGATTCAATATGGTAGATTGTAGATAGTTAGTTGTTCCTGTGATGCAAGGGACAAATATTTTTGTAAATGATTATTCAAAATCTCCTACTGAGATGGAGGACATGACTAGAGTACCTTATGCAAGTGCAATTGGCAGTTTGATGTATGTGATGGTGTGTACGAGACCATACATTGCCCAAGCAATGGGAGTCCTTAGTCATTTCTTGGCTAATCTTGGACGGGTGCATTTGGATGTTGTTAAAAGAGTGTTCAAATTTTTATGGGGTACTTCCAAGTATGCCTTATGTTTTCATGGTTATCCTATTGGACCTCAGCATTTAGTGAGCATTTGAGGATATGTCGATTCAGATTGGGCAGGTGACATTGATAGCAAAAGATCCACCAGTGGTTATGTGTTTATGATGTTTGGTGGTTCTATTAGTTGGATAAGTAAGCAACAAGTTGTAGTTGCTTTGTCCATGATAGAGGAAAAGTATGTGGAAGCCACCCATGCTTGTAAGGAAGCCATTTGGATTAAGATATTATGTTCAAATATTGGTTTAGATGCAAGACAAATTACTGTTTGTTGTGACAGTCAAAGTGTAATTTTTCTAGCAAAGAATCCTACCTTCCATGCTAGAACAAAGCACATTGATGTTCAGTATCATTTTGTTCATTATATGGTAGAAGATGGAAAGGTGAACCTGGAGAAGGTTGACACTTTGGCGAATGTTGCAGATGCATTGACAAAACTAGTGAACACTGAAAAGTTCAAATGGTGTTCCAATTCCATGGGGCTTGGGGCCTTGAGCAGATGATTTTGTATGACTCTTGGCAAGTCTTCGACAAGTGGGAGAATGTTGGGATTAAGGTGTCTCAACCTTAGAGTCCTAATATTGATTTAATTTGATGTAATTTAATGTATTTATTTCCTATGGTGTCATGTCTCTAATTGGGACCCACCGGTTGGGTGGCATCCCCATTGGAGGTGACTGGATGACACATCGTCATCCCAAGTGGACATAGGCATCCCACTTTGGAATCTATGACATCTTATAGATTCTATCACATTTCATAAGGCATCTTTAAATGCATGGGTGAAAGTTGGCGCCCAAGTTGGGTTATGACAAAGTGTAAGAGAATCAACTATTTTTAGCCAGTTATGACAAATTCTCTTACAGCTATAAGTGTTGTCAACTATGAAAGATTCTATGACAACTATAATATGTGTAAGACATATTTCATAGCCTATTTTTAGCATATTATAGGTGTCAAATCTTGAAAGAAGACTATTTGCATGTTATACACTTGGAAGGGGTGTAAGGGAATATGTTACATGTGTCCAAATGCATGGCCAAGGTGTTGAAAGTCGTGCCTTTTAAATTTGGATGACCCACACCTTCTAGATGCTTCATGAAGCTTGTACCACTCTATTTATTGAGTGCCTTGTGTTCTAGAATGGATAGTTTGTTTGTAGGTAACGAAGTGTTGCCAGTATTACTCCAAAAATAGGTGTTGGTGTTGAAGCACTTGCTAGAGAAGCTTTGTACTTGGAGAAACATTGTAATCACTATTTGATATAATATAGAAGTATTGTGCTTTTGGAGGTTGGGGTTTTTTACCCGAAAGGGTTTTCCCCATAGTAATCTTGGTGTCACTATTTATGCATTGTTTTATGTGTGTACTTATTGATTTAATCCATTATTCTCTATGTGTATCTCTCATTGCAACTTAATAAGGTGTTTAAAATAAATTTGTGTAACTCTCCTCTAATTAGATTAGTGTAGAAAGTTGTTTCTACTCACCCGGCTTCCTTTCACTTCATTAGTCAATAATTGTCACCTACTTCTTTCAAACCTGTAGGTTATTATGTTCATGTAAACTACCTTTTATTTCATGGAGTCATGTGCTATAATATGAATGTTTGATAGTAATTGTCCCTTTTTGGAGTGATTGTTCTATTTTTCATTGTTCCTAACTATCATTATGTCATTCACTCTGTCCTTAATAATCCTTCAATACTGCCCCTAGGGTCTTTAAATACTTACCATACATCACAGTGAAAGACTTTTCCTTTCTTATCCTGGCTTAGTCCTCTCTAAGTCTTCAGGTCACCATCAAAATTCATTGAATTATAGCCACAATCATAGATGAATATCCTCTTACCTTCTTAAGCTAGTATCACTTTCCTTGCATAGTTTCTTGAGTCTTTCTTTCACTTGACCATTTCTCCTTTACCCATATTTTCCTTCCTCATAGCATGAACTTCCTTTTCTAGTCCTCTTCAATGGGACTTGACTAGCCCCTTCATCGTACTTGCTTTTACCATAGTCATTATGACTATCATTTTCCCATTGGACTATCAATGTCCTTCATTGCCTTGAGATTTGACCAAAGGACTACTGCTAACCTTGTTAAACTATCATGCTTTGTTGTGACAACCAAATGCATCACCTTCATATTAATGTTTGATCTTTATATGTCCTCAATAACTTTGCATCACTATCTTAGGGGCTTCTTCTTTACAAAATTCATTGCCCTTTGTTCTCTTCATATGTCAAAACCAAAAGAGCACTATCTTCATAATTGAATGGATGTCTTTTGACACTACCTTCACGGTGATTGTGCTTTACTTAAAGGAATGCATTTTCCCTTATAAACATGTCATACATCATTTTGTATAGGATGTCACTATATTTTGTATAAGGATTGTCCTTCATAAGGATAGCCATTTCATTAGCATTAACTATCTTGCATTAAGAATGTCATGCCACTTTCTTTCATCAACTATTCTCGTCTTCTTTAAAACCTTATGTTTTTCTTAGTGTCATTTATGAACAAGGATTATGGTTGTCCTTTTGGAATTGACTAGACTATTCCACGGTTATTCCTCCATTATCATTGTATTTGCATAGTCTCCTCTGACTATCATTTCAGTCCTACTCTGCCCTTTGTTTTATTTGACCATATTTCATATATATATTACCATTATCATTAATGTACCTAATACTATCTTTAATTGTTGCTCGATCTCTGTTGATTGTCCTCCTATAAAATTCATGGTCTGCCCTTTTTTGATGATCTCTTAATTGTCATCAATGTCATGGTCCCAACCATGAATTTATAGAATGGGTCACACAATCCATTTATTGTCAAGGTCTTTGTCAACATCTCCTTAAGCTACTATCATTGTCATTATGTATGTTAAGGACATAGGACAACCATTAGTATTGTTTACAAAGTTACATTTATAATCATAAGCCACTGTCCATTTTTCACTACCTTCATAGTCCTAAGCCACTATCCATATTAGTCATTGATTGTCATAAAAGACATTGCATAGTCTTTAGGCATTAATACTATAGACATCTTCTCACTATCATTTGACCTCCATTCATGGTCCATTATCTCATTGATCAAAGTCTTCATTCACTATCCATTATCTCACTGATCAAAGGTCTTCAATTATTGTCCCCCTTTTATGGTCAAATACACATTCTTTAGCTCTATCATAGATCATAAATCAACTTTGTCCATACATTTCTCACTATCATGACCTCGCAGTCTATTTGTTGGTTCATAGTCATACAAGGTACTAATTGTCATAAATTGCACAGTCCTTAGGCACACTTTTATCACTGTCTTTACTCCACACACTTTTATCATTGTCCTTAGATTACTTTGACTATCCCTTGTTCATATGACTACCCTTCTTAGTGTCAAAAACCATATCCCAAGTCTTGATCCTTTGTATTGTTAAAATTTCCCCATCACATATTTGTCATGTAACTTCATTGATGTTGATTGCCTTGTATATGACTATCCATATAACATGATAGTAAGGACTTATTGTTCATAAACACCACAGTCAGAAATGACTATCATACCTTCATAGTCATAGATAACTTTCACCATCACAAGGAGGTTATTGCATCATAAAGATATTTACTACTTTCAATCTTTAACCTTCACTTTAAAACCCTAATCTAGATCTTAGCTAGGGTTTGGATTTTTTTTTCCTTCACAAATTTTGTGACATTCTCTTTACCATTATAATCTTTAAATCTTAGCAAACATGACTATGAGAAGACTATATTTTGATAGATGAGGTCCTTTGATGAAAAGATAATCCTATACCCTGGATGAGTTACATGAGGGTTGTATGTTGAGATCAACTCTTGAGGGAGCCACATTTTTATCCACATACAACAAATTATGAGTAGGGTTTTTGACATATTTTACCTTTCATCTATGATTTTCCTTTCTTGAATTTGCTCATGAAACTAAGCTATCATTTTGTGTTTGATATTTTAAAACTTTGAACAACTTGAATGATCTAAGAAAAATGCATATGTGTTTCATGGCCTTTGGTTTTCCTTTTTTGAATTTGTTCATGAAACTAAAAAAATATATCCACAATAACCTATTGTGTACATATTAAAGAATGTTGAATGAAAGTTTAAATGCAAGAAATAAGGGTTTATTTAGTGCACCTATCAAAATGAGCCCCATATCTTCAACCTTGCATGGTTGGGCATGATTGAAAAGACTCGTGATTAGTTTCAACTCCTTGTCTTGATGGTGAGATCATTTGAAACCTCTTCAAATCTCCATGCAAGCTCCCTCAAACTTCAGTTCTAACCAAAAAAGAAAACCCTAAACCTCTTCCACATGATGTCTTCTTTAGTTTTCTTCTTTTCCACTAATTGTTAATGCCCAAACACTAAGTTTTCTCTTCTAATTTACCTTCCAACATGAGATTTTCATGCAATTACAAGCTTTTCCCTCTATCTTTATCATGGAAACTTCCCCTTTTTTTCTTTTTTGGTGTGGGAAACATGAGATTTTGAGGAATAATTCCTTTTAAAAAATAAAATCTTTAAAGATCAGCATTCCTCTTTTTTTAAGACTTAAGACCAAAACAAGATTATTTAAATGAAACATTTAAATAATGCCAAGTTTATGAAAAATGGACTACAATTATAAAATGGGATGTTAAAGGAGGTATTTTTATATTTGAGAAGAATGTACATGGTGATAAAAGGGTGTAGAGTGTTAATTATTCTTAGTGGAATGTAAGTATTTTAGTATCAACTTCCAATGATGACCAAATACAAATATAGGGAAGACAAATACTTTAATGAAGTTGATAAGGTTAGATCCACATCACCAAAGATAAACATATGATCAACATAAATTAATAATTAATACAAGGGAGGTTAAATTATGAGAAAGGATAACCAAGGAAAGATAATTTATCATTTTAAATTTGATAAGGAAATAAATCCTACATTCAAGCCTCCTATGCATTCTGAATGTAACAAGAAAAGCAAAGTTTCTTTTCATACCTATCAAAGAAAGTAATTTATATAACTTTACATGGCTTATTATTGGAGTCCCTAGAAATACAATGAACCTCTCTTAAATTTGGAAATGGCATGGCATATTATTATAGGTCCATGGAAGAGAAATATGTTAAAAAAAAGTAATTAGAGTGCATGTCCTTGAAGGCCAAGTTGTTAGTGAACAAATGACTCATGGATTGGGAGAAGACATAATACCCACTATTGTTGGCTCTCAGTTGTTTTTGGTTTGTCCTTGATGTCAAAAGTGATTTGCTTATATGAATGTGATGATATGCTTGGTGGATGTCTTTTATCTTGTTTTGATACATGATGATTATAGTTGATTTACATGGTCTATACACATGGTTCATGGCATGCAATTACAAGTTTCAGATTTCCATGCTTCAGTTTTTGATACATGTTGGTTACTGATATTGTTATCATTTTTTTAACAGGGTGCTACAAGTCAGATCAGATTTATTCTTTTCATTCTTTCAAATTGTAAGGAAAGCTAAGGTGCGGAAACAACTCTCCTAACGTCAAAACCTTAGGGAAGAATGCAGAGATACTTTTAAATTTTCAATTACAATCCAATTAAGATACACTTGAAAGCAACAACAAAAATAGAGAAATAATCATACATAGATGAACACCAGATTTATGTGGGAAAACCCTTACGGGAGAAAAACCCACCACACCAAGAAAATCCCCTTTGTATTACAGTAATGGAAATTACATACAGAGATCAAAATTATCTTTTTGATGTCAATTTACAACAACATAATCCTTGATCAACCTTGTATAGAACATCTCATTAACAATGCAGTCTCAATTGAATTCACACTGATCACTCATCGAACTGTTCATCCAACCATTTGTTCAACTTTTCATTGAACCGATCACAATCTTCAACCTCTGAGTATATCCATGACGCCCATGGTCTATCGATCTTCCTCTCAGAAATGGCCACAACAGTCTAACACCCAACAGTTCCCATTCAACTTCTCTGATTGGTCAAGAACAAACCACGTAGGATAGTTAATCGGTCAAAAGCGTTCAAATTGTATCCACATGTCGATGAGACACTAACCATGTCTCCCCGACGCCACAAGAAGGATTGTAGTTATCGCCAAGAGTCCTGACCATCGGAAGGACATTATACCAAGTTCACAAGTCACATTGACCTCAGCATTCTCATCGGTGAGACTATCGCCATTCACCAAGAGATCATACCGAAGTCCTCAAGTCATATCGATGTGAACACTATCGACAAGACTTAGTCTATCGTTGAGAGGTAATACCAAGCCCTCAAGTCATACCGAGCACCAAACAGTCACCAGGAGTCATACCGACAACAGACTACCCCATCGCTAAGACTTCATACCGAAACCTTCATGTTACTCTGATGACTCCGAGTGTAGCTATTCAGTGAGACATACCATGTATCGGCAAGAGATCTTATCGAGTCACCATCTCACCCTAATGTCTTCTAGTGAATAGCTATCGGCGAGAGAACCAACAGTCGGCAAGAGTTCTTACTGAGGCTTTCACGTCACCTCAATAGCTCTAAGTGTATGCTTATCGGTGAGACATACCATCTATCGCCAAGACTTCATACCGAAGCCTTTGTGTTACTCTGATGACTCCAGTCGCCATGAGTCCCCCCGATAACCTTTAGGCATCAACCCATCGGCAAGACCAATCCACTTGGTAGAGGGTTATAGCAAACACAATGAGTCACAGCGATAGCACCAGTTGGCAAGACATCAACAAGGTCTCGGTGACCTGAACATTTCATAAGGTTTCACAACTGCCAGTCGGCCAGACAATATGGATGTCACACCGACTTTGCTCTTTCATAGGTTTCAGCCTGTGAGATTGAGGCACATTATTCCAACAATCTCCCACTTGACGAAGATCACATAGGCACCTCCAAAGCACAACACAACTACTGAAATTCATGGGCACTGAGGCCCATCGAACTGGCACACCACCTAAACTTGTATGTGCTCACTGGCTTCGTCAATGCATCTACAACATTCTCCAGAGTATCAACTTTTTCTAATTAGACCTTTCCATCCTCCACCATATCTCGTACAAAATGGTACTATACATCTATATGTTTTGTCCTAGCATGGAAAGTAGGATTCTTTGCCAAACAGATAGCACTCTGACTATCACAGTAAATAGTTATTTTCCCTACATCAAAACCAATGTTAGAACAAAAATGTTTCAACCAAATTGCTTCTTTACAGGCATGTGTTTCTGCAATGTATTATGCCTTTGTAGTGGACAAAGCGACTACAGCCTGCCGCTTACTCATCCAACTCACTGCACCACCATTCAACATGAAAATATATCCACTGGTGGATCTCCTGCTGTCAATGTTCCCTACCTAATCAGAATCCACATAGCCTCAAATACTGAGAATCCTCTTTGATTCAACCAAGTTCCCATGGTAACACAAAGCATATTCTGAAATGCCCTTCAAATATCTAAACACTCTCTTCACAGCATCCCAATGTGTCCTTCCAGGATTAGCCATAAACCAACTAAGTACTCCCACTGCTTGGGCAATGTCTGGCCTTGTACATACCATTGCATACATAAGACATCCAACCGCACTAGCATAAGGTACACTGGTCATGTCCTCCATCTCAGTAGGAGATGTTGGATAGTCTTCAACAGATAGCTTCATTCCCTGCAAAACTGGAACAAATAGCTGCTTGCAGTCATTCATACAAAATATCTCTAGAACAGTCTTAACATACTTACTCTGACTGAGCCAAAGTTTTCTATTCTTCTTGTCCCTGGTGATTTCCATTCCCAGAATATACCTTGCTGCACCAAGATTTTTCATTTCACACTTTGTAGACAACTGAGACTTAAGATCAGAAATCATTAACTTGCTATTGCCTATGAACAGTATATCATCAACATAGAGAGCAATAATAAGGACTTGATCACTTTCAGCTTTGTAATACACACAATGATCAAATTTTGATCTTACAAATCCCAATGGAAAAACAAAAGTGTCAAACTTCTGGTACCACATTCTAGGAGACTGCTTTAATCCATACAGATATTTTTTCAACTTGCAAACCAATCTTTCTTTACTTTTTTCCACAAAGTGCTCAAGATAGGACATATAAATCTCTTCTTCAAGATCACCATGAAGAAATGTTGTCTTCACATCCATCTATTCGACCTCTAAATCATATGTTGGTGCAAGTGACAAAAGAAATATAATGGACGTTAGCTTAGCTACAGGAGAAAAAATATCCCCATAATCAATTCCCTCTACCTGGGAATAACCCTTCGCAACCAACCTCGCCTTATACTTTTCCACACTGCCATCGAGACCTATTTTCTTTTTAAATACCCATTTGTAGCCCATAGCTTTTCTGCCTTTAGGCAAGGGCACCAAACTCCAAGTATCATTATTTTCTAATGATGCCATTTCTTCATTCATGGCTTCCAACCAAGAGTTTGCATCATACATTCTAAATGCCTCTTTCACAATCCTAGGCTCATCAGTGCTAAAAATTAAAGCATAGGCACAAGTAGAATCTATCAAAGAAAACCCATACCTATCAAGTTTCTTTCTTTCACGAGTTGACCTCCTCACTTGCTAAGGTTGAGGTTGTTCTTCTTCAGAACTCTCAGAACTACTTGAGCTCTCCTCAGTTTCAAGTACATTTTGAATTTTCAATTCCTCTTTATCTGGTGTAGGAGGAATTTCAACTACATCCTTTTTGTTTTATGATTTTGTCTTTGATTGCATATCCAAGGTAGAAGGCTTCATCTCACGAAAGATAACACTTCTATTGTATAGAACTTTCTCTATATTAGGATTCCAAATCTTGTATCCTTTTATGCCAGCACTATAGCCAATAAAATACATTTAATAACCTTGTTCTCCAATTTAGATCTTTTCTCATTCAGCACATATGCATATGCCTCATAGCCAAAAACACGAATATGTCTCAGAGAGAGCTTCTTACCAAACCATGCTTCCAAAGGTGTTTTCTCAACAAGAGCAGAATTAGGAGAACGGTTTATCAAGTAACATGTTGTAGCAACTGCCTCAGCCCAGAACTTCTCCTCCAAGCCAGCACTGCTCAGCATACTTTGTGCTCTTTCCATCACTATCCTGTTGAACCTTCCTGCAACTCCATTTTGCTGTGGAGTGTAAGGTGTAGTTTTATGTATTTTAATCCCATGATCTTTACAGTACCTCTCGAATTCATCAAAACAAAATTCACCACCATTATCAGTCCTTAAACATTTTATTTTTCTTCTAGTCTGATTTTCTACAAGGTTCTTAAATTCCTTAAACCGACTGAACACTTCTTATTTACTTTTCAAAAAATAAACAAATGCTCTTCTCGAATAATCATCAATGAACAATACATAGTAGCTTGACTTAGACAAAGAAGGAACATTCACTAGACCAAAAACATCATAATGTATATAATCAAGCAAACCAGAAGATTTGTGAGGACTGGAATAAAATGAAACACAGTGTTGTTTACCATATATACAATTTTCACAAAACTCGAATTTGAGGTTACAATATTCAAGCCCCTCAACCAACTTTTTATTCTTCAAGGTTTTTAAACCTTTCTCACCAATGTGGTCTAGCCTATGATGCCAGAGCATAGTCTTTTCTGCTGGAAGTTTTACTGCCATAGAGTTTACACTATCAGGAATTTTTACATTATTTTCTCCATGAGTAGCTTTCTGTGACTTTATAGAGACACTATTGAATTGAACAGCATGTGCATCCAACTTATACAAGGTACCAATACGAGCACCTCTTGCTAGCGCCATTGATCCTCTAGTCATCTTGTAGCCATTTCCAGAGAACGTGACTTGCACTCCAATATCATTCAACTTACTAATAGAAAGTAAATTTCAAGCCAGAACTGGTATATGCATTACATCATTGATTCCCTTCACTCTTCCGTCAGGGAATTGAATTTTGACTCTTCCACAGCCAACAATTTCCAAAGATGAATCACTTGCCAAATACACCTTTCCACCATCGTATTTTTCATACTTCGTGAACTAGTCTCTATGAGATGTCATGTGGAAACATGCTCCAGAATCAATCAACCAGACATCATCAGATGCTTGTGTAGCCAAGGCTGTAATGAAGGTGTCTGCATCACTCTAAGAAGAATCATTGTTGGAAGAATTCTTCTTCTTCTTCTTCTTTTTCTCCTCTTTGCAATCCTTTCGGACATGACCAAGTTGCCCACAATTCTAGCACATCACCTTGGACTTCTTGCCAGGAGACTTTGATCTCCCTTTTGATTTGGATTTGGACTTCTTGTCCTTCTTCTTGCCTTTTTCTTTCGATCTTCCTCTAACAACAAGAGCATCCTTCGCCATCTCATAATATTTCCTTCTCATCTCTTCTAATAAAAAAGAAGCAAAAACATCTTCCATCTTAAAATTGGATGTCGTACTCCCAATAGCCATCACTAGGTGATCCCAAGAATCTGGCAAAGAACATAATAACAGCATACAGCGATCGTCTTCATCAATCTTCACACCCACAAATGTTAACTGTGTAATCAACATATTGAATGTGTTCAAATGATCAGCAACGGACCCTCCTTCCTACATTCTCAAAGAGTACAACTTCTTCCTCAAGAACAATTTATTCACCAAGGACTTGCCCTAATAAATAGCTGCCAATCTTTTCCACAAGGAAGATGCAGTCTTTTCTTCATGAACATTCAGAAGAATAGAGTCTGCTAAATAGAGCCTTATCAGCCCCTTTGATTTTCTATCTGCAAGGTCCCAATCCTCTTGCTTCATGCCTGTAGTCTTCATTCCAGACACAACAATCCAAACATCACGATCAACCAATAGATCTTCCATTTTAAGTTTCCACAACTCAAAATTATTGCCATTGAATTTCTCAATTTCAATCTTTCTTGACGTGCTTGCCATCTTACCTTGTAATTCGAATTACCAAACTTCTACAAGACTCCCACTGAACAGAATTGACTCAAAAAATGCAACATACCCACAAGGATAACACAATTGGCCAGGCTCTAATACCACTTGTAAGGAAAGCTAAGGTGCGGAAACAACTCTCCTAACATCAAAACCTCAGGGAAGAATGCAGAGAAACTTTTAAATTTTCAATTACAGTCCAATTAAGATACACTTGAAAGAAATAACAGAAATAGAGAAATAATCATACACAGATGAACACCAGATTTATGTGGGAAAACCCTTACGGGAGAAAAACCCACCACACCAAGAAAATACCCTTTGTATTACAGTAATGGAAATTACATAAAGAGATCAGTCTTATCTTTTTGATGTCAATTTACAATAGCATAATCCTTGATCAACCTTGTACAGAACATCTCATTAACAATGCACTCTCAATTGAATTCACACTAATCACTCATCGAACTATTCATCCAACCATTCGTTCAACTTTTCATCGAACCGATCACAATATTCAACCTCTGAGTATATCCATGACGCCCATGGTCTGTCAATCTTCCTCTCAGAAATGGCCACAATAGTCTAACTTCCAACGGTTCCCATTCGGCTTCTTTGATTGGTCAAGAACAAAACACGTAGGATAGTCAATCAGTCAAAAGCGTTCAAATTGTATCCACATGTCGGTGAGACACTAACCATGTCTCCCCGATGCCACAAGAATGATTGTAGTTATCGCCAAGAGTTCTGACCATTGGCAAGACATTATACTGATTTCACAAGTCGCATTGACCTCAGCATTCTCATCGGTGAGACTATCACCATTTGCCAAGAGATCATACCAAAGCCCTCAAGTGATATCAATGTGAACACTGTCAGTAAGACTTAGGCTATCACTGAGAGGTAATACCGATCCCTCAAGTCATACCGAGCACCAAATAGTTTCCAGGAGTCATACCGACAACAGAATACCCCATCGCTAAGACAAACATCCATCACTAAGACTTCATACCCAAACCTTCATGTTACTACGATGACTCCGAGTGTAGCTATTTGGCGAGACATACCATCTATCGGCAAGAGATCTTACTGAGTCACCATGTCACCCTGATGTCTTCTAGTGAATAAATGTCAGCAAGAGAACCAACAGTCAGCAAGAGTTCTTACCGAGGCTTTCACGTCACCTCGATAGCTCCAAGTGTATGCTTATCGGTGAGACATACCACCTATCACCAAGACTTCATACCGAAGCCTTTGTGTTACTTCGATGACTCCAGTCACCATGAGTCTCCCTGATAACCTTTAGGCATCAACCTATCAGCAAGACCAATCCACTCGGTAGAGGGTTACAGTGAACACAATGAGTCACATTGATAGCACCAGTTGGCAAGACATCAACAAGGTCTTGGCGACCTAAACATTTCATAAGGTTTCACAACTGCCAGTCGGCCAGACAATATGGATGTCACACCGACTTTTCTCTTTTAGAGGTTTCAGCCTGTGAGATTGAGGCACATTATTCCAACACAAATCATAGCTCAAGTATATGGTTGTTGACATGGTATACATTTAAGGTATAACATTTGTTTGTACATTTGTGAAATTGGGCTAATAGATCAAATGATATATGAGTGGCACATCTTATGTTTGCACATAGTATGCCAACATTTGATACATGGTAAAGCATACAATGCTACAAGGTCTTGGATAGATTGTTTTTGGAATCTTGATTGGTCATATACATGTGACATTATCCAAGTCACTTTGCAAGGTTGAATACTAAACACAACCACATTGTGGTTAGGTGATATTGGCATTATAAATGTTTTTTTTTTGTTTTGCAATTAAGTTTACAAGGTGATTTGGTTGGACTTATATTAATAAGGTTTTGGGATCATCCTAATAAGGCTTCAGTTTGTTTTGATTGATCATATATGGCATTAGGAATCTTGCATGGTATTTTGTATTTGAGCACAATGCATGTGTGTTTGATCACATTGCATTGGTTTTTGATATGGCTATAAGGATATTGGTTTAATGTTGAATTCCATTGGCATGAATATTTGGAAAGGAATTTACACCACACTTTCTTTGGTCGACATCTCTTGTAAAAAGCATTTTTTTATTTATAATCCTAAAGAGTATCAAGTATACTAAGCATGTGATTTCAATGGAATAGACTTTTTAAAAGTCTTGGCAATGATATTAAGGAATCAATATTGTTTTTGATTAATGTTTCAGACATAATGCTTGTATTGGGTAGCATTGACCTAGTTGTTGAGTTACAACACACAAAACATGTGTTATCGGCTTTATTCATTAGATGACCTGGAAGTGCAAGGTATTATTATTATATTTGACTATGAATGTTATTGTTTGTTGCTTTGAAAATCATTGATTGTTGAATCAGTGAGTTGGCACTGGTAGTGTGTGTTTGGTTATGATGTGGCAATAATGTGTGTCAGCATCCATGGCAAAAGACTTTGACATTAAACTCAAAATCATTATGATGTTTGATTAAATCATACGTATTATTGAGTTTTTGTTACTAGACTTCAAAGCATCATTGTTTTTTATAAAGTCTTTGAAAGACAAAGTAAAAGCTAGGGAAAACTTAGTATGCATTGTGTATAGTTCTGGAACCCTAGCAGCCACCATATGTTTTTTGATTTGCATATTGACACTCTAAAAGAATATGTGTGTAAATGATGGTTCGATGTATTGGCACTTTGATTGTTATTGAAAGTTGATTATAAGCTATTGAGAGCTTGAATGCAGAAGATAGTCAGTGGATATTCAGTGGCATCTTACTAGCTAGGTCGTTGGGAACTGCTTGACAAGTCATCATGTTTCTCATTTAGTTTCTTCCACCATATATTTTCAAATTTTGTTTAATACGGGCTTTGGATCAGTTAGTTAAAGAGAAGGTTAATGATGTTGGTTTTGTGAATAATTTGTTGATAAATTTTTTGTTAAGGAATCTATTTGAAAAGGTTGGTTAACAATCCTGTAGGGTTTCTGATGATTCTTCTCTTGAGCTATAACTGAAATATACTCATCTTGTTTTAGCTGAAAAATTGGTAAAAGGGTTTCTTATTCTAAAACCCTAACTCGGGTTGGTTTACAGTTACATAAATTTCTTTCAGAGGTTGTTATTCACTGTGCATTTAAAAGATGGCTTTCAAGCATTTTTTTGTGTTACTTGAAAGAGGAAGATGATGTTTCAAATATTCAGTCCAAAATTTGTATTACATTGAAAATCCTTCTGAATCTCAAATATCTATATAAAGGAAGATGTTTTCATTCTCATACAACATTCTTCAATGTGCTTATTGAAAATATTTACAGTTTTTTATAAAAATTCTAGGACTACAAATTGTACTTTTAGGGTTTTGATAGAATATTGTAGTTGTGTTGCATTGTAATGGAGTAGGTTCTCCTAGAGTTGGTGCTCTAAATTAGTGAGGGGTTGGTGCTCCTAGAGTTGGTGTTGTAGATTAGTGAGGGGTTGGTGCTCCTTGGAGTGGGTGCTCCTATACTGTGTAGATTTGGTGCTCTATCTGAATAAAGTGATATATTTTTCGAGTGGTTTTTATTCCCCAATAGGGTTTTCCACTCAAGGCATATAATGTGTTATGTGATGAGTCTTTGTATGATTTTTTTTCATGTCTATCTAATTTTCATAAGTTATCAGATGCATTAATGTCTATTATCAATTCTTATTTCTGCAATGTTAATGTGATATGTTGTTACAATGTTATAAGTACTTTCATAGTCATGTGTTGCAAACTAGTTTAAAAAAAATTGTTTAACCAAACATGTTTTGCATGTTATGATGAAAACCATTTAATCTATCACATCACATATTCTTCCATTGTTCAAGAGTGTTATGTTTCAATTTGTCATAACATACTAAAGTCCTCTATTTTTTCAATGCTTATCATGTGTCATTCAGTTGCACAGTTGTTGCAATGTCTCATAAAGCTACATTGAAAACTAGTGGTCTTGAAGTGATTCAATGATGTTGGTCTTCATTTACACAGTATTATGAGTTGCACCTCTTTTTTCATCATGCTTTGATTGTTAAACAATGTTAGTCACATCTTTTGCAAGTGCAAGATATCTCACACAAATCATATTGGAATAAGTTGTCTAATGAACTAAGTTAATGTTGTTTGCTTACCCCTTTTCATGAATGCTCTCAAAGTAATCACTCTACTTTGTTATCAATCGAAAGGTTATTGATAGGGAGGGGTTTGGAGGAATTAATCATAGATTCCTGCTCTAGGTCTTGCTTGAAAGACCTCCTTGGTGCTCTACTCCACCACCTTAACCTATAGGCCCCTTTTCATGTTTAGGTACCCCTGGTTCTACTGGCCAACCCCACTGCTATCAAAAATTAACCAACCAAGTCACTCTTGGTGCAATAACTCTAACTCTTCCTTAGCCTTTAATCTGCCCTAAAGACTAACTATACCTTCAAAGTTTGAACTTTGACTTGCAGGGGTGTGGAGGTGTTTTAACACATTCCAATCCATCCAATTTTGATTCTTAAGCATCCTCCTATCTCCATTTCTTGGTCGCTTTCTTCAAACCCTCACTTAGGGTTAAAAAGGCTACTAGCCCAAGAGACCCAATTAGGTCTCCCTCTCTGAGAAAACTGTTTGACTCTCAAAATTTATCCAAAGAACCACCAATCTTTCTTTGAGGTTCTTGCTTCAGATGGACACCTCTCAAGGATTTTCGAGGTCTTGAGTCTTCATCAGTCGTACAAGGCCTCAACTTGAAATTGGGAAAAATCTAGGGTTTTCAAGCCTTTTATGGCTGCTTCCAATCTGCTAAATCTTTCACTAACCTAATGTGTTAATGGAGCTTCCTCCCAATTACCAGACCTTGGTGAGACTTCCATCTACCTTCTCAAAAAATAAAAACAACAAAATTCAATCACTCCTACAAGATATGTGCTCTGCACTCCTAGTCTTCCCTAGCCGGACTCTTCCTGGCTCACCTAGGGAAAGACTTTGCCAACAGTTCCTACACTCACACAAACCCTAAAACCTACCATATGTACACACATGGAGTCTAGTCACTATTCCCAAAGGGCCGTACAATTTGTACGGTGGGAAAGTAGTCTAGCACTCCATTTTCTCAAGACTGCCTAGTTCAGACCAGCAACATAATGAAAATAAACTATTTACAAACGATGGTTGAAAATGAATCAAAAAGGCTAATAGATGGCACACAGAACTTTTATTCTATCAACACTATATCCTACATACAAAACAGTAATTAATTCAATCCATTAAAGCTCTACTTGAAGCAAAAATCAAAAAATAACCCACAAAACACTATTTTTCTTTCAACTCACAAAATGTTTCCACAATACCAATACTTCCAACCCTGCTCTCAGGTCGAGGCACACCTTAAATATGGTTCCTCAATCAGTTATGCTCCCTTGGTCGGACATATTAGTTACAAAATGGCAAGAGTTGTAAAATGCACTGTGTTTTTCAACTTTTGCCAATTTTTAGAAAACTAAGTAAGATGAGTTTCTAAACTCTTCCATCCTTTCACAACTTCTATCCTATAGATAAAAAAACATCCCTAAGCTATCTCCTCAATGCCATGGTCAACATGACCCTCATGATAACAAAACAAATTTTCATTCTAGATTTTCTAATTTCCTAGTGAAACTCCCCGTTGTTCCTTAGGTGCTCCTGCACCAGTTATCTAAACTAAAAGTCTGTCAAAATTTAAAAGGTTTAAAATTTTTGGTTTGTCGATTAGACACTGATTCACCCCCCTCTCAATGTCTTTCCATACTCCAACACACTACATCAAGACCAAAAACCTAGTATTTCTTTGAAGTTATAGGTTTCAATTTTCCTTTTGGGAAAAAGTATCTCATATCACTTATTGTAATTTAAAGTTAAAAAATGAACATTATTTCCAAAAAAAAGTTATGTAAAATGTAACTAAATAAGGTTTATTATTTTTAAAACCATTATGTTCCAAAAAGAAGTTATGAGGTATTTATGGGAAGGAAGACTATATATATACAAGGCTATTTTCTATTGTAAGGAGGACTCTTATGGGGGGACTTTTTGAGAAACTTTTTGGAGACTTTTGGGCACATACTTTGTATAGAATGATTTATCAAGTTGTATAATTTCATCAAGATAGTAGAGAAAGTATTTGAATCATATGTTTTTTATGTCCTATGTTATCATTATTGATTTCTCATATGTTAAATTGTTAATACCTCTATATCATTTTGTAATTCATAGGTCATCCATTGGAGCATTACTATAAACTATGAAATTGATGCAAAGAGACAACCATTTCTTGGCACCTCGATTTGAATGTGTTGATTCACCCTATCTCTTTGTGTATTGAGATTTATTACACTTCTTTCATCATTATTTCATATTAAAATCACTTTATCATACAATTCATCACATAAGTTTGTTGGCATATGGCTTCTAGTGTTGTCATTGATAGCAACCTAAGTCATTATTCTGGTCTGTAGATCAGGATTTTTTCACACCGGTAGGCAGAGTAAAGAACAGAGTATTACCAAAAGAGAGAATGAAGAATAGGGTATTCGGTTAGTATGTTGATCTATATACTTCACCGAATTATCATTTTGAGTTGTGGATCTCAGGGAAGGTTGTTAATTATCTATTTTATCTTATTGTTGAGTTTTGTGATGTCGCATAAATCGGTGCATAAGTTAGGAGATTCGACAAGATGATTTTTTGTTTATTAACTCTCAGTGGCTGACTTAGTGAATATGGCATGTCGCGGATATTCAAGGTATAATTAATTAAGGTATCCTATGCTTGAAGATTTTTTTTTGGGTCCTAGCTATGTCATGGCTGACTTTGATGGGTACACATCGAATATGAAATGTGGATTGAGCAGACTATTGGAAAATATTTTTATTGTGCTAAAGTCGACATGAAGCAACTAAATCTTTGATAGCAGATATATAAAAGAGATCAATTAATTCATTATAAGTGTGTGTGTGTGTATGAGTGTGCAAAGTATATTGTGAATGTAAGAAGGGTTGTTGAGTGATTTGGCACAGTTTCACTTGTGTAGAAGAGGATTGTTGTGAAGCTAATTAAGGCAGAGCAGAGTGAAGTGTAGAATCAGAGAGAAGGTCCAGAATCTAATCTATGAGCCTCACCAGAACTAAAACTAGGAATGTGTAGATGCTACTTTCTCAGTTCAACTCTTTATTGTAAACCAAATATGTTGTAAGGCAATGAGGATTTCTAATTTTAGGAGTGAGCTCTAGGTAGTGTCCCTGAATGCATGTGCATTCCCCTTTTTCTTCATACTTTTAACAAAGTATAAATTATGGATTAAACTCCATCGTGGTTTTTCCCCTAATAGGGTTTCCACGTAAAAATCTTGGTGTTATGGTTCTTTGATTGTTTCCTTCATGTGCTTGCATCTTTACTTTTGTTTAAATGTTGCAAATGGTTTAAGATTTGGATTGTAATTTAAATATTGTTGAACATTGATTCACCCCCCCTCTTAGTGTTCCTTGAGTCCAACAATTGGTATCAGAGCAAGGTTCCTCTGCAAAAGTTTAATAGCTTGAGGTGGATCTTGGAATGCAATGGACTCTGGTGATCTCCAGCAATAGCTTTTGGTGTCACTTGATGATCTTGATCAGTCTAAAGTAGAAGTCTTGCAATTAAAAGCAAATCTTGTGGATGCTGAAAAATTTATTCGATCATTGAAGGATAAAATCAATGAGTCAAGAGAAAAGAGGAAGGAACTATGTGATCAGATGAAGCAGAAAGAAATTAAATGTTTGGAAGATGTTCACCTGAATTAGACCCTAAAAGAAATAATTGAAGAATGTGATAACCTTGCTAGAGACAATGCTACTCTAAAGCTTGAGATGGAATATATGGTGATGAAGCTAACTAAGGAGATTGAAGAAAGGAAGAAGAATGAGGAGAATTTGGCCCAATCCTTAAAAGAAAGATCTAAAGAATGTAGCAGAGTTAATAGTGGATTCATTCAGCTGGAGATTGAACTGCAACAATCCAAAAATAATGAACAAGAGCTTGAAAGATAGATAGTTATTCTAAGAGATGAACTCACTATTGCAAATGAATACAAGGAGAAGTTTAGGATCAATTGTGCTAAGTTTTATGAGCTAACTAAAGGAAATAAGGATGAAAATGACAAGCGAGGTATTGGATATGAGAAGGGAGAAAGATCTGGGTCTAATCATAGGGATTCCAGACAAAGAAATTAAATGAACAAAGATAGAAGGTATCTGGTAAGATAACCCAATGCTCAAAAGTTTAATGGTCACTACCTTGCTTGTAATAAATTTGTTCATATGGCTTCTCAATGTAGAAGTAAAATAAATTCAAGTATTCCATCATTTCCCAGTCAATGTTTTTGTTGTAATAAGTTTTGTCATAAGTCAATTGAATGCAGAAGTATGTATGTCAATGCAAGGAATGTTAAATGCTACACCTATGGAAGATTTGGGCATATTTTTAATCAATTCAAATCAAGAGGAAATCAATGGAATGAATGGTCTAGACAAAGAAATCTTGTGTGTTACAATTGAAACAGATTTGGTCACATTGCAAGATTCTGCAAGAACAGAAACATGGATAGAAGAGGTCCAGTATACAAAGGCAGAATTTCATAGAAAGATGATAAAGGAAAAGGGAAATTTATTGTGGAAGAAATAAGAGATTAGATGAAGAAAAAATGGGTAAGGAAGAGTGAGTTTGATGAAGGAAATAAGCCCGCACCAAAATCTGCTTCTGGTAATTCCTCTAAAAAATTGATCTTAGACCATTGGCCTAGGGGGAGTTTTTCAAGAAAATCCTTTGTCCCCCTAATGGTAGTTGGCACCGAAATGCGGGAAATTGTTATTAGATGTGCTAATAGTTTACAAATGTATCAGTGATCACTTGTACAAAAATTTGAGAAGTAGAAGGTTCACAGATGAATCCTTATTTTGTTGTCTAAGAAAATAGAGTATCTGAAACACCTAGGGAAAAACATTTAATGTGGTAAAAAGATTAGGTGTGTGAGTTATAAAAGAGTATTTGGAACCCTCATTTGTCACCTTCCATTGAAGAAGAATAGAAGGAGAGCCTCTTCAATAGAATTTCAAAGAAGTAAAGTCAATTCGACGATGAATTCATTAGGTATTTTAGTTGCTTGTAGAATTCTCACTTAATTTGGTGCTCGATAGAAACTTGTTTGGTACAAAAAGGAAAATGAAGCAAATAAAAGGAATGGTGAATTTAGATGAATATAGCAGTGAGAAGATCAAGGATGTGATAAATATGTTATTGTCCAATGAATTGAAATGGCTTGAAGGTGTGAAACACAAAAGTGTGGACATTTGGAGTGAATTTCCCTATTTTGTTAACGCAAAAGTTGTTAGGATTATCCTGAATAGATTGAATGATGATAAACCCTATCTCATTTTGAAAGAGGTGATTAAGAATCTAACTGGATTATGCAATGTTGGGAATATACCAAAAAAGAAGTCGATTCAGAACAAAGAAGTTGAAACCCTAACTAGAGTAACTGGAGATCAAAGGGCTTTGATAATTTTTTCGATCAAAGATTTGATAATAAGGTACATTGCGCATGGAATCTCATACAAAATATTTTTCAAAAACAGGGAAGGTGCAAGTTCGATAGGTGCATTTTACATCTCTCATAAAATGATAATGGAGGATCAAGATTTTGACCTATGCAGATTGCTAAAAGATGAATTGATGGAAAATGTGCAACTAACAAAGGAGGTAGATTACCCCTTAAGGTTTGGTACCTTGGTCATATGTCTTGTGATGTATTTTCTAAATTGCTTGCCACAGATCAATAATGTTGTATGGAAAGAGAATGAATCAGTTATTAAATAGATTTTTGAACATTCTAATACTTTGGAAAATTGTAAGCAAGAGTATGCAAATCTCTTTAAAGAATTATTAGGGAGTAATAGAGCAATTAGCATTTCCATTCTAATAAGAGCACTTGAAGTTGGATCCTCTTCCAATGGATGGAGAGGAAGAAGAAAAGAGCACAAGAGATTGTTGATTACACTCCTCCAGCACACAAGACTCCAAAAATTGAAGGAAAATGTAAAGAACAAGTGATTGTGGACATACCAGATGAGGAATCCGATGAGTACACTCCAAGGGAAGAACCAGAATTAGTTGAACCAGATGCAGTAATGGCATAAGGAAGAAAAGAAGGTGTTTTATCCAAAGTAAATATATTGCAACTTGTTTAGGAGGAAGATGTGATGCAAAACATTGCTAACATATGGTCTGATAGACCCTCATATGAGCAGGACCTAATCAAGAACACACTGAGCACTTATTTTGTGTACAATAACATTGGATTGGAGAGTTTGCAGAATGCCTTTCCTGAAGAGATGATTGAGTGCATTAAGGAAGCCATGGTCTCTGAGTCCTAGGATGGGAAAGAGGGATAAATAATTCTACATCTGAAGGAGTGGTTCAGGCTATCTCTTACCAAAATAAAAAGGAAAATGAATGTGTTGCAGAAATACATAAATACAACAAATAACATCTACAACTATTGTCTTTGTTGGCCTCATCCAGTTGGGAGATACAAAGATAAGTTGGAGCAGATTGAAACTGAGCTGAACAATATTGGTCGGGATTATAACATGTTTTAGGATCAAGATGGTGCAATCAAGAAAAGGATTCAAGAGTTGTAGTCTGAGCATACAAAAATTATTTTCACCAAGAACAACCTTGTGGACACCTTTTGGAAAGTGAAGGATTTAATTGAATGCAGACTGGAGCAGTTAATTGAGGTTCTGAGGAAAGGAGAGAAATTAGAAGAGGCAATCACAATTCCAGAATATCTCATCCAGATTATCAACTAGACATATGAGAACAACAGCTTGATCTTAATCATTGGGATTTTAGTAGAAGCTTGGAGGAAATTTCTTCTGGAAATGAAAGATAGTACAAGATAATTTTTCGATTCAAGTAGTAGTTGTATTTCTTCAAATTTTGATCCAATTTTTGAATTAGCAATGGGGGAGATCCAAAATATGTTTGTCATTGATGTCAAAGGGGGAGAGAGTGCAGTGAAAAATTCCTTATCATTCAAAGGGAGAGTTGTGTTTTGAAATTTTGAACTCTAGCAACATAATCATATTGGTTTTGACACTTAGTCATTTTTCACTAAGTGTTGCCACCAATGCCAAAGGGCGAGATTGTTGGAATATGGCTTCTAGTGTTGTCATTAATGGCAACCTAAGTCATTATTCTGGTTTGCAAATCAAGATTTGTTCACACCGGCAGGCAGAGTAAAGAACAGAGTATTACCAGAAGAGAGAATGGAGAATAAGGTA
The DNA here is from genome assembly GCA_007258455.2 of Sequoia sempervirens. Classification (NCBI taxonomy): domain Eukaryota; kingdom Viridiplantae; phylum Streptophyta; class Pinopsida; order Cupressales; family Cupressaceae; genus Sequoia; species Sequoia sempervirens. The sequence goes on along the minus strand of VDFB02058242.1, from coordinate 655,257,288 downwards.
TCCAGTTAGTATGTTGATCTATATACTTCACCAGATTATCATTTTGAGTTGTGGATCTCGAGGAATGCTTTTAAGTATCTATATTATCTTATTGTTGAGTTTTGTGATGTCACATAAATTGGTGTATAAGTTAGGAGATCCGACAAGATGATTTTATGTTTATTAACTCTCGATGGCTGACTTAGTGAATATGGCATGTCGCGGATATTCGAGGTATAATTAATTAAGGTATGTTATGCTTGAAGATTCTGTTTTGGGTCCTAGCTATGTCATGGCTGACTTTGATGGGTATGCATCAAATATTAAATGTGGATTGAGCCGACTATTGGAAAATATTTTTATTATGTTGAAGCCGACATGAAGCGACTAACTCTTTGATAGCGGATATATATAAGAGATCAATTAATTCATTATAAGTGTGTGTGTATGAGTTTGTGAAGTATATTGTGAATGTCAGAAGGGTTGTTGAGAGATTTGGCACGGTTTCACTTGTGCAGAAGAGGATTGTTGTGAAGCTAATTCAAGCAGAGCAGAGCGAAGTGTAGAATCAGAGAGAAGGTCCAAAATTTGATCTATGAGCCTCACCGAAACTAAAACTAGGAATTTGTAGATGCTACTTTCTTAGTTCAACTCTTTATTGTAATCCAAATATGTTGTAAGGCGGTGATCCTTCCTAATTTTGAGGAGTGAGCTCTAGCCAGTGTGCCTAAATGCATGTGCATTCCCCTTTTTCTTCATACTTTTAACAGAGTATAAATTGCGGATTAACCTCCATCGTGGTTTTTCCCCTAACAGGATTTCCACGTAAAAATCTTGGTGTTATGGTGTTTTGATTGTTTCCTTCATGTGCTTGCATCTTTACTTTTGTTTAAATGTTGCAAATGGTTTAAGATCTAGATTGTCATTTAAATATTACTGAACACTTATTCACCCCCCCTCTTAGTGTTCCTTGAGTCCAACAAAGTTTAGAAACACAATTTCTTAATTTTATGGTGAAAACCTCTCATAATTTGTAATAATTTTATGCAACCCAAGTTGGTATTCATGTGTTGACTACTAGGGTTTCAGTAAATCACTTTTTTTTAGCTTTTCCCTTTTCCTTTTTATATTTTTAGGCCAAAAGTACACAAACCCTTAAAAACCCACATCATATGAGGGAGCTACCCTTATAAAATGTAAAAAAAAGTTGTTAGTCTAGTAACAACTTATCCAACTATTGGAACAATTGTCATTTTGCATTGAACAAGTCACATTGAAATTTGTAGTGACAAATCTATATACCAACAATGCAGACACTTAAAATTAACACATCATCAATTACCTAATTAACAAACCATTCCCTTTATAATTGATTGAGTAAATCCTTATTTACCCAATCAATTATCTAATTTTCATCCCCTTATTAATATAATATTTTATTTTTTAATTACTAAAATCACTTTTCATCACTATTTAACCTCATTTCTAGTCTAAAATCACTCAATCATCCTTGTTCTAATGTCCACCTTGGGATCGAAATATTTATTTACCTAAGTCTACTATCCCCTTTCTAAAAATTAAATAAATATACCTATTTATTTGTCTTTTCCATCCACTTTTCAGTAGCGAGCTAAAATTAATTAACCCACTAACTCCTCACTTGCACACATTAACCTTGGTTAAATTCTCTCAAATATTGCACATTCCCCACATGTGTACATAGGTATGGCCTTTACACATGTGACATGGGTCTTGGTACCATGGGGCCTTTGTACACCTGATATGGGTCTTGGTACCATGGGGCCTTTGTACACATGACATGGGTCTTGGTACCATGTTACATGGGACAAAGGACTTTCCCATCCCCTAAGGTACTTCAAAGTACCTATTTTCCATCTCATCCCTCCACTTTCTCTTGGGATATTCTCCACAATAATTTCCTCTTTAATCTTGGGCTCTTCTCCATCCACCAACCATGAAAGGAAACTTGTCCCCTCTCATCCCTCTAAGAATCTCAACCCAATTTGAACCCTTGACCTCTACTTTTAATCTTATCCATCCAATCTTTGAGCTAAAAATCTATAAATTGGTCTCAACCCAAGTCATTTTAAAGATAACATAGGAAATACACTCACATATCACCATCTTAACCACAACCACCATAGACTTGGTAGACCAAGGGTTGGCGTTATTTAGATTATGTTAGGTTTTCATCAATGTTTACTAACTCTTTTGCTTAATTTGAGTGTTGTGCTAGATTGTGAGTATATATATAAATTAATATAGTTCTCACTTGTTCTTGTATGCTCTAATTTTCATGTACACAGTGTATATGAACTCATCCCCCATAATCCACTATATTGCATGAAGTAGAATATTGTTGGTTCAAAAAATGCACTTTAGTCTTTTCTATGGGATTGCTCCTATGATGGCCATTTGTCTTTGTTTACTTATAAAACACACAAACATATCCATCATATTTGCAAATATGAAGAGTTGTGTTGATCATGAGAGGGTTACAAATATATCGAGGAGATCCATTTATCATCATTAATACTCCTTCCCTATTCCTTTGATCGTATTGTATCTCTTGAAAAAAATCTTGCTTTGACATGAGTGAGATCTTACCACTTTAATGAAAAGATAACTATTTTTGGAGTTGCTTTTGCTTATTATCACATGATTTACTTCTTTTTTTAAAAAAAATTACCCATCATTTCAAATTTTATTCTTTCTTTTAGACTTGGAAATCAATCAAAATTTGTATCTATCATTTATTCTTCATTTGTTTTTATTGCCTAATTTGCTAATATATTTGCTTCTTTATTTATCTTCCTATATATATGATTTATCAAAAATTTTGTCAACTTTCTTAGTAAAGGCCATACTTGTAGAAGGACATTGTTTATCTCAAATTTATGATATTCATAAACATTACACACTTAAAGTCCATGAATAAGAACTTGAACTTAAACTTCCTTGTTATTCCTTCTTTTAATTTCTTATAAATAGTTATTGTTATCTTTTCATATTTATTTTGATTATGTAACTGATTATGATGTTTAGATTATCTTTTGAGACTAAATAATTCAATTTAAACCATCTCAATTATATTTTTATAAAAATAATTCTTGAATAAATAAAATAAATAATATTAAACAACAGCTTTGAAAGAGCTAGAGTCCCTACCTGGGGGGAAAAGTATAAATAGAAATAGTATGGAAGTGTAATGGCATAAACATGTGTATAAATTTATATATATACATACATATAGATACATACATATAGATACATATATATACATCTACACATACATACATACATACATACATGTTTACATATTATAAAGAGAAGACATTGGCAGATTTCAAACAAACAGGTTAGAATAGACAAATCGCATGAGAGGTAGTTGGGCATATTAGTGGAAATACAAAATATTGTCAAGATTTGAATCAAAATTTGAATGTGAAAGCAAGGAGAAGGAAAAGAGACATAACCTAATGTACTATGGTGGTAAGAATAAGATGCTCATTATCACTTTGTCCGTAACATAAGCCAATGATTAGATATAAGTTTCGTTGGTGTAGATGTACACTATGCATCTTTCATCTTTCAAAGCTTGATTGATTATTTTCAATTTGTCTTTACAATGTGAATGTTAAGTGGGAGAATCTTAGGATTAGGTGTATGATTCATCTTGTAAGTTTTATGTCTTGATTGCTCATATTTAAGCATGTAGATGACAAACAATTTATGATCTTCAAACATCATGAGATGTGGACATTATCTATTCTTTGAAATACTTGGAGTAGTTATAGAACATCCTTCCAATTAAATACTCCCATGGAGTGCATAGATTTTGGAGACTATTCATTTTGATTGCTATGGCACAATCTATGATATGTAAAGATGTGCAAGAGGAGTTACTTTCTAATCTAGGATGTTGATCACGAGCACTTCTATATATATATATTTATATATGCATAGGTATATATAATGATACATTTATACATAGTATGGATGTATATATATATATAGTAATTGCATACACACATGCACACACACACACACACACACACACACACACACACACATATGTATATATATATATATATACATATATATATATACATGTATATATATATATATATGTATATATATATATATATATACATGTACATGTATATATATATATATATGTATATATATATATATATGTATATATATACATGTATAAATACATATATATATACATGTATATATATATATATATGTATATATATACATATATATATATATGTATATATACATACATATATATGTTGGCATGTATACATGCAAACATATGCATCTATAGTTCATTTATAGATAATAGATATATATCTATATGCACTATATATATATACACTATATATATATTGAATGTTAATGTTCATCAAAGTTTATTACCAAAAGTCATTGTCTAAATAGTAGTAGGAGTCAATTTAAAGCAGATTGAAATGTATTACCAAAAATATTATCAAAATATTTGCATCAATGTTAGCTTATGTTTGTTGAATGTTGTCACATCAATAAACAAAGCTTGACAACAATCAAAGGAGTTGAGCACATTTCCTTTTGTTTGTATTAGGAGTGAAATGTTGTTTTCCAAAACTTTGGCTTTGATATATGTATCGTAAAGCCAAGAAATGTAGATTAGTTTTTTTCACTTCTAGATCATGGCATTAATATTTATCGTTTAATTACATGTTTAACTAAAGTGGTACATTAGTGTTAGGAAAAATGATAGGCATATTATATTGATGTAGTTTTTTACTTTGATTGATACAAGGTTGGGTGTTTTTGGGGGTGTTTTTTGTTGCAAGGTTTTTTGGACATATACTTGTTCATATGTTGTGAATAAATTTTTATGCTTTAATTACATGTTTCAATGGATTGGAAAACTTGATTGTTACAATTTTTTTAGTGTCATACGTACGGTAGAGTGTGGAGATGGACAAGATACATGAATAAAGAGACAAAGATAGAAATATAATTATCAGGACATATATGAGAAGAGCTTAAGCTAAGATATCAAATAAATAATAAATGGATGTAAGATAATGTGATGTTGTACTGCAATGAGATGAAGTCAAATAAACATCGTATGAATAGGCATATTCAAAAATCTTTGAACATATATGTGATGAGATACGTTTTATCTAAACCAAGATAAATATCCTTGACTGAGTTTTCCAAATAAAAAATGTGATATTTGATAGATTACAATAATCTAGCCTATGTATCTTTTGTCCTGTAGAGCTTGATTGATAATTTCCAATTTTTCTTTGCAATATGAATGTTTATTGGAGGAATCCTATGATTAGGTGTAAGATTCATCTTTTAAGTTTTATGTCTTGATTACTCATATTTAAGCATGTAGATGAGAGACAATTTATGATCTTCAAACATCGTGAGATGTGGACATTTTCTATTCTTTGAAATACTTGGAGTAGTTATATAATATCCTTCTAATTAAATACTCCCATGGATATATATATATCGTATGGATGTATAGATATATATAGTAATGACATACACATATATATAGATGTATATATAGATACATATATATGTATATATATATACATACATATATATGTACACACATATACAAACATATATATACATCTATAGTGCATTTATAGACAATAGATGTATTAAATACAAATGCATATAGATGTATATGTAGATAATATATAGATATATACATAATTAAAATTTTAATTTCGTAATTCAATTTTTGTTTTTGTTTTTTAAATTAATAATTTTACTTGAGCAACCAAAGTTATGTGCTTAAAGACAAGACTTCAAATATTAATGTTCATCAAAATTTATTATAAGAAATCATTGTCCAAATATTAGTAGGAGTCAATTTAAAGCATATTGAAAAGTATTGTCAAAAACATTATCCAAAAATTTGCATTAATGATAGCTTATGTTTCTTGAATCTTGTCACATCAATAAACAAAGCTTGATGATGATCAAGGGAGTCGAGCAGATTTCTTTTTGTTTGTATTAGGTGTGAAATGGTGTTTCCCAAAACTTTGGCTTTGATATATGTATTGTAAAGCCAACAAATGTAGATTAGTTATGTTCACTTCTCCACCATGTCATTAATCTTTATCATTTAATTACATGTTTAATTATAGTAGTAGATTAGTGCTAGAGAAAATAATAAGCATATTATATTGATGTAGTTACATATACTTGTTCATATGTTGTGAATATTTTTTATGGTTTAATTACATGTTTGAAATGATTGTAAAACTTGATTGTTAATATTTTTTTAGTGTCATTGACCATATATTCAATAATCATGTAAGGTAGAATGTGTAGGTGAACAAGATACACGAATGGAGAGACAAAGAGAAAGAGATATGATTATCACAACATTTATGAAAAGTGCTTAAGCTAAGAAATCAAATAAATGATAAATGGGTGTAAAATAATACGATGTTGTAATGCAATAAGATGATGTGAAATAAGCATTGTATCAATAGCCATATTAAAAAAAAAGTTGAACATATATATGATGAGATAAGTTTTGTTCAATAAGTTTTATCAAAACCAAGATAAATATCCTTCACTGAGTTGTTGAAATAAAAAATGTGATATTTGATAGATCACAATGATATATGAAATATATAATGTATAAAATTTCAAATAGTTGTATGTACATTGAATCAGTCGATCTGATGCATGTGGAAATGATAATTTCATTGTGATCATAACAACATGGATATGAATGATTTCCAACCAAGTTGTCTTTTCAAACTTCATTGGTTTAGATGACTACATTGAGAAATTGAAAGTAGTGATTGGTTTAGGTAACCACATTGAGAAATTGAAAGTAGTGATTAGTTCACGCAAGAAATAGTTAAAAGAAAAAAGCATGAAAATATTAGAAAAATAAATCGTTTAATAGGAAAGAGAGGCAACATTTAAAAAATCTTACAAATGTACTTTCAAGTGCTTTTTGTAGGACAATAGGGGTAGGAACTTGTTGTGTGCTTACATCTAAGAGATCAATACTTATAGAAGAAGAACATTTTGAATTAAAGTTGTTGAATTTTAAGGACAGTGAGTGAAACGAAGAGAAAAGATAGAGAATTATGAATCTAATCTGATTGAAGAATTGGTTGTTGCCAAAGAAAAATCATTGCATATTGATCAAGTATTACAGATTTTACACTCACCAATTTTGGATTTATGTAGATGCAATTTCCATTTAATAGATTCAATTGTGGCTAGCATGCATGCATGGGAGATAAAAGATTAGTTGCATTGGTAATGGTGGTGAACAGAGAACTCAAAATTTATAAATTATGGTGTTAAGTCTTTAACTGAACAACAAGAAACAATGTATAAAAGGAGATGATATATTTAAAGAATGCAAGAAAGATAGTGTAAAAGATATAGGCAATAACAATTGCCTCGCTTTTTGATAGATTTCATTGTCATCAAGTAATCTATGGAAATGAATAAACTACACAAATAATCCTTTGCTTAACAGTTTTAGAAGTTGACACCAAAAGCCATTGATGACGACTATGGTTCAGTCCATTGGCAATAAATGAAAATGCCATGAAATGTTTCCAACATCACCATTGTTAGTTGTTCCCAACAAAAAAGTCGCCATTAATGAATTATGGTGCTCAGTCTATAACTAAACAACTGGCAGTGACCCATAAAGGCACTCAAAGACAGGGAAGAATAGACATGAACACATAAAATGCAGAGGACAAGAAACAATAGACAAGAACCTATTAAATGCAAAGAACAACAAAGAATAGATATTAACTAAAAAAATGCAGTGATGTAAAAGTATATAAAACGACAGTGTAAAAGATATAAGAACTTACAAATTCCTTGTTTCTTGTTTTGAATACGATAAACATAAACCCTACTAGCAGAAATAGATTTGATCGTCATCAACTATTCTAAGAAAATGAATAAACAACACAAAAAATGAGTATGTAAAAGGTATAGGAACTTACAAATGCCTCCTTTTTGGCTTCCAATATGATAGATATAAACCCTCTCAACAGACATGGATTTGAGAGACATAAAACTCTACACCATAAGCCATTAATGATGCCTACAGTTCAGTCCTTTCATGATAGATCAAAATTAGGGACTATTAAATGCAAGGAAGAAGAAACAATATTAACCCATAAAATGCAGAGATGTAAAAAACTATAAAAGGAGACTGTAAAAGATATATGAACTTACAACTAGCTCTTTTTCTTCTTGCAAGATAATAGACATAAACCTTGTCAATAGACATAGATCTTATTCTCATCAAACAATCCAAGCAAGTGAATAAACAACAAAAAAATGATAGTGTAAAAGACATAAGAACTTACAAATCTCTCTTTTTTTGCTTTCAATATGATAGATGTAAACTGCATCAATAGACTCAGATTTCATCGTCATCAAACAATCTAAGAAAATTAATAAACAATGGAAATGAGAATTAGAGGCTCTATATGTAGAACGACCTCATTAAGACAACATGTCTAAACAAAAATACTGGATGCGACAACATGACTATGTAAAAGAACATTAGAAAGGCATGAAATATTTTGCAATAGTGACAAAATATTAGGAATTGATTAAATTATAGAACGACAGTGTAAAAGATATAGGAACTTACAAATGCATTGGTTTTCGCTTCCAATACGTAAGCCATAAACCCCATTAACAGAGGAAGATTTTTTATCGACATCAAACAATCTCAACAAATGAATAAACAATGCAGAATATGATAGTGTGAAAGATATACGAACTTACAAATGTCTCCTTTTCTAGTTCAAAAATGGTAGATATAAACCTTCTTAATAGACGCATATTTCATTGATATCAAATAATTCATAGGCTTTCTGAATAGACCATATTACCAATACAATAGATATAAATCCTCTCAATAGATCATATTATTAAAAAAATGAGAATGTCAAGAATGAGGGAAGTGAATCATTTATTCTACATTTATGGTAGAGGAAATTGGTGGATCAAATTGAGAATGCAGTGATTACATGTGGAGGCAACAATTTCCAATGAATTCAAACAACCAAGTGGAGGAGAGAAGAGACATTGACAATTGGGTGAGAACTATTGCTTTTCCCCATGAAGGTCAAGTTACCACATGTAACAGGGTAGTTGGTGGTATGTGGAAAGGCTCTCAAAACTAGATCAACTTCTTTCTAATTCCCCCCATTCTGATCTTGAAGGAAAATTTTCTTGTACTCTATAACTTTGCCTCGAAGATGATAGACATAAACACTACCAATAGACAGAGCTCAAAGCGTCGCCAAACAATTTGAGTAAGTCAATTAAGAAGACAAAAATTGCAATGTAGAAGATATAGGAACATACAGATGCCTGCTTTTTTGTTTCCAATATGATAGGAAATTTGGTAGCCATAAACGGTGTCAGCAGACAGAGATCTGAGTGTCACCATAAATGACATTTGCATTCTAGTTTATTGATAATAAATGAAAATTACACACTATATATGCACAAGGTCGTCATTAGAATGCTACACATCAATAGTAACTGTGTGTGAAAAAGTATGACTATATCAGAAAACATTAGGAAGTCATGAAATATTTTCTATAGCAAGAAAACATTTGGAATTGATTTTTTTTAATATGAAAATCATTACAAAAAAGACGTACTGTATTGATGAAATGTTTGTCATAGAAAATTGACTTGTAAAATGCACACATGCAAAGAACTATAAAAAGGAATTGTAAAAGATATAGCAATGTTGTACTGTCTCATTTTCCATACCCAACACAATAGACATTAACCTTGTCAGCAAACACAGACGAGGTGATGATCACACAATTTGAGCAACTGAGTAAACAATGCAAAAATGAGAGTGAAAAAGAAATCAGAACTTACAACTGACTCACCTTTTGCTTCGACCATAATAGGCATAAACGCTATCAAGAGACAAAGGTTTAACCCTCATCAAGTAATCTGAAAAAGTGAATAAACAATGCACAAATGACAGTGTAAGAGATATAAGAACTTACACACATGTCCTTTTTTGCTTCCTATAGAACAAATATAAACTCTTTCAATAGATGCAGATTTGAGACACATCAAACAACCTAAGCAAATGAATAAACAATGCAAATAATCATTTTCTTAACAGATCAAAAACTTCACAGCATAATCCATTAATGACACCTGAACTTCAGTCTATTTTCAATAAATGAAAATTACGAAGTATAGATGCATGATGGCCTTGTTAAAATGCCATGTGTGGATAGAAACACTGAATGCAAAGGAATGACTATATCAAAGAAGATTACAAAGGCACAAGATATTTGCAATAGCAATAAAACATTAGGAGTTGACTAAATTTTTCCCTTTGTGATACTAAAATAATATGCAAATAGAAAGATACAAAAGTAGGAGGAAAATAAAGGAAGAGTGCTCAAGTTAGAAGATCAGATAAATGAGTCATGGGTGTAACATAATGTTGTTGTCAATGTACATTAATTAACATCATATACAAAGCCACAAATAATATTAAGCATGAATCAAAAGTAATGACTACATCAAAGAACATTAGGAAGGCATGAAATATTTCCAAAAGCAACAAAATAATAGGCATTGATTAAATTTCTCCTTTTCTCATGCCAAAAATAATTTGCAATAGAACAGGGCCCATTACAGATGCAAAGAAGTGTAAAACTATAAAACGACACTATAAAATATATAGGAACTTACAAACACCTCATTTTTTGCTTCCAAGATGATGGACATAAAGCCTCATGCAATAATGCATTGATTCTCTCAATAGACCATATTACACATACAATAGATATAAATCCTCTCGATAGGCCATATTACGAAGAGTGACTTTGAGAATCCATAGGACTTGGTAGGTCAACAATGTTAGGTAAATAGGAGTTGTGAAGACATAAAATGTATCTATCACAACTTCCATGCATTTGGATAAGTCATGTTGATTCAAAACCCACTTGAGAAGTCTGGTAAACTAGATCAATTTCTCTCCATTTCCCCCCATTCTGAATTTCAAGCATATTGGTCTTTTACTTTGTAATTTTTTTTTCCAAGATGTTAGATATAATCCCTATCAACAGTAATAGATTTTAGTCTCTTCAAACAATCTGAGCAAGTGAATAAACAAAGCAAGAATAGCAATGTAAAAGATATAGGAACTTACAAATGCCTACTTTTTTTATTGCAATACGATGGATATAAACTTTGTCAATATACAAAAATTTCACACTCATCAAACAATCTCTACAAATGAATAAACAATGCAAATAACCCTTTTCTCAACAAACTCAAAACTTTACACCACAAGCCATTAATGACACTTGCACTTGAATCTATTGACAATAGATGAAAATTAGTGATTATATATTATACATGTGCTAAAGACATTAAATTTGTCTTCTGTCACACCAATGTTAATTTTTTAAATTTCATTTTTATTTTTATTTCTTGAAAATCACAACAAAGTATATGTATAAGTTTTTTTTAGAATTGCATTTATGTTTTCTCTAAAGAACTTGACATAGAAAGGGCAATAGTGACTACCATTTTTTGGTGTTGTTAGCGTTGTTGTGGTGCTATTAAAAGCAAAAACTTTGAAAAGGAATTGTCAATACGATGCACCAGATAAGGATATTAAAGAATCCTTGCTTAGGCTATGAGGCTTGTTGGTGTACAAGCAAATGCATCGATTTTTCCATTCATTGTTGGTGTCATGGACATAAGTTTTCCATTATATTATAGTCTTATTCATGCCATGCACCTTTCATAATTCATATGTTGAATACTTTTTGTGACTGTAAGTAGGATTGCATGTTATTTATGCACTTCATTTCAGAATAAGCAAGGCACATTCATAGCAGGAACTTCATGCAAGTTTATGGTTTTAACGGTTAGGGTTTTTGTTTTAGGGTTTAGGGTTTTAGAGTGTAGAGTCTAGGGATTAGGTTTTTCAGTTTTAGGGTTTTAAACCCTAAACCCTAAATTGTAAACCTATATAATCCTAAACCCTAAACCCTAAAATCCTAAAACCCTAAATACCCTAAATACCCTAAAACTAAAAACCCTAATAGCGTGAATATATCTCACAAATGTGCCCCACTTATTCTAAAATGAAGTGCATATATAGCATGCAATCCTAATTAAAATCATCAAAAGTACTGACCATATGAATTATGAAAAAGTGCATGACATGAATAGGAGTAGAATGGAATGGAGAACTTATGTCCATGACACCAAGAATGAATGACAAAATGGATGGATTTGTTTAGACATGAAAAGTGACAGATTTCATCGTTGTCAAACTATTAAATACCAAAATATTATGTCTATTCATTTATTGATATGGATGTTGTAAGTTAATTGTTGTGTTTTTTCAAGAGGTTCCTAATGACAAATGCCCTAAGCTACTTGGAAAACAAATTAAGTTCAGATTTTCCTTTCGATTGATGCAATTAGAATATGTTTTGGTCATGCAATATGGAGATGCTTGCCATATGTGTATTCTTCAAGAAAACATGTGAAACATCCATAGTGCACAAAATCCAAGCATTTCAAAACTACTTTGTGCATATGGCATTCCAATCCTTGAAACTAATGATTGTATTTGCAATAGATGATTTCTATGCTAATATGGATATGTTCTAACCTGTGGTTAATTATTGTAACATAATAGATAGGATGAATAGTTGTTCATATACCACTATTTCAAATTCAAAATTTCCATACCTTATTCTAGGAGAAAATCACAGGGGGAGTCTATACATAAGACACCATTGTTTCAAATTCAAAATTGTTTGCTTCATTTGTTTGATCTAAGATAGCTTGTTGTATAGAAGATTCCCTTAAAATCATAGTAAAATCCTTTATTCTAGGACGATTGTTCAAAATCTTCCCATCATAACAATGAACAAAAGCATCAACCATTAACTTGAAATTTGCAAAAGCTTCGTCAAATTCTACTTTTCCACTCTCTTTTCCATTCTAAATTTTATTTCCAATTTCATCCATGGGGAACTTTCTCAGCTTGTAGATCCTATTGCTAGCCATAACTTTACCAGGTGTCGAGGATAGTTGTGAGTTTTTACCCAAGAAACAATTGATAAAATTCAGCCTTACCAGATACAGTGTGTTGAAAAGCTCTTTGAAGTTATTCTGAAAAAGAGTTCTTGAGACTATAATGTGCAGTTTTGAATTAACCTTTTTGCATGAATTCCATATCTTGGATCAGCTATTTTGAGCTTGATGATCTTCATCAAGAATGAGTAGAGTTGGGCTCTCTAAAGCAGTTTTCCAATATGATTAGCCTCTTCAGGAAGGCTCACATTTGTCTCACGAGTGAGTGGCATAGAAGGAAAAAGTGTGCTTGTTATTGGCTACAATCTTTTTGTATTTGATGAACAGGCTAAGCATATTGGAAAACTACTTTTAGAGAGCATAGGCCTGCTCATTTTCTATGAAGGTCATCAAGCTAGAAATAGCCGATCAAAGATATAAAATTCATGCAAGAAGGTTAATTCAAAACTACACACTATACTCTCAAGTACTCTTTTCTAGAATAACTTTAAAGAGCTTTTCAATACATTGTATTTGGTAAGGCTGAAATTTGTCAATTGTTGCTTGGGTAAAAACTTTAAGCTATCCTCGACACTTGGTAAATTTGTGGCTAATAACAGGATCTATAGGATGAGGAAGTTCTTCATGGATGAAATTGGGAATAAAATTCAAAATGAAGGAGAGTGGACGAGTAGAATTTGATGAAACTCTCGCAAAGTTCAGGTTAATGGTTGATTCTTTACTGTGATTTTGAGAAAATATTCTATACAACAAGTTGTCTTAGATCAAATAAATGAATCAAACAATTGTGAAAGATCCAACAATTTTGAATTTGAAACAATGGTGTCTTATGTATAGAATGTCCCTGTGATTTGCTGCTAGAATAAGGTATAGCAATTTTGAATTTGAAACAATGGTGTCTTATGTATAGACTCCCCTTGTGATTTTCTCCTAGAATAAGGTATAGAAACAAACTATTGTGGTATCCAACAAGGAGAAAAGAAATGGACTATACATGGCTTCATGATAGTCCATCATCCTTGATACTCTCTTGGAGGAAAATCTTGCACACTCACCACATTCCTAAGGAAGGTTAAGTATTGTTTTCTGAGACAAGTATGTGTCTACACCAACTTCTTGAATTTCACTCGCATTCAAGGAAGGTGCTTTCAAAATTATTATTGCTAATTGAGCACTCATGCTATTTGCCAATTTTCTTCCAACTAACTGGTTATATGAGTGATTATTTCTCATTAAGGCATAAGCATATTTGGAAGTGGATTTTTATTAGATATTGTAGTTTCAAGTTCCACTTTGGATCACCAAAGCCTTCACAAAACCTTCTACACAACCATCACAACACCACACACTTGTTGTTGGGCCTTTGCAGTGATGCAAGGAAAGCATGGCAATGGCCCAAGCTACTTGGAAAGCAAACTAAGTTCATATTTGTTCTTGGCTTCATGCAATTAGAGTATGTTTTGGCCTTGGGAAATAGAGATGCGTGCCATATGTGGATTGTTGCATCAAACATATGGGTAGCCATAGTGCAAAAAATTTAGACCCTTCAAGGCCACTTTCTACATATGGCATCCCAATTCTGGAAACCAATAACTATAACTGCAATAGACGACTGTTGCTTTCTATGCTAGATTGACCAAAAGCATGAAAACAAGCAATTGCATATTTGTTTTGAATTGTTAATGCATTTTCCAATGACCACAACATGAATAATTGCAAAGCAACTGAATAAAATTTTATGGGAACCAAAAAAGTTATAGCAACAAACATGCTTTTGCCACATGTACTAGCAAATGTAGCCACTCTATGAAGTCCAAGTGTTTCAAATGCATTTTTTGTTGTCTGCCAATTTTTTTTTGAATTACAACATGTGATTTGAAAGTATGATTGGATATATTTCAGTGTGATTGTACGTATCTAGTCATGAGAACACATGCTCATATTGGCTAGCTATAGGAGTTTTATCATGGAAAAGAATTGATATTGCAGGATTACATGCATCCTTGTTGAAATGTAAATACATTGTTTTGTACGTTAAAGACCAAATGCGTATTGGTATGTTTACCCAATATGCTAGCCATTTTAGACAAAATGCATCACCCCAAAGCCAGTTTCACCACTATTGTTGATTTATGTGGCTGAGAGCCTCATACTTCATAGACACATTTTTTGTCATATAAATTATGCAATTTTTTTTGCATTGTTGGGTGCAAGTTAGTATTGTAGGAGTGTAACACTATAGGACAATGATTGTTAAAAAAATTTAAGAAATGAACCATGAAACCATTGCATAGCTACTTCAATGTATAATGGAAATGAAGCAAAACATGTACTATGTCAAATAGGAAATCTCCAACTTTGTAATTGAATGATTCAATTCAAAAATAATGTGCATAGTATAGAGCTTCATCAATTGATGTGTAAGGTGCATTAGCACTTGGTTTGTAGGTTTCTACTACAATTGGTTGTTGTGATAGTTTTTATCTTTTAATACAATTTTTTGTAACCATATTGCCAGCTTTTGTGTGAAAGGACAAAACATACGAATTGTTTTGACACTACTTAGTATAGTAATAACTATATATAAAAGAATATGTGAAGCTTGAAATATTGAATACATACAAAGAAAAATTGAAGAGGAAATTACTTACTATGATCAATAGCAATGCAAAATTCCTAACTATAGTGTTTGGTCCACTATTGTGCACTAAAAAGCCTACAACACAACAAAAAAATCTTAATATCAATTCACATGGCTAAAATGAAACTTGTCTTAGCACTATTGTGTAGGGTAGTAGGTATTTGAAAATAGGAAAAAGAGAAAAAAGCATGATTATGTATTACTCACATTGATCAACAACAATGCAAAATGTGACATAATATCATAGAATTGGAAATCCTATCTAGTCCACATTCTATAAAAAAGGAACCAAATTAATTGAGCGGTGGCAAATAAATTCAACAAAAGCAAGAAAACTAAGTGTAAGCAAATAAATTGATCAATTTTGGTAGTAATCTTATTATACTTGTCAACTCCATGTATGGTTTGAGACTAGATACATATATGGATACACACAAACATATGCATATATATATATACATAGACACGTACATACATATACATATACATATGTATATATATACATATACATATGTATATATATACATATACATATGTATATATATATATATATACATATATGTATTAATGCAATTGCAATCTTGGAACTTCTAAGCAAATTTTGCACTATCAATCTATAAACAGCAAAAACTTTGCCAAATAGAAGGGTATTATGCTTTATCTATTTGGTCCAAAAAACCAATGGACAATGTACAAGATTGAAGAACAAAAAAATATTATGCCATGTCCATGTCTTGTGGGAAGGGAAACCGTGAAATGCAATATGCAAGAAAATTTTGTGCTCTCAAGTCCTAAGGAGCAACAACTTTGCACTGTCCAAAGAAATTCCACTGTCTCAACATCTAATTAGCAATAGTGTTTCAAGGTCCATGAAAACTATGCTTCACCAAGTTTTTGCATTGAAATTGTATTTACAAAATTACAATTTTTCTTGATATGATTAAAAACATAAGCATAACTTTTTCTAATGTAGGCTTTGGTGACTGATTACTAGTAACTCAAACAAAGTAGCAGTGACCAACATCAATGGGCCTAAATAACCACAGGGATTTTCTATTTTGTGAAGTTGGCCAATTTCTATAGTCTCTACTTTTTTACCATGAACACCATCTTACCAAAGGTTTCTTCTTTATCGCACTTGATTCTTGTAGCAAAACACAGTCCATTAAAAATGATTGGAAGCAAGTTTTTTATGTATAACTACAAATATAAGTGAAATATTCCTTGAAATATGCAATTATCAATTGTACAAAATATCTTTGTTGAATGGCATTGTAATAATATAGAAGCAAAACATAATAATAGCGGATAAGGCACAAAGTTGGAGAAGCCAAAAGTGCAAAAAGAACAATGTTGCAAAGAATAGCACAGGAAAACAAGCTTGATGCATGACTATAACTGTAATCTAGTAAATATTCTATATTTAACCAAAATAATTCTCTTGCAGGAACAATAGGCCATGATTATATAAAATAGGAATAGAAAACAGAGTGAACTTACAAATTTAGACCATAGCACATTATAAAATTGGTCTCTTATGCACTCACGTATGTGACAAATGCTCTGAGTATCAACCGCCACCTGAAAAGAACAAAACACTTATCAATCTTAATAATAAATAGAAAATTTGTATAACAATGCATTCCAATTTCCAACACTTAACTTTACCACCAATTTTAGACAAGGCATGTGAGAAACTATGAACAATGCCACCTATCCATAGAAACATTTGCAGTGAAGATGTGTGTATAGCAACAAAACATTAGTAATGCATAAGCCTATCACAATTTGCTATGCAACAATGAGGTTTTCACTATATTTTGTGGGATTATTTTATTTTATTAGTGTGTGCACTAATGTTTTCAACTGATGTTGTCTATTAAAATGGTGCATCTGAAATTGTGTCGATAAGATATATATATATCGCTATGCAGATGTTCTAGGGATTAATTTATTAAAAGCAAATTATTGTTTTGTTTTGCAATTTCGTCATTGGCTGCTGGTATTTTTGTCATGGTTTTTTCATCTTGTAATTTATTTAATTATTATCATGAACTTTGCTATTGGAAATATTTCATGATTTTTTTGGTCTAGTCGTGTCTTCGCAACCTTTTTTGGGGACGCATGGTGTTTTAAGCAGTACATTTGCATTTACTATTTGTGAATTTTCATTTATTGTGAGTAGAATGAAGTGCATGTGTCATTAGTGGCTTATGGTGTGAAGTTTTAGGTCTGTCAAGAAAAGTATTATTTTCATTGTTTATTCATTTTCTCTTGGTTTAAATGCATGATGCACATGCATCAAAACATCCATGGTAAATCAGACATATCTTGAACAAATAGACATCCTTCAATTTCTATCATTGTTTCATGAATACATAATTAATTTGGATTGGAAAAATATAAAACGATGACCAAAATATCAAAAGCCAATGATGAAATCGCAAAAACAGAGATCAATCCATAAGAACATTGATTGATAAGGAACAACAGAGATTAAACCATTGCAAAAATATAAAAAACAATTAAGAGGGTGAGATATGCGTTTGTTGAGAGGGTTTATGTCTATCGTATTGGAAGTGAAAAATGAGGCATTTGTAAGTTCCTATATCTTTTACAATGTCATTTTATAGTT
Organism: Sequoia sempervirens; assembly: GCA_007258455.2. NCBI lineage: Eukaryota > Viridiplantae > Streptophyta > Pinopsida > Cupressales > Cupressaceae > Sequoia > Sequoia sempervirens. Next base: position 655,238,875 of record VDFB02058242.1, on the reverse strand, counting down.
TTTTACATTTCTGCATTTTATGGGTTAATGTCTATTGTTTGTTGATCTATGCATTTTGCGGGTTAATGTCTACTCTTCCCTATCTCTAAGTGCTTCTATGGATTAGTCTTTGTTCTTGACTAGAAGACTTAACACCATAATTCATTGATGCTATCTTCTCTGTTGATCATGATAAAGACTAGAAGTAATCTTTTCTCTGCATGCTTGCATGCCAAGTGCACTTCAATCTATTAAATGAAAATGAAAAATAGGCCTAGGTGAGTACAAAATGTCTCCATATGAAATCATTTCGTCAATTGGCAATGTTTTATTTCTAATGCAAATATTTCATAGCTTTCTAATGTTCTTTGATATAGTCATGTCCTGGCACCAAATGTTCATCTCAATGTGCGGTGTTTTAACAAAGACATTTAGCATTCCCTAGTCACTAATTTTCATTTATTGTCAATGGATTGAAATGCAATAGGCATTAATAGATTTTGGCATCAATTTTTAGTGTTGACTTCTATGTTGGTCATGATTAAGAATGGAACTAATATTTTCTCTACACGCATGCATGCCAACTGCACTTGAATTTATTAAATGAAAATGAAAATTAGGTCTAAGTAAGTGGAAACTTTTTGGGTATAAAATCATTAAACTGTGTCTGTTGAGAGGGTTTATGTCTATTGTACTGGGAGCGAAAAGCGAGGCATTTGTAAGTTCATATGTCTTTTATAGTGTCGTTTTATAGTTTTTCACATCTTTGCATTTTACAGGTTAACATCTATTGTTTGTTGTTGTCTGCATTTTATGCATTAAGGTGTATTCTTCATTATGCTTGACTATTTTTATGGGTTAGTGTCTGTTGTTGAGTTAAAGAATTAATACCATAATTCATTAATGTCAATTTTTCTATTGGCCATGAATAAGAATGGAAGTAATTGTTTCTCTGCATGCATGCATGTCAACTCCACTTGAATCTATTGGATGAAAATGAGAATTGTTCGTATTATTTGC